>OX344849.2:13158817-14638409 GCA_947037095.2 Nycteola revayana | reverse complement strand
GATATGAATTTTGAAACAAAATGGAAACTGACAATTATTAGGAAGATAAATGAAATGGGTCGACCTAAAATACCTTTAAATTATGATTTGCTCAATCCTTAAAAGGTCACACACAGAAGGCCACAAATATAGTCTAAACTGATCAAGGGGGATCAATAAACATAAGTACTTACAAGAGTTTTAAATGTAGGTACGACATATATTTAAATGGTTAACAAAATTTACTGAGTTATATTATGACTGTAAGGTAAAACATGAACTATAATGAATATATTATAACGACATAGGTATTTTTAAATGGTTAACAAATTTATCTACTGAGTTATATTATGCCTGTAAGGTGTAAAATGAACTATAATGAATATCTATTTCTATTTTCACAAAGGTTATATGCATTACTAGTGCGGTTTCACCCGCATTACTCCTGATAGTAGCGCGTTCAAGCAAATAAATAAACTCTTGAGCTTTGTATATTACTATATATGTGATTATGAGTAAACATACGAAGGTTTTCTTCAATAAAATGCACGATAAAAATGAAAAACTGTAGGTAATGCGGTTATATAGTGGCCTCAACTTAATGGTAAAGGTGTTTTATAGGTACGATAGTAACAATATATTGTTTGCAGCAAAGAACATTGAGTCTGGAACTTGCATTGAGGCATATTAATTGTAGCTAAGCAAGCATTGCCATTCAACGGGGTAATGCTGCCAGCATTTTAGGAAACTTGCCAAGTAGAACAGATTTAGAATACTTAGTTGTATTTTATGATATGATATGAACTATAATGAATATCTATTTCTATTTTCACAAAGGTTATATGCATTACTAGTGCGGTTTCACCCGCATTACTCCTGATAGTAGCGCGTTCAAGCAAACAAATAAACTCTTGAGCTTTGTATATTACTATATATGTGATTATGAGTAAACATACGAAGGTTTTCTTCAATAAAATGCACGATAAAAATGGAAAACTGTAGGTAATGCGGTTATATAGTGGCCTCAACTTAATGGTAAAGGTAGTTTATAGGTACGATAGTAACAATATATTGTTTGCAGCAAAGAACATTGAGTCTGGAACTTGCATTGAGGCATATTAATTGTAGCTAAGCAAGCATTGCCATTCAACGGGGTAATGCTGCCAGCATTTTAGGACACTTGCCAAGTAGAACAGATTTAGAATACTTAGTTGTATTTTATAAGTTCGTTTTATTTTAAATTAGCTGCTGTTAGTTGTTTGTATGTTTTTTATTCATTAATGTAAAATTTAATTTAATAAATACGTATTACAAAAAGAGTGGCTTCAAAGTAATAACTAAAACTACTTAAAATATGCAATCAATCCATCTACGCGATTTGTGTAACTTTAAATCAACCAGTTAAGTTTGTTCCGCAAACAGACCTACGATCCAATATTAAATCCCACCAATGAAAGGTTTATATTGAGTTAACAACAGTGTAGATGCGTACTATTTATAGATTAAACACAAATATGCCGTTAAAGTGAGTAAAGTGCGTTCATAACTTCCGGCGGCAGACGCCATTAAATGTTTGGTAGTTATTATGACCCCATAAATCGAAGTTATAGTAAGACACAGACCAAATGAAAAGTAAAGCAATCAAGTATGTTCTCATATATTAATAATCAGATATAATTTTATTATTTTATTTAAATGTGTGGGTAGGTGCAATAAATTGGATTGGTAATCATAATAATTGATTGTACCTTAACGGTATCTTGTCTTTTTTATCATTTCCATTTCCTTATAACGTTGTCCACCATCCTGTGGTTGAAAATACCACTCTCAAGCCTTAGTTCGCTAAGTAAAAACTTAGCTCCAAATAATTTAAAAGTAAATTTTTCTATTGTCAAATCTACCCAGCAGTGACGGGTGCCCTGAGCCGGGGCATCCCTAGGTATATTTTCATAGTGCGGAAGTTGTAACGAGTAAAAAAAATGAATTATAAGTGGAAGGTTATTATTTTGTCATTTAATTAGAACTAATATAAAATATTTTCGATATTCCATTTATATATTTTAAAATCGGCTACTTTAAGTAGGTAGGTTTGCTTTGGTACGAACCTCAATGAACTTGACTGACTGAAGCAACAATGATATTCTATTACTCAATGCATTGTATTGAAATTTCGCATCAAAATAAAATCAATCACTGGCTATTTCACAGAGCAATCTCTCCTAATCGATACAAATCTTCAAATGATTGATACTAATTCATCTATCTAAGAGGCCTCTAAGTATTTCCCATGACATTTTACTCAGTCATTTTTGCAATTGCAAGGAACAGGTCAAGAAAAGCTTTTTAATATGATCCTTCATTGATTTCTACAATGTGTCTCATTATGTTCCCAATAAAGTTAATTTCAGGGGAGATTCTATAAGAGAAAGAAGAATGAGAAAAAAAATGTTAATGATTATTTTAACTCACATCTTGTAAAAAAGTCATTAGTTCAACCATGCACACATTCGGGGCCAACTTTCAACTAAAACTACACGGGTGATGGGTAGATTACTCAATCATTCTGAATAAAAACCTCCGATAATTTATTTTCCGCCATACCATTTAATCCTCTGTGACCTCAGTTCAGTATATTCCGTCTAACCTTTTCAAGTCATCAGTCCATATTGTTCTATGATACAAAACTAACTTTATTAAATTTTAGCTTTCGTGCGCGGTTTCACTCGCATAACTACCGTTCTCGGAACATCTAAATTAAATATAGCCTTCCTCGATAAATGGTATATGGCTATCTAACTATGAAATATTTTTTTAAATCAGACCAGTAGTTCCTGATTTTAGCGTGTTCAAGCAAACAAACAAACTCTTCAGCGTTATATATTAGGAGTATAGATAATATTCGAACACATTGTCAAACTGATTTTTTTTTTACATTCCCTATAAGAAACCATACAATAAAGTTTGTGAATCATTACGTAAAACTGATCCCTTCTGAGAGTTTTTAGCGCGTTGCTTTATCAGATGATGGAATTTACCTACTTTTCCCATTTACTATATTTATTTTTGTCCAGTGTGTCTAGAGCTTTGTGTTAAACTTATAAGACTATTAGACACTGGTGGCACATTTCTGGAAATGGTATCGATAAAATATCTAACGACTTTAGGTGAGTCATGTACACAGACACTTTGCTTAACACGTAACTCCCGCAATAGATCGGACGTTACTGACATAATAATGACGCCATAGAGACGCGAAATGTTGTTATTTGTTGTTATCATCATGGATATGAAGATCATATTAAATGAGTCAGTTGATAGGAATCTGTCTACTTTCTCTTAAGAGCCCGATTACTCGCTACGGAATATAGTATTAAGATTTATAATAGGGCTTAAATTTAAATGTTAACATATTTCGGTGTCTTTATCATATAAACGAAAGTCTTACTACCTAATGTAATCTATCTCTACCTTGCTGTTTTATAATAAAAGACCCGAAAATTTTCTCCTTTTATTATCAATTTTAGTATCCGGAAACATGCGTGAAAATTTCCAAGTGCGTCCTACATACATTTCAAAATACTGCACGCTCATAAAAGATGTGCGAAATAAAATAATATATTCACGTCTTTTTCGCTTTGTGTAGGAAATTTCGCGGAGAATTTGCGAAATATTTACATAGCTTTTCTTAATTTAGGACGACACGGTAACCAACTTTGAAGATCCGTGTTTTATTTTTTTACAGTAAATGTATGTAAATGTGTTGTTAAAATCCGAATTTCGGTAATAACGCTTAATAATTGAATAACTTAAACATCGAAAGTATGTATATGTTCAAATAGAGAAAATTTAATTTATAAGGTAAAGCTGACCACTCTCAGTTATGTTTCGTCACCTATTTCGTCAAATATTACTTTCTCATATGCAATTTTAGTTGATATAGAAGGGATTATTTAAATCAGTAGATGTGCTTCAATGAGCTTAGGTAATAGTGATAATTAAGAACCTTCATATCACAACACTACAATTGTGGCATATCAATTCAAATAGCTTGCTGTTGTGGATTTTATTTCCATAAAGGTAAGGTATATGTATGATCCGCAAATCATATTCAATATCCCAATGTGCTTCGAGCCCTCATTTAGAATGTTTGAAAAAAATTAGTATTATTGCTACCCTTATCGAGTTAACTATGACATAGGTAACATACTTGTAGCAACATCTACAGTAGCCGCATAAACTACAAGAAAACGAGCAGCGCCATCTAACGCCTAGCATCCCAACTAACCTGTATCGCGCAACACGAGTTTGCAAGTCAATTCGAACGGCCACTGGGCACACCAGCTCGCCCAGCAAAGAAGTTCTTCATTTTCTGTGGAGGAAAACCCTCAATCGTATCTCTACATATTGTTTGAACCAGCTATAAATTAGGCTCTTCCTTATTACAAAACGTTATTGGCTACTAGATAATTGATTGAACATCCTAGTCAACATTAATGACATAACTAACAAATTGCCTGATGACAGGATCGTGATATACGATTTTAAACTGACCGATGACCCATCGTGTAAGTAAGCTCATATATTTCAAAATGATATAATCGAGGCATTACCCTAAATACTTAACTAATACCCACTTAAGAATATTTAAGACAGATGCAAACATAATAACATACAAATTATCTAACAAGTTATGCTAAAAATTTGATATTTTTTACAATGTAGGTTATTTGATAACCCTGTGACCTCGATGTTAACATCAAACAAAGATATCCATGTCACTGCAATAAATAGTCTGTCAGTATACAGAAATGTTATTGAAGATGGTTAAAATTACTAGGGACTGAATTCTAAATAAAGGTTTGGGATAACAAAAATGACTAAACCTGTACATTTGTCAATATAATAAATACTTACTTATGCACCAAAATCCATTTATTTTATTTTTCAGATGGATATATATATTTAGCCCTGAGGCCTAGCCCTTGCCACTTCACCAGGCATATAGGTGAGCGGGGTTCCAGCCTTATTAAATACTTAAAAGACTACAAACTAAGCAACCTGCGCAAAGGAGACCGTTAAGACCTTCGTCTCAATTCACCTTGGCAAGCCATTGCCTTTGATGTTGCCATAATCACCATGCTTCATAAGCGGTTTATTGATCACAGTAACATGACAAGTAATCCAGATCTGATAGATGCTGCCCGTTCATCAGCGGTATGCCTTACGACTCCCATGGGAAAATACAATTTACAATAATTTACCTAAATCAAATCATGACGACGTTACATAGCCTGTACACATATTTTGTCTCTTGTAGATTATTTCAATGATACAATTTGTTGAACTGAATATATTGATATAAAAAAGCAAAAACACGCCTAACAAACACTTACGAGTTCACAATATAAAATCAAATGTTATTTTTTATGGTTTTAATTCAAATTTACTTTCAATAGAACACAGTAAAATACTTTAACGGTTAGAAATTTACATATAAACAGTTTTATGACTATATAAAAACATAAATAAATAACTACTTAGTTCTACGTTGCCTCATTTCAAGAACTTTAACGAACTAAAAACTGCTCTATAAATTTAATTTTCTGTACAAATGTGTGGTTAATGTTTAAATTAATTATTTTTTTATGAGAATGTACAAAGTTCATAACAGCAATTCTCCAACACTACGGAACTATAATTTGATTATTCCATTCAACTATTATTTTATAATGAAACTGATTGCCTTTATAACGACGAGCGTGACAAGCGCAATAGCGGTACTCTGGAAATTATTTAGAAACACTTTAATTACTTTACTACTGGAAATAAACTCAGCAATGCTAACATTGAGATTAAAACAATTATCACTACCATAAATTAGATTTCACAAATTGCGACAGTTTGGTAAGAAACGAGGTAAATATAGTTACAATTGCAATTGAATATTCGAATGAAGATAATTTGTAGGTAAGTAAGTTACAAGATAAATTTTAACCATAGACCGCTATAGATAATCAGTGAGAAGTATATGTTCACGAAACACCGTTTCCCACCAGTGCGCAGTAAGTAATTGATCGCAAGATAAGATCCATATCTTCCGATGATCGATAGTGCAGATCGGAAGAGACCTAGAAAGTGGAATAAATCGTGATTTTACTAATTATTCGAGTTACGTTAGCCATTACGACAAACGTTTGTCTCTTTATTGCAAATACAAGAAGATTTATTAGCATTAATCAGGCTAGAGCAGTAACCGTGTTTGTTTTATTACGTGATCGAATGGATAATAATGTGTTTATCTTAAGAAATTTGTTTCGTAATGACCTTTTAAGTGTTTTACATTGGCTAATGTTTATCTTCAGTGTGGTAAGTATGTCATTATATGCATTTGCACTTTTTTTTGGAGGTAGGAGTTAGCCATAAGGATTTTTCACCTTACCGGGCATGGAGGTGTAAATACTCCTATAAAAACTACAAACTAAGCAACCTGCGTAAGATGGCGTGCCATTTGAGACTTGAGTCAATATTGAGGATTTTAAGGGAGTTTGTGCAACTATCGCTTTAATTTACAGTTCACGGCCCCCTCGGACTTTCGGTCTATGAGAGCATCTAAAGGTTCTTTGCAAACTAAGGGTCGGGATGGTAAGGAGGGAACACACATGCACTCTTAGTGCAACATTTCTAGGTGGATACATAAACATATAATTATTTGTTAGTCATATATTTAAATGTTTTATTACAAGCAACCCCGAAGAAGAAAAAATACCCTTTACGACGAGAAGTGACGGCGAAAACATCAGGGGGTAATATTAAAGAGTCAGGCAAATGTGTTGTAAATTTTCTAACATAACATTTGCAAGTTAAGTCGCAAGCTATAAAATTGGAATTAAGTCCAGCACTAAAAATGTGTAGGCTCACAAATTAGTCAAGTTTGACACGGTAGAGCATTGTCCAGACAGGCTATTTCGCATCAATTTAATGATTTTACACGATGTTGTTTAAATATTTTAGACCCATCGTCGTAAATAGTTTTATGGCCGTGAATTCATTCTTGTTTTACAATTTTCATGTCCAAAACGTACTTTTAGGCATTTAAAGTTGTTTTAAAAATAGTTATAGTTGAATCATTTCCAAGTTTTATTGACACATAAAGTAATTGAATTATGATAAGAGCTGCATCAACAACATTCTACACTTAGTTCGATTTGTGACGAAATTAACTGTCTTTTCCTTTTTACATTTATTATGATAGCTGTTGTTGAGGTAAATTAATGTTTGCTGTTAGTTCATAAATCTTAATTTAAAATTTTATGAATTATATTAAGAAAACAATCACAATTTGTAAGTTATTGTTGTTTTTCAAAGAAAATATTCTAAAGAAATTACTTCTACAACGCTTATTTGCTGATATAAATAAAAAAAACAAACTATAAAAAATCTTAAAACTGCTGTTTTTATATCAAAAGTTGTATTGTTACCTATTAATTTAAGCTTAAATTTCTTACGTAAAATGAAATGCCAAACTTGCAATGATAACATAATACCTAATTTACTGATATGGTCAAATATCCTATTGACATTTATAATGTCAATATACAATATTGCATCATATCTCAATTTCACCGGAAATTATTCTATTTAGTTTCTCAGAAAGAGCCTCGTTTGCAACATGTAAAATTATTTGAATACTCCATTAATTTTGCATTTCTTTATCGTATTGATCCGAGAAAGGTCAAAATGTTGAATGGTTGATAGGTGAAAATATCCGAGTCGCGTCATAATCATGGAACATTTCCGCCATCCCTGTAGCCATCACTATATAATTTGCTCTATTGAATGTTATCAATAGAACTAATGTTGCAGAAGTATGGACAAACGGAGTGGGTACTTATTTGGCAAAGTCCATTAGATTCATATACAATTCAACATGATTAACATCAATGTGGTTTATAAACTAATAATAGTAAATTAAAAAAACAATCATTTTCACAGAATTTTGTCTCAATCTAGATTACTATAAGCAAGGCCTACTCCTTTTCTGTTAATGATTTTAAACTCGTTAGTATTGCGACACCATTATAATATTACCATGAGAAGTTTTTTTTTTTTAAAGTACTGACATTAATCAATCGACCTAAACTTTGTGTACCAGGTATCATCTCAAACCTATTTTTAGAAGCTAAAGGTAATTATATCAATAAGTTCTATAGTATTTTGGTGCATCATCAAACGCCACTTTTCAAGACTTACTAAAATAGAACAATCGGTACTTGATATTTCAAATTATTCCTTTATTCAGAACGTCATAACATAATTATGCACTGATTATTTTGGTCTTCAAATAGACGAATGATTAATCTCGTATTTTGTATCCAGTATCGAAATATCATGTTTTACAATTTTGCAATACTTTTGACGCTAAAGATAGTCCATTAATTAATTTTCTATATGCCTTGACTTCCCTACGATGCAGTCTTGTATTCATTACACTCCCCATTGAAGAGTCGATCTTTGACTTTGATATATTATCCATTTAAGTGCTAAAAGACGGACACCATTAAATTACAGTAAGTATGATCATAGATACGTTGAGTATGATTAAACAGGCTTTACAGCGAGTTAGTATTTCTGGTCTTAGTATTCGGTTTGTAGATATTATTAATGGAACTACCAAGATAGACGCTTCTGACTTATATTACATATGTGTTTTGCTATCACCCTGCTTGTTTAATGAATCGGTATTATTAAGTTATTATAGGACGTAAAGTAATAGATGTCTATTGGTTTGTCAGTTCTTTCTTTTTATTTCTCAATGTTAGTGAAGCACAAATATTACACTGCTGTCTTATTGGATTTCTTTTTTTGTGTCAAATAGCATCGACACTCCCACTTTTGCAACTCCTATAAGCTAGGATTGGCAGTGGCACTAGAACACTGGAAACCGCAATGAGCACCAAGGCTCACAAAATCCCGGGAAAAAGTTAAACTCTAATGCCAACATATTATATGGAATAAGAAATAATGTTGATTCGATTTTTTTATCTTAGCTTATATTGCACAGTCTTTCAAAATAATAGACGATAAGATACTACGGTAATAGATTAATTGTAATATCATGGGCTTTCCCTAGACCTTTGGGAAGCAGGGATGCAGTAGTACTATACACGCATCCCTGTAGGTGGCTTTTACGGTCCAAGAGAACCCTTGGCTGTCCAGTCGTGTGAACTGCCAGGTTCCCGCGACTCCATGGTACGAATAGCGTATTTCCTTAACGATGAAGAGAATGCTACGTACCAATAAAAAAGGAGCTCATTAGATGTATTTTCGTTTGGTTAACTCTTGCTTTATTTATGATAAATCCCTTACTCTCATGTAGCTTACTGGAATCAATCCAGTTCATAAATAGAATCATATCATAAATAGAAAAGGTGTATTTAACTGCTTCGTTCGTACACTAGTTCTTTCACATATAGAGTGAATCATTACAAAAATAAAATAGATCTATAACAATCTACTACCTAAACATTGCTCTGGTATTTATTTTTAAAACAAGAACGGTTTATGTTGTTGTAAATATATAGTGTTTTATGGATTACTTCTTTGTATTATGTCGTTATTCTAATTTATACTTTGTTCATGTAGTTTGAAAGGGTTTTCTGTTTATTTGTTTTCTATATGTTTTAAAATGACTTGTCAAATTACATTACAGTTTATATTTTGCGATATAAATCAATTTAATGGTAGTAAAAATATTTATGTTGAATACGTTTTCCTGAATCTGGTTTACACGGTCTGGTTTTAAAAAAGAAAGCATGTCATGATTTTTAAGAGTGTTTATGGATATCTGAATTTGTTTTATTGCATTAATATTATACTTTATTTTCCGGGAATTTCTCAAATTAAACGTTTATTTTGTAAAATCTATTAATTCCGATTATTAACTAATGTAGTAAATAATCGGAATTTCAAACAGATTGATATGAAACTCTATCTGAAAATGGCAATTTAAGAAACTGTATGTATTGAACTGTGTATTGAACGAATACAAAAAATATAGTACTTGAATTTAAATAAATAAAAACCACATTTATTATGTATATCAAGAAGCCTACACCAGAGTCGTATTCACTCACTTACTTTAACGAACCTATTGTTATTGTTTAAAAAAAGCGTTCTATATTTAGCGATAGTAAACAGTACTGCAACCAGTGCTTGGCGCCAGAGTGACATTTACAAGAGGGCCTTGTGCGAAACAATTTGCGAACAATGAGCGTGCCTGTCACATTCCCGGAACCGGGGGTGACCTCAGTCGCCACGACCTCTACACTCCACACTTGCAAACACGTTGAGTTACACAAAAGATTCATGTTCGAATGAAAATATGCGAGCATAATACTTTAATGTCAGTCAGGGGAATGACCGAAATGATTTGTTGCTGTGTAAAAATTACTAAAAATGTTCGTAAAAAAATTGATTGAGCGTTATAGATCCAAAAGACAATCGAATCATAGTCAAATGCACTAGCATTTGTTAGGGTTAGATTTCGTTTAGATAATATTAAACCCATTTAAAAAAAAAAACTCTGGAAAGTTCGCGGCATTTTTGTCACAGGCACCAAAACAGTCCGTAGGCAGATCTATCTGGTACCTGAGGCGGATTATAATCAAACTAGGCACCCGCCTAGGGACACGAAAGTACGAAGGGGCGCGCGGCCGGTGTAGACGCTGGTAGGTACAGCCAGATGCTGTTACTACAAGTCGGAATAAAGTAATGCCAGCTCCAAATTGGAGTAACCTCTACCACACATGTAGTAAAGCCAACTATAGTGATCAATTGTTTTACTAGTACTAGTTATTTATAAAATAGGGGCGCCGATGAGATGCTTGCCTACGGCGCTCTCAACGTTTATTCCGCCTCTGCCTGGTAGCCTTACTAACCGGCGGACTCGCAGGAGTACCGTGGGGGGTTATAGTGGGTAGACCCTATCCTCGTGCTATAATTAGCATGCCATTGCTAAAGAAGACGGCTAGTCCTACATACTCCTCCGCAGGTGCGGAGAACCACGTGTCTCCCGGCGGTGGTTGAGTAATACATTTCCCCCCAGTAAAAAAGGGTAGATATGTTGAGATACGAATAATATATATTTTTATGAAAGAAACTTACTAATTCCTGTGCGGGTATTGTACACCAAATTAATTTATCACGCAGTTTATATCGCATATTTTATTTTGTTTTAGGATGTTCATCAATTTGGCACCCCTTGACATTAGGCACCTAGCGCGACAGCTACACTCATTATACTATACACTAGCTGGCTCTGATAAATTTGCTCGTACAGGATTAAATCAAATTCCTTGACTTCTGAATTTTACAAATTTACTTAATTTATCAATATAGACAAGTCGAGCATCTGATATGAGTCAGAATGCTAAATAAGTGTGTTCCATCTCACGAACATTCATCTACAACGTATGACTAGTATTAAGTATTGCAAATGCCTCAAAGTATCAGTAAATCTTTCTTTTCATGTGTCCTATTGAATTCTAAATGATCATATCTCATTATTGATATTTAATACTGTATGATAGGAGACGACTTTGAATATACCATCCTTTTCATTCTAAAGACACATTGCTGCATTGTGACGGGAAAACGAGTACGAGTTATACGATCTTAGGTTCTCATGTATGAAACAGTGCACTGGCTTCTCGTGCACTGTTTCACCCGCGTAGGTGTTTCATCCCCGTGGAAATAAATATAGCAGTTACTTCGGTATAACGTAGCCTTTCGACTCGAGAAGAAAAAACGTACGTTTCTAAGGTGAAACAATTTTTGAAATCGGTCATTTAGTCGGATCCTTTGCAATATACAGTAACAAAGTATACCGAGAAACATTAAGATCGGTCAGTATAGGCGAGTCTGCAATTATTATTATAAGACATACAAAGATCTGTTCTTAGGAACCATGACATTCCCGTCGCCTACCGCCCTAGGCTCGGCCTCGGGGAGTGGGGGACATGGGCCCCGCTCCCTTCGAGGCTGACCCATGAGGAGTAGGGACGCCTCTACACTCCGGGCCTCCCTATAATTGGGCAAATGGGCCACTGTAAGTGTGGCCCCGGAGATCCCGGGGTACCATATAGGCCGCGTGTGCCGTCGGGTGGCCGGATCGCTCATGCGTACCCGGCCCCCGCCAATGGCGGATCGAAGGAGTGTCCGGGGGGTTTTAGTGGAGTAGGGTCCTCTCCTCGTGGTATGAGTTAAGCATACCACGCTATGGAGAGTCCCACTTATCCCACCGCCAGCGCGCGAATACGCTGCAGCGGCGGTGGTCATCCACTTTCAATTGTTGATTATATACTTAATTCAGGGTCTTGTAATTCTGTCTTCTCCGAGTAGTATGATTAGCATATCATCATCGCTATGGAGAAGGGAGTGAAACATACCATGCCATTGCGACAATGCCTAATACAAAAAAGCATTTAGAACTTTCCTATGTGTCATTACCCCCAGAATAATAGTTTTATTTATTCTAAAACAAAAATAATGTTAAACATATTAATGCAATTTTTTTCTCTCAAAAAGTTTGTAACTCAAGCATTACAAAAAAAAAAATATAAGACGCATCCTACCTATTTAATTAGTTGTAAGGATGGAACACAAATGGTTAGGTACCTACACCTATCTACATGACCAACATGATCGAATAAAATTCAGAAACTTTTGTCCAGGTATCTTCAAACAAAACCAATGAATTAATACTTAACCTCATTCAGGTTTAATGAGGCGGAAGCTTTTTGTCATAGCCGTAACGAAAGCATACCAATTCGGACGTGACCTTAAATTAAGTTAGCGACAATAGAGAGACGAGACACATATGTACGACTGTCTGTCGTCTGTAGGTGCCTTTGTTCCTCTAAGGAAGTAAAGGAAGGAAAACTACAATCGACCAATATACTTCAACTATAAAAGTTTGTGGTTATTTTAACGTATGAGTTTTTATTTAGGTAGTCGATCACTTGTAATAATTTTTCTAAAACTCATTACCATGTGTGTTTTTGTGACACTAGTCTTTTGGGAAACTGCAATCACTACACTAAACAATAGCAGGCAGATAAACCCAGTCTGCCGCCGCATCTATCTGCCTGCTTACGATAAGCTGATAAATAGTAGGTATTTTTTAAGGTTTCGTTTCAATTTTGCTTTACTTCCCATGCGTAGCCGTTTATGAGCGTTAGTATAATTAAGAGTTAATAAAACATAATCTTTCAACAGTATGGTGCACCAGTGGCTAAATGGTTACGGTAGTTTCTTCCGACTCCTTGTGTTCTGGTTTCGATTCCCACCCGAGACAATTATTTGTGTGAACCACAGATAATATTATTGTGAGTCTGGGTGTTTTTTATGTCCGTGAATTAAAAATTTTGCCGCGACACTAGTATCTACCTATTAATTTTTCTAGTGCGAGGATTGTCTTTTTTAGGTAGAAGAAGAAGTACCGCCCCAAGCTTGATTCAGATTATTATTTGACTATTCCGGTTAACAGCGATATTTTTAGCAGTTCAAACGTGGGAATTATACACACATAAACACGAAATTAACATAAATATGTCCTCTCTAGATCAATATATTAGTTCTCATCTAAACACAATATGCTGTCTACATGAATATTTTTAAATACCTATAAAGAAAAAGTTTATTAACGAAGTTACAACCGTTTAGTTTCAAAACATTCGTAGGTTTATCAATCAACTTTGAAATCGGGCACATATTAGTGGCTATTAAAAAACATTTCTTCTCTAGTTTAAAAATATTTAGTACACTCATAGTTTGATTGCATAATGTCTGTTTATTGTCTACGTAATTAATGATGATCTCAGCTTCGGGGAAGTACCAATGCTTGTTCGTGAACAGGCTGCCACGATTCTAGTAATGATGTAGAAAATGTTTAGGTTATCGGTAATACTTCGTCTGCTTACAATATTGACTCCAACAACAAAGCTCAAAGCATATTTATAGACTTAATTCACAGTAGGTATGATTTGCTAAAAAAATAAGTCTCAAAATACTCTACATTCGAGTATTTTACACTGTGAGTATCAAACAGAAACGAATACCAAAGTTTCTTATATCCTTTGATTATTTTCTCAAACCTAGAAAAACAATATAAATTTGATAGTGGCATTTTTTATGTTTCATCATATTTAACCGGAAGGGGAGTTACGCATGTGTAACCGCGCGCGGGAAGCTGGTGCATATATATAAAGCTGAAGGTTTGTTTGCGCTTATCTCAAGAACTATTAGTCCGATTTGAAAACTCTTTCAGTGTTACTTAGGTAGTCCATTTATAGGAAGGCCTATATTTAATTATGCCGCGCGCAGAAAGCTAGTACAGTATAAGTGAGTATTTTAAAATCAAATTAACAGTTATGATAAGCTAGATGATCTTCCACAACAAGTAAATCTCAGAAGATGAACTCAGAGTTGCGGGATCAATATACTATTACTTATTACAATCGCTACTAAATCAATTGTGCCAATAATAATTTGATACGTTTATCCGCATAACGCACGTTACTCGAGGAAAAGTATTAGTAATTACTTAACCTGACGTTCCCATAAGTACTTACCAAATGCGTCATTATACGATTAGGTAACATCAGCCGGATCTACAGGCTCATTAAAAGAAAAAAAGATCATATCGCAGACAATAGAGCACTCGGCGACCGAAAGTGATAGTTTAATAGATATTGTAGCAACGATGACGATAGAAAATGACTACCAAACTCGCTAGTCATTACTTAGTACCAAATGCGCACGATTTTGTAGACCACAATTATATTGATCTTTTTTATAATATAATGTAAGATGTTTGAAGATATAGATTTAAAGTTATAAGATGATTTGAGTTATTATACGGTAACATTCTAAGCAGGAAATTTGCTGAAATGTTTGCAGAATTATGTGCTGTAGTTATAAAGCTAAGTACCTGTTTGGGTTTATTTAGTTCGTCGATCTTCAATGTTTCAAGTGATTCAACTTTTAAGCTAGGGCATCGGACTTTTTATCTTGTGATCGCCGGTTCGATCACCACCCATAGCAATATCAACGTGAACCCACTCGTAACACAAGCAAATTTAGCTTAGCACGAAGGGTTAACAAAAATACTAGTAGACTAAAATATTGCTAGTAATCTTTAAAAAAAAAAGAACATTATTCATGTGCCCTTATCTGTATCTACACGCAGAAATTAATTGATTTTCATAAATGTAAGCCTTTAGGCTTTGGGCGACACAGTATTTAACATAGATAATCAAAATTAAATAATCGAACCGAACTGAAATATCACAACTGAAACCAGGACAGTAGTAAGTGTTGATAATTTTGAATTCATGTAAGTTTCAAGTTCAACTGTTACTGACGTTTAAAATGGCAGCAATTGACTACACGATAGCCTCAATTCGTAAAAAAAGGAGGAGTTTCACACTAAAAAGGGGCGAAATTCATGATATTGTTTTACATCGCCTGATATTTAGACTCTATGGTAACGGTAATGATAGGCTGTTACACTGTATAATAATATAAGAGGAATTTCTAATGCTCCAGGATACAACAGGTGTTTAAACATTTAAGCTTCAACTAGTGAATAACATAGCAGCTAAGCTTTCCATAAAATTATCAAAATTATACCTCATTATTACCATAGAACCTACAAATGCGATCGTATGCGTTTGAGTGGCAGACAAACAACAGAACATTCGTCATTTAGAATGAAATTATAGGGAAATGTTGAACAGTGGCAGTTACACTGTTTTGTATGGCAAACGGAACGCGAATTTCAAAATTACTGCCATTTGCAATGCATCAAGTTGCGCCGGCGGCGGCGGCAGAGTGGCGCTCCCTCTTGCGGTTATTTGACAAATGAAGTGGTCCTTCCTGGCGGCTACCGTGCGACTCGCAGTGTCATGTGTGCTATACTTACTTACCTGCACCTTGTTTATTAATGTTCCACTATATTCGACGTATTAAAAAATTACAAAGTAAAAGTATTATTTCTTGTCTTATTTTGAGCCAGCCATATTTTAGTGAAGCTTTTGTTATGTTTAAAACAAGTTTATGGGTGAACTTAAATTAAATTAAAAATAGTGTAAATTATAATGGTAGATTATTTAAGGAAAACAACTATTGTATATCTGTTGTGCTATGATTTGAAATAAATCATTACATCTACACTACACCTAAATCTAGAATTTACTCGCACTTCTATATTCCTCCTTCCTTATTTATTTCAAATGTTTTGGTTTTTTAATCGAACTTGATTTAGGTAAATTATGGAGTAGTCGATTTATTTACTAATGTAGATGAAACCAATCAAATATATCATCTAACCAGTAAGCGTGTCTCTTATTCTATTGTTAGTGGCATTAGCTATGACTGAAAATATTTTAAAGGCTGACCAGAATAAGCCAAATGTTACATATCGCCAGTCTACATGTTAACCAACCACCGCAACACCTCTTAACTCTTATTATTTTTAATGCAAAAAGTATCGATAAGTATTAATTGTAAATACCGAACTCCCCCATTAAGATTCGACTGCAAAAGCTTGATATAACAAAAATATATAATAAGATTTTATCAGTCTCGTCATTTATCAAAGCAGTTTGTTTTTGTCTTTTCAAGTATGTTTATCGTCAATATAAAGTGTCGCATCAAGATCATATGCATTTTTTAATTGAGTATATCAGCTTCAGTGGTGTTAAGTAGATAATTGTACAATTACCGCTAAGAATTGAAGGTTGTTTTCCGATATATGAATACGCATGCCCAGTTTGGGCGCGTTCTGCTCACGCCAAAGAGGTCGATGTGGTACTTAATAACTCCTGCCGTACTGTCACCGGCACCTTAGTGCCAACTCCCCTGCCCCACGTATACGCCATGGCTGGAATAGCTCCGCCTAGTGTACGAAGAAGCGTGGCTTGTGCAGTGGAGAGACACAGGAAGACACACGATGGCAGGCATCTAGACTTTGGCCGTGTACCACCACCCACACGTCTGAAACGGACGGACCATCAATTTCCAGGCTCACTCTCTAATTTTCCACCAGATGAAAAACTTCCGCCGGGTGCCGACCTCCCCTGGGCAGTCTAGAAGTCTTTAAATAGACTTCGAACTGGTGTTGGGAGATGTCTAGAAAATCGTGTTAGGTGGCGTTACTCCAAAAACGACAAATGCGAGTGCGGCGTAGTCCAATCAATGAACCACTTATTGTCATGCCCGAACTGCCCCACATCCTGCACAATACAAGACCTAGATGAGGCAAATAACCGGGGAATCGCTGTGGCCAAATACTGGTCAAGTTTGATTTAGATTACTGAATAGCCTTTCGACTCGAGAAGAAGAAGGCACTACTTACTTTGTTTAGCTTATTTTCACAGAAAACAACGATTTTGTATCGTGCGCGTACGCACTTAGAAAATAAAAAATAAGTTAGAAAATAAGTGTGAGTACCTAGTCCCTAAATGTCAAATCTGTAATTTAATAATTACGATTGATCTTCGACCTATATCTTAACTAAATAAAGTTTACTCTTGCTTGTTCAGGAAGATTAAAGTTTGTCAGAAGCAACTTCCAGTCTTCCATGGTTTGGTCTAACATCAAAGCGGTTACAATAATGCAAAATAGCGGAAAAGTAGCGAGCGAGCGGTGGCAACATTATACATAATTGGCGTCACTGACCTATCGTAAACATTGCGTCTCCGTTGAAGGTCAATAGCCTTGATGTTTTATAGTTTCCAGTAACGTGTCAGTATACGTAACATAATAAGCAGCCAGTGAGCTTTATTGGTATAGTGTTTAGTAAATACAATTTTACTACTAACTAATGTAAACACCGCTTACATTAGTTAGTAGTAAAATTGTGAACATTATATTAATTTTATACTTAGATACACCTGACGTTTTGAAATTATTATTCACGTTACCCATAAATAAGCCCATGGGTAACGTGAATAATAATTTCAAAACGTCAGGTGCATCTACTTAGTAAGGTTATTACTCAATCTATACAAATACCTAAATAAAATTGAATTATCTGTTTGTAATGGAAGAACAACAGGTTTTTACTGAAAGAATAGGAACGTTCCTATTCTTTTAGTAGGTAGGTAGTAGCCACTAAAACATAATTTGAAAAAAATGTCTGTCTGTCTGTCTATGAGTCTGTTTGATCAGCCTAATCTCCAAAATGGTACGTAGTAGGTACCTACCGATTTAGACGAGACTTTCATTATTAGGTAGCTAATAGAATGATTGAAGATGAAAGGGAATTTGATCACATGCGCAGTTTAGGTTTTGACTCAAATACAATCGTATCTTCCAAAAGTTTCGGGATTTATAGTGTAAGTACGTGCTCTAGGCAGATATCCTTTCCAAAAGAAAAAGCATGAGAAGTAGCTAACAGTTGTTCACAGTTGTACATCATCGTAAATTGACCAAGATTAAAAAATAATTTATAATAAATTTTACACAGCTACAATATTATCTACAAATTACAAATAAGTGCAATTTATTTATTATAAAATATGTTATACCTACGCACATCTTAGTGCAACAAACCTGAGCTAAAACTAGACACATGTTTACCGATTCTAAATTATTCGAAAGTAATCGTGTTATGGGAATATTTTGTATCATATACATGTGTTAATCCCTTCTTCTTCAACAGTCCGTTACCGTCCACTGCTGAACAAAGGCCTCCACATTACAAACTTTGGCAATCCAGGGTCAGTGAATGATATTGCCATAATCACGACGCTTGGCAGGCAAGTTGGTGAACGCAGTAAGATGTTATGTAACCATCAGTTGATAGACGCTGCTACCAATCCATCAGGCGTATGTCCCTAAGCCGCTTATTACAACACCCATGGGAAGACAGAGTTGGTCTGTTCTAAGGCGCAAACCACACGGCTAAGATGAAACGTATTTTACTTTAACCTGATAGTTTTATTAGTTTTTCAAATATTATTGGTGCATAAAAGTGACAGTGTGCCACTTAAGGCACAGTTAATTTTTCTACTTAACAATATAATTCACTCCATACGAGACGCATAAATGGCGCTTTCTGGCGTACCTGTCAACCCACGTACAAATACCCGGTGGCTACGAAGGAAGTGCTTTTAGGAGTAATAAATTAATTACCATTTTAATTACTGTTTAAGTAATAAGGCCCCCTACTGAATTCACTTGTAAAACTGTTGCTCCTGGGTGTATAAAAATCTGTATGTAATACTAAGCCTACCTATCTCTTACAACGGTTGCACAAAACTTCCCCTTAAAATCTTATGAGTGAACATTCCACCCTCTATCAGTATCAACAGTGATGGCCTAGGCAAAATTAATTACTGTGGAGCGATTTTTTCAACCCTAACATGTAGACAGTATAAATAAATAAATACCAAAATTTAAAAAAAAATCACGTAAACCTATTATTGCAAATATATATTTACAGAAGTATTTGTAAATAGTCAAAACATATTTTGGCTTTTCATTTACTTTGTTAAATTAATTAAGTTTATTTGATTATTGCTACTTATAATAATAGTTTATATAGCTTTAGCCTCAAAGCTGTCAGGTATGAAAATACAATATTATTTTATATCTATGATTAAGTCTAAATTCTGTGCTTTGAGTATGTTATTATTTAGACGGACCATAAATATCTCAACGAACGCGCTATAGTGCTACCACCGGATCCAATATGCCCCAAGCCCCAACTAAGAAGACCCGGCGAAACAAACTCAGTAGGGTTATACTAGGTACTGCCGGTTTTAGCGCGGCCTCATCGAGACGATCCGGCGAAACATACTCAGATGGGCATGTCCAAGAAATGTTAGTCCAGTTTATTTTATTATTTAGTTGGCATTCACAATTTACCAATCGGTTGTCTTCATACGAATGTTATTTAAGTTTTTATTAACCTTTAAGTACACGCGCACTTTATGGTAACGTTTCATCACGCGTGGGGTCCGAAAGTACCCAATATAAAAAAATGAATTTATACTCAGAATTTTTGATTTATTTAAAAAAATAATTAAGATTTTAATAAAAGACATGTTATTACTTAAGATAAATATTTATTAAAATAATCAGTATGTTTATGAATTAAAAACTTACATAACTAATGTACTTAAATTTTACAAAATACTCAACTTCTGACAAACGTAAAAGTACATTTCTAATAAAATATAAATAAAAATTACGTAATCACAAGGAATAATAACAATAACCGAAAAAATAAAAAAAATGACAACGCCTCAATGTTATCATTGTGCCCTAACGATAAAAATTTATGCTTTATCTTGGCATGGCGAACAACAAGTAATTGCTACCGAGTGAGGCTCACAATTGTCTTATTTCAAGATTTACAGACATTAGTACTTTCTTTATCCTTGGATATAGAACAATAAAACCACCTTCGCTTCATTTTTGGGGCACTAGGACCAGCTTCATCCGTACTAGGTAAAGGTTGCTTTGTCGACCAACTTGCACATGATTGCTCTTATATCTTTCAAGTTAGGATTATTCGCTGTCAGAGTCACTAAAAATCTATACAATGGCGTCCTCTGATAGTTGGTGACTTATTATTGCAATGAAATAACATTAATACTGAAAAAGAAACAAGTTAAAATTATGTATGATGTGAAAAAGATTCTACGTAAAATCACGGGTGGGGTCCACAGGTATCCCCACATAAGTAAAAATTGTGTTTACCTTAGCGTAAGCGCAATGTACTTCGGTCTGTTTAGAGCTGCTGCGGCGAACTGAGATTAGCCGAAAGCGCGCGATTGTGAATTGCTAATTTAAAAAAATATCGTTAAAAAACAACGCGTGGGGTCTGCTTAGACCCCGCCCGTGTCGTTAAAGGTTAAAAAACAGATTAAATAATTTATTTTAGGACAGAACTTGCCATATATGTATATATATATATGGTAGTATTATTTTTATTATTACATATTATAGTGCACATAATACGTACATACAGAATACATTATCATGGTTTTTCAATGCTTCATCAGCTATAGGGTAACCGATCTAGTGCAAGGAGGCATAACTTACCATACATCTTTATCATCTATATACTCTTTAACAGGTACTATAAAAGTCTCTAGTCATTAGGATTCGTTTGACGTGCTTCTTAAATAATGAATCAGGCATGTCAGTAATATGAGAAGGAAGCTTGATATAAAATCGAATGCAATTTCCCATGAATGCCTTACTAGTATAGTTGACTACGTACAGTCCTATTGCTTATTACCTACTAAAAGTGACTGCTCAGCAGATTTGTCAACGGATTACCAGTCTCTCAAAGCTCGAGCACTCTACTTCCAATCTCCGACCATCGTCATTCATAAAATATACTAGTCTCTTTATTAAAGTAATAGCCAAAATAGCGTATTGATGCCCATACTGCATTACCGCGTAGCTGACAGTTGCTAATAAGTAATACCACCTCGTCCTCCCGACCCTTAGTTTGCCAAGAAACATCCGATGCCCTTGTAGACCCGAAGTCCGAGAGGCCCGCGAACTGTAAAGTAGAGCGACTGTTGCACAAAACTCCCTTAAAATACCAAAAGTCATAATCCCTCAATCTCATCGCCAGCGACCGCCCTGAGCCTAGGTCCAAGCCCCACAGGGGGCGCCCTCTTGCGCAGGTTGCTTAGCTTGTGGTTTTTAAACCATTTATTATGGCTGGAGCTCTGCTCGCCTTTATGCCCTGTGAAGTAGCAAAAGCCTCGTGGCTAACTACGTATGTCCTTCTAAAAAGAAAACAAAAATAAGGTATAATTTCACCTGTCTAGATTTTTTTTCTTTGTTTGAATGTTCGTACAGCATTCTTCTTTGGGATAACTCCGCGGACATTAACAGCATTTTTATAGTGCAAAAGAAAGCTGTAAGGGCTATTTACAAATAAGTTCCTGAGATAGGTAGCTTTAGAGAAAATTTAAAGAGATAAATATTCTAACCGTTGATCACAATATATTTATGAGAATCTGTTATAGTGATGTACAAAATATTGATTGAAAAAAAGTGACACGCGTAGTATAAATACTAGTAATAAGCATAATCTTGTGGTCCATGCTAGCCGTCTCCGCAAAATAAGTAACTATTTTATGGGGCTATGTATACGGTTCTATAACAAACTTCCAAATAATATAAGAGAATTGTCTATAAATAAGTTTAAAGCGACTATGAAGGTCAAATTGTGCAGCAGGACTAAATAACATTTCTGATTACTTATCTTTATGACAAAAATGCTTGGGATTTAATCGCTCCAATTTAAATGTAAAATAAAGTATTTTGTAATTAGGTTAATAAAATATTGTGAAATATTATTATTTTTAAAGAGGGTTCAAATGAGTTTCTTGCCATTGTTTCTTCACGTCGCCACGTACCTACTGCACGGTAGGGGAAAATATGACTATTCCAAACAAATGTAACTATTTTTACGGAATAAATGCATGTAGCCTCTAAATAAACTGAAATATATGATCCTAACTTCACATAGACGGTGACTTTAATATACGAGACATTCAACCCCAGGAATTTATGTTCGAAGTGGTTGAGATTATTAAACTGCCTACACATTGAGACATCACAAAGACATTATTAAAAATAAGTATGTAAAGCAAGTTTTTCGCAAAGGTGCTTTATTTTGTTAATTGGCTCCTTTTATCCCAGTTCGTAGGTCTGAGAGTATTTCACTCCATTCATTGCCAAGTGAGCACTAGTTTAGTTTTTATTTAAAAGTCAAAGTCAAATTCATTTATATTTTCTGGACCCGAAGGTGTATTTTTGAGTGTACGTCGCCAGAGTATTGGCGGCGGCGCCTGTTTACTGTCTCAATGTGTAAACACCATTAACTAGGTATACTTGTTGCAAGGCAAGACCACGGGCGACCCCGCACATGCGCAGTTACCCTCATTGATTTTTCTCACTTTGACAGTTCGACCTATGTTTTGAGCCATCGCTCGCGTACCAACAAGAAAGTAAACAAAAATGGCTTTAGATTTTTCTGCAACGTATAAACTGTTAGTTTTAGGTGATTCAAATGTAGGCAAAACGTGTATTGTGCATAGATATTGTGATGAAAGATATTACGACATATACATTTCCACAATAGGTGAGTAAGCGATTTATTTTTAATTTTATGTGCCTTTGTTAGACAGGGGATGATTTCTATGTACCTTAGTTTACAATAGTGGGTTTGATTAAAAGTGTATTACTTGTTTAAACTTTTTTTATTACCTAGGGTCTAGGGACATAAAAGCGGAACAATGGAGCCACGGTGTAAACTGTAACTTAAATATTTATGTTAGGACAAGCCGACATGTCCCGTTTCGTGTGATTCTAGAATTTAAAATTGCATTTGTTTTTATTTGCACTACATTCAAATGACTAGGTAATTTAATTAGTAGGTATCTTGCAAATTACTCTAAATTAAATTAAACTCTAAATTGAAATATCTACTCAATATGATGTTGTTGTAATTGCATTATAATAGGTAGGTACATTGAATCGATGAAGATTGTCAGTAGGTAAAGTTTATCTTCAGAAAGTGTAATACCTAGATGTTATTTACTTTTTAAATCGGTAGTTGTCATAAGTATTTTTCTATGTACCTAAGTAGGTAGGTATTCGTTAAACAATTTCCAACTTTGATTCATCTTACCGACTTAAAAGATGAGCTTATAAAACTTTATTTATAAATAAATAACGATAAAATTTGTTCAGACAATTTGAAACACAACTAAAATAATTGTTTAAGTTGCTTTCAATTGATATTTCATACAAACAGCACGTTTGTTTTTATTATTTATTTCAATGTTTCTTTGGTTTGATTTTGGTAAAGATACTTACACTTAAATTAGACATACCTGCTTAAAGTCCTACTAATATTATAAATCCGAAAGTTTGTAGGTATGTGTGGATGTATGATGTATGTTACTATTTCACGCAAAAAACTACTGAATGGATTTGGCTGAATGTTTGCACGTGAATAGTTTATAAGCTGGATTAACATATAGGCTACAAAATATCACGCTCCGACCCACTGGTGCAGAGTTTTCATTATTTGATGTGTTGGTCGCAAATGTGACTACATTTAAAATGAACAAATTGCCAGGTAGGTAATGTAATAATGCTAAATGAAATGATTTTTTAGGCAATTGGTTCCACATAGGTAGGTAGGTACCCCGGCGGCGGGGTACCTACCTATGTGGGACTCGCCCTCTCCATTGGCGATGGTATCCTAGTCATACCACGAGGAGAGGACTACACACTAAAACCCTTCTACTCCCCCTACTCGTACTCCTGCGTCCATCGTTCGTGAGGGGCCCAGGTACTATAATCGCTTCCTCCTCTCTTCTAACTTGCAGTGCCTGACAGAGTCCATATCTTGTACTGGTGTTGTTATTGTAACAATTTATTATACCAACATAATAATATGGTGTGCAATAAATGAATATGAATATTTTGCACACCCACTCATTTTGGGACATCCTTCGGTGGCGCCCGCATCTTGATTAGCACCGTGCAGGCTCTCTTGGTGGCCCATAAAACCAGTTATACAGTAGTACAAGAGCGTCCCTACTCCTCACGGCTCGGCCTCTAGGGGAGCGGGGCTCATGTTCCCCTCTCTCACAGGCCCGTCGCGCCGTCTACGGCCAGCACACTGTCTGCGAAGCAGATGGGCAAAGAGATTTTCTTCCCTCTACCGCGCTGCGTCCTCCTTCTGGGACATGACACGTCCGCCGAAGGAAGTGCTCTATTATTACCTACTTACACATTATAATAATTACCTATAAAATTCGGATAGGTACCTGCTACAAAATTTTCGTAGGAATATTTTTAAAAACTTACAACTTACAGCAAATATTTTTTTTTATATTCTACGTTATATATATAAACTTACACCTAGCATTTTCTACTCTTACTATATAGTAATTTTTTTTAAATGTCTTGATAAACAATTTCGCATCGAATCTATCTGGTTAAATAATTCCTACCTACTATTATGTTACGTCACTGTGCTCTTGCTATACCAACCTAAGTAAATCAATTTACTTTAGTATTTAGGTAGGTATCTACTGTGTCATTGATTTACCAGTAATGTGATCAAACGCAGATAACCAAGGGAGGCAATCACGTTACTATATTGCCTCGCTATAAATAGGTGCTCATATATTTATAGTGTGGCTTCATTGTAATACCTACCAGAGGATATTTTTTTATAAGATTGTTAGGTGACCTACATTATTGCACTTAATTAATGGCGTATTATGTTAAGGTAAGTAAGTATCATTGCAGTGCCTAGAAGTTTCACCGGCTTATTCTACACATACTTCTTCAGAAACCGTTCTTCGTTTCTGAATAAACAGAAGGTATACAATATACCTACATACATAAATTTATATGTAGTTTTATTCATTTATTATATTACACGTGTTAGGTAATTAAGTACCTACTTACTTATCATATAATGATTGTTCTCAATCATATGTACTATGGATATATAATTATGTATATAAAAGTTATTATGAAAGTTACCTTTACATTAAAATCGTAATTATATCCCCACGGCAAAACAGTTTAAAAAGTAAAGCCGTTTATCCAATGTTCTCCTGTTATATAACTACCAGTTTTTTCATAATTTTAAGCTGCAATTAATCTGTATGTTTTTAAATTTCAAGCCACGTACGATTAAAAAAAAAATTGACACATAATATTCGGCAGCCAGAAAACAACTTTTGAGGTAGACAAGAGTAGCCGAAATCGGTGGTCAGAATCACTCAGTAGAATGGTGCATCAACTGTTAGGTACTCAGGTTAAGTTCATTTAACTGATCGATTTCGGCCATACTGGGAAACTTCCGATGCAGGAATCTAACAAGCGTTCTCCTATAGGTATACAGGAACTTATAATAACCTACCTTCATATAATTTTCAGGCATAGACTTCAAACAGAAGATAATCAACTTAGACGGCGTGCCTATCAAACTGCAAATATGGGACACAGCTGGACAAGAAAGGTTTCGAACCCTGACCACGGCTTACTACCGCGGCGCTATGGGCATCATACTCATGTATGATATCACTAATCTTGAGTCATTCAATCATCTTTCGTACTGGCTGAGAAATATTCAAGAGGTGAGAATTGTGAAACTAATAATTGGAATGTTTGCTTGTTTGAACTTCGTTATAAATTTGGTAGGTCCTATAAGATTTAGCGTAGAAAAGTATCGAAATAGGTCTTAAGTCTTAGTTCGGTCCCCACGCCGTACCTACATCTCCGCCGAAATCTTTGTGTAAATCTAGATTTATTTCCGGGACTAATTGGATAAAGGACTAACCTCCGTACTTTGGAAAGGACGTTAAGCTGTTGGTCCCGATTGTTATAACAATTGTACTAGGTATACCAAACCTATACTACTTATACCTCCAAGGAACGGGCAGCAGCGTTTCCTTTTGTATGACAACAAAATACCTAATTATCCGCCAACCAAGCGTGTGACTACGGCAAAACCCTCCTTCGGGAGGAGGAACATGTTCATCAGTGGATGTTATACCGGCTGATGATAATATTAATGAACATCATTATCATTACTAGGTAAGTACCTACTTGTAAAAGTACAAGTAGGTTCTTCTAATTCTTTCGGATAATATGGATTTTAATTATCTTAATATGGAGAGCTGCGTCTGCCTCTTAAAACTTTACGGTGTTCCTCGATCATCTATCTAAGTATGGGCCCTACCTCGATGGCGGAATTTCGTTATTTTTTGCAGAGTTTTCAGCTTAATAGGCCATTATTTGTTTTGTTTGCGGGAAAATAATTTCTCTCATTTATAAAAACAACCTATATTATAGCAGCAATGTGTCCAGCCGTTTTATAGATTGGACATAGACATAGATAATGCTGAACAAACAAAAATACTGAATTTAATTGCCTTTCGATAAATATAACGCCGAGTTAGCAGTGGCATTTCAAGTGGTGCTGTTAATTTTTTGTCTAATTATTTATTACTTACCTACATTTGTTCAATAAAAAAATTTAAATAGGCATATGATTTTATTGCTGGTATTATAATATCCAATTTAAAATGAATGTTTAATAAATTAAATTTATAACTCTGTGCTTATGTTATTTCAGTATGCTTCTCCAGACGTGATCAAAGTACTAGTTGGCAATAAGTGTGACGTACATGAAAACCACAGGGCAGTTCCTAAGGAAAGAGGACAAAAGGTACCTACAAATTAGGAAAATAAATTTTATACTAATACTAGTTTCCCGTGCGGAGTTTCACTAGCGTAACTCCCGTTTCCGTAGGAACTACATAATTAAATATACCTAGGTTTTTAGAACCTTCCTCGATAGAAGGGCTATCTAACACTGAAATATTTTTTAAATCGAACCAGTAGTTCCTGAGGTTAGCGCGTTCAACAAACAAACAAACACTTCAGCTTTATATATTAGTACGAGATTACTTAGGTACTTATCGGTGGGTTATATTGCTAAGCAAATTATAAAGAAGTATCCGCATTGTGACAGTGGGTCATACTGAGTAGACTAGGACAAACAGCTTTTTAGCGCTTTGTCGCATCTAACAGATGACCATTCATTAATAAATAGATTCAAACGAAAAACTAAATCGGTCGCAGTGAAAATTTTCTTATGCTTGCAGTGGACTACCTGATCAGATTTTATTCTCTCTCCTCTTTTCAAACAACTTGAAATTTTTCACCTTTTATGTCCAGACAAACAATTTTACCGATGCACGTAGATAGAGAGAACCTCCGTAGCGTAGCGGTATTTGGCTCGCTTTATATCTCGGAGGTCGTGCGTTCGATCCCCACGCCACAGGAAATCTTTGTGTAAATTCTAAGATTTCTTTCCGGGTCTGGTTGGCAAGTTAAACCGTTGGTCCCGATTATTATAACATAATCTATAATTATCGTACAGCAAGGATCGGGCAGCAGTGTTTCCTTGTGTGGTACAACATAATACTGCGGTCCCCATGGCAAATACCCTCCCTCGGGAGGAGGCCCATGCTCAGCAGTGGACGTTATACGGGCTGATGATGACGTAGGTAGATAATACCAGAAACGTTGTAAGTGAACCATCTACTGGTGAGATACCTACGCTCTGGCCAGCCAGTGTTGAGAAATATTCCATACGATGCGTTCTTTAAAGTAGTTGTTGCAAGTGGTTAACCTGTGGATCTTGTGTCTGATGATATTAGAAGTTCCCTAACAAAAATATTAATTTTCAGATAGCAGATGACTTTGATATGCCATTCTTCGAGGTTTCGTGTAAAAGCAACATAAATATCGAGGAAGCTTTCCTGACCTTAGCCAGAAAAATAAGAGAATATAGAGAGACTAAGGTACGTTCAGTTACGGTGTTTTATAGTAAGTTTAGCGCTTTTTTTCTATCAATATTTAACCCACTTGTTTCTCGATAGCTTTTTTCGTGATCTAGATTTGAAATTAGGTATCGGTACGTGATGACAAAAAAGGCAAAAATAAAAATCATTTTTTTATCAATTCATCATGAAGAGAATCGGGAGTGCCATGTTGTTTAAACACTGTAGGAAAATCTACATCATTATAGATACCTTGTTACGATGTAGATTTGAGTTTTTTTTTTATAATGTACAAGATATTTAAAAAAGTCCTCAAATCCATAAAGTAAGTTTTGTTTAGATAGGTACAGTAGGAATAATGTGGGTAATAAAATATTTGTACAATTTAAGACATTAACGCCTTAAGCATTTTACGGGCAATAAAATAATGAAGCGGCGAATGCGAAAATTATATCAGGCGTTGGGAATTTGATACTACAACTATTCATAATATAATAAATAGGAACATGAATATGAGTGTATTGATAAATAGGTGTTCCTTATTCAATCAGTACAAAGCATCATTGATATTTATAAAATTTGCTACAGATATAAATTACCTATAGTCAATTTTTTTTTTCTCTCTTTTCAGGCGGATGCCTTCGAGCTGAAAGAGAGGGATAACGTCATAAAGCCCTCTGAATCCGAGACAGATGTGTCAAAATGTAGCTGTTAGCCTAGCGGTGATCATAATCAATCTAGCATTCTTGTAGACTACAACTGTTCGTTGTCAAATAGTGTGCCAATGTTTCCTACTGGGATTGATCTTCTTTTGTCTATAACTATGCGATGGTGTCACAGACCAGAAAGAGACAAATTCTTTGCTTCTCTTTCTAGACGTGGTAGATACTGGTCAATAAGTAGGTAGATGCATTTAATCGACGAGCAGTGGCGCACTCGGTGAGTGTTCAATGAATTTATATAAGTAAATGCTTGATTGTGTCTGAATTAGAGCCTAAATATAATAAAGCGTTTAGTGTAGGTAACCTATGCCACAGAATACACAGTAGTTCGATCTCTGTAATTGCGATATAGGTAACCATCAGAATGCACGATGTTAAATATCATCATACCATCCACTGATCGTTAAGATTGCATTTAAGTAGTCTTCTACATACTTTACTCGACTATTGATAAATGCAATGGAAAATAAACCTTCGAAGACATACCCAAATACAAATATTGGCTAACGGCTGCTGTCAATGTACCAGTAGGTAGGTATATATTTGTATGATCGTCGATACTAAATATGACCCCAGAAGCAAACAATGGCACACAAAATGAAGCATTGAGACAAATAAAAAATGGTTTTCTCGTTAGCAAACACTCAGTCAAATAATTTTGCAGATTGAGGTTAAAACCATTGTATATTAATTTTAGAATTCTCGTCAATATTATAGGTTTTACTGGTTCACTGTTATAAGGAGGGCAGGATTTTTAAATGTAACTATAATTATATTTTAATTTATTGCGTTTGCTTCGAGCAATATGTGCTGTATGCGTGTACAACCTATCGCAATGCACTTGAAATTAGGAGTTTTATATTTTAACGCGGCCATAGTGTGTGTATCATATTAAATTAATAAATTACGATAAATAGCCCAGCTACGTAGAAACCTATAGGTATCTATTTATACAATAAAAAATGATGAAATAATTACAACATAAACAAATCGTTATATTAATTCGGCATTTCAAAATTATACCTAATAGCTAAAAAAATTAATTAACAAACATATTGTATTAGTAAAATTGTATCAACTCGCTTCTGAATCCATTAATATAAAAAAGTTATTTTAAATTATAATTTAATTTCATGCTACTTACTATTCATCGATCATCTAAAGTTTAAAAAGTTAAGACTTGTTTACATTTTGGGGATATCTAAATTCAAATTACACAAATAAAACTTTAGCCCCTTTTAATACAATTGTACTTAAGGCAATGTAATTAAGCCTATTTCACGATGTTTTGTCGACTTGGCTAATGTAAGGACCAATATGCACGTGTTGTTTAAAACTTTAACGTTTAAAACAATAATAATAATCGGTAGTTGTCATTATTTACTATAAAGAAGACGTAGGTACTTATTATAAAGATATTATTACAAAATATTAAAGTGCATGGGTCTAAGAGAAGCTCTTAAAATGTAACGGTCAATTCTGCAAATAAAGAAAAATAAAGGATCAATGTCAAAAACACTTGTTGATATGAATAAATTGAGTAACGCGCCATCTACTGGTCCGTAAATTAAAACAACTATAGTGAATTTGCGACGTTCTGCACCAACGACGACTAATCCCTTCCTAATCCAGATTACCCTTGTATGTATGGAGCATGACTCTTATGAAACCCAAAAACAGGTTCGACTATTCTGCTAACGAATAAAAATCGATCGAATGAAATCGATTGTCATAGATTTTGTTTGGTTAAGGAATAAAAATGACATGTATTTGATATAATAGAATATAATATGTGAAAGGCAGTAAGACCACTACTAAGAAGTCGATGCATCGCTAAATATAAGGTTATTCCTTAACATGCGTTAAATTGAAACTGATACTAATTAAACTTTCACGCTAAATGCGTTCGAACAAGAACTATTATATTAGATTTGCAATAAGTGATAACTTCAAACTGCACATGGTTTGAATTAAACCAAATTGTACTTACTTATTTAAACTTTTGAATCAATCGCAATTCAGCTGGTGCTATTTATCACATATTCTATTTATTTGTTATTATAATAATTTATAAAAAAAAAAACACTCTGAGAAGGCCTTTAATGTGGTAGGTTTATATGTATTTAAAATAAAGCCTACGCGATTCAGACTTGCTCAGCAAATTATAGACTCAATAAAAAGCACATTAATATATCTATCGAATTTAAAAATTAAATAAAAAAAATATTAGGAGTCGTTTTGTAATAGATGCGTTTGTTAATATTGCATTTTCATCTGGCGGGCGAAGGTGGCTAATGTGATCTATTGGAGTGAAGCTTGTCACGATAATATATGAAAAAAATTGCAATTGTAGTCAATAAGATCCTACGGAATACGAGAATCAACATTTCTACAGTACATAAGCATTTAAGGGCTTTGCAGCCACATACCTATATATATAACTGACAATCATAAAGATGACGTTCACGAGCGAATTATCTCTCATATTTCATTAATTTGCAATAACATTGTATAACACTAGCCGTTACCTACAATATAACTGCCAAATTACATTCTAAAAAGGGAAATTAGTATGAAACGCTAGAACAACGAAGTAATGCTTAGTTATAAGGCTAATATCACAACCGGTAAATTAAAAATATCTAGAAATAAAAAAATATAATAATAAAAATATAAATATATAATTCCTTCATACATCATTGCATTTTAAATATTATAATAACAGTGGTATTTATATAATAGCTTTCGTTTCCATTTTTTTTAATTTATTTATAATTTTAGAAGGCTAATTTAGCTTTTTTTTAAATTGATCGTAATTTAATTTAATTAATTAATTTAGTTTAGTTTTAGAATTATTCTGTTGTTATAAAACCTTTGATTTAATAATAATAATTAAATTCAATATAATTATGAAATGTGACAACTAAAACAAAAAAAGTATTTTAAAATAGATTTGTCCATTGTCCAAAACTCATTAGGAGGCCCATTGCCACTATAGTTAGTAAAAATTAATCACTCAAAACTAAAGATGCCTTTTGTATGGTACTTTCTTCCAACGCCATTTTTTACAGACTTAATAAAAAAAAAGCACAGTGAAATAAAGCAAAATCAGTGGCGCGGCATACACTTAAATAAATAGTAGAAAAATGCACATATGTGTGTAAAAAAATGGTATATATCAGTAATGAACACAAATTAAATGTCCCGCAGTATCACAACAAAACTAATTCAAAGTAAACTAATTTAAGCATATCGTTATGCTTTAAAACCGCAATAGTGAAGTAACTCATAATAAGCTAAGTTTAGTTTTAATGCATTTTAAGGCTATCAAAGTATTAATAAATGTTAGATTTACTGGGATATGATAATAATATTATTCAAGTAGAATAATTGTTAAGCTTTCAAGTCGTAACTCATTCATCATTCATTAGATAGGATTATCATGCTAAGCAGTATTTGCATCGTAATATACTGCAGTTTAGTGGAAGGGTGTACCCTTATAGATTAAGATCATGCATCTCCAATAAATCACACTAGTTATATCGTTGTTTACACTAGCACAACTAATCTAATGTTAGTTTTTAACAATTCAATGTATAATAAAGTTTTATTATAAAAAATATGACTTTTATTTAAATTACAAAAATTAAGTTCATTCACAAAATATTTAATTTAAAAAAAATTAAAGCAATACATTACATAATAATAGTAAGTTCCTTAATTTTAATTTCATTTTTCAAAAGTCTGTAATCGCTATTAAAAAAAACAAAAAGCATTGTACTAAGTTACTAAAAGGCTTCCGCTAATAATTATGGCTACTCCGATATCAGGCTCTGCAAGGTGCCCGCGCCGTTTAAAACTGTAAATACCAATTGAAATCCTAGAAAGGTAGCCTATATTCGTCCGATGTGAAGTAAGAATTACAGTCGTTTTTTTATCTCCTATCAAATACAAACACACGAGCTTACTACCCGCGCCTTTAGCTTACACCCTTAGAATTACAACACTATTAAAAATTCATAATTAAAAATATAAGATATCACAATTTAGTTAGTATGTTCAAACCTACGACCTCCGAGACTTGAAAAAATATAAAAATATTTATATTTTTGTTAAGAACATACCCATGCCAATTGTTTGGATAATGGTCAACTATTGTGTAGTTGAGTGTTTATTAAGAGTGCCTGTCCGTACAGCTATCTGGCCGAATTGAGCATCACTAAGTTGTTAGCCAAATCACATTAGACTTTTTTTTAGTTACAATTTCTTTAGCATTTTCAAAAGTTGAGTTTTTTCAGTCGTTTCCTCCGATTCTCTGGTTTTGTTTCAGCTTCAGTTTTGATTAATTCTTGTTTACAGCTAACAGAAGGGACATATGGAATGTCTAGTTCTTGTGTTGATGTGGGAGTGAAAGCAGGTTCCTTCTTTATTTGGGATATCATAGAGTGACTTGATGTCACCAGGTTCGGCTCGGCTTTTCTGTAAATGAGACATGAAATAATTGATAATGTAGCCTTTAGTTCAAGCTTACATAAAATAATTGTTGGTTTTAATTAATAATTGATAGTCCAGAAAGCTGACCACATAATAATATGACTATGACTTCGATAAAAATGTGTTCATTACTTTTGGGTTATTGTAATTCATTTTTAATATTAACGAATCTACATCAATTTCATAAGTTGACATATTTAAAATATTTTTTGTATGCATAGTAAAAGCTGAGGCGAAGACTTTGCGAAATCTTCGCTAATATAATAATTCATAATATCTTTAAGTGGATAGCCTCCTGGTAATCTTAATTATTGTGTGATTGGCATGATCTCCATTACTGGAGTTCAGAGAACCAGCCAGGGATGTATACCAGGTAAATTCTCTCCTTATGCAATGATGAGGGTAGTACACTTCCTCGTCTCATTGATTATTATCAAAGATTTTTTAATAATAATTCTCAGAATTCTCCTAACAGTGTTCATGAAAGCTAAAAGCTGTGCAATTTGCTTTATTTAAATTCTGTGCCTCACCAGACTTTTGTATAGACCATCCTCTATAAAAGGAGCTATCTTACATTGAAAGAATTTTTCAAATCAAAGTAACAGTTCCTGAGACTATAGCATTCAAGCAAACAAGCAAATTATGAGATTCCAACTGGAATGGAAGTTATACAGGTGAAACCCGCGGAAGTAAGTACTTACATATTGTGACTAGTAGTAGTTCCTGTATGTACATCAATATTGTCGGATACTTGAATAGATTTTTCTAACAAATCTGAAGGCAAATCAGCATCTCCGAAGCACTGTTCATATACCTTGTGCAATTTCATGTGCTCTTCATCATTGAAAGGTCCTGTTTTTAGATGTTCTGAAATTTGAAAAAGTATTATTTAAATCCAAGTACAACTGAGGTTTAGCAAAGGTTTAGCAAAATCATATATAGTATCATTGGTTTTTAGTATGAATAGTGGTTTAATATTATTTTAATTTAAGGATAAACAATTTATTAATAAAAAAAAGTATCTTAACTATTAAATTATCTATTATTTATTCGCTTCCAATATTTATTAAACTCCGTAGCATAGCAATATAAATTATAGCTCGGCGGATTGTTTTGTTTGCTTGAATCTGCTAATCTCAGAAACTGCTAGGCCAATTCGAAAATTATTTAATTTTTTTTCCATTTATCGAGGAAGGCTATTTTTTATTATAAAGTTCCCACGGGAACGGGAGCTACGCGGTTGAAGCCGCGTGCGGGAAACTAGTTTTTATATAAAAAGCATATACTGCAGTTGTTAGCTACTTGCCTTCATGATCTATAATATCAAATTTTTGATGTTTATGCTTTTGTGTCTGTCAGTCATCCGCAGAATATAAAGTAGGTACCAGGCTTGAACTATGGATTAAGAAGATGAGATTAAGAGGAACAACATAAAGCCAAATACTCACTTAGTACAATTTCTTCACCTTCACTCTTGTATTCTTCTATTTCTTTATCTTTTTTTATTAAAAGATTCCGTAACTCGATCTGACTTGTGCGTAGATCATTGACTACTTTCAACAGATTTTGTGTAATTATTTTGAAGAACTGAAATTACATGTTTAAAAAGATTAATTTAATTTAATTTTGAAGTAGTATAATGTAATATACATTAAGAAAACATATTAAGTTACATTTATTAGTTACAAAACTTATGTTATTGTTCAACCTGAAATGGTTACATTTTTTGTTTTTATCCTAGTGATTATGATTGTCTAACAAGTTAGACTATGCATTGTCATGGGTCAGTCAGTAACTCAGTACTTGTATATATCATTTCTGGAAACTGATTGTAATAAGTAAGCATATTTTATACTTACTAGTTCTTCAGGGCCTTTGGCAAGTGTACATTGAAAATAAAATGGACATCCATGTCTAATTTTAAAATTAATGGATAAGCCATTTCCTTCTGTCACTATACTTTTGCTTGACAGTTCATTAATGTTTTTAAATAAGTGTAAACCTTTTAGAATAAATTCATTATCACTTTCCAGTTCCAAGCCATCATTGCTCTCCTGAAAAAAAAGCATAGAATGATTCAGTAAATATACTTTAAGTTTTCACTCAACTGAGAAAGATAAATGCATTTGGTATAATCTTATTCAAAATAAGTATCAAAGATGATCATTAGCCTCTATCACATCCACTGCTGTACATGGGTTTGCCTCAAAGGGCTATAGTCACCATGCTGGGCAGGTTTGTTGATACAGCACATACACAAGTAAATGCTGCTGACCATTACCTGTTATCGCTCCCAAAGTTAATACTAAAGTTGAACAACACTTCTATTTAATAAGTCAGTTGCAACAAGTATAGTTAAAATGACAAAGTTTGCTGTATAAATATGTAATCCTGGTATATTTATTTGATATCCCAAAACTCTATCTCTATCACAAAAACTTTCGGTTATGAACCACACATTTATTTTCTTTATTTTTATTTATTTATTAAAACATTTATTATTACATTTAAACAAAAATAGTCTTGATAATTATTTACCTACATTTAATATTGTCCTATATTTGCCATGTGGTTTTCAGCTTAGAATAGACCACCCCATACCTTCATATGCATGTCAAGAGGCGACTAAGGGACACACCTGAGCGATGGGCAGTAACAGTTATCAGCTCAAAGATACTACCATCTTAATGGGATCACCAATCTACCTGCCAAGTGTGGAGATTATGGCAATATCCCTCAACGACTCTGGCTTGCCAAGGTCTGTTAAAGAAGAGGCCTATGTTCAGCAGTAGAATCAATCTGGCTGATAAAGTAATAAGTACCTATTTTCATATAAAAGTCCAATAAAGGTAGACTACCATTGACCGGTCCTATAATAGGACCTCATTACCAATATAGGAAAGTGTAGCGTAATATTCATAAAAGTGGTTTATGTTAGAATACAAGATTGATCAATTACCTTTAGTTGAGATAAAAATGATTTCTCCGTAAAACATATGTTCCATAAACTAATATAGTCCGTGATGTACAACTCGTATCCATTTTTAACAGTAAACAACAAAAAGTATGGAGTATCTTTGATCTTATCCCACATTTTTCTTAAAGTTATTTATTTATAAATACATTTCAATCCTTTTATTTACGTGAGAGATGTAAACAAGCAAATGACGTTGTCAAGTGACATTTGACATTAATGTATGATTGACGCATTGACATTTTACAGCAGAGTTGCTAGTTTCAAATATATATAGCATTGCTTTTAGCTTGGCAAAAAAGTTGTGAAACTACAGCTTAGGTATGTGGATCAAATTGAATCAAATCAAAATATTTTTATTCATAATAGACATATAGACACAATTTAATCGGTCTTTCCGATGTCGATGTTAATAATCTGAATCTGAAAACCTATAATTATTTTAATTACTTACTCAGTTCTTACACATAAACTTTTTTTTTTTTTGGTCGGAGATTTATATATTCAATCATGAGGCTTTTGCTACTAGGTACATAGGCATAAATGCGAGCAGTCCTCTAGCCTTATTAAATGGTTTATAAACAACAAACTAAGCAACCTGCTCAAGAGAGAGAGAGATTTGATACTTGTGAGATATATATCTCGGTTCAGGGTGGTCACTGACAGAAGGATTGAGGGATTATGACTTTTAGTTTTTAGGGGAGTTTTTTGCCACTGTCGCTCTACGTAACAGTTCCTGCAGAGGCTCTCGGATTTCGGGTCTACGAGGAAATCGGAATGTTCCTTGCAAACTAAGGGTCTTTCCGTCCGAAATGAGAGCGAGAGAAGACGCGTCGCGTTCGCGGGCGCACTATTCTCCGGTGGGTCGGATACCGCCTCCGTGTAGGCAGTGGTATTAGTTTTTTGCATCATCTATTTACTAGTTGGAAAGTTGTGATCTCGTCGTCCGGGTCGTCTAGGACGCCCCGATAGCGACTGTGCTTAGAATGCTTTGTGCTTACAATTCCGCAACAAACGTCAAGTGTTGTGTCGTGGATACAAAGAAACGTACACGTTTCTTTCATCCGCTGCTTGAAATTAATTTTAGAGTCTTAAAACGAAAATTTTAGATCTATTTTAATTTAAGGAGACTGCTTTTAAAACCTCCTAACCAAAGCTTTTAAGTTTTAATTAATGCATACAATATTGAATTCAACTTAATAAAGTAACATTAAGGACGTACCTAAATGAGAAGTATTTTTTATTCCAAGATTTAATTTTTGACTCTTGGTACATTACATATTATGTAGGTACCTTTGTTTTTATTTATAGATTTGTCATTTGATAATTATTAGGTATACATGAAGATAAGCACTATATAATAGGTAATTATTAATTGGTAGCTTTTCTAATAGAAGTAAGTACCTACCTAAGGTGACACATAATCTGCTAGTAAACAACCATTGTTCAACGCTTAGATTAAATTTCAATACTGTTGGAGCCGGATTGGATTAATATATCAAGCGTGGACACAACGATACAGAGCTCCAGGGTACGGATGGAATAAATGATGTCATTTATCAACTCTCTATGTCGTATCCAGTGTTGCTAGATCTAGAATGTGCGAATTCAGCAAGAAAATTACAAAGCTTGTGTTGAATAGATAGGTAGAAATATACCAACATTTTGCAATTAAATTGACAAATTAATTTGTAAATAAAAAAAACAATGAAAACCGCCGAGGCCCTGCAGTATTAAGTTTGGTAAAACCCGGATGTCATGGGTTCGATTCCGTGCAGCCGACAACTCTTTGTGAGAAATGGAAGATTTTCTCTACATCTGTTTAGTTACTGTTCATGTCACAAAAAATACGTAAAGCTGTTGGTTCAGATTGTTATTACATAATCCATAACTATTGTATACCATGAAACAGTTACCAGCGTTTACCTGTGTATCTATTACAACGTATGTACATACATGCCTAGTGACTATGGTAAAACCCTCCTATCTACGGACTGATGATAATGATATAGTATTTCTAAATATTTATATATATATTTTTGTAACGATTACTAGCATAGTTTTGCAGTCTACTAGTATTCTTGTTAACCCCTCGTGCTAAGCGAAAATGCTTGTGTTACGAGTGGGTTCACGTCGGTAGTGCAATGGGTGGGGTTCGAACCGGCGACCTCAAGATCACAAGTCCGACGCCCTAGCCATTGGGCTACCGCTGCTTAAATTTACGTCTATAATTAAGTCCAAGAAGTCAGAGTAGAGGCAACAACCTGTGGGTTATTTGTATTGCCATAAACACCACACTTGACAGGCGAATTGATAATCGCAGTAAGAAAAGTAAGCTAAGTAACTGCTGCCCATTCATCAAGTGTAAGTATAGACTTGATGAATGGGCAGCAGGTCTTAGTCGCCTCTTGCGATACCATGGGGTATTGCAATACTTGGCTTTAAGGGCACTACAGTAAATAGTGTCTCACTCTCGGGGTTTCTATTGCTATGGTAATAAAATCATATAAGTGACACCTGACATTCCCAAGTAAACTAAGTCTTAAGTTTTGTTCTTCCATACGAGAGTAAGTCTTACACAATGATTAAAATACAAGTAGGTATACTATGCAAATAGCTAAGTGCTAAACAAATTTCATTAATTTATAATAGATGTAATGAGTTAGCAACACATTATTTATTGTACACGAAGTATATTTTTAGTAGGTATATAACTTTGGCATAAAAATGAGGAATAGATGCTTTGATGTAGGTACCTATATTAAATATTGGGACAACTCGTAAAATTCACGTAACTGTCAACACAGGCCGTATCGCATAACGAATGACACCCACCTATGTATTATTCGTGTACGGGAACATAATGTACAGTTGGTTTTGTTTGAAAAAAGAACCTGTAGGTATTTGGTACAGGTGGTGTAAGCAGCGACATTTCATATGCTACGATGAATGACCGGTCATATAAAATAAATGAACAGGCTTCTGTTTTCAATTTTATTTTTTTTATATTGGGTTTGTATGACGACGTAGGGATTATGGCAGTTTAGCTGTGCACCGCGTTTTATCCCAATTTGGATTAGTGCTATGCCCTCATTTATAAACCTGCATGTTTAATGAGTCATTTTTAATTTGGTTCTGCGGGGATTCACCCGCGAAGATGTAGTAGAACGTGCGAACCTCGTCTTAAAATATAGTAGGTATTCGACATACAAATAATGTGGCTTAAGTAGATACTATTGGTAAAAAAAATGAGTTTAGTAGATACAGAGATAACCCAAAAATCCCACAAGCCCTCAAACTAGGTATCTACCTCTTTATAATATCTATGGATTAAGTAATATGTCAAATTAAATTGAATTTAAGTCTCGGCTTTGACTTTGGTGCAAGCTTATTACCTAAAATTTCAAATTGTTTTCTAATTTGTATTATTTTTGTTTTAATTTTGTAGGTAGGTATATCGACATAATATGTTACTTCATGTTTCAGTTCCCAATAAGAGAAAAATCGAAACGTTAAATGAATAGTAATTAGGTATTTTTTGTGTGTTACGGCAGAAACAAGGCCCTCGCAGTAACGAAGATGGTCATTGGCATTAGATGGGCCCCAAATTAAAATTTGTTGAGGAGGCCCTCTACAACATACGAACTTTCGAGGCGGCGGCTGGATATGGCTGATATGGCGGTAGTGACACCCCTGCCTCGCAGTAAAAGTTTCACTCACTAACCTCAGACTAAACAAAAATGAAAAACAAAACGCTGCGAGTAACGCACTGACGCTGGTAGAACCACTGATATAGTACTAACATAGATGGAGGGTTAAACAGCAACCAAAAACGGTTATATCACGCTATTCTTTCATATGACCTTCATAGAATACCAGAAAAGGATGCATATATGGCGCCCCTTTCGTAAATTTGTAGGTTGTCACAAGTTTGCGATCTGAAGGTAGAACTCTACCTTAGCGTGGACATAGACAGTTTTTGCATACACGGGTACCAAAACACGTTTTACCTTGTCAGTCGATCTGTCGCAGCGTCATCTATCGGTGGTTGATGTCATAACAAACGTCATTATTAAATAACAAATTTTGTAATAACATGGGCAGGCTCAACGTTATTTTCATAAAATTGGGGTAGGTACTGTGTAAAATCAAAGCTACACTTTTTTTAAACACACTTGCATAAAAAACCGGCTTTTGTGCATTGTTCGACAGCGCTCCCTCTTTACTTTTAATGTTGACTGCAGCACATTTCATAATTTTCAATATTACGAGAATTTATTTTAATTAATCTCACGCTTCAAACAACTTTATGCTCCATGAAGACATATAACTTCATCACACAAAGATTCCTTGGTCTAAAACTTTGAAACGGTGCGGTGCAATATTACTACTATCTACATACATACAGCAACCGTCTAATGTCATACTCATTACAATGGATGCGTCGCAAAATTATTCGGTTTAAAGTCGCGCTTGTCAAACTGGTATGCTAAGTAAGACTAAGTAGGAAATCCAGAAGTAAGGAATCTCAACGTATAAGACCGTAACTTTTAATTAACTTGGAATGCAGTTCCGTACTTTTCGGGTGTTGGATATGATTTTCTAAGTTTATTACGTTATTCGGAGTCAGAAATCAGAGAGAGGACATACATAAATAGAAATATTTCTAGATGGAATCTAAATCGTGTTTTATTAGCATCTCTATACAAATAGTACAAAAAAAAAACATTTATAAAAATGATATGGCGCAATTTTATGAAACAAGTTAAAAATCGAAAAGAATAAAGGAATTGTCGGCGACGAGACCATATCGAGACACAAGGGCGCAAGTAGTAGTGTCGGCATCGAGACACCAGGGCGCAAGTAGTAGCAATGTAATTATAGAAACTATTTTAATCATTTGTTAGGTATTTAAATGATTTATTTGATGTTTTTCTTGTTTTAAAATAGTTTATTTTAGTAAGGTTTAGCATAAGTTTTCATGTTATAAGTAATTAGACAGTTTAAAGATAATTTTTTGTTAGTATAAGTTTCGATTCAGTATAATTACGTAACTTGAAAATCGACTTTTTTGTTTGTGAATAGATTTTGATAATTTTGGTTTTAAATGAAAGGTCTAATCATAAAACGAATAAATCCATTTGAATTATTAAAATCGGTCAAGTAGTTTAGGATTTATTAAGGATTTTTTATAATGAAAATATGTAACTTCATAATTCTTGACCTTTATTGTTGTAATACATTTTATTTGTACATAATTAGGATTAAGTGAATGTTTATATTGAATAATAATTATGTAAGGATTATTACAACACCAAAATTGTACATATTATGTAAAGAAAAAGTAAATAAATGGGGGCAAAACAGGTTTCGGCTTAGTAAAAAATATCAAACAAAAGGGCTCAAAATGCGTGGTTGTCTTCGCGGTAATACAGCCGGGTATAAATTGAGCGACATTTTCTCGGCACAGTCAGTCGCAGCTTAGCCGTCGAAGAGGCAACAACAAGAAATAAGAAGCCGAAATCTGCAAGCCCAAATAATAAAGGAAAAATTCTGCAGTATCATTTCGCCTCCTCGCTACCTGTCCTCTAGGGTCGTAACCATCCTAGGTACCTACGCATTCAGGGGTGCGTGGTGACGTATGTAACCAGCGGAAGGAACATACGTCAACAACGTGGGAGACTGTCCCAGGCTGACCGTAAGGTACTGAACGTACCCCGGCCAACCCCAACAATTGGTCCTTCGAGAGCCGGATCCCTGCCAGAAGAAGTCAGAAGAGCCAGAAGATTAAGAAGATTGCAAGATGCCAATAACGAGGTCGCAGAAGGATGCCCCCTTACGTCCCTCGTCAAGGATTATCAATGTGGACGCGACAGAAGAAGCGTCAAGATCAGAAGGGGTCACGTCTGCGTCGGCATCAGCATCATCAGGAACCACGAATTCATCGGGCACGAACACTTCTTCAGGAACAACGACTACGGGTGGGACCACGGCAACGGAGACCACGGCTAAGACTGTAACCACAGCGACATCTAAGAAGGATGAACATAGAGAAGATGCCGCACAGAAGAAGACGACAAAGAAGATCCCAGAAGATGTCCCGGAAGAGGGTATTGGCGGTTCAGCCGCAACCCTGAAGCCGAAGGGGGTCAGTCGTCGTGCCGGGTCCACGAAGACCACGAGCTCCTCAGCCAGAAGACGCGAGCTGGAAGCCAGAGAAGAATTAGCACGCCTGGAACTAAAGCAAGCACAGGCTGCGGCGAAGCTAGCCCGCATCAGACTGGAGATGACACAATGTGAAGATGAGGACTCCGTGGATGAAGACCTGGAAGATAGAACAGCACAGGTGCAGAACTGGATCGAGTCATCAGTATTGAAAATAGACAACAAGAAACAACCAGAGCAGCGAGGTCAGCATACCTCAGAAGAGCCACAGAAGATGAAGCCTGAAGAGAACTCTTCAACGAAAGGAGCTACGATTGAAATTCAAGCGTTGGCGACTGCATTAAAAGAAGCCTTTTCTACAAAAGGAGGATCAGCAGCACAGCCCAGCTACATCCACGAGCTACCCTACTTCGACGGCAACAGCAGCGAGTGGTTGGCCTTCAAGGTTGTCTACGAAGATACAGCACCAATGTTCAACGAAGTCCAGAATATGGCGCGATTGAGAAGAGCTCTGAAGGGCAATGCAAGAGAAGCTATCAAGAGCCTGCTGTACTCCGAAGCCTCTCCATCAGAAGTTATGCAAGCCCTCAGAAGAAGATATGGAAGGCCTGATACGCTGGTAGTAGCAGAATTGGACAAAATCAAAGCGTTACCGAAGATTTCAGAAAATCCAAGAGACATCTGCGTCTTCGCAAGCCAGATCAGCAACAGCGTAGCAGCAATAAAAGGACTGAAGAAACCACAGTACCTGCATTCACCAGAAATAGTGAAACAAATCACAGAGAAGATGCCGACGGTGCTCAAGTTCCGATGGTACGACTTCACTGCAGCATCAGAAGAAGGCGAGTTCTCCAACCTAACGCTAGTATCCAGGTTCCTGAACACAGAAGCAGACAAATGTGGAGCCTTCGCGACTTCAGAAGAGAAGAGCGGGTTCAAGAAGAACAACCGACAAGCGACGCATTCAGCAAAGGAAAAGAACTTCAAAGAAAGGGATCCACGACAACAAGAGAAGACCTGCCCTATATGTGAGGGTGAACATTCTCTTGTCGAGTGTCAGAAGTTCCAGAAGGCGTCAGTGCAAGATCGGTGGGCAACAGTCAAGAAGAGTCGCGTCTGCTTCAAATGTCTTCAAGGAAAGCACAGAAAGGAGAGCTGCAGGAAACCACCATGCAAAGAATGCAAGAGGTGGCATCATCATCTGCTGCACGTAGAATCAGAAGAAAGGACCCCAGAGGACAACAAAAGGGAGGCACCACAAGAAGCGGCAAGTGTCAAAGCGTCGGTGAACGCAGTCAACAATGCAAGAGCATACCTGAAGATAGTTCCAGTAGAAGTCTTCGGGTCAAAAGGATCAAAGAAGATATTAGCCCTTATGGATGAAGGGTCAACCGTGTCACTTCTGGATGAGAAGGTGGCACAAGAAGTCGGCGCTCAAGGAAATAAAGAAGAACTAGTCATAGAAACAGTTGGAGGCAAGCTGATAAGAAAAAGAGATTCTCAGATGCTGGACCTTACGGTGAAAGGAGTTCATCAGAGCCAGAAGAAGACACTGAAGAGGGTCCGCACCATCAACGAGCTGAAGCTTGCACCACAATTCCTTGACAAGAAGAAGATTCAAGAGTATCAACACTTGAAGAAGATCGCCGACTCTCTATATTACAAAGGGGAGTCACCACAATTGCTCATCGGTCAAGATAATTGGGAACTGATTGTGACTCAAGAAGTAAGGAGAGGGAAACCAGGGGAACCAGTTGCTTCAAGAACAGGACTTGGATGGGTGCTTCACGGGTCAGACATCGGAAGTGCGAAGCCAGTACACTTCCTGAACACGTGTCTACATGTCATCACACCAGAAGAAGAGATGCATCAAACCATCAAGGATCACTTCGCGATCGAAGCACTCGGGGTGCAACCAAGAAGACCCACTACAGATTCAGAAGGAAGAGCACTCACCATCCTAGAGAAGACCTGCAGAAGACTGGAAGATGGTCGATTCGAAGCTGGACTTCTATGGAAAAATGAAGAAGAACAGATGCCAGAAAGCTACACGTCTACCAAGAACCGATTGATCAACATTGAAAAGAAGATCGACAAGGATCCTCATTTGAAGGCGGAATACGGCAAGCAGATCCAGCATCTAATCGACAACAAATATGCAGAAGAAGCATCTGATGAACAAGAAGACCCCAAGAAAACATGGTACCTTCCTCATTTCTCCGTGATTCATCCATTGAAGAAGAAGATAAGGATCGTCTTCGACGCTGCAGCCAAGTCAAAAGGAAGAAGCCTCAACGACGCTCTACTGTACCTGGACCAGATCTACTGCAATCTCTCTTCGGTGTACTACTGAGATTTCGACAAGGACCTTTAGCGGTAGCGGCCGACATTAAGGAAATGTTTCTACAAGTTCGTATCAGACCAGAAGATAGAGACAGCTTAAGGTTCCTGTGGCGTGGAGATCATCGTGACGTGTCGCCAAAGAAGTACAGGATGACGTCGGTTATCTTCGGTGCGTCGTCATCTCCAAGCACAGCCATCTATGTGAAGAACCGAAACGCAGCGGACTACAAGGAACAATATCCAGAGGCTACAAGAGCGATCGAACTGAACCACTATATGGATGACTACTTGCACAGCTTCCATTCAGAAGAGGACTTCAGAAGAATAACAGCCCAGGTGGACTTCATACACAAGAAGGCTGGCTTCGAACTCAGGGGATGGGCATCAAATCAACCTGAACTGCTACAAAACGTGAAGACTGACACAATCAAAAAGACAGAAGTGGATCTCGGAGAGAAAGAAGAAAAGACATTAGGACTACGCTGGTTCACAGAAAGGGACTCAATAGGCTTCAGGGCAAACCTCCGAAACACTCCAGAAGAAATAGCCAAGGGTTTCAAGGTGCCTACGAAGAGAGAAGTCACCAGCGCCGTCATGTCGACCTTCGATCCACTGGGACTAGCATCACCAATCCTCATCCAAGGCAAGAAGCTGCTCCAGAACATATGGCGGAGTGGCGTCGGATGGGATGAAGAAATAGAAGAAAAGGAATATGAAGCATGGAAAACATATCTAGAGAAGATGAAGCTTCTACAAGACCTTCAGATACCAAGATGTCTGGCGCCACATAGCACCGAGGGGGAGCTGCACACCTTCACAGACGCGAGCGAAATGGCGTATGCAGCTACAGTCTACTGGAGAACGGAAGATACTAACGGAACATACCACGTCAATTTGGTGGCAGCAAAAGTACGAGTCACCCCATTGAAGCCAGTATCAATCCCGAGACTAGAACTACAGGCGGCCCTCCTTGGAAGCAGACTAGCCCATTCAGTAGAGGAAGAAATGGATCTGAAGATTACAAAGAAAACGTTCTGGACAGATTCCAGCATCGTACTTTCCTGGATCAAGACGGACCCGAGAACCTTCAAAACTTTCGTAGCTCATCGCTTGGCCGAAATAGAAGATCTCACCAAACCTCAAGATTGGAGATGGGTGCCTACAGCACAGAATCCTGCAGACGACTCAACGCGTGACGTACCGGAGAACTTCAATTGCAATCACCGATGGTACACTGGCCCAGAATTCCTAAGACAAGAAGAAAGTCACTGGCCTGAAGCAAGAACATTTAAGAAGGAACCCACCGGTGAAGAGAAGACAACAAACGTCACAGCGACAACCATCATCACTTATCCATCACCTGATCCTGAGAGGTTTTCATCATGGAAGAGACTCTGGCGAGCCACAGCCAGAGTACTACAGTTCATACAACTCTGCAGAACACGAGAAAAGGTCAACGTCAGCAAGGAAGATCCAACCTGGAAAAATACGAAAGGAAAGAAAACAAAGATAGTAGAGAAGCAACGTCAGTCTTCAAGAAAGAAGATAGAAAGGAACTACATACCATTGAACACAGACTTACTGCAGCAAGCTGAAACTCTACTACTGAAAGCAAGTCAAGAGAGAAGCTTCAGAGAAGACATCAAGTGTATAGAAAAAGGAAAGCAGCTAGAAAGCGGCAGCAAGTTGAAGAAGCTCGACGTAGTATTTGAAGAAGGTCTCTTACGTTTGAAAGGAAGAATCGACGCGATACAAGGCGTAACCAGAGACTATAAATGCCCTATCATACTCGACAGCAAGGAGAAGATAACAAGACTCATCATAGAAGAATTCCATTGCCGCTTCAACCATGGAAACCACGCAACAGTGATGAATGAAGTAAGGCAACGCTTCTGGGTATTGGGACTGAGGTCAGCGATCAAGGCAGTTCAGCATCAATGTCAGTGGTGCAAGGTGAAGAAGGGAAAACCGCAAGAGTTACCAACAGGCAACTTACCTAAAGAAAGACTGATGCACCATAACCCTCCCTTCACGTGCACCGGAATAGACTACTTCGGTCCAATGATGATCACCGTAGCACGACGTCAAGAAAAGAGATGGGGGGCTCTATTCACATGCTTAACCACAAGGGCTGTGCATATTGAGCTCACTCCGTCCCTCTCCACCGACAGCATGATCATGGCGCTACGACGGTTCGCCGCGAGAAGAGGAATGCCGAAGACCATCTACACTGACAACGGAACTAACTTCGTCGGCGCCAACAAGGAACTAAAAAAGGCGTTAGATGACATGAACAAAGAAGACCTTACCTCGGAAGCAGAGAAGATCGGTGTGCAGTGGATCTTCATCCCTCCTGGTGCGCCTAACATGGGCGGCGCATGGGAGCGTTTAGTGCGATCAATCAAAACCGCACTAGGCGCCACACTCAACGAAAGGCATCCACGAGAGGAGGTACTTCATACCCTCCTATTAGAGGCCGAGCACATAGTCAACTCTCGGCCTCTCACCCACATCTCCGAGAGCCCTGAAGAAGAAGCACTTACCCCTAACCACTTCCTCCTCGGGCGATCCTGCGGCGCAACGGGAATTGGCAGCTTCAAAGATGACGAGCTCGTAGGCAGACACACCTGGAAGACTGCGCAGCGCCTTACCGACCACTTTTGGCAACGCTGGCTGCGAGAATACCTGCCCACTCTGCTACCAAGAAAAACTACGGGAAGGAGCAATGCTACAGACCTGCGCGTCGGGGACATCGTCCTGATCGTCGACCACAGCCTACCACGATGCACCTGGCCACGCGGCAGAATTCAGCGGGCGTATCCGGGGCCAGACGGCCGAACCAGAATCGTTGACGTCGAGACTCGAGGAGGAGTGCTGCGAAGACCAAGTTCGAGAGTGGTGTTGTTGGTGCCGGGAGTGTCGCCGTGTCTGGAGGACGGTGCTGCGCACGAGGGGGAGAATGTCGGCGACGAGACCATATCGAGACACAAGGGCGCAAGTAGTAGTGTCGGCATCGAGACACCAGGGCGCAAGTAGTAGCAATGTAATTATAGAAACTATTTTAATCATTTGTTAGGTATTTAAATGATTTATTTGATGTTTTTCTTGTTTTAAAATAGTTTATTTTAGTAAGGTTTAGCATAAGTTTTCATGTTATAAGTAATTAGACAGTTTAAAGATAATTTTTTGTTAGTATAAGTTTCGATTCAGTATAATTACGTAACTTGAAAATCGACTTTTTTGTTTGTGGATAGATTTTGATAATTTTGGTTTTAAATGAAAGGTCTAATCATAAAACGAATAAATCCGTTTGAATTATTAAAATCGGTCAAGTAGTTTAGGATTTATTAAGGATTTTTTATAATGAAAATATGTAACTTCATAATTCTTGACCTTTATTGTTGTAATACATTTTATTTGTACATAATTAGGATTAAGTGAATGTTTATATTGAATAATAATTATGTAAGGATTATTACAACACCAAAATTGTACATATTATGTAAAGAAAAAGTAAATAAATGGGGGCAAAACAGGTTTCGGCTTAGTAAAAAATATCAAACAAAAGGGCTCAAAATGCGTGGTTGTCTTCGCGGTAATACAGCCGGGTATAAATTGAGCGACATTTTCTCGGCACAGTCAGTCGCAGCTTAGCCGTCGAAGAGGCAACAACAAGAAATAAGAAGCCGAAATCTGCAAGCCCAAATAATAAAGGAAAAATTCTGCAGTATCATTTCGCCTCCTCGCTACCTGTCCTCTGGGGTCGTAACCATCCTAGGTACCTACGCATTCAGGGGTGCGTGGTGACGTATGTAACCAGCGGAGTCACTCGACTCGGAAGGAACATACGTCAACAACGTGGGAGACTGTAAGGTACTGAACCAGGCTGACCGTAAGGTACTGAACGTACCCCGGCCAACCCCAACAGGAATGGTGTTTATTTAAACGGTATCTAGATTAAATTAACATACATGTCAATACCTACCTACTGTATACTGAACTAGCGAGCCGTCCCGGCGTCGCACGGGTGTAATGCTGATGTATTATACATTAAAAAAAAAGGTTTGTAATGTATGTAGAGGAAGCTCTCGAATCACTCAATCTATTAAAAAAACTGCATCAAAATCCTTTGCGTAGTTTTAAAGATCTAAGCATACATACACACAGAAGGACAGCGGAAAGCGACTTTGTTTTATACTATTTAGTGATGTAGTTTCGGTACAGCTAAACAGTTCTGAAAGAAAAAGAATACAGAGAGGTTTATTTTATAATGTAAAAAGGTTGGATATGGAACATACCTAGGTACTCCATTGTTTTTATAAATACTTCAAGCTCTTGAGATGTGGAGACTGAGAATTGTATATTTGCTGTCGTTCACGTACCATCAACAGTTGACAAAACCATGGTTTGTCAACTGTCGGTGGCGTACCGCGATCGGCCTTGACGTCAACGCATGGTGGACTGACTACTCAACATCTTTCAAGATGTTTGCGGCCCGGTCTGAGGGCCTAGGCAAAATGCCAAAAAAATTTAGTCCCGAGGCTTTTGCTACTTCACCGGGCATAAAGGCGATCAGAGCTCCAGCCTAGATAAATGGTTTAAACACTACAAACTAAGCAACATGAGCAAGAGGGCGTCCCCTGTGGGACTTGGGCCTCGGCTCAGGGCGGTCGCTGACGGGGAGATTGAGGGATTATGGCTTTTAGTTTTTTTTAGGGGAGCTTTGTGCAACCGTCTCTCTACTCATAGTTCGCGGGCCTCTCGGACTTCGGGTCTACGTGGGTATCGGAAGGTTTAGCGGAGCGATCGTTAGCATAAAATCGCTAACACAAATGTATGGTACTTGACATTTGTCACGTGATTAAGCGATTCTATTTGCATTCTTCTTTAGAATGAGTGAATCGATCGTTAGGATTTCGGTTTCATAAAACTTGTAGATAGTATAGCCGTGTCGAATGAAATCCTTGTAGGTCCATGATGTGCAACAATATTGAGATAATTACACTCCTGCGTGAAAACTGCCATTAAATTTCCCCCAGTGTGTGTATTTAGAGCTACCAATAATAAGCCTCAGTGATATATTGCGTTCAGTGTGACTTTAATAGTAACTACTTACTCAATGGTATTAATAAATTACGCGCTGCAATGCTTATCCTATTACGACAGATTAATATATCCAATCAATCAGAATTGCAAATGGAGCCTGCAGTAGGTATCCGTTCAGAAATTTACGTATGATGTTAATTTTGGAAATAATTAAGACTGCGGGGAAACAAAGGAGCTGTATAGGTACTCAAAATATGTATATATTTACCGCGATAGTTACATGTGAATTTTTATTACTTTTACATTACTGATTTACATTACTGAATTTAAGATAGATGTTAATCAAAATGAAAAACCAATGTTCTTTCAAAAGTAAGTTATACCTAACTATTTCTTATTTATTGTATGGTTTATAATAATCAGGACATATTTAAGTCCAGTCATTATAGTAAGTTCACCTCGGAATTCGAGATACCCAGCTGTAAGTCTGTAAATACTTGTATATTGACACCCTAAAAGTTGTCTCAAAACCTACATATGGTAGGGTGTACGCAACTATTAAATTTCAAGGTCAAAGGTCACAAAAATCAGTTTTTTGCGCTTTTTTTTTGTAAATATCTCATTTCCTATGGGTTTTTTGCTATTTGTATTTATTATCAATATTGTAGAATACAAAATTCTCTACAAATTTTGTTAAGAACATTTTTTTTATACGGTGTACCGTTTTCGAGTAAGAGGGCAGAGAGCACGCTGTCACAGGATCACTTCAGATCAACCGGTGCCTCCGGTCGAAAACGCGCCATATATAGTTGATGAACTATCGATAAATCAATGATTGGAAATATTTGTAAATTTTTATTAACTATTATATTATATTTTATCATTTTTTTCCTAACCTATCCACTTTTTATTCAGAATTACTTTATTTAACAACACTTAACCTGCCCATGTTATTGCAGAATTTTTAATGAAAATATAGGAACTATATTTTAATTTTAACCTAATTAATATTAATGACTTCTTACATGATGAAAAAAAAAACAAATAAATTATGAATTAATCGTTTTATTACAAAATATCATTCACATTTATTTTTATTAAAAGTAAAAAAATCGAATAAAGGGTACAAAAACTACAATTTATAATTATAATCATCTTCTTCCTCTTCATCGTCGTCTTCCGGCTGCTGGTAAATTTCAAACTGGTCTTCATTATCGTCTTCAACGACATTTGTCTCAAGTTGGTCCATGATTTCGGGGTCAAAGGTTCCATCTTCGTTAATGTCGCTCTGATATGGTAGAGCATTGAGACAAGCTTGTCCATTACATTGGCCACAAGCTCAAGAGAATTGGAAGCCCCCTTTCCTGCATCCGCATCGCGAACCACAACCACTCTTGCAGTTGCAGAAAATTGTATTTAGCAAATCTATTTAGGAAACGGGTATCAGTATTCGGAGAAGAGTGCGCCCGCGAACGCGACGCGTCCCCCCTCGCCCTCCCGACCCTTAGTTTGCTAAGAACCTTCCGATGCCCTCGTAGACCCGAAGTCCGAGAGGCCCGCGAACTGTAAAGTAGAGCGACAGTTGCACAAAACTCCCCTAAATAAACTAAAAGCCATAATTCCTCAATCTCCCCGTCAGCGACCGCCCTGAGCCGAGGTCCAAGTCCCACAGGGGACGCCTTCTTGCGCAGGTTGCTTAGTTTGTAGTGTTTAAACCATTTATCTAGGCTGGAGCTCTGCTCGCCTTTATGCCCGGTGAAGTAGCAAAAGCCTCCTGGCTAACTACATATGTCCGTCCGAAAAAAAAAAGGTATCAGTATTATTGAATAGATATAGATTTAATGCATGAAGAAAATGATAAAATATAATATAAAAGTTATTAAAAACTGACAAATATTTATAATCATTGATTTATCGATAGTTCATCAACTATATATGGCGCGTTTTCCACCGGAGGCACCGGTTGACCTGAAGTGATGCTGTGACCGCGCGCTCTCCGCCCTCTAACTCGAAAACGGTTCATCGTATGAAAAAAATTTTTTAACAAAATTTGTAGAGAATATTATATTCTACAATATTGATAATAAATACAAATAGCAAAAAACCCATAGGAAATGAGATATTTACAAAAAAAGCGTTAAAAACCGATTTTCGTGACTTTTGACCTTGAAATTTAATAGTTGCGTTCACCCTACCATATGTAGGTTTTGAGACAACTTTTAGGGTGTCAATATACAAGTATTTACAAACTTACAGCTGGGTATCTCGAATTCCAAGATTTTTACCTAATTTAAGCTTAAATGACTGGACTATAACTATTTCTTATTTATTGTATGGTTTATAATAATCAGGACATATTTTATACTTACATACATTTAATCTTTTAACAAATCGTTACCAATTCGTTTGCAATTGGGTACTCGTAATATATCTTTGACATCATAGAAAAGCGCAACAAAATTTGAAATTACTAAAAGTAAATTATATATACATAACAGATTATATAATCATATTGTAGTCACTATCGCTGTAGACCTTTAAGTGTGGCAATTTATGTATATAGAAATACTTCTAAGCCCATAAATATACATATTTTCGATATACTAAAAGCCCATGTGAGATATTCTATACTTATGGGTAATTTTAATTTAGATATGTATCTTTATGGGCTTACAACTGTTTCTGTATAACTAAATGGCGGCACCTCAAGTTCTATAAAGATATACAATACTCCTGTACAAGTACGAACCACGTAACTAATTTAGAAGTCAATTGAAAGTTACAACCTAAAGGGTCAAACACAAAGGCCACACAGGGCAGCGAATTCGCACTTTAACGAGTGGCTAATGTATTTACTCTTAATAGCATGATCGCTTATTTATCTGTTGGATGGACCCCGTATAATGTGCGATCGAAAAACGCTTAGGTGTTATAGGGAATTACGGGCGAATCGTTCTCCGTTTTAACCGATGTTTGGGCCTACAACGATGAAACTTGAATATTGTAATCGTTTGAATATTTGAAAAAGAGCGTCAATTTCAATATTTTTGATAATGGTTCTGTGGAAGATCCATTTCTTCGATATTCTATTTCTAATGCGATTATGATCTTTAAACCAAAAAAGGAACTGTTGTATAATCATTTATACTAATATGCATTATTGAATGGATTCAACAAAAAAGTTCTAGAAATACATTAATGAAGTTGAAACAATGACAAAAACAACTTAATGCAATTTGAGCCGTAAATGCGAAAACCGACCATTAAGCTTAACATAATAATAATAATAATAATAATAATATTTATTTATATAAAAAACAGATTGTCGTACAGTTTTCACAATAGCATTAGAATGCCTCAATAAATGCGAATTACCTTGTTATGCCTTAATTCGTCTCAAGCATGACCAAAGCAGAAGGTTTTTCATTAAATGTTAAAATATTTTTTGTTCTTCATTTACATCATTCAAATTCTTGAAACGATTAAATTTGTTGCAATACATACAGAATTATTGAAATTCGATGATAATTCCTAGAAAATTAGAAACATGCAAGAGTTAATCACAAGGATTTTTTTCGTAAATGAAATCTTGTGAAAATCAGCTGTCTACAAAACAAAATCGTGTCATAACACTAGAGCTTGTTAAAGCAATGCTTAAACAAACACGATAAAGCCAAATTGGCTAGAACCTCCGTGGAATTATTCCCAGGAATCTCACGTTCCTGTAATGGTTGTTTTCGAACCCTAAATCGATGCTGCGGAATAATGAACTTTGAAGTTATGGGTATGACTGCAAACTTTGCAATCTTTGCGATTAGATACTCCCCATACACCTTGTTACATAACAGTGTAACAAGGTGCATGGGGAATGATTGTCCATATAGGTAGATTAGTGAATAGCCCATATACCTAGTAGCTGAAATATTTTGTTGCTAGTCTTTGACGAATATATATCTTGATTAAAACAGCCGGTTTAGGTCCACTGCTGAACATGGGGCTTCTTTTAAAAAGACCTTGGCATGCCATGGTCGTTGAGGGATACTGCCATAATCACCACGCCAGGCAGGTGGATTGGTGATAGCAGTAGGTACGGTGGTAGATACTGCTGCCCGTCCAACAGCTGTATATACCTTTGTTACCTCTAGCGACACCCATTGAAAGACATAGGGTGGTCTATTCTAGGCCACACGGGTACACGGCATTTCTCATTTATTAAGCTGAAGAGTTTGTTTGTTTGCTTGAACGCGCTAAACTCAGGAACTGCGGGTCCGATTTTAAAATTTTTTTCATTGTTAGATAGCCTATAATTTATAATGTAGTTCCCACGGGAACGGGAAACTAGTCATAATTAATGTTTTAATAAATCAGAATATTCATTTAAAATTTCACGGTATATGTGAGATTTATTTTTCTGTTTTTAACTACTGCCAAACGTATTACCTGAATAGTTTGACTTATAATTTTGTTAGGATGTATCTTTACGGTATACCTATGGCCTTCGAAAATACTGGTATATCGGGACGCTTTTTGCCTTCACGGTAATTAGATTTTTTGCAATGTCTTTCTTTTAAGCCACTCCTTTCCCATCAGTAGGACACATTGTTTAGAAGGCAACCAGTACAACTGACCCAGTTCGAGATGACCTAATTGTATCACATAGTATAAAAACATACAAACATGAAAAATTTTAATCCCTCATGAAAAAATATGTATACACAGTTTGGCGGCAAGTAGGAGAAAATATTGTACACATTTGTAGCACTATAATTATTTTGTATTGAGCTATAGTATACATTATTTAAAAAAATAGAATTCCTTCAATTGGTTCTTACACATTTGTGATACAACCAATTGACATTAAAAATTTGCTTAAAGTGTTCTATACTACTATTTCTATTTCACCAAATAAGTTGAGCGAATTTTGCAATTGTGACTGTTTGTCACTTTTTTCAAGTATAGGTTATTTATTTATTATAGGTTTCAAGTTTAGTACCACATATCCTCCTGATTATAACATATCCAAATGCGTGCACTTCCATTAGAGGCCATTACGCGTTAACGAATCATTTATGGTGACAGAAATCATGGAAATGTACAATAATATGACAGTAGAACCACTTGTTTTGCTGACTGTACTGTACCTACCTATTTTGATGAGTTTGTCTCAACTGTCACAATGGTTTTACATATTACGTAGTTACCCAGAAGATGGTTTGATATCAATCTATATCTATACTAATATTATAAAGAGGAAAGATTTGTATGTAAGTATGTATTCAACGAATTGGCTCAAAAAGTATAGGACCGATTTAAAAAATTCTTTCTCCATTTGAATGCTATATTATCACTGATTAATATAGGCTATATTTATTTATGAAGTTCCTACGGGAGATACGCGGGTAAAACCGCGCGCGAGAAGCTAGTAATTTATATATACGCATTAATAAAACATTTCAATATGAAATAATTTTAAATAAAATTCTGTAGGATATCCTTTATATGATCGCTACAAATATAATATAGGAGAAAAGATTTGTTTGTTTGTTCATTTGCATTGAGTAGGATTTGACACTACTGAACCGATTTCAAAAATTCTTTCACTTTTAAAAAGCTACGTTTTCCAGGAGCTCAGCGGATAAAACCGCTTGCGAGAAGCTAGTTATTAAAAATAATAATTTGTATAATTGAAAAAGCATAAATTCAATAAAATCTATACATACATTTTCGTAGGAGAAAGGCACTATTTATTTTAATAAGCAATATGAAAACAGACAGCGAACTTCTCGTTATTTATCCACTTACATATTCTCTCACATTTATTCGACTTCGTTCATCCGGGAAACAGCTGTATGTTTTCATCTTCTACTTCTGATTTCCCTCTATTTATTATATTTTTGCCATCAATGGCCCAACTTAAGTACGTCAATCTTATAAGTAATACGTTATATTTCAATGCGAGAAAGCTCTTTTGTCGATATTATCTTCGGATTTTCCTTATTTTCAAGTTGTGCCTTGTTACTTACGTACAATGGCACTTGGGGAGGCATCTGGTAAACGACACTTGAGAAATAGATTTCTAGTGTAGTTTTGAAACATTTGAGACAAAGATATAAAAATATAACGTTTTATTTAAAAACTTTAGCACAATACTTTGTACGGAGGAGGAGTTAATATAGACTAGTCGACCTTATGTGAGGATCCCAATATAATAAATATGAATAGAACAAGTTATTTATCGAGCAGCGTAGACTCGATTCTACTGCATAAAGTCAACTGAATTACTACGCAGCACTGTTTATCTATTCCGACAATAGGAAAACACATATACATTCCTTAACCCTGACGATATCGAGACTCAAGTTTATATTGCCATGGGCTTGCAGAGTTTGAACAACAGAAAATATCGTTTGTATTGGATTTACTATGTGCCTTAGTATCAAAATGCGACGTTAATAATGAAATACAGAAATATTAGAAAATAAAAAATATTTATAAATTATCTGAGCAATAAAATAAAATGTATGAATCCAATTTATGAGTAAATGAGGAATTGAGTTCGAATTCAATCGAATCGAATTGATAAAGTTACGATAAAACTAACGCTCCTTTGCACACGCACTAGACTTCTAGCGCAATTCATAATATTTTTCAAAACATCCATTAAACATTTTAATCGACAACCTTATTGTACAGTGTGAATTTGCTTGTATTTTGTAATAGTGCCACAAAATTATTATGCCATTAATTTATTAAAAATGGCTTGAGATTTTTTTTATTAAATTAATTTTGTTTATCCTTCTTGAATTATTCTCTTACAAACAAAGCTTTATTATTAACAACACGTATTTCACAGATTCCTTTATTTCATGATTAAATATAAAAGAAACTTATCACCACATTTTAATAAGCGAACTGTAATAAAACAACAAATACAAAAAGCTGTAGACTCATATGGCTCAGATAAGTTAAAGTTGCAATAACGATTGGCATCGCCCCCGATATTGTTTCCGGCGTGTAGGCTGCGCCAACCATGAATACAGAGCCCGACACGTTTGCACATAAAATACTATTTTTAACCCCAAATGGTTCAAATAAGTCATGTTAAAATACGACCCACCCGAACCTTAAATTTACTTGGAGTTTCCTTTCGAGTTTAGTAGTTGCTTAGATGGCAATTGATGGTTGGAAGAATAAAAGTATGTACTACTTATATTTGAAGTATTGGAAGGGGAATACCAAGGCAGACGTTCCACGTTCAAATCGAGGACGTGCTTGCGAATGGCCAGGTTAAAAGTACCCCAAACCGAAGGACATGCACGAGGAGATTATTGAATGTAGAAGAGGCCAAAGTGGTATGTCTAGATCTTAGTAAGTGGGAGGAATTGGTCTCTGCCTACCTCTACAGGATAGGAGGTCAAATTCAGGTCAATACACAGGATTCAGTGGCGAAATCCATGGATATGGTGACAGATGAGTTAGAAACAGTCAACGTTTGCATCAAATATACTTGCGTATTTACGTACGTACAACGTGCTGCAAACATTGACTGTTTCTGATTTCTGTTCCTGTTTTCTTCTTGACTTTACTAAGTTGCTAGAGTACAACGGAATTTATTATGGATTATTCTATTTTTGGAATAGTTAGGGTGTTAGATAAATATCAAAATAGGCTTCATTAATTAGTATAGGTATGTTATGAAAGTATTTTTGAATAAACGTCATACTGTTACAAAAATCGAACACGTTCGTTCGTGCCTCAGTTGGGAAACGAATATTCATCGGACTTTAGATGCCATTTTGTTTTATAAACTAAAGTGATAAGTTGCAGGTAAACTTAATAGAGTATCATAGAAGATAGGTTTATTGGTTCCGACAGTCAGGCCGCGCCAACTATGCTCGAACATAAACTACTATTTTTAACGCTAAATGGGTCATGTAAAAATACGACCCGCCCTGACCTTAAATTCACTTTGAGTTTAGTTGTTGTTTCGACGGCAATTGATTGGTGGAACCAGAATAAAATACTTTATTTACTAAATATAAAGTTTACCCAGTTTACTGCCTTTGGCCATCCTCGATAAATGAGATAATTAACACTGATTTTTTTTCAAATCGGTCCAGAAATTCCTGAGATTGGCGCGATTGAAACAGACTTTTCAGCTTTATATATTCCTTGCAGTTATATATATTATAGTTGTGGAAGTAGGCAGTGCTATTTATTTATCTAATAGTAAAAATGATTTCATATTTTATGGAAAACATAACTAAAGGCTTGGGGAATTGAACACAGACCAATCAATCAAGTACTCGAGATTTACATGTCCTATTTATTAACAGCTTTCAGTATTTTTTTTTGTGTATTAAATTAAATCTGCCTCAAATGATGCATAAAATATAAAGAAACTACCTGAATTCATTTCGTGAATTAATTATTTCTCTTTCAGGTTATTCCGTACACTCACTTGATATAGATGATGGAGTCCGTACTCATCCCTTTTATTTATTTATTATTATTAATGGATATCCGACTAACGAAGTGGATTTATATTATGAAAAGTAAAATATTGGCCAAAGATATTATTATCACTTTTGCATCGTATTAAAATGTGACAATACGTAAATTATACCTACGTCATTAAAAATTACGACACGAGATTAAATATTATCACTATGCATCATATGAAATTTTGAACCAAGTTCTTATGTATCATCATCACCAGCCCGTATAATGTCCACTGTAGGACATGGACCTCCTCCCGAGGAAAGGTATTTGCCATAGTCACCACGCTTGGCAGGCTAGTAGGTGACCACAATATTATGAAGCAACACACAAGGAAACGCTGCTGCCCGTTCCCTGGTAGACGATTGTTATAGATGATGTTATAACAATCGGGACCAACGGCTAACGTGCTTTCCGAGGCGCGGAGGGTAGTTCTTCAACCATCTAGACCCGGAAATACCTCTTAGAATTTACACAAAGATTTCCTGTCCGGCGTGGGGATCAAATCCACGACATCCAAGATTTTAAGCGTGCCAAATACCGCTACGCTACGGAGATTAGAGGAGTGCTTATGTAGGTATATAATTTGTGTTACTTAGTTAAGTGCAAGCACATAACATAGAATACTATACCATTATACTAAACACGCATATTTATTAGAAATTGGCACAAAAGCTTTTAGTCCCATAAAATACAATGACATAATATAGCCTATTTCCTACGTGCCGTACGTACTGAATTAACAAACAAACCCCCAGAAAAAATTGCACGCCATATTTCATATGTTTCATTGAATGTGTGTTACGAAATTCTGGAGTTTGTTCTAATATAAATTCAGTGGGCACATACGACGTATCGTTACAACAATATGTTTCACTTTTTTCTGTGTGGTGGAGCAAAATCAAGGGTTATAGCTACAGGGACGACACGAATAAAACATTTTACTTCGAGAAAACAGAGAATAAATCAAAGTTGTTTTCCAAACGCGGCATTTGTGAAACTTTATAATAGATTTACATAATTCACTTACTTATTTGAATCACAAAATTGTAAGACAATTGTTTAAGAAGTTATGTTCATGAATTGCTTATAGCATGTACTTACACTGGCCTGTCAAAGTTCTTTTGTATTTTATCGAATAAATTATATCCGGATTAAAAATCCTTTAATAAAACCATATACTGTGGACAGTTCACTGTGGACTTGAAGTGGTAATTTTAAGTACTAGCTTCCCGCGTGCGGTTTCACCTACGCAGCTTCCGTTCCCGTGGGATCTTCATAATTACATATAGCCTACATAATCCGGGAATAGTGTGGCTTCCCAACAGTGAAATAATTTTTCAATCGAGTAGTTTCAGAGATGAAGATTAAAAATTACCCAAAATCATTTATTGCTCCATAACAAATTTAAATAATGTTTAATATAAGGAGTAAAAAACATTAATTAAAATCTTAATTTAGACTTATGGTGATAAAAAGTCTTGAGTAGTAGGTATATTGACGGGTTATTTAGCTAATTGAGCTTGACGACACAATGGGCAATATTTAATGATATACCTACTTGACTGGCTGTCTATCCCTATTCCGTGACCGTGCTGTCACCCGCGTAGATCCCGTCCCCGTGGGAGCATCGTCTTATGACACAGCCTATGACACTGACAAATAATGTGGCTTTCTGTCAATCGTTGACAGGTATTTAAAACAACTGACAGTAGTATAAATTTCATTAAAAACATAATATGTCATTACATGACACTGGCAGAAATTTCTAAATAAGTCAGCAGATAGCCAGATATAAAAAAAAAATACATAATATGGCAGTAAAGCTTTCGCAAAATTTGTAATGTTCCGCTCAAATGTCGATATCTTTCTTTGAAATGAACGTTCTACTGGCCATAATAGGGTTAGTCACTATCTGGACATACGAGACTGGACATGAGTGTGTCGAGTTGGTGAAACTCGGAATTAGAATTATTTATTATTTCGTCATCTGGACACGTCAATATTTATATGTGTCACCACTTGAAACTTATTTCGTCAACTGGACATACCTAGTTCTTTTGCGAAAAAGAAGTACGGTCGGGTTAATAATCGTTTTCGAATTATGTAAGAAATATTTTGAAATAAAACCAATGTGTAACTATCAACGTTTATATTACTTAGATCCAGGAGCCAGACTAGCATCTTACCCATCAGGGAGTAAAGCTTTTTGGTCTCTTGCCAAATCGGTCGAAGCCAATTTCTGTCGGTCCTCTTTGCCGCCACTGCAGAAGCCGAACGGTTCATTAGCTCACACCGCCAAAGAGAAAGCAGACTTGTTTGCGTCTCTATTTGCGAAGAATTCACAACTAGATGCTGCTGGTAAAAGTCCACCCAGGCTACCACATTGCACTTCCACTATGCCTGAGGTGCACATTCGGCAAAAAGTGGTACTTAAAATTCTCAGCACTCTAGATGTGAATAAGGCTAATGGGCCTGACGGCATTCCTGCCATTGTCTTGCGGTCATGTGCACCTGAGTTGTCTCCTGTTTTGACTCGCCTCTATCGTTTATCCCTGAAGACTGGTCTAGTTCCAGCATCCTGGAAGATTGCCAATGTTCAACCGATCCCCAAGAAAGGTAGTCGTGCCGACCCTGCCAACTACCGACCAATCGCATTCACCTCCATACTCTGTAAGGTTATGGAGCGTGTTTTAAACAACCGTCTCCTGACATACCTGGAAGACAACGACCTCCTCAGTGACCGACAATTCGGATTCCGTCGAGGCCGGTCTACTGGGGATCTTCTTGTATATGCTACTCACTTCTGGAGCGAAGTCATTGAGAGACACGGTGAGGCTCTTGCCGTGTCTCTTGATATCTCTAAGGCTTTTGACAGGGTTTGGCACGCAAGTCTCATTGGTAAGCCTCCGGTTTACGGTATTGCTCCCGTACTTTGTACCTGGATTCAGGATTTCTTGAGGGGAAGGTCGATTCGAGTTGTCATTGATGGCGCCTCGTCCGATCTTCTTGGTATTAATGCCGGTGTCCCTCAGGGATCTGTTCTCTCCGCGACTCTTTTTTTGCTGCACATAAACGACCTGCTAGTTACTCCCGGTACCTTTGGGTATGCAGACGACAGCAAAGTCTCGGTGAGATACTTGTCTGATGCGAAGTCGGGGTCAATGGTCCAGTCGTTCAGGGAGTCGATGATTGAGGGGGTGAACTCGATTTTGGAGGCTGTTTCCTTATGGGGTGATGCCAACCTGGTTGGGTTTAACCCCTCAAAAACACAGGCGTGTCTTTTTTCGGCGAAACGGAGTCCATTCCAACTGACTCCAACTTTCCGGAATGTCTCCGTTCCGATCAGCGACCATCTTGAGCTCCTAGGGCTTGACCTCTCTTCTAATCTAAACTTCGGTCACTACATCGAGTCCATTGCAAACACTGCAGCCAAAAAACTTGGCATTCTCTCCAAGGTGAGGCGGTACTTCACATCGGAGCAGCTCTTAAGTCTTTACAGAGCTCAAGTTCGCTCCTCAATGGAATACTGTTCTCATCTTTGGGATGGGTCTGCTAGATATCAGCTGGATGCTCTGGACTCATTGGAGCGCCGAGCGAAGAGAGTCATAGGCAATAACTCACTGGTGGAGGCAAGTCTTCAGAGCCTCGAACACCGTAGACGAGTGGCCTGCCTATCAGTTTTTTATCGGTTGCATTTCGGGGAGTGTGTTCTACATAACCTGATACCCCCTTCACCCTTCCATCACCGGACGACTAGGCGCGGCGAGCGGTTTCACCCTTTTGTTGTAGACATTCCTTCAATACGCACGAAGCGATTTGCTTCTTCTTTCATAATGCGGACGGCTAAGAAGTGGAATTCTCTGCCGGCGTCAGTTTTTCCGGAACGCTATAATCTGGACATCTTTAAGGCTAAAGTGAACAGACACTTTCTAGTCAAGCGTGTATCATCTTAGGCCTTATCTTCGCCTTCCATCAAGCGAGATTATGGTCAAACGTAAGCCTATATGAAGTAAAAAAAAAAAAAAAAAAAAGATGATTTATTAATATAAATAAATCTCAATCTCTCTCAATCTCAATCTCTCTCGCAATCATTTAAATTTATTAGAATCTCGTTATTTGTTGTCACACCCTCATGATTATGATCAGTTGTTTTTAATATAAGGGTGTTAGTTTAATTTAATTTGATTACAGCTGGACAAGTTAACTTTTTCGAACAACGCCACATTGAAGATTTATCTTTATTTGTCCTTAGGTGTATATATTTGTATCCACCTCTTAATAAAACTAGACGATTTCTTTTTGAATTGATAAATGTAAATGTATTTATGTTAGCCATTGACGGGCCTGCGACTTTTTCTATAGACATATTTGTCTTTACATGAAACAGAGAATAAGATTTTTTTTTATAAAAATTAAATTAAAAAAGTGACATTGATTAAAGAAAAAAAGAAACGGAAAAAAGAAATCTTAAATTGACTGAGTACTTACCTATATTAAAATCCACGACACTTTTAAATGGCACAAATACTGCATTTAATGCGCACACAAAATAAAGTAAACTGATAACTAATATGACCAAAGGGTTACCGGGTTGGGATTTATTACCTGTGTCAACCAATGAGAGCAGACTACGACATTTTTAGTCACCTGGGGAATACAAAAGAGTGTAATAAAACTGGTTCCGCGATGTGTGACATGGTGACTTTCGGTCAGTATCGGTGTAATATCTTAGCAAATTCACAAATGGTGAATAATTTTACCATGACATACAAAGTGATCCGTGCCTAATAGACGCCAATGAAGAATGTAATTAAAAAAAAAAATCGGAGTGACTGTTTTTTGTCATGAAATCGGGTAAAATGTGAGTGTGTGTTCAGTTGACGAAAACATAAAAAGATTTAATTTAAGTTTCACTAAGTGGACACACATATAAATATTGGCGTGTCCAGATGACGAAATAGTAAGTGATCCTAATTCCAAGTTTCACATTTCATTGTTCATGTCCAGTCTCGTATGTCCAGATAGTGACTAACCCCAATAATATAAGGATAAAGGGATTATATAAAATATGTAAATCAATATTGGCCATGGTGTCCGCTTTGATCAATTAGCCTTTTACCCGTTGATATGGTAAAATCTTGAACTTCTACAATGATCGTTGGTTAATTGTTAAGATGCTTATTAAATTTATATTAACTATCCGGTTGTACTCACGATTTGTCATCATCGGATATGTCCAACTAACTGAGTTAGTTGCCCGGCGCCGCCGCGCCGCCGTCGAGTCGACTACTCTTTGAGAATGGACCTTGAGATGGTCTCGAAGCTAGTCGGACGTACCCGATGATGCTATGAATAAAACGGTGGAAGGTTATTTGGAAACCCTTAATTATATGAAGACGTCAATAGACGTTCATAATACATTTATGTTCAACCGCACGTGTTTACTGTAAGTAAACATTATTGTTGCCAGAGTACTAACGGATAAAACAATAGGGACAAAAACAAAACAATTTTGCCCCGAGACACTTTCAAATCCAACTGACGAGTATGTTGTGTTAAACACAATACTTACCTACATCTTATTATTTATATATCAACAAGCTGTTAGCAAATATTATTCACGTTAAATAATAAAACAATATGTTCTAATAGTCTCGATTTAAGTCTCAGAAGTTATGTGACGTGTCGGAAAATGTTTATATAATTTCTAAGATTTCTTTCTGGACGTTGTTGGTTGAGGGACTACCCTTCGTGCGTAGGAAAACACGATAAAACGTTGGTCTTATTGTCATCGTATTAGCAGCATTTCCCTGTGTCTTATCAACATAATCCTGCGGTTACCAATCCGCCTACATAGCGTGGTGATCTAAAGCCACTAAATGTAATAAAAATAGATGAGTAAAGGTACCAAATACCTTTAAGAGGTGTTCGTAACTAAAAACAAAATGGTATATACTATAATTTTTATCCTCTTACTATGTGTCCAAGCATATTTAACTGTCTTTTTATTATAACTTTAAAATAAACTTTACCAATAGTCTATGAGGAACACAACAAAAAAAAAGGAATCGGAATAACTCTATTACCTAATTGCTTTACTAAAATTGCCACTTGTTAGTAGTTGCAATTTTAGGAAACCAGTTAAGTTAGGTTAGGTTTGCTATTTATTTAAGTACCTATACGCTATTTTATCTTTACTAATATATAAAGCTGAAGATTTTGTTTGTTTGCTTAAGAACTACGGGTTCGATTTAAAAAGATTGTTTTAGCGTCAGATAACCTGTTTATCGACGCAGGCTATATTTAATTATAAAGTTCTGACGGGAAACGGAGTCACGCGGGTAAAACAGCGCTCGGGAATTTACAGTCACAAGAGTGTTTTGTACATATATTCTAACGTCCATTAAATAATAGCGATATTCAGTAGCTATGCTCATTAACAATCCAATTTGCTTATGTTCCCATACACATTAGCTACTGACCTACATTCCTGACTTTGGTTTGGTTCAAATATTGGCGTGTGTAAGTATATTGAGTTCTATGGTTGAAAGCTATGTGGAAACACATTGTTCAACTTTTACAACAAACTTTAGTTGCCGAGATTCATTATTGAATTGAGTTGAACTAAAGCGATTGTGCAGAAATATTTATGGACCGTAAATTAATTGTTTAGGAAAAACGTGAGGGTAATAAATGGTGGACGATTTTAAAGGAATATCGATTTACAATGTTTATTATAAGGTTTTTGAAACCTTTAACTGCATTGGATTTTTGTTATAAATGCCACCTCCAAGCAGAGGTCGTGGATTCAATCTTGTCTCCGAAGAAGAAAAAGAAATTTGTATAAAATCTAAGATTTATTTTCGGTTTTGATTGAAGGACCCACGGCAATAGGTCTGCAACTTTATGCCTGATAATTATAACATCATCTATATCAATCATAATTATATTGGAGAACAGATAATATCAGTGTTTGCTCTGTGTTGCAACATAATACTGCGGTCAGTACCTAATTCGCCTGCCAAGCATGGTCACTTATATATATTTCTTTATAAAATTATAATATAAGCCCTGGGCTGATTCTCGGAAGTAAGTACTGTGGATTTTTAGATCGAATACATATTTATGGCATAGGAACGTAAAACTTGGTGTCAACCCTACAAAAAAAGTTTTATTAATTTATGTTAGTAATAATGACATCAGTTATGTACAAGTAAAATTGAGTTAGAGATTTCGAGATTTTCACGGGAACAGCATCAACGCTTTGTTCCTTAAACGCGGGTTAAACGCACTATACAGCTAGTTTTTTATATTTGTATAGATGTGTGTCAGACATCTAAATAATTTCCTATACAAACGTAACATTGTTGCAGGTTTTTTTTTTCTGACGGACATATCGCTGCTTTAATACTATAGTGACACTAATGCAAATGTGTATCTATACGATTATGAGTTTTATAATAATAATAATAATAATAATCCTTTTATTTCAGGCATCGGAGGCCCATAGAATAAAATTCATACAATAATCTTAAACAGTAATAAACTAATACATATTTTAATAAACAAAAACTTAATACTAATGTACACGAAGTGTCGCTGTGTGTTCGCTGACTGGTGTCACGTAGCTGGCCACGAAACCGGCGGAACATAACACCCTTCGGCCAAAACTCTTCTTTGAGGCACTTCTCGAGATACAGCGTCGGAACTAGAGGTGTGTAACTCTTTACTGAACCGACTCACTGTTCCGAAACATCTTAGTGTTTCGAAAGATTGGAACGTCAGTAATGTTTTAAATGCATCATTTGGAACACTGAATCTGGAACACTACTTTGCGGACCGACCGGGCGACCGGAACGTGAACGACGTCGCTTGCGAGTTGCGAGTGAGAGATTTGAGTGAGACACAAAATGCTGAGCGGTGAGCGGGATACATATACGCTCGCTCGCTAGCTCTCGGACAGCGGCTCTTGATTCAATGCACGTAATAAATAATAACCATTATGGTGCTTACATATCAAATACTATTAGGTTGTTTCTTGTATGAAATAGAAGACTAGGTGTCATTTTACTTTGACAAAGCTTTTTGAATTGTTTATGTTTGCGCAAATTTAAACAAACACGATCAGTTGTTTTATGATATTGTTTGAATTGCATGTTTATTCAATTGCATCTTTTGAGCCGGTGCCGGTGTTCCAAATGAAACATATCAGTGTTCCGGAACAGTTTAGTGATTCAGATGCAAATGTTCCAATCGCAAAAATGATACACTTTGCGCGGGCCTAGTCGGAACACGCACCACGAACGACTTGAAGTTCGTTTTGTGACGCGGCTCCAACATCTCGACCCTCAAAGTCCAGTTGGTCTTCACCCGCATGTACTCCACGACCTCTTCAACTTTCGTGGAATGATGCAGTCTTGACACGTACATCAACCTGTTTTGGTTTTGGCAGGTTTTAGTCTCATGATATTACAGATTAATTTGGGTTGAATCATAACCTTATTTGTGTTACTATTACATTAAAGCTGCGATATGTAGTTAGCCCTGAGGCTTTTGCTACTTCACCGGGCATAAAGGCGAGCAGAGCTCCAGCCTAGATAAATGGTTTAAACACTACAAACTAAGCAACCTGCGCAAGAGGGCGTCCCTTGTGGGATTTGGACCTCGGCTCAGGGCGGTCGCTGACGGGGAGATTGAGGGATTATGGCTTTTATTTTAGGGGAGTTTTGTGCAACTGTCGCTCTACTTTATAGTTCGCGGGCCTCTCGGACTTCGGGTCTACGAGGGCATCGGAAAGTTCTTAGCAAACTAAGGGTCGGGAGGGCGAGGGGGCATTGTTGCAGCCACATTAAAGGAACCCACAAGAAAATAGTGTTGTAAAATTTATATTATTGTCGCCCCACATTCTGGAACGCTTGGAAAATAAACACAAATCCAGACGAATCGAGATTTACTCTATCTGTGCAAGTTCAATCGTATGATATTGCGACATATGTGAAGTGATATTTGAACTATTGTAAAGCAATTTATGTGTTGTATAAATAGCCTCACAATACTACATAGATAGATCAACTTCATCATTTCGGCAATAGGACATTCACTGCTGAAGAAAGGATACATTTTATCATAGATTTCTACGGTTGAAAGCGGTCGAAAACCTATATAGCCAGAGTATACTTGAGAATATATTATGTGATGTTACGGTAGTTGCTTATGAGACCTGTTGGTCTGGATTCGGGTCCACCCGGGACCTTTGATTGTGTGAACCATGTATAGCCATGTAGATTCTAGGTGAAGGTACTTTGTGCTCCTGAAATATGTGTTCCTAAAGTGCCCATCAAAATAGGAATTATTTTTTGTAGTACAACAGTTATATAGTTAAAAAGGTAGAGCCATTTCTGTTCAATATTTTGTTTCTTCAACATAAAAAAAAACTAATATAATATTAGTAGAGTGTTCCTGAGGCCATATTATTTTAGAATAAATTACTAAACAACATACTCGTAGTATCATAATGCTGAAGGAAATGATGAAACAATAGTTAGGTTCTATAGTTATTGAGTTTATTAATTAAAAAAAACATATTTTCTTCTATAATAGCAATAGTATTAAGAATTTATCATTTAGGTATAATATAATACATACGTAATTGCTACACAATTAGGTATCTATTTGTATTAAAATGTTAATAGTTGTTTCAATTCTGTATTTGTGTACCGCTTTTGGCTGTAAAATACTTTCCTGTACCCTGTGTCCTGTTAAGGAATATGTTTGGCGATGCGGGCGTTATCCTTTAAAAAACAAATAAAAATACGTTGTTTGTAAAAAAAAGTCCTATGCAAGAGAAAGTTATCAACCCTGAGTAATTTTAAGCTGAATTTGTCCGAATGCAGTTGGTAAATAACTACCTTTAGCCACAAGCTATGTTAACGAAGGGGTAAGGTAAAGACATAATTACAATTAACATGATATAGCCTGTGTCGTGTTAAATTCTAAGTAAGTCTAGTAATGGTGTCATTAGGGTGTAAATATGATATAATACGTAGCTACTAAAATACCACTGTTATATTTTTCGACTATCTGTGTCAACAGTTTTACACGCGTATTCTTTTTTTTCAAGTTTTAGTGTGAGTATTAAAAATGAAAATAACTAAATTCCCTTCTGGACCAACCGTTCTGGAAATAACTCGTAGCAAATAGACCGCCCGACCACATTGTTTTAAAATGGATTTTTGTTATTGGTACGAGAATGGTATTATGTACTTTGATGAACATGCTTCCGTTCGTGTTTATTTTTATTACCAACAGACACTCCAACTTTATTTATAATTATTATGTATATTTATATTCCAATTTTATATATTTATAGATAATTAATCTTTTTTTGGCTTTTACTCGAGTTGTTACGTTTACTGGTGACTCTTCTGTTTTATTCTATATGTTGTTCTTATAAAAAAAAAACATAATTATATTTGCCGAATCAGTTTTTGCCACTAATTTCCATCCTCTTGGGGGAAGATTTGTTAAAAATCCTTTCTTATCGGATGGTAATAGGTATATTTAACAGAACAGCAATCACACAAGAATGAAACTGTGGAATCACCAGAACAATAAACTACTTTCCTTTAAAAAAAAAATACACCTACCACTTTAGGGAAATATATCAATGTATTGTGGGAGACTTTACAAACACCTACATAGCACACTCAGACTTAGATTCATTCATTCATTCATTCATACCTAACTGTAATTCACACAAATAGTTGTCCTGGGTGGGAATCGAACTAATAATACCGGGTTTCATAAGCTACTTCCAACACCACTGAGCCACCAGCGTACTTAAATGAATCTTTCCAAAAAATATCTTACACAATCTTTCTCTAGATTCAAACAAGAAACCCTTGATCTAGTAACTTTATTTTAGTAGTTGCAAAGGCTTTTCGCTCACATCAATTTCCATCATAACAATATGAATACCTCCCTTTTAAGAGTACGTATACCTTCGCCATTATAAACATTATCCTTTATCATACATTTATTATTTTCCGTCGAAGGTAAAAACAACAAGGATGTATATCCTTATATAAGCAAGAAATGATTATTATTACTGAGTTTTTTTTACATTAGATATGTAATAAAATTCTAAGTAGTTAAAAAAATAATGTGACAAAACCCGTGGCCTAGCGATGTAAGTCTTGGAGGTAGTGGGTTAAATACCCGTACCGGAAAAAAAAATATGGGTCTCTTTCCAGTTCTGGGTGGTTGAGGGTCTAGGTACCCTCCACTCGCAGCCTTGCTTCATTAAGGCATTGCTCCCGATTGTTAAATAAAATAAAAATTTGTTTTTATTAAAGTAAATTTAACAGGCACTTGCAAATAGTCAAAACAATAATTTTGTATCAATCTATGTATAATGTTAACATCTCGTCTTCATTTTATTATTCAACTATATGGTGTCCGTAGTCTGTTCTGTCTATATTAGAACAATAAAATTATCATTACTTGGGCGGACCATGAGTATAGAACGATGGAAGTGTTTTAATGCTACCACCGGATCCAATACATCTCAACTGAGAAGACCCAGGCGAAACAAACTGTGGGTTATTCTACTGTCGGTTTTAACACGATCCACATGAGACGGTCCGGCAAAACTTTTAGTTTACAGTTACTTTTATTATTTATTTGGCATACACATTATTTTCTCTAACGGTTGTCTTTGTAATAATATTTGATTACGTATTAATGTTGTATACTAATAGAAAATAATCTAATTTGAGACAGAACTGTTTATGAATGTAACTCATGTAATAAGATCGATTAGAGATAGTTCACACAACATCACACTATTATGCTTACTACTCTGTTATTACATTATCTATGGTAACCGTTTAACAGTTAAATCTAAAGGTAATACTGGGGACACACACCCGCCATGGGCGGGTGTTCCCAGCATTATATATTTTGTGCATGGTGACTATAACTCTTTTCCAGACGGTCGATATCGTCGCTTAAGGCCTCCTACGCACCATGCGGTTAGCCGGAATGCGGTCAGTCATCCGGCTAACCGCAGAACGCGGTTGCGCCTGCGGTCACCGTCGCAAGCGGTGGCCGTCAGTCGGGCCGCAGCAACCGGAGCGGTTGACCGGCTGCCGCAACACAGTGCGAATATAAACGGTTGGGAATATTAATTTAATGTGGTTAAATTTTAATTGTAAATAGTTGAGTGCTCACTGCTCATATTATTTCTCCAGAGCAGTACCTAAATGTATTTTTTTAATAAATGTTGACAATTTGCAAGTAAAAGTTGTTTTTGTTTTTAATATAGTTTAGTTATTTTATAAGATTTCAATGTCATTATAATTTGCCTAATATAAGCTGCTACGGTTAGCGAATTTCACCCTAGACGACCACTGGTAAACCAATAATTTACATAAAGTATCTCTAACTTAGCCAAAAGAACTTTATAGCTACTTAAAAAGAAGACCTTTATTTTATTTTAAACCACAAAATCTAATAATAGCCCAGATTTGGGAACAGATGGGAATTATTTGTCGCCTCGCCTAACTTTGTTTTAAGGGCGGTCCCACAGCGAGAGCGTTCGTCTATATTAAGGTAACGATTTAGATTCCAACAATAATCAAGTGAGGTGAAAAGAGCATTGCATTGAACATATCTCAATACAATTATTACATACATTCGCACCCTTACCATGGGTATAATTTTGCTGTACAATATCGGTCATGTAGACGGGATTTAAATACAAGTTGATTACTGAAATTTGAATTGACTTGGTTGCACTACTAACTACTGAGTTAACCACTGGGTTTTTTTTTTTTTTTAAACCCCTTCTTGTGGGCTTGCAGCAACTCTCCTGTCATAAGCAAGTACCTTTTTTATGTTATTTTTTAAAGTTGTCTTGCTAATTTTTATATTAGGAAGTTCTTAGATTTTTTGACTTTTCGTCAATAAATATTTTATTCCATTTAATGTTAATTTTTTCTATATTATGTTATTATTTCTGTTTATTATGATTCATCTTATTTTATTTCTTATTTATGCTATATTTGTATTGAGTTGCTGCTGTGAATTTTAAACCTGTTTTTTAATTAGACAGACATGTATTTGATTTTATTTCATGTCTTTTTCTCGAATTTCAATATATTTATTTACTTTTAATTGATTAGTTTTTTAGTGTGTGTTTGTGTATATATGTTGTGTATGTGTGTTTTATAGTGGGTTTAATGTGCCGTTTTTGTCGCTTCGTTCCTTAACAATTCTATATATTTATTAAAATGTATATTATTGTTCCAGTCTTTTCTTTTCTCTTTCTACGTTTCATTGTTATATAAATAAATTATTGTGTTTGTGTGAGTTTGTGTTTATAATATTTAATTTTTATTTGTGTTTTTCTTATCAATGTTCCTTCTATTTTATTAAATACTATTAGATATTTAGTCTGTAACTTTTGTATTATTGTATATTGTAGAATTTTCTATTAGTATATCTTAAATTTTTAGAATTTTTGGATTTAAAATTTTGGATATATAATTTTGTAATGTTTTTATATTTTTGTTGGTTTGTGTCTTTTTAATGTTTTTAAAATTTTGTGTGTTTTCAGTTGTGGTGAGTAGTTGTAGTACTTGTTCCATTCTCATCTATACGTTCTTTAACAATTTAAATATATTTCTCAAAATATATTTTCTTGTTACGTTCCGTTTGCTTCTTCTCGTTTGTACTGTGTAATAAAATATGTGTGTGTATATGTTTGTTTATTTGAATCTAGTGTATTAAATTGTATATGTATGTTTTGTTTTTTATTATGTTTGTGTAAGTGTGTTTTGTTTGTGGCAGGGCCGGCTGTAGGGGGACGACCCTGAGACGCATAATGAGGTCCACAAATAGAAATTATGTGTAGTATGTCAGGTCCATTTGCAGGAACTGCGGGTTCAGTGGCTGTAACTGAGCTTTTACCTTCTCCCCACGTTGATTGTTATACAGCATTACTGTCATCATGATTAGCGCTCTATAAGTTATTTTGAATCATTTATGTGGGGGGATCTTCTGCATTATCAGAGTCCACAACGCATCCGACACCCGCTGTACCTTGCGATCGGCTAGGAATATGCAACTCTAGCCCTCGCAAGGGCGTCCCATTTTTTACGAATGGGACAATCGCTGTCAAATGCGTTGTGGTCCCGCCTCTCCATTTTGGCGTCTTCACAGTTCCTACAACTGGGTCCGGTCCCGGCCTGTATGACAGGGCAGTCGGCTCTTCGGTGATCGCCGCCGCAGTGAGCACATAGATCCGTGTCTTCCGTGCACAACTTCCTGCCGTGACCGAAGCGGAGGCAACGCGTACATTGTATCGGCGGGGATTGATCGTAGACCCGTACCCGCTGAAGATCCACATGCAGCTTCTCCGCGTCAATCAGGCGTCTCCACACGGGGGGCGGAACTTCTAATACCACGTGCTGTTCTTGTGAGTTTTTCGCCCTCCTCCTATATTTCACCACGGCGGCGACTTCCTCTGGGGGCAAGTCACCCAGCAGATGTCCGTTCTGATTTTTTATGGACCTCACTATGTCGTCGTCTGTGTTGTAGGATTGTACGTCCATAAGTATCACTAGTGGATTTTTATGGACCGTATTCTCCATTTTTAGTTTTGCGGATGACTTCCGCAGTCTTTCCGCCACTACTTCCAAGTCTTTTTTATTTTGACACCCAATGACCACCTTTTGATCCCTTGCCTTCCTGAGACGGTCCACGCGCAGGCCAGATTCCCTCGCGTCCACCGCCTCTCTGATTTTCTCCACTATCGTCCCGCTGGTGTCATTAATGTCTTCCGACGAGACGATAATGGAGTGGAGTGGTGGGGGTACATTTGGAGCTTTTGTGGCCGCAGCTCTGGCGTAGGAAATCGGGCCCACGCCTGCGTGGACAGGTCCAGCTGCAGGGGACAAAAGAGTTGACACAGCTCGTATCTCTTACGAGAGTGTGCGCGTATTTTGCACGCACTCCGCTACGTCTTTCGTGTCCTCCCTCATCCCCTCCAACAGGTCCCTTATCTCTTTAAGGGTTACATTTCCATCCGTGTTGGTCTGGATGGTTTCGGTGGTCTGGGTGGTTTGAGTGAACGAGGCGGTCCCGATGGTCTGGGTCTCCGCGTCACACAAATCGTTCGGACCGAGCTTGGAGTTTTGGTATGCCTTCATTCAGAATACCTTATTAATCTCCCACATTGTATCGAGGACTTCGTAGAGCGTATTCTTTATATCGGTTTTTATATTGCCCGAGTTTTTAAGAGCGTCCCTTCCTATATTAATTACTCTACTTATCTCCTCGCTACTTCCCCATGTGTACTTTTGCATGTCCGTATCCTCTGAGTACATATCCCAAGGCTCCTCTTCAACCATCTCTTCGTATGCGGGACTAGATGGTGGTGATGGTGATGGTTGTTTTGATGGCTGTGGAGGGGTTTGTACTTTTGGAGGAAGAATAATTTTAGCCCGGGCTGTTTTGGCGCTTGCTTTCCCTTTTGGGGGCGCTGCGTTGGCTTTTGGGGGGGAACTTTTGTTCTTCCTCCTTACCCACTGGGTTAGGTTAGGTTATGTTCTGGTTTCAAATCCTACCCTGTAAAACTAATTGTGTGAACAACACAGATAGTTATTTTAAGCTTGGGTGAGATTTGTGTCCATAAATTATGTGTTTTGTAAATGCCCCCGCGACACAAAAAAATAATTTCTCTAGCGGTGAAATGTGTGTTGCTTGAATGCTGCATTGCAAAGCTTCAGTCAATAAGGGTATTGTAATGTTATTACTGTTATATTACCTTCAGATAAATTCTCATCAGTCAGTGAGATAATATAGTAACCTATCGCTCAATAGATTATTGTTAGTGCGCTTTTGGTGAACACGCACGTGTAGCAGAATGCGTCGGTGACTGCATATGGACACGTACCTACCTGTAACACGCATCTTCTTTGACGTGGTGACGTGCTGATACGCACCTCTTCTAGTACGCTGACACGCAGGACTTCGCTGCCGGTTACACGCACTGTGTCACACCTCTTCACCTTGGGTTCCAGCAAGCCTCTCCAGAAGGCTTACTCAGCCCTGCCGTCGATTACTTGACAGTCCAATACCAAACGTGGGTGACTCCCAATTACAACTATAAAAGAAAAAACTTCCTGCCGCTGATCCGTCTCTCAATGGACCAATTAAGAAATTCATAGGATTTTGATCCTCCCCGCGGTGTCCCAATGTAAAACCTATAAAATTGTAACACAGTACACTCTTTATTTACTATTGGTGAAGGTATTCTGATGAAACGGTTGCTACTTTTATAGAAAAATAAAGTTAATCTGTATAGATTAACTTTATATTTGGAATTCATACAAGAAGACATTTGGGTACAGAAATGAAATATTATTTGGCCTGTTGCCTATATGAGGCCTGTGTCATACATTTTTTTATATTTCTTAGATCACATTTCAAATATTTGTCACTTTGAAATTAAATGAAAACGTTTATTGATAATGTAAACTAATCGATCGTACTTATAGTCAAATACAATGGTAATGAAAACAAAAAAGTCAAAACAATCTTGACTAATAAACTAGTTTACATTTAAACGATAATGTTATTAAATAAAATTTACCAATGTTATTGTGGCATGTGATGATCGCTTATCATAAAATATAATTAAGATCAACCAGCGCCGTCTGGGATCGGGTCTGAAGCATAGAACGCGTCGCAAACCTCGCCTTGCGAGTACGACCGGACCCTATTCTAGCTTCCTACGAGTCTTTCTCTATCTACCTACGGTGTGAAAGTCGGAGAAGAAAGACTATAAGAAACTTGTACTACTTTGGTCGGCAAACCCCTCGTATCATATACAAATGTGAAAGTAAATAACCCACTAGACAAGTTAGTCTCACACACTCACATATGTAAGTACGAAACTTATTACTACGAGTCTACTTGGGAATGTCAGGTGTCATTGTAATGATTTCTATTACACTAGCAATATACCATGACAGTGAGACACTACTTACCTACTCAAGTGAATACCTACTTTAACTCAAATATTGTTCTTGTATACGAGAGTCAGTATGTATTAACTTTTCACGTCAAAAACAAGTGATTTCTTATATTGTTAATTAATAATAAACGAACATAATCATCTAGAATATTGGGAGACAAACCAGGATGAAACAAAATAAATATAAAATACAAACATTAAGGATTATTTACAATCTAATTATTTCATTAATTAAATACATATATACAACTAAAAGTAGCTAATTTAAAATAAAACTAACTTATCAAATACTACTATCCTAAATCTAATCTACTTGGCAAGGTTCCCAGAATGCTGGCAGCATTACCCTGCTGAATGGCAATGCTTACCTGCTGTGCAAAGTAAAAACCAGCATTCGGAGAACGTGCCGATAAACAAGTTAATCAGTTTCACTGAGCATTGCTATTGGCTATATATTCATGTTCTGAAAACGACGTAAGCACAAAATTATGATGTCGGCAGCACATCCGCTATTCCTTAATTCCCTTTCATGATTCGTGCTAGGATTATTAAAACTGTTTCATCACGAAACTAAACTAAGTGTGCGGGAGCTAATAGTGTTAAATTCATACGTGTTTATGTAAATGTGTAGCAACTACTATTCCTGTTATAAATTTTGCCCAACTGTTACTAATATTACAGAATTAAGGTCGTTGGAATGCGTATTGCCTTTACTTCTGTTTAATATTTATCTGTTCTAATCTACCAAGGAAAAAACATAAATATTATCTTACTACGACGTTGTCTGTACTAAAGTATAAAGCTGGCGAGTTTGTTTGTTTGCTTGAACTACTGGTGTCAGGAACTACGGGTCGGATAAAAAAAAAAGGTTTTCGATAGTCCAGTTATGGAGAAAGGCTTTATATAATTAAGAAGTTCCTACGGGAAATGTAGCTACGCGGGTAAAACCACGCGCTGGAAGCTGGTCAAATATAAAATGTTCTCGTAGCAATTTCTCGCATATTTACGCCTTTCCCGCTTGCAACACTCACAAAACAATATCGATACTATTTTTAGTGTCTGTAGTTCAATAGACAGTATCGAATAAAAAATAAACCAACTGCAAAGAAAAAATAGTTCTGAGGTAACAAATATAAAAAAATACAGTAGAATTGAGAAAGTCTCCTGTTAAAGTCGGTTGAAAAGATAAAATCGACCGTTTATACAAATTCAAACTAATTACAACGTGGACGACGTCTTATTGTAGACTACGCCGTAGCAAAATCTACGACATTATATTACATGCTACGTAGACTTTTTATAATTGACTACACCGTAGCAATAACAGAGTTCTGCCTACGGCCTACCTATGTTCTACGACCGGCCGCCAGTCTGACGCCAACTCTCCTCGGGAATGCTATCGTTTGGTGTTAATCACGCTACCACGCGGAAGACCAGTGCAGATGCACGGCGTTGTGTTGTCTATTTTACTCTTAGTCACCTTTTACGACTCCCACGAGCAGACTTTGGATGGACTACCCAACTACCGCTTGTTTGATTTTAATTGATCAATGTATAACGAGGTCATTCAGACTAAAGCTACTTCTTAAAGCTCTTTTTTTTTTTGTTTTTTGTTGTCTGGGGGGAAATGCATTTACGCATTCCTACCGCCACAGTCACTGCAGTGGTGGGATATGTGGCACTCGAGCTCTCCGTAGCGTGGTTTGCTACACTTACCACGAGGTGAGGTCCCTACACTACTAAATACCCGCGGCCAATATTTCGCCGCTGGATCTCCTGGGACTTACTGCAACCCATTTGCCCGAATTATAGGGACGCCCGGTACTCCTTAAAGCCCTGCATACTCCTCTTTAACTTTAATTTTATCTATATCGTATTCAAGCATAACATTTATTTTTAAGTCCCTACTTAAAAACAAATTTTAAAACTCACGCATAAGCTTAAAATTCGTGAAAACGACGTGTTTGCAAAGATATCTTAACAATACATGATACAAGCTAAACGCGACCTTCACTTGACACAGTCTAGCGGTCACTTAGTTGGCTCGAACTAGCAAGTGTGTATATAAAAACATTAAAACGGCAGAGGATTTTCTTTATCTGATACTCGTCATTTTGACGAACTTTAGCTATCTAAGGTAGCTGTTTTATAAATGCAATAAATAATAAACAAACGGTTCCCTTATCTCACACAATGTTATCTCCAAGATATTTATAATTTTGTGCCATAAAATAGTCAGCGGCACACCACTCTATGAAATTGAAACCATTGGCGAATAGAATTTGTTATAATGTCTGCAGAATAAACTGTAGGTACGAGTATAGTAGCGGGCAATTTGGAGGGAAAATATGTTAGTATGATGTTTTCATTTCATCATATACTAGTGAATACTATTAAAGTACTTACTTTAGAAAAGAGAACATAAAACTAGTTGCAATAACTTTATTTTAATATTAAAATGATAGCAATGAAACAAAGTTAAATTGTTGTCTGCCCGCTACGACGGTCAATGTAACTTGACCAAAACGTAGGTGAAATAATAAAGTGTAGTGTAAACGATACTATCTATATGTAAATCGTACAAACCTGCCGTGAACATCGGCATAGCTCCAGAAATCGTGCGAATTCCTTGATAAAATATGAGTGGCGTATATTTCTGGCAGAAGGTGAAATACTTTTCAAACAAACAAGCAAATGTTTTATGTTTATAATATTCGTATAGATTGCCAACCCTTTTAAGAGAATTTGATTCGCGGTTCTTAAGGAGACGTCGCCACGTCGACTGCAAAGTCTACAAATCCGTTTAAAGCGACGGGCTGGCGACGGGTGCGATTTTGTTAAAACAACTGAGGGGTTTTGGTAACGAAAATTGTTTCTCGCGTGAGATAAGTTAGTACAAAGGTTTTTCGACAAATTTTATAAAAAAATTGTGTTGTTTTTTTTGTGATACACGGATAGTCCGGGTAATTTATTAACAGAAGTATTAGTAGTGAACCACTTTATGCCTTGTTTGATCAATTAATTTACTTCTAATGCTTTCCTTTACATCGAGATCGATGGTCACATCGCTATATCTGTTATGTTTTTTATATAAAAATAAAGTAAATATGGTGTGTTCATATCCATTCCCAATTGATCTACTAATAAGACATGGAGCAAACCTTTTAATATTACAAAAATGAACCTATTATGAACAAAAAATGAGGGTTATTTCGAGTCACATTTAGGACGATAAATGGTTGCAATACGTATCAAATATGTGGATAACAAATGACATCGTTTCACCAGTGTCCACAAACGATCGTTTACTGCTAACATTATGGAGCAATATCAACGGTGTTAACACAAGGCCATTCGTCACGCTTACACGATCACTGATAACTTCGTTTTCAATATATCGTTTTCAAGTTTATGAGTATGTGCCGGGAGCATACTCATAAAAATATATTTTCGATCATAACCGAAAATCGCTACGGCGAATATGGGCACGTAAAAATCAATTCAGTATTTGTTGTTTTTAATAAAAGATTGATTGAAAGTGATTTTATTGATTTGAACGTTAAACGACAGAAACTGGTGAATTTGAAGACTGCCGTTCATATGTTGAGCACTCTTCAAAAGCTAGATGCTCTATTGTATTGCGCAGATTGGCCAATTTGCGACACAAATTCGCTTTGTACAACTAACAAAGGAATCGATTCTCTCAATAAAGTACCTAGTAACTATAGCATCAAAGTGCTTTTGTATAGTGAGGACGATGCAGGTAATAAGTTTGTCGAACAAATGCCTGCCAACTTTCGTATCAAGTTGGCATAAGCAGACCCAACTTCGTAATCTATGACCTGGACTAGAATTGTCAATAGGTAATCTATAAATCTATAGATACATACATATCTTCACGCCTTTCTCCCATATGAGTAGGCTGAGACAAAGGACTGCGACCTATCTCGATCCTGGCATACCTCTTTGCCTCTTGCACATTTTTGATGTGGCCCTTTTTTATAAGTTGCCAATTTGGTCGACATATTTTGCTTTTCTTTTCTCTTCCGGCGTCTCCGTTTAAACTCATTCGATATCCGTCCTTCTTTACTCTACTTTCATCCATCCTTTTGCATGCTCAAACCATCGCACCACTCCCTTCTCAATCTGTGTCTTCTTTCAACCCTATGAAACCAAAATTTTATTACTAAAATATTGTATCTTGAATTGTAAAATATAAAAACCTTCTGAGTTGTAATTATTTTTATCATTAGTAATTTTATTTGTTCAAAAGTGACATGGCAATTCATACAGACTTTTTAGCAGGTACAGGAGCTTCCTGGTGAAATCACGTGAAAGCCTAGTAAATAAGAGCCATGTAAGTGAAATTAACGTTCAGCCAGTATAATGGTACTACGAGCGTGGTGATATCCTTTGATCATTAATTCCAGTTAGTAACTAGTTACGCGAACAAGAATTAATAAATGCTGGTGTCCAAGTTGTCGGGAAATTCCACGAATGGTCCGTGCCTACACATATTACGCTTACGATCCCCATATAGGACAATGTCGTCGTTAATGTAATGAAATGTATTGTAAATTTCCCACAACACGGGTATATTCAAAGATCCGTAAATTGCGGGCAATTGAGGTAGTCGTGGTATCCGTTCGTTTTTATATGGTGGTCGTTTGTGAGGTGGAATTTATATCTGAACAATGCTTATTGTACATCTTGATTTATGCATTGATTATAATATCATTTACCTATGTAATGTTGAGATTGCAGTTTCATTTATTATTTTTACCTACAATAGACTTTTATAGAATTAAACACCATCAAGTATCAACTATTTTTAACAAAACTAAATTAAAAACAATTAAATAAGAGTCATGCTAAAAAATTTAATGATTCATTTTTTTATGTCCCGTTAGTGTTAGTTAGATATATCAAATGTTCTTCTCAGAGTATATTTAATATTTTCCAGGTATACATAGGAAGGTTTATCTATGTCGACAAAAGCAAACAGTTCAATTTCAATTCTTAGAATCCAAAGGTATTTTAGCCAAACTAACGTAACTAAATACTACTCGGTTTGTGTTTGAGTTGGTTTGATAAGAGAATAGTTCAAATTTATTTTTATTCGTTGATAAAAATGATCACTTACTTTAACACTCAAAATTTTACTATTCGTCCCAAGAATCACCATTGTTTAAAGTTACTAAGAAGCATCCATAACAAAACCGAGCGTTCATGTAAACAACTATTAAGCAATAACCATTATGTCACAAATAATCCATTTGGCCACAATCTGTAAGTTAGTGAAGTGACAAACTGTGTTTAGTATAATATCTCAAACTTGTATCAGATTGAACGCCTTAAATAATATTAGTATCAGCTAAACTATTGGACTGATTTACAACTATCTGGAAACTGATATCTAACCATTCCACCTAGTCCTTAAAAGTTGAACCCGGCGATAGAAATTTCAGTTCGAATTAGAAACTTAGCAACGTGATAATAGGATACAATATTGATTTGTTAACGGGATAATGTTGGTTGTACGTAATAAGCGACGGTTAAAGTAAAATACACAGGTAATTGTAGATGGTAAACGTTTATATGGAGCATCGAGGAAGGCTATAGGTATTTTATTATGGACTTCCCATGGGAACAAGATCTACGCGGGTGAAGTCACACGTGGAAAGCTAGTCTCCAGATAAAATCAGGACAACTTGTTTACATAAAAATCATATATAATTTAGCAGGTAAGAAACATTTGAGCCTGAAGCTGATCAATATTAAATTACTGTTAAAACCACCACCACTGTTATCAAATAAACACAACGTCATACCCAAAAAGGCAACAAAAAATGGTTATAAAGATCATATCTGTTATCTATACTAATATTATAAAGGGGAAACGTTTGTATTTTTTTTAATTTTTGTATGATTGCAACGGATTTCGATAATTCATTCAATGGTGGAAGAATTATCAAAATCCGCTAATGGTAGAATGCTATATTATCCTTTAGTAATAGGCTATAAAAGTCTATCCGTGTGAAGCCGGGGCGGGCCGCTAGTTTTATAATAAATCTGAAGAGTTAATTCAGCATACAGAACGTTCATTCGGTTATAATGTAGGTAGGTACAATTAAAATCACTTCACATTCTCACAAAGTAACTGACTGCCAGTCTTGAGACATTGGGAAAAGACATAAACTATATTTTATTGTGAAAAAAAACTGAAGTTATTACACAACATGATTTTCAGCCGTTTAAGAAATTTGATTACTTTCTCTATAAAATTATCACACATGTTTCAGATAGAAGCTTATATGAATGAGTAAAGCCTGTGAGTATTTGTGTAAATGTATAATTTATATTTTACGAACACCTACTTACCCAGCTTGAAATAATTAAGTACATGTTATGTTCGCCTATAAGTGTGCACTGAGATGTACAGCTTAACTTTTTAAATATATTGTATGGTGTAACAACTATTGATGGACTTAGATAAATAAATAGAAGCAATTATTTTTATTAGTAGAATGCACTTAAACATTCACTGTGATAAAATAATTTAATTTACCACGGAAACCGAAACCTATAATAATATGGCTGTTTAACAAAATAGGCAAAAACAGAATATTATCTTGTTGAGTGACCATCAACGCAACGGTCGCGGCATCATTGGACGTCAAAATGAATAATGTTATTTTAATGACAATGCAGCCGTAACTATCCTTCTTCTATAAAAGCCTAACTGTAATTTTAATTGAATTCAAAACTGTTTCATGTAGTTATAACACTAGAATTCAATTTTAATACCATTTAAATGGTCGGTTGCACCACTTTAAATCTGGTACAAAGTTGTTGGCAGACGTTAATTAGTTTGGGAATGAACATGTTAAAACTATGTGACGTGTTGTGGACAGGGTGTTATATAGGGACAAGCTGGCGGTAATAATGTATTAATTTAAAATAAAATATGTCCCTCTGATTACACGTTTAGATATTGTATATTTATATAAATAAAACTATTATTTTATAATATTTCTTCACGATAAATAAACTTACAGGCCATTATCATTTGAAGGGTACGGACAAAGAACAGGGAATGTCACAATTATTATTGAACACATCTATTCTAGTTAAGTACGCAATCACAAACTTTAAAAAGAAGTTAATATGTGGCTTGGATAGACCTTTTTGTTTATGGCCGAAACGATAATCTCAATAAAAACGACATACTTACTTCCTAGGTTTTAATTGCATTTTTCTTAAAATTTCTTTATTTGGACAATCCCTGTTCTTTGCCTGTAGGTACAATTCATTTTAAAAAGGGTTACTTTTTTTTAACCGTAGAAGAAACAAAGTTCGAGCGTCCCGCCTACTGTGAAGCAGACCGACAGCTGTACTAAACTCCCCTAAAAGTCATCACTCCTTAATGCAAAATTGTTGTTGTCAATTGTTGTTGCGTGAAAGAGTAAGAAATAACCATCCCATATAAATTTTCGTTATAAACTTATTTTTTTATAATATTGTGGGGAAATAGCCGACTACCGCAATTAGTGGTAAGTTCGTCAATGTCACACTATTTAAAATATGAAAATTACTTCTACAATTAGAGAATTACTTCTACAATTAGAGAATAAAATGTTATGTCATCTTGATTTCGTTTAGTATAATTTCAATTAGCGTGACACTGGAGGCTGAGCAAACAGGTGGATTAACATATATAAGTATAAATAATCTAGTAATTTCAAAACAAATTTTGAATTCTCTTAACTGGTAGTTAATCATTATTAATTTTATTATACTTTAAGCTACGTATTCTATATTTTGTGTCTTCAATTTAGTCGAACTACACACAGCTATAGGTATATGCAGAACATGGAGTATGCACTAAGGACTAGTATATTATAAGTGTAAATAGTTTCAAGTATATTTCAGATTAACATAAATATGAAAAAAAAACTGATCCGCGTTTAGGGGCACTTATATGAGAACATGCGTTTAAGACTGTAACGCTTGTTACAGTAACTGACGCATAATGCTGACCACACAATCGGCGTGAGCGTTCCTCGAGCGAGTGTCACATGCAGTTTGGACTGGGTGGCGGGTGACATTGTCGGGAGCTTGTCTTTGCGAGTATATAACAAAGTCGATAGCGACAAGGTATTTATAAACCAATGCTGTACTGCATACTCAAAATATGTATTGCCAAAAAAAATTGTCACCATATACAATCTATTAAAAAGACTGTAAAATGATAAAATACGAAATACGTTTTTCATTATATATTCTATATGAATACGTTTACACCCCAGTTAAAAGTCATCACGGCGTTATCTGTATTTGTTTATGACTTTTCCCATAAAAATGTGTGGTTATTAACTGAAGACGGGCTTATGTGGAACAAGATTATGCTAATGTCTAATATTAATATTGTGAATATTTCTGAGCGATACTTTTGTGTTTACTGAAACTCGACCAGTTTCAGTATCAAATTGAATTGCAACGGAAAATATCTTTGTGAAAGTAAAAACAATCAGATGAAGTTACACAATAAGAAAGTTTATAATTAATAACTTCACGAGGCTCTAACTACTTCACCGGGCATAAAGGCAATCAGTGTTCCTGCTTTATTAAATGGTTTTGAAACCACAAACTAAGTAACCTAAGTAAGTGGGTGCCCTTTATGGGGCCTGTATTTCGGCTGAGGAGCGATAGCTGGCGAGGGACAATATTATAAACGTGGAAGCTAGTATGTGTGGATGTTTCTCACGCTTCCACGCAACAACAACTGGACAACAATTTTGAGTAGGCTATAAATCATCACGCCGCTACCCACTGTAACAGAGTAGCTGCACAAAGCAGATAAAATCGTGGGGTACAACAGTACCAGTCTATACAAATAATAAAACTGTACAGGTCTGTATATAGAAAAAAAACGCTAAACATCGAGTCAGGGGGATGTTAGAAGTAAAATAGAACATCTACAGATTTTTTTGATTTTTTTGCACAGTACCTTACATCAATATTATGTTCCCGTGAGATAACAACCGAAGGAATAACAAACACCACGCGGACAAAGTCACGGGCATCAGTAAGTATTAAAAAAAATATTAAAATACTACCTTTTCTTATACAGCTAATCGCGCTCTCTTTGCAGCAAGAAATCTTATCCCGCTTGCAGTGAGTAATTAAGAGCAAAGAGACAACATTCCACAAAACTGGGCGCGCCACGTAGAACGTTTTGGCAAAGAGCTCAGCTTTTCCCACAATGCCACATGAAATCGAGAGGTATTTCTTACAGAAATCCTGTTTTAATATGAACCGCTCCTAGGAAATTTCTCAACTTTAATTTATTATTTTATTATCCCCGTGTATTGTTTACAACAATTGGCAGCCATTTCTCCGAAAATACTCGTAGTCAAGTGCAAATTAACTAATAGTATAATATTGGATCGCGTTTTAACCCTGACTGCTATTAGAAGACAATTTCGGAATTTCGAGATTTCAAGACAGATTAGATTTTTAAATGTTGGTATTCATCAATATAAAAGTGCGATGGATTCGTGGTCTTTATCAATAAAATAATTTATTTCATTTAATTTCAATAATACCCAAATTATCACGACTATTTTATATACAATGTCTTGTAATGCACAAATTGTTTTTCATTCATAACATAAGAATTGCCATTATGATGTTGCTAGCTAAAATTAATTGTTTTTACATAATAATAAATCTTTATTTCTCAATATAACATATTGGTAGGTAACTTAATATGTATTAGAATACATATTAAGGTGAGGTGAGTGTTCTCCTGAATAGCAAATCACCCACTTGATTGGCACTAATCAAGTTAGGCTATGTATAGCTTGTAATTAGGATTACCGGCCGTAAATAATGTTGACGATAGCATATTAAACCAATACATTTATTATTTTTTAATACATCGTGATGGTAGTTAACCCCCGTAGCGTAGCGGTATTTGGCTCGCTTTAAATCTGGGAGGTCGTGGGTTCGATCCCCAATCTTTAATCTTTGTGTAAATTCTAAGATTTATTTCCGGGTCTGGATCCTCGTGCCTCGGAAAGCACGTTAAGCCGTTGGTCCCGATTTGTTATAACATCATCTATAATAATCGTATATCAAGGAACGGGCAGCAGCATTTCCTTGTGTGGTACAACATAATACTGCGGTCACTAATCCGCCTGCCATGCATGGTGACTACCCTCTCCGGGAGGAGGCCCATATTCAGGACTGGATGTTATACGGGCTGATGATGATGATGATGATGGCAGTTAAGTGATTCAGTTCTAAATGTATACATTTTAACATCGTCATTAAGCATAACTACGGTGGTAGAAATGTCAAAATTAATAGTGATAATCATATTGTCAAAGCGAAAGTAAATTATTGTTATTTTACTACAGTAAAAAGTAGTATCAGTATGTTATTATACAGACCTTCAAGTAACCCTGAACCCTGAGTCCTACCTCTACTAACTGATACTATCCTCATTTCATCAAAAAAGAATGCCAACAAAAATAAACACTTACAAATAATTATATAGTATTATCTTCTTCTACAGAACTGTAGTTGAAATGAGTTTTTTTTTTATTACAAGCTTTTATTTATATTATTACTCTTTTAAAATTTGATGCCGCCCAAGGTACGTAGAGGTCTTATGATACATAATGGGCTCAAAGGTATTTTATTTTCATTCTTCTCAGCAGTGTTTTTATTTGATATTTATATTACGCGACGATGTTCCATCATTTCATAAAAGATTAAGATTTTCTTTAGCCATCACCATAATTACCAGACCTAGATATCTTAAAACCAGAGTACATTTTACTACAAATCAAACGAACCCAAACTTGCATAGTTGTATTACAGAGTTCTTATGACCATCTTCCGGCTTTATCATCAGACCACTTCACGGCATTATATTGTTATCCCATTTACATATGTATGCAAAATTTCAGCTTAATCAGTAGTGGGTAAAAACATGTAAGTTACAATAACGCTTTTAAAACAAACCTGACAAAAAGACCGATTCGGTCAAAGCCTGTTACCATTTTTATTTACTTTCCTCAGTTTTTCCGGGAACTCGCAGAGTTAAAATTGCCAACCAAACCTTTAGGATTGATGATAAAATGTTAATTGAATTTTTTATCTCAGTAAATCTTCGTGGGATTCTACTAGAGGCCGTCAAACGCAGACCATTTCGATTAAAGACAACCCTTTGAGATAAATCGTAATAAGTTTTCTAGCAAAGGTAGTTATAAAATAAACAAAAAATAAACATAAAAGTAAATAGATTCTGGCTCACGTGACGAATATTTTAGAAAGTTGTAAGCATAAAATAAGTACCTACATAATTATTACAATTTGAGACATTATATTACAAAAACAATTTGAATTAACTAAAATATTCTTATTGACACTTCCTAGTACCTGGATTGATATTCGAACAAAAAAAAGGTAATTAAGTAAACCTAAACTTATATTTTACGACTTCACATTAATTCGCATCTTCTCTTAAGATCACATATGGCGAGTTTAAATTTAATTAGAATAAAATAAATATAAATAGCCAAGATTTATAACAACAACACAGGAATATAATAAGAAAGTCTATAGCAACTGGTCTGTAGTTTTAACCTACAGGCAATTAAGACACCGACGTTGTTTAATCATCCTCGCAGTTGGTTCAGAAGTATAATATTCCCGTTTGTACTAGCATCAAAGTTTTGGTAAAAGTTTCTGCTTTATACATTTAGTTCAAACTTCAAAGTTAAGTTGCTAAAATAGGTATCAATTATTCAAAGTTATTGCAGTGTTGTCCATTTTAGATTCGTTTTCCTAAACAATTTAAAATCTTCAAAGAGGTATCCTGATAAAAAAAAACATGTTTGAAAATTGTGAAATTTACATATAAAACGTATATTAATATTCATTTTAAAATATAGAATGTGATTTAAAAAAGACACCCATTTATTCTACATTGATGATTTCCGATCCAATAAACAAACAGAAACAACGACTTGAATAACATTGTAAGAATATTGCGTTAACTTCTCATCTAAATGAACATAAATTAGAATTTCTATTTGGTAATAAACCATTAAAAAGAAATAATAAAGGTATTTTACTACTATCCTATAAGTGCCTCCAATAAATTGTATAAGACCACGTCTCTTTTTTTATTTGAGACAGAGTTAATACGTAAATATAACACTGTACCTACCTTTTCCACGACATTGAATTAACTTAAGAGATCCTTAATGACAGACCCATTATTACTGGGTCGGGTTCAGATTGATGAAGTGCTGTGTCAGCTTTGCACCTGATCACATATATGACCGATGCGGCATTGGTCTTTCAATTAAGTCAATGAGAAAATAGAGAGTCAATAAAATGAACATGGGGGGGGCCATGAGCACTATCCAAATGCTAGCTTATAAAAAGCAATTCAAATCAGCTAATTAAAACATAAATGACTTACGTTAATCGGATTAGTGATTTTAACTAATTAAAACAATAAGAGAGAATAGACTTAAATACTTAGCATTTAAATTTTCAGCAAGTAGGTATTTTAGAATGAAATCGCCTTAAAACTTTCCAGACATTTGATAATTATTTTTGTAATTATACTTAGAACTTAGATTTTAGGTAGGTACTTAATAAATTAATCGTTTTAATTACACTAAACGTAACTTCGATATATAGATAGTAATTTTAACGTAGTTATCTAAAATAGGAAAAATATAATATAGGTAGTATGAATTTCTTCTCATCTTGTAGTCACAAAACCGAATCTCTAAAAGCATTGTTCGACACCTAAGTATTTATTGAGATTTTGGTATGTTCATGTCGTTTTAAGTGTTTGAAAGGCTTAAATGGAGTTCTTCTCAAATTCATATCTATTTGGTTGGCCTATAGTATCAGCATAATTTTATCGTCATCTCTTTTATCACAAGGAATCGCTGCTGCCCGTTCCTTGATATACAATTAATTATAGATGATGTTATAATAATCGGGACCAACGACTTAACGTGCTTTCCGAGAGACGGAGGGTAATCCCTCAACCAACCAGACCCGAAAAGAAAACTTAGAATTTACGCAAAGATTTCCTGTCCGACGTGGGGATCGACCCCACGACCTCCAAGATTTAAAGCGAGCCAAATACCGCTACGCTACGGAGGTTGTCATAATGTCATAAATCATAACGCAGATCCGAAAATAAAGTTGCATCCATCAAAACTTTTTAAACTATACCATGCAAAACTGCATAAACTGAACAAACAAACAACGTGACGAATGTTTGCTAACAGGATACGTAGATGGCAACTATAACGAAATTTTGCCAATGTACGAAACACCCGATGGCGCGGAAAAAACACCGCACTCCCTACCTACCACCCGTTTATAAATTTAGTGAAATAGTGATTCGCCAACTGTGCCACGATGCACTGGCGCCGAGCCATAATCAATTCTGCTCAGAAAACATTTATTTTGCATATGGATAGTACGTTTAAAATTCCAACATTTAAGAGGAAAAAGCTAGAAAATGTGCAATATTTCGACCGTAAGCTGCCAATGCTTCCTAATTTCTTTGACGTCAATTTATCAAGAGACCATAAAAACTAAACATGGTTGGTTTCAGAAAGGATTTACAATTTTAAAATGAAAATTTATTAATTTTAAATAAGTGTTACATATGTGATACGAAAATATTCATAATTAAATTTTAATAATTTCCTCTACGGCTGTAGGTAAGTTAGGGGTGTTGCATTCTGAAACAATTTTCCCTCGGAAATATAAAATATTTGAATAATGGTTTTCCTGAAGTTTAGAGTGTTTTAAGGTTTGGGATAATTTGTTTCGTTAAAGATTGCAATATAAGCTATCGGATAGGATAAAAAGCAATACTTTGGTAAAAATTAAAGTAGGCAGTATATGGTACATCGTATCTAAAAATAAAAGTACCTACTAGTACTTAATAGTATCACGTCATTGTGTTCTATTTTCAAATTCAATAAATTTCTGCTGACATAATTCATCATCAACAGCCTGTTGACGTCTACTGCTGAACATGGGCCTCCTCTTAACAGACCTTGGCAAGCCAGGATCGTAGAGGGATTTTGCCATAATCACCACGCTTGGCAGACGGATTGTTGATCGCAGTAAGATGTAAACCTCGAGCTAATAGATGCTGCTGCCCATCCATCACCCATATGTCCCTTAGTCGCCTTATACGACACCCATGGGAGGACATAATTACTTTATAACTAAACTAATAAACATCTGTCACAGATCGTCACGTTAATCCATTCACCTTGATTTTTTCTGTTTGTTTCGAGTGAAATATTGCAACGATGCAGTATGATGAAATATTTTATCAAGACTAAAAAGATAAATTGCTTATATAAATAATAGTTAATAATACTTAAAAAAAACGTCTATTTTGATTTTAAAAATAATATTCTTATAATATTAAACTCTATGTAGAGTTGTAATAGCTCTTAGAATGTCCGGAAGCACACTATACGCAGGTGTACATTTAGGTGAGCGTCATGAACAGGACGCGTTATTGCAGCGACCCCCTCACGGAGCTTGGCAACGTTTACCTCTATTACGACATACTATCCGCCTGCCTAGTGTGGTGACTATAGTAATTCTGTTTCCGAGAGGCCCATATTCAGCAGTGGACGTTAGACGGGCTGGATATGTATGGTATTATCTCAAAACATATGCATCATCGACATGTATATCGTTCACTGCTGAACTTGGTTAAATTACTATAGTTACCATGCTTGTCGGACGTATTGGTGATCGTTGTATTAAGTTCTAATAAACAGGAACACGCCGCTGCCTGTTCTTGTTTTTTTCGGACGGTCATTTGTGTTGTTAACCACTTATAAACTACAAACCAAGCAAGCTGTGCAAGAGGGCACTTCCTGTGGGACTTGTACCTCGGCGCAGGTTAGTCACTGGTTGGGCCGGATTGCTTCGTGCGTACGCGGCCCCCGCCAACGACGGATCGAAGGAGTGTCCGGGGGGTTTTAGTGTTTATAGGATCCTCTCCTCGTGGTATAAGTAAGCATACCACCGCTATGGAGGGGGCGAGTCCCACATATCCCGCCGCTGGCGCGCGGATACGCTGCAGAAGCGGTGAGAATGCGTAAATGCATTCTCCTCGGACATAAAAAAAGGGTAGTCACCGGCGGGGGTTTGAGGATAAAGTAATTTATTTAATTTTAGGGAAGTTTTATGCAATCGCTGCTCTCCATTCCAGCTCACAGGTGTTATGAGGTAAGAAAAAAAGTATTATACTTTATTGGCCACATTTACACACAGTTTCAACATACCAACTGAAATAAAACAATAATGTGCAATAACTGCGGTTCATTGATTTAAATATTCATGCCTACTCATATAACCCTTGATTTAGCCGCACACAATGCTTCAAGACCTTGACACAGTTTTGTTATGTTTGTGTTCTGCATGATACACGGGTGACAAATTGCACTCGTAATTTTCTACAGTATGAAAACAATAATCATATGTTTTTGGAAAGGCACTGGAGACGGAAATAATTTACTTATGGTTATATTTAGACATCCGAATCTATATATCGACCTCAGAAACATAAGGACGAATGTACTATTATCTTCAGAAGCATTTGGTCGTAAGTGCCAGTTTACGGTAATGACACATACGACTTTATGCTTCTGAGCTAAGATATATACTTTATTTTTTAACGAGACTACTCCCGCACTAACAATATAAATCTCTGTGTCGCCTCGAACACCAGGTTTCAGAAAAACATACCGATGCCACTGAGCCACCAGTGTCGATATGGCAGTCATAATTAATCTTTCGTCCACCTGACATTTTCCGATTTTCCAAAATTTTCTTTCATACAAACCATCTCCCTATATGTGTGTTGAAGTGAAGCATTAGTTCTGCAGCACAGGCACCAGCTGTCATTGTATTTGGACTACTCATATTAAAATGAAACGAGCTGTCCGATTTGGCTGATTATTGTATAAATTTTGTAATTATAATTAACATATTAGTTACAATTGAAATACATTTAAAATGATAAGTCTTTGCATAACTTTGTGGTGTCTTGAATGCGCTTGTAATTTTTTTAAACCTGTTTACTATTTCCACCTCATGATGGTTATGAGGCAATGACGGCAATATCCATCCTCCAACAAAATAATAGATACTCATAGATTTAACAACCTTTCCCAAATAACCTCCAAACTAGAACATAAACTAATGGAGCCAATATCATATTAATAATCTTCTATAAGGATCTTGACTGGATAATGAAATAATATCACGCAAAAGCTGGTTCCTGACCGGTATCATAATAATGTAACGTTAACTAATAGCTTACATTACGCCTTGTGTAACTACCGCGAGCGTTTCTATAATATTTAATACTAGCGGCCCGCCCCAGCTTCGCACGGGTGGACTTTTATACCCTACCCCTGCCCTACCCTACCCCTACCCTAACCCTACCCTACTCCTACCCTACCCCTACCCTAACCCTACCCTACTCCTACCCTACCCCTACCCTACCCCTACCCTACCCCTACCCCTACCCTACCCTACCCCTACCCCTACCCTACCCCTACCCCTTCCCTACCCTACCCCTACCCTACACCTACCCTACCCTACCCCTACCCTACCCCTACCATACCCCTACCCTACCCCTACCCTTCCCTACCCCTACCCTACCCCTACCCTACCCTACCCTACCCTAACCTACCCTACCCTACGTTCTTAGCTACCTCCCTACCAATTTTCAGCCAAATCGGTTCAGCCGACTTTCTTTTGTTTTTAAAATGTATTCTGCTATTCGGGATGGAAACAAATCCAACAAATCAAAAACCATGGCAATCGGTCCAGCCGTTCTCGAGTTATAAGTGTTGTAACAAACGCGACTTTCTTTTATATATATAGATTAAAAACTATTTTATAGGTAGTTAATTAATGGTCTTGACCATAAAATAATTTATTTGGATAAGGATTAATATAAACACATAAATAGCATGGTTTGAATTTGGTTAGCATTTTCATTAATGTTTAAAATGAAAAAAGTTGTTGTAGTGACATAACTACAATAGTTGGACATATGCTACCGCGGAGTTTTTTGTAGACATAATGATGTTCTTCAATATTGTTGTACATTATTTTGTTCTATCGCTAATAGTTTCGGCAGCGCATTCGACGAAAGACATTTTAAGACTCATTTTTCTACACCTTCGGTTACATTGTTCAAATTTTACCAAGGATCCCTAATTTTTTTCAAAATGAAATGTAGCCTATGTCAAATTGGAAAAATGTAGCATTCTATTGGTGAAAGAATTTTTTAAATCGGCCCAGTACTTTTTGAGCCTATTCATTACAAACATACAAACATACAAAAATAGGTACAAATCTTTCCTCTTTATAATATTAGTGTAGATAACAAATAGATACAATAGTACAGAGCGTTTTCATTATACGGCGATCAGTTAATAGCATTGCGATTTATAAATTGTAAATGACTAGTCTTTAAGCGTAGTTCCATCCAAGTACTTCCAGTAATCATGATTCGTAGTAAGGATTTTTAATTGTAACTTTTTTATATAGGTATGAAGACTAAAACGTATATTTAGTCCGTCAGTTAGATTACTAAAACACATTTAGAGAATACATTTCAAACAAAATGGAAAAACTTACTAAAATAGAAACTGAAATAAAAAAGGGCTACATAGTAAAGATGACCTGCTTTTGTAGATAAAACATATCTTTATTTTAATTTCCAAACTTTGATTCGTGGTGATAGGATAAAATGGTAATCACATAATCACCGGTTAAGAAATAAAATATTACCCTAATTCAAAATAAAGTTTTTTTCGACGGTTATAGGCAAATTAGGCTAAGCGACAAAATGAGCGATAATAATCAAATATATAGTTATATTTTATTTAATGCCTTTATAAAATAAATAATTCATACATATATTCATATTCATTTTTTGCACACCATAATATGTTTAATAAGTAGTTACAAAGACAATACCAGTACAAAGTGTGGACCCAATCGGGCACGGTATATATATATTGTCGAGAAAATTCTATCTATCATACCTTCTAAAATGTGACATTTCATTTAGTAATCTTATATAAAAAAAAAATTAAAAAAAAATGTGGTAGCTTCAGAAACTGTTCAGACGTTGTTCGTTAGTCGAACACTTTGATAATTTAGGATAGATCCGATCTCGGTCTGGTAAACTATTATTAAATGAAAAACAATGTGTGTATTCATACTATCCGTAACAGTTAATTTAAAGTCGAATCCCATTCCAGTATTTAAGAAAATATTTCTAGACCGAGACCGCGAACGAGCCGTGTTCGAGCTTATAAAGTGAGGATCGAGCCTTAATATTCGTTCAGCATTTAATTACATTATAGATTAATTACTACCTTGTTGATCCAGTTGTAATATAAGTCGGGTACGACGATGTAAATACCTATACTAAACGACCAGCAAACCAATAGCAATTTGTCATATACGCACAGTCCAACGAGTTTTTGCTATTTTCAACATAACTGTTGGAGCGAACGAAACGCGTATTGAACCACGTGTCAACTGCCATTTTACGTTAGATTTCCCGGTAAATGCTAGAAATATTCGCTTAAGAAAAAATCAAGTACCAGCCTAAAGTTAGGAAATTGATTGTGTTTCACTCGTATCTTGGAGAGCAAGTAAACTTCTGAGTCGTGTTGGTGAAACCTTCCCACTAGATTGAGAGTAAAGGAATAAAGAGTGTGCAAGTACTTGTATACACACTTGCGTAAATTAATATACCTACCTGAATTTGTCTAAATAGCAGCCAATCGCTTTAGAGTTAGGTTGCTATGTAGGAGTAGAAACAATAAGTAATATGAACATTTCATCAGGTTAGGAAATCCTGTGGGAATATATTCGGTATTATAATTAATAACTTGATGAGGAATAAACCTTAACCTGATACATTTTCATTGTAGAATGTTGCAAACGTCTTTTTTATCTTAAAGCAACAATTTACAAAATACCTAAGCGATATAATTTGCAGAGTCTAATTAATTAAGGTATAATCTATATACATGGTTATTTGTAAAACACCGGTAACCTCTCAGGACTATATTACTAACATCATAAACAACAACTTTTGTTCTACGACTTTTTACAAAACATAATACATTTACCAAAAACAAACCTTCAATATTTCGTTGTCCTATCTAACACATTTAAACTCTGTATTCCCTACTCCCCGTCGCTATGGTCGGTACTATCGCTTTCTTTTGCTTCGCAAAGACTTCGTAACATTTAGAGCGTTGAATTTAAATATTTTTATTTTTGTGTGTAAATCTGATGAATTAAAATATGATGAATTTTTAAAAGTCATAGAACAAAAGTTCTTGATTATGATGTTAGTAACGTAGTCCTGAGAGGTTACCGGTGTTTTACAAATAACCCTGTATTATTATATAAAAATGAATCTCTCTATCCCTTAGTTACGGCATCACGCATGAATGCCCGGACCGATTTCTAATTCTTGTTTTGTTGTTTGTTATCGCCAAGAAAAGGTTCTTATGAAAGAGAAAAATGCGCTTAAAATTAGAATATTTAAGAATACTTAATCACCATAATAAATTTTATAACATAAATAAAATACATATATACAACTAAAAGTAGCTAATTTAAAATAAAACTAACTTAGAAAATACTACTATTCTAAATTTATTCTACTTGGCAAGGTTCCCTGAATGCTGGCAGCATTACCCCGTTGAATGGCAATGCTTACCTGCTGTGCAAAGTAAAACCAGTAAATTTTATTATACATATAACCTTAGCGAATTTGACCATATGGCGTAAGACACTACATTTACAAAGATGCTTAGAAATATCGATACCAAATCAAGTTCAATATTCATACTTTAGGCAGGACAAGGCAGTCTGTCGGATCAGCTAATCAGGTAATAATAGTAAAAATGACTAGTTTCCGCTAGCGGTTTCAACCCTGGAACTCCGTTTCCGTAGGTGCTTCATAATTAAATACAGCCTACAGGCTATATTCGATATCGATACTTATTATCAAGGTAGGCTACAGCTTATCTCGATAAATGAGCTATCTAACACTGAGATTATTTTTTAAATTGAACCTGTAGTTCTTGAGATTAGCGCTTACTAGTAACAAACAAACCAATCAGATTTATAATATTAGTATAGATATGAGGTAAGGAACTGTGACTTAGTAATTGATTTTAAGACAGTGAATTTGTCAAATTTAGCAAACTGAAATTTGGGTAATATATTTTTGGATGCCGTATGGTTTACCACTTAAAATAAGGAAAATACTGATGGAGTGGTAGCAGCATCTATCAGCTCAATGTTACTTATCATCGTGCTGCCATCACCAATCCGCTTGCAAAGCATGGTGATTATACTAATACCCCTTAACGACCGTGGCTGGCAAAAGTCAGCCAATGAATTAATTCCATGTTCAGCAGTAGATGTAAATGGGCTGTTAAAGATATTTTTGAGGTACCCAAGATGAAGAAGACATGATTCAGTTCAAACGATAGGTAATAGAAAGGATTTATCAAAATTTGTATGAATAATCTACGCAGTGTGATTGAGGGAAAAACTTATTAATTTGTGAATGGCTATTTACAAATTCACAAGTTTTCTCCTACTCAAACCCTACCAACAAAACTTGCGAGCAATGAAAATATAATTACCCATTTAAAAAGTGTACGTAAAACCATTAACTTACTGTACTTTTCATCTTAACACTTTTATTAGTCAGCAATCGTTATATGCTAAAATTTAAAAGCACCTAATAAAGAAAGCATCCAAAAATGATAAGAAAAAAGTCTTGCGAAAGCATTGCAGACACGATTAAGCAATCAGTTTCTTTCGTTTAATTAAAACACTTTGTTTACTCTGCCGACTCCAGTGACTTTGATAAATAGTCGAGAATTAAAGAGATTCGGCTTTTCTATCAGGTCTTCTTCATCTCAGTGTCTATTATTTTATTGGTTATCTGTCCAATTTTATTTAGCAAAAGGTTCTTTGATCATCTTGTAGACAGTTATTGCTTAAAAGGCTTTTATCGTTGTGTGTCATGTTTGATCTGAGATATTAGGAAACTTGTGGAAAGGAAAGTTTGTGACGGATTAGTGTGACTTTTGTACCGAAAAGCCCATGGCTGATTGAATTAAATACTCGTAGTTTCATTAGCCATGACCTTGAAACTATTTCATTTCATGGTCAAAAGCATTTAAAAACAAATATAACTTTTATTTACAAAATCAAGAATGATATATTGGTTGTATTCAAATAGGTTTGGAGACTGAAGGTATTCCATTTATTATGTACTAGCGACCGGCCCCGGCTCCGCACGGGTACAATGCTGATGTATTATACATCAGCATTGTACCTGTCGCTTCCTCTTGAATCTTTCTATCTATTAAAAAAAACCGCATCAAAATCCGTTGCGTAGTTTTAAAGATTTAAGCATACATAGGGATATAGGGACAGAGAAAGCGACTTTGTTTTATACTATGTAGTGATGATAAAGAAGGTGTAACAGATTTGCAGATGGTCGTGTGGTTTCCAACTTAGAATAAACCACCCTTTAGCTTCATAAGAGTTAGAGGCGACTAAGGGACATAAAGCCGATGGATGGGCAGCAGGATCACAAATCCACCTGCCAAGCGTGTTGATTATGCCAATATTCCTTAACAACCCTGGCTGGAAAGACCCTCTGTAAAAGCCTGATTAAGATGAAGATTACACGAAAGAGTAAAAAAAATGTTAGCTCATGCAAACTACTTTGTTTTACCACATCTGTTAACATTACATATCAATGCCGTTTATAAGTAACGCAATAATTAAGAATCTATTTCTTCATTGTAATATTTGGTTCATAAAAGTGCTACTAATATTTTAATCACTTAGTGTAAGCACGTATAAAAACGGAAAAGCTAAAAGGAGCATATCCCTATGTCAGCTTTTAAAACAAATATTCAATATCAACCTACAAAAACTATCAAAGATAGTCACGTTTCATTCAGTTTATATAAAACATTCTTTATTACTCTTGCTAAGAGTGTTTTTAGCAAGAGCTAATAAAGTTATGTGTATAACTTAACGATATTTTAATTTAAGTTTAAACCTACGCAACGGATTTTCATGCGGTTCTTTTAATCGATAGAGTGACTCACGAGAAATACATATAAACATGTATAAAACATGCATAATATAGTAGAGGAACACTGATAATTTTAAAGGTTCCTAATGTGATGTTGAAAATAAACTCTTTTTTTGCGCTTACATTGCAAACGCTGGCTGAACCCTACGAGATTGATCAATACTACAGCATTGTACATCTTAAAAAGGTCTACTCAAAAGTCCGAGATATGTCTATCTCTTAGAGATAAGCCACATTAACAATTTTTATCCTTTACTTTTTACGAAAAATAATAGCTTATTTACGAAGCGATTTTAAACAATACAGCATTAATCCTTATCTTATTAAGTATATATTATTATCTAATCATAAACCACATGCAAATATTCTCTTGAGAATACCTAGCTCTAACAACGGTAGCATAACATTTGTGCTGTGTATATTCCCCCAAAAACTCCTAGTAGAGGATACGATTAAGAACGACCTTCACCAATCTGTTTATTGGATGAAAAGTTTTTTATATCAAATGTAATATATTAAATAATATAACGCGGGTGGGTTGACTAAGAAATTCCTGGCCAAACTATTATTTATTTAAAAAAATATTAATTAATTTTTTATTGTAAATCGAAATATTTTATTTTTTATTGCAGATTGTAGCAAAACAATATTATATTTTGATATAAAATTTATTTATTAAACAAATAGGTGAAGATAAATAGTATCGACATTCCTATTAATACCTGGCAACCCAGTAGTTATGCCAGGAAACAAAAAGAAAACCCAACGTTTTTATATTCTATAGGCTTCATACTTTCGATTAGTATTAAATTTATTCGTTTAAAGTAAAGTAAATTAAATAATTAAATTAAATTTTAAAGCAAATTTTTAAATAATGTTAGTTTGGCCAGGAATTTCTTAGGCAACCCACCCGCGTTATATTATTTAAGTAATTAAATTTGATATAAAATATTTTTCATCCAGTAAACATATCGGTGAAGGTCCTTCTTAATCGGATCTTAGACTATCCTGTGTATATTTATGAGGCTTACTTATGTTGGGTACTTATCTTAATTTACCCGATACATAGAATTTAAATTTAAATGAAGATTACAATCTACCTAATATAGAATGGGTCACTAACATACACTAGACAGCCGTGTGAAGAGGGCTACACTATATCTATGGATTTAAGCTTCTTTTTGTAAGCGCATAGTGCTCTACAGTATTATACAATTAAAAACATGGCTTATAAAATCTTGGTCGGTTCAACAGTAACCATGATAAGACCAGTGACGAACTATTGCTCCCTGATGTATACCATCGGCTTATTGGTATAATTACCCAAACTCAACGAAAAGGTAAAATTATTTCAAGTCCGGCTATGCTCATATTAATTAATAATTATCACAAGTGGACTTGAGCAGCTGACAACCTCCGCAGCTGCGTAGCGTAGCGGTATTTGGCTGGCTTTAAATATCGGAGGTCGTGGGTTCGATCCCCACGCCGGACAGAAAATCTTTGTGTAAATCCTAAGATTTCTTTCCAGGTCTGGTTGAGCCCTCCGTGCCTCGGAAAATGCGTTAAGCCGTTGGTCCCAATAATTGTAATAACATTATCTATAATAATCGTTTATCAAGGAACGGGCAGCAGCGTTTCCTTGTATGGTACAACATAATACTGCGGTCACCAACCCACATGACAAGCGTGGTTAGTCACCACGCTTGTCATGTGGCAACTATCCTCACTCGGGAGGAGGCCCATGTTTAGCAGAGGACGTTATATGGGCTGCTGATGATGATGATGACACGTTTTATGTAACATTGTGTTTCGTATAAACAAAACAATATTTCAAACAGCAAAATATTTCCCTATTTGGATTTCACAGTCTCTCATACATATTTTAAAAATAAATCTAAAGCCTGGGTAAAATGGAAAAAATACAGAAATCTGTCGGATTATGAACAGTTTTGCATTTACAAAAACAGGTTTCAAGTGGAATGTATGAAGTTCAAATAGTTCAAGACCAATTTTGTAATCTCTTCCAATCTTTGTAGGTAGGTATTGTATTTACAACAAACTCTTATTGAACATTTGAAAATGTTTTTGCATAAGTTATTCAAAAAATAAAATATCCCAACACAAGATACAATTAAACAGGGTAAGCTTGATCCTAGATCTTGGAATGCTTTTTGATAAACTGCGTCCCCACGCATACATTCATACCGTCGTTAAAAATGTCTGGCGAATAGGTTTGCTCTCAGATCTTTCACTATTATTCGGTTGCTGTGTGGAACCCTAAAACAACAAATACTCAAATTAGACTACTATATAGCGCATTCAAAGCACTAGGAAGCATTTAGTAACAGTACTTATTATTGTAGAAAAATAAATTGTTCAATTTTGATTCAAGTCATTTTGAAAATTTACCATTTAAATAAATAGTCTTTTTGCAATTCTGTTGCCATTTTGCGAATTAGGCTTTTGTGGATAAAACCTTTGTTTGACCCCACAACAACATAAACTTCAACTGAATATCTCGTTCATTGTATTCGGAACAAAACATTTAACAATTTTCACTATATGCTAGGGGCCATACAAAAATCATTATCGGTATCGTATCGTGTATATTTTTTGTTTTTATTCCGCACGATTTACCCGTCATTGGGGGCCAGTGATATGTTTGGCCCAGTTTCATTATTTACAGCTAACGACTTTTATTAACTACGTTATTAAGATTTATAACCTCGTCCGCTCGGTGTTCGATATTCGATTTATTTTGTGACTCACAAGAGTTTACTTAAATAAAATATGTATTTTGGTATCAAATAAGCATGAGAGCTTACTTTTTATATTAGAGTAGTTTCTAAGCCTCTAAGCTCTCATGGTTTTGGAAACTTCACGATTAAATATTGTTATGTTGAATTTAAAAAATCAGAACAGCAGTTATTTCGTTTATTTGTTACAAACTGATTGCTATAGTTCAGTTTAGGGCATTCCTCATTCGGCTAAAAGGCGTGGATCTAAGGTTATTTTAAACATTTAGCTGTACATGTTGTGTGTAGATGTTTATTCTTCGGATCACTCGCACTTGCGAATTTCTTAATAATTTATTTAATAGGTAGGTTTAAATGTAGATAAGTTAAATCGGCTTAAAGATTATCTGTAAGACGCACACGAAAAAATCTTAAACTTATCATTATAACACTATGTATAATTTAACTATTTGATATTTTAACAATTTTGCACACTCTACATTGGCTAAACCATAGTTTTTTGTTGTTTTAGAAACCACCAATATTTTAGAAATAATTACTGTCATGAATAAAGCATTTTACATGGATCATAATATCAACTTTTAGTTAAGCAGTTTTTTCAAATGATCTTGAATCCGATGCCAATCACATAATTATGGAAATCTATAGGATTTCATATTTGCTGTTTAAAGAACCGTAGGGCATAATGCCATTAAAGGTCTTATAAGTAAATATGCTGCTTATTCAGTCATAAGAAACGCAACACCTGTCTGTCTGTCTGGCTGTCAGGTTATAGGCTCGTTAATCCACACAATTATAAATTAACTTTGAAGTAAGAACAATGCTAAATTTGATATATTATAAAAACACACCGTGCAAATTCACACAGCCTAAAGGTGGAAACATATTATTAAAACGCCACGCCACCCGACGACACGCCACGCGTGTTAAGTCGAATCAAATGTATTGTTTTCTATAGACTAGAAACACACTATGAACACCCGACACGACGCCACGCGCGTACTGATTTACAGGTGTTGACACGTGGCGTGGCGTGGCGTTTTAATAATGTGTTTTCGCCTTTATTATATTTTGCCCATGTTTTCTTACTTTTTGAATCTGACACCTTGATATTTAACTAATGAAACTTTTTTTTTTGCAAATCACATTGTTTTATTTATACAGTGGTTAATATTACGCTGTTTAATCTCCTAATTAACCGGCTTTTTCAATTTACATTACTGAATTCAATTACAAAATCACATAACACCTTTGTCAATTCAATATTCCATTACCAATTAGTGGTTAAAACATCCGTATGCAGCATTCAAAAGTCATTCAATGGCTCAACGCCCTACTGTTGTAAGTTAAGTTCATTCGCTCGTTAAAGCACGTAATCATAAACTGTTAACTTTACTTTTACACAGCGTCAGGTGTGTGCGCGAATTCTTCTCAACGTTGTAACATAAAGTTTACAGTAGATGGAACACATAGGATACGGAGCGTTATGTTTGCACCCTTTCTATACCTAGCTTTACATACGCCTGGTGTTTTGAAAACGTTATCGCATTAGTGCAAATTAAGGTGACGCTTATGCTCCACTTGTAAAGACTGCCTGGGTGTCGTACCTTTGAATGACACAGTGCGGAAATTTATTCAGTTTAACACTTGTAAACCGTGGGCATATTTTTTCCCAATAGAAAGATAAAAAAGTGTTCGTTCGTCTCGCAAAAATTGTTAAATTTGGCGAATAGAAAGGGACAGATAAAGTATGACTAGTAGTACTAGTTTTTTATTTTTATACATCAAATTTTATTTTCGATGACTTAATTATTAGAATGTTTCCGTTTATTTATATACATAATTAATTTCATTTCATTTCATTGATCGCGCAGTGCTTGTCACTTTCTTTTTAATCTAATCATCTTTGTAATTTAAAAAGTATTGCTGTTTTTAAAAGCCAAATCCGAATCCAAATCAAACACGTTATTTACTCTTACTTACATAAAAGTTCAATGAATACTTCTTTTTACATAAAATAAAATTCCAATTAACATGCGTCTTTTTTTTCGGAATGACTTACGTAGTTAGCCACTAGGCCTTTGCTTCTTCATCGGGCATAGAGCATGCGTCTGCTTTCTGTTTAATTTTGGGTAAACAAAATAGATAGACCGTACTATTTTGTTTTCCATCTAAGTTTTCAAAGCGCATATATATCATTAGCAATATGATTTTGTTTTATTCCTGCTATCATTTCACACTTGGTCCTGAGTCTAAAGGCTCAATTACTAAAGCTTCGCAGTTCGTCCATCCGTATGCCATTAAATCTTATGATCCTTAATGTGTAGAGATTTGAAATTTTTACAGAATGTTTTTTTTTTCAAATCGTGTATCAGAATATTATTATTATTTGTAATAATAAGAACTTTTAATTTGTTAACAAATTAAATATATATTTTTAATGGCGAGTATCTTTTGATTTATTTGTATCATTTTTAAGATCATCATTTTTATGATATTAGCAGTATCTATGAATTAAAAAATATATTCTTCATAATCTTAAAATAGGTATGATCTTTTTTATTTTTATTTATTCTGAACAAAAATACATTTGTGTCAAATACAGGATTAATACAATAATTAAAATAAAAAAAAGTTACAATCAATAATATGGATAAAATGTCAAAATTAAAATAAGTAATAATCAAGAATTTAGTTAAAAATAAAAATAAAACCCCAGCTAGCCTAGTCAGAAAAAAAGGAATAAAAGTTACAATCAATAATATGGATAAAATGTCAAAATTAAATTCAGTAACAGTCAAGTAGGTACCTATCTAGTTAAAATAAAAAATAAAAAAAAACACAGATAGCCTAGTCAATATTAAAAAAAATAGAAAATAATCATTCAACTTTATCAAAAAATAACATCATATTATTATCTGGAATTAGACTTAAATATATAAACAAGTTACACTGTGGCATTATTTCGGTCTCTAAAAAACTCCTCTATACATAAGAAATAATAGACGTAATAAATTTCGATAAATGATAATTACTCATTCGTGTCGGAGTTCGTGTCCAGATTTTGGCTATCTGGCCAATATTCCAGCATTATCAGTGTAGTGTTGAGGCTTTAAAATGTACAGAAACTAACTACTATGAAAACTTATGTTGCACACATAAAAAGCATTTGTTTTATTTGATTTTCTTTAAACATTGATATAATAATAAGTAATATAGCACTTTGTATCCATAGTGGAGATGAAGTATAGGTAGCTATGCTATGTTTTTATATAGTGCTTATAATGATATCTATACCCACTAATATTATGAAGCTGAAGAGTTTGTTTGGACGTGCTAATATCAGGAACTACCGTTGTGGTCCGATTTGAAAACTTCTTTCACAAAGAAAAAGAATGCTCCATATTCCAGACTCAGAGGTGATATAGAATTTCATCGTTAAGTAAAACTTACGATGAAATTTGCGGGAACGAGTGTTGCGCGTGTCACGCTCGGTAATCTAGTGAAAATAATAAAAGTAGCATACTTTTTTTATTCACAAAAGTTTAAAAGAAAAAAATGACTTTATATAATTATTACCTAGAAAATTTATATTTGTCATTAATAAAGTTCCTACTTACGGAACTTCCGTGTGTACCTAATTTATATTTTTTATTTATTTTCCTGACTTACGAACAAAATATAGCCTCGATCGCGACATAATTGAAAATAAACAACCGTCTTACTATGAACGAGTCAATTTTATTTTATACCAGAGCAGAGTAGGTACTAAAATATAGGTTACATTGCCAAAGGTTTTTTATTGTTTGTGACAGATGAATTTATTATTTGAAAAAGTAACGGCCATATTTCATGCATTTGTATAGCATAAAAGCTTTTCGCAATCCCTTGCATTAGAACTTATTTATTTTTGCGACAGGTAGGGGTCGTGAATAACCATGTGTCATGGGTAGATATAAAAGTATTAATGCTTTGTTTAATTACATAAACAGTTACTCTATACTAATATTATAAAAAATAAAGGTTTTATTGTATGTTTGTATGCTTGTTTGTTTGTTTAGATTCAATATGCTCCGGGACTACTGAAAACAATCTTTCGCCATTAAAAAGCAACGCAGCTTTCTAATGGTGAAATATTTTTTCCTATAATATCCTAATATAAATTGGCTATTTACAAACTCAAGTTAATTTAATAACTTGTACTAGCCTAAAAAAATACAGCTAAATGCGAGTCGGGCTCGCGCATGAAAGGCTGCATTACCATCTATACAAAATATTATTTTACAACCAGCAACAACCAGCGACAACCTCTGTAGCGTAGCGGTATTTGGCTCGCTTTAAATCCCGGAGGTCAGGGGTTCGATCCTCACGCCGGACTGGAAATCTTTGTGTATTTTCTAAGATTTCTTTTCGGGTCTGGTTAGTTGAGGGACTACCCTCCGTGCCTCGGAAAGCACGTTAAGCCGTTGGTCCCGATTGTTAAAACATCATCTGTAATCATCGTATATCAAGGAACGGGCAGCAGCGTGCCAACCGTGGTGACTATTGCAAATACCCTCCCTCGGGAGGAGGCCTAGGTTCAGCAGTGGATTTTATACGGGCTGATGCTGATGAACATATTATTTTAGTATCACTAAAAAAGTAACTAAATATTGTTTCAATTTAAATATTTAAGGAAGCTCTTCTGTAAAAACGTAATTGAAATTTTTGCTTTGATTTTACGATAAGAATATCGGCAAATGGTAGACGTTTTGCTGTTATTAATATCGAGCAGAAAATTACGTTTGTTGGATTAGACTCCCACTTAAACATTTATTTTATTCTATTTTTAATATTTTGTTGCTATAGCGGCAAAGTCGCTCAGCGAGCTATGGAAAGAGCTAAGCTCGGCATTTCCCTGCGTGATCGAAACAGAAATGAAGAAATCCGCAGGAGAACAAAGGTCGCTGACATAGTTCAACGCATTAGCAAGCTGAAGTGGCGATGGGCAGGATACACATTTCGAAGAACTGAAGGCCGATGGAGCAGAAAGGGTCTCGAGTGGAGACCCCGAACTGGCAAGCGCAGCGTAGTACGACCACCTGCACGATGGACCGACGACCTCATAAAGGTTGCAGGGAGTCAGTGGTAGCTTTCCGCTGGAAATCGATGGGGGAGGCCTATGTTCAGCAGTGGACTACAACAGGCTGATGATGATGATGATAGTGGCAACAGAATCCATCATCTTTGAAATTTCAACTGTTTAGCTATCGCGGATCATGAGATACAGACGGACAGCGGAGTCTTGTCTTGCAATTTGGGTTCGGAACCCTAAAACAATAAGAGAAAAATACAATTTTAGTATATACTTTTTAAATAACTAACACATTTTATATTCCATTAACTTGAAGTATAAGTTCATTAAAACTACGTGCCTTTTAGTGAACAATTTTGTGGCAAATGGATCTCATTTGAAAAGTTATGACGCTCAGGAGACTAATTAACAGAGAGCACCTCTCTAGGTACGCCACTAACTTTACTTTCTTATCCATTAAAATGTTTTACTTACATATTAGCATTTTGTGTGCTAGAATGTCCTCTGAGAACAACTAGATAATTTACCTATGCTCCACGGTTTTACCTTGCTGTTCTGTTTCATAATATTTGATTCTTATTATGTTCATATAGGTGATAGCGTGGTAAAATTTCTAGATGCCCCTTATGAAAGTATCGGACTTGGAGGAACACTCGAAGGATTTTTGTGTGTAATAGCATATCATCGCTTAAGGAGATAGCTATAAATCCCTCTGCAAGATGTGTAAAGCATTGCCCAAGTAAATTAAAAGAAACCTTCATCTATCGACAAAAAATTTACTTGTCTCAGATCAGCAATAATTATTATCGGTAAGTAAGTATAAGTCTTGCCTTAAGTTTCAAAAGTCTTGGGTTCGACTTCTGCATTGGACATAAAGTCCTTATAGTAAAATCAAAGATGATTAAATCGAAGTCTAAGTTTCTAATAGCTAGACCCGGTTATTAGAGCTTAGACTTAGGTTTAACAATCTATGTTTAGAGACCTACCTCCTTGCTTCGGAAACCAAGATGATAAACAAGACAAATACATTAACATTTTATTTTTCGTTACACCGCATATTATATTTGTGCATGCTCCGTTTTATGTTTTCGGGTTGAAACTCGTAGATTAACATTCAGCTTTTGGTACATCATTACTACGTCCAAACTTATTTAATGGTTAGTATGTTCGATAATATTAAATATTTGAATGGAAGTTTAATTTAAACTAAGTTCAAAACAACTAAGCGTGCCTTAAAGTTATTGTTGTAGGAAACTTGGAGATTCTTGTGCCCATAAACTTGACTCAGCTATCGTTCTAAGTGGCCATTCCCCTAACTAGGTCAATGGCTTCTAACCGTTATTAGAATAAGTGATTCGCCAACGAATTCAAAACGATAAGTAAGGATATTAGATGAACCTAATACCTACTAAAACTTCGGGATACATCTAATCAAAACAAAACCGGCCAAGTGCGAGTCGCACTCGCGTACATAGGGTTCTGTACCATTTCAAGTGCCTCAGTGTTGAAGTTACCAAAAGAAAAAAAAAGTTTGTTGTATGGTAACCCCCTAAATATTAATTGTATTTTATTTTTAGTATTTGTTGTTATAGCGTCAACAAAAATCCATCATTTTGAAAATTTTACCTGTCTAACGCGGTTCTTGAGATACAATCAGACAGACAAACAGCGAAGTCTTAGTAATAGGGTCCAGTTTTACTCTTCGGGTACGGATCCCTAAAAAATACTATAAAATACTGCCAACAAACTACTCTGCAGTTTGGCAGAAGTATAATTATAATATATAATTTATTTATTCATTTCATTTATCTGGTGTAGTACATATGAAATTTAAATAAGAGAATAATTCAAGTTCTATAGAAGGCGCGACTGAGATCATATAGATAGCTATCTTTTACTATGTCAGTCCGTTTTCGTCCACTGCTGAACATGGGCCTCCTTATAACCTTGGTAAGTCAGGGTCGTTGAGGGATGCTGACCCATGAGGAGTCACTCCTCTACACTCCGGGCGTCCCTATAATTGGGCAAATGGGCCACTGTAAGTGTGGCCCTGGAGATCCCGCGATATCATATTGGCCGCGGGTGCCGTCGGGGGGCCGGATTGCTCATGCGTACCCGGCCCCCGCCAACGGCGGATCGAAGGAGTGTCCGGGAGGTTATAGTGGTTAGTAGGGTCCTCTCCTCGTGGTATGAGTTTAGCATACCACGCTATGGAGAGGGCGAGTCCCACATATCCCACCGCCAGAATACGCTCCAGCGGCGGTGGGAATGCGTAAAGGCATTTCCCCACGGACAATAAAAATAAAAAAATGGTCGTTGAAGGCTATTGTCATAATCACCATGCTTGGCAGGCGGATTGGTGATTGCAGTAATCTTACTGCATCTGGTGATGATCTTTGATGCTGCTTCCCATCCATCTTTTGTATGACAGTCATGGAAAAACATGAAGTGGTATATTCAAAAATGGACACCACACGGCTGCACAACGTCAGTTAACCCTAAACTTTCATTATAAATATTGCCACACATGGTGGTAACGAATTTTACCTATTAACTGATGTCACATGTTGTAATTGTGATAATGACTAAATTAATGTTACGCTTTTTTTTAAGATTATTACCTTTTACGGATGCATCTCTATAGACCCCCTTTAGAAGGAAATTCTACGTAGAGTTGAACCATGCTGACAGACTCATGAAAGACGTAAGAGAACTAGTTGCCTTGACTTGATGAAGATACATGTTTATCGTTACAGAATTGAATTTATCTCAAATAATTATGCGTTCTTTCTACCTACATTTCCTGTTATTCCTATTGATTCTTTTGCACTCCTTTGATATTCACCTTACTAAGAGACCTATGATTACATTATATTTAAATAACCACAATTATTATATAACTCCTACCACACTTGACATCCGTAAATGCAAACCAATATTGACTTAATCTAACCTACTATTTACTTTAAGCGTACTTGTTAATCCCCTGCCGACCCTCGATTTACCTTCATAATTTAAAAAAGGTACTCAAATACAAACTCATGTAACGTCGTATTGGGGATATTTCACTTGAATTTAATTAGTCACAGGAAAATAAGTGCCTGTACTACTGCAAATATTTCGTCAGCTACCGCCACCTGAAGCTATATTTCTTTACAACAAAATAATGATGAAACGCTTGATTTGGCACTTTAGTACATCTTTTGTTTAAAATTGAATTAAACTACAACTAATATAAAAGGAAAAGTTATCATCTCAAACTTAAAATATATACAGAGATACTTTGATTAAAAGCTTAACTAAAGTTGATTAGCCCTTTACCGAAGAAATTCAAACTATCGAGGGCTGACTACCGCTTTTGGGTCCAGAACCATTTGATCGGTGTCAGTATTCTTCTCACGAGTTTCGTATTACCGGCCTAAAGTGTATTAAGAGAGACGCACGGAGGCCTTATAACTTTTGCTTTGATGCCAACTAGGATCATTCACAACTTTTACCGCCAAGTCTTCAAACAAACAAACTTATAAACTTCTGCTGTCGAGGTGTTGATCGATTACCTTTATTCAAAATTATTTTAGCAGAGAAATTGAAATCTTCCAACGAGTGAGCTGTCATGTGAAGATTAATAGTAACTAAACGAGTTACTTGCACGAGTTGAGGGAAACCTTGATGTTTTATGTGGTTAAACTTACAAGATCGACTTCAAAACAAGTTAGTTGTGTGAGTGGTTTTTATCGCGTGTTGTCAACTTTTGAGACAATGTCTGGACTAAAGTTAGAAAAGCTGTTAGTTATATTAAAGCTCTGTAGATTGTAAAAGGACAATGTCATGCGTTGTAATAAAGAAGCTCTGTATGTTTGTAATAAACAGAAAATTTTCAGTAAATAATGCTTGAGTACCTGTTTTTTTTTTGATGAACATATTATTATACATATATACCAGGACAAGACATAAAAGGATAACTGTGAGGAGAACTCCAACCTTATGAAATGTATTAAAAACTACAAACCAAGCAACCAACGCAAGTAAAGGCCCTGTAATGATTGGATCTTTGTTCAAGATGGTTGCAGGCGGGGATAAAACATGAATTTTAGTTTTTTTAGAGCAATTTTGTGCGGCTATACTTTATCGTTTGCTAGTCGCCTGCCGGAAGATTCTGCCTTATTCTGAGGATAAATTAATACATAATTACCAATAAATTTGTAAATTTGTTTTGTTAGAAAATCACCGACGTAACATGGTTTACATTCGGTAAACAACTAAACGTGAATTCTATTCTTATTCTTTTAACTTTATTGCGATCAACTTTAAAGTGTAATGAGTGAAAATAATGGATCGAGTCTTCCAAGTTTCTCAGAGTTAAACACCCACTTGGGTACTCAAAACAAATCCGAAAACAATAGAATTACGAAGTTTAACTGTTAATTAAGGAGGATGACTAAAACTTCCAAAAATAAAACTTACTAGTTTATATTTTTGCATTAAATGTTACTTGTTAATTTGGTAACCAGATGCCAAATTAAGCAAATAACATTCGTGATTATGTGTTTTAATTAAGATTTGATTTCTTCAATTCATAATCATATAAACATAAACTGTTTTCTGAAAAACTAAAGGATCAACGCACAGCCTGATCCACTATCTATATAGTGTATAGACCCGAAACAACCTATAAGAAACCCCTAAAAGCATGAAATGGGGTAGAAAGTTTGTATAGAAAAATCGAAAAGTACGCGAATGAAGTCTCTTTAAAGAATATTAAAGTGAAAGCTCATATCCGAGCATACCAATATTACATTTTTAAAATAAATAATTACGATAGGCCGCAGCCGCAATTAAGTTTGTGAATGCCCAATTTATATTTTTCTTAATTATTTTTCAAGACTTTAATTATTAAAACGTTTGACCGTGTGTACGTGAATAAATAAATAAAACACATTTTTTAAGATACCTTAAATTTGTTTTGGTAAGCGGTCAGGATCATAATCCCTATACCCATAAATTAATGCCTTTACGCTTAAACTTTTAAACGCTCGTACACTGAACTCGTAAAATTTACGGGAAAATATTTACAAACATTTACAAAATTGAACATCTTCCTTACTTGTGATTAGTTGCAATTGTCCCAATAAGTTAATGTATGAAGTTTTATTTCCATATTATTTTTTTTGTATTTTGTTAAACACGTTGATTTTACGCATTGCCATCAATATTGCTATCAAAACGTAACATTACAGTTTTATAATTGGCAAATGTTTTTGGGGTTCCGTACACGAAAAGTAACAACGGGACCCTATTACTAAGACTGTCTGTATGTCTGTCACGAGGCTGTATCTCAAGAACCGCGATAGCTGCAGGTGAAATTTTCGGATGATCTCTAAAGCCTTGCTATATAAAATAATCTAGGTCGTACTAATTCATAGATTCGAATTCTTTTAGATATTATGTTATTTGTAAATAATCCACTTACATCTATACTTCTATACTAATATTATAAAGCTGCAAAATTTGTTTGTTTGTTTGTTTGAACGCTAATTTCGGGAACTACTAGTCCGATTTTAAAAATTCTTTCAGTGTTGGATAGTCCATTTATCGAGGAAGGTTATAGGCTATATTTTATTTTCAAAAAAATGAGGGATCCGTAAGAAAATTGCGATTTTGTAACCCAAGGTGTAAAATCGAAAACCTATTTATGAGTGCGCTGCAAAAACTATTGACAATAGAAAAAAATAATGTACTACGGGTTTGTAGGTCTTATTAAGATCTACAAAAAAGTCCGCGAGAGCATATATCTAACTATCATAGTTTAAGCACAATAACCGCTTTTATGTTTATAAAAAAATATTAAATCGTCTGAAGAATGAAACTACGTTAAATGTGTATCGTAATATTAATCCTATCGTAAAATTAAGCATTATGTTATCAAGGGTATTTATGTAGAAGTAAAATACTTTCTGTTTGATTTCAATCGGACATTTCGTTGAGATATTATCGCGAGTATAAAAACGCAAAGAATTGGTACCTAATAATATTATAAAGAGGAAAACTATGTATTTTTGTGTGTATGTTTGTAATGAATAAACTCAAAAACTACTGTGCCGATTTCAAAAATTCTTTCACAATTGGAAAGCTACATTCACCTTAAATGATATAGGCTATATTTAATTATGAAGCTGCCACGGGAACAGGAGTTACGCGGGTGAAACCGAGCGCGGGCAGCTAGTTTCTAATATTTGTGTTTCACTCTGTAATGGCTGTTGTGTTGGTTTAGCCAGCGATAATATTTTTCAATATAATTAACAATGTAGCGGTTTCGAGTCGGTACTTAGGCGGGCTAAGAATAGGCATGAAGGATAAAAAAATCTATTTAGACGTCACTTCTTACTAGAGGGGGCTTGTGACGTCACAGTAGTGATGTCGACCTCCTCCTTTTTGGTCTTTATCTTCATCAATTTTTATTGATTTGATAAATAAAAAAATACGTGTCCGATATTTTTTAGTAATGTAACTGACGGACTAAGTATATTTTTTTACTCTTCATGCCTATTGTGTTACTAGAAATTTTCTCATGAGAAATATATGTAGGTATCAGCCAGGGAATGTATGACGAATGACTTCGGTCAGGGAATTTGCTAGTTTTGCGCACAAAATTTAGACTATAACATTTTCTACCCAGATGACCAATCTTCGCAAAGGTAATAGAGAAAACTATAGGTATGTGCCTAGAACATTTCTGAAAGATCTTCATAAAGCGCTGTTCAAATATCTATCAATCTATTGTAAACGGGTTAGTACAACAAAAAATTAAATCGAAGGTTTTCAAATATAAGGTGTATTATATATTAAAAAAACGAAATTTCAGAACTCAGAATTGTTTTTCACAATAACTAAATACGTTAATTAGTTTCCTTTTCTGTATTTCAAACGGTTTTTACACTTCATTACTAAACTTTGTAATGTTGCCATAACGAGGTGTGCTTACACTTTAGATTCACCTAGCTTTGTTAATGTTACGAACTTTTATTTTAATTAGTAAAAGCACTCAGGTTAAAACATTTAGGTAAAAATAAAACTTTGTTAAAGTGACGTAATGTTACGAACGAACGTAACTAACTTAAGTTCTAATGTAGTACAGAACCCATTTTACCAACATTAGAACTTACGCTGGAATTAACTGCGAAATGAAAGTACAATGTAATAAGTAAGAAAAGCTGTTTTTAAAGAATGATATTTATTCCGTAAAATTAAAATAACATACAATTTTCAAAATAAAGCTAATAAAAATTGATGAATGACTAAAAAACGAACACGCATTAAATCCTCTCAAACTCTGTGGTAATTAAGAAAGATAGAAATAACATTTGTTGAAAAAATATAACTAAGCATTAAATAATAAAGCAGTACACATACATAAAATTAAAGTAGGTAAGTACAAAAATAAATAGAGGATAAAACAAGCCAAATGGTAAATAGAGACATTTAAAACACGGCATGATGACAATTCAATAAACATTACACAGAAGATAATCTCAATACAAAGCAACAATCAACACAGCTGTTTATTTAGCTGTCAAATCACAATCAATGTCTAAAAAACTTCCAATACGTCCAAAAGCGAAATTTTTGTTTTACGTTATCTGAAATCTTAATCAAACAAATCATGTTTTAAGATATTAATTTAACACTTAAAAAGAGCTTCGACAATAGCTGATATGTAACTTTCAACCTTGGTCCTTTACCTTTACTAACTGCGATTACTATAATCCTAACTGTGTTATATTACCTCACAATACTTCTGAAAATAATAATTACATCACAGATCATTGTGATATTTTGATAAAGGTATATGTCATTAACCACTGTAGAATAATACTTACTGAAAAACATCCTGTTCACGTGGAACAGTCGGAAAACCATTGGCGTTATCACGGCCGGTAGCCAATTATAGCAAATTTATACGGAAAAGGTGCGATTAAACAAAAGTTATATTTATGAAATAGTATGTATTTCGTGGCGTGATAATGCCCGGTAGAATTAAGTGGGATAAGCACCAATCTTGATCACATTGGCACGTATTTACCTACTATTATAGTAGTTTGGAATATCGCTGACAAAGTTAATTAACCTTTGTTTTATTTAGATTCATCCTTTATTCAAAATGACATCCATCAATTAGTCTTCATTAGTATGAATAGTACGAAGGTAAATTTTAATAAAGAGAGACAACAGTCCTTATAAAACTAATAAATTCGATGGATCGGTATCCATCCAATTAAAATTGGTATAATATATTTACCAAATCATTTGATGCCGTTGATATCTTAAGGTTTATTTATTTTAATTCAAGAGTAGGTATCTAATTAAAGAAGAGAGAAACATAGATCAATATCATATTTGTATATATATATATATATAGATATCCCCACGGGCACTTAGTGGCTCCACCGTGCCATATAGCTAGTATTTTGTTGATCCGTTTTCATTTGTTGATCCAGGTAGTTTAATTTGATCCATTGCTGGATACGTCATACTTAAGTGACTCCGATTGGAGCCAATAGTGCTTCCGCGAGTAATAATAATAATTATGACGTTTTTATACAAATCCACCTTTTTGGTATTTGGGCACTAGTTGATCCGATTCAAATGCACCAATCACGGCGCTTCGTTTTGTCATGGGCTGTGTCATTGGCTACTTAAGAAACGAAATTTTATATTGTATTTTGTCGGCACTTAACAGCTAGTAACAGCTCGCCAAACCTTAAACTTCTATATCCTACTAATATTGTAAACGCGAAAGTTTGTGAGTACCTATTTAAAGATGTTTGGTGCTCTTTCACGCAAAAACTACTGAATGAATTTTCATGAAATTTGTTATGGAGGTTGCTGCCTTGGATTAACATCATCATCATCATCATCATCATCATCATCATCATCATAATCATAATCATCATCATCAGCCCGTACAACGTCCACTGCTTAACATGGGCCTCTTCCCGAGAGAGGGTTTTTGCAATAGTCACCACGCTTGGCGGGCGGCTTGGTGACCGCAGTATTATGTTGTAACATAATACTGCGATAATTATACAAGGAAACGCTGCTGCCCGTTCCCTGCATGCTTTCCGAGGCACGGAGGGTAGTCCCTCAGCCAACCAGACCCGGAAATAAATCTGAGAATCTACACAAAGATTTCTTGCCTGGCGTGGGGATCAAACCGTAGACCTCCGAGATTAAAGCGAGCCAAATACCGCTACGCCACGGTGGTTGTCATTAACATAAAGGATATTATTTTTGCGCGGGCGAAGCCGCGGGCGGAAATATAGTATTATAAATGCGAAAGTTTGTGAGTATGTAAGTATGTTTGTTGCTCTTTAACGCAAAAACTACTGAATGGATTTTGATGAAATTTGGTATGGAGTTTGCTGACACCCTGCATTAACATATAGGATATTATTGATATATGGTCAGATTCATCAGATTATTTCGTGAGATTATTTTTACATCTTCATCCTCAACTTTCAACACCGAAGTGTATGATTTCTATAAAATTCAAAAAGAGTTTATCATCAGTATATTTTTTGACAACCTCCGTAGCGTAGCGGTATTTTGCTCGCCTTGAATTTCGGACGTCGTGGGTTCGATCCCCACACCGGACATGAAATCTTTGTGTAAATTCTAAGATTTCTTTCCGTGTCTTGTTGGTTGCGGGACCACCCTCCGTGTCTCGAAAAGCACGTTAAGCCGTTGGTCCCGATTGTTATAACATCATCTATAATAATCGTAAATCAAGGAACGGGCAGCAGCGTTTCCTTGTGTGGTACAACATAATACTGCGGTCACCAACAAGCCTGCCAAGCGTGGTGACTATGGACTATGGCAAATACCCTTCCACGGGAGAAGGCCCATGTTCAGCAGTGGGCGTTATATGGGCTGATGATGATGATGATATTTTTTATTTTACTCTAAAATTCCCTTAATCCTCGTTTTTTTTTCAAATTGTCCCTAATCATCAGCTATTTTTCCAAAATATCAGCTATTTTTCCCTAAATTAGGAAGAATTCCCTAGAAGTGGAAACACGGAGCGCAGAGGGCGCGGTGCTATTCTCGTGTCCCCGCTCGTATCCTCGATCGTACTCAAGTTGGCTCTCCCGACCCTTAGTTTGCTAAGAACCTTCCGATAGAGCGACAGTTACTGTTGCACAAAACTCCCCTGAAAAAGCCATAATCCCTCAATCTCCCCGTCGGCGACCGCCCTGAGCCGAGGTCTAAGTCCCACAGGGGACGACTTCTTGCGCAGGTTATTTAGTTTGTAAAAAAAAACAGACCAAACCAAACCATTTATCTACGCTGGAGCTCTGTTCACCTTTATGCCCGGTGAAGTAGCAGAAGCCTCAGGGCTAAGTAGGTATGTCCGTCCAAAAAAAACTTGAGTTGGATCTTACAATGTATGATATATTACGAATATAAAATGTTGGATCAAGGTATGTATTAATTTTCGTAAATATTGTATAAAACGGATTTAATGAAAACAAAACAAAGTTAAAGTGTACCTATATATGGAGCCAATAAGTATAGGATTTCAGATAAATATCGGAGCCAAGAAAGATTGTTGAGTATAAAAAATACAACCGTTACGGATGCATTTATGTTTCGATATTTGGGTAAAAAAATCATGGAGTATAAATTCATGTCTAGGAATATGTACGGCAACGTCGCCAACTGGAAGGCTACGTTGCCACTCCGCTCGAAATATATCAAAATGGAGTCAAGATATTCCGCAAAAAAGGTGGAGCCAATAATGCATTGGCTCACTGCTGGATCAACATACTACGCAAAAAGGTGTTTATATATATATATATATAGATATACCCATTCGGCAAATGTTGATCAGACGGGTTGTAGCATCAGTTAATTGTTGATCAGTTAGCAATTGTTGATCAAAACAGCTTTTGTTGATCTAATGTATGATTCGGCATACAAATGTGGCTCCAATTTGATCAACAATTGCTGACCCTCTAGCGACACAAATAAGAACTATTCATTGCATTATTTATACAAATCCGCTCCATCTATTGTTGATCTGATTCAAATGGACCAATCAGAGGTCACCTTTGCCATGATTGGTTGGTTTTGTTATGCGCTGTTGCCACTTCGCTTCGCAATCTATACGCTATGATGAAAGCAAGACAGTGTTAAGTTAGGGCATGTAGAGTAGGACAACTTTTTTTATTACAACCTTTTATTTTTTTCTTTCACCTGTCCCATTGTCTGTAATCAAATCTTGCAAGTTAAATTTGACACACTTTCCGGTTACCGATTGAGTAAAAATTTTGCACGCATAATATGTATATCACATGACAATGCAATATTATGATGACATGGAGCTTATCTAATGATGGAGCTGGAAGGTGGCCATAGGAACTCCGTTATAATACGACATAACCCTATCGAGTTTGGGCTCGTATGATTCGTCTCGATGAGAACTTTGTCTGTAGATGGTATCCAGGGTCTGATGATGGAGCTGGAAGGTGGCCATAGGAAGTCCGTAATAAAACGACACAATCCCATCGAGTTTGGGCTCGTTTGTTTAGTCTTGACGAGTACTTTGGTCCTAAATGGTATCCAGGGTCTGATGTTGGAGCTGGAAGGTGGCCATTGGAAGTCCGTAATAAAACAACACAATCCCATCGAGTTTGGACTCGGCTGATTAGTCTTGACGAGTACTTTGGTCCTAAATGGTATCCAGGGTCTGATGGTGGAGCTGGAAGGTGGCCGTAGGAAGTCCGTAATAAAACGACACAATCCCATCGAGTTTCGGCTCGTTTGATTAGTCTTGATGAGTACTTTGGTCCTAAATGGTATCCAGGGTCTGATGATGGAGCTGGAAAGTGGTCATAGGAAGTCCGTAATAAAACAACACAAACTCATCGAGTTTGGGCTTGTTTGATTAGTCTTGATGAGTACTTTTGTCCTAGATAATATCCATATGCAACTCCATCAGATTTAATAAAATAAGATCTTCCATTTGTTAATCTTCTTAATACTTCAATTTTATGTATAATTTTCTTCAATTAAATTAAGTATCAGTTTTTTTAATCAAGTAGGTATCCACAGTCTAAAAAAATATAAATGAACCTTGTACTAACTTAAGGAAGTATCTTAGCGATTTCTTCAGAAACATGTTGAGGATACTTAGGCTCTCCTAGATGTTGGGACTTATAGTATGTTAACCTTCTAAGAACAACACAAACATGTTTCTGAAGTAAGCGCACTCTACAATCTCACAATTTTGATGTTTTTTATAATGTTAATAAGATTAACATTATAAAAAAACATCAAAATTGTATTCTAAATAATAAATTAGCGGATACCAAAATAATACTTAATCCATGGTTAAAGAAAAGAATATTAAGGGCCTGTTTCACAATCTTCAAGTAAGTGTCGAGATCGTAAGTTTGGTCATTTCTGACATAAGTCAAGTGACTTACGATTGGGTTACTCTACACTTACTTGTAAATTGTGAAACAGGCCCTTAGTATTATTTTCTTTAACCACGAATTAAGTATTATTTTGTTATCCGCTAAATGAGTACTATTAATTTTTAATTATCCACAGTCTCAAAATAAAGTATAAACATTTAACAAAAATTATGAACTTAAACATTTATCCAAGGAAAAGGTAATAAAAACATAATTGCCGTAATTATGCACTATTTTTTTTTACTTAAAACTAAACTTTGATTTTTGTCTTCGTTGACATTTCCTTAATAAGATCAAAATATACTGGCTGTCAAAACTAAGTACCTACCACACGTTAATCCTTACTATAGATATTAGTCTTGAAATAAAAAAACCGGCCAAGTGCGAGTCGGACTCTCGCACGAAGGGTTCCGTACCTACTAGTTGCAAGTGCCTACCTATTTTTGATATCAAGAATACAACAAGTAACATAGTATAAACGTTCTTGTAGTTCGTTGTAACTCTAATCGATGTTTATAATAGTTGATTGAATGAAAGGTAAATTGCGGTTTACGGTTTATAACGTATTAAAAAAAAACTACTTACTTCATCTCGTTCAAACCAATTTTCAGTGGAAGTTTGCATGGTTATGTACATCATATATTTTTTTTAGTTTTATCATTCTCTTATTTTAGAAGATACAGGGGGGGGACACACATTTTATCACTTTGGAAGTGTCTCTCGCGCAAACTATGCAGTTTAGAAAAAAAATACATTAGACACCTCAACATCATTTTTGAAGACCTATTCATAGATCGATGAGTTCGATGAAAACATTTTTTTTGAGTTTCAGTTCTATGTATGGGGAACCCCAAAATTTATTGTTTTTTTCTATTTTTGTGTGAAAATCTTAATGCGGTTCACAAAATACATCTACTAACCAAGTTTCACCATTATAGTTCATATAGTTTCGGAAAAAAGTGGCTGTGACATACGGACGGACAGACAGACAGACAGACATGATGAATCTATAAGGGTTCCGTTTTTTGCCATTTGGCTACGGAACCCTAAAAAACGTCTTGTAGCGAATTTCAATAATTTTCTATGAATATGAATGAATAGTTATAATATTTCGAACTTATTATCTTGTGTACTTAAAAGTTACTGCGATTATCAAAGTGTGGTACTTAGTTTTGACGGCCAGTGTATTCAACCTAAACATCACAAAAGTAATATTTTTAGAAGTACCTAAGTCATATTTTACATGGTAATGTGCATAGAAAAGTGAATTTATTTTAATGTAATGTAAGCTCCGAATATGGGTGTGAACCTGAAATAAATTATTTTTATTTCACTCTTTATTTTATTTTTTATTATAAAACAATCAAATTATATTTTTTTAAACACTCGTCCAGCAACAAAAATGAGCAACATTACTTAGCATTAGCAAACGTTGAACCGGCGATCTAGCGTCTATCTCATCTAGCGACTATCTTTTGTTTCGCTTGCGATGTTGCCGCTCCGCAGCATCGGTGTACATTTCCGCGGCATTTGTTGATCTCCCAACGTTTATATTGATCAACAAAGTCACACAAAGTGTAAAATAAATGGCGGTTATAAAATCAACAATTGCCGTGTGAGTTGGTGACGAGCTAGAGTGTTTGCAGCGAAGTTAGGCACTGGGTCGCAATGAGGGGAATTGTTATATTCGAAGTATGGCACGATATTATCAAAATTATCTAAGCTACAAGCCTCTAAAGGTGGATCAACATTTAATGCATATTTCGGCCTGATCAACATTTGCCGTAAAGCGGACAATATATATATATATATATATATATATATATATATATATTGAACCAACTACTAGTTTCTAGTTTTACATTAAAAAAAACATTCGGGCACTCGCCGGAAGCTGCCGCGGCAGGCTAGCTTCGCTCGCTTGGCTCGTGCGTCGCATGGTCGACGTCCTAACCTAACCTAGCCTACTTTTCTTGTTGTCGGTCAAGTATACTTTCCAAGTTGAGATTTTAAACTTTGGTCTAGTGAACTATTGGCTACCTATGCTGCTGACATTCTGAAGTGTTGAGATTTTGAATCGTTGATTTTTCGGTGCTGATGTTTTAACTGCTGATGTTATGGCTGTTGATTTTAAATATGCATCCGGCTTTGAGGACCATTATGTCCCCGGAAAAAAGTAGGCACCGCGATATATTGTATAAAAAAAAGATTAAGAGGAGTAAGAAAATCATATATTATGTTTCCACTTCGCTCCATTACAAAGCGAGAGACAACAAAATAGAAATAAAAAGGACTGAGACGTAAGTCATAAAGAGGAATTTACTACTAGAGAGGTTGTGTTGTGTAGTTGTAAAGCACAACGAATGGGTTTTGAATTATCTTATTTTTAGTACATCTGCAGTAATTATCATTATTATTATTTTGATCTGATAACAAACTGTTACCGGAAAACATCACATTCCCGCAACAGAAACACAATATTTCCACCAATAACGGTTCCGCTTAATAACAGGCATAAAGAAATCAGATAAGCCAAGTTACAAAACAAAGACAAGTAGTAATACCACGTTATTACTTAATAATCGTTAAGCGAAATTTTGTACTAAGTACACGCTTAAGTGTAATAAAATCAGTATCTTTATCGAACCTTTCCCGAGACGTAAAACACCCTAAAAATGCAGGCAACGACGTTTATTTGTGGTGAGGTCATCAAAAATAATGTTACGAGCAAACTTGCCTTATATAATATTACCTGAATAATCTTCTTAAGGAGAGATACGAACTTTCTTAACGATATCATGTCGTAGGTAAAAGGATTTATGATTTGAGTCAGTACCTAATATAAATAGTTAGAATGCCGGGACCAATTTAATTGAACGAAAAAATCGGGATACCTATCGAATCATTCTTTTCGTAGTTTCTTAAATTATGACACCAAAGGACATCTCAGTCATCAACTAAAATGTAATCCTATACTTATATTGATTTCACATTACGATATTTATTGCTAACCAAGAATTGATTCTAAAAAAAAAAGTGATTTTTATCGTGTATTTTATAGGACGTACCTTCTAATTAACATCGATTCAGTTATTGAATTCATAGATGTTAATTTAATCTCAAACTTCTTTGCTAAAAATAGATGAAAATAATTGTCAAAGGCGACCCCATTTTTCGCATGCAGGCTCCGTCGAGTCAACTACTCACTTAACATTCAAGTAGTTAGTTAGTCATCAATTTTCCATCCCTAACTAAGGCTCTTTAATTAAGTTATTGTGACCCTCATTTCGACCCCTTTATACGTGTCGGGACGCCATTGAAGTAAAATGTATGACGTCCTGATTTTCGGAAATATAATTTTCTATTATACAATTTAATAATATTGCGTGACTGAAATTAAAATTAAATTGACAGTCTCGAGACAATCTCCATTAAATGCTTGACATTACAGTAACATTTTATTGTCATAAAGTACACTGGCTCGGTGTCATATTTACGGTTCTAATAATAATCTTTTAGGTTTTTTGGAAAGTTTAGAATTAAATATTTCCACCAAGAAAATCTTACATGTAAATATGGTCGTGATCAGATATACTTCGAATAATAACATAGCTTGCGATATGTGGGTGCTATATACATACGTATACACTCCTAGTTTCTTGAGAAATGGGCATGATATTGTACCTATATATTACCAATGACAAACAAATAATTTGTGTTAATCCATTACATACATAAGTAAGAGGAGAAGTTCCCGTTGACACATAGATGCACACACAGTCGTAACCGTTTTACAGTTGTTTTAATTCAAAATGCGGACGCGCACTAAGAAGGGATTTTAAATTATTCCCTAAAGGGATGAAATAACGGTTGAAAGTTTATATGGAAAATATTTAAAATCTGCTCATATTTCTTTAACATTTATCATCCGAGCTTTTAAATAATTAACAGCATGACAAGTGGTTTTTTTGAAAATCATTCCCAGGGTAGTAAAATAGGCATTGCATTAAGCTCCTGGACGGAGAGCTGACGACCGAAACGGCAAGGTAATTTGATCATTCTTAAAAATGATTTATCAGCTTACCTGGAGCATTCTAAGCATAAAGACGTCGACCTGGCAGGATTCGCGTGGTGGATGTGGCAGTTATGGGATGGGGGAAAAAAAAGGTAATGTGATCAGGATTACTTTTTATGCCAAATGGTTTGCCTAACTCTCCAAAGCACACAAAAAAATCTGGCGTCATTTGGTTGGTGGAAAGGTATCGCCAGGCTAATTAAAGCTAATTAAAGTGAGGAAAAAAAATATTTTTAGGTAAAAAGAACAAGGCTAGCTTTTTTGTGCTTAAAGTTTATTATTCCCAGAGGATAGGAAAAAAAAGCCAGCCAATAATAGTGGTGGTAAAAAATTAATTGAAAATTTATATTTTAAATTGTATTTTGCTCGAAAAAGAGCTAAGGGGCATGAAAAAGAGCGCGTGGAGGGGATACACGAGACGACGGCGTCCGTGCTCTCTCTCTCTCTCTCTCTCTCTCTTTAATGTACGATGGCAAATCATCGCAGATAGCTACAAACGTTCTTCGCTTGTAATATACTATTTATTAGATAGGAAACAAATAGTATCTATAGACGGCGTGGATTCTGAAGGGCATTTTGTTAAAATGGGGGTGCCCAATGTTAGGTCCTTTCCTGTTTCTAGTTTATATAAATGATCTATTGAATGAGCAGAGTTATTTGATGAAACTTTCTTAAGACGTTCAACTAAATTTATCGTGTTATATAACACTCTGCTACTACTTAAATAAAACTTATTTTCTAACCTTTGACTTTGAACTAACTAACAAGCAGCTTTCATTTCTCGGGCCTACAATTAACACAAATCCTAATAGAAGTTTATTTCTAGGTAATAATAATTATTAATGAAAAATTAAACATTGAGACAAAATGCTATTCTATATTGAGGACCAAAACACTTTAATGCAAGATACGTGTCATATAATTACGAAAGAAGACTCATTGATTAAAACAATGGTATCATTGCAGAGACTGTTCATTTCAATATTAATAAGAATCTTACGTGTTAACAGATATTATGTTGTACAGCAGTAACTTCAAGTTACCAACTCCAAAGTTAATAATGGCACTCACTTCTTGATTACTAACTATGAAATTTATTTTTATTTGTACCTTAACACATTTTTTTACATTATTTGATAAAAAATAGTAATATGGATAATTTATGTGCTAAAACGTCTTATTTTAAGAAATTTCTAAACAAGCTAATAATTATAAAAAAGTTAATATTCCTTTTCTCGTCCAATTAGAAAGCTACTTAACGATCGTTTAATTTTTTTACATAAAAAAAACGCTTGATCGTTTTGTTAAGGTTCAGAACGATATCTTATTTTCTAACATAAAAATAAGAAGGCAATAATATTTTATTGGATAGAAGTTTATTTTTGAACGAATTTGCTGCAGTTACGTTGGCCTTGGTTCTCTTTGATAAACTTTTAACGATTTATGACAGTGACACAACGATATCAACAACATTGCGTTCACTGGGTTCCGCAGTTTGAAATGCAATCTAAGTTCGTTTGCTGTAAGTATAAAGTTGACTACAGGAATTGCTGAAGTTTAGCCGGACAAACAAGATGTTCTTATTGAACTAAAATACTGGATTAGGTACCTAGCAATTTTACCGTCTGCTTTATTTTGTAATGTTAAAAGTAAATCATGTAAATATCTGTTATCATTGGTGGTTTCGTTATCTAGCCGATGACTTGTATATTTAGACATTTAAACATTTTATTTAAAATTTGGCAGTTAAACATTTTTCTCCTATTCATTAAATTGCTCGCCACTTACAGTTTTTTTTTCAATATTAACAGGCTTGTGTGTGTTCGAAATTTTATGTGGTGGTAAATGTGGAACATGCTTGCCTAGTTAAATGCCTATTCAATTTCGACTTGAAAATCGCCAGATTATATTTTTGGGTACACAGACGTTGGCAAGGAGTGCCACAGTCTACATTGTTTGTGTCACTAAATTGAAAGAAAGAAAAAGATTTTTTTGAACACACAACCATAATAATCATTAAATAATAAAAGTACAATATAAAATGTCTGAATGGAATATAATAAAAATAATATAATAAGGATACACACGGACGCCATACATATAAAACAACAAATTGCTATCATCTCCAAAAAACAAATTGCGATAATAAGCTTTCCGTTAAGTGTTATACGCATATTATTATTTGAGTTATTATGCCTTAGATTAATTAATTTTCCTTTGTTCATAATTATACAATTAGCACAAGGTCCGCGATATTATATATATATATATATATATATATATATATATATATATATATATTATTGGTTCTGAAGTGCCAGTCTATTTGGTCCAGCAGCAGTAAAGCCTCGGCTATCTGCCTTAGAGATTTCGGTTTGTAGTTCAGATCTATTTTCGACACCCAATATAAAAAGCCAAGATAGTGGTAGTGGTAAGGATTTAACTAATTGCTGACGGTTAAACTTAAATCATTATGGGTCAAATAACACGCATAGTTATTTTGATTGACCGAAAAGTATAGACCGTTTTCAAAGTCCTCCGTGACCTTAATATTATGTTTGTATTTTAAATAAGTAAAACATATAAGATTTAATATTGATTTTAAATTTTAAAATGATGGTAAAGATTACATTATTTAAAAGTAGTAATGAATTGAAAGACCTTTCAATATTCTATTCTATATTTACCAATATTATTATAACCTTATTCATGCAAGTATTATATATACATAAAATGTATTTAATACTTGCATGCATTAATCAATTAATTACTTAAAAGAACACAGTGACCGTTTTTCAATTTGAAGTGTCCCATTGTTATAGATATTCTTTCTTTCTATTCCTTTCTACGTCAGTGGAGTTTTTACCTGTATATCAGATGTATCGAGTTTCGGCTGAGCTGTCACGGGCATCCATTAATTAGCATTATTGACATAAATATTATAGGAGCAAATTGAAAAATGAATATATTGATAAATACGACTGCCAGGCGACTGTACTTGCAAAATAAAATGCTGGTATTCATATTTTTTAACTATATTTTCATGCATAATAGATATAATGGTAGGTAATATTTGATGACGGTATTTAAGAATTCATGTTTAAATATTTGGTTATGTAAAGTTATGTTCTTTTTTCAGGAATAATTTGTACCTGCCCGAAGGCTCGTTTTATACTAGATATTTTATTATAGCTTCAAATATGCTTTTACGAATCCTTACTGAAAAAGAGGAAAAGGCTATGCACCGGCGAATTTTCATTTAATCCTGAAAATACTTCGTCGGGGAACGGATTTAACTTTAAAATAGATTAGAGCTATGTAAATAATATTACAGGTGTAAATAGGTACTATACCTACCTAGGTATAGTACCTATTTACACCTGTAAAAGCTATTGCCCGCTTTTGGTTTACAATTATTATATATACACACTGCGCCATCAACCGGCTTGCAAAGCGTTTGATCTACAGATATAGATATACCTAGATGACACAAGTATCACGATCTGTATGAAAACCAAGCGTGCCATTTTTTGAATGCCTATTATGACGTCACTAGCACTATTTAGTGATGGGAAGACACCGCCTTACGCGGCGGCGCGGCGGTTAGCGGTTTGAATCGATTTGCGTACTCAATTTTGAATAAAGTTCGCCTTTGTATATACCATTTCTCAATTACTATAAGAATACTATTTATTGCACGGATATACATTTATTGAGTAATTGTGTACAGTAAAGAATTATTAAGAATCTTTCAAATCGATTTATGTATGATTTTATGACAGAGTAGATAGACAGAGGAAAAAAAATCCTGATCGGCTTATAAGGCTGTTAGGAATATATAATATTTTTCACAAAATTGTTAGTATTTCGTAATGCTGGTGTATACTTCGACGTACTGACTACTGTCTGTGACTGTTTTTATTGCTAACTGTCTCAAATAAATTTCTTGAGTTGTAACGTTGGTTGTTTTAAGCATATTACTTGTTCATCATTGATTACATGGGGAAAGCTAAAAAAGTCACGAAATGGTACGATTATTAATTAAAATTCACTACATAATAAGTACTTATATAATACAAAATCATTCGTTTGTTTCCGAAATCGATTCTTGAAAATCGATTTGTGTTGCATATGATGAACCGCTAAAATTGACAAAAGTCCCTGTACTACAAAACCAAAGCGATTTACGATAGTATCGCTTGTTTCGATATTCATCACTTGTTAAAACAAAACCTCTCCTCAACCGCTCCAAGTAAAAGCCGCAATGTAATACGAAAGTTTTGTTCTTCTCAAATTTAGTATGATCAGGTATTACTAAGGGTATTAGACTAAAAATTGCTAAAAATAATGGTTTTTTAAATTAATTACGCATAATATTAATCGCAAAATGACTTACCGATGGAAGGAAACGTTTACTTTATTTTTTCTCCTCGCATTTGTACAGTTTTTACAATTAATCACAGCACAATTTACCATTTTAATATTTTTAACTGACTACCTACTAGCGCTATACACCGATGCAGACTGAGCGCTATACACCGATGCAGACTGAGCGCTAAAGTGGCCACTTACGATTTTTGTACGTAAGCTAGGCACGCGAAGTAGTTGCTCTTGTGTTATCTAGGTATATCTAAATGCGTGGTTTGATCGCTATGATGTTTGGTGACTATGGCAACACCCTAAGTTCAATTTGGAGGTTAAATGGGCTGATGATAATGATAATAAAATATCTTCAGTAGAAACAATACTACCTATAGATAGATACATTTAAGAAAAAAGCTTTTAAATCAGAATCCTATCTGTACAAGTTTAAAATAGGCTACGGTGTACGTATAATTCGTTTGCCAACGAATGTCGTTGACTCTGGAGGAAGTTAAGGAATGAAATTTCCATTACAGATACACACTAAACACGCTGGTCATTTTCTAATTTTCTGAGCAATACTCGGATTTTTCTTGCTAATTGGCATATATTACGTAATTAAGCAGTCATTAGCTGCAGTAACAAATGTAATCCTAAATCCTTTTAGTTTTGCGGCACAAATATTGATTGGGAAACTGAGATAAAAAAATCTAGATCGAACGAGTTGTAGAGGAACGGTGGTGTTCCTCCACAGGAAATGAAGATCTTCTTTGCCGGGCGAGGTGGTAAGCCCGGCGACTGATAGCCATTTGTTACTGTTCTGGACTTGTATCAATCGTAGGATCGAATTGGCTTGCGAACTTCTATTTCGCGATGCAGGTTAGTTGAGATGCTAGGTGCTAGATGACACTGCTCATCTTCTTGTAGTTTGTGCGGCTACTGTAGGTGTCGCTACAGAGTAAAGACATAGATAGATAAATATAAAAATAATGCAATAAAAGAAAAACATTGGCAGCTACGTTTGTATATGTTAAAGTAAAAATGTGTACGTTAACTTGGTTTTTAATAAACTGTTGATTCTAAAGCATGAGACTTCTAAGAACATTCGATATGGCTTATTTTTTTTTATTAAGCGCTCTCTACGCTTCTTCCTGTGTTATTGCATTGTTTCTTATCTATATTAATCTTGTTTCTTGATTGTTGCTTAAACGCGCTCATCTCAGAAACGACTGGTCAGATTTGAAAAAATATTTCAGTGTTATATAGCCCATTTATCGAGAAAAGCCATATTTAATTATGAAGTTTCTACGGGAACAGGAGTTACGCGTTGACACCACACGCGGGAATCTAGTTACATTTAACACATGAACTTGAGTTTGGATTGACTACCATTTTATTACTCAAGACTTTCGTGGTATGTTCACGCGTAATGCGCAGAAATATTTTTTCGTTTTATCTCATCAATCAATCGGAATCAGCGGATCAAGCGATAGCTAAATACACTCATGAGATATGTTTTCAGTTATTTCTAACGAGATTACGTACATAGTACCCTCAATAAATTATGAAAAATAACGTGTTATATTTGTTTATTTTTGTGTGAGTTTATTCAATTTGGATGATGTTATTTTTAACAGTCGATGCTAGGACAGATGTAGAACAATTTATTAATTATTGGTTAATTTTTATTCCTAAATCTTGAAATTTAATCGTCATAAGCAATTTAAACTACCTAACCTAAAACTTTAGCAATCGTTTATCTTTAGCGAAATCGATGTACAATTGAATAAAATCCATTTGTATTTTTTTACAGTGACCTTAATTTAATTGAGTTACACTTGGAGGGATCGAAGGTGCATAACCATCGGTGTCTCCAAGTGTAAGTCAATTAAATGCTATAGTTTATATTACAGTTTGGTGAAGTAATGTAAATCTTATTATCTTATTTCGATAGTGTGCTGTTGTCAGTAAATCATGCTACCTACAATACGGAAAATCAACTACCGAAATTGCATAATGTAAAAGAGCAATATAACCTTCAGTTACATAATATGTTTCCATATTTATACTTAACATTTACTATGTTGGTTACTACTGCATGGAAGTTGATATTTGAGTCCCTTTCTACATCTTCACGAATAACGGTTAACGAATATATTTAAAAATACATATATTGATTTGAAAAAATAAACAACTTGCCACTTAAACAATATTGTCGAGCTTGACTTTAATAATATTATTTAATAAGAGCAGGCAAATATTTGTAAATGTTCTCGATAGTTTTTTTCTAAAGTGAGTGATAATGCCCTCATATACTTTTCAGAGGAGTAGGCATTAGAAGCCCTGCTGAGCTAACACCCCCCGCCACGAGGTTACACGGCTCCGGCGTTACAATATATATTCAATTTAAGGTGCTAGTAATCCTTTCTTACTACTTAAATATGATAGAATTAAGGCACTACAGAATTTCTGAAGCTGTTTCCTTTTTGCTTTATCTTTTCACGAACCATTTGCGGCGCACTGCAGCAAGGTACATTAAGCTAGAAATATAATCAATGGGAACATGACCTGGGTTGTATAAGATTCCAATGTAACTAGAAGCTAATATGAATTTGTCCAAAATACAATTTATTATGGCCTAGAAGCAAGTCCATGCGAGCGGTTTCGCTTGCGCAGCTCCCGTTCCCGTGGAAATTTCATCAATAAATATATGTTGTATACCTATCTTATACTTATAAGTAATTTTGTAATTGGTAAAGTAGTTCCGGAATCAATGCAAACAGATAATTTATAATACCTATTTAGTAGGTATAATCATCGGGGCGCTTATATTCATTGCTATTTTTGTTATATATTTTACTTAACACATTGATTGACAGTTCTATTCTACCCTGTGCCGTCAGTACCATTTTGTATACAGTGCCCACGGATGAAACGCCACAACACATGGTTCATAATAATGTTTGATACGACAGAATGGCAATAGACTTAAACGTCGTCTGGCGTACTGTCAAATAGAATAATATTTTTATGTAATTATACGACGGTACATATTCTCAGGCTCGGACAATTCACAGAAAAAACTTTGACGTCGACGGGCGTACAGTCGTATCACTTTTGACTACTTTAACGTCGATGAGCGTTAGTGTCCATCAACGTGTTAAATTACTTAGCTTTTGTTAGTAAGTTGTTAATATACTTTTACACAATTTAATTTAAAACTTATCAAATACAAAGACTTGCTTGCTTTCTAGAAAATACTTGCTGCACTTGTGGTTTACTTAAATGGATACTGGATATCATATCGTATCTCTTTATAATTACATTTTACAAAGTAGAGTCTACTCGGGGCTAATAGCAGATATTCTAGCAGTAGGTACCAAATCCAATAAAAAATCTAATACAAAAAATATATTCTTCAAATTTATACTGATTTTGACGCATTCTTTGAAATATGTAAATATACCTATGTCTAATAGGACATACAGATATGGAAATGATTTCAAAGACCAAAATTTAATACTTTTAATTACAACGATTGTGATTAATCATTTCTTAAATTTGTAATACAGCAATTTCAGCTCCATCAAAAGACCCTGGTTACCATCTAGCACCATAGTACTTTTCAAAACGAATCATACGAGACACAACATCGTGTGTCGTTTACCCCCGCCAGTTACCGTGTAAATCTCATCTAGTTTCCATAAACAACAACATTAATCTATATCTTAACCAATATATACTATCATTACAAAGGAGAAATATATGTATTTTTGCATGTCTGTTTATTTACGAATAAGCTCAAAAGCTATTTACAGATTTCGATAAGTCTTTTACGACCAGAATGTTAAGTATATTATACCTGAATAACAAAGTCTATGTTTAAGTATGAAGTTCGCGCAAAAAGCTATTATAAACAGTAGTAAATTTCCGTGGCTTTTTTATATCATTCTAGAAATAAACAAAATATATCGGTTGAGCCGTACAAGTTATTTCATATTTTTTCAGACTGTGGACGCTGGGAATGCCATCCGCGTTAATACCCGCAAAGCCGACGATTCCAGTTAAACTGACACCGGCATATGGCGGAAGTTTTTTCATTAGTCATGCTACCAGGATTAGTGACTCCATAGCAGGGCTTACTCTTAATTTTATACTTTTTAAAATAAAACGTAGTGTTGTCTAACTTGTATCAGGTAGAGTAATGCTAAATCTGTACAATTTAGGTTAATCTAGTTTAGGAATTTAATTTAGTATGGTGTTTTTCTACTCGATTCGATTTTTAACTAAATGAGTATTTATCCTATAATTTCACGAATACAGATGCGTAAGTGTTATACGAGTATGTAGTCGTAGTTGATATACGACTGTACTTATCTTCAATCACCTACATTGTGGTTTACGAGATATACCTATATTTTGAAGACAACTTCCACACTAGAAAAATAAATCTCTGTAACACGGAAGACTATAGACGATACACTCACTTAATTAACGGACACGTAGTAAAACTAGACTCAGAACAACTATGCGTGGTTCATACAAATAACTGACGTGGTGGGAATGGAACCGGGACACCAGGTCTCAGAAGCAACTTCCGTAAGCACTTAGTCACTGGTGCAGATATATATAATATGCACATAAACGAAAATGATTGAGATGGCTGAATATTTCTGTGAGCTGATCTTACTACTCGATCAAAACAATTTGTTGCAATTTTGAATCCGCTTCAGAAGACTCAAATCGGCATTCAACTTCACAGAAAAAATCCGACTGTAGTGATTAAGTAGTTTTCGGCAAGGCTGTTGCACCCAATATGTGCTCCATTCGTTACACAATCGTATATTGGCAAACTTGCAAGTTGAAACTTTGTATACATGCCATAAGGTTCACAGTTGCCCGAAATAAAATACATTAAACATAAACGCATCGTCTGATTGTACAATGCATTTTTTTTCTAAAGCAAATTAACGGACAGTGGTTGCCCATCCGCCTGCTAGGTGAATATAGCAAGTGCAATCGGGAGTGGCCTAAGTCTATAAAGCAGCAGTAAAAAGTGGCATAGTAGAAAGATAACATAACAAAAAAGTATCTGGATTAGTAAGCGTCGAGTTTGCGCATTCAGGTAGTATTTTCTTATAGGCACTAATAATGTTGAGAATGCATACATGCAAAATGGCGTAGCCGCCTGCATTTTCTGTAGTATCATTTGTGGGGGCGTAGAAAGATTCATCGAATGCGATATATTTATTTATGTCATCATCATCATCAACAGCCCGTTTACGTCCACTGCTGAACATGGGCCTCCTCTTAACAGACATTGGCAAGGCAGAATCGTAGAGGGATATTTATTTATTTATATTTATTTATTTATGTAGGTGTGATTTTATGTCGTTGCGTATAATTAGCAGGATTAATACGAATATTGACATTCTCTTTACACCTCAAGAGGTCGTGGTTTCGATCGCCACGCCTCGCCGGACAGGAAATTTTTATGTAAATTCTAAGAATTCTTTTCGGGTCTGGTTGGTTTAGGGAATACCCTCCGCGCTTCGGATAGCACGTTAAGCCGTTGGTCCTAATTGGTTCCTTCTGTGTTACAACATAATACTGCGGTCACAAACCCGCCTGGCAAGCGTGGTGACTATGGCAAATATCCTCCCTCGGGAGGAGGACCATGTTCCGCAGTGGACGTTATACGGGCTGATGATGATTATCTTAAGGAGACTTTACTTTACATACATTGTACATGGCAACATTATCTATAGCGCATTGGACGCCCTTAACACAGGTTCCGAATCATTGTAATCTGTTATTCTTAAGGCTACGATAAATTATATACCTACGTAAGTGGATCGTTCTACCAAAAAATCTCGGTGTAAATGAAATAGGTAATTATCTAAAACAATAGTGTTATTGGGAACCAAATTAAACTAAATTAAGATTTGTTCGATTGAAAATAATTTTATGTATTTTCTTAATAAACTTAGCTTATTGGCTATTATTGGTCCTTACTTTCTCAGCGTGGATTAAAAATAAAATACCTCCTAAACTAGTAGGTAATAATAGGTAATAAATAGTAGCCTATACTTTTTACCTCTGTACTACATTTCATCAAACTCACGTCAGTACTTTCAGTATGAAAGAGTAACAACACAGAAGTTACGCTTTTATTATATTTTATAAACAATTATAGTAATCTAACAAGGAACATAGGTTTTGCTTTAATGTATAGGTACTTCATCTTTATTTTATTTGGACAGTGAAAAAATGTTGTCGCAGTACATTTTCTGTTAAAAGTCCTTTAAGAAGATTAAATAAAGTGACGTTTTTAATACTATGAAATACACTTGAGAGCAATAAAATCGCACACCCCTTGTAATTGTTGGTTTATTACTGATTGTTTTCTAAAATCTAAATATATTGAGTAAAAATCATTAGACAAAATTAAAGCATACAAGCTTAGCTTTACAAAAACATAAAATTAAAATCATTGACCTTTACGTAACTTACAAAAACCGACCGTACACCGAATTCCCCAAATTCACGCGTTTGCGTTGTCACTACTTGCACCCTTAGCCGCAGGTATAAAAAGGTCGGTTTATTGGAATTTTTAATCAGTTGCATACCGAAGGTCAACGTGATAACATCTCTACTGGAAGCATACGGATTTACTGGAAAAATATGGATACCACGCCCGCAGAAGCCGCTCAAGTTATTGCCTTGCTCGAAGCAGGCCATAACCAAAGTGAAGTTGCTCGACGGCTAAATTTGAGCCGCTACTCTGTTCGTCGTGTATACCAGAGGTTCCAAGAGACCGGTGGCTACATTCGGCGACCAGGATCTGGCCGGCGACGCACAACATCAGAGCGTGATGACCGCTTTCTTGTGACAAGGTCTTTGAGAAATCGGCAACTGAACGCGGTTCAACTGGGACAACAGCTTCGAGAAGTTCGCAATGTCAGTATAAGTCGGTGGACAGTTCGAAGAAGACTAGGTGAAGCAGGAATGACTTCACATCGCCCAGCAAATGGTCCCAAATTGACCACAGCTCACCGACAAGCCCGGCTACAATTTGCTAGGGAACATTTAAATTGGACGTATGACCAATGGGCGGGCTGTTATGTTCTCTGATGAGTGCAGAATGACTTTACATGGTCATGATGGACGCTCTAGGGTCTACAGAAGGTCATCAGAGCGATTTTCACAATGCTGCATAAGCGAACGTGTGGCTTTTGGAGGTGGATCGTGTATGTTTTGGGGTGGCATAATGTTGGACACTAAAACTGACATTGTATTCATCACTACGGCGAATACCGGCCCGAGATCGAGAAGTTTGACGGCTGCACGATACGTCGAAGAAGTGCTCGAAGAACATGTGAGGCCGCTTGCGTGGCTTATGGGAGAAGATTTTCTCTTAATGCACGACAACGCCAGACCGCATGTCGCTAGAACAGTTTGCGACTACATGGAAGACGTTGGAATCACCGCGATGGAGTGGCCAGCTCGTAGTCCTGATCTCAATCCGATTGAGCATGTCTGGGATGAGCTAAAAAGAAGAGTTCGAGCAAGAAGCCCTGCTCCTACGCGCTTCCAAGAGCTTCAACTTGCCATTGAAGAGGAGTGGAACGCCATACCACAAGATTTCATGGTGAAATTAATACGGTCCATGAAAAACCGATTAAGAGCTGTAATCAAGGCTAGGGGAGGGAATACACCTTATTAAAAAACAATTTGATCAAGCATTTTGAGTTTTATTTTTATTCTTTCTTAAGCTAAATTGGGTAATTTTATCCGTATGTTGGGTTTTGTGCCCTAAAACTCCCTATGGGTACTTTTTTTACACTGTATTTCATATCATTAGAAAGGTACTGAAGTAAACATTCAAATAGTGTAAGTTTTATTTTAATATGTATTCACATTCATGAAAAAAACTGCTTTAACAACAAAAAGTCAACGTGTGCGATTTTATTGCTCTCAAGTGTACCAAGTGCTTCATCTCCCTTTAAAGACTATTTAAAGGAGCGACAACACTTAAATAAATGGTCACACTTTTTTGATGAAGATTGTAAGTAATGCTTGTCATTTGTTTTTTAACACAGATTTATTTTTCTAACTTGAAACACTAGAACAGTCATTCTTTATAAATTAGCTTAAAATATAAACTTTATCGAAGAACTTATGCAATGTAATATTTTGCGCAATTTAATAAATAAACTTTTTATCACATCTATTCAAAAAGAGCTAGTTTATTCCTCGTAAACAGGGACCAAAATAGCTCATTAATCCCTAGGAACCAAAATTGATTTGAATTTGGAATGTGAATATTGTTAATAGTCAAAGTCAAAGTCAAAGTCAAAAATTCTTTATTCATATAGACACATTTAAAATATTTTAAATCATGTTCTTATGATGCGTCCTTTTCTATTACTACCACCAGTTCTGGACGTGGCAACTCTGAGAAGAACTGGCAAGAAACTCAGAGGAATCCTTTTTTAAATAAATTTGATTTTACAATTATTAATAAAGCAGTATTGTTTTAGAGCAACTCACTCCCAACTATTCCCAAGCTGTTTTGTCATTGACATAATCTGAAATTTTGTAATAAGCTTTTTTACATAATTTATCTTTCACATATCGTTTAAACTTGTTTATAGACAGATCTCTAACATTACTAGGAAGTTTGTTGTAGAAGCGTATACATTGCCCCATAAAAGAATTGCTTATTTTGTGGAGACGTGTAGCATGTAAAACAAGATTATGCTTAGTTCTAGTATTAACATTAATAATAATGTTTCAATCAGCACAGGGGTGAATCACAAACCATGCGGGAACAATGTATTGAATATGTGACTGGGTGGAAAACTGCGAGCGCGCCAAATTTAAAAAAAGTTGATGAAAAATAAACAACGCGCGAAATTAAATGCATTCTGCTTTCGTTCGTAGTTGATTCATATTCAGATTTTAGAATTATAAAAAATGAGTGCGTCTTCCTCAAGTGAAAGTATTATTATGTCTTATGGTTCTTCATTGTACGTAAATAAATTCTTGTTCATAAGTTGCACTTACTTATTTTCTCATAGAGGGTGATAAAAAGTAGAGTGTCCACCTCGGGAGCAACACTATTTTAAACTCGAGTGACATACTTTTAATCCCTCGCTGCGCTCAGGATTCTACTTAAGAATCCCTCGCTCCGCTCGGGATTCTACTCTAGAATCCTTCGCTCCGCTCTGGATTAAAAAAAACACTCTCGCCTTTAAAATAGTTGTTTGCTCCCTTGATAAACAATCTACTATTTTATCACATCTATTCAAAAAGAGCTAGTTTATTCCTCGTAAACAGGGACCAAAATAGCTCATTAATCCCTTAGGGACCAAAATTGATTTGAATTTGGAATGTGGATATTGTTAATAATTTTTCAATCAGCAAAGAGGTGAATCACAAGCCATGCGGGAACAATGTATTGAATATGTAACTGGCTGAAAAACTGCGAGCGCGCCAAATTTAAAAAAAGTTGATGAAAAATAAACAACGCGCGAAATTAAATGCATTCTGCTTTCGTTCGTAGTTGATTCATATTCAGATTTTAGAATAATAAAAAATGAGTGCGTCTTCCTCAAGTGAAAGTATTATTATGTCTTATGGTTCTTCATTGTACGTAAATAAATTCTTGTTCATAAGTTGCACTTACTTATTTTCTCATAGAGGGTGATAAAAAGTAGAGTGTCCACCTCGGGAGCAACACTATTTTAAACTCGAGTGACATACTTTTAATCCCTCGCTGCGCTCAGGATTCTAGTTAAGAATCCCTCGCTCCGCTCGGGATTCTACTCTAGAAACCTTCGCTCCGCTCTGGATATAAAAAACACTCTCGCCTTTAAAATTGTTGTTTGCTCCCTAGATAAACAATCTACTATTCCTACTTATCGGCATCATTTTACGCTTAAAACACTTTTCTATTTCGTGAATAAATAAATAAAGCAAGTATTTGCTTTGCACCGAACTATAAAAAATCGATGTAATGCGCTAACAAAACGCGTGATCAAACGGAAGGTATTCCTATGATTTAGAAATATCCTATACACATAAAATGATTAAAAACTCGTTTTGAGTTCTAAGGTTCTTTTACTCAATAAAAAATGTCATGTTTTAGGATAAAAGGATATTACATTTAACAAAAGCTTAAGGACCATCCTACAAATATTTCTTATACGCTAAAGAATTTCTGACGGTAACAAAAACATTTACGGGTAGCTAACACATGCTGGAATTTGCCAATTATTTTCCTTTTGTAGAAACTCAGAAAAAATGTTGGAGGGAAAATGTTATACTTAAATTAAATAGCTTTGAAATGCGAGCTCTTTAACGAGACTGTAACATTATTTTTAATTAATTAATACGAGACCGTGACCACGATGGTAATTTTAACAAGTAATTCAATTGCGAAACCTATATTTAATGTTTATCATTTTAACTAAATAATGTGGTGGCATCTGTTGCAATTACTACAAAACATAATAAATAAAACAAATAATTCTGATCACTACGATTACCATAATCTATTTATACATAAGTATATAAAAAAATACTTAAATAATAAAGTATATGACTGAATGACGGATCAACGCACAGCCCAAATCGTTGATCGTAGAGCTTGAATCCTGGAGGTGGAGTTCTTTGTATGACGTAGGCATCCGATAAGAAGGGATTTTGCCAAATGCTTACCCTTAGTGGATGAATTACAGGGGCAGAATTTGTAAGGTACAAAATAATTCCTTGGTCCAATACTTCACACTTTGCACAAACATTCTTTAACAGAATTGATGGGAGATATGTGTGTTATTATTGAAATATATCCCCTAACGGGGTTAAAAAGGGGTAGAATGTTATTTTAGGGATTGACTTGCTTCAAACTTGTCTTTTGATCTAAATTACATTTTATTTTGACACGTTAAATAGTAAAAATGATTTGAAAGTAAAAATGACTTTAATATTGTTGCTTGAGTTTTGGATACTTGGCCTACTATGGAAAGTTTTGAAATAGAATTATTTGCTTTATTTATCAATTATTTTAATTAATATTTATTTATTCATGACGGTAACTTTACTTTTCTCTCGGATAACCTCATTGCAAACTCTTAATTTCGGAGAAATTCCAAGCATAGCTCGCTCCATAATTCGCTGAGTGACATTGAATTTGTGTCCTAGCACATTTTTAAATGGATAATAATAATGGTTCCGACAAACAAATTAATCTCCAGCGATCTGTGGCCGACTATTATTCTAATTAACTAGCGTTATAATGAATTACCGACAAAGTAACACAAAACATACCGAAAAATAATTAAATTTAACAAACAAATAAGAGCATGTTAAAATTACATTTCTCCTAAAAGGAAATTGAACTTCGAATAACAAAACTAAACTTCCGATTAAAATACTGAACCTCCGACAAGATTACTAAGTTACCGACAACAGAGCTTTTATCAAAATAATCACACTTTTACGATTGCATGAACTGTTTTAATTACTATTGTTGGTTAACAAATATATTTTTTAACTCTCAATAAAAATGAAAATGCAGCTTAGGTTAGAGAGGAGCGGAGCGACGATCGGGTAAGGTTGATATAACAGTCGCACAGCGACTTTAGAGCGTTTCTTCCATTAATAATGATGATGATTCAAAGAAGTACTTTTCATGGAATAATATTTTGTTAAATGACATTTGGACAAATAAACTGAGTTTTATTTTATTTTTATCTTTGATCTCGCTAACATTATAAAAACAAGGATAACAGTAAAATATTCTAGGCAACCAAAGTCTACCTGGTTTTAGATTAAACCATTAATACGACGGTTCTGACTTCTTAACGCCTGAAGTAGGTACCGATGTCAAACCATAAAAAGGTATTACTACAAGTACATTTTATATTTTTTATTAGTTTCTGTATAACCACTCAGAATAGTATTTTCTTCGTCTTTGAAATATGAAAGGTAATTTATGAATTAATAGTTGGCAAGTTAAGATAAAAATTACAAAGCATAGTTGTCAGTAGAGTAAGCACTTTAAGTTGGTACGTAATTTAAGTTGGTAGAAAAGTATAACAGCAGTAAACAGTCATGTTCATTTTTCGAAGATTTCAGTATCTCATTCGGTCGTTTCGTCATTTTTATTCGGATAAAAGTAGTCGGAAAGTTAGTATTTTAGGTAGTAAATTTAGTATTTTGAGTAAGGACAATTCTTATTTTTTTGTTGGAGCTTTTATGACTACCCTTTTAAATTATCCATATCTCAGCACCGTAGGTAATAACAAGTAGAGTGCACTGGTTTGTACACTTTGGTATTTTGGCATTGTGGTATAGGTGAAAAAAAAAACTCGCTTGGTTTCGTCTTAGGCTGCAACTAGTCTTTATTAATTAATAGTTTTGTCCTGAATGACCGGTTTACTGATGGATCAATGCAGAATCTGAAGCGGTGGTCGTAGAAACCTGAAACTTGAAGGGTGTATTCTCTATATATTAAAAAAAACGGTTTTCAAACCTGCAACTTCACTCTGTTAATAGAAATCAAGGAAAAACATTCCACGCTGACGGTTCTATCTATAACTCGTACCCCCTTTTTCGTTTTATATTTTTTTTTAAATATATTGTCCACACCGATTTGTAGCTACACCTATCAATACCAACTAAAATTAGCCCACCACATTCTATGACGCCATGTGCATCGATATCGTTATTGCGGTTTAGTTGATTTGATTATAACTAGCACAGTGACACGTAGTATTGCACGGCTAATTATATGAAATTAATCAAAACTACCTTTCCACACGTGGTTTCACCCGCCTGACTCCTGTTGCCGTGAGAACTTTACTGATAAATATAATTTATTTATTTATAATCTAAGATAGTCTTTATGAACGCACCTCTGTAATCGTGAAAGGATTTTCGAAATAGGTCCAGATATTTTGGAGCCTAAAAAATGTAAACAAAACACTTTTAAACCTTATTTTTGATAATATTAGTATAGAGATACATATTTAAAGACTTAAGCTGTGCAATACACGTTTAGCCTATATAATTTAGTAGACATAGTCAATAAGTAAACACACTTCAGTGAGCTTAAGCTACGTACGTGAGAGAAAATATTATTAAACTTAGTTTACTTTTCTAATTAAAAAGCGTATGACTAAAGATAATAAGCGTGGACTGGAGGAGTCTTCACTGGAGGTAAAAAAGAATATTAACAATATGTACACATATTATATGTAGTATATTATCTATACTAATATATAAAGCAGAAGTGTTTATTTGTTTGAGTGATTGAATGCGCTAATGTCTGGAATTGGTGGTCCGATTAAAAAAAATCTTTCGGGTTAGATAGCCCTTTTCTCGAGGAAGGATAAAAGCTATATTTTATTATGAGGTTCTTACGGGAACGGGAATTGTGCGGGGGAAACCGTGCATGGAAGCTAGTCAATATAAAGGCGTCTTAAATAAATTGGCATGTTCAACAGTGGACGTTATACGGGCGATATGTTATGGTGTTTGAAGATCTAAGCCGTTCCGATCTAAGTCTGTTAAAATTATTTGCACACTGTATACAATTGAAATTCCTTTTTTGATAAATAGGTATGTGTGCTCTTTGGTAAATTAACCGTTACTGGCGCTGAGTGCTCGTTACTGTCGCTAAAGTCTGCCCGTTATGCTTTCAGGTAAGTAGCATTTAAGTGTAGGTACCTCACGGTTTACAGCACATTTAAGGGATCTTGACTTTATAAGACTGCTATAAATGACATACAGTCATTTTCATACTTATAAACCTTCTTCTTCTTGAACAGCCAGTTTACATCCGCTGTTGTATATGAGCCTACTTTTGAAAGACAGGACTGCTTAGGAATATTGCAAAAACCGCGCCTAGCAAACGGATTGGTGATCGCAGTAATATGGTAAGATACTTTAAGCTGGTACATGTTGCTGTCCATGCATCAGTTGTATGTTGCTTAATCACCTTTTACGACATCCATGGGAAGCCGTAAGTGAAGATGAGAGTAGTATATTCTAATACAAAAATAATACAGCATACGTATACAACACATCCACATTACGCTGGTTACATTACAGTGCATTTTAAAAGTCGCCAGCCTATTGCCTTACCTCACATTATAAAGAGACATTTCGCGATATGATGAAGTCTTTAACATGGGACACCATATTCTGGCACTTAATTTTGGTAGGTGTCTACCATGGCCACATTAAATTTTACAATTTGTCAAAATTAAAGCTTTCCTCGAATATTTAATTCAAACCCTGTTATCAGGTTTATTAAATGTATGTTCATTATAAATTTTGTAATAAAAAAGGGAATTAATTTTTACAACTGTTATTTAAACAATACAGAAGTTATCATGATCAGTTGAAAAATGTAAAGGGCAGTCATTTAATTCTTCGGCGGTTATTAAATTAGTGAGTCAGTAAAACATAAGCAGTAAGCAATAAAAGAATTGGTCTGTTATTTCATCATTCAATGTCAGTGCAAAAATTACTCAAGTAGTTTAATAAATTAATGAGCAGTAAAACGGTTGGAATGGGTAGTTCGAAGCGCAGCAGGCCCATCGCAAATAAATAAATCTGTGGTGCCATTGCTTCAATCGGATAGTGACGGAGAATATAGTGACAAGAACAAAACATTCCGATGAAGTATCTAAGAAACTACAGAAAAGTTCATAGCGTGGTAGCTATACCACGCTTAGAAGAAGATACAACACACACAGAGTAACGGGCAGCAGCGAGTAGGTATACGATTGCCATAGATGTTGTTATTACAATCGGGACCAACGGTTAAATGTGCTCTGCGAGCCACGAATGGTCTATTCTCGGCCTACCAGACTCGGAAACAATTTTTGATTTTACGTCTTTGTTTTATCCCGAACACGAGTCAAACCCCAGATTTGACAGGTTGGAGATTGTAAAAATAAATATGATATGTATATGATACGGGCAACGTGATTAACTGGGCATTATTAATGAGGACCGGCCATTATTAATAATGCCCAAGAGCGACGGGCAAAGTGATTAATTTAGCACTTTGACCGGCCATTATTAATAATGCCCGACGGCCCGTGGTCCATATAATAAGTCAGTGTTTGAGATAGCTTGAATTTATCACTTGGACCGGGCAGTATGAATAATTCCCTACTTGTAGACGGGCAATGTGATAAATTGGTGTAGATTTAGGTAAAAATTTTTTACCACCTAAAAACTTTTTGCGCTGCAATATAAAATTTTGTAAGTTTAATTTCATTTAATAAAACAAAAACACTACTAACTAATAATACAGACCAGCCATTATTAATAATGCCCGGACTTATCAAATTGCCCGTAACATATAGGTACATATAAAACCAGGAGATGCTTTCGTTCTTGGATGATTCAGTTTCTTATAAATTTTTCTTTTACTCTCTTTTAATTTCTTTTACAGTTTTTGTAATGCTTTTCTCTAAAAAATTGCTTTTGAAAATACTAATATGAACTTATTTTTACTAGTTATATATTCATCTATTCGTGTTTTACATATATTTTTATTTCCTACATTTTCCCCCATTTTTAATTCATGACATGGTAACACGTATGCAAAACGGAATTCATTGAGACAGTCCTCATGGTACAAAAGAGTGATCTAACTTCGAAACTAGGTCATTCACGGGAAAACAATAAAAAAGAAATGAAGCGTTTCCATTCAATTGTTTCGGCAGATGTGCAATTTTGAACTTAAGCACATTTCGTCGACATTTCACGATAATATACGAGTATTCAAAGCCTATATATAGATACTCTTAAGTACCGCAGTATGTCTTAAATGGCTTAAGGCAGCCTATAAAAAAGGGATCGTAAGAATATTTCTGAATGAGGACGTTAAACACCTGTTTGATATTCTGTATTTTATTTCGCCTGAACGGCTTAGGTCGAGGCCGCACTGATACAGTGACACCGATACGGTGGCAATCCTTCGAACAAATGAAGTAAGCTTTCGTTCCTGGAGTGCGGGCGCCGACACAATTTTATTTGTTTTCACAACGTCGCCGTCACGTCGCAGTCGCCTTAGTATTGCGGCCTGGGCCTAAGTACTCGCTTCTTATTCGGGCTTCTTGTTTCAATCTTGAGGAAACCCGCGAAGTTTTTTGCACACAACGTTGCTTTACGATATTGCTTTTGAATGTAACTGCTAAATGATGCTATGAAACGTTTGTCGAGACGTGTTACTGTTTGATCTTTGTGAGGCAGTTAACACGTAATTTTCAATGTTTTTTTAAATATTTATTATGTAGGTATTCAATAAATTACATTAAATGTTTTGTTACTTTTTCGGGCTTTTTGGGCTACAGCCGCTTCAATTAACAAGCTTTATAAGCTTGTCAGTTATATTCATTTATAATTAAGCTTTATCGTCAAACGCAACACTTGACGACATTAAACGTGAAATTAAATTATTGTAACATTGGCAGATACGTGAAAAGAAAGAGGCGGCATTCTATTAGCTTTTTTAAATACTTTACCATGATGTTTTATGCTCGTTATACTTCACGCCAACATTTAATATTATAGCAGAAAGCTAATTATTTATTATAGCAGGGTATGTTAATAAAAATAATTTAATAAAAAAACAAGTATGTACGCGCATAATTTGAGAACGACTTGTTCAATTTGGTTTATTATCTTTTTACAAATTCGTAAAAATAAGGACAAAAGTATTTTTGTATAAAAGATTTTTTTTGGAAAATCCGAAAATCTACGGGAAACGACAGTGCCACTGACGGGTGACACCAGACACAACCAGCTAGTTTCAAATAAAATCGTCTATCACATCCAAGGTATTTTTTTGAGAACGAGTCAATCGATTGCACGCCCAAAAAGTCAACTTTTAGTTCATAGTTTTATTAATTGTTGATTCACGAATTATATTATAAAGGCATATAATATATACTGTATTCCCAACGTTTAATGTGAATTACATTAAATCATATGTCATAAGTGGAATATTACAAGATATGTTATCTCTCATAGGATCCACATTTTTCATTTCACTTAAAACGAAAAAACTACAGTTAAATAACCGTATTATTGTAGTGACTTTATTTTTAATGTGCATAATTATACGGATGAAAACACTCAACTAAATCATTTTTAGTCTGTGTGTGATATTGAGTTAAATAAACAAATGTCTGTAATGTACAGTCAACAAAAGAGATAGATTTACACCGTAAATATGTAATAATGTAAATAAGTATGTTTTTGTCAGTACAATAGCCGGTAATTCTTTATGGGCAAAGAGTTCGCTGGTAGCTGTGTTCAAATATACATAATATACATAATAGTTAGTAGTTGTAAGTCTCGATTAAAATGCGTTTTACGGGGTGTTAACCTATCTCTTTTGCTGACTGTACATTTTGACCATACCACGAAAACAAAATGTTAATTTGAATCTGTTAAACAATTAATGAAGGTACCTATAAAAACCTAAGTATGTTATTTTATTCTTTATTGCACACAGAAAAATATTTTATAATAATTATGGTGTGAAACGCTTGTCTATCCCATTTTCAACGGAATTTCCACATTTCATAGGATTCCAAGTTAAACAAAGTTTGATATTTAACTAAAGCCACGTATACACGCCGATGTAAAAAGTGGTAGGTATGTGTTCTGACCACTTCAAAGCAAAACTTTCCTTGTAATTTGTGGAGAGTGCACACTGACGGACAACATCACTTTTCAATTACCAAAATGTTGCAGCATAGGTTTAATCCTGTATGTTTAACGTGTTAAGACAGGCTGTTTGGTTGTTGTCATCAGTGGCAGATCTTATGGCGAAATTTGCAATATTCAGATTATCAGAGATAAAAAAGTGACAGATAAATAAATAAGTATTGTGGCAGAATTTCCATACAAAACTGTTAAATTGATTCCCCTGAAAATTATTATCTGATGATTCTAAATTTAGCTAAAGCTTACATAAACATTTGATACTATATCAAATACGAGAACCTACGTGCTTAGTTACTTGATTCTCCCCCGCCTGGCTGACCCCACAAGCTAATTTTTAATTTCGTTGACTACGATTGGTTTACAAAATTATAATCCAGCCAGTCATTCTAATAAGGTAATGTTTCGTAACAAGGAAGATTTTCATATGGCGTCGTCTCAGATGTAATATTCCTTTAAATCATCCATCATTGTCATCATCAGCCCGTATAACGTCCACTGCTGAACAAGGGCCTCCTCCCGGGGAAAGTATTTGCCATAGTCACCACGCTTGGCAGGCGGGTTGGTGACCGCAGAATTATGTGGTACCACACAAGGAAACGCTGCTGCCCGTTCCTTGATATACGATTATTATAGATGGTGTTATAACAATCGGGACCAACGGCTTAACATGCTTTCCAAGGCACGGAGGGTAGTCCTTCAACCAACCAGACCCGGAAAGAAATCATAGAATTTACACAAAGTTTTCTGTCCGGCGTGGGTGGTTAAATCACTATAGGTGCTTCAAATATTATTAGATCATTCATAACGGTGAATATTTCAAATGTAAAAATCTCTTTGAAATATCAACAGAAAAATATATAAAATAGCTTTAAACATCATTACTTTATACAGCTGCTGAAGGCTCTCGAGTTTGCGCGAACCACAGACGCTGACGTGTAAAGCTCTTTAGTCAAAATAAATTTCACTAACCAGGCAAAAATAATTTTTAAAAGTATACTACAGGGTGGAAATGCTTTTTGCTTCGAATTATGGTGTTACCGAAGTATGCTTAACTCAGTTACATCCACCTGTAAAACCGCAGTTTTATGTTATTTTGTATATTTGTATTTTATTTAAACACTGGATTCCCGCTGTTTGGAATGGTTTCAATGCGTAGATCGCATTTTTATGGGAATCGTCATTAAATATACTTCTTAATCACGTAGCTTATGGTTTTTTTTTTAAATCTGTGCATTTATTTTTGAGTTTATTCGTTCTCTTTGTAATTTAAGTCAATATTTTACTAGATTTCAGCGTATTAAAAAACACAAGATGACCTTATTCTGCATTATGTATGTATGTATTTTCTATGCATAGTTGATTAGGTTGGTTGTATTTTATATGTATAATATAGTTGTACGTTTTCACCCCTTAGCAAAATGTGACACATTTGGTTTTGTGCCAATGTCAAATTAAAGCTGCGATAAAATCGTGAGACGTTCCTAACATTATTTTAAACATATTTTTTGATCAACAGTTAAAATTTTACATTATTCTGGTGTATTATAAATTCAGCTTTTATACATTAAATTTCACAGATAGTTTTAGTGATATTAATGTTTTGCGAGATGAACAAAATGTATAATAACCCCACATATGCGGGGCTTCTTTGTTTTATCCTGTTTCATTATGCTGTTAGAGTTTGCTCAGTAGTGTAACATTGCCGGTATGATTAATTTGTATTTGTTATGCAAGTTATGTAAACATATTACTTCAGCTACTATGTAACTGTTGGAAAATGATAGAATAAATAGAGAATGCCTGTGAATTATAATATACATGGCTAATTTCACCTTTTATATTCCCTTCTTTATTGTTTTTTTTAGAAGATCACTAGCAGGGTTTTTGTATTCTATTCGTATTCTTTATAATAATCCTAGCTCACCTTGGATAAGCCAGCTTTGTGAGTGAGCCTGCTGTAGTGTGCTTAGGCAACGAAAAAGGTGCAGAAAGTTTGAAACTATGCACTAGTGATCCAAACAAAAAAGTAACAGAATCTTGCTTTAATTTAATATTTCTTTTAGTATGTAAAGGTAAAATGAATGATATGAATACATAATGTGACGAATACAGTACCTACTATTAATTTTACGTGAATAACTAAAATTTAAGTCATCTTTAACCATGTCAAATTTAATTAATGTCACCCAGAATCTTGCTACGCACTCAAATCTACTAATTAATTAATTAGATTCATATCTATTTAAAGCTTCGCAGTTTCACCTACGGTAATTTAGAGTGATGTATTATGCGAGTTTCATACGCATAATTAGTATCTCGCTGAATACGCCTAATAAGTAGAATAGATACCCGTCATATGATAGTTAGAGTTAATTATTTTTATATTTTTAAAACATTCTCTCACAAAGCTTCTTTAAGTGCAATTTCTATTATATTTAATAACATTAAGCTGGACAAGACAACCAGTCTCAAGAGAAAATTGAACGCCTCAGGGCTATAATATAAAGGTATATAAAAATGTGTAACAATTAACTCGGACTTTAAACAATATAAAACGTTTGGTTATAATGTAGACCAAACGTTTTATATTGTTTAAAGTCCGAGTTAATTGTTACACATTTTTATATACCTTACGGGTATCTATATGGTATTAAAATATTATTAAAGGTGCTATGACTAAATCTTTGCAAAATATATACTAAGCTCTTTTATTGTCACTTATTACCTATAGGTAATAAGTGAAACAAAAAAACAGAATGCATGACGAAATACTAAATAGTATCCAATTGTAACTCGAAACATGTTAGCGCGAATACTTAAATGTGTGTAGGTATATATATAAAAAACACAATAGCGTAGCGGTATTTGGCTCGCTTTAAATTTTGTAGTTCGTGGGTACGCCGGACAAGAAATCTTTGTGTAATGTGTAAATTCCAAGATTTTTTTCCGGGTCTGGATGGTTGAGGGACTACCCTCCGTGCCTCGGAAAGCACGTTAAGTCCCGATTGTTAGAACATCATCTATAACAATCGTATACCAGGGAACGGGCAGCAGCGTATTCTTGTGTATCAAAACATAAAGCTGCGGTCACCAACCCACCGGCCTAGCGTGCTGACTATGGCAAAAACCCCCTCTCGGAGGCTCATGTTCAGCAGTGGACGTTGTACGGGCTGATGATGATGATGATGTGTATGTATGTGTCTTACTATACTCACAGTAGGTAAACCAGGTTGATCGAAGAGTTGATCAAATATATAATTTAATATATAGACTATATGTCTAATTTGTATGTCAAGTAACTATTTTAATCTCTCAAGTTCGAAGTAGGAACTTAGGTATTTGAATAATTTGTATAACATTACATTGTTACTCTAACAATGGCCCGGTCAGTTCTATTTCAGTATATATCTTCATTGCCGATCGGTTACCCTCATGGGATTTGGATGCCACTTCTGATTCTGATCAAATTACATATTTTATGAATCCACGGAGAGCTTTATTGGAACACCTAACAAGACACTCGTCCGGTCTTTGTAAGGAATCGTATGACTCATCCATAACACATATAGGTAGCTAGAATGTTTATAACCTGTTTAATTTATAAAAAAAAAAAAAAAAATCGAAGTTTACTAGCAGAGTTTTGCAGTCTACAAGTATTCTTGCTAACCCGTCGTGCTAAGCTAAAATGCTTGTGTTACGAGTGGGTTCACGTCGCGCGTCGGTATTGCAATGGGTGGGGTTCGAACCTGCGACCTCAAAATCACAAGTTTGACGCCCTAGCCATTGGGCAACGGCCGCTTTTTGAAATTGATTTGAATAAAAGGTTCTATTCTTAAATATCCGGAGATTGTTGCTACACATTTATAAATTAAGTTTTTATCGTATTAGATCTTTTGACAGTTTAAGTATATAAATAATATATTTAATTTTCAACTAGCTGCCATGCCTGCTTTATGCCCGGCGTCGTCTGCCCTTGCTTGCTTGTTGCACTGATTACCCGTCCCATGGATTTGCCACAAAATTCTTACACTTACACCTGGTACTCATAATTACGCATACAATAAAAAATATTTAATCAGTAGTGCTTTCCGAGGCACGGATGCAAGTCCCATAACCAACCAAGCCCGCAAAGAAATCTTAGATTTTACACTTCGTTTTTCTGTCCGACTCGAACCCACGATCTCAGAGACTTGTGACTCTATGCCACGGATATATAAATATACGAGTATCGTTAACTTAACCGACAGTTACACAAAAATCTTAAAGTCATCATTCCTCATTCGCCAGTGACCCCACTAAACCGAAGTCCAAGCCCCTCAGGGAGCAAATACACAGGTTTTCAGTTTGCAGTTTTAATCCATTTAATCGAAATAGCTATATTTAAAGGCTTAGCGCTAATTTTCGAAGACTCTTCCATGTTTCAGGTAAGCACGCATTATCGGGTAGGCAGATAGTATTTCATAAAATAGCTATTCAATATAACAATCACTTCACATATAATTACAAAATGATTAATTAACATCTCTTCCTAAATAATTAAGGACGGCTTAGAATAATCTAAATTAAAAGATAACGTTTACCAAGCACGTGGTGCTCACTTCACTCCGGCTAAAACACAATTCTTTCTTTAAAACGTCACAATTGACAGTTGACGCTCGTCTATGTCAAGGCTGTCTTTGATCATCCTGTCATGTGGATTTTCTAACATATTTATATTGTTAGAGATAATGCGGCTCGGGTACACTATTTTACATTTTTCCTTTAATGTTTGAATCGTTTCTTTATCTTGAAATTATTTAATTTAAAATTGGTACCTATCAAACCTATTTTCGATGTAATTTAATATTTATGAGGAGTCTAAGTACTTATAACAGATTTATTGGAGTTTGTGAAGAATCACATAACAACAGGTAGGTACTCATTTTTTATGTGATTGTTAGCTCCAAATTTCATATTGAAATGAAAATTCCAATAAATATTTAAGTACAAAAGGTCTTTATAACGTCATATTTAATTACCTATGTCAAAAAGGGGTTTGATATTTACTTACCTAAAATTAAATTTTGGGGGTTTTAAATTATAAAACTAACAATAAGAACAATTATAAGGACCTTCAAACTAATGCAACATTTGTTAGTCATTTATCAATCTTTCAGAAATGTAGGTAATCATTTGTATGTGTATAAATAACTATCCCTGTTCCCTTGGCAACTTAATAATATAATATAGCCTATAGCCTCGATAAATGGGCTATCCAACACTAAAATATTTTTCAAATCGGACCAGTAGTTACTGAGCTAATCTCAGGAACTACTGGTCCGATTTGAAAAATATTTCGCGTTCAAGCAAACAAACACATTCTTAAGAATAATATATTAGTTTCTTAATTCTACGACAGTCTAGTTTTATCGGGCAGTGCCTACTCTTGATATGGCTTACATACATAGTTAAATACTTTATTTCATTATCAACATCAAGCAACTGCACAAACATTTTAAAATCGATCAAATATCTACATAAACAATGTTAAGAAATACCTTATTCAAACTGAATATCTACCGATACCGCTAACTTCTCAAATTTACTGAATCCAATAACCCTAGTTGAACTTTGGTAATTATTTTGAATACAAACTCATTGGTGTTAGGGAATGAACTTGAGTGGACGAACTCAGTTAATAACGGAAAGTTTAATGTGCAATTAGATAGAACCAAAGTAACTGGGAATTTGGTAACGGAGGCCAAAATCCCATTGTGAAGGTTGTCATGGGAAGGCAATAGTAAATTCCGCAGCTCAAAGGGAATACGTTAATGCTTCGAAGCTTATAAATCAGAAAAATAATGTTTTTACATAACGTTTATGTAAACATTATCTCAAAACATCCATTGTTTTTATAAATAAATTTGGACACATCACATTTGTCAAAAGAATGTCACCCAAAATACGTCATGTGAAAATTAAATAATAATTCTCGGTCCATTAAATTTAATTCCATGAGTCGAATTGCTAAAACGATTGTATAACGTATTTATTCGAAATGTGACTACTGTAGAGACATAATAATATATGGAATATTATGTGGACATGTAATAGGCATGTGGACTAAAAAAATCTATTTAGTCCGTCAGTTAGATTACTAAAAAATATTGGACACGTATTTTTTTTTTTCGTTCCTCAAACAAAAAATGAAGAAGATACAGCGAGTTGAAATTTTGTGTGACGTCACTATTAGGTACAATTTAATAGTGACGTCACAAGCCCCCTCTGCTGAACTTTATAGTTTGTTTTTGCTCTGTATCTTTGTCAATTTTTATTTGTTTGATAAATAAAAAAATACGGGTCCAATATATTTTAGAAATCTAACTGACGGACTAAATAGATATTTTTAGTCCTCATGCCCGTTGAGATAATCTACTTAACTCTTATCCTAAACGTGCGTGGATATGATGTCTAGTAGGTGTGGTATTACGATATAGCTCCTATTTTATGGAATCAACCCATCTGTATAATCTTAGGATAATATTCTAATCTCTGTATGGATACGGTCGTTTCATATTAAATGGACGGTTCAATACCTTACATTGAAGCTTACCAAAGTACTTCTAATAATAAATTACATTGCATAAATATGATACACGGAGAAATTATTTATTTAATTGAGTGAGATTCAAAAAAATACATATTTAACAAGTAATTAAACGCACGACAACCTGCGTGGTGTAACAGTATAAGTTTTGCTTTAATCGTCGGAGTTCGTGGGTTCGATAGAATTGTTTTTCGGTGAATCGTCATATGTATATACTGTAGATAATACAGCGGTCACCAGCCCGCTTGCCTTGTGTGGTGATTAAGCCAAAAACACTCCTTGGGAACGAATCCCATACTCAGCAGTAGACTTTATATGGTCTGATAATAATGATGATGATGAAGTAACAAAAATCGATTAAAGAATACCTAATTGAAAATGATAAAAACAACATTTAGTGGAATTGTGAATCTACTCCTTTTATTATGTCGGTTAAAAAAAGATTCAAATCTTATTAGACTTGAATCTTTTTTATCGTTAAGGCTTTTTAGGGTTCCGTAGCCAAATGGCAAAAAACGGAACCCTTATAGATTCGTCATGTCTGTCTGTCTGTCTGTCTGTCCGTCCGTATGTCACAGCCACTTTTTTCCGAAACTGTAAGAACTATAATGTTGTAACTTGGCAAGTAGATGTATGTTGTGAACCGCATTAAGATTTTCACACAAAAATAGAAAAAAAAACAATAAATTTTGGGGTTCCCCATACATAGAACTGAAACTCAAAAAAAAATTTTTCATCGAACCCATACGTGTCTATGACCTATTCATAGATACCCCACACGTATGTCTTCAAAAATGATGATGAGGTTTGTAACGTAATTTTTTTCTAAACTGAATAGTTTGCGCGAGAGACACTTCCAAAGTGGTAAAATGTGTGTCCCCCCCCCCTGTAACTTCTAAAATAAGAGAATGATAAATCTAAAAAAAATATATGATGTACATTACCATGCAAACTTCCACCGAAAATTGGTTTGAACGAGATCTTGTGAGTAGTTTTTTTTTAATACGTCAAAAATCGTAAACCGCAATTTAGTTTTCATTCAATCAACTCGAATATAAAATAACATTTCATTTCATAAACATACGCTTTTTTATTTATTCTTGATATCAAAAATAGGTACGCAGTTGTAACTGAAACGGAACCCTTCGTGCGCGAGTCCGACTCGCACTTGGCCGGTTTTTACAATCATAAAATAACACTATTCCAATCATAAAAATGACTTACATGAAAATCTTTTAAAAAGTAAAAAATGGAAGCAGTGCTAATCCAAAACTTGATTATCAAGCAAAAACTAATTAAAACTTTTTCTTGGGGTGGTGACAGGCAAATGTCCTTGCACGATTTTGAAAATCGTTTTTCCCAAGTTTTCCCATTAGCTAAGTATTGAATAGCTATGAAATTGGGATCAAAAGCAAAAGAAATTGGGCGTAGTTATAAACGTAGGTCCGCAAAAGTTATACTTATTTTGCATAAAAGCTTATAGAGTTATATTATGCTAGAGGATTTTGTTTTAGACAGATGCAAACAAAATAGACGAGTGCGCTCCGGACTGAAGATTTATTTTTGTATTGTTGTCATCATATCGACAGTGCCAATTAGTAGGTATATAATTCGACAATAAACATGCATGCATTAATAGTGTACACTTTCTGCTTGTTATAAACTAAACATATAAAAAATACGGACATATTTTTCATAAAGAAATCATGTCTATCTTAGTACACATGTTTTGAATAGATTTAAAGCTTGACAAGTTATTTTAATTTAGTGAATTAGTGTTTAATAAAAACAATAAAATTGGTGTATCGTGGTTAGTGATAATAACTAAGTGACAAGTGAGTTCCAATAAATTGTAGGCAAGCAGATTTAGATATTAAACGTTGGTTAGATCGCCTTACAATTTCTGAATGCAAACGGTGTCGACGGTTAAGTAGAGTTTGACATTTGGTTCCCAAGTTATATCTAGGGAATCAAAAGCAATAAATATCGATTACAAGTTTGAATTTGGAGTTAGTGACCGCTTACTACAGTTTACGGAATTTGCTGTTCAGAAATTAAAAATAATCTGTATGCAATGATTTCATAAAGTATATTATATACATTTGACGGTGACTTATTTACCTAGCTATACTAATATATAAAACTGAAGAGTTTGTTTGTTTGCATGGTAAAGTGATATGCAATTGCATGACCATAAAATTACATTACAAAAACAAAATCTTTTTATAAAGGTGAAGAAAATGCATATCCAAGGGTTTTATTACTATAAATTTTATAAAGAATAATTAAGATAAGGTTACATATATAATTTGTGGCCTTATTTTTGTAACATTCGAATAATCATGGCAATACTGGCTCACACAAATGCATAAAAAATCCAGCCTCAGTACAATATTTGACAACGGTCAAGGTTTATTTGAAAAAACGTTTTAGAAAATCCACGGGAAATGTCAGTACGGCGGACGGGTGATACCGAGCAGAACAGCTTGTTTCTAATAAAACTGAAATATGGATACTATTGCAGACCAGGCAGCAATAAAATATTTAGCAAAACAGGTTATTGCATACATCATTTTAATTAAAATAAAAACATGAAATATTGAAATATAAAAAAAGTTAAAATAAAACCAATCAGTACAAAATATCTATAAACAATTGTTGGTCGATCCGTAACAGATTAATTTATCAACAAATTCAAATAATACTTTGGCTTATTTGGCTGTTAAAATTTTCTTTATTCGGTAATTTAGGGAAAATTACTGGCAACATCATAGGCCTTATCTTCCGTCGTTCAAATTATAGAGCTATTAATTTTAATGAATATTGTTGGTTAGAACTAATATAAAGCATATTGTACTGTGTTTATAAAGTCTCATTTTGATAAACCAATCTTGGTTATTTCGCTACCTAATAAGGTCTTAATTTGTTAATTTCAAATTTTAAATTTGGTATATAGGTACGCTTAACATTGCTGCTATGGCAGAAAGTTAGTTCTTGTTTGGTTTTGAATATCCCCTTGCACTAGAGAAATAAATTCCTGCATCGTGGCGGCTCAATTGACCGATAGACTGAGACTCAATTATTCACATTAATAATAATTATTCGGAGTGGTAATCGAACTCTTGACTCCAGGTCTTAGTACCATCTATCGTAACATTTTTTTTTTTTTTTCGGACATCCATAATCTTTACTTAGCCCTGAGGCTTTTGCTACTTCACCGGGCATAAAGGCGAGCAGAGCTCCAGCCTAGATAAATGGTTTAAACACTACAAACTAAGCAACCTGCGCAAGAGGGCGTCCTCTGTTGGACTTGGACCTCGGCTCAGGGCGGTCGCTGACGGGGAGATTGAGGGATTGTCTTTTAGTTTCTTTAGGGGAGTTTTGTGCAACTGTCGCTCTACTTTACAGTCCGAGAGGACTTCGGGTCTACGAGGGCATCGGAAGGTTTCTATCTTAACCGTAGACATCAGTGCATATGCAATCAATTTTACAATACGAAATTATAAAAAATATTTAATATTCCAAATAAAATGTCCACATATCAAATGAAAAGCAATCACCCATATCACCTTCATATAAATATTTCCTTTGTACACAACTTCACAATACAAACAAATAATTTTTATTCATTTATTTGTTGTTATTTTACTGGGAAATATATTGAAATTTCATGATTCCTTTTAAGTTTAAAATTTCTCCTTTTATCTAGTGCTTGAATTTGAACTTTATTATGAAATACTGGACATTTTTATTCCCAGTACTATCTCTAATGGAGACGTTGTGGCATCTAGAGAGCGCTAAATTGTCCTGACCACTAGGTTAGAAGTAAAATGGCGAGGGAATTCAACATAATATATTAACTTAGTCACGATTAACTTTCATTTTATATTTGTTTATAAATATTATAATTCTTCGAAGGAAATTACAGATTTAATGATGCGATTTATTTAAATTTAATAACTAAAAAAACTTTAATACTACATAAAAGTTCAAAATATTCAATAAATAAAAATACACGTACCTATTTATTAGTATAAGTGGGCCAACTTCCACCTGCGGCCCGCGGGCCGCGGGTTGAGTATACCTGATCTAATCGAAACGTTGATTACTATGTACGTATGTTAGCTTTGAAAGGGCCGTTGCCTGATATGAAGCGTACAGCAAAATAAAAATAAATTTAAGCTTTATGATTAATCACCAAATTCTGGCGGCGTTGAACATAATGCCGTATCCTTGACTATAATGTTTTGGTTGTATGATAAATATATTATCAATTTACTTAGTGCCTATGTGAGTTACAATAGAAAAATGACATAATAATAAACAGATTATAATGAAAGAACATTTAAAACATAATCAATTTGCAACGTGTTCAAATACACGCTTCATCGCCATCAGTCTAATTTGTTTCCACGTATACTTACGTTAGCGTAGATATCAGGGCTATTACCCAACGCGCCAACCCGGAAAACCGAAATTACGTAAACGGTACATTGAATTTTCCTATAATCGTCCAACAGCCTCTCCGAGTAGATGTGTTGATGTCAAACACATGAAAACCTTAAATGATACCTTCTTGTTTGGTAGATAAGACTTAAATTGCATCGTTTGTATTTTTGGAAGAATAGGAGATCAGCTTTTTTTGACAATATTGAAGCTTTTTATTGTGTTTGCAGCTTATTTAACCTTAAAAATAATAGTTATTGGCAGAAAAATATTAATCTATTTATTATCATTGTAAGAAATCACTCATTAAAAATAGTAATAGGTCGTTTACGAGTAGAAAATAATATCAAACGAAACTCAATGTTAAATTTACTGCCGATTACTTACTATAAATACATATACTTTATTTTTAGAAAATAATAACTTAAAAAATAGTTACTTACGTAATCGTTTTACGTAAGTGACACTGCAATGATTTTGCTATCAATAAAAAAACACTCATTCCTAAATTGAGATTTAATTATATTGGCCCCTAATAGTCGTTGGTTGGGTCACTTAATGTCTCTAATTCTCCGTTGGGAACTCAAAATTATACCCGCCTATGGAATTTCTATGTAATTTGAGTTCCCGCGATCCTGTAATGTTTCGGGCACCTGAATGAATTTTAATTTAAGTACCTATTAAGGAATAGCCCTAACAGCCTCGTTAGAGATGTGATTCAAGCTAAGACATTTTATAGGTAGTTAGGGTAAGTTAGTAATGACTATAACATTATGCGTTGAATAATATTGCCATGTTATCAAATTATAGAAATCTGCTTAAAAGTTAATAAAAAGTAGAACATAGCGTTAGTACCTTCACCGAACAGCCTAATAAAATTATTGACTAATGTTGTATTTCTTTGCATGAGTAATGTCGTCAGAACTCATGGGGGTACGAAAGAGCGGCTAATTATGTAATCTACTTCTATATATATATATATAGGCATATAAAATACAAAATAATATTGTGAAACATGTAACTTTTTGCAAAAATATGCCGTTCAATATAGAAAAATCATGTACCTACTATATCTTAATATGTAACAGTAATTTTTGTGTTATATATTGTGGAGCAAAAGGATTTTTTTAAAGATAAATAAAGTACAAGTTGGTGTTAATGAAGTTGGAATCTAAAGTTGCTTTGAGAAAGTGTCTTGAACAAATGTTTTTAACATAATACATAAATATTGTTCTTACTATACTAGCATTAGCTGTCCAAACAAACAAAAAAATATAAAAAGATGTTTCAATGATAATGTTTTAAGTATCTCCTATGTTAATTAAGACCATTTCCGCTTCCCCTAAAAAAAAACGTCAATTTTTTTTTATTGTCTTTATATTACATAAGTCATCTGCCGCGGCACGCACTCTAATATCGTAATGTATTAATTACACATTCGGTGAAAGCTGAAATCAATTTTTTTATGTACATTCCAGCCGCAAGTACCTATTGCGCTAAGATTTATCAAAGGAATTTCTTTAACGTTGGGAATGTTAAATAGTTTAAATAAGGATTCTGACGAAATGGGCATAAAACACGTGCAAGTGTCATTTTGTAAAATGTTCTTGGATAGCATTCGTTTTAGATACATTAAAGTACTTAAAATAATAATGTATGTTTGTATAAATCTAATTTATAAAGACAGATATAATATAAAAGCCAACTGTTGTTTGTAAAATGTTATACTAACTGACGGTATTTTGGTAATCGGCGTGGAAGGAAGGTATGTAGGTAGGTACTTATATTATGTTCATTCAAATTCTAAGATCAACAAAACCTATCGGATATTATGATACTCAGAGCACGCTTTCTTGTATGCAACCCGTGTGTGCTATCAAATTCAAACTAGATATTTCATCGCATCGATATATATTCGAAGTTAAACCTACCTAATTGGGCTGTCTATCCTAGGTATACAATTATACATACGCGACAAAAACTTCAAGAACCGTATTCTCAACCATCATAGGGGTAGGCACAAAATGGACATTAGACATGATTTTCGTCTTGTCCGTGTTCATTTTAAGACCTACCCATTGGGAGACTCGGTTTAAATTTAGGTTAATTTCCGTTTATTACGAAGATATTAAAACCAGTTTTGACACAGGTATTTTACCTGTGTCAATACTGGCATTAATATCTATGAATACAGCCTGTCACACTTTGTGTAACGTTTTGACCGAAGCCTGACCACTGATACGGCGACAGCGACGCGGCGACGGCAGGCCTACAAACAAATCAATTTTGCTTATTGGTCCTGCAAAGGGGCCGCCGGCATATTTTTATATGAGTTTGTCAAAGGTTTTTTTTTACAAAGTCGCCGTCGTCGTATCGCAGTCGCTTTGTTAGGTCATCGGCCTTAGTGTATTGAAAATAGAAATGGTCAGAGTTTAGTGAATAATATACCTATACTAAAGAAGAATATATACTGCCTAAACCACGCTAGAAGTACTTAATATTTACGTCACATATAATCCACACGTAACTAATTCGGATAAATTAATATTATTTCAAAGTCAAGGTGACACTCGATTATCATTTTTGCTTTAAAGTTACACAAACAAAAAAAATACAAAAACAAACTTGGGGATAAGTCAATGTGAAATTAAGTTTGTTTAAGTGAGTTTGTTTACGTTTACATTTGAACATCTTAGGTGTATGATTTGAAATTATGATACATACGGTTATTTTTGTTGTGTATTCATGTTTTTTGTGTGAACGCCGGATAGTTGTTTTAAGTCGTATATATGTTCTTTGTAAATATAAATTTAAAACCCACGAAGCTATTGCTACTTTGCCGAAAATAAAGGTAATTAGGGCTTCTGCTTTAATAAATGATTTAAAAAGTAAACTAAGCGACCTGCGCTAGAAGCTGCCCTCCTGTGGGGCTTGGACTTCGGCTCAGAGTGGGCGCTTGGATCGAGGAATGATGAATTTCGTTTTTGTGAAGTTTTGTACTTCAATCACTACCAGCCCATCAAACAGTTCTTTTCAAACCAAGGGTCAGAACGTAAAGGGTGTGTTATCGCATTCTTTCATTTAGGAGAGCGATAGATCATTCAAAAACCTTTATTTAGATTGATAATGACGACATTCTTATTCAATTCAAACTTTTAACTTTAATAAAGTCAGCATTATTATTATGAGCTCGATGTGCCCTACCGTGGGACAAATACTTACTTTTTATACAAATAATTAAATATCTAATGTGACTTCTTTAAGTCCTAAAGGGTTTTCACCTATTTATTTTATTACATCAAGCTTTTACACATCTTCACTAGGTGTTCATATACAAGTATATAGAGGTATATATCACACTTTTTTCCCAGTGTCCTATGAAAAACTTTTATCATCCATCAATCATATTGTATAGATTGGTCATCATTCATGTCGTTCATTTAGAAAAACTAACTAACTAAACACGCCTGCATAACGGACACGGAACAGAAACGTCCCATCGATCATATGTGAATGATTTTTTTATCGTACCACAAATAATATTGTATTATGCAGAAACGTCTATTTTGCATATTTTTTTTCCAAAAGTGAATGATAACATTATAGGTTGAGAAAATTAGTAGGCGTAAAAGTGTAACAACAACTAAATTCTTTACAAACTTATTATATGTAAAGTTTAAACATTTTACTCGGCTGATACTTTTATTTAATTTACTTTTTTTTTCATACCTTAGCCCAGGTACCCTTGATGTTAAGTTCATATTGGTCCAAGTAAAAGGACAGCAAGTGCCACATACCTATAGCACTGGATACCTTTACCCTGCGTTTTTATCTTCCCGTCAACGCAACCTTAATCTAAAATTTTATTTGGCTGTTGAATTCTGTAAGGTGCTTCCCCAGTCGAACAGCTCATTGAGCACACTAACGCTATGCTCTACCACTCTTATTGTCTTACCAAAGTTTTACAGTTAAAAGACACTGTACTTTCTTTACTTTGTACTCTTTTTTTATCACCAGCAATGTTTGTTTTTAGGTACAAATGAACTAACTAAACTTCTATATTTTAAACAGTTATTAAAATGCGTCGTAAATGAGATAACAATACAGGTCGTTTGAAAACAATCTATCGCTTTGTCTCATATCTTCCGTCGTCTGTGTATGTACACAAAAACACGGAAAGCTTTTTGCGGTATTGTTAGTTACACACTGAAAAACTCGCAGGAAATTCTTTTGACCAACCCCTATTTTCTAACAGCAATACAGGAAACAAAAGAGAGAGATATTTACTAAAACTAAATAACAGATACAGATTATTCATAAATGGTTTACACAAAATAGAGCAACTCGACACTCCGTTCTTGCTTACACGTAGTACAAAAACTGGATAATGTTTCATGGGATGACAAACTGTCCCCTTTTTCCTTACGTTACCAAAAAAAGTAGACTAAGAAATCGTACGAACTAAAACAAACGCCTAAAAATGCTTATAAAAACATTTCCACGGTTATAAAACCACGACATGGGGTAAGATGTACAAAGAAAAACTTCTCTCTGTAAGCCTAAAATAATGCTGTAAAAGCAAGAACATTCCCGGGGGAGGAAACCCAACCCTGTTTATACAAAAAGCGAACTCAGATTTGTTGTGACTGTATCTCCTTTCAGTCGTAACAAAAATATATCCGCATTAGTTTGGTAGGTGCGTGTTAAAAGAGCCATGTGAATGTTATAAGACGAATCTTGCCTATTGCTAGTTAGGTGAACTTGGTTGGAAATCGTAGAACTTTGTGTAAGTCCAATAACGGTATAAATTTGTTTTTCTACAGTTATATTAGTAAAAAAATAAAATAAAAAAAAATTATTCTTTATCGCACACAGTAAATATATAACATAAGGAATAAACATGTACAAAGGCGAGCTTAATTCAATAATGAATTCTCTTCCAGCAAACCTTATGAAAGAAGTATTTGATTAAAAGTGTATAGCTAGTGTACAACGGACGAATCTAATAATATTTTCTACCAAAGTGGTAAATACATATCAATAAACATACACACTAATAGATACATATACAACTACATACTAATATTTAAACCTATATACATATTTAATTGTTAGTTTTAATAGACTTCGGCACTACTAAACACATTGCAGAAATTCTTTCACCATTGGAAAACTATGTTATTGTGCGCATGGGAAGCTAGTATTTCATATAGAAGCAAGCATTCGACAAGCAAAAAGTACTTTCTATTGCGAAGGCGTAATAACTAGCCTTGTCAAGAACTAGTACTTGAAACGCACTCGATGCTGTGCAATATCTATCTAACTCTAATTTTACCAACCTATCAAGTCAATATTTTGTGTAATGATAGAATAAACAATAGAAGGTTAGTGTAACAACAACTGAAGCCATTCTAGGATAAATCAATCAATTTGGTAGAGAACTTCGAATCGTTAAAATTAAAGAGCTAAACTAATTATTGTGACTTCAACTTTAGCTGTAGACCCAAAATTTGAATTGTATGTTGATGGTTCAATAATTTATACAGCTCCATAAGTCATAACCATTTGAAGTTCTTCACAAAATTGAGTTATTTATTCTAATATATTTATATATTCAAATGACTGCACCGATGGCTTAATGGTTACTTGTTTCTGAGACCTGGTTTAAATTCCCATCCAGTACTATTATTTGTGTAAACCATGTTTTCTATAGACTAGAATCACACTACGAACACGTAGCGTCGCGTCGCGTCGGGTATCCATAGTGTGATTCTGGTCTATAGAAAACAATACATTTGATTCGACTCAACACGCCACGCGTTTCATCAGGTCGCGTCGGGTTTTAACAATATGTTTCCGCCTTTATTCTGAGTCTGGGTGCTTCCCCTGCGACACATAGATGAATTTAGAGATTTGGTGGGATGTCATAAAAAAAAAAAATCTGCTACTCATTTATTAACGCTGGATAAGATAAGATGTTGATTAAGTCACTTTCTACCGTACTGTTGTTATACATACTTGTAAGTTTCTTTCTTGAAGAACAACGTCCTACATAAGTAAGCCGAATAATAAATGTGATACGTATATTCTCTTGTTTTAGTAAATACGAGGTAGCACTGAAACCTGATTGATAAACTTTTCTCGATAGATTTATTTATACGATAATGTTTTTTTTTAGGAAAGTAATAAGCTAATTACACAACTCTCCATTTACATACTTTACTTTTCTTAAGATATACAATATCATTTATAATTAGTTTTAGATACGAGAAAATAGGAAAAAAAAAATGATCCCAGCATTGGCATTTTTCTTGTGGTACGGGGTCAATCTGGAGGTAAAAAAAAACGTAATTTTTTTTTGTTGAGCTTTACTACTTGTCTCTCACACTAATAGCAGCAAAAACTGTGATTTTTTGATAATATGAAGTTAACAACGCTCGGAATTGAAATGTGATCGATTACCGAGAATATTTTAATTATGAGTAAATCTTGTAATTTACGTTCTGTACTAAACTGCACTTTTACTTACTGAATGATGACGGACACAAAGACGAATTAGAAGCGCACTTCTGGTGGTGATGACGACATACATAACTGATTTCTTATAGCCGTGCTACGCCGTAGCCCACGCCGTAGCAAGTAGCAGCACGTTTTCAATGCATTTAAGTAATGAAAACTACTACGACGTTATGCAATACAGCGCGTGACACATGATAGTTATAAAACAATTATTATAAATAAAGAATTATTTAATTACTCGATACCATGTCCTAGATAATTTATACTTGTTTAAAAAAAGTGGCTTCTAGCGTGGTTTAGGGTATTAATTTAAACCTTCATCGTCGCCAATATTATAAATAAATAAATAAACAACCATATAGTCTACCTAGATACTAACTAGAGTCGAGACAGGCGGGACCAAAGCATCTTATAAATTCAGCAACATCTAGCTCAATTATTATTGAACAGTGACTGCGGAACGTCATCTAGAAAGCAGGGGAGAGAAATTACAAGGGCAGTCACCGAAGACAATGTATGATGATGATTCATATTATGATTCAAATGGATTGATGATGGATGATGATTCTATTGAGAACAATATTAATATAATATTATAGTTGGATATTTAAATGGATGTAGATGCGTGTTACTCAAAGACGTTACAACAAATCCTTACTTAATATTATAAATGTGAAAGTAACTCTGTCTGTCTGTTACGCAATCACGCCTTAACTACTGAAGCGATTTAAATGAAATTTGGTACAGATATAGTCTAGAGCCTGAGAAAGAACATAGGCTATATTTTATTATGAATTTCCCACGGAAACGGGAGTTACGCGGGTGAAACCGCACGTGGGAAGCTAGTAGTGCATAAAGTCACAGTCAAGTCACGGTACGCGTATATTTTAGGTCAATCAATAATTTAGAAATTTCTTATATAAAATGCAAAAACATTATCAAGATAACACGTGGCGTTAATTACGTGATTCCTACTGTTATTTATATAGCTACAAGCTATCATTTTTCAATTCACTTTATACAACCTCCCACATACAATTGTCGCACGATAGCTTCGTTAAGAAGTGGGAGCTTTTAAAACATATCCAATAAAGTAAAAGGGTTTTCCCTTACCCAAAGCACAATTTTGATTATATCCTATAATAGTATTTAACTAGCTGTCCCCACGGTTTCACTGGCGTATTCTACACATTAAGAATTCTACTACGTAAACAAAAATCTGTTCGGAATGAATCTCTTTTTCTTTTTTTCTCTCCCCTGCTTTCTAGATGACGTTCCGCAGTCACTGTACAATAATAATTGAGCTAGATGTTGCTGAATTTATAAGATGCTTTGGTCTCGCCTGTCTCGACTCTAGTTAGTATCTAGGTAGACTATATGATAGTTTATTTATTTATTTATAATATTGGCGACGATGAAGGTTTAAATAAATACCCTAAACCACGCTAGAAGCCACTTTTTTTAAACAAGTATAAATTATCTAGGACATAGTATTGAGTAATAAAGTAATTCTTTATTTATAATAATCGTTTTATAACTATAATGTGTCACGCGCTGTATTGTATAACGTCGTAGTAGTTTTCATTATTTAAATGCATTGAAAACGTGCTGCTACTTGCTACGGCGTGGGCTACGGCGTAGCACGGCTATAAGAAATCAGTTATGTATGTCGTCATCACCACCAGAAGTGCGCTTCTAATTCGTCTTTGTGTCCGTCATCATTCAGTAAGTTAAAGTGCAGTTTAGTACAGAACGTAAATTGCAAGATTTACTCATAATTAAAATATTCTCGGTAATCGATCACATTTCATTCCGAGCGTTGTTAACTTCATATTATCAAAAAATCACAGTTGTTGCTGCTATTAGTCTGAGAGACAAGTAGTAAAGTTCAACAAAAAAAAAATACGTTTTTTTTACCTCCAGATTGACCCCGTACCACAAGAAAAATGCCAATGCTCGGATATTTTTTTTCCTATTTTCTCGTATCTAAATCTACTTATAAATGGTATTGTATATCTTAAGAAAAGTAAAGTATGTAAATGAAGAGTTGTGTAATTAACGTATTACTTTCCTAAAAAAAAACATTATCGTATAAATCTATCGAGAAAAGTTTATCAATCAGGTTTCAGTGGTACCTCGTATTTTGATTTAATCGTATACTATAAGTTATTATTATTTTATAATAATTTGGTGTCTGAAAAGTAAATTAAAATAATAATCTACTTGCAAAGCCTATTTCAATATGTTGAAAATTACACTTATAATTGTATTATGATGATTGTTAATTATAGATTAACTAACACCACAATCAATGAACCTTCGTAGCACAGCGGTATATATACCGATTTAAGTGTCGGAGTCGTGGATTCGTCTTCAACGCCGGTTAAGTAAATTTTTTGTGAAATCTTTCCGGATTTGGTTGGTTGAGGAAATACCCTCCGTGCTTAAGAAAGCATTTTAAGCTGTTGTTCCTGGTTTTAACATCTATACTTACATATAAAGCATATAGCATTTAGTTTGTTTGCTTGTACGCGATAATCTCAGGAACTACTGGTAAGATTTGAAAAATTCTTCAGTGCTTGATAGCCCATTTACTGAGAAAGGCTACATTTTAATATCATGGTGCCGCTCGCCAGTTCTGTTACTTGAACTTGGCTTGTCACGCTACCGCGTGTATAGATAAAGTTCCCACGGGAATGACAGCTGCGCGGGTGAAACGAGTCATCTATAAAATCGTATACTTTGGCAAAATTCTCTCCCTCCCTCAGAAGGAGGTCTATCTTCACCTGAGGGCGTTATACGTGCCGATAATGAAGATGGCAATCAATCAAATTGGCTAATCATGGCTTCGCTTAACACTTTTCTCACTAAGCAAGAGGTAAGACATTTAAATGGTCATCCATTCACAAACAAGGTCAAAATACCTAATCATTCAATAAAAAAAAAAATGAAAATTACACAGCAATACTAACTTAAATAAAACATTCTGAAGCAATAATACTACCGAAAAAGAATGAGCCGAACAAAAGAAAGTAAATTGATTGATTAATTAAGTTTGGGAGGGAGGGAGAGAGTATTTGCTGTTCGCATATGAGCTCAATAATACACGTAACTTTCGTAACTTGTGTTAGTTGAACGACACAATTAGCTTATCCGTATTGTTAAGGAGTCTATATTAGTTTCTAGGGAATCAATTGGTCGTTTTTATTTCCCTTTTTTATACAGGTTTTCTTTGTATGCCAACTATAGCTTCCTGGAATGTTCCCTGGGTCTTTATTAACAATTAATTCACGGACCCCAATTACAACCCTATGCATATCTACTATCCGTGGTTCACTGGTCAACAAAAATAATTGTCCTAGAGTAAGGGGGGAAAAAGATCTCGTGTATATAACTATTTTAGTTTTACCTGAAATTAACATTTTGCCATAACCTACCCATCTGTAATTATTCAAAGAAGTAAATTACTTCCGATAATTCTGGCTGTTCAATCTTTTGACAATTTAAACTGCTTTGAACTGAATTCTGAATTACTGTGCAAATATTGTACGAAATTAATTTGTAGCTCGCGATTTATATATTTTTTACTACCTCATCCATAACCAATAACTTGACTATTTCGAATATTAATCAATTAATGGTTTCTTCTACGCACATTATGTTGCCGTACCTACTTGTCACATTATGTACATTATACCTACTGGGTGTTTCTTTTACTGTCTTGAAATTAATAGGGCGTGATATGTATATTAAAAAGATAAAGAGAGAGGCGCAAATAGTGGTAGTGGTTATGTATTTGTGCCTTTTGGTGTCGAAACATTAGGTCCGTAGGGACCGGGAGCCAAATTAAATAATAAAAACCTCGCAGCGGCCCTATGCAATGCAGCACGTTCACCGAGTGCTGGTTTTTACTTTGCACAGCAGGGGCATATTATAATAATAATTATAATTTTTATTAAGCATTGCCATTCAACGGGGTTTCCGGCTTAGAATAGATCACCCCATGTCCTCCCATGGGTGTCGTAAAAGGCGACTAAACTAAACTAAACTAAAAGGATGGGCAGCAGCATCTATTAGCTCAAGGTTTACATCCTACTGCGATCACCAATCCGTCTGCCTAGCGGGGTGATTATGGCAATATCCCTCAACGATCCTGGCTTGCCAAGGTATTTTAAGAGGAGGCCCATGTCCAGCAGTGGACGTAAACGGGCTGTTGAAGAAGAAGAAGATTCAACGGGGTAATGCTGTCAGCTTTCTGGGAATCTTGCCAAGTAGAATTAATTTAAAATAGTAGTTTTTTATAAGTTAGTTTTATTTTAAATTAGGTACTTTTAGTTGTACTTAAGTTGAATGATAAATAACGGAATCATTCAGTATACTATCGAAATGTAAAATTAACATTTTAAAACATACAAAAGCTTTTAACACTAAATGCTTCCCTAAATGAAATACAACAAAATCGAGATTCTACTAACGGGCGCCCCTAACACACATTTGGATTCATTTTAGTCTCTAGTTTTTAATGCTATTGAAAAAATATATTCTAGATCAATTGTACTATAAAAAATGATTTCGCTGAGTAAACGAAACGATTAAAAATCACGGTATGTAAAGTCAACAAAAGTGAGAATAAATAATTATGTCAGTCAACAGCCGGTAATTCTTTATGGACGAAGTGTTTACTGCTAGCTGTGTACAAATGCACATTACATTGAACTATTCTCATAAACGTGGACATATAAATTTATAATGCGTTCCACAATATGTAAACCTGTCTGTTTTGTTGACTGTACATATAGAAATATCTTTAAGATATTATTATTTAGTTATAGGTATAATTTTTCAGGCTTAAGATAGACCAACCAATGTTTTCTATGGATATCGTAAGAGACGATAAGTTTACCAACTATCTTACTGCGAACACCAATCAATAGTAATTATGGCAATGACCCTGGATGACTCTGGCTTGCTAAGGTCTATAAAGAGGATACATGACCTGCAGAGGACGTAAACGGGCTGTTTAAGTGAAGTGAAGATAATTCTCATTCTCATCTATTACAGTTGCAAAGGTAACTAACTAAATTGTGGAAATTTAAAACGTCCACGCCATGTCCTATTAATAATGCTCTTGGATGTCGTCATTCCATCCTTTTTCGCTCTGAACATCCCTTTTTATGTAAAAGGTAAACTAAAATGTTTCTTATCAAGTATATTGCTTTGTCTTTCGTGTTTGATGTTGTACAAACAAAGCTATACTTAGACGCAATTTCTCAGTAATTATTGTCACATTTTACCTGCCACTTCCGTATTCTGTTTCCTTATAATAAGCTTTTATATAATAAAATATATACTGTCCAATTTGGAAAGATAGAAACGAGAATATATTCAGAGCAGTACTTCAAAATCTTCGGTAAATCATTTAATTGTTATTTTAACAATCTCTCCGCGCGTTTTGTTCCCTTGTAAATGATGTAGCGTCGACTTGCAAATGATTAGGTAAAACAAAATTTAATTGGTTTATTACGAAATATTATTATTTAAAATATAATCAAATAATTAAATATTGAAAGGAAACAAGTTGGCCTAAATTTTAAAAATTCAATGCTGTTATTAAACAAAAGACATACCTAGTTTTTATCAATACCATATACAAGAAATAAGGGCTATGCTGATGCAGTTACAGACATCAAAAGTCCTCATTATCTATTTATTCCGTCAAATGTTCGAATTGGTCTATTTATATTCTTCATCATCAGGTCGTATAATGCCCATTGAATATGGGTCTACTCCCAAAGGTTTTAGTCAAAGCCATCACGTTTCGCAGACGGGTTAGTGACCGCAGGATTATGTAACAACATAAAGCAGGGAAACGCTACTGTTCGTTAGCTGGTATACAATTGCTATAGATGATGGTATAACAATCGGGTCAAATGGGAGAATCGATAGGGTAGGTTAGATAGGTTGATTGAGAAATTTAAATCAAAAGATTCTTTGTCCGGCGTGGGGTTCGAACCCATAACCACCGAGACTTACACCGAAGAGGCTTATGTCATAGAGTTTGTCTTTTTTTTTTAAATATATAAATGACCTTGTAACGCATACCTAATACTTGCCGACTGAATAAAACTTACATTACTTATTTGCTAAGAAGTGGGTACAAAAGGATTTCGAACATTATTTCGTCACTTAATTACACCGAGTTTTGTTTATGATTCTAGTCTATGTAATCAAGTCTTGTATACACTTGTGATTCCGCCGGCCATTTAATCCCGTACCCTTATCAAGGTCTCACAAATTAATGTCGTATTGGATTCGTTCAAGACTGGACTACTAAGATTCCGAATTATTTGTTGTGACAGTCATCTGAAACGACTGAAATTATAAGAAGTTACCCAGCAATCTTATAATGTAATTATTATAACAATATTGTGAACGTTTTGTCAAACTTTTAGCAGATCTTAGAGGTAAATATCAAATAAATTTAACACTTAGACAGTAACTATGTTAAGAACTCATTGGTTTTGCACTTTATTACATTTTCATAAAGCCTTAAATGTTGTGGTTGGTATGGGCTAAAGAGTAAGCAAATAATATCGTCTAGAAGCCAGAAGCCAGAACTAACCTAACATTTTATCTTCAACATACAATATCAAATTGTTGTTATCTTTAATAATATCATTATATATCATCATAATCATCAGCCCGCGTTAACATCCACTGCTCAACATGGGCAGACTTAACAGACCTTGGCAAGCCAGGATCGTAGAGGGATATTGCCATAATCACCACGCTTGGCGGACGGATTGGTGATCGCAGTAACATGTAAACCTAGAGCTAATATATGCTGCTGCCCATCCATCAGCCATATGTCCCTTAGTCGCCTATTACGACACCCATGGGAAGCTGATGGGGTGGTCTATTCTAAGCCGGAAACCACACGGTCAATTATATATACTCTATACTTAATAAATTATCTGTTTGTTGGTTTGCTTGAACGCGAAGATCCGGGACTATTAGTCCTATTTGAAATATTCTTTCAGTGTTAGGTAGCTCAATCATCGAGGAAAGCTATAGGATATATTTATCTATGAAGTTTCTGCGGTAACGGGAGTTACGCATGTGAATTGCTACCCACGCAGGGGTAGCATTTTGACTAATAAAATAAAGGTAATAAGGTCGCCATTGGGATTACTTCACAAAGGAAGTAATCCCACTTTCTCTGTGATTTCTGCCGATATTTGTTGGTATCCATGCATTTGGTCTTGATATTATTTTTTGCCTAAGTTTTATTGGTTGTTTTTCCCAAAATATGCGACAAAACAATTAATCCTTGGTATATTAAAGAAAAATCTCTACAATAATATGGTGGTTAACAGTCAGCTAGCAAAATCATTCTGACTGTATTATTTTCATCATATTATGCTCATTTATAACCATTCATTATTGCAAAGTTATCAGATCTATTGAAATTTAAAAAACTTGGCGATGCATAAAATTGAATGTGATTATAGGATAGATACAGCATATAACATATGTTTGTAAAGGTAGTTTCTGTACATAGCATAGTAGCGTATACAAAGTTAACCTAAACTTGGTCAGATTTGATGCGTTGTAAGCGCGGGCGCCGCCGGAGGATGTCCCAGATATTCATAAGTTCTTGGACTCCTCACCAACGGCGGACGGAAGAGTACCCGGGGTATTTACGCGGATAGGGTCCTCTTCTCGTGGTATGATTAGCATTCCACGGCTATGGAGAGGTCGCGTCCCACATAACCCACAGCCCCGGCGCGGGGAAAGCGTAGCGGCGGTGGGAATGCGTATATTGCATTACCCGCGAAAAAAAAAAGATTTGTTGCTTTATATAATGCTACTCATGGGCATGTGACCCGTATTTTCGTAAATACTATTGATAAAAACATAAAATCTATCTTTTATAGTTTTCATCTTATTGAATTGTATTTTTTTAAAGAAGCTTGGCGTTGTTTTGCTTTTTATGTATATCTTCGATGCTACCATTTCTTTAATAATCCCTACGTAAGGGGGCTTTATAATAATTATTTCTCACGTTGGTAGTAACTGCTAATTTACGAAACCCTTATTTATACTGTAGCTGAATCTGAGCATAACTAAATCTTTTTTTAACAGTAAAATTCTGAAATAAAATAAAAGTGAGAAAGAGTCACTTAAATATCTTTAACCTTAAAGTTAAGTTAAAAGTTTATTGTCAGTCTTTTCATACGTGCAGCTTATGGACTAACTATGGTACTCGTAGCGGGCATGCTGCCATACAAGTGCAGAACAAGTGTACAACCGTGTGCTTAGAACATTGCCTAGCAATTGCTATAGTACTACTTTACTCGTACAGGCGCAAACCAAACCAAACTTCGACGATATTATTACAAAACCGAGCGGCTAGCTGCTTACCTATTCGCTTCCGATGTACTAACAGTATTCGAGCGGTGGGACTCGCCGATCTGAAATAGGTGGATGTTACTGCATTTCAGCTCATCACCTTTTGTCAAGTTTTTTTTATTTAATCATTTGTTTTGATTTTATAATTTTAATTTATTTTATTTGTATAATGAATAATTATCCTAATTTAATAATTGAATCGTATCTAAATTGATTCAAAGTAATTAATTTATTTCTAATTAATTTTTCATTTATTTAATTTTTGATGTTAAATTGTATTGTTTTAAAATATTGTGGGTATAAAAATATGGGTATTATAATAACCATTCTTGAAATAAATGATTTACTATAAATTTTATTAGCGGTCCCCTTAAATTTAGGTATATATGTTACGGCTAATAGCCGAAGTGCAGCTACACCTAGTTTTAGCCGGCTACAACTAGGTACAGCCGACCACATACGCTTAAACTTAGATGTAAAAATAATAATCATACACATTTATGAAAAATGCTATAAAAAATATTTATCCTTGTAAAAACAGTAATCAATATCCTTTGGTTACGCTGATGGCAATTTATATTCAAAACAAAGTAAACGAACACTTAAGAGTAGGTATCTGATAACACTAGAACCGCGATTCAATTTCAAACAAATTGACTAAAAAGTCGATCACATTAAAAAACATGGGTAATGAGCAAGCTTATCTTGAGTTTCAGGGCTATAAAAATTGATGAACCCCCCCACAAACACCCTCTAACCTTCCTTAACGGGAACAATAATTGAAAACTTCAGTGTAATCCGAGACTTCGTAAATTGAAACCCGGTGGAGCTGAAAAGAGGTAATTATTTAAAATTATGAAAAACCACTGATTTTTAAAAGCTATTTGAGGAGATATGGAGCATTTACAAATAGATTTAATGATTTATTAAAAATAAAATATTTAAAGGTTTTCACTTTGATACATTTTACAGTGAAAGACATACTAGGGACAGCCTGTGTCGTGGCTATCAACAAAACGATTATCTTAAGCCTAGTATTTTTTTTGTTTATTTTAGCCGAATTCCTTTTGTAGATTGAATTAAACAAAGGTACATCTATACATAGTTAAGTCTACAAGTAAATTTGAGAGTGTATACAGGGTGAAATGTTAGTCACCAGCCAAATTTTTTCTAGGCATTAGGTATCATTCACTAACACCAATTTTGAAAAAAAAACGATACCTAAAATTTTCATAATTTATAATTTACTCGAAGGAATTATCCGCTCTGCGTGGTCACCAAGTAAAATGTTAATAATACTACGTGCCGCGCGAACATCAATGAGAGCGCACGTCGTTACCCCCGCCCCCACTACCCCTGAGCGGCACTACCTATGATCTAGTCGGCCACGCGCACCCCTTCGCGGGCCTTTGTGACGTGATTTCTCAATATTTTTGTATTGAGTGATACTAAATGAAAAAACACGTATTCAATGATTTTTACTAAAGATTAACATATCAAAATTTGGCTGGTGATTAAAATTTCACCCTGTATAATGGTGTGTGTGTGAGTGTAAGTGTAGGTATGGATGGAAATAAGATCACAAGTCAAATAATAGATTTCAGGAATTTAATATTTTAATTTAATTATTTAATAAAAAATAATTAAATCAGTTAATAAAAAAATATAAAAAATAATTTTGATACATTTTTATTAACAGTTGAGCGAGTTAAATTGATAAATTAAAAAATAGACAGCTATTTCTGTTTTTTGTAAATATGATAATAATGAATTATGAAAGTCTTAGCATATATTCTTTATTTTTAATTAAGCTATTTCATCGAGTATAAAGAAATAATTTTTATAGCGCTATTCTAGGCTTGGGAGAATAAAGTATTTTTGTTGTTGCTGAGACATTTGGTATTACACAATAACTAGACAAGACTACAAGGCTGTTGCTCTGCTGACAGCCTTATAAGACATATTTCTATAAAGTTTGTCTTGGTGGTTAACATTCTTAGTTAAGAACTTATTAAAATTAGTGGTTTTTTAATTAGGGAAATTTATGTATCCATAAATATAACACGCATTCAATATTTGAAACAACTTCCATAATCTAAATTACTATCGGAAATTTGTTATAAACCAATACAATACCGATTTTGTCTGACAGTCGCGTAGGCGTAACATAAAACTTTTTCCATTTAGAGTAGAACTGAAAATTAAACGAAAAGCAGTAAACATTGAAATGATACCGGTCTCATTGTTTTAAATATTATATTTTTGTCTATAAATCATTAAATTCATTAATTAGGGAGCACTTTTTATTTTTTGTTTTGTTACAGTTTTGGTAAGTTCTATTTTAATTTTATACTTATTTTAAGCAAATACTGCTCTTGTTTTGAAGCTTCCACAGCTTAACAACAAAGCGTACTGCATATGCAATTGAAAATAATTAATTGATGGATACATTAACACACAGACAGTATTTGTGACCGTCACAGAACAAATATCATAAAGTAATAAATTACACCATATGAAAATCTTGCTAGCCAATGCGCATAAGTATAATAATTAATTATTAGCTCAATATAAACATAAGATGTAGTGGCACTTTTTCTCCGTTATTTTCTTAGTGTTTACCAATGCTATTACTAAAATTATCTTTTCTCAAATTACTATTTCTTATAAATAAAATTATTAGGCCAGCCATTGTGCAATCAATAATGACCTTGGAAAGATAAGTGAATAGTTGAAGTCATTTGGACTTCTAATAAGCGCCGCTGAATTACAAGCTCTTATTATTGGTGGCAAATATGTGACAAGCCTTTTATATCTAAGCTTCTCCAGAAATTTTTAACTGCTTGCCTTTAGTTTAATTTGTTACAGTAATAAATATTGGCATAATAATTAATGGCACGCCATGTTGCAGAGGTTAGCGGTAAGGTTCAGTAGGTAAGTGTCTCCAAACATTCTTACCCTTTACACCAATGTATCTTTAGCCCTAACTCTTCTTATACCTTCTTCCCAGCCTCCATAAATATGACAATGTATCGGAGTTCCGATCACATTAATATTGGTAGCCAATACGACGACGTTGCGATTGCCATATTCTGTCTTTTCTTTTTTCTGTTCTACATAATCACACAACCTTTGCCATACAGCTACTTTTTTTCTTCTCTGAATGCCTTTACATTTTTAATACTTTTTCTAAAGTTTGTTATATACATTATTCTTGCCTATTTATGGTAAACGCTCGTCTCAACATTAAATCTCACCCAGAATGTTAAGTTTCCTGGAGGAAAAATCAAATGAAATTAGCTCACCATTGTACATTTTTTTTAAATGTTATTCTTTCATTACTGACATTCATGAGTAGACTAAAGAATAAATAAGATTTACAGTAGTAAAATAAAATAGCATGTCTTAAATAGTTTGACGAATACTATAGTTTAAGAGTTCTCCGATGTAAGAAAATGTGGATTCATTAAAACATTGTCGCAATGCTATAACGTAAAACAGACAATAGCAATAACGGAGAAGTAAAAATATTGCATAACTATCATAATAGAAATCGTAGCTATAATTCACAGCTACTTAGGGTATTCAAATCCATTTGAAAGGGCTCTAACTGTTGAGATTTCAATCATGCGTTGGTTTTAAATAAATTAACAATATAGAAATATTAACGAAATCTGGCTATGTTTGAGTACCTAACAAAGATCTACCATGGGTATTAATACTTTTAAAAGTCCATGCTAAATCAATAACAATTTATTTGGAAACACATTAAACCCGTTTTCAATACTATTCCGAAAAGGGGAAACTTTCAGATAATTATTATCAATAAAACACATTTCATAAAACATTTTCTCTACAGGTGCATGTTAGCTCTTAAAATGTCCCAGATTAATGTTCAGAAAGAGTAATGAATTGTTCAATGAAAGCGCACTCGTGCTTCGAATAAAAAGTACCTGCAGTCTATACACGAACGACTTGGAGAAAGAAATCACTTTAACTTATATAACAAAATAAAATCTTGTCAAATGTAAAAACATGTGTATGTACTATAATTTGAAATATTTTTATAAATCATTTTTAATTTATAATAAGAGGTCAGTGCTGGTCTCTATTTGGGACAAATTTTAAGTATTGCCAACCAGCGCGGTAATACTAGCAGCACATTATCGGCTTTTTGGATGCCCACGGTTAGTTTTTCCCCCACATTTTTTTATTGTTTTCTGTAATTTTCCTTTTTCATTAATATTGAAAAAATATTGAAAAACGTGTTATCACGCGTCAACACGTGATAACACGTTGTTGTTCAGCCAACAATATATATATCCACTTGGCGTAGTTATATATAATTATACTTTCTGTTCCCATTCGGCTATCTCAATTAGATACTTTGGATTTCCGTTTGATCAGTTTATAGAATGTATTTGTACAATGTGGCAATTAAATTGGGTTGCAACTTAGTAACAAAATTAAACTTTTTGGAGTTATATCTTTATATGAACTTATTGGATATAGCCGTTCACTCGAGGAAAAAAGGAGACTAAAATTTTGTTTATTTTAAACAATACAAACATTAAGTAGATAACATATTTATTTTACAATTGTTTTAATAAAATCCACATTAACATTAAAAGTTAACTTTTAATATGTAAATCAATATTTAAAAAACGAATTATCACTTATACGTGGCATTAAGTCCGCTGTACGCTTAGTAGTGCATAAAGTTTAAATAAATAAATAAATATAGGTACTTTTTATTAAAGTACTGATTAAAAATGAGTATAAATTTCAGTATAGTTTTTATACCAAACATAAAATTACATAAAAGATAGCTACGTGAACTGAAGCAGATAATAATACAAAAGGAGTTCTTAAATCATGGAACTGAAACTGAAATAGAACAAAATCTATCGACTTGAAATTTTATACAAATAGAGTGGATCTTGTAGAGCTATTCAGATTGAGATAAGTTTTCTTAAAAAGATCCCGGGAGATTACATTTTCTTTGATAGAACATCTTTCGTGATCTTGCATAGATTTATTTTGAGTAAAATATTAAATTGATATGTAGATTCCCTACACATTATGTCCAAAATATAATTAAAATTAAGATCTCTGAATTAAAAATTGTACAAAAAAGATTAAACTACTATATTTACTGTAGCGCTTGTTTCTTTATCTTTATCTTATTTTATTTACTTTAAGTTTATTCATTTCATAGCAGAAAATAAAGAGAGTTGCAGCTGTTTCTTTATTAGTATATTGAAAAGAAATGCACATCACAACCACAAACATTTTCATTAAATAAAATTAGCACTAAACAGATAAAAGGTTTCGCCTAAAGCATAAGAAGAATTTCCACGAAGGATAACCTACTTTAGCAAAATGCCAAGACAACAAGAAAGTTCTAATAAAAATGTTTCCCTATTTTTTGCCAAGAATTATAAAATAACCCAATATTGCGCTTGGAAAGCGACGAGCGTCATATTACAAACCGACTTTCATAGAAAGTGTCTTACGTATCCAATTACGTGTTTTCTCTGTTTTTTTATGGTCTGATACTCATAAACTTAGATCTCTTTTGGCGTAATTAAAAAACTTTTTTACCCTTCTTTCACCGAATTAAATTGTATTACTTACGTTTCCCCTTTCAGTTGCTTTAATGATCACAATAAAACATTACAATTTATCATAAGTATCCCTTTTGTCTGCTTAACTTTGTGCACAAAGTTGTTAAATTGTTATATAGGTACCTAGCTATAAGCGGTTTTGTGAAAAGTGTTTTTACTAAATATTTGTAATGCGAAATAAATTATTGTAAAGACAAATGGTATTTTGTAAATTGTTTAATATTACAATGTTCAATCCACTTGTTTATTATATATTGTTTTTCATCCTATTATAACAATCTACTTGGTAATTTTTTAATGAAAATTCGATTATTTTAACATTTTGAAATGGTTGCCCAATATAAAAAAACGCGGATTTAAAAATAAACAAACATATACTTTGATGGACGATTAATATAATAATTGACAAAGCCGCTTCTTTAATATTTTGTTTTACCTCCATATATTATAATGACGCAACTTTTTGTTTTTAATCATGTAAAAATTGAGACACACATGAGTTCGGTCTGTTGTTCAGTAAGTAAAGCTTTTAAGCGTGAAAAGTGCCACAGGGATTGAAAAAGCCACGATAACTGCTTATCCTGATTGGGAGTGTTAGTATGTAAAAATGTAACATTAGCATATTACAATTGCTTCCTTCCTCACAACTTTGGCTCAAAGATAAAGTACTCCACATAAATTTACAAACATCCAATACGTAGTCCTATCAACTTGGGAATACATTAACATCTTATATCCCATCAAACACGGAGAACGATCCTCTTTCGTGTGAGACAATTGGATGAGCAACAAAACACGATACGTTGTTAGGCCACGTAACTCCTCAATGCCTATCCTCACTTAATCAATGAGATAAGGAAATACGGTGACAATTCCACTCACCCAAGCTATGAAACGAAAGGAGACGTTTTATGAGACTACGTTAAATTTTGGTGGAAATTGTGGTCATTATTTTGATTTACAATGATGTAACTTAGCATGGTCGATTCGCAGTCGGCAGTAGCGATTTGTGTACCTTTCTTTGATTCCAATTGTACGAGTTGAATAAAAAGAAATGGCTAACTCTTTTAAGTAAAAGTATATGTATATTGTTTAACCTTTATTTATTTAAAATGTAACTTTACGATTTTTAGGACTATTTGTTTTTAAGAAATAATAAAGAAAAATAAATAAAAAAATAAGAAATATATTATCCCCTAAAACGTTTCCTAATACATGTTCAACCACTAACTTGTTAAACCAGGTTGACATTTCCAATTTAGATAAATTGACATGTGGAGTGGGCGTGTTCGTGACTGCTTATTAAATATCAATATATCGGAAGAAATCACAGCACCGCCAAGTATCTTCGATCCGCATAAACAATGAACATGGGCAGTTTTAGGGATTCGATCTACTGTGAGATAGCTTCAACAATTCGTGCCGTACCTTCGTCAAACTAAGGACGCCGCAATAACGCTGACATTGGAATTTATGTCGACCCCAGGCCCTCTTATTCTGTTGAAATGGTCACGTTTACTAAAGTATCTGTCATTCGAAATAATACTAAGGACTACTAATACCAACAAGTCTTCAACTCATCTACTAATTGCGAGCTTAGTTTAATAAGGCATTGTTGATTCATTTTCTCTGTAGTGTTTTCATTTTATGTATGCATGCAACATCTTCCTTATTTCCTTTAGTCCATTTTTTTGTAAAACATTGTTCATTACTCAATGTCTATACAAATTAATTAAATTAACGTTGTTAACTAAACAGACTTTACCCCATTATAGTTGTCATAAATTTAAAATGCAAGGCATTCTTTTACTTACGATTCAAGACCTTCCAATTTCAGATATTCCTCATAACTGTTATCACTCAACCGAGCCGATCTCGATGTTACAAATTCTACACAAATGTTTGTTCAAACCGGATATCGAACCCACTAATTCCTAGGTGCGGAAGCCCAACCGTTTCTATATAATATTATTTTACACAATCACCCGTAAAATATCAAAGAAAACATCTGAGAATCTAACCCTGGTACAGGATAGCCGTGTGGTTTCCGGCTTAGAATAGATCATTTTCCTATGAGTGTCGATGATGCTGATGTATGAATGACATACATCAGCATCCATCAGCTGAAGGATACTAGCGTGGTAATTATTCCCCAACTACCCTGGCTTGTCAAGATCTGTTAAGAGGAGGCCCATGTTCAGCAAAGGACTGAAACGGGATGATAAATGTTATGATAATTTTAATCGTGGCGTAAATCGTTTAAATACATATGATTCGATTCCTTTTCCAATTTCTAAAAATCAAAATCTAAGAATGTTTGATCTGAATTATGCACGTTATCAATCAATCAATCAATCAAAATATCATATTATACATATTCTAGTCATGTCACTTCCCCCCTCGCCGAGCCTTCCGACCGCTAGTTTGCAATGGATCTTCCGATGTCCTTGTAGACCCGAAGTCCGAGAAGCAAACTGTAAAGTAGAGCGATAGTTGCACAAAATTCCCCTAGAAATGTAAAGTTATTATTCCTCAATTACCTCGCCAACGGCCGCCCTTAGCCGAGGTCCAAGTCCCACAAGGGGCGCCATCAGGTTATTTAGTTTGTAGTTATTAAACCATTTTTTAAGACTGGAGCGCTGCTTGCCTTTACGCCTGGTGAAGTATCAAAGCGTGAGAAAATGGCAAACTACATGTACCTAATGTCCGTTAGAAAAAAATGGTTTTGTCACTTGTTTGTTTGTAACGTTTTCACACCACACATTTCCATATACATGGAACCCGTTATGTTCATCACATAGATGGTGTTTAAATTAAGGACTGAGAAATTTTCGTATTGCTATTCCTATCTCTATGTTGGTATAGGTATGTAAAGTGCTTCTTATAATTTGTGAACATTAAGCGAACATTCCTTCTGTATTCTTTAGAAACTACAACTATACTTAACTGAAACTGAACTAAGGACTGAAAGGCACTAAAAGCTTATTATTTCCAGTTGTAAGAAGCTGTTACGTTTCCAGGAAAGGGGTTTCAATTGCGCAATGTCATTTGGCATTAGACCAAATTGAGATATCAAAGCCGTATCATTCGGTATAGACCATGAGTATTCTCATACGTATAGCGGGTATAAGTTGTTTAGAAATTGAAGGTAGTTGGTAAATTGATAAAACAGTTTTACGCAATAACGGCTCGCCAGCTCCGTGTGGTTTTTCGATTGCCTATAACTGTATGTTTAGTTAACTATGCAAACTTTACCCTAACCGCTTTATCATCGTAATAAAGTTTAATATGGTAATTACAGCTTATGTTAACAAGTGAAACATATGATCAATATTTTGGAAAGGAAAATGGTATCGTATGCTCTGTACCTAATTATGTGTACTAAGTTACGAGTATGATACGGGTCTACCGATGTTTAAGTGGAAACTTGCAGCCTTTCAGTCATCATCGTCGTCATCATCTCCCCGTATAACATAGCTTGCATCCACTGCTAAACATGGGCCTCCTCCCGAGGGAGGAGATTTGGGATTTTGCCATAATCACCACGCTTGGCAGGTGGGTTGGCGACCGCAGTATTATGTTTTACACACAAGTAAACGCTGCTGCCCGTTGCTATGTATACGATTGATATAGATGATGTTATAACAATCTAACACAGCTGAATAGGACCAATAGCTGAACGTGCTTTCCGAGGCAAGGAGGGTAGTCCCTCAGCTAACCAGACCCGGAAAGAAATAAGAATTTACACAAAGGTTTCTTATCCAATGTGGAGATCGAACCCACGACCTCCGACATGTAAAGCGAGCCAAATACCGCTACGCTAAGGAGGTTGTCAGCCTTGTGACTGAATTAATTGACATAATAATATCTAATATTTATACGTGAAGCAAAATATTCGTAACCCTTTTTACGAAAATTGTGCGGACAGAGGAGTATGAAATCTCGCACACTTATTAGATTAGGTATTTAGAGATTAAGTGCAGGCAGGATAACTTGCCGTGCCCGACAAGGTCCATACTTTGTACTGGTGTTGTCTTTGTAAAAACTTGTTCATTCATATGGTGTGCAATAATTGAATATGAATGCTAACTTTTTAAAATTTTGGTCGAATTTCAACCGCTTGGTGACCACAAATATAAAATTTATTAACAAGGAAAGAAAAAAAATGTCTGTTCTGATGAAATATTTTTACAGAGATAGGTAGCTATTATAAAATCAAGAATAAGTTAATTTTACAATTAGGCATTTAAAAAGAGAGTCATTTATGTTTATAGTATTAAAATTATATTTGAAAAAAAAAACTCTGTTTTTAAGATATCTTGACAATGAAAATTATTTTGGAATGATAATGAAATCCTTAATGAAATATTTATCGCGATGTAAATATTTTAAAGGAAATCTCATAAGTAGACTTCTCCCGTCTGATGTTACTTAATAAGTATTCTATTCATCCGCACCTGTCAATATCAAATATAGCGAGTACGAAGCATAATATTAAAACATATATCCAACCATTATATATACGAGCAAAACAAGTTCAATAAAATTCTGTTGCCATTCAAAAGAAGGTTCTGCGATTTCGTAGCTTGTAACCAGTTATTCCCTTAATATCAGTTGTATGGTACATTGAAATGCTTTTATAACATTCGCGATTGTTTTAGCAACAAACTACATATTTGCAAGAATTGACTTTGTATCGCTTAAGGCGAATGTTATCGCCCGAAGATAGTAAACCTCTAAATGGAGAGAAACAATAGTAATGTAGGAACGCACATCTGCGCCCAAACCTTTCTCGAGTGATATTCTTACATACCGCACTACGAAACTACATGTATAAGGTGCTTCGAAAATATATGCCATCCTTTTAACAATAAAAGACCGTGTGCTCCCCGGCTTAGAATATACCTCCCCTTTCTTCCCACGGGTGTCGCAAGAGGAGACTAAGAAAGACAATACAGCTGATGGATAGGCAGGAACATTTATCAACTCAAGGTTACTCACCACCTTATTGCGATCACCTGTAGTAGCATGATATAATGTCATGTCAATTTAAAAATAAATAGTTGTTACTGAACTCATATTTGATTACGCAACATGGTGACAGCCGCGGTGGTTATTATTTTTATTATTTTAATAATAATAAAAATAATGTGAAAAAAGGACATGCTCGACCACCATATGAGGTGAGTTTTATTGGCAACTCCGTCAGCCGGGCTGACGAATAAAATACAATTACAGTGGAAAGCACTTGCATGTCAAAAACATGTGACGCGGGCCCGGGGTCCCGTCATGAGAAAAGTCAGTGCAGATGCTGCTGGAAGGCCAGTGCCGCAGGTATAGATAGTGCGCGATGCGTTGATGGTGACAATGCGCGAGGCGCTATACTGTAAGGAAATTAAATAAAAGATAAAGAAAAATAAAGAAATGCAGTTTAATATTAGTTTACTTATAAAAAAAATGTTTTAGATAAATAAAATTCATGGCACTGTTAAAGGTATGGCATATATTTTGGAGTCACCTTACATATTAGCGAAAAGTGTCGAAATACATAAAACTGCTACTGGCACGGCTACGCTACGTCCATCTTTTAGTATAGTTTAAGAATGCGCTACGTCGAATTTCTTCATTTCCGATTCTTGTTTGCGTTGTTCCTACCAATACCTTTGTTATAGTTTGCATGCCCACGAGACCAGTAAAAAATATAAACACCCATAACTTACAAATGGATTGTCTTGCTAGAGATATTAATGTTGCGCGGTAGCTTTTTGCTTTGGTTTCTTACTCGTATAAAATGACAATAAAATAGTATTTACAAACTGAGTTCTTTTCTCCAGTGCGGTAGTAAAATTCTCTAGAGTGCTAGGGAATTAAATTGAATCATTTTTTAAAACAAAAAAAAATATCAATATGAGATCGTAGTCAATAAAAAAAGGCGAGAAGATTTAAAAATTAAAACACATGTCAGGTTTTTACCTTTATTTATAAAACCAAAGTTATAGCATACCTCGCTCTGTGGATTAGTTACATTTTATGTTAGTATAAGCATTTTCATCAAAACAGTATCAAATCACACTCACTTAATATTAACAAATTTGAAACGTATACAATATTATTTAAAGTATTCCGATTGGAAGATTTCATTTCCCATGTATCTATGTAATTATATAATTAAATAAATCATATAACAAATTATGAATTTTTGAATATAGAAAATAGTAGATATTTCTCAGAAATCTTGTATGAAACTGCTTTGTGAAATGCCTCATTTTTTTTTATTCCTTTAACCAAATAACCAATACGGATCCAAATGCAACTACAGTAGATGTACAATTCTGGCCGTTCTTCTCCTGCCGGACCCTTCCCCCCCATGAGCTCGGGTAACATTATTCACTCACAAGAACACATAATGGCAATGGGCAGGACACATAGCTCGACGAACTGAAGGCCGATGGAGCATAAAGATTCTCGAGTGGAGACCACGCGCAACTGGCAAGCGCAGCGTAGGACGACCGCCTGCACGATAGACCGACGACCTCATAAAAGTCGCAGGGAGTCAGTGGATGCAGGCCACTAGCAATCGTTCCCGCTGGAAATCGATGGGGGAGGCCTATCTTCAGAAGTGATGAACACATAATTACTCAGTAACGTTATTTGGATGTGGTATAGAAATGTGAACCGTACTTAAATAAAAATTCTTAGCCAGCGTGCCTCATTGAGCATACTAACGCCATTTTCTGCCGCGCTTTAAAACGATAGGAGACAGACAACCAAAACTTACACAGAATCAAATTAAAAATAATGAAGCGAAATCCCCTCGCGCCTCACTCTTTTATTCTTTGATATCAAATTAAAATGCAGAATACGGAATACTTTAGCTCTCCGACTCATGAAATAACTGAGCTATTTGTATTTGATGATGGAACAAAGTTTTTTTATTTTAGAATTAATGTGATATTGTGGGAGTAAATGTGCAACAAATATTTTTTTAATTCTTCTTCAATGTTTATTTGTTTTTAGGTTAAGTGCTATGAGTTAAATAATTCTTTGCCAATAGAAAGCAACGTCATTTGTGAGTATTATATGCTATATTATAAGTTAAAGTATCCACGGGAACTACGCGGGTGAAACCTTGCGGGAAATCCTATGGGTGTCATTAGAGGCGCCTTAGGGACATTCAGCTGATGGATGGATAGTAGCAGCATATAGCAGCTCGAAGACCTCAACTTGAAATGTTCAGACGTAGCTGTATATATATGGCGCCACTTGTCTTTAATTCGTTACCCAAACATTTTGTAGATTCACCCTATAGTACATTTTGCATAAGTCTGCGTAAATGTATAGTAAAATAATGTTTCTACTCCATTGCCGAATTTCTAATAAAATATTCGTCACACCATTTTCATTTTAGGAATGCGTTGTAGATGTGTAAATAATTTTATATTATAGACAAAGATACTTCTATGTTTCGCGATCACCAATCTGCCAACCAAGAGTGGTGATTACGGCAATATCCCCCAACGACCTTGGCTTGCCATAGTCTGTTAAAGAGGAGGCTTATGTTCAGCAGTGGACGTAAACGGGCTTATATAATAAGAAAGTAAAAAATCAACCAATTAACAATATAAAAATAGTTAAAAACGATTTTCTGCCATTATCAGGGTAAACGTAAGTCATTACATCGAAAAGGGTACAGTATAGTAAGTAATTCTCATTACATTCATAATATGAGGTGCTTCCAAAATATATGCCATCCCTTTAACAAAAGATGGAGTCTATACTGATTACATTGTTGAAGAAATTTCACTATCTGCGTACCAAATTTCATTTAAATCGATTCTGTACTTTTGGCGTGAAATGCTGACAGATAGAGTTACTTTCGCATTTATAATATTAGTAAGGATTACTTAAAATGTATACAAAACACTCATACCATTTGTATTATGCAAATGTTTACCACATTACAAAAAAAATAATACAAGAAATAAGTACATTTTTAAATATTATTCTTTCACAACTGACTTTCGTATTTACAATAAAGAATACATAAATTAATAATTACTCCTACCGAGATAAATTTCAATAAAGTTGAATATTTTTGTAGGCGGCCGCAGCGATTTTAAACGTCGGATTTGGTTTATTTTTATTGCTTTAAATTAAACTAAAATATTTCTGTAGTCATTTTGACATATAGAAACAAACACTTACTTATCATTAACACTGGACTGAAAAACCGCGCTCGAGACGGTAGGAATAGTAAGAGAGATTTGGCGAGTCAAAAATAGGTTTTTAGGTCAAACGGACGTCACGTTAGTCTCGCAGAGATAGATTAAAAACAGGCTCTACGATATATGCTTATACGTGTATGCATGTAGACACACTTTATTGATCACTTAAATAAGTGTTACCTTACATTCATAATGGACTTAGCTCTTATGTGTGTTTAAAAATGTACTATACTAAAGAGTGGCACAACAAAAATAAGCCTTCGTTACGATATTTATGTAATACTGGTTATATAATTAATTAGCACAGCAGACAAGCATTTCCATTCAAGGGGGCAATACTGCCTGCATTCTAAGTACGTTGGTAGCATAGATTGAGAATCGTTAGTATTTTTAGTTACATACCTGTTTCCCAGCGGGGTAGGCAGAGACAATGGACCTCCACTTGCTACGATCCCTACACACATCTTTCGCTTCATTCACTCTCATAACATTCTTCATACAAGCACGTGGGTTTAGGGACGATTATTTTTTAGTTAGTATAATTAAAATTTGCTAATTTAAATAACTTTAGTTATTTCAGCTACTTTATTATATTATTTGTACAATAAAATTAGTCTTACTGCATGTGGTACTACTAATTACTTATCTACTAGACAATTCAATCTTCCGTGATTGTATTTATTCATATATATGATAAAGTTAATGTCGTAGCAAACTCCGTGACGCTTTAAGCCTCGGATGTCGTGGGTTCGATCCCTACGCCACCGTGCAATCAATCTTTGTGTAAATTCTAACATTTATTTCCAAGTCCAATTAGTTGAGACTACTTTCCATGCCTCGGAAAGCATGTTGAGCGGTTAGTTCCGATTGTTATAACATTATCTATAACAGGGTTAGCGTTTCCTTGTGTGTAACAATATAATACTGCATCACCTAGGTGGTGAATAGTCACCACTAGGTGGAGAGGTCGGCCATACTGCCGTGGCATAACTAAAATGCCGTTATCCGACATCTGGTCGATTTTTAACTTTTAATGCTGTTATAACGAGAAAAGAAAAATCTACCGATCTGTATTTCCGAATTTTCAATACCTTGAATAGTTTTGGAAATAATCATTTTAAGAAAGCCGTTACGTACATATTTTCCTCTTGTGAAATAAGCAAAAATGCCTTTAAGTAACTTTGTGAGTCTATACAGCCGCTATAGTTCATTAACTCATATTTTTATGACAAGTTTTTCATATGTCTGCTTCTCTTGGTTGCCGTTAACAGTCTTTTGTACACTATAAAGCGGTAAAGGTACTTTAACTGTTTTATTGTTAATCTTTTTTTATTATAGAAGTTTACTTTTGTTAAGCTATAACGCCGTTAATTGAAAATGCTAGACTTTCATGTGATTAAGGATGTTTAACGGCATTATAGGTTAATATTTGACATACTTGTATTTTGGTTTTACGTATGTTATAAGCCAGTGGCGGCATTTCCAAAACTAAACAAAAATTAATTGTCCGTCATTATTAGACTAAAATGACGTTATCTCACACTAATACACAATAAAGCCGTTAACTGATCTCGCGCGGGTCGGGGGGCAGCGGCTATGTAACAATCCTGTTCCGAGATCAGAGGGGTCGGGGGTAAGACTAGAGCATCGCACAGCAGGCACTTTTTGGGTGAGGTCTCGAGGACTCCAATCAAGAGCTTTTGCGTGAAAGAGTAACAAACATACATACATCCACACATACAAACTTTCGCATTTATAATATTTGTAGGATACATCTATGTCATAATCTATATATCTATTTACATAATATGTCCAAAATCCAATAAGTCCAAACCAGTTTTAACGATTTTGATGAAGTTTGAACGTAGTTCGTTATATTTCTATGTAGGCGGGGATAAACATTGTCAAAATAAGCTATATTAAACCTTAAAATCTACGAAATAACGTCGTATGCATCTGCAAACAAATATATTGGTCTACTTTTTTTCACTTATTATGGACATACTGACGTTTTATATTTATCAACTCATATATAAAAGCGAAAGGTCATTCATTCACTCATCTCGAAATCTCAGAAACTACAAAGGCCTAGGAGTCTCAAATTTTGTGGGTTCATTTAGGAAATAGGTGCTAACTGAGACGGGATATTGCTAAATTCAACCCCTAAGGATGTAAGAAGGGGTATCAATGTTTGTATGATTCAAATTCAAAATTAATTTATTTCCAAGCATTTTTGTCACAAAGATAATCAGATTTTATTCTGAGAATTCGGAAAATTTTGAAATTTGGCTTTAATAGACATTTTAAACTTATTTATAGACAAATTCTCTTATACTTTTGGGAAGTTTGTTATAGAACCGTATACATTGTAGATAAAACATAAAAGAGTTACTTATTTTGCGGAGACGGTTAGCATGAACAAAAAGATTACCTATGCTTATATCTAGTATATACACTTATGTGTTTCGCTTTTTTTTACAAAATGACTCAATATTTTTATCTAAATATAACACATTATCATATATTATTATATATTATGATGGAATGGTTACAATATTTATTTCTATAAATTTCTCAAACTTTGCTTGGCGACCCAGTTTGTAAATTACGACTCTTTTTTTCAATATAATAATGCTATTGATATCCGCGCAGTTACCCTAAAGAAGAATCCCGTACGAAATTATGCTGTGAAAGTAACTGAAATAAACGATTCTAGCCGTATAAACATCAAATACCCGTAAGCCGTCTAATTGTTTTTACTGCATTTACTGCAGAACTTAATTTTGCTGACATTTTCTCAATGTATGGTCTCCATTGTAATTTGGAATCAATGGTGATACCTAAGAACAGAAAGTTTCCACAGGGTCCAAGCCATTTACTTGATTAGTTACTTTAGTTTTCTTATCATTTAAACAGAGATTATTAACATGAAACCAATGAACAACTTTAGAGAGTGCATTGTTAAGTTTGTTATAATCATGTAGTTGTCTATTAAATGTCTTTCTTATCGTTACAGTTTCACCAAACACTACTTGTATATTATTATATTTGAATTTAAGACTGAACCGAAATGTATCGAATCTAAAAGAAAAGGTGACATACTTAAAAAAATCCGGTACAAGTTCTGATTATAGGAATAATAATATAGACTGATGTAAGTTTATTGAGACTGATTACCTATTTTAACTAAATACCTAATAATTTTAATTTTAAACATTTTCATATTATTTTAATTTATTTGGTAAAGTGACTGTGTTAAGATTTGAATACCATATTATTAAGAATACGAAAATATTATCAAGAAGGCTATAAATGTAGATAAAAAGTTAAAACTAAAATTTAAATAAGGCAGATTATTTTTTTTGTTTTTAGTATAGGAATAGGATGATTGTTATTTTTTGATAATAGAAATTTACAGTTTGATGTTTAAGGAGAAGAGTCCACTTAGTCTTGATTGTTTATAAAGTGTCTCAGGTTTCATTAAGTATTCTGTATGTAAATTTTATTTGATTGAAAATTTATTTTATATTATATTATTTTGAAAGTACAAGTTATACCTTATTAATATGGATAAATAACTGATGTGATATTTGTATTTGTGAAAACTAAAAGTTCCTAATAAACCTAGTTTTAAGTGAAATTTTGTCAAAGTTAAAACTTTTAGCAAAAATATACCCTATTTTAAAAGCTTTAAAAAATATATTGACTAAGTGATTGATAAAATAATGACCTTTATTAAAAAAATGTCTTTATTTCTAGTAACTTCATGTTGTTAAATATTATTGGTTCACTATTTTTGTATACCTTCTGTTGCGCTTTAATGCCGTTAAACTATAAGGTATTTACTTTAACCACGATTAAGCTTAACAATGATTCAAGTTTTTCCCTTAAATTTAAATACATTAATAGGTTACCAGACTTAAAAGCAGTAAAGTACCGTTAAACACACTATAGTCTAACATGAGTCAGTTCAATATTACATATTATTATTAAGCTAAATAGACGTTATGTGCTTTAGCGACGTTTTAGTTATTCACCAAAGAGATTTTTTTTAGCATTTTATCAGACAATAGTTTGCTATGAAATAGATACACTAAAATGCCGTTGCGCTATGCGTAACGGCATTTTAGTCGATGACCGATAAGATTTTGGCAACACCGATGATAAACTAAAATGCAAAAAACGTTTTTTCATGAAATTAAATAATATTTACGATATAACAGGGGAGTCATTCGAAAGTATTAAACTTGACCTATTTTTTGGTACCACCAATTCTCAAATAAGTGTTGTCATTGAAAAGTTACATCAATTTTAATTTTTTCCGCGGTTTTTGTTCGTTATTCAAAAATACGGTTTTGGTAGATAACGGCATTATAGATATATCACGGCAGCATAGCAGGAGGCCCATTTTCAGCTATGGACGTTATACGGGCTGATATTGATTATATAATTTGTGGGTATGTTCAGATGTTAGTTACTTGTTGTTGTTAATTAAGAATTATCATACCAAAGTATAGCGATAAGTCTTAATATGCCAAACAAATTTCAGGCTGCACCTTAAGGTGAATAATTAACCCAACCGTGTTTCACCCCTGAAATAAGGTAATTCAGCTGCTTTCTACGGATACAGAGATAAATCAATTAAATAAACGGGTTTTGGACATAATTTGGCTGCAACTGCTGTGTAATCTGTCATCCACGCTTTTACCACAAAGACTGACGTAAATTGATTAATGAATTAAAACAAAATGGTTGCATTTTTGTTTAACACTCGTTCGTTTCTTTTTTTTAATGGATCATTTATATTTAACTTTAATGTTAACAAATTTCATCGCAATATTACACTTTATATTCCCCACAACTTAAATATTTTTGTGGTGTCTACAAAGTATATAATGACTTAACAGCGTATGCAGGTATAGTGATTACGTTTTTATAGATTTTCTGATATTTTTTTTACATGAGCTGAAATTATTAAGTTTAGCTCTAAATGTTTCAAGATTATTATAGTTCTCCGTAGTGTACAATGATCATAATTCCAAATTACAATCGACGCGAGCGCCGAGATCCCCACCCGATCACTTGCTACCCCCGCCCGTTCTGTTGTCCACACACACGCTCGAGGATAATTTCGCTTACGCACAATTATCATCCATCTCGTCCAGTAACTTCAAACATATTTTAAAAAAAACGGGCAATTAATTATCTATTATCAATAAGCCTACAAATTTTATTAAATTTCCTTTTAGATAATGATAAATCCATTATCTAAAAGGAAATTTAATAAAATTTGTCGTAATAACTTCGCACCTAAATTTGTTAATAAATTATTGGGATAAAAAACCATTTGAATTACAAATAACGCCGCAAGGAAACGAAACTGGACGTAAAATTTTATTAAAAAATATCATATTCCTTTTTCTTTTCTTTCGTCAGTTCAATAAAACGACATTTTCCTATTACTGTGTCACAAGCGTTCAAATAATGCAACGTCTTGAGGTTGTCCAAATAAATGAAAATGTTACGACTGCGAGGCGCACATATTATATATTAATAATTTTATGACATACAAAACTTATTGCAATGGAATTATATTCCAAAAATAAAAACACAATAAAGAAAATGTTCTATAAGCTTTTAGGAAATAGTAATATGGATAAATTAATGACGAATCTTTAAAGGAATGGGGTTGAAGTTGTAAGGAGACAAAGCGGTGATTTTCCTGGCAGATTGAGGTGTTATGCTCGGTAACCGCTGTCCCAAGTGTTCTTAAAGACAGAAGAGAGAGAGACAATTAATCTTTGTATATACTTTTAATAGTACCTATTTAAAAATACAGATTAATTTTACATCAATCGTATTTATTTAACTATTGCAGGCTTTAGAGTTAATTTTGCCTAGTAGGTACTTTCATCATTGTCCTCTTGAGGGAAACTTTTTGTATAAATAGTAATACTAATGGCAAATCTTTCTGCAAATTATTGACAACGACCCAATAATTACGATGTTTAGGTAAGTAGCAATGCTAATTTTGATTGCACGATTTTTTTGCATATACGTGATGTCATCAATATTTTTTTATTTTTTACGGTTTGTTTTCATTACATAGGTAGACTTTGTGGACACATTCCATAGGCTTACTTAATCTATACATATATGATATACGGATCTTACGGTTGGATTCAACTGAAAAACTGTTTTCGGCTGAATTCTCCCTGTAGAATTAGAACCTACATTGTACAACGATTGCAGTGGATCTGTAGATGTAGATCACAAGTTTTTACGCACTTTTTGTAAATCTATTATTGAATATATGACTCCAGATGACGCTATTCTTACGCTATTTACATCGTCGAGTTAAGCAATATTACATGTAAGCAATATTATTTTCCTTTCTATTTTTAATTTACTACATTTAAAGCATGAGGTGTTTGCCTGTAACTAGATATGCATTAAGCTTGTATATATATTTCTGTGTGTTATCTGTTGTTATGTGTAAAGTGTAATAACTATAATTGGCAATCCATATAAATAAACTGATCGTAAAGTTGTCCTTGAGAATTGTACTCTGAATACGAGCGAAACAATAAATTGAGGCTACTTCACTAGCGATTTTACTTTACTTTACTACAATTTATGTGTCATCGTTAAGGGAACTTGTAATTAAAACTTCAATTTATCTACCACGTTGAGTGTGAAATTAGCATGTGATATTGCTACTAGGGACTTGCGCTCAGAATCTACTGGGATTAACGCCGAAGTTGTTAGGTAGACATCTTGCTGGCCTTTGCCGACGAAACATGATTATTAATTAACCTATTTCCATGAGTTAGCTTTAACACCTCGGTGATATATTGACTTATAGGTTAGGTAAGGCTGTTGTTTCTTAATTAAATGGAATTGAATCATTATTGAGATCAAATATTTGTCTCAAAAATTATTAAATTTATTTAGCACTTTTAAATACACTTATCAAAATTACAATATATAAGACTAAATCTAAAAAAGCATAACTTAAATAGCTAATAACAATGTATACCTATTCTTTTTTCAATGTATTAATGTTACTGCAGTTAATTGTTACTGCAGATGTTCCTAAAAAGTATTCCTCTAACAGCGCCAATTTCGTGAGAATAAATTTTTGAACACCAATGATTTTAGTACCAGCAATATTCTAATGTTCAGAACCAATAAGTACATTCGTTTGTTGCTCAATGTGAAATCAAAATTCAATTTAATATTCTTCTCATTCAGAACCTACGGTTTGGTAGATTCAAGTAACTCAAAAAGGAATTCTCTGTTTCTACGACATTTAATAACGAACTACGTATATAATATAATAAACATTGATTTATATTATTTACTTTGTCATTTATATGTATTCTTTCGCGCATATTGGCTGTGATTCGGAAAGTATATATAAACTAACTTAGTTTCGTTGAAAAAGTAAACGCTACATGAACAATTTAACACTAATGGCACTATTCCAAAAACTGTTTTGTATAGTCAGAACTGTATATTCCAAGTCACTTTTTGTTTCTTTATAATGACCATTCAATTATTTATCTTGTGAGCGTTATGATGTGTCAGATAAAATATAATAATTATGCCAATGAAATGTGTTACTAATTAATAGAAATGAGGCTTATTTGAGTGGAAACATTTTTGTAAGAACAGTTTTATTTTATACCAAAAATAAAAAAAATGTTATAAAGAATAGTGTTACATATAGACCAAATGATTATTTGTTCAGTAAGCATTTAGAATAAAATCTCTAGGTAATGAAAACTAGCTAACAAAATGATCCAAATCTAATTCCGTCAGATAATAAAGGTTAGTTGTTACAAGCACTCAAACCAATTCGATTGTGTAAAACTTACATCTCATTCCCATGGGAGCCATGAGCCTATCTCTATTTCAAACATTCTACAAGTGGAAATTCTGAAATTGAGTTTCAACGTTCTAAAAATTACAAACTTTTCTACTTTAAGACCACCGATTTTATGATCGAAGTTACGCAAGTAATATTGTTTTGTACCTACTTACAGACATAAAATATGATATTAAAAAAAGAAAATAGCGTAAATAATTTGGAACGGCTTATAGAATGAGATCAAATGAACTAATTCTAGTATTTTTTTGTTCAAAAGCACTTCACAGAGCTTTAGCAATACATTTTAAAGTGTTTTACTAAGAAACGGACGTGGCAACTCTGAGAAGAACTGGCAAGAAACTCAGAGGAATCGTTTTTAGGGTTCCGTAGCCAAATGGCAAAAAACGGAACCCTTATAGATTCGTCATGTCTGTCTGTCTGTCTGTCTGTCCGTCCGTATGTCACAGCCACTTTTTTCCGAAACTATAAGAACTATAATGGTGAAACTTGGTAAGTAGATGTATTTTGTGAACCGCATTAAGATTTTTACACAAAAATAGAAAAAAAAACTATAAATTTTGGGGTTCCCCATACATAGAACTGAAATTCAAAAAATTTTTTTTCACCTCACCCATACTTGTGTGGTGTCTATGAATAGGTCTTCAAAAATGATGTTGAGGTTTCTAATGTCATTTTTTTATAAACTGAATAGTTTGCGCGAGAGTCACTTCCAAAGTGGTAAAATGTGTGTCCCCCCCCTGTAACTTCTAAAATAAGAGAATAATAAAACTAAAAAAAATATATGATGTACATAACCATGCAAACTACCACCGAAAATTGGTTTGAACGAGATCAGGTCAGTAGTTTTTTTTTAATACGTCATAAACCGTAAACCGCAATTTACCTTTACAACGAACTACAAGAACTTTTATACTATGTTCCTTGTTGTATTCTTGATATCAAAAATAGGTAGGCACTTGCAACTAGTACGGAACCCTTCGTGCGACAATCCGACTCGCACTTGGCCGGTTTTTTTTTAACATGATTTGATATCACAATAAGTTTAGCAGTAATTCATCAAAACAAGTCACTCCCAAGCCGTTTTGTCTTTTACATACACAGTTTCATTTTGAAATTTATTTACAGATTTCTTACATTAAAAGTTAGTTTGTCATAAAAACGTAAACATTGCCCTTAAAAAGAATTGATTATTTTGTGGAGACGGGTAGCATGTAAAACCTTGTGTACTTTTTCTTAAAATTGTCTGTATTCTTATGAACATATAAGAGGTTTTCAAATATATTGTAAATGTAAGCAATACATTTACAAGATTTAAATATGATTAGATCTAACAATATTTTTAAAAGTAATTGCATAATCCACAATTCTACAAGCATTGGCACTAAAGCTGCTTAAAGAAGTATACTGTAAAGAACTAACAAAATCTTTAGTCACAAAAATGCGAACCGAGCCTTCTACTATACCTACTAGAAATTGCGTGACAAGACGTGAGACGAAACAATATTTCGCACGGATACAGTAACTACCCGAGTGAATCTGATTGGAAAATCTAGTTAAAATAGCAACGAGATGCGTAATTACTTGTGTAACAGCTGCATCACTTAAGCGAATCAAAGCCTGCTTTCATTTGCTAACTTAAAATTATTTACTCACCAAATGACAAATTTGTACCGACTCTTTTGCGATTATACGACGACAGATGAAACAGAATTTCTCACCGACACAGTACCTAGATACCAAAATGAATCTCCGCCGAAAATTAAATTAAAATAGCAGCAAGATACGTGCCTACTTCTGTAACTGCATCACTTAAGCAAATCAAAGCCTTGTTGAACATGAATCGACTGTGTAAGCATATGCCCAAGGTGGACCGTCCACCTTGGGCATATGTTCCAATCAATGGACATTGTGGTAAAAGGATATCAATTTTTTTTTTATATATTAAACAAAACATAACTATTTTTTTGCAATAACGTATTGTTACTATCCATAAAAAACGAGTTTTCTCTGGTCCTTGAGTAGTCCTTGAGGACTAAAAAACCCGATTGGATCAATGATGTTAGTGAAATATATAATATGTCTTCATAGATTCGAGTAGATTTTGTTACTGTGGGATCTAGTCTTAAAATATAGCCCGTTTAAGGTTTGGATAACGTAGTGGTATGGTGAGAAAAGATTTTCAAAATCAGATCAGTAATACCTACCAGAGATAACCAGGAACACCCAAACTCATAAACTTTACGTCTTTATAATATTAGTACATTTACAATGTTGGTATAAGGACTTCATCAAGCTAAGTGGAGGTAATTCAATGCTAATTTAAAAGTACAATTACGAATGATTGAAAGACAATACTTTTAAAAATAGACGACTCAGTAATCTACATTATCTCCATCTTTAATTTGACGACAAAGCCTGTCTTAAGACTGTACAAGACGTCTTTGAGTAATTTTAATTGCTTCAGTGGCTTAATTACTATCCTGGCTGAGTTAATCACCGCGTTACTGGAATCTTCAGATTAGAGGAAGCAGTGCTGCCAACATTACCAATGAGGATTGCATATTTTAGTTTTTGGATTTGTAGTTCCGGAATAATTCGAAGTAAAAAGGTGACGCATTCCGTGGCTAAGCGTTATGAGGCTACCGGAGGTCATAGATTGGACTCCTGTTCCAGACTAAAAATCCGTAATAGAATAATGGTTACTTGGTTAACTCCGTGCCTAGGAAAGCACGTTAAGCTGTTGATCCCGATCTTCATATCATCATCTATGACAAAAGATAGGTAGGGATAACGGGCAGCAGCGTTTACTTATATACCTTTACTGAACATTATACTGTGGCCACTAACTCGAATGCCAAGCGTGGTAACAATGGCAACACTCCTAACGAAGAAAGCCCATGTTCAGCAGTGGTCATTATAACGCCAGATGAGGTGATAATTCCTGTAGCCTAAAGTGGTATAAGTATTCTTTCATCTCGCTTAGTGAAAAATCTTTGTGTTAATTTATCCAATTTTAGTTATTTTAGGTAATTATACCATATGTGTCTCAGAAACATATTTATGACAATTGTTTAAGAGTACAAATATAAAGGTATAATCTTGTTCTCGTAACTTTTGTATATAAATCCCAATAAATCAATTATTCCTTCAAACACTTGGACAAATATCAAATCCATTGGGCAGGTAAAAGTTGGCAAAGCGAACGTCTAAATATAATCTTTATAGTCACCTTTTCTTCCTGCTGCTAAACATTTAATTAAAACGAGCATCTTTTGTTAAGGAAAACTAAGCAATACTGGGAATGAAAAATTATTCTGTAGTCGGTACCACTTAAGTGTTATTGAACGGAAATACAAGAAAGTAGCTCGGGAGTAAAGAAATAAATACTTTGTTATAGCATTATTTAAATAATTCACATAGCTGTGTACTACATAATCCAAGAATACAATTTCTTTGGAGAGACATTTAGAAATAAGTAGTAAGAAAAAAAAGGAGCTTTCCTGAAATATAGGATTTATTTCTAACTAGCTGTGTCCGCGTCTTCGTTCACGAATAATAGTGACTTTACACCCTAACACCCTGTATTAAGTATTAAGGAATGATAGCAATATCTTATATATGTATATAAGATATTGCTATCATTCCTTAATACTAATGTTGATGAACGTGTATTGGTATTCCTTCACACAACATTAAGAGCTTCCTGACTGGATGAGGTGGTATGCAACTGTTCGTGTTAATAATTTTTATATACTCTTAAGTAGCGCGCAAATTTATATAGCACGATATAAGATTCATGACGTCATATGATTTTTGGCGTTTGTTGCTACACTAATTTTGTATGTCATCTGATATTTGAGATGACACATTATTTATAACATCAGCTCGAAAAATCTTGCAAACATGTGATTCGTGTAATAGGTGTCTGATATATTTTCTATGTTATGAGTTTACACGCGTTGACCGAACCCTTATCAAGAGAAAATTCAGGTTGACGTTTTGCACACATTGTGAACGTTCATAAGGTTAGTTTGTTATACCTGCTACTTTGAGTGAGAGCCTCTATGATGTTATAGAATATGTCACAAAAATATGTGAAATAGCCTTTGGTTGAAAATTCTCAAAGTTTAAATTAAATTTTTAGGAGTTATTTATAAGTAAGTTGGTTTCTTTTAAGAATCGACATCTGTAACCGTAGTCATGATGGACTTTTATCAGATTCCAAAATAGTTTGAGAAGGTTCGGGAATTATGATTTTTTTATTCATAATTTCCAAACCTTATCTTTTTAATTTAATAATTGTCATTACAATTAATTGTTTTATTTTTATTCACAAAACAAAGTTCTTTAAAAACATAAAATATATAATATTTTTTCATCTAAGCATATATTAGTTCACTATTTCATTAATAGAGAAATAGTGAACGATTTCACTATTTTAAAATATGGAAGTGGTATTATGGTGTTAAGCTAAAAATTACGACTCCTTTAAATTCTAAAACTACAACTTCATATTTCGACTTTTCTAAATATTGCTAAGCCACATAAAATAACTGTCCACATAAAATACCGCAAGCAGTGTCCAATTTGATGCAACGAATTTGACTACTTTGCTTTCAAACAGATATTTCATTCCACATTCCCAACGCACTTCGTGAGCATTTCAGATGTAATACCTTTTACTATTTTGGAAACAAAAAAAAAAGTAATTGCCTATTATATTTTTACCAATACTCATTATATTAAAAACAATTATAGATTACAAGTAAAAAACGATGAAACTTCTGAGAATAACAATATAAATTATGAGCATTAATTTGTTACCCAAGAGGTACCGTACCCTTAACAGTACAAATATTAATTAAAGGAAATGTCTGTGAGATTATTTATTTTATTTAACCAAAATTATTTTTCACCAACAATTAAAGTACATTTAAATACATACGCGAGTTGATATGCCTTGCCCCCGAGATGCTCCCGCAGGTGCGACGAGCACATCTAGCATGGGGGTTCATCATCATCATCAGCCTGTTGTCGTCCACAGCTGAACATAGGCCTCCCCCATCGATTTCTAGCGGGAACGATTAATAGCGGCCTGCATCCACTGACTCCCTGCGACCTTTATGAGGTCGTCGGTCCATCGTGTCGTGGTTCCATTCGAAAACCTTTCTGCTCCATCGACCATCAGTTCTTCAAGCTATGTGTCCTGCCCATTACCACTTCAGCTTGATAATCCGTTAAGCTCTGTCAGCGACCTTCGTTCCTCTGCGGATCTCTTCATTTCTGATTCGATCACGCAGGGAAACGCCGAGCATAGCTTTTTCCATAGGTCGCTGAGCGACTTTGAGCTTACTTATGAGGCAGAGGTAAGAGATCACGTCTTAGATTCATATGTCATCACTGGTAAGACACATTGATTGAAGACTTTGAGATTTATTCCCCGGCGTGGGGAACGAACCCACGACCTCCGAGAATTAAAACGAGCCAAATACCGCTACGCCACATAGGTTGTCAATTATTGGCAACGATAAAAAAATCCCGATGTAAACTGTATAAGTAGTTAATATTATTATTAATTAAACCCTCTTGTACCTAAGTATTCAGCTGGGTACCTCAGTCCTTTATGGAACCGGCAGCTCGTAACACGTAACGTTCTAAATATTAAACTGCGCTCTAGTAATAGCAATTTCTCCGCAAGGAATCCACCTCCAATTTTAAATTTTTAGTTTGCTGGTGCGAAGTAGTTCCAGTTTTCTGTCTCTTCAAATTTTATACTAGTTTCTTTGAAATTGTAGGAAATAAGTGCCCACAGAGATTGTGTGGAGACGTGGCAGGTGAGTGGTAGTTTTTGTGCTACCATCTCAGTGAGATTTGAAAAAAGCAACGTAAGTAACTTCAAAATGAGAAATTCAAAGCGGAAAGTGATGTTATTGTAAGTATCATAGTCAATAATTGTGTTGCTAGGAAGCTTTGGTTAAAATTACTGCTCACTACTGGGTTTCATTTAGCATGCAATTTTACAATATGCGATGCTGTATACGGTTTATTGAATCGGTCAATAAATCGAAAGTAGATCATATTATAAACCTTGATTGTTTAATCGTCGCTTAACTCAGCGTCATGGTTTTTGGTTCCTAGTGCAATCGATCTATGATTATTTTTATTAATTGCGTTAAAAACTACAGATTAGGATGACTTCGAATCTGTGTTAGGGGGACCCTTTCGTACAATCTATATTATTTTGGATTGCGAGGCACTACAGCTCATTTTGCGATGTAAACATTTAACATTTCCGACGATATGAATCTTTTATACATATATTATCAATATTTTTTATTGAAATAAAATTTAAAGAATATATTTTACTAGCGGCCCGCCCTGGCTTCGCACGGGTGGACTTTTATACCCTACCCCTGCCCTACCCTACCCCTGCCCTACCCTACCCCTACCCTAACCCTACCCTACTCCTACCCTACCCCTACCCTACCCCTACCCTACCCTACCCTACCCCTACCCCTACCCTACACCTACCCTACCCTACCCCTACCCTACCCTACCCCTACCCTACTCCTACCATACCCCTACCCTACCCCTACCCTACCCTACCCCTACCATACCCCTACCCTACCCCTACCCTACCCTACCCTACCCTACCCTACCCTACCCTACCCTACCCTACCCCTACCCAAAAGTATCCTATGTCCTTCTCCCAGTTCTTAGCTACCTCCCTACCAATTTTCAGACAAATCGGTTCAGCCGTTCTTGAGTTATAAATAGTGTAACTAACACGACTTTCTTTTGTTTTTAAAATGTATTCTGCTATTCGGGACGGAAACAAATCCAACAAATCAAAAACCATGGCAATCGGTCCAGCCGTTCTCGAGTTATAAGTGTTGTAACAAACACGACTTTCTTTTATATATATAGAAGATGATATGTTATACCTACCCGCTTAAAGTGCTTTCATAAGATTTTAATAATTTGAAAAAGGAACCTATAAAATATAGCTATTATTTCTGTTAAAATGCTTGATAAATATTCCGTTCATCGAGAACGCAGAAAAATAATGAAAAAAACTGTAAATCGTGGAGGAATTCATAAAAACAACAAGGCAAAGTAAAAAAAATTAGGTTGTAGATACCTAATACTTTTTACTTAGTTGTATTACCGATTTCGGCAAAGTTTAATTGCCGCATTTAACAAATTCGACAGCGGTAGCTATTCGAGTGCGCGAGACCAATCATTTATATCTAAGCTAAGGTTTTTGAAAGCATAGTATGTTTACAAAACGAACTGTGTGAAACTTTTATTTTGCAGCATATTTTTGTTATTTATGTCTTTGTAGAAAGACGAGAAAGAAAATTTGTAGCATGCATTGTGTCTCAATTCCTGAAAATAATTTGTTGTTGTTTGTTTATAAATCCACTTATGAACGACGTGAAATTATTCGAAAAATTTATCGAGAGATGATTGATGAACTCGAAAATGTAAGTTAAATTTTTATATGTGACTTACCAAACTTTTATTTTAAACTTTGATTATCATTATGTATTTCAGGAGCGAATAAAGCTATACGTATTATACTTAAAACATGGTTCTTAGCGTAAAGTAATTTTAGTTGAAAGTTAGTTAAACAAAAGTCACAGAGAGAGAGTGAAGAGAGCTCAGCATACTACAAGCGCTCGCTACACGTTTTGCAGCGACGTAGGCACGATTTTTAGGCACGGCGCACCGCTATGTTTGTGCCCGGTCTCATTTTAGGCTATGCATTATACATAGCACACCACTACCGCTGCCACTTTGCAGCGTTCATTGTCTTAGCCTTAAGCATGATTATCAGGATTTCTACATTATGTTACAATTATAATTTAATGTTATCAGCACATTTTTTAGGTTCAAAAAGAAGTAACGGAATAAATCCCAGTGGAAAACTGCGGAACTTATTGAAGCAAGATACCAGCAGAAAGTTATTTAAAACGAAATTTTCAAACAAGTCGTTTTAAAGAATTTTTGCACCTTTTTTTAGTTTGTTGGATGACATTGCACGTCATGAAATAAAATCTCAAAGGTATTCATAACTCGGGTCCAGTGATGTTTTTTTAGTAATTAAAATCACGTGGAATATACCTACCTGTTTTTGCTCTTCTAGTTAAATTAGTATAACTTTGATATTATTACTTACCTTTAAAATTAAAACACAGTGTATTAAATACTAGCTTGCCGTGTGCGGCTCACAAATCATTCCTGTTTAAAATATTCTTATAGATAAGGGGGAGGTTACTGGGAATCGGAAACTTAAGGATTAACAAAAAAAGGTGTAATAGTTATAATTAGTTGATTATTTAGGAGTTTGAGATTGCAGTCTTTGGAATTGCAATCAATTTTAAATCCGTTTTATTCAATTTTTCTTTTTAATTTACTTTTTCACATATTGTAGACATCCGATGACTTTTTCCTATTTTTTTAGCTTTTTGTTTAATATTTAATGTTTAGGGGTATTTTCATGGCTAGGTTTTGGTTTAAATGCCCAGGTATTAGTAATAAAAATAATCATAATAACGTTTATTTCTCACCATACATGTAACATCTACTTAAAAAGTCTCAAATAAAATACAGTAGCACGTAATTTAAAATCAATACTAGGATCAACCACAATTATGGCGGGTTGGTACCTGAACTAGGAGGATCCTGTGTCTCAGGTTACCAATCCTACACCCCTGGCAAGTATCTAATATAAGTTGTAAATCGAGATGTGTGAATATACGTGTGTATGTGCGTGTCAATTTGAAAAACAAAATAAAATTGCTGTAAAACTGTCCGGTACTAGTGGAATTTATCCAAACTTAGGAATGCCATGGGGTTCCCCGCTTCGATAGACCACCCCATGTTTTCCCATGGGTGTCGTAAGAGGCGACTAAAGGATATACATGCGTATGTAAGTGATATACTGTGATGGGTGGGCTGCATCATTTATCGGTTCTAGGTTACTTATCATCTTACTGCGATCACCAATCCGTCTGTCAAGCGTGATAATTATGGCAATATGCCTCAACAGCCTAACCTATGTTCACCAGTGGACGTAAACGGGTTGATAAACATCTTAGGGACCGTTAGATATTTAATTCATGTTATTATAACTGTCGAAATATATCTGATAAATACAATAGCAATTATTATTATAAACAAATAACGTATATATGGGTGGGGCTGAATTTACAGTTTACAGACGTCAAAAATTCACAAGGTACATACGTTCACGAAACATAAAAATTGCAACTCGCTCCACGACAAACAAGTTGCCACATCCCTCTAGCTCTTCACTTGGGAAACGATTTACGATACATGCGGCACAAGCAACAAATTGGTACACTTCTTCACACAGATTTCAGAAGTGTACTGAAGTCTATGTTATGCAGGATCTTGCCAAGTGCACTTACATTGTTCAATTTAAAAAAGAGTAAACATATGCAGTGTCATTTATCACCGAAGTAGCGACCCCAAAATCGTTTTTAATGTTAGTATTTTGGACAACGTATTTATCATATATTATATTTTTACAAAAAGTTCTAATTTCATTAATTTCTTCATCTCGTTTCAGCTCTATTGTGTTTAATTTTTAAGAGATGCTAACATTACTATGTTGTATGCTAGTTTAACATTTGTTTGCAGAAGGTTCTATGCAAACTGCAAGAGACGGGAGGGAGAGATGGGAAGCGTCGCCTTCGCGAGCGCACTCGTTCTCCAGCGGGTCAGATAGAGTGGTCTCTGAGTAGTGGTGATAGTTTCTTGCAGTCTACTGCTAGTTGGTAAGTTGTGACCTAGAAGTGCGGGTCGTCTAAGACGCCCCGAGGGCGACGGTGCTTACGATACTTTGTGAGCAAAGGCCAACACTCGGATGTTGCAATAACCGAAGGGTTTGGGTAACCGTTTAACCAAGACATTTATTTCTCACTTGAATAGTGGCCTGATTACTGTTTATTGTCATAATATGCACCATAGCATTGCTTTGTGAATTTCATCGACCGGTTGGGTTCCACCGTGGCCGAATGATCAAGGCATTAGGGAATATAACTAAGATACAGGTTCGAGTCCTGCCAGAGATCTAAATTTATTGATCTCAATTTTGAAAGACTGGTGAATGTTTAATAAGCGTAAGAGATATGCTGGGATCGAGACAGGTGGCGATCCTTTGTCCCTGCCTTCCCCTATGGGAAAAATATGTGATGGTAATACTCTTATAAAGGAAGAATATGAACTATGAAATAATAAATACCGAGTCGATGTTGTATGAGCATAGTGAAGTATGACTATTATACTTTTATAAGACGTTTATTGTGTTATTGCAATATCATATTTGGACTCTACCTTCGTATTTCATTTATACCAAAGTATCGAGACAATCCAATTCTTATCTAAGGGCATCACATTCGTCATCCATTAAGATAATATCGATAGAAATATATTTCTGTAACCCATAATAAACCATATAAAAATAATATATTCCACCTTGGTATGGAGTTTATCTCTAATATTTTCTGAGTGTGCACTTTGAGATTACTATGTATATAATCATTTGTAGCTTAGATTGAATTGTGTAAAGTATTAAAATATTATGAATTTATTTGATCCCCAGATTTACTGTTTCAATAGCTGGTAGTAGTACCAGACATTGAAAATAATTACCATGGAAGCCACATTACTCCTACCAGAATTTTTCTAATTAATAAGCTTACCCAGATAGTAAGCTAGGTAAGTTAAAGAGACTAAAGATTTCAGCTTGTGAGGTTGGGTGCCACCGTTAAAGTCCTGTGATATATTCTTCACTTTCTCAACACCTTACGTCCACTGCTGTACTTGAGCCTCATAACAGACTTAGGCAAGTCAGGGCTTTTGACGGATATTGCCATAATTGCCTCGCATAGCAGGCGGATTCAAGATCGCAATAACATAGTGAGTATCCATGAGCCGACAGATGCTGCCCATCCATCAACTCTAAGTCCTTTAGTCGCCTTTTATGACACGCGTGGTCAGACAAAGAGTGGTTTATTCTAAGTCCACCCGGCTAGTATATATACACAAGAAAAATACTATAATTATTTAATAGAGGTGTTGAGTGGAGGTCTCAGGTCTTATTTACGGAGATGGCGTCGCGCGTGGCGTTGGACGGCCCGCACTGAACAAATAGTTTAATACGAGTGCGTTTACGAAGAAGCAATTTTACACGCTTTTCTTACTTAACGTGTCATCGCAAGAATCTTTATAATTGGTATCGTAAATTGCCATAATGTTTGAGTTAACGTGTGAAACGTAATAATAACATATTATTTTATACTATACGAACTGCCTTTAATATTATTATGAGCTCATTTATACATCTAATTATGAGTTGAGACCACACAGCGGCCTTCTTTACACGTTCTCCAAGTGCTGGTATTTACTTTACACAGCAGATAGGCATTGTCATTCAATGCCAGCATTTTTGGGTTCCTGGCCAAGTAGTATATACATGAATTATAATATATATATTTTAGTTGTGTATAATATATTTTATTCATTAATGGAAAAATAATTTTCCTATTAAAATTGTACATTATGAATTCATGTTACCATATTCAAATAAATTCTTAGAATTAAAAAAATAACCGATAGGGTTACTTTTTTTAATTCTTAGAATTTATTTGACCTTATAGTTAATGCTTTAAACAGACATAAACAACACAATCAAAGAAAAATATCTTGATTTGAATTAACACTATGAAATTAAGTTATGAATTCATAAGTTAATTTCATAGTGTTAATTCATATATTATCGAATTCATTCTTAGGTTAACTTATTATTATTACTATCTTAATTTGTTTAAAATAAATCTTAAGGCGTTGCTTACCTAATACAATATAATATAAAAATATAACAAAGAAAGTATGCATAGAAAGTCTGATATTATTATTCTAAAAAAACTTATTTAAAAACAAAAATATTTTCTCTACTTTAGGTGTTTGCCTTAAGTAGCCTCCAATGGAAAGCAACGGGAACTATTTCTCGTTTTGTGTAAAACAAAGAGCCGTGTGCTAAAATCGTAGGTATCTGAACATGCGAGTCAAGTTTGGTCCTTGCCTACAACTTGAAAGTGCATCGGTTTCAGAGTACTGTCGAGAATCGAAAACTTTTTACCACCTGTACCTGAGAGCGACTTTGCACACAGTACCTACTTCACTTCAGTTTTTCAAACTTAGATTGAAAAGTTTATTTTTTTTAAATTGAGAAATATTTGCCTTGTATTATGTCTATGTATGAGTGTGACAGATACGACGGCATGACCATTTAATAATTTTTACTTAATTTGATAGAGAGAGCAGAGCAAAAGAGAAGAAAAGTATAGTCTCGGAGTTTCTTTCTTCCTTTCTTCTCCGGGACGTGCACTTAGGTAGCTAGTCAAAGGTTGCATGTTAGCTAGTGTAGGATCCTCGATGGAATGACTGAGGACCGCGTTGTTGCTTATTCCCTGAACTGGGATACCGTGCCAGCGATCATCACCACTGTTCGTAAATCTACTCTTTACTGCAGTAGCACCCTGATCGTTGGTCCTAGCCCCTTAAGGGTGCCGTCCTTTTGGGTGTCAGGTGGATGTCGCTTAGACGTTGGCCGGATTATTGGAAGTACATTTTAGACCTGTTACCTTTAGGGCATCTTACTTAGTGTGTACATTTGTCATTTATTGCACAACAGACGGACAGGCCTATTAAAAAATCTGTAAGATCAAATAATTTTAACAATGTTTTTAGCTACTTCAGATATCACTACTATATAACTTCTGTAAGATTTAGTCTCACTAAATCTAACAAGAATCCTTTTGTTATATTTAGTCTTACACATTTTAATTTTGACAAGTACGACTGTATGTAAATACCTAAGTACTGAATAAATTTCATTATTTCATTCAACTGTGAAGTATTTTGGCACGAAACTAAACTTCAATTCTATAAGATGTGATATTCATTGTGATAAACATTGCGTTTTTTTTATGTAAAATATTTGAACTCGAAAGAATGTCATTTGTGGACCTAAAAAAACATTTTTTTATAAAAGGTTTGTAATGTTAAGTTGTAAAGGTTTGTAATACTTTAACGCAGACAAAGAGCGCGCCAATCATCTATAAGTAATTGTTTAAATAAAGTTTTCCTCATAAACGATTAAAAATTATTGGTAAATTAATTTGAAATTTCTAACCTTGTAACCTTTGATCTGCTCTATTTAACACGACCAAGTAACTTACCTTACGCCTCTAGGGAACCTGTTGGTAATTGAAATAGTTAGACCAGGTGTAGATTCTATTAGGCCTTTGACTACATTGACCAATTGTAATGAATGTTCTCTTGGCCTGCGGCTTTACAAGTTTTTTACACATTCCAAACGTTTGCTCAATACCAGATATTCAAGAAGTTGTTTCAGCAAAGACAATAGGATTAATTTCTTTAAGGTAAAAATTTAATGTTCAAAAAATTTAATTTATTTAATAATCAGCTTGTTATTTTTATTGTTATTCTCCAGGATAATTAAATTAACGATTTTTGATTGAATCATCAATTATCCCAATATATTGAGGTTCGGCGATACACGTTTTTATCTTCCATTCTTCAGCCAGCCAACACGCTATCACTTTTTTATATTGATACAAATGCTTTTGATAAGTAAGGAACAAATCTCTATGATTTAGGCAACAACTGGAAATAATCCTACTTAATATTATAAACGCGAAAGGTTGTAAGAATGTATGGATGTATGTTTGTTACTCTTTCACACAAAAACTACAGAACGGATTTGGCTGAAAGTTTTCACGCAGACAGTTTATAAGCTGGAGTAGAGTGACGTGGGTAAAACCACGGGGCGCAGTTAGTATTTTATTTACAACCCAAACAAAATATATTTGTCTAATATTAAAAATTGCAAACCTTGAAGAAATAGATAAAGTTACTACACTTTGTGTTATGTCGCGTATAACAAGGATATTTGATATAATAAAGTAAATAAAAAAATATAAGAATTCAAAAAAGACAAGCTTTAACATAATAATATCTGAAAATGTACATTTATGAAGGAAACCATGATTCTGCTATATTCCCGCGACACATACACACAAACCCTTGTCATTCAATGACCGGCCAACTGTAAAATTAAATTCTCATTTCATTCCACTCATTCTTTGTTTTCTTATGCTTTGTTTGTGTTGACAAAAAACGTGATATTTCCGTTATATATTAATTCTCTGTAGACAATATATGTAGAAACAATTTTCTAAATCAAATAAATTGAGTTACTGCTTTCAGAAAAGGTTTTAGTGTAATGGAACTTGCCCTGGTTTACTTACTTTGAATAATGATATATTATTTATAGTCTATTCTTTCACAATGATTGATCAAATAGTAGGTGTGTAAATATACTCTAATCATTCTAGTAGATTTGCTTGGTGTCCAATCGATCTTTTCATTTTTTATGGATGGTTTCCTTTCTAGTTTTCTTTCTACTTTTCTAGATCGCTTTTTGTATTTTGGAATTTTTGGAAAACAGCTTGTTGCTTATTTAATAAGTATTTTATTATAATTATTTTCAATCATTGTTATCCTTATGTCTTTTTTATTATTATTTTTTTCAATAATTTAAACGTGACCTGAATAAATAACTCAGTAATTAGTAACAACGCCTTTTTAACCCTAGAAAGATAGTCTGCGTAAAATTGACGCATGCGTTTGCGAAATATAGCTCTCTCTTCGTAAATAGCGCGAATCCATAGCTGTGCGTTTAGGACATCTATTTCGTCGCTGGGAGCTGCCGTATGGCCCACGTGTCAATAAAGTAAGTCTTACCGATTTTGAAATATAAAGACCGCGTGCGTCAAAATTACGCATGATTATCTTTTATGTGACTTTTATGATTTTGACTTGTATAATTTGTTTTTATTTTTTTATATTATTATTACTGTATATCAGTTAGTTAGTGATATTATCAGTTCCTTTTTATAGATATTGAAACAAAAATATAAAACAATGGGGAGTAGAAACTTAGACGAAGAAGTCGCAAAAATTTCATGATGAATCTTAGCTTGGGTCTGTCATCTTCGTTTATTCGTAGATGGTTAGAAGCTTCTACTTTGAAAAGATGTTTGCGAGATAATAAGTCTCATATGTTGCCAAATGAAGTAACTGGCACGACAGAAGACAATCCTGAAGAGCCTGTAGTAAAAAAACGTATTTACTGTACTATTTGCCCCTTCTAAAATAAGGCGAAGGGCAAATGCAGTCCTGTAAATAAATAATATGTCGTGAGTATAACATTGATATGTGCCAGAGCTGCAAGTGTTAAATTTTTTTGTTAATTTATAGCAGAAGGTTAAAGTTCTTGTTTTTTTTAAATAAATAAATAGGTAATTATAAATAAAATATCTGCAGTCCTAATTATTCATATATATGTGTAAATATATATAACATACGATGTTATTGAAATAAATTAATAAACCTCAACCTACAGACAATTAAAACTCATGCGTCAATTTTACGCATGAGTATCTTTTCCGTCCTACACAATATGACTATCTTTCTAGGGTTAACGAAATACATTAAATACCGATAAGATTCTTCATGTATAAAACAGTCCATTCATTAAAGCATTATAATATAATTATATATTATAATGGTCTTAGGTATTAATTCATTGTAAATGACGTATAACAAGGGCGAATTATTCGTTCACGATACTTAATAAACTATTTCATTTCATTTCGTATAAGTCGACACCAAGACCATATCTATAAAGCCAAATTAATATTGAGCCATAGAACTGACGTTGCTGCCATAAAAACATCCTATATGAAATAACACAGGACGTCTCGAAACACGATACTGGATTCTGTAAAAGCTGATAGTAAAAAAAATATTTATTGGCAATAAATGACGGTCGCAGTATCGTTACGACGATCTGTTGGGCTTGAAGCAGTAAATTTAATTTGGGCAATGATCGACCGTGGTGATACATAGTGCCTACAGGCTACGTGCGATACACAGTGAATAACCTTCCAATATCACTGGGCCCGTAAAATAAACGGTAAATTATTGTTATGAAACTATTTTTTACGATGTGTACAAGTGTTCGGAATGCTGTAGATAGCTGTCGAGTTAGGGAAACTCATATAGAGTAATAAGAATTATTTTGGCATTTATTTAGATGAGTTGTTTTAAGTAAGTGATTACCTAAGTGACTACGGTTTTAAAACCTACTTACTTAATTAATAGGTTCAGGCGTAATCTGTATCAATTAATAGTATCTGCAATAATCCATACTAATCTAAATTTAAAACATAGAATTTAAAGTGTTCACAAAGGAGAAGAAGAAGAAGTAAAGTGTTCTAAAGGACTAAAAACATCAGCCGAAGACCTACTCCTTGCAATTCCTAATACATAAGCTTATAACAACATATTTCTGTTAGCAATTTAAAATATTCAAGTCTTCATAATGCAATACATATTTTTATATAAAATTATTGAAATAACACTTTACTGGCAGTTGAATTTTTGAGTTTTTTCTTTCAATCCCCCAACGGATTTGCATGAGAAAACTTACTGTTACTAAAGAACCATTGAAAATGTCGTATGAAATGTGAAATTAGAAATCACAGTTACGAGTCTACACTACCGTCTATTCCATTTGTTGTATAAAATAGATTTCCCCAGAGATCTCTTAGGAATATATTATTTTTGAGTAGAGGGGTCGTAAGTCAAATAAGTTTACGAAACACTGGTATACAGGATTTCCCGCGGGCCCCTTGATAGCTACATAGGAGTATTATAACTATAACTAAATGACGTCACATTATTGAATCGGAGGCGTGATTTAGTATTAGACATCTCCACTGGTGCGTGGGTCAGAAAAAATCCTTCAAATTGCTGGGTTTAAAAGATTAAAACTTTGACAAGAAAAAAATACGTTGTCTTGGATTTTGTCAGTCTATTTTATATACCTACACAAATAAATTTACCATCTACAATATTTTGTAACGTTTTATTTATACCATCGTTAAAGCAAAGCAATAGATTTTCTAATTTCCTGACTGTGTCAGTCAGAACTAGTAAACCAAACGATATTAAATACTGTATAGTTTTGATATCTTCCTTTAAATTGTATACTTTGTCTATACCTCTTTGATGTTCTTATTACTTCTTAGTATATCTGTCATTTTGTCTGTTACTGTTTTTCCTTACATAATATATTATTATATCTAAGGAAAAACAGTACCAGACAATGATCACTGTTTATATCTTCAATCCGTAACTATTATTGTTAAAACCCTTTAGACTGGACCTCGATCGTTACTTATAGCTCAGTCCAAGCCAAGTCAACATCTGAGCAAATAGCTTTCACTAATTGGGCGTCAAGAAGTTTTTTTTTTATACAGGGCTATTTTTAAAACACCAACAACCTTTCAGGAGATGAAAGTACTGATGATTATAAACAACTTTTACTATGGGACCAACCTTGAAATCGCGAAAAAAAAATCAGCTGTTCCATACATTTGTGTTCACTTACCTCGACAAAATGTTGGAATATGTGATTTTTGTTGGTGTTTTAAAAATAACCCTGTATATGGCAAACTATTTTTTATTGGTTATGATATGAAAAGTATGAAATGACTTTAAAGACATAGTAGTGTCTGAAAACAATTTACAATAAGTCTTTAGTTCTTCCTTAAAAAAATCACATAATTATATACTAATATAATACATAGATAAGTTAGTTTGGATGATCGGGGTAATTTCTAGTGAAATGATTTTGAAGCTATATTATATAGAGGTCGCACTCGTACAGGATCTACGTGGCCGAAAAAGCGCAGGACAGTTAATTAAATATATTTCCACTAGCTTCCCGCTCGCGGTTTCACCCGCGTTGCTCCCATTCCCGTGAGAACTTCATACTTAAATATAGCCTTTGTTCACTGGAGATAGTGTAGCTTCCCAACGGTGAAATATTTTTTCAAATCCGTCAAGTAGTTTCGGAGCCTATTCAATTCAAACAAACCAACAAACAATCAAATCTTTCCTCTTTATAATATTAACCAGCTTCCCGCGCGCGGTTTCACCCACCGCGTAACTTCAGTTCCCATGGGGACTTCATAATAAAATATAGCCTATGTCACTCAGGGTGAATGTAGTTTCCAATCGTGAAAGAATTTTTGAAATCGGCACAGTAGTTTTTGAGTTTATTCTTTATAAACATACACCTACACAATAATACAAATCTTTCCTCTTTATAATATTAGTCTAGATAAAAACTTCATAATCTCAATTTATGGTAATATAATGTTAGCGTCATCTATCTTCATAATTGTATAATTTTCATCTCTGATCTCTAATTTTAGCTTAGTTCCCAGAAAAATATCTGCTTACTCCGAACTTAGATGAAGTCAAAGTTTACCTTTCTTAAAGTTCTTATTCACACTCCGCATGTTTATTCTATTCGCGACAAATTTATTGCGCCAGGCCCTCTTTGTGACAGTTTTATTGTAACCTTAAAGTTAGGAAAAAAGTTTGTTAGTAGACTCGAAAAGTGTCATTTATGAATTTACGGCACCATTATTTCTTCCCATTCCCCTTTAAGTGGGGACAAGTGATATAGAACTTTGAATAGTTTGGTTAGACATATGTCACCCTAATGTGTTATATAGGGTGCTTAAAAAATATATGTCATCCCTTTAATGTATAGTGTTTAAAATTATCGTAAAATAAAAGATTATATTTTTCCATTTAATAAATTAAATCCCTGTTTCTTTTGAATGAAGTCATACCCTAATATAAGACGCCAAGGCCGCTTCTCTTGGCTTATGTACTATATATTGATGCTATTTTATTTAAAATTAAACAATACATATTTGCTCAATAACATAGATTTTTATTTACAAAAAATCGTTAGTAACTTAATAACTACACATGATGCTATATATTGCTAAAAAAATGGCATATGTTTTGGAAGCCTTTTATGTTATGGTGCGGCCAAAGTTGACAGTTTTGAGGAAGCAGCTAATTGAGCAAACCCTCTTATTGAAGCAAAATTTATAAGTTAGTATTTCGATTATGCGGAATCTAATGCATGGAATGAATTCCGGAAGCAAATATGTTAATATTGACATTACGTTTTGGGACACATAGGCTACAATACCACATATAACTAGTAACTAAACGTAAAAGATTTTTTCTATAATTGGCTAAATTCATAATGTTGGTCCGAAAAAAAATGGTTTTGTTTTGCCACAGCATTTTGGGATGATCCGATTTCTCGTTTGCTTATTTTACTAATTTATCTTAAACGATCAACATTTAAAAGATGCTTGTGTACTCTTTAGAATATCCAACAGTTTATCCTACCTATAAACTCGTAACAAAATTGTACCTTAACCCATTGTGATGAAGGTATCATTGGACTTGTTTTATCTATTTAACCCCTCGTAAATGAGATGTAAATCCAAGGCAACCTGTACAAACTTCTGTTATTACTGGATTATCTTTCCTTAATCGCATGTTATATCCTACTTTAGTTGGCTAATTATATTTTAAAACTTATCATCTTTGATATTTGATGTTTGGGTACCCATATAGGGTATAAGAAAAATTACACGTTTGAATAGAGAATCCATAACACGTCTTTATTTATCGCGAAGAAAGGTTTTGCCATAGTCACCACGTTTGGCAAAGAAACGCTGCCGCCTGTTTACGATTGTTATAGATGATGGTACAGCATCAGGCAGGACTAACGGCTTAGGGCCGGATTGCTAATGCGTACCCGGCCCTCGCCTACGGCGGATCGAAGTAGTCTCCGGGGAGATTTAGTGGTGTAGGGTCCTCTCCTCGTGGTATGAGTTAGCATACCACGCTACGGAGAGGGCAAGTCCCACATATCCCACCGCCGGCGCGCGAATACGCTGCTGCGGTGGTGGGAATGCGTAAATTTCCCCCCGGACAAAACTAACGGCTTAGCATGCCTTCTGATACATGGAGGGTAGTCACTCAATCAAACTTTGGTTTGATTGATTGATACTACTACCGAAAAGAAATCCGGATATTTTACACAATATAATCAGTGGAAATCGAACCTATAACCTTCGAGACTTACACCGCTACGCCGCAGAGGTTGTCTCTCCTTTAAGACAATAGCTAAATATCTTAAATATTTTTGCCATAGGCGGGTTACATGAAAGTACTTACACAAGACTGACAAAATTTACAAACACAGTTACCTCCAGTCGTCACGAATGTGTTCTAGTGTAAATATTCATATATATATATATATATATATGTGTCCATTCGATAGATGCTAGATTTTTATTTATCACTAGCTTCCCGCGCGTGGTTTCACCCGCGTTACTCCCATTCCCGTGAAAACTTCATAATTAAATATAGTCACCTATATCACTCAAGGTGAATGTAGCTTTCCAATGGTGAAAGAACTTTTGAAATCGGCACAGTAGTTTTTGAGTTTATTCATTACAAACATAACAAAAATACAAATCTTTCCCCTTTAAAATATTATAGTATAGATATATTCTTGTCTATATGTTCTTATCACATAGAAAACATTTTCGTTTCAGTAATAATCAAGAAAAAACATGCATACTAAATCCCTATGCCTCAAGTATTCTCACAAATACATAATTCTCAAACATAACGTGCAAACCAAATCAGAGCTGCCAATTTATGCGAATAATATTGTACTTAAAATAGGTTAACGCTGAATTAATAATAATAATTCTATTATACACTTAAATGAACTATCTACGATTATTACGTGTGGTTCCCTGCTTAGAACAGACCATCCTATAAGTTCGTAAGAGGCGACTAAGGGACATACACCTGATGGATGGGCAGCAGAGTCTATGAGCTCAAAGATACCTTTTTTTTCATTCTCCGGGGGTGAATCCATTTACGCATTCCCACCGCCGCGCTTCACATTCACGCGCTGGCGGTGGGATATGTGGGACTCGCCCTCTCCGTAGCGTGGTATGCTAAACTCATACCACGAGGAAAGGACCCTACACCGTTAAGATGTTTATTTCATTTTCTACAATTGGGTACAATTATTATATTTGAAGTAGGTACATTTAAGCTACATGAAGCTTGTGCGAGAAAACTCCGATAATTTTCAGTAACGTGTTAAAATATTCAATAGCATGTCCGATAGCATTTTGTTACTGGAACGACTTTGTCATTGAATCAATTTTCTAACGACAAAAGCGACCTGTCAAAACAATTTACGAAGTAAACACCTCCCCAAGGCGTCTTGGTAGGAAATTGATATAATTTTAACGTAAGTACGTCAACTAATTAAAAAAAAATAAGATTGTAAACATTTATCAATTTTGGTAAATGACGCGATATAATCCTAAGAATGTCTTATGGACTAAGAGCTGACAACCGAAAAGGCAAGGTAATTTGATCATTCATAAAAATGATTTATCAGCTTACCTGGAGCATTCTAAGCATAAAGAAGTTGACCTGGCAGGATTCGTGTGGTGGATGTGTGAGGACGCCGTCGTCGCGTGTATCCCCTCCACGCGCTCTATTTCATGCCCCTTAGCTCCTTCTCGAGCAAAATAAAAAATAGAAATTTTCAATCATTTTTTCCGACATGTTCCCACCACTATTATTGGCTGGCTTTTTTTTCCTAGCCTCTGGGAATAATAAACTTTAAGCACAAAAAAAACCAGCCTTGTTCTTATTACCTAAAAATATTTTTTTTTCCTCACTTTAATTAAGCCTGGCGATACCTTTCCACCAACCAAATGACGCCAGATTTTTTTTGTGTGCTTTTGGGAGGTAGGCAAACCATTTGGCATAAAAAGTAATCCTGATCACATTACCTTTTTTTTTTTTCCACCCCATAACTCCCACATCCACCACGCGAATCCTGCCAGGTCGACGTCTTTATGCTTAGAATGCTCCAGGTAAGCTGATAAATCATTTTTATGAATGATCAAATTACCTTGCCGTTTCGGTTGTCAGCTAGGATTATAATAATAATAATAATAAAATTTACTAAAACCACCCGGACACTCCTTCGATCCGACGTTGGCGGGGGCCGGGTATGCATGAGCAATCCGGCCCCAGCTCAAAGAATACCTACGTCCATCTAACTGCGAACACCAATCCACCTGCCACGCCTGGTGATCACTGCAATATCCCTCAACGACTCTGGCTTACTAAGGCTTGTTAAAAAAGAGGCCCGTATTCAGCAGTTAATAAAAACAGGTTGATAAAGTAAAAAAAAATAAAGTATCTACGTCCTATTTGCAGTTTTAGTAATCTATGATTGTTGAAGTATTCATATTGAACAATCTTTTATTTCCCGCGAGTAAACGTAAGATCTTGCTGACAAAGATGTGCTGCTCCTTTCAGTGCGGAATCAAAACGAGCTTTATTTAGTCGAGAATTTGTACTTCAAAATATTGTATTTAACCGTAAACACGACTGTCTTACTAAGAAGCTGATTAAACAATCTTTTGTCAGTTTCCGCTGGAGTAGTTAAAGCGATGTCGGACGCAGTTATGTCTGAAACCATTGTATTAATAATAATGTCGTCGGCACCTGTAACTCTCTGTATCTGTGTTTGCTCTAATTAATTTTGTGAAATTTCACAAAATAGGTAATAACGGAATAAATTGAAGTAATAAGTTTCTTGTGTCAAGATAAATTTATTGCGACTTTTCTAAACGAAATTTCTTAAGAAATGTTGCGCGTCCCTCTATACAAGATCCTAAATAGAGCGGTTTATATTAAAATGTAATATTCTTACATTTATAAAATTTATCATTAGCCTGTACAATGTTCATTATTGAAAAAAGGCTTCATCCCGAGGGAGTGTTATGATTATAGTCACTACGCTTGACAGGCAGTGTGTATCCACAGTATTAAGTTGTTTCACACAAGGAAATCACTGGTATATAACAAAGTGGGACAAGCGACTTAATGTGCTTCCTGACTCCACCAACCAGACCCCGAATTTTTTTTTAGATTTTACACAAATATTTCTTGTTCGGCCTAGAGATCGAACCCACAAACGCAGAGATTTAAAGGGAAAATTACAACACTGCGCCACTAAACGGTTCTTAAAATACACAATTATATGATTAAAAGTCAAGATCGTAGGTATTTTTTACCATTAAACCATGCGTCCGTCTGCATTTCCAATTGAAATCACATGCCAAATCCATAAAGAAATATTAATTAATTAAAGCTTTAGGCTATACCTAGTACAATTAATTCGTATGACAAACCACCTGAAAATTATATACCTACGTCAGGCATAGCTAAAAAATAAATACTAGGTATTGGTAAAAAAAGTAATTTGATTTTACTTAACATTTGATTTTATGAATTTGAACTTAATGCACGTTATAAACAAGCGGACACAGAGAGAGAGACGGACTTAATGCCAAAGGCATTTTCTACCAGTCAACCATTTTACCATTTTGCTTTTTTATCTGCCCGTTTACGTCCACAGCTAAACATGGACCTCCTCTTTAATAAGCCAGGCTTCCATCCTTGGCAAGCCAGGATTGTTGAGGGATATTCCCGTAATCACCACGCTTGGTAGGTGGATTGGTGATCGCAGTAAGATGGGAATATATTTGAAGTGATAGATGCTGCTGCTGCCATATATGTTGGCCCAATTTAAGTCGGAAGCCACACGCCCTTAGTAGGTATTAAAATCACGGCCCTAGTATAAATTTTACCCAGTGCCTTTTTTCATTTTGAGCACGTTCATATATAGTAGGTATTAAATAATATAATTTTTAATACCTACTATATCATTAAGTCCATGAAAAAATCAGTCAACTATCAACATTTTTTATTTTGATTCTTAAAGAATATATCTCATTAAAAAAAACTCTGCAGTCTCCATCAAATTTAACCGAGTTGCATTTTCAAATAACATCCCAGTTTATCATCGTGTCCTTAGAAAAATGAATGGTGGTTTGCAGCACAATAAATGCTATTTAAACTCGTTCATTAACAAGCTAAAGTATCAAAAAAAAATGTAAAAAGCATTCAAATAAAGCTACGGTCGGTGCAACGGGCTGGACTTAATAGTGTCATTACTTTTATGTCTCTGGTTCATAAACCCTGTGCCCGTCTCCTATACTACCACACTTTGCGAGCCGAAGCATATCCATAGCGGCTTTCATTTACTGCACATATTTCATTTGAATAGGTATCGGCGTTCACCTATAAAATATTTCAAGTATATTTTTTCGTAAGAATACCTAAAGGGAATGTATAATAGTGGTAGATAGTCGTTTGGGGAGCGTCAATATATATTTTTTAAATAATTATATAATGTATTGAAGAGTCACAATACAAGTAAATCCATGTTTAACTTGTAAGCTAGCTCGTATCTAGGAGCTATACTAAAAAGAACAATTGACATTTTCCATAATTTCTCGCTAGCTCTCTAGACCCTTAGTTTTCAAAAACCTTCCAACCTACTTACTGACGAAGGTGTAGTGGCCCGCCGAATTATTATGTAGAGTGTCACCAGTTCCTTTAAAAAACGATTACTTAATCAAATTCTTTTCAACATAGCATACTGATTTGATTTAAAATATGGTGTACCTATATGAGAAATCAGCCAGTCTGACTTGAAAAAAAATATTTGATTCTTTACAAAAGAAGTTTTGTCAGGCGCGTGAATAGAATCCATTGTTTTCCGAGACTTACAGGGAAACAGACATACCACTAGGCCGCGGAGGTTGTCATGCATAGCTTATTCAATTTAAAGTTGATTCAAGAATTCCGTCAATGAAAATCTACGTAGGTAGGTGTTCCGGAGTTCTTAAATTAAGGAAATCTTATTACTACATTCCGACGTGTGTCGCCGGCTAAAAGCTGGGGCGTGGATCCGTGTGGGACTAATGAACGTGCTCAAAATTTATAACCTCTCTCTAACCTTTTAGTTACTTTGCACAAAATAATATCCCAAACTCGTTTACTGTAACGGGTGCTAACTTTTAAATGTATATTAACATACTAGCTTCCCGCGCGCGGTTTCACCCGCGTAACTCCCGTTCATGAATTTTAACGCGCTAACCGCAGTTGTACCTGAGATAAGCACGTTCAAGCAAACAAAAATACAAACTCTTGAGCTTTATATATTAGTAAGTATTAGTAATTAACTATAGCCGATAGCCAACTCGGACCAGTAGTTTCTGGGATTAGCGCGTTCCAGCAAACATACAATCAATTATAACTTTCTATATTAGTAACTAGCGACCCGCCCCGGCTCCGCACGGGCGCAATGCTGATGTATTATACATATAAACCGTCCTCTTGAATCACTCCATCTATTAAAAAAAAACCGCGTCAAAATCCGTTGCGTAGTTTTAAAGATTTAAGCATACATAGGGATATAGGGACAGAGAAAGCGACTTTGTTTTATACTATGTAGTGATAATTAGTATAGTATAAGCATATAATATAGCATGACATGTCCTTACATGCCATGTAGTTCCGGCTTAGAAAAACCAACCATGGGTGTCGTAAGAGTCGACTATGGGTCGAATGATGGATGGGCAGCAGCATCTATTGGCACAACAACTTACTGCGTTTACCAATCCGCCTGCCGAGCGTGAAGATTATGGCAATATCGCCCATGGAACCTGGCTTGCCAAGGTCTATTCCATGTTCAGCAGTGGATGTAAACGGGCTTTTAATGATGATGATGATGAACATGAAATCGTGTGAAGTCAATCCATAAATACATAGACAGACATTGTGGCCCACGGTTTGACTTATGTAATAATTTATGTTTTCTCTAGTTAATAAAGAAATGAATTATGCACGCAATGTTTTCTTTGGTATTCAATACAATCGAATTTCCCAACTTTCCAAATTACCTAAAAAGTAAGAAAATAATTACGTAAAATAAAACTATCACAACAACGGTATACAATTATTTTTATTTTGCCGGTGCCATAATATAGACTACCATCCATCTCATAATTTATAAATGCAGTCTTTCGTATTTATAATATAAGTTTCATAGATAGTGTAACCCCAAGATTTTATTTACTCATACATTTACAAAGTATACATACCATACAGTTCAATACATATTAGTTTAATGTTGCTTTCTAGAATTGTGTGTGTCACCGAAAAATAATACGAATCGAAAGCTGATCAACTTCCGTGCAACTCATATTGTTAAATTTAGTTCCCAGTTTCAGTGAATGCGCACAAATCGTTATTATATTATTTACTTAATTATTATGACACTTGACCTGATCTAACAAAACGAGACTATGCTACTGTTGTAACAAAACAAAAAACTTGAACTTCAATAAGTCTTGTTGAACTCTAGTGGTTTAGGTATGTTTTAACCACCCAAAACCCCGTTACTTTAAGAACAGAAAAAGTTGATCAACTTAAGATTCTTATTATTTTCCGGTGACATATATAATAAAGTTATCTACATAATTCCGTTTCCCAATTTAACACAATAAAAAATTAACAACAAAATTATTAATTTATTTCCAATCCGTTCTAGCTTATTTGCACTGGAGGCTGTAGCTACAGAAGCCCCTGTAATTTTCACTATCCATGCGTTATAGCTTGAAATTCGCGTATAAACATCTGGTCTTCGGCTAGTAATATTGAGACAACCTTGAGAATAAATTAATATTCCACATAAATAACCGCCGCACACCAAAGGGTTGCCAATTTCAGTCTAAAAAATAAAACATGGATGATTTATATAGATCTTAAATATGAAAAGGTATTTAAGAAGTATAAAAATATATACATAACAGGTAAAACAAGCCCGGTGGTTTTTTCTTCTTATCTTCCGGGTAGGCCATTTGGAAAGCTAGTGAAAAGGTGAACGTTAACTAAGTTAGAATCATCGCCGGATAGATCCGATGTTGGTTGCTTTTCTTACCGGACCTATGATGTCCGTAGCACTGGCGACAGGTTGAGGTACGATACCTGTCGCGAGTGCTAGCGATCACATCCACCCTTAATAAATTTTCTCTAGCTCTAATTACACGTTACATACATATTTTGCTTTGGTTGGTGTTGACACTAACAATAGTCTCAATAGACAGTTGATAGCAAAATATTTGGAATATGCTAAGCGACCAAACATTTTTTTATGTAGCTTTTTGGTTGATTTTATCGGATCTGAGTATTTATTTTTAAATTTCGACAATAAATTCATTAACAAAATAAAACAACACATTATTTAATTTTTCATCAAATATTACATCAAAACAATATTATTACTTACATCACATCCTGAATACACTGCCTTTATGGAGGCCGCACACATCATTGTAGATTGCAAACCCAGTCCTAAATGACTGTATATCAACTGACAAAGTTCCTGATTGTAGATAAATTTACTAGTATACGTCCGATTTAAATTTGTCTAAAAAGAAAAAGAAAAAATAAGAAATGTAGAGCGTATCGACTGTTAAACGTTTGTTGTTAAAGTAAATCCACCATACGGGCATCCAAGAAATATGTTGTTATCTAAACTAATATAATAAAGAGTTTGCAAGTTTGTGACTTTATAGGGGGGTAATCTCTGAACCGATTTTGAAAATCCTTTTACCACCAATAGAAAGCCATGATATTCCCATCCTCGTCGCCACTGTTATGTAGGTGTGAAGGGATACAAGTGAAACTACTCACGGCTAATAGCACACTGGTTTAATCCTGCATTAAAGGTGTGGGTGGGGACGCGGCGCACGCACACATACGCGCCGCTCACGCATACATATACAAATAGATTTTAAGTTAAGGTTTCCACTAAGTTAAGGTACAGCTAGTTTTGTATATAATTAAGGTCAGTGAAATCCTCTCTGTGTAAAAAAGTTCTAACAAAAATTTATATTATTACCATATCAGCCTGTTGTCGTCCAATGTTGAAGATAGGCCTTTTTTTTGTCCGAGGGGAAATGCGTTGACGCATTCCCACCGCCGCTACAGCGTATTCGCGCGCTGGCGGTGGGATATGTGGGACTCGCCCTCTCCATAGCGTGGTATGCTAAACTCATACCACGAGGAGAGGACCCTACTAACCACTAAAACCTCCCGGACACTCCTTCGATCCGCCGTTGGCGGGGGCCGGGTACAATCCAGCCCCCCGACGGCACCCGCGGCCAGTATGGCACCGCGGCATCTTCGGAGCCACACTTACAGTGGCCCATTTGCCCAATTAAAGGGACGCCTGGAGTGTAAAGGCGTCCCTACTTATCATGGATGTTGAACATAGGCCTGCCACATTGATTTCCAGCGGGAACGATTGCTAGCGGCTTGCAGCCATTGACTCTCTGTGATTTTTATGAGGTCGTCGGTCCATCTAGTAGTCGGTCGTCCCACTCGAGTTCTCCACTCGACTCCACCTTTGTGCTCTATCGGCCTTCATTTCTTTGCGATATGTGTCCTTTCCATTGCCATTTCAGCTTACTGATCCGTTATGTCAGCGGTATGATAATCTCCGTAGCGTAGCGGTATTTGGCCTTAAAACTCAGAGGTTGTAGGTTCGATCTCCACGCCGCGCGCTGGACAAGAAACCTTTGTGTAGATTCTAAGATTTCTTTCCGGGTTTGGTTGGCTGATGGACTACCCTCCGTGCCTCGGAAAGCAAGTTAAGCCGTTGGTCCCGATTGTTATAATATGTCAAATTGAATGTCCCAATGTCAAGTATGTATTTTAGTTTTACCAACTAAAATACATACTTGACTTTTACTTGCCTTAAATAGATAAATCATATATAACAATTGTACATCAGGGAACGGACAGCAGCGTTTCCTTGTATGTTACAACATAATACTGCGGTCACCAACCCGCCTGCCAAGCGTGGTGACTATGGCAAAAACCCTCCCTTGGGAGGAGACAAATGTTCAGCAGTGGACGTTGTACGGGCTGATGATGATGACATAGTGAGAGACCGCGTCTCAGACCCTTCTTCCCTCTATCTTATGGCACTGAGGTATTTTAGATAAAAATATTATAAAATTTTAAAATAATTATAGATTTTAATTTCATTGGTAATTTATTGGCCGCGGGCATCGGCATAAGATTGTTGCCCCTCATCTCCTTCCGTGGGCATCGTAGGATCTGGCCAAGGGAAATTCTGAAGATGGGCAGCAGCGTCTTCTTGGACTAAAACACCTAATACTGCTCTTGCCAACCCGCCTCCCAAGCGTGGCGAGTTTTATTAACATACGGCCCCGAGTTCCCGACAGCCCCGCTAGGCCTGCCTACGGTAGCGGTTATGGTATCGGCAGGGCTAGGGGTGCTAAGAATTCCCGGGAGACACGTGGCTACCAATCGCAAACACGAACCCTGGCCCTGGCAACACACAACGTGTGCACTTGAAGGACCAACGAAAAGATTGTTGGGCTGGAAGAAGATTGAGCAGGTTCAGGTGGGATATTTTGGGGTTGTCTGAAGTCCGTAGAGAGGGAAAGGACACGATGACCCTGAAATCTGGCAATCTGCTCTTCTACCGGGAGGGCGACCAACAATCCCAAGGTGGTGTCAGGTTTCTCGTTCACAAGTCCCTCGTTAACAACATAATTACCATCGACAGTGTGTCTAGCAGGGTGGCATACCTAACACTCAGAGTATCTAAAAGATACTTGCAGAAGGTCGTTAAGGTCTATGCAAAAACCTCGGCAACACCCAGATGAGGAAGTTGAGTGTATGTATAAGGACATTAGTAGGGCCATACATACTCATAAAACTTATTTCAATGTTGTTATGGGGGATATCAATGTGAAAATAGGCAAGAGAAGCGATCATGAGTGGATAGTGGGGAGGCTGGCCGACTTTCTGGAGAAAGAAGGACTCGTTATGATGAATTCTTTCTTCCAGAAGCCGCCTCACAGGAAATGGACCTGGCTGAGTCCCGATGGTTCCACGAGAAATGAGATCTACTTCATCATGACTGATAAGAAACGGATTTTCAATTATATATCTGTGATTCACAGGGTGAAAACCGGTAGTGATCACTTAATAGTAAGAGGCACATTGAATATGAATGTTAAACGTGAACGGTCCCATTTGTTGAAGTCTACGCTCCGACCTACTCGCGCTCAGTTCGATAACCCTGAGAGATTTCAACTCGAGCTCTAAAATCGTTTCGATTGCCTAGATGAGATCGCATCAGTGGATGAGATCAATAACAGTACCAGTAGAACCCAGAAGCTCTCTGAATACACCCTTAACATTATGGCTGAACGACGCTCGCTAAGACTGCAATCTCCCGATGAGTCACATAGGCAGCTTAATAGACGAATAAATACATCCTTAAGATAGAGCGCAACCAGAGCTCCAAAGTGTTTGCAAGATATATGTATATTGGGCAAAGCGAGATAACAAAGCTGAAGAGAGATGCTTGAAGTCTTGCGTCGACAAGAGCGGAAGTGTTAAGGGAAGTGGAAAAGTTCTATGAGCAGCTCTACGCTTCAGTCACCAAGACTGTGCCACCAGTGCGGCTACAGACCCAACACTATACCGAGGATATCCCGGACATAGCCTGTACGAGATAAGCATGGCCCTGAAACAGCTAAAGAACAAAAGGCGCCGGGTGAGGACGGAATCACATCAGAGCTCCTTAAAGTGGGAAGATCACCGGTACTTAAAGTTTTTCAGAAGCTCTTCAATTCCGCCTTGCTAGGAGGTACCACGCCTGAAGCATGAAACAAGAGTGAGGTTGTGTTGTTCTTTAAGAAAGGTGATACCACTTTATTAAGGAATTACAGGCCCATCTCACTTTTGAGCCATATTTATAAGCTGTTCTCCTGAGTTATTGCAAATCACCTCGAACGACGGTTTGATGACTTCCAACCCCCCGAACAAGTCGGGTTCCGAAAAGGCTATAGTACCGTGGACCACATACATACGCTGCGGCAAGTTATACAAAAGAGTATAACTTGCCGTTCTGTTTAGCGGTTGTGAACTACGAGAAAGCCTTTGATTCGGTCAAAACATGGGCCGTACTCTCGAGTCTCTCCAGCGGTGCCGTATTGACTTTCGATATATCGAAGTGTTGAAATATCGCCACAATGTCGATCCGATTACAAGAACAGAATACGAAGGCGATTCAACTGAAAAGAGGCGTAAGACAGGGAGACGTTATTTCTCCGAAACAGTTTACGACTACTTTGGAAGACACCTTCAAACTTCTGAATTGGAAAGGACTAGGCGTCAACATCAACGGCAAATACATCACTCACATTCGATTCGCTGATGAAATCGTGGTCATGGCAAAGTCGATGGAATAAGTCAGTGCAATGCTCGAAGACCTCAACTGAGTCGTCCAACGGGTAGGTCTTAAAATGAACATGGACAAGATGAAAATCATGTCTAACGTCCATGTTGTGCCTAGCCTTTTAATGGTTGAGAATACGGTTTTTGAAGTTGTTGACGCGTATGTATACCTAGGACAGACAGTCCAATTAGGTAGGTCCAACTTCGAGAAGGGGGTCAATCGCTGGATCCAACTCGGATGGGCAGCGTTCGGAAAACTTCGTAGTGTCTTTTCGTCCAAAATTCCTCAAGGCCTAAAGACGAAAGTCTTCAACAAGTGTGTGTTGCCAGTGATGACCTATGGATCCGAAACGTGGTGCTTCACTATAGGCCTTATAAACAGATTCAGAGTCATTCAACGAGCTATGGAGAGGGCTATGCTCGGGGTTTATCTACGAGATCGAATCAGAAGTGAGGATATACGTAAAAGAACGTGGGTTACCGACATAGCCCAATGGATTATTTCGTTGATGTGGCAATGGGCAGGCCATATAGCACGGAGAACAGATGGCCGTTGGGGCCGAAAAGTTCTCGAATGCAGACCGCGAATCGGCAAGCGTAGCGTAGGACGTGCACCTACTAGATGGACGGATGATCTGGTTAAGGCCGCGGGATCACGGTGGATGCAGGCCGCTTCTAACCGCAATAACTGGAGCTCTATGAGGGAGGCCTATGTACAGCAGTGGACGTCCTACGGCTGAAATGATGATGATGATAGATTTCAATAACTGAGTGTGCAAATTCAAGTTCTTAGACTGATTAGTGGTTAGTTTGAAGACTACCATACGTAAACTCATTGGTTCAGTAGTAGGACAACGGGTAACGGGCAAAAAACATGATCCTGCGATTACAATCCAGCTCGGTAAGAAAACGTGTGAATTATGGCAAGCAAATCCATTATAACATTGAGGCTACTCTTGTGTGGCGAGATAGTCTAACTAAATTATATTTATTAAGATTGTAATTACATTCTTACCGTTGAGCTAGCGGAATAAGACCCCCACCCTGCAAGAGTACAAGTTGCAAAATCTGCTGGTGCTGATGACAGAGCGATCACGCTTACTGTATCAGTTGTAAAGGCTGATGTTAACTGAAAAAATACATGAAGGTATTTCTTTGTTAATTTTTTTGTTTATGTTTATTGTAATTGTTAATTTCTTGTTATTTGAAATTAACAGTAAATTATATTGGAATATATAGCACAATAGTTGCTGCAGACCACAGTTATAAGATTCTCAATAGTAAGAGTCGTTTGTGCAGGTTGATTAATTCATAATTTATAACTATTGACTAAGGTAAAGTAGCAAACGCCTCCTGTGTAACAACGAGTTATGACTAATTATATTTATTTTTAATGTATAATCCTTTATTACAGATCACATGAATTCCATAATTTTTATATGTTGTGTAAAATCAAGCTACGTTTTGCAAAATAATTTTTGTTATATTACATCATAACTATTATATCAACTTACAACAAAATGGTGATTATTTATTTTCTAACCAACATTTATTTCAAATTTATTATATACTCACCATTATAACTGCGATGTCATTGATTCTCAACCAAAGAATTTTACTGTCGTGCGCAATAATATTTTGTATTTGTCGAACGTGATTATCATCAGTATCATTTGAAAGAGTTTTCACACCTGCCACTACTCTGTATTCTGTAGAATCGATTAGTTCATATGCCCTGAAGAGATAAGAAACTTATAACTAGTAACTGAGTCTGAGTAATTTTTGATTTTTATTTATCGCAATTATACATTTCTTTCATATTTAATTACAGAAGAAGTCTTGCAGTTTAAAATGGGTATCTACACTTATGTAGTAAAAGAGAGATTTTTTGTGCGTTTTCTTTGTAATCAAGAAAGAATAAAACAAAAAAAAAACTGTACCGAGGCGAGACTTAATGACTTTGTAAGGCATTGTTAAAATAATGCTTCACAAAGTCATAAAGTCTCGTCTCATCGATTGATGGCAACGCCATTCCATAGATTAAACCTGCTCGCCAAAGACATAACGGATCGCAGTAATACCCTCGCTTTATATATAATGTATATTCCGACATGTTAACAAAACACAACATTGGGTGGTGTACCATCTCAAGAGGCGCAAATTTAGTACCCTTGACAGTGGTTATGTATTTGTGCCTTTTGGTGTCGAAACATTGGAGTCGTGAGGACCGGGAGCCAAATTAATTTATAAAAACCTCGCAGCGGCCCTCCGCTTCTTCGAGTGCTGGTTTTTACTTTGCACAGCAGGGAAGCATTGCCATTCAACGGGGTAAAGCTGCCAGCATTCTGGGAACCTTTACAAGTAGAATAAATTTAGAATAATAGTATTTTCTAAGTTTTATTTTAAATTTGCTACTTATAATTGTATAATGTTATCTCAAAATAAATGACTTAGTACAAAACCTAATGTTGTGCTTTGTTAACATTTTCCAACACTCACTAAGTTAGTCGGACGTCAAGTGTTCTTACTGCATCCTGAGAAAATGAGAATCTGCGCACTAAATAGCGTATGTTGTAAGCGTTCCTAAGTTGCTGTAATTATTAAACCAACAACGGGGTGTTTACAGACTTACACTAATGTAGCGGACATCTGAATACTCGCGTGAAAGTTAAAGAGTTTGTCATAATATATAAAATCTATACTTATACAGGGTTGATACGACAGAGGGGCATTAAATTACGCTACGTTTACTATACATGTTTTTTATTAATCCGATACGGTATAAAATTAAAAAGCAACCAAATTGAGATTTTTTTTCTTTCAAACAAACGAAATAGCTTACAAATCAGAGTAAAACGTAACCACCCTTTGTAAATAAATTTCACTAACTTAGCAAAGCGGCAACGTTGCGCGCGCGCCGTTGCGGGATGTTTTGCAATGATTTGCGTCAGAGCGGCAACAACGCATCGTAAGGAAAGATACATCGTGTTCAAACGGCGCAAAAACTTAAAAAAGCATTTGCGACTAAACTACTGCTCCTATTTAATTGATTTTTGGTACAGAGCTTGGAAATGGTACCTAGTATAGGCAGTTTAAAGGAAAGCCCCTCTGTCGTATCAACCCTGTATATAAAGCTGAAGAGTTTGTTAATTTGCTTGAACGCGCCAATCTCAAACAATTCTTTCAGTGTTAGATAGCACATTTATCGAGGAAGGCTAAAGACATGTTAGTTATGACGTTCTTACGGAATCGGGAGTTATGCGGGAGAAACCGCGCGCTTATGAGATATAAAATTAGTATTATCGAATGGTATTTACTACATTCAGTAATGTCTGTAATCTACACTAATATTATAAAGAGGAAACCTTTGTTTGTTTGTTTGGGTGTAATGAATTGGCTCAAAAAGTACGGGACCGATTTCAAAAATTCTTTCACCATTCGAAAGCTACATTATCCACGAGTAACATAGGTAAAATTAAAAAAAAAAAAAAATTGTTCCGTAAGATATTTGGGTTTTTCGGACACAAGGTGTAAAAAATCAAACAGAAAAGTTACTTATTTTGCGTACGCTGCCTAAACTATAAAAGATAAAACCATAAAATGTTCTAATTAATTGTAGATCTTATAAATATATTCAAAAAAGTCCGCGACACACTATACTTATCTATGTCGAGTGAGGCACAAGAACCATTTTTTTATTTAGAAATATTGATTTTTTTTTGGACTACAATTAAACGCGTTTATTTTACTCATGCTATTAATCCTTATCAAAATAAATTATTTCATCACCAAGTACAGTTTATGTAGATAATATTTGGTCTTTGAACGTTCGGTTTTGAAGTTATGGCGAAATTAAAATATTACGATTTCTGCTGCACGGCCCGTAGCGAAGTCTAATAATTTTCGTGCGATTTTTTTTAGATTTCGTTCCTAAAACTACACCTACGCAAAAGTTCTTCTCAGAGCTAATCAACAGTTCTTTTCAGGGCTAAACAACTGTTCTTTTCAGAGCTAGAATATTACACGCTATTAATATTTTCTTGAACATTTGAAAATGCCTAAAATGCCTATTAATTACATTTAAATATTTTCATCATTAACAACTTTAACATCCACAGAAAGACAATCTGTGCAATGACTGCGTCGTCGATGTTTGTGTCGGTGTCTGTGAATTGACCTGGGAATCATTTTGCTGACCGTGTCTTTCCTGGGAAGGCTTTTTGCAGCGGTAACCGACATTCGCACGGAGCCGCGGGCGACCGCTATCACTACATATTATAAAACAAAGTCCCCGGCCGCGTCTGTCTATCTGTCTGTCTGTTCGCGATAAACTCAAAAACTACTACGTGAATTTTCATGCGGTTAATTGTTACCAATCGATAGAACGATTCTTCCGGAAGGTTTACGTACATGATTTGTTTAGTTTCTGTGTACATTTGACTAATATATATATTGATATTCGTCAGTGGTGTCGGAAAAAAATAAGTCATTTGGGAGCTTTCAACGATAACGCTGCCTAAACCCTATTAGATATAACAAAACAATGTATGGCAAAAATATTTTTCTCTTTTAGATCTACAAAAAAGTCTGCGATAGCATATGTCTATCTTTCAAGGTTAGCTTGCTATATCCATTATATCTTTTAGAAAAATGATCATTTCTAATGCGGTAATTGTAAAGCTAATCAGACGGATTCAGTATTTACCGTTATCATTTTAAATGAGTTAATATTCTGAAGCATTTCATGCAGATTATTTTACCCCTACACTATCTAATTTAAATGAATAACTTAGAAGTTATCGCAAAATAACAGCGCGTGTTTTCGCAGCGCAGCGAGTGAGGTAGGCCTAATGCAATTATGCGCGCTCGATCCTTAAGAATTATAGGGCAAATTTTTTGTATTGTGTTCGTTGTAACTATGATGGATAGATACTTGAACACCTATTCATTTAGTGTTTGTTGTATTGTTAGTCCTGAAGAGTGTAGGTATTTCATACGATAAAAGTATACCTACCCACTTACTTATTTCACTAAGTTTTAGTAGGTACCGATATTAATTTGTTTCTGTTTGTTTTGACCTAGTTTCGCCCATTTTGTTAGAGGTTTAAAGACATTCTGTAGTATAAGTATCAGTATTGTACCCGTGCGAAGCCGGGGCGGGTCGCTAGTAATTTAATTAAAACGTTACGTTGCGTTAAGTTCTTAAGAAAGGTCAGTTTAAAAGCCTTTTTTTTTGTCCAGGGGGAAATGCTTGCATGCATTACCACCGCCGCTGCAGCGTATTCGCGCGCTGCGATATGTGGGGCTCGCCCTCTCCATAGCGTGGTATGCTAAACTCATACCACGAGGAGAGGACCCTTCACCACTAAAACCCCCTGGACACTCGTTCGATCCGCCGTTGGCGGGGGCCAGGTATCCGGCCCCAGTTTAAAAGACCTGCATGAAGAGATTAATGAATGTAGGAGAGGCGAAAGTGGTATGTCAAGATCGTAGCAATTGGTAGGAAGTGTTCTCTGCCTACCCCTATGAGAAAGAGGCGTGAATATTATGTAGCAGGACCTCAATAGTTAAGCCTTGTTATGCTCACCCTGTGATTGAGTTTTCAAAGTATACACTGGTAGCCGTTGTCAATACATGAGAATAAGTGACCAATACACCTCCCGCATGGTGGCCTCTGGTTGTGTCATTTATTTGTAATGTATTTTGTATAGATACCTGAAATGAAGTATTCTTATGTAAGGTAAACGCAGCTATTACCGCGGTAGTCAAAAATCTGCAGGTATTCCCGAGGTATGCAATATAATTGTAATTTTAAGCAATTACAAGCATATTTTACTCAAAAAGTAAAATGTTTATGAAAGACAATTTTATATCCGTTTGAATGGATCCGTGGCGCACTGTGCACAACAACGCAGAAAAACAAAACAACGATTAGTTTGCTGCAATTCGGCGCCGGAGCACGACTTCCATACAAACGATAGTCGCGAACTGTAAGAACGCTCAATATTTTGTTAAGGTTATTGCGTCGTTAAAAAACCATTTATACAGATTCTAAGTAGGTCAAAAGGTGGATTATAGTTTTAGCCATGATTGTAACTATCTAATTTTCATTTATTTTGCACAGTTTTTCGACAATTAACAAAAATAAAATACCGCGGTAATGGCTTCACAATGTTCGTCTTGAATGTATTAACCGCGGTTAACTCGGTAGTAGCATAAATCAGTACCAATCGTTTTATAAATTTTTTAAGAATATTTTATATAGCAATAACCCAAATGATGTGACAATTCGTTTCAGTCATTAGGTATTTATGGTTAAAAACTATTTCCGCGGTATGAAAATTGCACTAGGACTCTTATTTGTTCGTCCTTAATTGACTCATAAAAATTAACTTTGTATGAGAGCACTAAATGGAATACGACACGAAACCTTGCCTTACTATCTTTTTTAAACCCAAGAATTTAATTCAAGTATCAAGAAAATTTTTAGGTAACTTTATTGGCTGTTGATTTAACTTTTGTTTTGATAAAAATTAATCAAATTTTATCGATCGGGATTAGATTATTTGTACTATCGCAGATGAAGCTATCACCGATGGTTATAACAAGCCATTACTCGGTAATTACTTGTATAAGCAGCTATTACCGAGTATTATTACTCGGTATTAGCTTCACCATAGAAATCTAACACCGAGTGATAATAGCATTTATTTTTGAGTTTAGGGTTCTCTAGAAACAATATCTAAGTATTTGAAATTCTTCAGACTTTAGCTAGCTAGCTTTCTAACTCATATTTTTTTTGTGGCAATGGTAAAATAGGCGAAGCATTCGAGGCTGCCTCTTTTCATTTTAAATAAAATAAATATTTATTTTTATTTCTTATTACCATAGATTAGAAAGAATTGGTGCGAAACTTGATGAATCGCCAACAATACCTCCATAAAGATATTATTACCTAAAATAAGCAAATATTATTGAATATATAATTACCTACCTACCTATTATACAGCTGCGGGAATGATGACTTGTTTTTTAATAAATATTTGGTACGGAACCAAAATGCCTATTATTTTTCTACCCTCGGTAATAGAATCACGATTCGCGGTATTAGCTGCAATCACTTTCAAATACCTCGGTAATAGCAACATTCGGATTTGTATATTTAATATTTTTTTTCTTTATATATTTACTCAAAAATTACCTATATCTTTATAGATTTCTAAAGTCCATATCCAAACGTATCAGAAAATATATACTTGTAACTGTTTTTACTATAAGAAATTCTTATTTCGAGAGGTTAAAGCTTAAGGTCCTGAAATTACCTCGGTAATAGCTGCGTTTACCTTAGTCATTTTTTATCTTTAAAATAATATAATTGTATTTTCTGACACACATTTTGTAAAAATCGTTAATTTTTTTTTTGTATTCTATTGGTAATTATAATTTTTATAGTTCTTCTTTTATGAAATTCAAATATCGCGTTGGAAATAAATACTAATAAATAAAACTGAAGAGTTCGTTTGTTCGTATGCTTGAATGCGCTTATTTTTGTTCCGATCCGATCTGAAAAATAATTTCAGTGATAGATAGTCCATTTATCGAGAAAGGCTTGTAATGAGCCTAGATTAAAATAGCAATATCTATGTGTGTTGTTATACTTATTTATCGCCGCAATACTAATTAATAATAATTGTTCTTTCGTACTACATTTAAAATATTATTATATATAAATACTTGTATTTACAACGTAATTGTGTTTTTCTTCTTTGTCATCTGTTGGTACGACTATCCTCTCTTCAACGCTGTGCACTTCTGAACCTATTGTGTAAAATAATAAAATATTATAGCTTAAACTCTTTAAGTCAGTGATTCTCAACGGGGTCCCATGTTGGCATAAAAAAATGGATTCATAAGTTGTAAGTATGATAAATATGATAGAAAAAGGGGGGTCCACCATAAAGTTATTAAAGGGGTCTTCTACGAGGAAATAAGTTTGGGATCCACTGTTTAGGTTTGTTAGCAATTTTAAAATAAAATCAATTAGATTATGAAGGTGCCCTACAAATAACTATTTACGTTGGCCATTATGGTGTGATTATGGAGTGATAAACAAAGTGGTTGGAAAAATCAATTAGGTGTAAAGTCCATACTATTACCCTAAGTTTGGCTTAATAAAAGGCCAAAAGAAATGCTCATAAAAAAGTTTTCACTTATTCGAAGGTATTTTTTTTTGTTGTCCAGGGTAAATTACCCATTCCCATCAACGCTGCAGCGTATTCGCGCACTAACGGTGTGGGCTAAAACCCCCCGGACACTCCTTCGATCCGCCGTTGGCGGGGGCCGGGTACACATAAGCAATCCGGCCCCCCGACAGCACCCGCGCCCAGTATGGCACCGCGGTATCTCCTGGGCCACAATGTACCTAATACAATTAGACACTAGCTTCCCGCGCGAGGTTTTACCCGTTTTAAGACGCAAGTAGGTATCAAGTATTATCAAATTCTTGGCTAATTTAATTTTTTTCATACATACTTGCATGGCTTAACATTATTTTAAATCCCTTCTTAGTGTTATAACAACTGTTCGAATTTCACATTTCTACTAGTAGTGGTAACGGCTGTGAGTGCGTCTATATTTCAGTGGCAACTTAGATTCGATATTAAAGAATAACACATACCCCATAAAACAATGATAAATAAAATAACTTTCATTTCTCGTCCGTTAAATAATCTATTGCTATGATATCTATATTTTATACTGACTTACAAGTCGATGATTGAATGTTAATAAATATGTTGGATTCTTATCAATTTGAAGAGTTTGATAAACAACAATCTAAATTAATGTTAAGAGTTAAACGAACGGTATTTATCATCAGTACTTGTCGACATCCTCCGTAGCGTAGCGGTATTTGGCTCGCTTTAAATCTCGGAGTCTTTGTGTAAATTCTAAAATTTCTTTCCGGGTCTGGTTGGTTGAGGGACTACCCTACGTGCCTCGCAAATCACGTTAAGCCGTTGGTTCCGATTGTTATAACATCATCTTTAATAATTGTATATCAAGGGACGGGCAGCAGCGTTTCCTTGTGTAGCACAACATAATACTGCGGTCACCAATCCGCCTGCCAAGCGTGGTGACTATGGCAGATACCCTCCCCCGGGAGGAGGCCCATGTTCAGCAGTGGACGTTATACGGGCTGATGATGATGATGATGATGACTTGTCGACGGGTATCGTCGCATGACAACGACACGACGACAGTGCTTAAACTGCAAGCCAACGCACTGTCTTTATAGGGTTCCGTACCTTAAGAGACCCTATTACTTAGACTTCGCTGTCTGCTTGTCACCAGGCTGAATCACCAGAACCGCGATAGCTAGACTAGTAGTTGAAATTTTCACAGATGATGTATTTCTATTGCCACTATAGGAAACGACAAATACTTAAAATAAAATATTTAAGGGGGGCTCCCATACAATAAACATTTTTTTGGCCATTTTTTGCTAGTTATCAATGCAACAGGCTGGCACTTGAAAATGGTACGAAACCCTTTGTGGGAGAGTCCGACTCGTACTTGACCAGTTTTTGAAAATCATATACCATCGCACCGTAGAGTAGACGTCGACATATTGTCGACGATAGGTATTTGTCGACATGTCGATCAATGTCGTTCAAAAAAAATATTTATCGTTCGTTTGTACACCTCAAGACTAAGTGGTGTTCTTCAGCCTTATCATTTGTTTGTTATGAATATATTTAATATATTATAGAATTGTGTATAAGTCGAGGGTTTGAAAGAAAAGAAAACCATTTTCATACCTAAGCAGCAGTCCCAGAATAGTCGGCTACAACTTCAATTATAGTCTCAATTAACTACGAATCGTATACCTAGGTAAAATTCAAGAACATCGAATATATATAATCCTAAGAAGTAATAAAGGGTCATAAACAGGGAAATTCAAAGACGTAAAAGCGAATGAATAGGTACCGAAAAAATATATTTTAATATTAATTATTGAATTAATAATAATTTGATAGATAAATCACAGCGTGTCTTAAAATTGTAGGTAACAAGCTTGTGTCCGCGACTTCGTCTGCGAGGAATAATTACTTTAGGTTTGGCCTAGTAGTTCCTGACATTAGTGCGTTGAAGCAAGCAAATAAACAAGCACTTCTTATTTATAATAATAATAATAATAGAAGAGATTTCGTTAGAAATAAGTAGTACCTTTGTATATTGCCTTTTCTTTGCATTTTATTTACTATATTTCTTATGTGTACATAAAAAAATAAAAAATTGCCAAAAACATGGATTATGCACATAGATGTTACATAATATAAAAAGTATTGTTTCGCCTAAGTCACAATTAACATTTTATTTAAAATCTAAAAATTCTTTGTGTGTGTGGCCGTTTAACTTAAAACTAAACAATGCCTTACTAACTACACCACCTTTACTGTAAGAGAATTTAGAAATACATTGAATATGGTAAGTGATATAGTAGCTATCGTCAACTAATTTTCTAATCGAAAATAAAGCCCTGAGTATATCTTATCTTTAATATAAATAAACAGCGATCTTACTGTGAGCGAAGTAACCTTCTTATTGTACTTTTTGTAACACATTTGTATGCTGATATCAGTCCCGTAATAAAAATAAATGGGATCTCTGCTGATCTAAATATTAGGAAACAAATTCAAGCGAACAAAACAGATCTTTTCACTTACATAAAGCATTGGGTAATCGATAAAACGTTTTGTTCAGTTGCTTATAGATGCCGTAGAGAATAAATTATAGGTAACAAAGTCATGATATTTAAGAATTCCTTATTGAAAGTTCGAACTGTGGTTTTGTGAGAATTTTATGAGAGCTGAAGAGTTTGATTGTTTGAACGCGCTAATCTCAGGAATTCCAGGTCCGATTTGAAAAATCCTTTAAGTATTAGATAGTCCATTTATCGAGGAAAGCTATAAGCTATATTCCATTATGAAGTTCCCACGGGAACGGGAGCTACGTGGGTGAAAGCTTGTCGTTAATATGCGCGTTTAAAAATAAACAACTAAAAATAGGCCTTCCTCGAAAATAATGTTGCCATATTTACAGAGTTATTTCTTGCACACACCTATAGCGCCCGTGTGCAAACGTTAGTACTTGTTCTAGCCTGAACAGCATTAATAAACTTTTTTGTATTGAAAGACACGATGAAAACGATCTACCGTTTCTAGCGACAAGTTCATACTGTTTGATCGCACCTGACGTCGCGCGCTCCGCCGCTAGTTCGACGTGAACACATGCAAACATCGCCCGCGTTTGATATTGCCGCGAGCTCGCCGCGCGCGCCATTCACTAGCTTACCCGCTACTTTGACCGCACGTGCATTTCATACGTGAACATATTACGCCTTGGATATTACGCCATATGTTAAATATCTCGTGACCGCTTCCGCCACCGCGCCCGCTACCGTGCCCGCCACCGCTCCCGCTACCGCACCCACCACCGCACCCATGAGTCAACATTAATGAGTACTTACCCTAGCGCCCCTTAATAAGCGCGCGGAATGGGTATTATTTAGTATAATATACAAGGAACCATGAATCCTGTATAAATATGTAAAATGCACTTCCAACATCCGTTTTTCCTATCCAAATGCTATGGCCTAACCAACGGTTGTCTGGAAGAGATCACTATTATAACTGTACTGAACTGTAATAAATTGTAATACAGACCAGACGGAAGAATTATAAAAATCCGTAAAATATATAATTCATACATTGCGATTAGCTACTTAAGTGACGTTACAAGCGTGGATTAGATCAAAAAATGATACATTTTTTTGATCTAATCCACGCTTGTAACGTATAATACATAATAAAAAAAAAATCTATTCATAAAAAATTAAGAACAAATCAGACAGACAAAGTAAACAGTAGGGTAGTAGTAGTAGCTCTAGGGAAAGTTCTGCCAAAATCAAACGTTACTAAGATTAGCGGTAACAAACAGACATACAGAAAGACAGATCAATTTAATTAATTTGCATAGATATTTGTCAGTGCAATATAAAAATATAATATACTTAGTAGCAATGTGATTGTATCCTTTTCTTCTTTAGAATACTTGTTTACAATATACCTAAACCACTATATTGTAGAGGTAGATTGACTAAATTATCTAAAGATTCATTCATAGCACTCGGGTTCCATTCTTATGTTGACTCAATACTAAGATATGGTTCAATTTTCTGGTGAAATTTCGATAAAGAACGTGCCTTTCTATTTATAGCTCAAAAGCGATGCATTAGATTAACATATTCTCTAACAAACAGAGCTGTTCGAGTTTACTCGAGCTAAAGATAAAGATATGCTTCGTACAGTTTCTAGTAAGACACGTTTGTTACATCAGAGTGTTTTGACTGTGTGGTGGTGGGTACGTATCAAAATCCCGAATTTTAAAATACCGATGGACGAAATCCCGAAAATCGAAACGGCTGAATGGCTGAATGGCTGTTTGGTCGAAAATTTAAAATCCCGATAGTTCATTTGCCCGAAAGTTTAAAATTCCGAAGTTTAAAAACCCTTAGTTAAAAATCCCGAAATAGTCACCGTTTCCGAGAAAAACAATTTTTTGTAAACCTAACCGAACACTTAGAAGTTGCCTAAAAAGAGTAGTCTAGGGAAGTAGCGTGGTTGGTCACAGTTCTAACATAACCTAACCTATTTTACCCAGTTCAAAATGACGAATCATAATCTATTGCATATGTTTTCACCATTGTTTAATTATCTAGTTGCAGGCAGATTGTATGATTCATCATTTTGAACTGGGTTAGGAAGGTTAGAGCTGTGATCAACCGCGCGTGAGCCGAGCGAGCCGGCGAACGCTACGTCCAAGTTGCTTGCAGATTTTATTTGGTTCTCTTTGGAATTTCATCCATCGGTATGTCGTCCATTCGGGATTTCGTCCTTTTGGGCATTTAAAACTTTCGGTATTTTGAATTTCGGTGTTTTGGACGTCGGTATTTCAATCATAGGTATTATGAACTTTCGGGATTTTGATACGTACCCGTTGTGGCACGTAAATTTAATTAGATACCATTTTATTTTTATAAAGTAACATGTCCTCCCTGATCTGACTCACTGACTGATTCATCAACGCCAAGGCAAATCTATTGAAGATGAAGATACCGTGGCTTCATTTTGTGACGTAGAAAGAAAGGTCTGCTAAGAAAGGATTAAAAAGAAAGGAAGAATATTCAACCCCTAGGAGGAGGGGGGGGGGGCATTTAATTATAAAATTTCTACGAGGTAAAACCGCGAGCGAGAAGCTAGTTATCAAAATTATAAGACTATGTGTGTGTCTAATTATCATCAGTGTTTATATATTTAGAATAACTGACATAAACTTATATTGTTTACTAGGTTCGCGCGCGCGGTTTAAACCGCATGGGAGCTATGCGGTTAAAACCATGCGCGTTTCCGTGAGAATTTCATAATGAAATAAAGCCTTCGTCGATATATTATTATGGGCTATCAAACACTTACATTTATTTATTATTATATTTTAAGCAACAGTATGATACGTATTTATAAATAAGGACACTTTGTACAGAAATACGTTCAGGTACAGGTCTCAAAGCTGCACTCAATCAAGCGGTACTGACACTAATTCAATTACACACACTTCACAATTATTTCTAGTGAAGTGATCAAAGTTTAAAGAGCATCTCCGCATACCGGTACTGTACAGGTTAAAATAAATACAGTAAATATTTAATGTGCCATTTACTTATACTAGCTTCCGCGCGCGGTTTCACCCGCGTAACTCCCGTTCCCGTGGGAACTTCATAATTAAATATTTAGTATATAGCCTTCTTCGATAAATGGGCTACCTAACACTGATAGATTTTTTAAATCAGACCAGTAGTTCCTTAGTTTAGTGATTTCAAGCAAAAAATACAAACAAACTCTTCAGCTTTATATGTATATAGCTTCCCGCGCACGGTTTCACCAGCGTAACTCTCGTTCCCGTAGAAACTTTATAATAAAATATAGCTTATAGCCTTCCTCAATAAATGGGCTATCAAACACTCAAAGAATTTTTCAAATCGGACCAGTAGTTCCTGAGATTAGCGCGTTCAAACAAACAAACTCTGCAGCTTTATAATATTAGTATAGATAATGGTTAAAATATTTTTTAATAACTCCGTATAAAACGAGATTTATTCGGTGTTTTACTTAAATATTTAGGTATTGGAGGTGTTCTTTTTTAGTTCTAATTTAAGGGTGATTGTAGGGGCGGAGCGGTAATTGGCTCGCTTTAAATGTCGGAGGTCGTGGGATAATTTCCCACGTCAAGAAATCTTTGTGTAGATTTCTTTCCGGGTCTGGTTGGCTGAGAGTCTAGCCTCTGTGCCTCGGAAAGCACGTTAAGCCGTTGGTCCCGATTGTTATGTGCAAGGAAACGAGCAGCAGCGCTTCTTTGTGTGTTACAAAATTATACTGTGGGCACCAATCCTTCTGCTAAGCGTGGTGAATTTGGCATCTCCCTCGGGAGGAGGCCCTTATTCATCAGTGGACGTTATACAGGCTGATAACGATGATTATGTAGGATTTTCATAATTATTAAACTTTTGCTAGTGTCAAGTAGTTTTATCTACACTAATATTAGATATACCTAATGAGAAAAGAGTTAAATTGTTTGTTAGTTTGCATTGAATATCCTACGGAACTCGTGGACCGATTTAAAAGAAAATATTTCTCCGTTAGGAAGCAACGTTACGGGAAAGCGAGCTACGAGGGCGTGACCGCGCGGGAACTAAATAGGCATAACATACTTATATGTAAAGCTCAGAAGCATAAGGTCGGATGTGCCATTATACGTCAGCATAATGATTTGTCTTATGTGCCCTTATCGTAAACTGGCACTTGCAACCAAATGCTTCTAAAGTATACTGGTACATCAGTCCTTAAGCTTCTGAGTTCTCTAGACCTCAGAACCTTAAGGACTATTATTATCTATATGTACTATGAGGTGCCGTGTGGTTTCCGGCTTAGAATAGACCACCCCATGTCTTCCCAAGGGTGTCGTAAAAGGCGACTAAGGGACATAACGGCTGATGGATGGGCACCAGCATCTATTAGCTCAACGTTTACATCTTACTGCGATCACCCATCCGTCTGCCAAGCGTGGTGATTATGGCAATATCCCTCAACGATCCTGGCTTGCCAAGATCTGTTAAGAGGAGGCCCATGTTCAGCAGTGGACGTTAACGGGCTGTTGATGATGATGACTATGAGGTCGATGATGAATGGTATATGCTCTTCTAGTTTTTTTTCTGAACTGAACTGAACATACTGCACATACTGGAATTAGTATCCAATATATAAAAACACACAACCTCCGTAGCGTAGCGGTAATCGGCTCGCTTTAAATCTTGGAGGTCGTGGGGTTCGAGCCCCATACCGGTCAAGAAATCTTTGTGTAAATTCCAAGATTTCTTTCCGGGTCTGGTTGGTTGAGGGACTACCCTCCGTGCCTCGGAAAGCACGTTAAGCCGTTGGTCACGATTATTATAACATCATATATAATAATCGTATATCAAGGAACGGGCAGCAGCGTTTCATTGTGTGTTACAACATAATACTGCGGTCACCAACCCGCCTGCCAAGCGTGGTGACTATGGCAATACCTACCCTCGGGAGGAGGCCCTTGTTCAGCAGTGGACGTTATACGGGCTAATGGTGATGATGACATAAAAATATAATAAAAATAATATTCCTCCAAACTAAGTTTCTTCGAGGCGTAGTGTAGTAATTTATTTCAACATAAAGAGGCAAACAAAGGCTTTAACGCAAGCACTACAACTTGAACGTGAGCTTACTTTGCTTAGCCATGAATATTTAAGACTGACTTCGATAATAACAAAGAACAGATTTTAATTAAATTGTTGCGCATACCACTAGATATTCACTAAGCTAAGAATTAGGTAAATTTATTAAATACATAAAATATATAAGGTAGAGAGACAAAGTCACGTCGCACGGGCCTCATAAAAACTCTGTCGGTGTTTGTATGTTGGTATTTCCCGTAGGTTACTTCTCTGTGCTTTGTTGTTTAACCCTATAATTGTGTCGGAGGTTGTAAACTCCTTTTAAATTTAGCTCGAAGTTTTTGCTTTTATGTCATAACCACTTTTGATGTGAGAACTGAGAGAGACTAAGGCTTTTAAAAGTCATTTACTACTAATATACTAATATACAAAGCTGAAAAATTGGTTTGCTGGAACGCGTTAAACTCAGGAATTATTAGTCCGATTAAAAAAAAATCTGTTAGTATTAGATAGTTTTTTTATCGAGGAAGGTTGTAGGCTATATTTAATCATGGAGTTCGTTCGACAACGGGAGTTACGCGCGTGAAACCACGCGCAGGAAGCAGGTGTATGGTGTAAAATAATAAGAACACTGCTGAACATGGGCCTCCTCCCGAGGGAAAGTATGTGCCATAGTCACCACGCTTGGCAGGCGGGTTAGTGACCGCAGTGTTATGTTGTACAACACAAGGAAACACTGCTGCCCGTTTCCTTGATATACCTTGTGCTTGATATAGTACTAGTGCCTTGAAAAGCACGTTAAGCTGCTTACCAAAGCAGACCCGGAAATAAATCGTAGAATTTACACAAAGATTTCCTGTCCGTTGTGGGAATCGAACACTCGATCTCCGAGATTTATAGCGAGCCAAATACCGCTACGCTACGGAGGTTGTCTCTTGGCTTAATAATACGGAGAGATTAAAACTTCTTGTTCAGTTGCAATTCTATGTATTTTCGACAGATAAGCATATATATAAAATTTAATCTAATGGTTTTTGCAACTCAACTATTAAAATGTAGTGATCCTTTTGCTTTCCACATCTTTAATTTCTTACTCCTTTGTTCGCGTTTTCCGATAAGCAAAGTCCTGAACAGATACAAATTATTATATGGAGGTAAGATTTGATTGTTTGTTGGTATTGAATAGGCTCAGAAGCTACTAGACCGATGTAAAAACCATTTAATTATTAAAAAGCTATATTTAAAAATGAAGTTACCACAGCAACGAGAGCTACGCCTACGCGGGAGAAACCACGTGGCGAAAGCTAGTAATTGTAATAAATATACTGGGTGACTTTTTTACCGTCTTCGTAATATTATGGTGTGTTGTGGTGGAATAGAAACTATACATAATAAACGTAATATACATAATACGCCCAGTATATTTGTAATAGTATTTTAGTAATTAGAGTTTCGAAAATCTCATAAATTACTTAAAAGAAATACACCCTACATAGCGCGTGCATAATAATAAAATTGGTGCCTATAATACCTTGGCCGCAATCACATATGAATGAAAAGAGTAATCGAAATAGCTAAATTTCATATACATATCACGCCCTATTATTTTCAAGGCAGTAAAAAAGTCATCCAGTAGATATTGGCAAATTTGTTAGGCATGCAATGAAGGCAATCTTACAATAAGAAAACTGAACAATTTTTACATTTTGATTTCTGATTTAAATTTTAAATAAATATGGTTAAAATTTAAATTAGGTTTAATTTAAATATATTAATAAAAGCGTCGTTTGTTCTGTCTCTTCATAGTAGTGGTTCAAAATAAATTCGTATTTTTCTGTTTGTTAACTTCTTTGTCTGTAATGCTACTTCTAGTAAGTGCACCTAATTTGCATAAAATAATCTAAAATTGTACTGTTTGGTACTTCATTCAATTTCTAAAGGGTATTCAGATACATTTATAGTGATGTGTTGCATACGCAAGGGGCTTTTGTGGAATGGATAAATCATTTAATAAGGCGGGTACTCTGCTCGCCTGGATACATACCTATGCCCAGTTTCGAACTTAATATTCAAAAGTAAAACAGCAACAAACATTGGCACACCACGCATTTTAACCTAGTAGCCACATATAGTGATGTGCAAGTCTCGAGGTGTCCGAGTCCTTTTGCCTAGAGCTCGGCGTCGTTTACAGACGACTCGGGAGTATTTTTCAGAGCTCGAGCTTTTTTGAAGTTTCGAGTCCTTTTTGTAGGCTCGAGCCCTTTTCGAAGGCTAGAGCTCTTTTGAAGGTTCGAGTTCTTTTGAAGACTCGAGCCCTTTTTGAAGGCACGAGCCCTTTTGAGCGCTCGATCGATCTCGAGGCATTTCTCTTTAGCGCACTAGTATTTTTCTGCCCTCTAGTTTTAATGGATGCTGATGAATGAAAATAAGTAGAGGTAAACCACAATAGATTAAGCGTTTACGGTGCACTTCATTCTCATTTTGGAGACTCGAATTCTTTTGAAGGCTCAATTCCTTTGAAGGCTCGAATTATTTTAAAGCCTTAAGACTTGGCTCAAAAAAATCGCGGCTTGGTTAGGCTCGGAACTCCATGCTTACCGAGCTCACTGAGTCTTGCCATTCCGCCTCGAGGCTTCAGAAATAACACTCGACGCCTCGACGCTTTTACACCACTACTCATAGCCTATAAGAAAGAGATTTGAAATCGGACGGTTTTTGAATTAATCAGTTTCAAACAGGATCTTTTTCAAGATGTTACTTCACGCAATGATTAACACCATAATATCATCTCTTGTCTTCTACTAGGTAGGTACCTACCTACATATATAAAATAAGTTAATTATCCTATTTATTGCTAAAGTAGTTAGATAAATTAATATATAATTTAATTGAATGACCAATTTTAAAACGTACACATCCCAAGCGATTTGCCAAATGACATGTGCCTTTTTAGAACTACCGAATTCAATTTAGGTTGTACCCAACGAAAATTCAAAACTCCGTAGCGTTGAAGTACCCATTCTGTTTTATTTATAGCTATTCCAAAATGTCTTCATAAACCGAGAAGCCCCGTGTTCAAATTGCAGGTAAACAACAGCAATAGACAATTTTACCCACCTCAATTTACAGCGTACAAAGTTACAATGTTAATATCTATTCATAACGTCATTTTCGGTTCCCTTAACTGTGCATGTATTGTTGATATATTATATTATTATGTTAACCGTTTTATGAATTGAATAACATACGTAAGTATAACAGGTTCTGCACAAATTGAGTTCCACCGACATACCAAAAAATGGTATCTATAAAATGTTGACCGTTAAAACTAAATTACTACGTAAATGCTAAATTATCTGCTTACTTCAAAATTATTATGGTACAACGAACGGTAGCCTTTAGACTGTGAAAGCGTTTTAAATATGTATAAGCATAACCTAACAGCACGTTCATATTGATTTAGTTTTATTATTAAATGATCAAATCATACACCTTTTGTTGTAAAGCTTTAGGAGCTACAGTGATATTTCATTACCGGATAGGCTGTGAGCTTGATCTTTGATCTCCTGCAAATAGTTTGCGGTCAGTTCCATCAGGCAATGAGACTCGAACCGACTTTTTTTTCTTTAAATTGACTAACGCCTATGATTTATTATTTGGCTTTAATGCAAACCAGAATCCCTATCATAATACGGCTCTCGCTCTTCCCTCTCACTTCTTCACTTCTCCAGCCTGTTTATGTCCAATACTTATCATGGGTCTCCTCTTAACAGACCTTGGCACGCCTGGATCGTTAAGGGATATTGCCATAATATGAATTAATAATTGATAATCATACTGTAAGGAGTGACAAATCCTATGGCTGAATGATGACTAACATACACTTTATTTGATTATGTAATTCTTATCATCCGAATCAAGAACCCTTGATTAAATTTCTGATACCAGTATCACTACTACTTAGAGAGCATGTATTCATTGAGTACCTACTCGAAAGCAAATAGAACAATCAATAGATACAATGCAGTTGTTCAATATGTTCCAGTATAAATAGCTAACGAAACGACGTACCATCCATATGATTATCTAACAATATTATATTCATGAACAATGTCTGTTCATCGTAGAAGGTTTCATTTCTCCGTAAAGACTCGCTTTACATGCATGCTTTAATTACATCTGCTAACAGAATTGACTGAATGGTTTCGAGGAAATAATTTAAATGCGTTATTCAATTCAATGAATTGATGCATACAATTATTCCATGGTGGTATAACATTATCAGTTTTTAAAGAAAAAGGTTGGTGTAGGTTCTAAGTTATGCATTTAAAATATTTTATTGTAGGTACTGATTTTATGTTATCTTTACTATAATATATAAAGCAGAAGAGTTTGTTTGTTTGTTTACTTGAACGTGCTAATCTCAGAAATTACTAGTCCGACTTTAAAAAATCTTTCATTGTTAGAATCATTTATAGCCTTCCTCGGGTGCTAATTCATTATATAGTTCCTGCGGGAGCGGGAGTTAAGTAAAGGGAACCGCGCGCGGGATCTAGTTTATAATATATAATACCATATATTAAAACCATATTAAATTCAGTATCATAATTAAAAGATAGCAATGTCACCTTGCCTGATCTCAGTTTAAAAACTCGATTACATTTGCACGTCTGTATTGACTGAGAGAGTGCATTTACATGACTGAGTTCTTTGTGCGCATGAGGGTTTATTAACAAAGTATTTTACTGCATCGATGGCGGTAACTGTAACTACTTATTCTTTGCGAAATGATTGGTCTCGCGCACTTGACTGGATACCACGCTTCCGAAAATGCAGCAGCTTAATAAGCTTACACTGAACGTGGATGCTAGTGTTCGTGAAGTATTATGTTGCCAGCTGTTTACTTCAATCCAACAAAGAGTGCCGCGGTACTCTTCTCGAGATCCAACAGTCCCTCGGTCATTCCACCGGTCAAGATGTTCGGCGAACCAATCCCTTGGGAACGGCAAGCTAAGTACTTAGGCGTAATCCTTGAACGAAATCTAAACTTCAGAGCGCATGTGGAAACCGTTTGTGCACGGGCTTTACTTTTTTTAAATTCACGCAGTGATACTTTATCACTTAATAACAAGATTAGGATTTATTCCAAGTGCATACGACCAATTACTACGTACGCGAGCACCGTATTTGCCGATACCGCGTCTACCAGTTTGTACCGCTTAAAATTTGTTCAAAGTAGATTCACTCGACGTTCCACCGAGGCACCGTGTTTAATTCGTAATCGCAACTTTTATGCTGATTTCCAACTGCCTTCCATCAAGCAGTGGATGCAAGAAGGGTCGGAACGCTTCTTCGAATCCGTTGCTCAACACCCAAACTGTTTGGTTGTTACTGCATCCGACTATAAACCTGTGCCCACAAAGCGTCGTAAGCACCGTCGGCCTCGGGGCGTCCTAGACGACCCGCACGGTGAGATCACAACTTACCTTACTAACAACACTATACAGAGACCACTCTATCCGATCCACCAGAGAAGAGTGCCGCAAACGCGACGCGTCACCCCTTGCCCTCGCGACCCTTAGTTTTCAAAGAAACTTCCGATGCCTTCATAGACCCGACGTCCGAAAGGCCCGCGAACTGCAAAGTAGAGCGTCAGTTGTACAAAATTCACCTGAAAATCTAATCCAAGCCAAGCCGAGGTCCAAGTCCTACATGGGGCGCCCCCTAGCGCAGGTTGCATAGTTTGTAGTGTTAAAACCATTTATTGAGGCTGGAGCTCTGCTCGACTTTATGTCCGGTTAAGTAGCAAAAGCCGTCTAAATAAAGTGATCTTTATAAAATCCGTCCGAAAAAAAATACAAAAGCTTTTCACTAATCCGATTTAAAAGGAATAATATTTTATGGTGTGGTTTATCAGAACAGTTACAAGTTATCAATGTATCTCAGAAAACAGTTGAAAATAAACTACCTTTCCTATAAAAACAAAATGTAATAATGTTTGTTTAAAATTTTAAGTATTTCAAGGCATGTTTCTTGCAGAATGTTGTCCAGTCACAAGGGTCACCAAGAAGCACCTCTTAAAGTAGTGTCAGCTAGAATGTTTACTCTATATAAGTATATAATATAAGAATTAACATTAAATAATATTCGTCCAGGTTAAGCATATGCTTTAGTAAGCTATATAATATACTTAACCTGGACCTGGACCAATATTATTGTAAAAAAATAAGTAGGTACGAAAATAAATGCACGTTGTAAAAAAATCACCGCGTGGAATACTGAATGGAATGATGGAATGGATGAATAACCGTCGTGTTATTTTCATTTTATATTGCATGTTGGTTCATGTTGTTTATTTATGTAATATTTCCGAACTAATCGATAGGTACTTTCTGATGGTGTGTGATCCCGATGTCCTTCTAGTGCTTGTTGTAGGTATTATTTTTACACAGTAGAATACGCAAACTGGATTATTACTTAGGATTACTTACATCCGACATTTTATAAAAAAAATTACCTCACACAGAGGTCTGGCTCTGGTAGTAGTATATTTTGCCGCATTTGTCAAGTACGACGGCGGTATTTATTCGAGCTCAATCATTGGGCTAAATACTTAATGTAACAATATTTTGACTTTGTTTAGTAGGTATTTTACATTCTTCAATTCTAACAGAAGACGCTTTGGTGGCTTAGAGCTATAGATAAAAAATATGGATGTTATTATAAAGATGACTCCCGTACTAGGCTTAAAATTGTTTTGTCATGGGAGACTTTTCAAACACATTGTACCAAGTGGGGATCGAACCCAGAGCACCAGGACTCAAAATAAACAACCGTAACCACCGAGCCACCGGTGTATAATTACATACTATATATATATATATATCGGTGTATAAATACATACTATTAGCGGTCGAAAAGGCTCGAGCCTTGTAGCCCTAAATTTAAAGCTTGCGAGTCTTTTTTAAAGGCGGACTCACAAAACAGTAGTTCTTAAATTGCTCACTAAAAAAGGGCTTGAGGCTTTTTTAGGCCTAGGCTTTCGAAAAGGCTCGAGCCTTGTAGCCCTAAATTTTAAGCATGAGAGTCTTTTTTAAAGGCGGGCTCACAAAACAGTAGTTCTAAAATTGCTCACTAAAAAGGGCTTGAGGCTTTTTTTAGGGCTACAAGACTCGAGCCTTTTCGACCGCTAGCAAAAGCCATAAATACAATTAGCCTCGAGGGCTTAAGAGTTATTTAGCCTTTTAGCCTTCTAGCTATCGCTATAAAGCGGCGAGTCTTAAAAAAGGGCTAAAAGGCTCGAGCTTTTTCGATCGCTACATACTATACGTATTTATAAGTACTAACTAAGAGTATCGGGTTTTAAATTAAGATTTTTAAATTTTGGGTCCCAAAAACATCACATTGGTTAAATCTACACACTTATCAGCCACTTTGATGACTAACTAATCACAAGACGTTGATTTATGTAAATTAATACAATACATTTTGGTATCCATTTAGTCCTAACAATACACATTTCAAGTGTCGATAACATAACATATCTGTCTAACAGGTCTCAACGGGCATGACATGTTGACACGAAAATGAAACAGAAATGAAAATGAAACGAAAATGAAAACGTTTATTGATCATGTAGACTAAACGATCGTACTTATTATAAGTGAAATACAATGATAATGTATTATTATAAAACGGCTGGGATCGGGTCTGAAGCACAGACCGCGTCGCAAGCCGACGGGACGGGCTGAGGACGACCAGACCCTATCCTATGTTTTTGGTTTTACGAACTTCCCAACTTATTGGTTTGTCGATCAGACCATCAATTACTAGCCCTGCAGTTAATAGAAACACGCAGAATTCATTCGTGTTTTAGACTAATGGCTCTAGAGGTTAGGTTAGGTTAGGTTAGTTTAGGGGTTAAGAGGTTCACAGCTCGATGGCTTCTAACCCAAGGTCTCATCTAATCATAGAGCAACGACACTGAGACGTGCGGTTTTCAAACCGACAGCTACTAAGCCTATTCGTTCATAATTCAATGGCTCTTAGCCCAACAGCTCTATTTTATGCTCCGAGTCTTGTGGATAATAAACCGAGCCAAGTAGCTGTCGAATGTATGTATGAAACAACGTTTCTTAGCGTTGTATGTCAATATAATTATTTACCTACGTTATTCATAGGTGCTTAACTAAATACCCCAAATTTAATACGACCTCTCGAGTAGGCTCATTTGAAAGTTTTTTCATTACTAGGCGAGTGTTAACGACAGAGGGCGTGTAAATGTGCTCACTGTTACCGAAACCACTCACAATTTAGGCGCTTCATATTAAATTTGCATTTTTTCCGCGTTACCTAAGGGGTCGGCGACTTACAAAAGCTGACTAGAAGCCTTAACACAAAACATTAAAAATTATTTTTATTTCACCCAAAAGCTATTATTTCAGACAATCAGAAAAGCGAGGCGAACTAATTGCCTCTTGATGTTATTGCGGAGATTCTAATGAAATACTCGTATTTATTTGCTTGGGTTCCACAATTTCTTGGGATGATTATTTGCTTTGAGTTGATTTCTGCGGGATATGAGTAATGATTGTCTGTAAATTCAATATCATATATCAAAACGTGTAGGTTAAGTAGATTTATTAGGATAAATCTCTTTACAACAAAAGTCTCTTTACAACATTATTTTTTGAGCGCGCATAGTAAATAAATATCCGATATGCACAGAAAATTTAATTACATGTTTAAAAGATTTCAAATCACCAAAGAATTAATAGTAACCTAAATCAATGTATTCGTATGTAGATTGAGAGAGAAGTGAAGTCAAAATTTTATTAATGTCAAAGAAACTTATTTTAAAAGTACTACTACAATACACTTACTACATAGTTACCTAATCGTTCTAACTGTCTAATATTGTATGGTTAACAAGAATAGTGAGCAAAAACTTTGTTATTATTATTATCATTTTTATTAATCTCATTGCGAAACCATTCTGCAATGGACTTTTTAGAAATATAGAGTGAACTTTTTTTAAAGTGACATACTCAGTTTGACCTATATTCAATTTAAATGAGTAAATCTGTCTTGATTTGAGGTAAACGTTGTGAATAAACATTTAATTTATTATTATTTACGTATGAGAAGATTATTCTATAAGAATGATTGTTAAGAAGATTTTTTCTAACGCGGACGGATCCATCTATAGATAATAAATAGGATTTGGTTTTTTTTATTGAGTAGTCGCCAAATAAATTAAGAATAAATCAGCTTAGGATCAGGGATCATTAATATAACCTTCCCTCTAAAAATCAAAACCATAAATTGGTACCAACTTGAGATAAATGCTTTATGCACATATTATTTAGTACGCATAACTTTTAATTAAATCTTATAGTTTTTCGTATGCACATCGCGTCATTAATTTGTTTGCAGTTTATCTTAAAAAAATATAGCGCCAAAAAGCGACATAAGACTATTCACTTTTCTTTCATATTTTATGAAAGATACAACAAAAAATCTATTTGCGAAATCGGACCAGCTTCACGCCTGATACTGAGACCAAGGGAAATAGGGATTATATTTTATATATATTTATGTGAAAACATATGTCTGTTTCATAATCGGCTGCATAAAGTTTCTTTATACAACTCCTTTATTAATTACATATTATGTCACATCTCGCGTCAATCAACTGCCAAGATATAGAAAAGGGAATTCATGCGTAACACGTCCGTACGCTTATGTTAAATTATTAAAAAAGATTTGCTATTGACACTTCCAAAGGAATTGGATTTCAGGTAACAAACTATTCTAAATTAATTTGAATTCGATGTTCAAGAGCTGTATAGTCTAGTTGCGAGTAAATGACAATTAGTACCTGTTATTTTACTTGACGGAATATTCAATTCGCATAATATAATTCTGGCAACCTAAAAGTAATGCACATGCAAACCTAAAAGTAATGCACACACCTCTTTAATTTGCCGTCACCAAAAACACACGACAGTTAAGAAAATATTTTTCATGTCATTGATAAAATTTTCTTATACTTGTTTGACATTGTAAATTTATTTTCTTTGCGTTTATGTAAACGTAGTAAACCTTCGGCTCCTACTAAAGGTTCCGGGGCCTATAGGCTTTTAAGCCTAAAATTAAGCCTATTAGTTATTTTTTATGGCCACGATAAAATAGTAGGCTTTTACTCTTTCGTTTAAAAAAACCTATAGGCCTAAGAAGCCTTTCAGGCTTTTTTTGCGACTAGGTTTTTCAAGTTGTCAAGGCTTACTATGAGGCTATCTATAGCCATTATTCAGATTATGACTTAGTATGAATTAAACGAGATTTATTATTTTATTGTATTTATTTTCAAATTTAATGAAAACGAATATTATTTGAAATTGGAAATACTTGTTATATATTATTTCCAAAAAAATTTAGCTATGATGACAAGCACATTGAAGATCTTATATTTTTGACACCCAGACGATTTCTTTTTTTATTAATTTAATGTCCTGACTTACAGAATTATTGTTGGCTAGGGACACTTGTGCCTAAAGGACTAAAAATCTTTATAGGCTTTTAGCCTTTCAAGCCTTTTTAATATGCGCCTGGGCTACAAAAAGGCTAAAAGACTATAGTCCTCGGGTTGACAAAAAAAGGCCTAGCCTAAAGGCCTTAAAGCCTTTATAGGCTTTTATCCCGCTGTAGCCCCTTAATTCATAGGCTAGCCTTAAAAAAAAGCCTAAAAGGCTATAGGCCTCCGGAACACTAGCTCCTACATTGGTGACCCCGAGGTGATTCTAACACCGTTAACTCTTATAGGAATCGTTTCCGCTCTCGTTAATCACACACACTGTTAATCTATATTGCAATATTTCGCAAGATAAGAGGTAAATACATCAAGATCAATGTAGCTTAAATCAAGATCTGAAATGAAAAACTTAAAAGAATTATTGTAAATTTATTTTACACATACACACTCTCACACACATACACACACTCACGCATATGGGAGGTCACTTCCTACACACTGTTTATTCTATACTACTTTTTTTTTAATTTCTATTAAAATAAAAATTTTGGTTTGAGCTTTATATTTTACTTTTAATTTTGGTTATAATTTTAGCACATATTCTTTTAATTTTTATTCTTTCTAACATAATTTTTGTATATTGATTCTCTTTATTATGTTAAAATTTTTGTCCTGCCAGAACGGTTACTAAACTGTCTTTATATAAAGGAAGAGCGCTGATGTCCGAAATACAGACATTTATTTTATCTAGTTCGGATACAGATGTCTTACACAACGCTTATTAATTAAGCCAATTCATGTAACCAAACCATCCTGTAAACTGTTCATTGTTTCTAGAAAATAAAATATTATTATTATTATTTTTAGTTATGTGTAAATTTCTTCACACAATGTTGGTAGGTATATAACATTCCAAGAGAAATTGTTATATTTCATTAAACTGCCAAAAAACAAAAAGCTTTTCGGGAATATTTTGACAGGCGTATTGCTAGATATTTGTATGCAACAAAAGTAATCCATTCAATTAAACGTTACATAATATTTTGCAACGAACACGGATGCCTAAATAAAATCAATACGTTAAAGTCAATACATATTTCACAATATCCGTTTATTTCCGACAACTGTAGATACAATTTTCGCAGTCAAACATTTTAAAATTTATTCAACGTCACCGACGTTGATTATTCCCGCAGAAAATGTTGGATATGAAATGAATACAAACATGCAAATATTTGAACTGCCGACTCGACAGGATCAAGTTTTCGCCGTATTTCATAATAATGTATTTGAAAAGTTTCGTGTTTCGTCTGTGTCGTTAAGTTTAGAATCCAGTTTCCTCAAATTTCTTCTCTAAAATAACGATATCAGTGTCATGCAATTTGTCGCCGAGGCATTTTGATAAATGGACAAATAAAATACGAGTTACAATACTTTTGTAGACCCACTTGGCATCTGAGAACGGTGTAACTCAATCACTGGAGAATAATTCGAACAAAGAAATGCTTTTATTTCTTTTTTTATTTACTTTTAATTGACCTCTATTTTTAATTTTTTTTTCATTACGAGTTCACTAATAGCATACTTGCATATTAATTGCCTATAAAATAAAATAATTTAACAACACATACGAGGTCTATAGAATCATACGATTACACATTATGACTTATATATGATATGAATAAAAATGATACTATTATGATATTTGTGTTTTTAAGATTTTGGTAGACATTTTATTTTTGTGCTGGAATTATCTAAATTTATTTTCATGAATCATATTATTTTAGTGAAAACAATATAAACCTACATTTAATTTATCTTTTAGAATTTGACTCCTATTTAGAGTAGACATCATTCACGTTATAAAGAAATCGGAGAATTGCACTTTAATTTATTTCATAGCGTTTCAAAATTGTAATTGAAATAATTGTCACAGCCTAGTCAAGAGATGAAACACGTAGTACAGGACTTAATTTTTTAGGCTCTTAATTTTATTTCAACGCTAACAAGTTTTATTAGTTAGCAAGAAATAGCTTTCTAGCTAACTAATTAGGTCTGGAACTATGATGTGAAGATGGTCGCTACTACGTGTGGTGTTTTAAGACTCATTACATATCTGGGGGCACGGCAGTGCCGCCGCAAGTCGAGTAAGAAAAAAAGGTTGCACGACCGTACCATTCTTTTCTCGAAGCAACTTAGACCGTTTTAAGCCCCCTATAACTTCGTTGTAAATAAAGATAGGAGCCTAAATTTTCAGGAACCAGGTAGGCTTTGTATAAAGACGGTATATTTCAAATATAATTCCATTTGAACACAACTTTAAGAATTAAAACTAGTCAAAGTTCCTTAGTTTTGTCAATCCCTCACTAACTGACTGACCGATCATCAAAATGTTAAGGTACTTCTTCTGCGTATCTGTGCGTTAATCTGACATAGAAATTCAAATTTTGAAGACTAGTTTAATGTAAAACTCATAGGCAAATTCCAACATTTAGCAATTTCGGCGGTCCAGTTCTTGAGTTTCACCAACTGCATAACTTTGTATTTCTTTATAAATGTATGAGATTACAAAGTTACATTTGCAGTCTATAAAATAAATAAAATAGAATAGTGTACGTGAATATGTATGATTTAATGGAGGAATAGGTGTAGATAGGAACCTAGGTGTGATCGTGTTAAAAGGTGATGGCTTAGTGGTTACGGTAGTTGCTTATGAATCGTGGTTTTCTGCGTACGATTCCCACCCGGGACAATTATTCGTCTGAAATTAAAATAGTTGTACTAGGAGGATGCCCAAAGTACACGAGCACAGATGCTCGTGTACGCTGGGCGTCCCTGAAACTGGTTATTTGGGCCCAGGAGAGCCCGAGACACCAATTGAGTCACGGGCGCTGCCAGAGGGTGACCCAGATAGCCAACAGTACCTGGGCCCTTCACCAATTGCGGTCGGAGGAGTACCCGGAAGTTATAGTGTTTTACTCTCATGGTATGATAAGCATACCCCCGCTATGGAGAGGGTGAGTCCCACATAGCCCACCGCAGATGCGGAAACGCCGCAGTGGTGGTGGGGATACGTACCCTACTTGCATAACCCCCGGACAAAAACCACGGCTTCCACGCTTCCTGTTCGTCACAGAAAGACGGTCACTTTCTTTCAAGCAAGTTAAAAGACTTATATACTATACATACAAGCACGTTTTATTTATCTGACACAAACTGTATTTACATAATCAGCGATTTTATAAAATACTGTTTTACACAGTTTGATGTTATCTAGCTGTTGATTTACTTATAAATGTACTTCAATTTACTTTGTAGTAACGGTTACTTTAAGGAGCAGGAGTTGTCTTAAAATAAGCCAGAATCGGACATGTATTATGTACTTGTACCAAAATACCTTTAAAAACAGATAAGTAATTTCTTAATTTAAAAAAAAACTTTGACTGCGAGGCAATGAGTGCCATACATAAGTTTATGTTAATCTTCTGTCAAGCTTGATGTTGTAGTTTTCTGTAAGGTACATTAACCGTATTTATAACGATTGAGAAATAACAATTTTACATAAGGATTAACTTTAACTGACGTGTGACGAGTGCGGCGAATATCAATAAAGTAAAAAAAAAGTACATGACACAGCTGTTCTTGTTTCGTATGGTGAGTGTTGCCATACCAGCTAGTACGTGGGCATTCATATGTGCGTAAGTTATTTTGTAAATAAAGGCTCAGAGAGACTAGTCTGGACGGTATACATCTAATTAAAGTCGACTTTGGATGTATTCAAGCGCAGGAATCCTCCATTTGTGAATACAATAGAATAGCATTTAATGTCTAGATTTGCCAAATATTGTTTCATAAAAGCTTTTGAGAAAAACCCATAGAGAAATGCTTTGAGAAAAACTGTAATGGAGTGGGCTTTGAGAAAAACTATAGCTGAAGTTCAAAAAGTAGTAGCGGTAAAGAAAAAGAGGAACACAACCTACAAAAATTGGAAAGCCCATAAGACAGTGACAGAGTGGTATTTAAGAAAATCCGATGTTGGTATTCAAAAAAATAATGTGCATGTGGATTGAGTGATCCTCTCTTCAATTGTAACAAAAATAAAGGAAGATTTAGTAAAACATAGTTAAAACCTTACGGCAAAGTAAAAACATTTGTTAAACCTGAGATAAAAATGATATGGCCAATAAAGTGGATCACTCAAACGGCGCGCTTTAAGAAAACGTAATTATGTATATCTCAGAATAAACAGACATTATGGTTTTTTATTTTAATATTAAAAAATGGTTAAAAATAGTTAAAAACTATTAAAAATTTGAGAATTTCCTGGCACATCCCGTTCCAAATTTATAACGATTCATTTGGATCACTCACATCGCGCACGGGCCTTATGAGTGCTCTTAAAAATCATTACTATATACACATTATATACGTATTATTTTTGCTGTATAATATTACTAAACCCATGGGTAAATTTGTTAAAGAATGAGTGTAACAAAACTTATAAGCTGAAGAAAGATAATTGACGTTTATCTTTTCCTCCAATATGCCGTCTGAGTGTTCCATACTTCGAACTCTACCTATTTAATTATACTTCTTCGGCAGACTGAGATAGTATCTAAAATTGTTAATAAGAAAAGGAAAAAAGTACAACTATCTACAAAAAGAAATGAGATGCTATCAAAAACATCTTGTAAAAAACCCAAGCCTTGTAACGCAGTTATTTTGCCGAAAAAAGTTGTGGGATATAGCAGCAGCTATATCCCACAACAATACAAAACAAAGCATATATAGCTAGCAGGTCCGTTAATTTATTCAGTCCATACTTAAGGAACCTTCTGTCTTAAGCTATTACGTAATTAGCTGACCTACAAGAATCTTATTATGACCAGATCAAAGCTCAAAACTTTTATGTTATGAATATTAGATTGACTTTGCCGCTTTTTTTTAATTTTCCAGAAGTAACTTGGCTTAACACAAAATATCAAATTACTTTAAAATAAATATTTGGAAAAAGAAAAGTCCAAAATACTGTCAAAGCAAATAATGTGGAAAAGTATAAATTATTCTGAATGCCTTTATTTGGTCCCGTCCTGCGCATTCTGCAACAAAACTATTCTCCGTCCACAAAAAGTATAGGTAAATTATATGCAGAGCAAAAGTTTTTGTCTCACATTTACATAGTAATTTCTGTGGTTGTCTAAACTGAGCTTTACAACAACAACTTAATTACTTTGTAAAGTGTCATCTAAATAGTACATTATGTTAATAACACTGCGATCTCTGTCTAAAGTTTAAGTATTTGATTTATTTAAGTTTCTGTACGCACTTTAAATTTGTTTCTCCTTCCGTAATTTTTGAATAACACGAATGTATTTTATTACGTCTAATCATTTGACGATTTGCAATATTAAAATGTTTGTAGTAGTCATTTAAAAATACACCTACCTACAGTACGTAAGGATCTTACATACAAAGGTACATACATTCACACCTCATTCCTTTAGGGGCACTCAGAGTTCAATTCTTTCCATTTCCTAGGATCTAGGAAAAATAGTAGTAAGAGTAAATATTACCTATGTTAAGCTACTATGATTTTGTTCGCTTTAGATCTCAGATGTATTCTTATAATATATAAAATTATATAGATAGAATATCAGTGAACTCATATTATTTCAGGACCACAGTATGTGACGTGGGAAAAAGCAGAGCACCGCGGTAGGTATATAATAATTATATAATAGGCAACATATCTACTAGTTGTTTTTTTTTTTTGTTGGATGGATATACAAGGTTATTTTTAAAACACCAACAACCTTTTGCGGAATAGAAGTACTCATGATTATGAACAATTTGTACTATGGGACGAAGCCTGAAATCACGAAAAAAAAATCAGCTGTTCCATACATTTATGTTTACTTACCTCGACAAAATATATGGAAAAGCTGATTTTATGTTCGCGATTTCAGGGTTGGTCCCATTGTAAAAGTTGTTTACAATCATCAGTACTTTCACCCTCTGAAAGGTTATTGGTGTTTTAAAAATAACCCTGTATATGAGGTTTTTGCTATTTCTACAACAATCGGGATTAATGGCTTAATGCGTTTTCCGGGTATGGTCAGTGGAGGGGCTACCTTAACCTAAGTACCAAACCCGGAAAGAAATCTTAGAATTTATGCAAAGATATCTTGGCGTTGGGATATTAGTACGTTTGTATATATTGTTTTGTGAGTTTTCTTAAAACTACTGAACTCTTTAGAACAAAACTTAGCTTAAACTTAGATAACTATAGGTACCTAATGGATAGAAACAGAAACGAAATAAAACATAGTGGATATTTTGATTTAAACTTAAGTAGTTTTAAGCAGAATATAGGTACTTAGATCTTTAGAACTACGCAACGGATTTTGATGCGGTTTTTTTAATAATAAGTGATTCGAGAGGAAGATTTATATGTATAGTACACCAGCCATTAAAACCGTACAACGGGTCTGTCTCTTAGAAATCTTATCATTATCAGACAGAAATGTTGCCTGCGTATAACGGCCTTCTCCCGACGATAGGTTTCGCCATAGTCACCACGCGTGCCAGGCGGGTTGGTAACCGCAGTATTATTTTGTAACACACAAGGAAACGCTGTTTCTACTTGCTGTTGGTCCCGATGTTATAACAATCGACTAACGGCATAACGTGCTTTCTAAGGCACGGATAGTAGTATCTCACCAACCAGACACGGAAATATTAATATTTAGACAAAGATATCTTGTCCGGCATGAGGGTTGAACTCACGATTTCCGACACTTAAAGCGAAACTTACAATGCTACGGAGGTTTTCCATTCTTTATCTATTTTATTTCCGATAGCTTGAAGCTTGAGGTTTTTAGAGAATCCGACACAAAGCACTTCCCTCAACACGTAAATAAATTAGACACCTATAAGAAAGCAAGAAAATTTGTATGTGATTTATCTTTATTTATAAAACACACAGCACGACTTAAGAATTAATGCACAGCCTAAATAGCTGATCGTAGAGACTTGAAACATGAAGGGTGTATTGTCTGTACGACAAAGCATCCGTCAAGAAAAGATCTTTTTTAATTCCTTTTTTTATTTATTAATTCTTCAATTAAAAAAGATCATTTAGGAAGGTGAAGGTGTGGCAAAGATTGTGTGAACATGTGGGCGACACTCATCTATACTAATACTAGCGGCCCGCCCCGGCTTCGCACGGGTGGACTTTTATATCCTACCCCTGCCCTACCCTACCCCTGCCCTACCCTAACCCTACCCTACCCCTGCCCTACCCTACCCCTACCCTACCCTACCCCTACCATACCCCTACCCTACCCCTACCCTACCCTACCCTACCCCTACCCTACCCCTACCCTACCCCTACCCTACCCCTACCCTACCCCTACCCTACCCCTACCCTACCCCTACCCTACCCCTACCCTACCCCTACCCTACCCCTACCCTACCCCTACCCTACCCCTACCCTACCCTACCCCTACCCTACCCTACCCTACCCCTACCCTACCCTATCCTACCCTACCCCTACCCAAAAGTATCCTATGTCCTTCTCCCAGTTCTTAGCTACCTCCCTACCAATTTTCAGCCAAATCGGTTCAGCCGTTCTTGAGTTATAAAAAGACTGTAACGAACACGACTTTCTTTTGTTTTTAAAATGTATTCTGCTATTCGGGACGGAAACAAATCCAACAAATCAAAAACCATGGCAATCGGTCCAGCCGTTCTCGAGTTATAAGTGTTGTAACAAACACGACTTTCTTTTATATATATAGATAAAGATGTCAAGTTTGTTTGTGAATTTATGACGATCTAGGGAGTAATTTCTGGATCTACTAAACCGATATTGAAATTCTTTTATTAGTCCAGGGTCGATAATTTTTAAAACCAAAAAAAATCAAAATAGGATGAAACCCATTAGAAAAGGAGGGAAATATGATAAAAATGAAAGGAAAAATAATTTACGGGCGATCTGAGGTTGGGAAGGGGATGGGGGTGAGTTTTTAAGGGTAAAAAACGGTTTTTCTCGATTTCCGGCAAAACTAAAAGTCCTATCGAAAAAAGTCAAATTGAAAAGTTGTAGATAATAAAAAGATCTAAAACTTTTGTATTTACACTTTTTTCACATAACCTCAAAATTTATGTGAAAAATTCAAAAAACCAAGTTTTTGGTTTTTTATTTTTATCTTTTACAAAAAATTTTTTTTTTAACGAAATTTTGTGAAAACTTACCTTTTTATGTCCCAAATACGCTGTAATTTATTTAATTAAATATATTTATTTTTTCACCTTATTTTGAATTAATATCGAAAAAACACCCTAATTTTCAATCGAAAATTCACCCGTCAAAATATCAGCTTTTTTCAAAAAGTTGGTGTGGTTTCTGTTCGTTGGAATCTCTACTTTCCGATGGTAAAAAAAAAAAAATATGTTACTATGGTAAATCTTCTCAGAAAATGCAAAAATTAAAAAAAAACTTGAATTTGAATTTTTTTTTTAATTATTATAAATAATTTTGAGCTATTTATTAAAATTTAGACTTTAATTACTCGAAAAACGTTAGATTACATGTGACGTTGATAACAAAAAAATTGCAAATAAAAATATACTACTATAATTAACAAACAAATAAGTTATTTAAATTAATATTTAATAAGACATCTACAATATTTGGAGAAAGTTGTCTAATTTTCTTTAAAGTGAAAAGTTGTAGATAATAAAAAGATCTAAAACTTTTGTATTTACACTTTTTTCACATAACCTCAAAATTTATGTGAAAAATTCAAAAAACCAAGTTTTTGGTTTTTTATTTTTATCTTTTACAAAAATTTTTTTTTTTAACGAAATTTTGTGAAAACTTACCTTTTTATGTCCCAAATACGCTGTAATTTATTTAATTAAATATATTTATTTTTTCACCTTATTTTGAATTAATATCGAAAAAACACCCTAATTTTCAATCGAAAATTCACCCGTCAAAATATCAGCTTTTTTCAAAAAGTTGGTGTGGTTTCTGTTCGTTGGAATCTCTACTTTCCGATGGTAAAAAAAAAAATATATGTTACTATGGTAAATCTTCAAATAAATTACAGCGTATTTGGGACATAAAAAGGTAAGTTTTCACAAAATTTCGTTAAAAAAAAAATTTTTTTGTAAAAGATAAAAATAAAAAACCAAAAACTTGGTTTTTTGAATTTTTCACATAAATTTTGAGGTTATGTGAAAAAAGTGTAAATACAAAAGTTTTAGATCTTTTTATTATCTACAACTTTTCGATAGGACTTTTAGTTTTGCCGGAAATCGAAAAAAACCGTTTTTTACCCTTAAAAACTCACCCCCATCCCCTTCCCAACCTCAGATCGCCCGTAAATTATTTTTCCTTTCATTTTTATCATATTTCCCTCCTTTTCTAATGGGTTTCATTCTATTATAATTTTTTTTCACTTTTCATTATTTTTAAAGGCTTCTACCCTGGTCTGGTACTTCATTAAAAGCCAAATAAAATTGTCTGAAAGTTTTAATGTTAATATCAGATCTTAAAATAGGTTTCTTAACTAATGTATTTGATGCATCATAGCACAAATAATGTTAATATTTTAACTACAAATTTTATAACAATTGTTATTATATGACAGAATTCATATTCTAGAAAGTTCTAGTTTGTTGGCTTTGGAAATATTTTATTTTTTCTTTGTCAAGCCATGTATTCAATTTTATTCAGAAGTAATACAATCATAATTGACACTAAACACAGACAAAAATAAAATAAAAAGTCAGAAAACTACATTGCTAAAATCTTCGCAGCGTTTGTTTCACTTTACTCACTCTGTCACAGTACCAGGTCAACATAAAATGGAAGCTATCCGAACAACTTCCTTGTTTGGTAAGCAGTACAATGAGGTAGGTATTAAGTTCGAGATATTGTCTCAACAAACAACTTAAACCAGTCCACAAGCCCTTGTTCGACGTCCACGGAAAGTAAACATTGACTTATGGTTCTATAAGTTCAATGTTGTGGTTTGCTTTTTTAAGTGAAAAAGTAACTGTTGCTTCTTGACTTCTTGATTTAAACAGAAAAACAATATGTATGTGTATAGTTATTATATCAAATAAACTCTTCTTTATTTTGTTACTAAGCGGCCGTAGCCCAATGTTGTACTCAATCCCCACACATTGCACTACCGAAGTGAAACCATTCGTAACACAAACATTTTGGCATTTTAACAATACTAATTGCAAAAATTCTGCTAGAAATCTTAAAAAAAAAAACATTTTCCTCTCTGCTAAACTACCGTACCCATAGGTTGTACTGGTCTTACCTTTATTGCAAAATATCTAACATATGGTGTGCAATAATAAATATTATAAAAATATACCCGCATATTTATTTGATGACTTTCTACGAGAGGCAAGGTAAAATATTTACGAAATACCTGTACACAATTGGCAATCATTTCAATAAAAAAAATTAATCTCGTAGAAACAAACCGCTTTCTGCAATTACATGGAAATAAAAATCACCACATAATTTGAATTTGGCGCAGTCTGCTAAACTACGGAGATGTCAAGGCTGTGTGATGCTATACTACTATGTTATTTGTTTGGCAATTTAAACGTGGTGACTGGACCATTTTTACTGGATTTTCACTAGGACATCGCAAGTGTAAACAAAGTATCTTTAAAAAGAACATTCCGAGCATACAATGTAGTGGGACAGTTAGTATCGGTCAATATAAAATTCATTTTTCAGAATACATATTTATATTTACGATATAGCGTGGAATAATTGGTACTTTCATTTTAATGAATAATACGTAAAAACGTATAACACTGAAAAACATAGCTAAATAAAAAAGCTGCTTTTATATACTTACACGGAATTCATGTGCTTTTCGTCCATTCGTGAAATATAAAGAGAAGATTATTCCAAAAGAACCTTTTCCAGCGGCTCAGCCATATTATCCTCAGGAATATAAACAGTTCAAAGAACTAAACAATTTTTACAACCCTATTTTGTTGCCTCGTTTAACCTTTAACTACCGACCTATACGTCTCACAGACGTCATAACTTTTAATTTTGAAATATTTCTAAAATCATGCCACCTTTAGCGTCGCCCTTCCCGCTACCTTCCTCCCTCCGCGTCGCAAGCCATCAGTCGACGCTGCGCCCGCGGCGAGTGCACACGTCTCCGTATTGAAGCGATCGACGTCTCACAGACGTAAGTACGGTGTTTATGTACTAAATTTCGTACGTCTCTTGGTCGTCACCTCGGTAGTCATGTGTGGTAGCTTATAGTGTCTGATTGACGTCACATCGGCTTTAAAATTATACTTTTAATTGCAGAATGCCTATAAGGAGAAACATCACGTCTAGTGAGCGGAAAAAACCTGCAAATGATGACGGTTCAGTTCCCGAGAAGCCTCCGAAACTGCGAAAACAGAATAGGCGTTTAGAAGATAAAGAGATATCTGAAAATCTCATAAACGAGAGTAGTGATTTTGACGACGATGTAGGCGATCCTGATTTTATTTTAGAGAGCGATCACAACACGGAATCCGAACAATCCGATGAGGATGATGTTGAGGTCGCGTATCCCTATGTTGAGGAAGTTTACCACGGAGAAATCAACCATAATCACGACAGTGAAGAACAAGAAAGAGAAGTATGAGCTCATGGAAGCCAGGACTTTACAGAACAGATCGAAGAGGAGACAATAGTCAGAGAGGAACACCATGGCGCAGCAGAGACTAGAACTGAAGAGATCGGAGAGGAGCAGAATAGCGAAGTAGAGACGCGAAATGACCAGGGTAGTGAAGATCTTAGAACAGATCAGGAGCCAAATGAAGAATCAACAGGAGAGCTGCCGCGCTACTTTTACGGGAAGAATAGGTACAAATGGGCATCGGCGGAACCATCCCGAACAAGTCGAGTACGCGCGCACAATATTGTCAATGCACCATCTCAAGTAAGTCCGATTGAATTCGAATCTTTCACGGAATTATGGAAACTGATGTTTAGTGATCGCATGATTGAAATGATAGTAACTTACACAAACAAGAAACTAGATAGCTATAGGGCTAAGTATAAAGACAGTAGCAGATCTGAACTAGGCTCAACGAATGAGACAGAAATAAAGGCTTTAATTGGGCTATTGTTTTATACATCAGTATTCCAATCAAATCACGAAAATTCAGACTTTATTTTTGCAACAGATGGCACAGGACGGGATATTTTTCGCTGCGTTATGTCCAAAAACAGATTTCTGGTCTTGTTAAACTGTTTGCGTTTCGATGATACTCAAACAAGATCTGAACGACTAAAAGACGACAAACTTGCCGCTATTTCAGAGATATTTCAAGAGTTCATCAGTAATTGCCAGAAAAATTACACTTTGGGTCCTTACATTTGTATAGATGAAATGCTTGTAGCTTTTAGAGGGCGCTGCAAATTTAGAATATATATGCCAAACAAGCCAAATAAATATGGATTAAAAGTTCTCCTGCTGGTTGACGCCCAAAGTTTTTATATATACAATGCTTACGTATATTATGGCACAGGATCTGATGGCAATGGTCTTAGTGATGCAGAGAAACGCTTCTCAATTCCCACACAATCTGTTCTACATCTTTGTAAAGGGATCGAGGGCTGTAACCGAAATATAACAGCAGATAACTGGTTTACCTCGATAGAACTACTGCAAGCACTGAAAGATCGTGGATTTACTTACTTGGGCACTATGAAAAAAAACAAGAGGGAGATCCCACCAGAATTTCAACCTCACAAAGATAGAGTGGTTCGTTCTTCGTTATACGGATTCACCAAAGACAATACTATTCTGTCTTACGTGCCTAAGCCTAAAAAAGCTGTTTTACTGGTTTCGTCTATGCACCATATCAAAGAGACTGATTCTGCAACTAATAAGCCTATTATGATAATTGACTATAACAAGACAAAAGGAGGGGTGGATGAAGTGGACAAGAAATGCTCGAATTACTCGTGCTCTCGAAGAACTCGACGTTGGCCTATGACTTTGTTTTACAGGTTGATAGATATGAGCGGTGTTAATACTTATGTTTTGTACAACAAGTGCACAAACAAGGGCGACATCAGTCGTGGCCGATTTTTACTCCAGCTGGCACGTGAATTAGTCCTCCCGGAAATGAAATTACGCGTCTACAATGATAGGATCCCACGAGAATTGCGGCTAAGTATCGAGCGAGTTATTGGACCCGCCGATATGCCCGAGCCTCCACCACCAAAAACTTATCAGAATCCCGATTCAGGTGTTAGAAAGACATGTGCCATCTGTCCCAGTCGGTTGAAAAGACGAACGAAGTACTGTTGCTGCAAATGTAAGAAACCAATGTGCCTTACTTGCTGCCTACAAATATGCATTGACTGCAAACGTACGTAGTAAATGTACCAAATATTCGAGTGCTGTCATTATTTTTATTTTTTAACTAAGAAGTAAGATTTATGTTTTATTTTGATAATAGTTTATAGAAGATAACATATTTTAAGTTCATTTGTTGTTAATTACTTAATTTTAGAGAAAAATGAGACTAAAGTAAGTCCTTAAAATTTAGTGCCAAATAAATGTGATCTCCCGAATAAATGTTGATTTTACCTGAAAAATAGCTTGTCTTTTTTTTTTACTTTGTGGTTTGTTACCTCAAACACAAATCTTTTTAATGTATAAAATAGAAAAATGTAGCATGCAAATACACATTTTATTTCAGTACTTTAAGTTTGACGTCTCTCAGTCGTCACGTCGGCGTAAGTGCTACGTTTATACCCGGTCGGCAGCTAAAGGTTAAAGTTCTTCGAAATCGTATTCGATTTTCATATCGTATCATTAGTCATATCATGTTAAATGGTTCTACAAATGTTTTAAACGGATTTTCCTATTGCTGTGGTCATAATTTGTATTGAAATTTAGATGTCGACATTCTTAGTAAAATAATACGAGAAAATACGGCTTGATAATGATTTGTTATGATACTACAAATACTCCGCTTATGTATTGGTGTAATCAAAATATACGATACAATAACATATATTATATATTGACTATTCACTGTAATAAAAATAAAGATTTAGTTCTGCAACAAGACCCACATGTATCAATATATAAAAAAACCCACATTGGTATTGAAAATGAATGAAGTCGTTGAAAATGTATTTATGCAAATAGATCTGTATCATAATTTATCAAAGCTATCTCTACGCACACTGAAACACCTTCGTTCACGGGGAAAAGGGTTCGATGAAAGGCAAGACAGGTCATCACGGGCTTTGATTTCGATAACTTTGTACATGAGAAAACTGTCTCTTAGAAATCTTATCATTATCAGACAGAAATGTTGCCTGCGTATAACGGCCTTCTCCCGACGATAGGTTTCGCCATAGTCACCACGCGTGCCAGGCGGGTTGGTAACCGCAGTATTATTTTGTAACACACAAGGAAACGCTGTTTCTACTTGCTGTTGGTCCCGATGTTATAACAATCGACTAACGGCATAACGTGCTTTCTAAGGCACGGATAGTAGTATCTCACCAACCAGACACGGAAATATTAATATTTAGACAAAGATATCTTGTCCGGCATGAGGGTTGAACTCACGATTTCCGACACTTAAAGCGAAACTTACAATGCTACGGAGGTTTTCCATTCTTTATCTATTTTATTTCCGATAGCTTGAAGCTTGAGGTTTTTAGAGAATCCGACACAAAGCACTTCCCTCAACACGTAAATAAATTAGACACCTATAAGAAAGCAAGAAAATTTGTATGTGATTTATCTTTATTTATAAAACACACAGCACGACTTAAGAATTAATGCACAGCCTAAATAGCTGATCGTAGAGACTTGAAACATGAAGGAATACACCCTTCGTCTGTACGACAAAGCATCCGTCAAGAAAAGATCTTTTTTAATTCCTTTTTTTATTTATTTTTTATTAATTAATTCTTCAATTAAAAAAGATCATTTAGGAAGGTGAAGGTGTGGCAAAGATTGTGTGAACATGTGGGCGACACTCATCTATACTAATATTATAAAGATGTAAAGTTTGTTTGTGAATTTATGACGATCTAGGGAGTAATTTCTGGATCTACTAAACCAATATTGAAATTCTTTTATCGATAGAAAGCCACGTCATTTGTGAGTGTCATATATTTTAATTGGAACGGGATCTACGCGGGTGAAACCGCGCGGGACATCTATTCTTAATAAAGCAGAAAAATATATATTATTATGTCGACTTGATTTTACGAATTAAATCGAGTCACGTTGTGTTGATATCCTACAACACGACACAATATTCATGACGACAGCTTCAGAAATACAGGCCTATTTATTAAGAACATCCACATAAAAATATGTCACGTTTACAGCTATCTCGTATCCTTTATACAAAATACTCCATATTTCTTTGTACTTGGTTTACGCTTTTATTTGTATGTGTAGCTGTGTGGTGATCGGCTTAAAATAAACCAACCCACGTCTAGAACCCATGGCATCGTAAGATTCCAAGATGATGGCAGCAATATTCACAATCGTCCTGCGATCACCAATTTGCCTGCCAAGCGTGGTGATTATAGCAATATCCCTTAACAACCCAGGCTTGCCAAGGTCTGTTAAGAGGAAGCCCATGTTCAGCTGTAAATCATAACAGGCTGATACAGAACAGTACAGTAGAATACGGAAAAACAGACATCGGCCTTGGCCTTTTTGGCTTCTGTGCAAATTAAGACGGAAGAAAGACTTGAGATAACGTTCCAATAAGAAAGTGTAGGTACAACCGAACATTTTAATATAAAATATGAGAATGTTCGGTTGTATGAAAGAGCCGGCGGGAAAAGGGTAGCTACTACTGCACTGGCATTATCTATTCTTGTTCTATGCCACCTAACACGCAGTGGTTGTGGTCTGGTCAGGAATTGAAAAAAAACTACCACTATCTTCATTCATCCATATTATTACGTAAAAGCTTGGTATTGCTTATTCCATACTTATTGATAAAATCTTTTAATAAAATATTGCAGCAAAATAAATTATTCACAAGGGATCTCTCGAAAACAGTGTTCTTCTGAAACATTTAAAATTAGATTAGATCCTATTGTGTCTGTTTCTAAGTAGATTTACTTACGAAAGCTTTGAAGCTTTATGAAGGGTTCGAGTAAGCGATTAAGTCTAATTCGGAGTTACTTAACAAATTCTTATCAGCTAATTTTAGGCGCAGCAAATGTTTTAGAAAACATTGTTAGTAATGGCCTAGTGAATTTACTTTATCTATATTATAAACACGAAACTTTGTATGCATAGATGGATGTTTGTTCCTTTCTCAAGCAAAAACTAGAGAACGGATTTGGGTGAAATTATGTAGGGCTACTTTTTAAGCTGGATTAACATATCGTAGTACAGCAATGTTAATATCTCGCTACGATCCAATGGGGCAGAGTATCATAGTTCCGCAGGTTTTGTGACTATATAATAATACTTATTCGATTTGTCAGTCCATACACTTTCTGACAACGTTGCCATCTATGTATATCTATTCTCCATACTAATCGGCCATAGCATTTACAAGATATTACGAGTTAAAGATGTAAATCCAAACAAATTATTAATATAAGCCGTGACACGCAGAAGACATTTTTTGTGTAAGATTTTCGATTTCGCGATGGATAGTGGCTACAAGATTTTCAAGACTATGATCAGCTTGAGTCAATCCATTTATGTTTGTCCCAAAATGTTTTAAATAAAAGTCCACCAGACCAGACTTTTATAAAGTTTGACTTGAGAGTAGGTATACATAACAGTATAGATTGCGGATATTGCTGGGAAAATATATTTTTCTATTTCTTTTGTTTTTAAAATCGCTTACCCTTATAAATTTGGATGTTCAAAAACAGGCAGGATGAAATAGCCTACAACTATACATTTTAGAACTTTGTTGGACAGTAGCTGTCTAAATCGTGTCACAACTGTTACTTCACGTCCGCTCCCTCAGTCAGAACAGAGGTTGTTTCGTATACTTTATTAAAATTATCGAACAATATTTACGCTTCGGGTTATTAAAGTTAAAATTGACGGGAGTGCGCTTTTCACCGTCGGGTCGGATAAAACGGACACTGTGTTAGTTTCTTGCACGTCTCTGGACTGCTTCTAAGTAGGAATGGTAAGTTGCGATTTTGTCGTCCGGTTTGTCTAGAACGCCTCGAGGCCGGCGGCGCTTACGATGCCTTGTGCGCAAAGACTGCAACAAATCAAGGATGTTGAGTCGCCGATTTGATGAAGCGTTCCGAAGGTTCTTTCAACCACTGCTTAAGCGGAAGGCCGTTTGAGATTGGAGCGTAAGTTGTGAGTTCGAATTATCCACGTTGAACATTTGTAAGCGGTATTTTCATTTACACGCCAAAAATAAGTGTGATGTAATATATACCTTATACAAAAATTCAACGCTTTTACAAAATACTACAGAAATAAATCCTCTAAGAAAACTTATTACTGCATTTTGTAACTTAACTCCCAAATCTCCAGCTTACGTAGAAATACATGACTTTACGTTGTCGTATTTTTTACTAAGCTACGGAAACACAAAGGTGATAAAAAGTTGTATTAGTTACTCCTAAAATGAAAATTAAATATTTCCATTTTAGAAGCTACATTTACCACCGAATGCCACGAAATTTCACGAAATAAGATTTTCCAAAAATTTTTCTTATATTTCTTCATAACTGGAATGAATTTTCGGAAGTGAAATAAATCCTTCGGTAAACAATGTTCTATTTTTTTTATTTCTACCGCAGTAAGCAATTGACACAATGATCCTTAACAAACAATTCAGTTTTTCAATAGATATTCTTCAGCAGATGTTGTTTATTATTGAAAATATACACTTAGGTACGTTGATAAGCGTGATTTATGTGTAAGCTAACACAATATTAGAGACAAACAATTATGTCCCTTGAATTTTTTAAAGTTACCTACTGAAAAATTTTCCCTTTAATATTTAGCTCACTGAAAACATGCCTACGTACATATGGAAAACATCACTTGCAAATATAATTTTGGAATAAAAAAAACGATTATAACGATCCTTACTAATATTATAAATGCTAAAGTAACTCTGTCTGTCGCCCCTTCACGTCAAAACGACTGAACCGATTGGCAAACTAGACTATTGAACCAAAAGAAATTTGGTACACAGATAGTGTAGAATCCGGACTGTATGAATGTAGGACATAGGTTACTTTTTATATATATATAGCAAAAAAAGGGTTGTAGGGGGTTTAAGGGGGGGGGGGTTAAGATTGTCGAAGTTACTATTCCACGTGGACGAAGTCGTGGGTACAGCTAGTTTAAGATAAAAGTCAATTCAAAAATATATTGTTTTATGCAGGCTTTCATAAAAGTAAATTCAGATTTTCAGATGATTTAAAGGTGTTATTGTATTAAAGCGTTATCTACAGGTAGCCCTACAATAAACCACATAGATCATCTAGAACCTGGAGTATTATCTAACCTATACCTATAGCCCGATCAAGTTCGCAGGCCAATTAAAACCTATACAAATTCTGAGTCAAGTTCAATAACAAAAGGCCTCGACCGCCGAGCATACCATGGGCGACGGGCCCGTGTGACGGAGGTCTCCATTTCTGTGAAAGAGGAACACCAATCATTCCTCTTCAATTTTATCATTTCATTTTATTTTTTGCTTGCTACAGTGTAACATGCTATTTTTTTATAACGATTACTAGCAAGGTTTTGCAGTCTACTAGTATTGTTGTTAAACCCCCGTGCTAAGCTAAAATGCTTGTGTTACGAGTGAGTTCATGTCGGTAGTGCAATGAATGGGGATCGAACCGGCAACCACAAGTCCGACGCCCTATTCATTGGGCTACGGCAGCTTTGTGAATACCTGTTATTCTGTAAATGTTACATTATAGAATTTCACAAATGAATTTAACCTTCTCTAGACTCATATTAAATATATATTTTCACTGATTTTATAACACTGGAGACCAACATTTTCGTATAATGTACGTCCCAGACATTATAACGTTATAAATTATGATGTGGATACGGGATAAAACAACGCGTCGCTCAAAAAGGGTAAACAAACCAATCACAACCAAGCCCCGGTAATTATATTATAATAATGTGAATAACAGCGCACACAGCAACACATTTATGATATAGCTGCCAAAATTATTACATCATTGTGTTATAATTAAGCCGCTTTGAAAATTAGCTTTAGCGTTATAGGTAGAACGTGACTGGCAAAAATTGTTACTATAAAAAATGTATTTTATCTATCTATATTAATAAAATGTTTTGTACCGACTGATTGTAGAAAACTTAGAGAAATATATAAATATAATATAATGGCATAAAGTATCACTTGATTAGCGGACATTTAGTTTTGCTAAACGACTTTCATACGAAGATTACCAATTCCACCCGATATTAAGATTGTAAAATTATCGTATGCTTCTTAACAAATGCGCCAAATTTATGAATGTATGTTAGTCCACGTATTTTCAGAAACCACAAAATAAAAACTTATTAATTATATTACGGGAGGCAACCGGACTAATGTGGAGATATACTCGAGCGCGAAACATTAAGGTAAGGTGGGTTAATTACTTGCAATAATTGTACGTTTTTTTTTTGTTTTTTTTTCGGACGGTCATAATGTAGTTAGCTACGAGGATTTTGCTACTTTACCGGGCATATTGTTTATATGGACGGGACCTTTTATTCTGGCGATTTGACAACTATACTTTTCCCCCATCTGTTTGCGCTCAAATAGTCAGATTATTGGAATGTAGTGTAACATTTTAGTAATCTAACTATTTGAGCATCCCCGCTGAGTATAGGTAGCTTAGGTAACATTTGACTTAAAATGGGCCACTATAAGTGAGGCCCAGGAGAACCCGCGGTGTCATATTGGCCGCGGGTGCCGTCGTCGGGCCGGATTGCTTATGCGTGCTTAAGGAGCGTTTAAGGAGTGTCCGAGGGGTTTTACTGGTGTAGGGTCCTCTCCTTGTGATATGAGTTAGCATACCACGCTATGGAGATGGCGAGTCCCACATATCCCACAGCCAGCGCGCGAATACGCTGCAGCGGCGGTGGAAATGCGTTAATTCATTTCCCCCCGGACAAAAAAAAACAAAAGGCATAATTTGACTTGAAGAAAGGTGCAATAAATGCGTGAGCTACACATTGTATGTAAAACTGCTTAAAGTATTTAAGTCGTTTTATATAAAGGGAAACTTACAAAGGCAAGTAGCAAAACGTGTTCTTTTACTAAAAAAAATATCAGCTCACTCGGAAAATTTAAAAATATGCTTTTATACCTACGGTAACCTAATATTATATTGCATGGGTATCAAAAACTAACCATTTATATCATTGTCGCAAAAGGAAGGAGCATAGTTAATAACAGTGAGATGTAAGTACCTACCTATTGTTTTACACTCTAGGCATCTTCTGTTGAGTAAGTTTCACGTGAAAATGTAGCCATTTAACAAAAAATGGGTTTTCATGTTTCAACGCTAAGAAAACACTTAGTACCTAAACAATATTTTCAATTGTTTTTTAAGATACCTATGTTGACAGATCAGATTATTGGCATAACGACATTTGCACAAAAACGGAGGAAGAGTGGTAATTTTTGGGACCGGCCCAGCTAACATTAGGTAATACGAAATAAAAATTGTTTATAATTTGCTGCGTCCATTTGCTGTACATACGACTTACATTTACATTCATCTTATTATAATTATATTCTTCATATTTGATATTCTAGTAGTCCCTTTCCCAAGATACCTGCAAATGTGCTAAAGAGTATCTGAGTCTCTTTTTCCTAACTATACTAGGTATTATATATACCTAACCATATTTGGGAAATTACAGTCTAACATGAAATTTTCAGTGTAACATTCATCACTCACATCGATTAGTGAATCATCATCATCATCACAAACCGTTTACGTCCACTCCTGAAAATGGGCCTCCTCTTAACAGACCTTGGCAAGCCAGGATCGTAGAGCGATATTGCCATAATCACCACGCTTGGCAGACGGATTGGTGATCGCAGTAAGATGTAAACCTTGAGCTAATAGATGCTACTGCCCATCCATCAGCCATATGTCCCTTAGTCGCTTTTTACGACACCCATGGGAAGACATGGGGTGGTCTATTCTAAGCCGGAAACCACACGGCCGGATTAATGTAAGCATTAATATAACTCCATACCTACTTTATGCAAACACAGACAACTTCTATGCCCGGTGAAGTAGCAAAAGCTCGCGGCTAACTACATACGAGTAAATGTCATCCGTGACCACGACTGGTGTAACCCGCATATACTATACACATACAGAGAACCTCAGAATGATTTCAAATTTTACAATTTCCTTATAACTTTTTCTCTTTCACTTTTTTGCCACACGACAGGATTTATATTGCTATAATTATATATTTATTACCTCATTTAATTAAAATATACATCACAAGTAACAATTCATGAGAGCATAAATTACTATAATAATTAAGAATGTTAACATGTTTGTACCATAAACATTGTTTACAAGTTGAAAGGAATGTAAACAAAGTGAAGCGAAAATCAAAATAGAATTTGTTATATTGTCATTTGAATCTTCTACTGTTTATGTAAACATTTGTATTCTATATGTACACCTACAAATGTTTTAGAACTCAATTTTAAAATAGAAATGAAACTTTCCTGGAATTACTTTTATTCCTATTAAATATCTGTCTGTCATCATGAACAGAGACCGTAATAGATAGAGCTATTAAGTACCTAATTACGCCATTTTCACGCCGAAAGCATAATATGGACATGCCTTATATTGTTCATGATACCGGTATTGATTTGTGATATATTTTGTTTATCTTTTCTTTACTATTTACAAAAAGGAATCTAATAACAAAAATGTAACACCATTCTCTTTTGATTTATTTCGGCAGACCCATGTAAGTATCTACTTAAAACCCCTTACTATCGCAACCCTGGTCATGACGTTTTTCATATACATAAGGAAGTTTATTTAATAAATAAATTAAACATATATAATTTTTCATGTTCGTTTATTCAGGTTTACTTTACCATACAATGACAATACCTACGAATGTTATTTTAATATCACAGTCCAAAAAGATTACGTTTAACAACTTATGTTGGGATTACCTTACTTAGGGAATGTACAAATATTATATTACAATAGTGACTAGTTCAATAAAATATAAAAAAAACCTATTTACATTTTTAAACATAGTTTTATACAAGGAATGAAGCAAACGACAATGCAGACAAATTAATTATTCCTTTTACTATAAAGCGCTGTATCTGTCAATTTAATTCAATAAATCAGTGGTTTACCCAATAAGATCTTTTAAGCCGGCAAAGCCTGTTATTTTAATAATAAGCTAAACAGTAAAACTGTGTTACGTAACATGTGCACTTTTTAACCTTCTAACTTTACAAAATGAGATAACTGTTGTATAACAAATTTAGTTTACAAATGCCATAGTACCTATTGTAGTGTTATTCACAGTGTCTAATGTTACATTTATTGTTTTAACTCTTCTAAAATAATACACGATAAATAATTGTGAATTATATCAACTCTTGTTATTAAGTATTCACTTTATGACAGACCTCAGAATCCGTATTTTGTTCCTATATTGTTGCTGTACCTGTCATCCAAATGTGTCGTATTCCACCTATGATAAAGCAAGCTTTGATAAAGCCACGTACGGGTATTGGTAATATGCGTCACTAAAAAGGCAACTGAACAATAAATTAATATCAAATTCAGAGATCAATTTAAAAGTTGAAAAGTATATATGTACTTGGTTATTTGCATTCTTATTACAGAAACTTGTATGTTATTAACATATGAAATACCAACGTTGTAAAACGATTATACACATGCATGACAAAACATTGTGGAAATATCGCCGGGAAATGTATGACAATAGATAGGAGCTCTAAAAAAATGATAAGAATTTAACATAATACTTTAGATAATTCTAAGTTTTTCATAATATGAACATCATAACATCAATATCCTTCTATTGCAAGAAGAAATGTGAAAATTAATAATAAAAAAGTAAATATTATTGAAGAAAGACACTATGAAAAGATGTAGTTTCAATAATAATGCATTGAACAATGTTTCCACCGTGAACCATCGTTGTTCCACACTACGGCATGTAAGTTACATATTTAATTAAGTTGCACTAAAATATGAGTTTTGCACCAGGCAAAGCTCATATTTCAGTACAATACAACCAATTTAAAAAAAGTTTGTCCGACCGAATAAGCAAGCAGTTTGTGGTGTGAAACGACTAATGATCCCTTCAAACAATTAGTCATGGTGATCCAGGTGAGGAGACCAAACTGCGATAATTACAGACGGATTCTAGACTCATACTTCTTGTTGGTATTGTAGTCAGGTTTATCCAACTTGATGTATGTAGCAATTACCTGGGCGGATCGGTGGCGATAGACACTGATAGATCGGAGTAGGAAGCCTGCTTTATTCGTAATACAAGCGTACCTACTTGAAAAGAAAGTAAATGGGCTGGCTGATATCGAACGATGAATTAATAGCTCTGTAATTCTGGTAAGTAGGGCTTCTTCATTTATACTCAATGGACTGGAAGCCGTACGGCAACTGTTATTTGAAATTAAATTGAATTAATATTTGTCATGGTACATATTTTCTTCAGTACTTTCTTGATGTAATGTTTTTTCATAATGGAATATACCAGTTAATAAGCAATATAAAACTACAGGTTTAGCTTCAGAAAAAGCTGCTAAAAAAAGTTTGTGATGTGTTTCAAAGTTAATTCAACTTGGACGTAAAACATTCCTGTAGGTGCATAAAAATACAGTCAAAAGATGTTAGTTTCACTTATTGCAGTGAAATAAAAAGTAATGTATGCATTGAATTCCAGTTGATATCAAAGTTAAAACCTTTTCATGAAGAATATTTTAAATACGTAGAACATTTCCATTACAAATAATAAAATTAGCAGCTGATAAATTTTATATTGATATAAGATTTAATAACACCATTCGCCAATACACTAGCACTTGTCACTGTCCATGTCCTTGACAAATGTATTTCGGCCTTCACAAATGTCAAACTAATCTGAGACGTGCGGAATTCTTAATGAAAAATGATAAAATGTTTTGAGCAGTAACTGAGACCTAAGTGCATGAACTACGCGCTTTGACACACGACACGGGAGAATTTTCTATCATTGATCTTGTAATTTATAAGCAAAATATTTAAGCGTACTCTTACTTTTGTCCCAAATAATTGAATTAACGAAAAATTAAGCGACAAACATGCTACCGAAACATATATTATGTTAAAATATATACACATATCATCTCATATCTTAAACATATTTATTATAATGACATGTTTCGGAAAAAGATTTAATTTATAGATTAGTAAATAAAAGTTATTTCGCTACTGTATAGTCAACAAAAGAGATAGGTTTACACCGGCAGTGTTTAATAATGTGACTGTGCTACGACAGCTGGTAATTCTTTATGGTTGAAGAGTTCGCTGCTAGTTGTGTACAAATACACATAATAGTTAAATCTTCTCATAAACTTGTACAGATAAATTAAAAATACGTTTCACATCGTGTAAACCTTTCTCTGACTGTACACCGAGAATAAGAAACCAAATTAACTTTATTTCCTCTCTCTTTGATACGCACGTCGAAAAAGTAATATACGTTGTGGTAAATAAAAATATAAGGTAAGTGTTTCATGGGAATAAACCCATTGTAATAAATGTGTCAATACAGAATAAACGGTCACACATATTATAATGAAATCGATATTTTAGTTTTTAACAATAATAGTTATAAATTTTTCACTATCTAACTATTCAGTTCTCATTGAGTGGTCGAAATCACAGCCAATCCGCTGCTATCTGTGAACAAAACAAATTTTATTACTCAGACATAAAATTATAATACTTATACAAGAGTCAGTCAATAAATAAGAAATAAAGCTGAAAGATTACATGGATTCAGACTAAGTTTCAGTTCCTTCATTTACACGAACAACTTTTCTGAAGTTATTGTAAAGTATGAAGCTAAACTTTATTATGAAGAAAATATAATATTTCGACTGCAAGATAAAATTACAGTGATCGATGCACTAATAATCGGATTAAAAATCGGAGTAATAATCGAATATAACGTAAGAATAGATATCTATTGGTTTTATTGGTAAATGTTTGTGGTCTGCAAAGAAAGTGGTTGCTGCTGGCGCAGATTAGGTACTTCTAATTCTTTGCTTGCTTATCCTACCAATACTGTAATTGATAAACAGCTTTATAGTATAGTCCTCCCGCTTTATATAACAGTGACCAAACTCTACGGAGATTAGCCATCTGCGCAGGACATATAATAATGCACAAGTGTGCGCGCAAAATCAGGTGCATTTCATATTCCTCTACTCTCAAAATCCGGTGGGACAGTTTTACCGACACGTCTAGTGACAAATCAGGCACAGGATCGACAGTTAAACGTATTCTTTGAGGTACGCGTATAACACCACCAACTTCCAGATTTCGAGCTGGTATTTAGAAAAAATAGATCGAAGATCGAAATCGGGACCTCACTAATTACGGACGGACATATTATTATCTTGAGATCAAAGAGGCAGTCAAACAAAGAACTATACACGAATTAAATAAAATACATGATATATCAAATAAAATAGGTAACTATAATTAATAAATAATATCACCATCGTGTGACATATTTATGGGCGTAATATAAATATTAAACGCTATTTCATCGACTCAGGTTTGCTACTGACACTGTAAAACTGACGCAAACACACCGGTAAACTAAAATAGGTCGAACGGTGTACGGGTACAATATAACACTATGTAGGTAGTATGAAAGCTAATACGTACCTACTAATAGATAATAAATTAAAATATAAAAAATATTGTAAAAAATTAAAAAACATTATATTGCTGACAAAACGTGCGCAAAACAATTATAAAATAAATAATTCAAAAAATAAAAGTAAAACAGCATGGCAACTAATCAACTCAGCCATGTTGAATTTGCCTCACGAAGCTATTGACAACATCGAAACTATTGATGGACTCTGCATAAGTAATCCTACGGGAATAGCTAACGCCTTCAATGAATATTTTATCAACAAAGTATGTCCTATACCCGAAGCTGGGAAAAATGTTACTTCCTCTATCAATCAACCTTCTAAATCCATGTTTATGGCACCAAGCAATTTCTGTCAGATATATGAAATTGTAAGGAATTTGAAAAATACCAATAGTGAAGGATATGATTGCATTAACACTAGAATAGTTAAATCAGTTAATGAATATATTTGTCACCACTTAAGCTACATTATTAATTTATGCATCTCATCGGGAATATTCCCAGATAGTCTAAAACTAGCTATTATTAAACCTTTATTCAAAAAGGAAAATAGACTATTAATGGCAAACTATAGACCCATTGCATTGCTGCCAATATTTTCAAAAATTTTTGAGAGATATATTAACGGTGAATTATATTCATATCTTGAAAAGAATAAAATTTTATGCAAAGAGCAAAAGGGCTTTCGTAAAAATAATACAATAAATATGGCCATTTATGAATTCATTGAAAATGTTATATCCCACGTTGACAAAAAAACGCCCGTTTGTGCAATCTATTGTGACATGACGCAAGCATTTGACTATGTAGATCATAATATTTTAATAAAAAAACTTGAGGCCTACGGTATAAGAGGTAATGTTCTGGACTTAATAAAATCATATCTCAATAATAGAAAACAGACTACACAAATAGCAAGTGTTAATCCCGTAACCAAAACTCAAGAGATCTACTCCTCTAGTATGGCTCATGTGTCATATGGTGTTCCCCAAGGTAGTGTGCTGGGTCCACTCTTGTTTTTAATATATATCAATGACATGCCAGGTGCAACCAATCAACCCGTAACTTTATTTGCAGATGACAGCACACTTACAATAGCATGTAGTGACATTGACCAATACAAAATTGACATTAATAATTCTTTGACATCTTTAATTTCATGGCTTGATAATAATAATTTAAAAATTAATTTACTCAAAACAAATATAATGCACTTTGATCAACGTAAAAATAACCCACTGAATGTAGATTTAGTTCATGATAACATTAAAATTAAGGAAGTCACCTCTGCTCGTTTTCTTGGATTAGTCATAGACAGTAGATTAGACTGGAAAGACCACATAGATTCAATATGTAAGAAAGTAAGCAGCACTGCATACGCACTTTACAAACTTTCCCAAATTATAAACATAGATGCACTCTTAACAGCATATTATGGGCTTGTGGAGTCTGTTCTTAGATATGGCATAATATTTTGGGCAAACTCTACAAACAAAGAAAAAAGATGCATAAATTAATATTCAAAATGCAAAAGCGATGCATACGTGCTATGTTTGGTATCCAAAGTACAGATAGTTGTAGACCTATGTTTATTAAATATAAAATTCTTACACTCCCATCATTATACATAATGGAAACAGCCCTTTTTGTCAGGAAAAACCCACATCTATTTCCACGATTATCAGATAATGGCAGAAGTAATCGTCGTGATAATAATAGACTTCGTGTTCATCCTGCAAAAACAGCACTGCTACACAAAAGCTTGATATGTAAAGCCCCTTTAATTTACAATAAGATTCCAAATAATGTTAAATCGTTAAATACTGAATTATTTAAGAAAGCGCTAAAAAATGTTCTCACTGCAAAATGTTACTATAATGTTAATGATTTCCTACAAGACAAAAACTTATAAGTAACAGTTTAATTGATATTTTATTTTTTGATATGTATAAATTTGACTGATCGTATTATCTGCAATTGTATTATATAAACTAGAACATTGAATTTTATAATGGTAATGACTTATTTCAATTTTTTTTTTTTAACCACCAATTTTTTTGTACACCAATTCTGGTAAAACATGTTGATACAAACAAACTCTGTAACATAATTATGTAATATGCACTAACCATGTTATCATACACACATGTTTGACAAATAAACAATTCTTATTCTTATTCTTATTCTTACTTACAAACTTATCTCCCACAACTCAACAAGAGGCACTGAAATATGAGCTTTATTTGTATTCAGTATTAAAAGCATTTTACAAAAAAAACGGTTCATTAATAAAAATGGAACAATGATGTCTGTATCGACGTTTAACTGAAATATTCTGTATGTACCTATGGTAGGCACATCACTTTTTGAATGTTAAAATTTTGTTGGGCTTTTAGTAAACATTAAAGTGTAATTTAATGTGTAAAAAATAACTATGGCAAAAACGCGAGACAGTATAATATATACTTTTTTTTTCGGAAACACATTTAATTTTATGTAATCAGCCACGAAGCTTTTGCTACTTCACCATAAAGGTGAGCAGGGGTCCAGCCCTATTAAATGGTTTATAAATAACAAATCAAGCAGCATGCGCAAGAAAGCGTCCCCTGTATGATTTGAACCTCGGCTCAGGGTGGTCGCTGACGTAGGGATTGAGGAATGATGACTTTCAGATTTTTTTAGGGGAGTTGTCGCACTATGTCACAGTTAGCGAACCTCTCGGACTTCGGAAAGTTCTTTGCAAACTAAGAATCGGAACAGCGAGCGGGGATAATTTATGGAACAGTCGATAAAAAAATAATTATTTGATACAGAAAGTAATTTTTCAACAGAAATTATTATTGCGACTTGCTGCGCCCTGAGGTTTTATCTAAGTTAAACGGGCTGCATGTAATGTCGTATGGCTGTATGTGGTGGTCCTAAATTAAATTAAAATATTGTTTGTAAAAGAGCAATAAATTACAACGGTACATTCATTCTGATTTCATTGATATAATGTTTCACATTTTTTGTTTTTTTACTCGTTGCTAAATGTAATAATAAGCGAAATTATTTATTTTTGTCTGTAAAATCGATCACTTCTCTTATTGTCAAAACATCGACAATGCGAGATATACTTATTTGCCGTCGATATTAATGTCCCTTCCAGTCCAGTCCAGTGTTAATCTTCTGCATTTAGTGTAGGTATGTATACCATAAAAATGTTTGACATTACAAAACTTTGGTGGTTTATTTTAAATAATTTAATTGTTACATAATTCAGTATGAAAATATTCTTATTTAAAAATGGTGCCCCATATTAACTGCGCCGTATAGCACATTTAACTAAAAATGTTCTTAATATTTTTAATGAAATGCGACTTGCATTTCAATTTATTTTGGGAAGTGAAGTTTGCTTTTCATTAAGCAACAAGGTTGTTTTCTTTCAAGTATTATCTTGTTCAACGTTGCGTGAAACGTTGGAAAATAAGTTATTCTTTTAAATTGTGCTTTTCATGTAAATTTTCTTTGCATTTTTTTCTTAACGTTCCGAAATCGTATTTTGATGAATAAACTAAAGTGCCTTTTGCCTTGAAAATAAACCTACTAAGCAGCTAAAGGATGGTAAATAGAAATGTAGTAGCCAGGTTTGATTCTACGTTACGTGTGTATGATAATGGATATTAACTGGATCAGAGACTAGGGCAGCTGACAAACACTGTCCCCACACTAGTTCTGGCCATGGAAGCCTTTAAAATTTGGCATTTTCTCTTAAACCGTTAATTTTTGAGTTACATTGTTCTATACCCTCACAGACTACATTATTTGTGAACGATTTTAATTAATGATACTCATACCTTGTTATATTAAGTTCAGAATCCTTGACGAGTCTTAATCAAAATTGGTTTCACATATAATCTTCAACTTAAGATTAATGGCGTGCTACGTAGGCTTTATAACATCTTACACAACATGCGTTGAGTATGTCGAATGTCAGACGTGATTGCGTTCTGGGTATTCTCGTAATTAATGGTCTCAGTGGGCTCGCTAAACTGCCTGTGAGTTATGACCCAGTGACAAACGGATGGATGGATGTGTCACACAAATCATAACGATTTATTTGCGTAATACGATTTTTTTTTTACGTCATCACAAAAAGGTCGACCATAATATTAATAATATTTTGGTTCGCGATCAAGCTAATACTATCAAAATTCAAAGGTAAAAGTATGAAGCGTATTCACATCTATTGTAATATATGTTTAAAACTGATACTAACTAAGTTCAAAGTGACCTGTAGCTTAATTATAGTCTAGCAGTATACCTTAAATTCAAGATGTCAAGGGTTCGAATCCTGTTGCGAGGAAAACTTTTTGTAACATCAAAGATTAATTGTGTGTTTGATTAACCGAGGGACTACCTACCTTTCAAATGCTTGGGAAAGCTTTAATGTTAAGCCGTCGGTCATTACATCACGCAGGACTCTTTTGTACTAGGGATCAGGCTACTTTGTTTTTCGTAATCATGAAACTGTGGTCAATATTTCTCGGTATTCTTCTTTTTTTACTTTATTAGTCCACTTACGCCCACTACTGACCAAGTGTTCCTCTTAATACTAACACTCACTTAACCTGGGTTGTTGAGAGATATTGCCATAATGATCGCAATGATCAGTAAGATGGTAAGTATCCTTGAGCTGATATTCTGCTGCCCATCCATTAGCTGTATTTCCCTTATTCGCCTCTTAACACCCATGGAATGATACGGTGTGGTCTATTCTAAGCTGGAAACCACAACCTTAACTGATACTGATTTTATAATATATGTGTATCTATCTTGATATCATCAACTTCTTGGAGGTTGTGGGTCTTTCTTTGTGTAAAAATCAAAAATTTCTTTCTCTGTTGGTTTGGTCGTTTGAGACTAGCCTGCGAGCTTTGGAAAGCAATTCAAGCCATTGGTCACGATTGTTAAAATATCATCTATTGCAATTGTATACCATGGAACAGACAGCAGTTGTTCCCTTGTGTGTGTAACGTAATAGTGACCTACTGTAGTTTTCCAAGCATTATCTATCAAGCGAGGTGACTATGGCAAAACTCTTCCTCGGGGGGAGGCCCATGTTCAGCAGTGACCATTATTCGGGCTGATTATAATTGTGACGATCCTGACTTTGATAATAATATCTTAATTGTAGGTTTGTGTAGTTTCAAAAGTTTTGAGGCTTCTGTTTCGGTCTTAATTATTTAAATGAAAATAAGCATGATTTTTTTAATGCTATTGTTTATTTTACATTTATTTTTCTTCGTAACTAACATCACTTTTCAAATATTGCGTGAATGTTTTATCAAAGCTAATTTGAGACTCACTGAGGTTAATGTTAAAATAATTGACTAAGGCTATGACCTAGAATAAAACTGAAAATAATTAGATATAACAACAAAAGTGACGTTTCTTCTTTAGGCTCACTTAACTTCAAAGGAAAATATTAATGTTAAACATTATTTATGATGTAGAATATATTTTAGAACAAAATAACGAGTGTTTCTTACTAAAATTAAAAACTATTATTATATTCAGTGACTTGCGGTTTCATTCACATTGGTTTGCAAAATCACCCTAACTTGATGTAGCGTAATGATTTATAGCTACAGTCAGTATTATCTCTGTACAAATTTCTTTTAAATATTTTTTGTGGTTGTGGCACGATTGAGTCATACCACCAGTCCCCCTAATTAGACCCCTAAATCTAAACGTTCATGTTTCAATTATTAGGCGGATGAAAACATTAGGCAGAGTACGCTTAATGTTTTAGTAAATGGTTTATAGACTACAAGCTAAGCAACCTGCAGAGGGCACCCCCTGTGGGACTTGGACGGCTCAGGGCGGTCGTTGACGGAGGAATTGAGTTTTGTGCAACTGTCTCTCGGACCCTCTGACTTTACGTCTACGAGGGCATCGGAAAGTTCTTTGCGAACTAAGGGTCGGGCAGGCTTAGAGGAACACATACTAATATTATAAAGAGGTAATTATTTTGTGAAGAGATGAAAAGTGATGTCGAGATTCGTATGGACCACTTATTGCTTCAACAATCAATACATGGAAATAAGTCCTCACATTTTATTCGCGTATTGGTTTGTATTAAAAATTATAATAGTGATACAAACGCCAATTTATTGTCCTAAGTTCCGAATACACAAATTGCTACAACTGGTTATTAAAAGATATCAATAATAGCTACACCATTTTTTTTTATAAATTTCAATAATACTGTACAGTGTTAAATTGTTTGATAAAACACGCTCCATGCTAAATTGTACCGAGCTGCTAATGAAGACCAATTTCCTGCAAAACTGGAGTGAAGCCAACAATTCTAATGTTCGTGGCTGAAATTTGAAATGCAATGCACAGTGCCTAGCCCAATACATGACTGGAATAGATAATATTTGTGTTATACTAACAAAACAATTGAGCATAATAGGGTTTCTGATTGCTAACTATAAACGAGGCGATGCAGTGTCGATAGCTCTTAAGGGTTATTCTGGAAACGATGATATATGGGTAGAATTAAACTAGAATATCGGGTGAATTTTTTTAATCAAAATACAAGGAAAAATGTATGTATCGTTATAACTTATAATAGTAGAAATATGATTGAATACTGACTCATATTAAGAAAAGAACGTCTTTGAAATCTTTTTCAAAAAATGAATCGTCAGATGAAATTTATCAATTACAATACAGAAACAAATTATATTATATTTGCCTGATTTTGATTAAAAAAAATAGTCATATACAAAATTATTTCACACTTTGAAATTAGTTTTAATTAAAAATGCAATTTGACAAAAATTAACCCTAAAAGAATGAAATAGGGGTTGCAAGTTAGTATAGAAAAACCTTTAAAATAGCAAGTTTTATCAACTTGACATTCACGCTCTTAAAACATTTAATTGAATACGTGTTTCATGATTTATTGATATTCATCCCCTAATTGTGCAGAATAGGGGTTGAAAGTTTCTTTGGAAAATATATAAATCTGCTTCCTATGCCAGCGCAACTAAATATTATCAAACAATTATTTTCCGGTTCTACCTATGTTAACACCAGGGATACTAAAATAAGGGTTAATAGTTTCTAAAAATCACCATTGGAAAGTTACATTATCCAGGTGTAAAATACGCGCGCGAGAAGCCTTTTAATTATAATCAACCGAGATTCGTTATAGTTCATGAAGGATATTGAACATTGACCTATTAGCTGGGTGCGAGATGTTAACGCCAATTAGCGGTTACAATTACGGCGGACGTCGAAATATCAAATGGCTAGCAATAATTCGAATAATAAGTAGGTAAACAAATAAATAATGTCAATGAAGCATCGTATTTTTGATATATTAAATGCTATCATGTCAATCTAGAGTGTCGCTACGTAACGTCGCAACGTTGGCCTTGCCTATTTTTTTACTGGCCGTTTAAAATGGCACAATCGATTAGTTCATCAGTCTTCACGAGAAGGAAAGAACAAATAAACAAACTAAGACGAATAACGCATTTCATATACTTTTCATGTTATCGGCTCATTTCCGTCCGCTACTTAATATGGGCCTCCTCTTAACAGTCCTTAGCAAGTTACGGTTGTTAAAGGGTATTGCCATAACCACCACGCATGGCAGGCGGATTGGTGATACTAGTTAGATGGTGAGTATTCCAGAGCTGTTAGATGCTGCTTTGCCTTTACGATACCCATGGGAAGATATGGTGGTCTATTGTAAGCCAGAAACCACCCGGAGTATATATTGTAGACAATTATTAATTACTGTATTGCTATTGTAGATAGTAATCCATATCTACATTTTTATGTATTTTCAGATAATATGTATGGCTAAATTAGCAATTATCCATTATGGTGGCGCATTTATTTGTGCTTAATATGGCGGATACGCAAATGTTATAAGTACATAGTGAAGACCCAGCGAATATTGTGGCTTTTGACCATAAATTGAAATACAAATATAATTGGATTGAAAACGATATCTTTTATGAGATATATAACGAATACCTATTCGTTATATATAACGAATGAATTCTATTCGAAAAACTAAGATGGGTAGGACCTTTTTAGTTTTTCTACCTTAATATTATTATTTTGTAAATTAAAAATTTGTTAATTCTGCTAAAAAATGTGTCAAAATGCCGGGATGCCTTTTGCAACATGCAAGAAGGAAAAATGAAACGTGCAAAAATACAATTACCACCTGACTGATGACTTATTATTTTGTTTCGGTATATTTATTCATTTGCTTTATATTTAATACTTACTCGTAAAACTCGAAAATAATACGGCAAATAAATACAGTGTTTTATTTAATCGAACTACGGTGAGAAATTTTATTGTGCATGTACGAGTACAGTTGTACAGTAGATCTTTGAAAATAAAAAAGGAATTGCACGTTTTACTTTAAAAGGAGTGTAGTAGGTAAGCTAAAGAAAATGTATTCCCACTTGTACCCTCGGGACTTCGATACATGTTATTTCGTTTAGATAGTGTCGCACCACAGTACTATTTACACTGTTTCTATAAATGCAGAAACAGATATTCGTATATATTTCTTATTCTTATCTAGTCTCCAATAACCCGGGAATTGACAACATTTCAATATTCGTAACACTCTAAAATAAAAATACCGTTTCTTTATTTTCGAATTTTGATCCCAATACTAGGTATTTTGTTTCATTTTATTTATTTGTTGGCAATTTTTTGATGAAAAAATAAAAACAGAAAAATGCGCGATGACGTCATCGTTACGGTCGGTCTATTACGGACTGAAATAGGCTGTGACTAGTATGGCTGACCTTTGCCTATTATATATTAAAAACTAATAAAACGTTCAAAAGTCTAATTACAAGCGTTTAACATTAGCTAATGTCTGTTTTTTTTATTAATTTAATCGTCAACTCTGATCACGAAATTATGTCAAACAACCTTAACAATGACGGCATCAAGCGCTAAACTGAGCTAAACTCAAATATTTGTTTCTTGTATAAAAAACTTAGAATTTCGAAAAAAGTAAATATACCTATGGGTTTCTTAATGGTTGATCTAGTTTCATAAAAAATATAAAAATAAATGTAGTCAATTCCTAATTTGTTCTTTTGGATCAAAAATATGTGTATAGCGGTTTAATAAAAAAAAAAAGGATTGAGTATTATATTGTTTTTCCATATGATTTAATCACCGATGTACCTTTATACAGAATTCAAAATTAAAAGCTGCAACTGACCATTGTATAAATATATCAAGACCTTTTTCATTGCTTGCAATATTCTTGTAAAATATGGATAAATTCAGCGCGAGACACAAATCACGTAAGTCAGGCAGACTGTACTTATTTAAATTATTGTTGTATTTTCTACCAGAAATAATAAAACAAACATCAGAAGACAAATATTTTAACTGTTTGTATTTTAACCACAAATTCCGGAGCGTAGCGGTATTAGGCTCGCTTTAAATCTCGCAGGTCGTGGGTTCAATCCCCACGCTGGACAAGAATTCTTTGTGTAATTTCTCAGATTTTTATCCGGGGTCTGGATGGTTGCGGGACTACCCTCCGTACCTCCGAAAGCACATTAACCCGGTAGTCCCGATTGCTATAACATCATCTATAACGATTGTATACCAGGGAACGGTTTTGCGTATGGATGAATTGATAGTGGTAGTTTTTTTTATTCCTAATCAGACACACTTCACATTAGGTGGCACAGGACAAGAATAGATAGTGCCAGTGCAGTAGTAGCTACCATTTTCCCGTCAGTTTAATACAACCGAACATTTTCATATTTTATATGAAAATGTTCGGTTGTACGCTTTCTTATTGGAACGTTATCACAAGTCTTTCTTCCCTCTTAATTTGCACAGAAGCCGAAAAGGTCAAGGCCGATGTATGTTTTTCAGTATTCTACTGTACTGTTCTGTATCAGCCTGTTAAGATCTACAGATGAACATGGGCTTCCTCTTAACAGACCTTGGCAAGCCTGGGTTGCTAAGGGATATTGCTATAATCACCACGCTTGGCAGGCAAATTGGTGATCACAGTAAGATTGTGAATATTGCTGCTGTCTTACGATGCCATGGGTTCTAGACATGGGTTGTTTTATTCTAAGCCGAACACCACATAGCTAGTTTTTTTTTCAGTATTTACCTACACATAGAAATAAAAGCGTAAACCAACTACAAAGAAATATGGGGTATTTTGTATAAAGTATATGAGATAGCTGTAACGGTGACATATTTTTATGTAGATGTTCTTAATAAATAGGCCTGTATTTCTGAAGCTGTCGTCATGAATATTGTGTCGTGTTGTAGGATAACAACATAACGTGACTCGATTTAATTCGTAAAATCAAGTCAACGTATATTTTTCTACTTTATTAAGAATAGCTATCCCGCGCGTTTTCAATCGCCTAGATCCCTTTCCAATTAAAATATATGACACTCACAAATGACGTGGCTTTCTATTGATACCAAATTTAAAATCGGTTTACTAGATCCAGAGATTACTCCCTAGATCGTCACAAGCTGACAAACAAACTTTACATCTTTATAATATTATAGATGATTATATTATATTTAGATGATTTTTGCCCACATAGCCCACAGAGTGAAAAGGTGTGGCAAAGTTTTTGTGAACACAAACTTTTCCACACCTTTTCACTCTTTTTTAGGAGGAATAAAAAAATATATTTTTGACGGATATTTTGTCGTACAGACAATACACACCATTAATGTTTTAAATCTCGACGATAAGCTGTTTACGCTGGGCATTGATTCTTCAGTCAGGGCTTTGTGTTTTATAAATAAAGATAAATCACATACAATTTTTCCCGCTTTCATATAGGTAGTTTATTTATGTAGTGTTGTGGGAAGTGGTTTGTGTGCGGTTTTCTAAAAACCTCAACCCTCAAACTATCGAAAATAATATATATATATATAAAGAATGGGCAACCTCCGTGGCATCGTAAGTCTCGCTTTAAGTTTCGGAGGTCGTGAGCTCCACCTTCATACCGAAGATATCTTTGCCTAATTTTAATATGTCTTTCCGCGTCTGGTTGGTGAGCCTCCGTGCCTTAGAAAGCACGTTAATCCGTTAGTCGATTGGTACCATAGGGACCAACAGAAAATAGAAACAGCGTTTCCTTGTGTGTTACAACATAATAACGCGGTCACCAACCCGCCTGCCAAGCGTGGTGACTATGGCAAAAACCGTCCCTCGGGAGGAGGCCCACGTTCAGCAGTTGATGTTGTACGGGCTGATGATGGACCATAAATTAATAATAAACATATTTTTCATATTTAAGTTACAAATATTGTCAAGAAAATCCTTAAATAAATCGAGCAAAGCTAACAGAGATAAACGTAAATAGATTCATTTTCTATCTTCATTTGAATGATAATTTTAGAGTAATTTTAGAGTGTAGAGGCGTCCCTACTACTCATGGGTCAGCCTCAAAGGGCGCGGGGCCCGTGTGCCCCACTCCCCGAGGCCGAGCCTAGGGCGATTGGCGGCGGGTTTTGGCCCGCCACCGACGGCCAATTCGCCGTCTGCGGAGCGGATGGGCGGAGGGATCTACTTCTCTCTCCCGCTCCGCGGCCTCCTTCACATTCATCCCCCCTCTTTAAACCCCCTACAACCCTGTTTTCGCTATAAAAACCTATGTCCTTTCTCAGGCTCTTAGCTATCTGTGTACCAAATGTCATTTAAATCGGTTAAGTAGTTTTGGCGTGAAAGGCCGACAGACAGACTTATAGAATTACTTATGCATTTATAATAAGTAAGGATTTAAAACGATTTATTCGGTCAATTCAGCCTCAAAACTAATAAGTTTATGCAATATATTCAACGCTTCATATAATAATAATCAAAATTAAGCACCTATTCACCATATTAATCGTATTAGTGACTGACATAACGTTACGATAGAACTGATAGTTTTAGAATAGACACCTAATAATTGTACTAGGGTACGTTCATTTACATGATAATGATATCCAATAGGATCCCTCTACCCTCATCTCAATTACATGAATTTATTAGCATTGTAAAGTCCTTAGACCTTACAGTCTCTAATCTCTAATAGGTTATTACATATTCTAGGCCAATAATAATTACCTATAATTGGTAATATAATAGACAGTTTTAGTTTTGTTACTAATTGGTTGAATATTAGTTTATTGACCGGCGGTAATTGGCTTACTTTAAATCTCGTAGGTCGTGGGTTCGATCCCCACGCCGGACAAGAAATCTTTGTGAAAATTGTAAGATTTCTTTCTGGGTCTGGTTGGTTGAGGGACTACCCTCCGTGCCTCGGAAAGCACGTGAAGCCGATGGTCCCGATTGTTATAACATAATAATCGTATTTCAAGGAACGGGCAGCAGCTTTTCCTTGTGTAGTACAACATAATACTGCGGTCACCAACCCACCTGCCACGCGTGGTGACTTTGGCAAAAATCCTCCCTCGGGAGGATACCCATGTTCAGCAGTGGACGTTATACGAGCTGATGATGATGCGGTTTCAGACGATTTGCTTTGCGAATGTCTAAATAATTATTATCCTAAACCTACATTACATTAGATAATTCCTATATCCATTTGCGAAAATGTATGAACATTTTTGAGGTATTTTTTTCATCTAGACGGACATATTTGAAGCGGCCGTAGCCCAATGGCTAGGGCGTCGGACTTGTGAACTTGAGGTCGCAGGTTCGAACGCCACCCATTGCAGTACCGACGTAAACCCACTCGTAACACAAGCATTTTAGCTTAGCACGAGGGGTTAACAAGAATACTAGTAGATTGCAAAATTCTGCTAGTAATCATTAAAAAAAAATGTAGTTAGCTAAGTGGCTTCTTTGGCATTATTTGGTTATTTGTTAGTTACAAAATAGACTTTTAATAATAAATAATTTATATTTAAATAAGAATTAACAAGATATTTTAATAAATTACAAGTAGGTACAATAACTAGTTGAGAAATAATTATAAAGATAAAACAGTACAGATAGTGTATACTTTACTGCTTTACTTTTTAGATAAACCACTTTTACATTAAACCCTACAAAAGACCAAAACTATATTATCAAAGCGACGAAGAAGACCGCTCATTTCTCATGTCAGGCCTGTGTGGTAAATAAATGGTGTCAGTATCAGTTTGTTTTGCTACCAAAACGGGTAATTTTAGGCACATTGATAAAAGTTGTCCCCAAAACATAAAGAACATATGAAAATGTATGTTGTCGTAAATATTTTTGTACGTATTAAATACATTTTCCGTATGTATAAAACATACGTTCACGTTTTTCTAATGAATAAAATAATTTACTTGAAAGTTATCAAGAATCTTTCTTTACTAGCCTATCTATATCTATATATATATATATATATATATTATAAAGAGGAAAAGTTTGTATTTTTGTATCTTTGTTTCGAATCAACTCAAAAACTACTGGATGGATTTCGAGAATTATTTCCCCATTAGAATGCTACATTGTCCTCGAGTAACAAAGGCTATATTTTTTAACTAGATTTGAACCTCTGCGAAACTGGTACAGGCGAATAACGCACTATGCAAGTCGAAACTCCGTGATTAAAATCGCAAGGTTGCTTAAACTGCGTATCTGCATAAGTTTGCCATCGAATAAGGGAGTCTGGGAGACTTCTTGGTACTAAAGATATGTTAAGCTAATAACCAATAAATAATATTTCTCCAACCTATGGTTGTATGCGCCTTCATTTATACTACAGACTTAATATTTGATTGAATCTTAAACCTTCAGCAATAAAAAAACCGACTTTCAAATGTTTTTTTTTTCCTGTGAAAAACTACAACATCAACCAACTCAAAGTAACCTGGAGAACCGTTTACTCAGCTTGTTGGTAAAGATTGATCATCTGCACTTAGAAATGGATTACTTCTAATTATTTGCAGAAAAATCCGTGATAATGACTTTAATCGTTTGATTGCTATGCAATTACTGGTGCGGTTACATAATTATGTTATTCGAAATATAAAGGTTTTCATTCAAAAATAATATATTTTAGTTTGGCTCATTCCAAATTGACGTACGCGCCGGATGACGTTATTGTTACGGTTGTTTGACGAAATTTCTTGGTCAAAGTTGAAAATAAAATAAAAAACAGACATCACTATTATTATTATGTTAAACGCATTGAATAGATTTTAATTTTAAATAGGCCCAGGTAATATTTCAGTCCGTAATAGTCCGACCGTAACGATGACGTCGACGCGCATTTTTCGGATTTTATTTTATTTTAATTTTCAAAAAATTGCCGGGAAACAAAAGTTTTTTTTAGGATCAAAATTCAAAAATAAAAAAACTGTATTTTTGTTTTAGGGTGTTACCAACTTCGAAATTTTGTCAATTATCATGTGCCAAGTTAAGGCCGTAAACTTTGGAGAACTTTTTGCAACTCAGAGGATTTGGATCTTATACGAAAAAGCTTTCCCTTGCATAGCGTCCGTTTCCGTGGAACTTAAGCATTAACTTTAGTATTTTTAAAAATATTTCCTTACTGTAATTATATTCCTCATATATACTTAAAATTAAAGTTTCGCAACCGGATGTTTAATTTTGAAATTGACTGTTTTGAAACTAACATTTATGGTTACTTAATTTGAAATACTACATAAAAACCAAATGTTTTCCATTCTATATGAACTAAGTGTAAAATATACCTAGGTAGGTACCTAGGTATATTTTTCACTTAGTTCATATGTTATTGAATAGAGGTCTTAAATAGTAATTACTATAAAAACAATGCTCATATACATATACTAATCATCACCATAAACAAATACCTACACTTTAAAAGTCCACTGTCCTACAAAGACCTAATGACAAACAACTTCTCATTTTTTGTTTACAACAACAGTTTCATATATTCTAATATAATTATATTCTTACGTCAAGTAAGTATCATATTAAAATATTTACATATTCTGGACGGTGTTAATTAACACAAACAAAGTTTGCTTGAGTTGAAAATAATGAAAAGTGCCAACGTTGTAACATAATTAAGGGATATACTCGTACATTACTGGCTGTTCTTTGTTTTCGTAATTTATTTTTAAAATGCTGACATTTACTTTGAGTATAGTTTAGTTGAATATCAATAAGTTTTTTATCCCCACTAAAAGCCAAGAAGATAGATTGTGACTTTGAAAAATGTGTTTCTTTGTGGGATGACTGCACATGAAATTTATCTTCTATTGTGTGAAAAACTACATTAAATATTAAGTATATACGATCTTTTAGTTACTAAGAATTACTTTTGTACTTTGGCCTATTTTGAGTGAGTATTAAATATTAATCATTACAAAATTTATGTGATCTTTGATACAAGCACAACGTTTACATCATGAAAGTTATTTAATATTGGCATTACATTATCACTGATTAGGTCATTAGAGCCGTTCTTTTTTACACTATTTAGTCAAATATATTAAAACAAAAGTATAGTCACAGAACCTTCTGGCTTCAGTTATTAAAAGCCTTTTATGGTAAAGGGCACGTGTCAATTTATTTAAGTCGATCTTCCGTCAGACCATATTATCCACAAGCTCAAAACCAACTCTGCGCAAAGGCGTGTAGGCGGAATCAACTTAATCAAATGGAAGGGAACAAACTTCAACATTTGATAATTTTTCTGGCATCTAGATTAAATTGCAACAAATATGTTTCTTGTCATTGTCATTCCATTACCGAAAGACGACTTTCTTATCTTTTATTTCGTTGTTATTTCATAATTAAATCTCACTTAGGGCATAGGAAAGCTAAAATAGGACTGGGCTGGACACGTCTGCCGCATGTCAAACAATCTGTGTGTCCATATGGAGCTCAAGATTGGTGTCCCGAAACGGCCAGACGGGGACGCGGCAGACCAAGAAGGAGATGCCGGGACGACTTGCTGGGCTTCCTCGAGAATTGGCAAGACGTAGCGCAAAATCGCGAGTAATGGAAGGAATGGAGGGAGGCCTTTACCCAGCAGTGGGACAGTACAGGCTAGTTATAATAATAATAGTAAGGGCATAGGACAAAAGTATTGTCCGAGCTTTTATACCCCAAAAAAATACATTAATTCAGTTAATGCCTACCCCAAAATTTCATTAGGAATTGGTGAATACGTAAGAAAATCCCGTGGCCGGAGTAAGACGGTTATGTTTTAGTGGGATGGTATTTTTACTAAGTATTTAAACGTGTTTAAAAAAGAGTAGATATTTAAAGTTATGATGCTTAACATCAGGCAGGGTGTAGTCAAATGCTAACCTATTTCTAATAAAAAACAATAAAAAAAAGTACCTAAGGTATTCTTATAAAAGTAAAAATTATTGGTTACTATTAGGTGATTTTTTTTTCCAACACTAATTAGGTGATCAAATGTATATGCTTTTCTTCCAAATTACCTTTTTTAACGTCAGCGAAGGGTATGTGGGCAATACTCTCTCCAAAAATGAATGTTCCTTCTGTAGCCAATAATGAAGAACCCAAGGAATACCCTACAAGGGCTCGTCATTGTGTATCTTTAAAACTACCTATCTTATGTCTGTTTGATGTTATAGGCGTTCAAAAAACGTTGAAATTTAAATAGAATATGATTAACGCGGATTTAAATTAGATATGTATTAACATTTGGTTCAAAGAGCGGTGGCTCATTGATAGCTAAAAAAATCAGTGATACTTATATATATTTTTGTCTATTTTGCTACAAGATAAATAATGAATTAAATTGGGCCTTGGGAATATAGCATAGAGATAAAGGTAATCTCTTTACTTCATTACTTATAGGAAAAACCTCGTGACAGCTTTCTGCGGACCTTTCGTATCTAAAATAGGATAAACTGAGCGACGACATTATTCTGCGCTGAACTTTTATTAGGACAAGGTACTCTTTTTCTCTTTGATATAAAAGCTGTGTGAGAGAATAAATAAAGCAATTTGTATGTTATCTTTGTTATATTGTATTACCTTGGGTACATTGTGTGTAGATCAGGATGTACAGGGACATGTCTAGCGTGCGGCGACATGGCTGCTGCCGCGTTGATCGCTCGGATGCGCGCGCGTAACCGTTCGTACTGCTCGGGTTGATACTGCGCAGCTATCGATACTGCTGTGCCCGAGTACTGCTTGAGGGATAAATTTAAATTGTTAATTTACCTTTCTCGTAATAATAAACAATTACATTTTTCGACAAATCCTTTGTAAGTGCTAGTTAAATTATTAATAGAATAAATTCGTAAAACCAATTTTCTTATTGGCACAACAGCATGAAAAAACTTTGCAAGACAATGGTTTAAGTATAAACGTTTGATTTAAAATTGTGAGGTAAATGAAAGATATGTGGGCTATTTTTGTCCTTAAATTACATACAATAGTGAAACATGGGAAAATTTACAATATTTTAATATTATTTGTATAACATATTACTTAAATAAACAGTTACCTTCAGCGCCGCTGCAGCTTGTTCATGTGTTGCTCTAGTAAGATCTCTTCCATCAACGCTTAATATCCTATCCCCTCTATGTAGCATTCCATAAGCAGCACCACTAACAGAAACACCAGAGACGAAAACACCGCAGGCGTCTTCATCTGGAGTACCTTCGACTTCACCTCCCAAGCCTCCGACGATGTCCATACCGAGCCGTGAGCCAGAACGCACGAGACGAACCATTCGGACACACCTGTGGTACAATAAATGATTACTAACAGAATCTTCTAGTACTAGAGGACGGATGATCTGGTTAAGGCCGCGGGATCTGGAGATCTATGTCCAGCAACAAATTTAAAAAGAAATCCGCTTTAAGTGGCAGGAGTGATGTTTTAAAATATAGATAGCCTTACTAAGTTTAGTATTATAAAATAATAAATACTGTATATTTCAGATTATTTTTTACTATTATTATTGGTACATATGTAAAGATCTTTTTAATAAACGAGCTGTATCTGCAAATTAAAAGTTCATCTATAACATCAAATAATCACATAGATAGTTAAAATAACATTTATATGTATGTTTAACACTAAACATTATTTTAAACTCTTAAACAAATATTTGAAGGGCGAAGGTTGTTGAATCACGTGCAAGTTACAGAATTAATTTATTTGAAATTTGGCACACATATAGAATTCAACACCTATATACTATAAAAAATACACTACAACAGATAAAGCTGCAGCAGTAGTTAATACATAACGCGGGGCGATGCTAGTAGTCCAAAATCGAAATACTTGAAAACGGTCCAACATCTAAAATGTAATCAGATTCCATGTCCAAAAATTCAAAGTCTGATTTTTCCGCTAAAAATTCACAGCTGACCCAGTCCTCCCCAATTAAAACATACATGTATGAATAAAATTCTTCTTTAAGTAAGCAAACCAATGTCATATGCATGGGAGAACCGTACAAGTTGCATTATTCATATGAATAAAAACATATCGTTTAAACTTTGTCGGTACAAGACAGTAGTTATAAACAAAATAACATTATAGTATAAAAAGATACTTAAGTTATACTTTACCAAATCAATGTTAAATATGTTATTAATACCTATCCATATTGGTTTGGTATATGATTATTATATGTTATCGTCGGACAATTTGAGTGAATTAGCAAAAGTCACATAAGGTATATGTAGTTTGTTACTTAGGTTAGTTAGGTTAGGTATAGGTATGCAATAGTTGGTATGAGTGATTTAGTTTTTTATTTTTTTAATATTTCTAGTAGAGTTTTATATATAAATATTCATATATATTCATTATAATATACTAAATATACTTACTTATATGTCCAAATTTTGTGATGATATAATTACTGAGTCAGAAAATACTCCTTTGTTCTTCTTTTAAATGTGTTGAGAGAAAGAAATACATTCTTATGTTATTTTTTATTCTTGTTTTTAAATTTTGTTTATAATTTTGTAAATTACACTATCGCATTAGGTGTAACCTATAAAGACAATAAATAAATGTTACTGCTAAAGCCCAAAGTACGCCTACACCTAATTTTATTAGTTTAGAACCAAAGTCTAGTGGCCGATATTATGTTGGCTACAACCCGAAAACAACCAGATTATACTTTATTTAACCAAGAGTAAGTGGCTACACCCAGTTCTAACCGGTCTAAAGGCAGCTACACTTTCGGTGACATATTAAATATGTTTTTTCATAGTAGGTCCTGGTCATCGGAACATTTACAGAATGTAATTATAAAATAAAAACATGTCCATGGGAGAAAGGCGTGATTATATGAATGTATATAAAAACCTTGGAATAACCTATTCTATTTAGTCAATAAGTAAAGAATATAAACGTAAAAAACGTTTTTAAGGTAAATTTTTAATTTCAATGGGAGAGCTTATATCGCAGTAGACTTTTAATATAAAATGTATAGCAGGATTAACTTTAAGTCCACAATTTTAGATCTTTTTTACGGTTTTCATACCGTATGGTCAATGTCAAATGGCAGCATAAAATTTCAGTGGTCATAATACTCAGAATTAACTACGCTATGAATAAATGAATAATGCTGGCATTTATTTTCATCTTATTTTAGGTTATTGACGTAAGTATCAAAAGCACAGTAACTTGAACCTGAACCAAAAAGGCTTACCTACTCGGTTTTTATGAAGAGTAAAACCGTACTATAACTTGCTCCTGAATTTGAGATCGTTGTTACAAAGTTAAGAAATTACAACGTTCTGAGGTTCTTTAGGAACAGGAGAAGTTTAAAACGTCCGAAACTTATCTAAGTTTTGTAGGAAACCACCGGAATGATTTATGTGATTAGTAAGTATCTGCATTGTAGTAATGTGGTACGTAATGATGTACTTGGAATCCATTTTTGATATATTCTGGTAGCATTAAGAATTACTTAATGTATGAAACCTTCCGACACGGTGACGCCTCCATATAAACTCTGATGAGTCAATTGAGAGTCTTTAGACGGAAATGCTATATTGCCTCTTCCACACACATGTAAGTATATAATTTAGAAACATGAATACATGTAAAAAAAAAAATTGAATAATATTTATATTGTCGTTAAATTAAGTCACAGAAAGTCAGTGGATGCAGGTCGCTAGAAATCGTTTCCGCTGGAAGTCAATGATTGAGGCATATATTAAGCAGTGAACATCTATAAATGATGATAATATTAAATTAAAAACAGAGTGAGAACAGTTTAGGATCGGTGGATATGAATAGTATTGTCTATGCCTAATATTTGCGCGGTGTTGTAATATTTTACGTAATAGTAAATCTTATTGTGTGTACTTGTGGCTTTAGTAATCAAAATACAGTTAGAATAAATAGGCTTAAGCTCAGTCGCCATTGTTCTATTAATAATTTTGCCTCTAGCTCTTTTGTATGGCGTTGTTGTCCTTTGTCATCTGTTTGTTACTGCAGTGGTAGCTGTTCTGAATTTATTTTTTGTTTTTATTTTTAATTTCGGTGCGATAGCTATTGAACCGAAATAAAAAATATCTAAGCTAAATACTAAAATGGGAACTCGGTTCACACCACTGCTTTTAACATGAAAACAAACACGTATTTTATGAAGTTATGTTTCCATACTTTTTATTGACACTTTTTTATTTAATAAATCGACGCAGCCATTCTCGATCTTTTGCGAAAAATTTCAATAATTTTCTTCAGTAGGTATTGTCTGAGGAAAATTCCTCACGTGTTTTTCAATTTTTTTTAATTTAAACTATTAACACCTTAGTCAAAATATGGCTAATAATGATCAGAATATTTTGACCAAGATATTTGTGAAGTTAGACCCTTGTAGATCTCGGATGTGGAGATTCAGAAACTTGCTTCTACATGAGATCTGATAACTTTTGACACTGTGTGTCATATGGTGTCTTGCCATTCCGAAACCGCCGGGAGAGTCTAAGGAGTACCTGCACAAAATTGTCTCAGAAACGGCTACGGTTCTCGGTGTATCCATCCAACGGCATGAAATTAAAGATTTGTTCCGGCTAAACAGGAAGGAGGGCGTATCACCAATAATAGTGGATTTTACGAACATGCATATTAAAGACGATTTCATTAAAAATGCACGGAACTTTAATAAGACCAATAAAGAAGATAAGTTAAACACGTCACATATAAAATTAGAGGGCCCTCCTAAGCCGATATTCCTGTCAGAGTGCCTAACACCAAAAGCTCAGCATCTATTCTACCTTGCTAGAAAATTCGCCAAAGAGAATAGCTATGTGTTCTGCTGGACTTCTCTAGGCAAAGTATTTCTAAGAAAAAGTGAGGGAGAAAAGCAAATCCCTAGTAAAAACGATACAGACATAAATCTCCTACATCAAACTAAATGACTAGCTGAGTATTTATGCGCCTATTATCCTACAAACCCGTATTACTATCCTAAGTTTTTTATTTTTACATTTTGCATGCTTTGTATTCATTCAAAATTATCTCAAATGTTCACACTGTTAGTAATTAAGTATTTCTGTCATTGTTCTTTCTACTATTCAAATACTTACATTCACCACACACCGAAATATAACACTCACACATTATTTTTACTAAAACACAAAACACTCTCGTGCATTTCATTGTGTGCCTTTAATACAGCATATTCTGCAGCTTTTGATGTTCCGACGATTTGTCTCTGCTATACCATTGCTTCTAATTTTGCTTCGGTTACTACCTACAAAGAATATGGTTGATATACAAGATATCGCGAATGACATTGACGATGTAGTCAGTGTCGGCGATGCTATAGCTATTGACATTCCGGAACACTGCAAGGCTGCCTTTAAATCAGGTGCAAAAGCGTTTTCAGTTCTAAATCAAAATATCAGAAGTCTAAACCGTAATTATGAAGGGCTTGCTGTTCTCCTCGAGAGACTAGATATCAATTACGATCTTATTATGCTTACAGAATCTTGGCTATCTGAAAATTCGATCATACCTGAAATGGCCAACTACACAACTCACAGTACTAAATCACACCTTAATCAAAATGATGGTATCGTATTATACCTGAAAGATAGCATACACGCGAAGGTCTATGAACCAAATTATTGTGAAGAAGTAAATTGCCTTGTGACAACAATCAACAACGATTTAGCTGTTGTAACAATGTACAGACCTCCAGCATTCAAAAACCTAGATCCCTTTTTAAAGTCTTTAGATAAAATCTTGTCCAGTATTAAACAATATAAAAACATAGTTTTAATGGGCGATTTAAATATTAATATTAAAGTTGAACAGCTGAATCCTAAACTCACAGAATACTTAAATCTGCTGGCGTCCCACGGCCTTCTTACCACCCATACTCTACCGACTAGAGAATCAAACTGTCTTGACCACTGCTTCGTCAAAACAAAACTAAAACCGTTGACTATAGTTTGTAATTCAACCCTAACTGACCACTCGAGTGTTATGTTATCACTACCTCTGAATATGAATAATAGACCCAAAAAAAAACCCTTCCATACAAAAACCGACTACGATGCTGCCATTAGAGACCTGAAACAGATTGACTGGGAAGAAAGATTTCATAATGATGACCCAAACGCAATGATGAACATCTTCTTGAAAACCATCACAGACATCCTTTCGAATCACACAAACACCGTCAAACAGCCTAGGCGACAAATAATCGTTAAGCCCTGGATTACACCAGGTCTATGTAGATGTATGAGGAATCGCGATCAATTACACCAAAAACTAAGAAAGGACCCAGAAAACCCAACCCTTACCATAACTTACAAGCGCTACCGAAATACATGTAATAATCTACTAAAAAACCTTAAAAACAAATATTTTAAATTAGAATTAGATAAGTCTAGTAACAATATAAAAAAAACAATGGGGATTGGTAAAAGAAATGGCTAATTTAAACAGCTACCCAAAAATGCCAACAGACCTTTTTTCCACTTATTCAACACACCAGGACGCGTTAAATAACATAAATAGCTACTTTGTCAATGTCGGTAGAAATTTGGCAAACACCATCCTGTCCATGACCCTCACAAATGAGACAGATCTGAGCAGGCTGTGTAGACCAAAACCGAATTGCGGAACCTTAAACTCTTTCATGCTTCTCCCAACAGACGAATTTGAAATTAAAGATATAATTGCTAACATAAAAGCTAAGAATTCCTCGGGATGGGACGGTGTCTCTACGCTATTTATTAAAAGAGCAGTGGATTTCCTTATTGCACCACTAGCTCACATATGTAATGCTTGTTTTCCAAAAGGAGTCTTTCCAGATGCCCTTAAAAAGTCTGTCACCATTCCTATATATAAAGCAGGAGACAAAACTCTGGTGTCAAATTATAGACCGATCTCATTGATACCTAGTTTTTCAAAAATTCTAGAGAAACTAATAAATAAGAGGCTAAAACACTATCTAGAAACTCATAATATTATCTCAGGTAATCAATTCGGGTTCCGGGAAAAAATTTCAACCGCTGACGCTCTTCACAAACTAACTTCGTATGTAGTCGAAAACATGGATAGGGGACAGAAGTCTCTAGGCATATTCCTAGACCTAGCAAAGGCTTTCGACACCGTCTCTATACCCATCCTCCTGAACAAACTCGATACCTTAGGAATTCGAGGAATAACTCTCCAACTTTTCCAAGATTACTTGACAAACAGGAAACAGGTTATAAAAATTGATAACAGTATAAGCCATGAGGAAAATGTCACCTTCGGATTGCCCCAAGGCAGTGTACTGGGTCCTACGCTGTTTTTAATATATATTAATGACCTCTGCAATTTGCTTCTATAAAATGGTCAAATAATAACATTTGCAGATGACACAGTATTATTATTCAGCTCTAACTCGTGGAAAGATGTAACCGAAGCAGCAAATAAAGGTTTTGCTCTTGTAACATCGTGGCTGAACAATCATCTTTTGACACTTAATCCTGACAAAACGAAATATATTACATTCACAATTAACAGTAGAACTCAACCGCCTCCTAACGCAATAACTATACAAATTCACCATTGCAACAATCGAAGTACTTGTCATTGTAACCCAATCACCAGAACCAATTCCATAAGATATCTCGGTGTTATAGTAGACCAAAACTTAAACTGGAAAGAACACGTCATTAAGATAAATAATCGCGCAAGAAAGCTAATTTATATTTTTAAAACGATTAGAAATGCATGTGACATTAAGCTATTAATAAAAATCTATTTAGCATTATGCCAATCCATACTGGTATACGGCCTGAATGTGTGGGGTGGAACCTCAAAAACAACCATGTTGTCTGTCGAAAGAGCCCAACGCATAGTACTTAAAGTAATTTCACGCAAAAAATACACTTATCCGACACACCTACTTTACTCAGAACTAGGAGTCCTTACGGTGAGAAAATTATTCATTAAGCAACAGATCATGGCACAGCATAAAATAAAACCGCACTTTGCTAAGAGGCGGCGATTAGATATAGTTTATAACATACCCAAATTTAGAACATCTTTTGCACATAAATTTCACAATTATCTCGGTCCTAGCCTTTACAACAAAATAAGCAAAGATCTAAAATTGCAGAATCTTGATAGCCATACATGCAAAAAAGCTATTGAAAGATATTTGAAAGCACTAGACTACGACAGCACTGAAAAACTACTTTAGAACGTTGTTATAATCAAGGCACATAAATAAATGAATAATAAAGCACTCTTAATTGTACACATACATAAATACACACAAACATAAAACATATACACATATACATACACCCAAACACAGACAATTATTATCGTTTGTAACTTAATTAATATAATTACCTATACAGTACGTAATCAAACTGCTGCTAAGTGACTAACTGGAACCTTGTGGGAATCTGTTGTTCTAGGGGTGAGGAAGACTATCCCCTCGTGATACAGTTTATACTAGTACGAGGGGATAGGGCGAATCAGTCTAAAGACAGCCAAACCAACATATTTACAGTGTACCGTTTCACATCCAACGATCCATCTGAATATTTTGTGTCTATTATTAAGTTACTCTGTATGGTTGTCTCAAATTTGTGAATAAATATTTTTATTATTTTTATTTTTTTTTTTTTATTATCAGTTTACATGAATATATTTTTGGTAGGATTTAAGTCTCATACAAACTACCATCCCCTTCTTAGGGGCTAGTGGATGAAAGATTCAAATATTTGATATTTTTGTTGTTGTTTGTGTACCTACTAATAATATCGTTCATACTGAATTTCAGTTTTCTAGGACAGTGGAAAGTACTCTAAGAATTTTCATAAATGAGGCATTGACAAAATCAGGATAATTTATATAATATCAAATTAAATCTAAAGATCAAATCTAAAAAAGCTATGCTTAAAACTTAACATGTTTAATAAGTCTGCTATTAAACGAAAAAGCGCTTCCATGAAGTACTAGGTAGTGCACTTTGCGCTTCGCTTGGCTCGTCTTGGCGGGGACACTACCGTGCCTCCAGATTGAATTTGATTACGATCTAAGATGAAAGTAAAAGAATATAAAACCTTAATGTTTTTAAATCACATCATAAAATGCGAAACAAACAATTTACTTTTTCGGCGGGCTTATAATCATTTGAAGAGCGACTTTCGTTATGTATTTCATTATTAAAATAAAAATTAAGTTATGAAAAATTATTTATAGGTCAGTATACTTAGAATATAATAGAATAGAATAGATTTTTATTTTGCAAATATGAGTAATACATAATAGTTCTTAAAATTACATTTAGCTCAGCCATATTTTAACAATCGACATGCAAACACTTGAAATTATTTATATAATTATTGTTACACTTATATAGACAAATTTATAAATTACTATTATAAAATTCATAAATAAGCAACTTAATTTAAAATATATTTTTGTATTAAAGGAAAATATAAATTAGTAGCTAAGATTATATTATTATATCATGTCATTACTATAACGAATATCATACCATTATCATTACATCATTCATGCCATTACCATTACAAATATCATTATTATTACAATTCCAAAATCAAAATGTCAGAAATCAAAATGTCAAAGATCAAAATGTCAAAGATCAAAATGTCAAAAATAAAAAATGTAATACATCAAAGTTTCAAAAAATCAGGATGTCACTAATTAACAAATACTTTTCACCGATAAGAACTCTGTTACACTGTAGTACTTACGTTTAATCTGCCAAAAAATTCCGCAATCTACTCTTAAATTGTGCTATATTTAAAGCTTTCCAACTACTCGGCAATTTATTGTAAATAATGGAGGCCATGCAAGAAACGCTCTTACGCATTAAGGTGGTTCAACATGATACTTGACTTAATTTGCTGTTGTCACGCCTATTCCTTGGGGATACAACAGCCAGGCGCTCAAAACGAGATGAATTTTGCTTGACAAACATATAAATACACGGAGGTTTCAAGATTTTATGTAACTTAAAATAAGGCTCGCAACTGTCTATCGATTTAAGTTTTAACAATGATCGGAGACATCTTTTTTCGGCCTTAAAAGCTATATCGCGATCAGTTGAGTTCCCCCAGAAAATGATACTGACTATTCCGTAGTAAGCCGTAAGAAGTGTTTTGAAATCGACTATGGAGGATAATCTATATAACACATATGCGGATGAACTCAATTTTTTACACAATCTGTCTATATGTGCTTTCCAATTTAAGTTGCAATGTATTTGCAACCCTAAAAATTTAGTATTCTCTGCTTCCTCAATTTTGTTATTGTTGTAATGGATGTTCAGATTAGTTCCGCCAGGAGTACGTTGTCTGAAGTGCATTATTTTTGTCTTACCTAAATTAATATTTAAATTATTTTCGACTAGCCATTTAATTAGTGCTTCAAGAGAATGATTTATGTCATTTTCATATGTATTTGTACTTTTACATAGGATTGTTTTAGCGCTATCGTCTGCAAACATAGTAATAGGATATTCAAGGGACATGGGCATATCATTAACATAAGTTATAAAAAAAACGGGCCTAGCACGGTTCCTTGTGGTACACCGTATGAAATTTTACGACTGTCATACTGAACTTTGATGTTCAAAAACCGATGTACTGTATTCATAAAGTTTAAAATTACGAATTACGTAAGTTAGAAGGTACGCTATGACGAATTACTTGATTGAGAATGTTCATCATCGCGATGTACGGAACTTCGAAAGTTTGTTGTAACGAATAACTTAATTGAGAATGTTCAAAATCGCGATGTACGGAACTTCGAAAGTTGGTTATAACGAATTACTTGATTGAGAATGTTCATCTTTGCCATGTATGGAACTTCGAAAGTTTGACATAACGAATTACTTAATTGAGAATGTTCATCATAGCGATATACCAAACTTCGAAAGTTTGATATAACAAATATTCCATCAACTCCTTATCTTCTTTCTTAAATAGGGGTTTTATTATAGATGTTTTTAAAGCATCTGGATATTTACCCGTACAAATAATAAGGTTCAGTATGTGGCTTAAATGTTCGCTTATCACGGTTGAGACAAAATCTTAAATAAATGTTAACAAGACGTTTACGTAGGTTTGATTTGGTTTTTGATTCAGCTATTGATTTTACTTAATTTACTTTTTCTTTACATGTTTTGCATTCGCCCGGAATGAATTTAACGGTTCTAGTGTTGTTATTTTTTTAAGACTCGTTTAACCTTTCAAAGCACTTTCCACGCAGTTGAGTAAGATTCAGGTAAAGCGAATTAATTAACTTGCTGAAAAAGGTCAAAGAGGGTCAACGTATAACGTATTCACCATTCAACCTATACCCCATTAAAAGTCCTACTTATAAAATTGAGAATTAAGTTTCATGTTCATATTCATTACAGTCAGCAAGTTACACAAATTAAATACGATAATACATTTTATAATGAGTAGCATGATAAAATGTATTATCGGGCATTATCATGACTATTACTTTTTTATTACATCACGTTTCGATCAATGTGACTTTATAGAAGCAATGCTGAGGTAAATACCATTATTAATACACAATAGATACGATATTATTTTAAGATTTTGAAAAAGCATGCGTTACTGTTATGAATATCGAACAAAAAACAGCAAAAAAAAACAAGTTTGCGTTATAAAAGCAAACTTATGCAACAAACGTGGTTTTTGCTGTTTTTTGGAACGTGAAACGTGTTTTTAGTCCTTAATTATTTATTTTGTTCTTGTTTCAGTATTTTTTTGTAATAGCGGCAATAGAAACACATTTAAACTATCACCGTTCATAAGATAATGCCTGGTGACACACAGACGGACAGTGGAGTCTTAGTAATAGGGTCCCGTATTTACCCTTTGGATACGGAACCCTAAAGAGGTAATAATTGTTGCGTTATTAATTCTATGGGTTGTAGACTATCGATTTTCTTCTTACATAGAAGAAAAACGATTTTATAAGTTAAGTACGTCAATTTCATCAATTTAGTTCCAGTAGTATCAACATGAATTAACACCAACCATTATACACGCTCGGATATATAAAAAGGACGGCATTTCAAGCTTTGAAATGTAAATAAAATATAAAGCAACTGTACCTTGGTATTTCGCTCGGTTCCTCTTCCAACAGCTCGTGAAGTGTTGAACATGACGTTGCCTGTGTTTTAGCTGCACAAAATAGATATTACAATTTAGTGTTTGTTTAATTGTTTAACTTTAAAATAAATGTGTTGCATTTCGAAACTTTATGAGCAGTCTATGTGATTATTAAGTTTTATATAATATTAAGACAGTTACATTGGCGGCTCGTAATATTTGAATACACAGATTTTGTGTTAATATATCTTTCTTAAATATTTTGTTGTCATTGATATTATCATTCATTTTAAAATATGTTCCTATATACTACACTCCATCCCGCGCGCGGTTTCACCCGCGTAACTCCCGTTCCCGTGGGAACTTCATAATTAAATATAACCTATATTAATCAGTGATAATGTAGCATTCAAATGGTGAAAGAATTATTAAAATCGGCCCAGCCAATTCGATACAAACATACTTACATACAAATCTTTCCTCTTTATAATATTAGTAGGTATAGAAGTATAGATATACCTATTTAAAGTAGTGATAGTATTTTTTATGAGTAAATAATAACAAGTATATAATAATATATTAGATGAAAATACCTGAATTATTATTATCTAATTTATAAGCAGTGGTATTCGTGGACCAAAAATACAGCCAAGTGCGAGTTGGCCATAGATAACGGTAAGGGTACCATATCATTATGTATACGCTATAATTAAAACGGGAAAACAATCACGATTGTTGTATGAGAGCGTCAATTAAATATTGATTATTTTATGTTTATAAGTACCGGTCTAGTGTTTTTTGTTATAGCGGCAACAGAAATACATAATCCGTGAAAATACAGTGGAGTAATAGGTTCCAATTTTTACAAATTGTGTACGGAACCCAAAAAAAAAATACCTTCCGGTTTTTGGTATTAAAACGTAATAAATAAAATACTAATGTAGCAATAAGACCAATTACAGAATAATGTAAAACTTGTCTTTAATAGAAACTGATCTAGTGAAATTGAAAGAACTACAATGTTTAATAGTAATAGTAAATTCAGTCACAACTGTATAAATACAACTTAATGTCTCTATTTCACAGTATAAACTTTTTATTGTTCTTTTTATGACATCCATTTGTGCTGATACTGTCTGGATATAATTGGTCTCGGATAGTTTACTTCAGAAACTAAAATGTAACTTGCAGTTTAAGTAGTTGCAATTTAAGCTCATTGCCATTCTTGTAATGAGACATAAGATAATTTAAATGTTGTATGCACTAAAGTAATTACTTCAGTAATTTTCAGCAATTATGATAACTTCACGGTTGGTTTGAAAAGAGAATAACTTATTTTTTATTTATTTATTAAGTTCAGCACAAAAAATATCCCTCCAGTCAACCTTTAGATGATGCAGAGAAAATGATGTGGGTGTAATAAAATAATAAAATTTATTAATTTCTCCAACTATTTTTTAAAAACGATTTGGTAAATATTATAAAAAAATATTTAAGCGCGTTTTATTTAAATGTTATTTAGGTATATTAATTGTTAGTATGTAACTTAACTAATACAAAGAAGGTAACTAGTAATTTAATTTAGTAAAATAAACATAATTATGATTAATACTGTTCTTAAAACTAAAATATAATAAGGCGACTATAAATGTAGATGTATTAAAATATTTCAGATTAAAATTTAATTTAAATGCCTTTTGTAAAATAAGCTCTAGGACGCCGAAGTATTTTATCAAGTGAAAATAAATGACAAAATGTAAATGAAACTATCCGAAGAAGAAACGGAATTGTTAATTAAAATATTCCAATGTTAATATAAAATAGAATAGATAGTCTTACATCGGAACACTGAAAATTTATACTAAGAAGTTTTTCCAGAAAATATTTTGTAAAAGAGTGGGTTTAAGAGTAAAATTATATACGTTGTATTTGAATACCATAATATAGAATAATTACAACAGAAAATAAGTTTATTTAAGTATTTTATATTCTAAATTATGACATTGACATTCAAATAAGACAAAATTAAGGTACATACTTCCAAATTAAGTGCCACCCTATTAATATGAGATACTGCCATGTAATGAGTACGTTAAACAGCAAAATTTATATGATATTATAACAGTTTTTTGCCAACAAAATAGTGTAGTGGTAGTATTTTTTTCCACTAGTGTAATAATCAGTTCAGGTCATCCTAGTTTAGGAGGCAGGGCTCACCCAATTGATGTACAGACCTTGTGGTTACAGTGCATTTTTATTAATCACTACATAATAATATAATACTATCGTCTGATAAAGGGATGGCATATAGTTTGGACGCACATTACATTAAACACAAATATATACTAAATATAATAGTGTATTGTCACAACTTCCATATTATATAGATTAAAGCTAATTGTTACCGAAATATACAATTATCACGGCAGCCGAAAAATTCACAGGAATTGCAGAAGCACGTTGATTATTATCAATTTATAAGTGATAGCTTAATCTATATATAAATAAATCCTTATTTCCCTTGGTCACGGCATCACGCGTGAACGGCTGTTTAACTAATATTAATGATAAATTACAATGTCGATTTACAGGCAAGTGCGCAAAAGTGGGCAAAAAATCACGTTTATTGTATAGAAGCCCCCTTAAATATTTATTTTATTTTTAATATAGGTTGCTATACCGGCGAACATAAATATCTAAATCATTTTTGAAAATTTCAACTGTCTAGCTATAGCGGGTCTTAAGATAAAGCCTGGTGACAGACAGATAGACAGACAGCGAAGTCTTCGTAATAGGGTCCCGTTTTTATCCGTCGGAGAACCCTACAAATTAGGTTGGACGAGTCTTTTAGGTATTACTTATGTTTGAAATTGATTCTTTTTATTTACATTATTAATATTAACAATTTATTGTGCTTTGGTGTTTTTAAAAACTTAATCAAACTATCATCTTTTCATATCATTACTCTTAAAATACAGCCGCTTACAGAGAGGAAAGTAATAAAAAAAATTGACATAGGCCTCAATTTTCGAAGCTGGTACTACCTACACATTTTTTAATACGAAAAGTGAGAGTATATGTATAATAAGTACATATTAAAGAGGTACACATACTTGAGTACAATGGTGCAGTTTTAGCGACGGGCGGAACTGATCCAGCGGGTAATACGATGAGCGTTACTTGATCCCCCGTGCTTCTTAACGCAGTTACAGCTTGAGCGTGAGTCGCTCCAACTAACGATGTTTCTATACCCTGCGTATACAATATGTTGTTAAAACAATAGTATTGGTTTAAAAAATCATAACTGAGTAAACACAACAGCTACGATTCATGCCGCGGCGTGAAAAAAAAGCACACGCAGAATAAAGCAATTAGATGACAGCCTTAGTGATGAAGCGGTATAAGTCTTGCTACAAGTATGGAGGTCGTGGGTTCGATCGACCAAAAATATATGTGTAAAATGTAAAACTTTTTAATAGGTCTGGTTGGATCAGGGCATACTCTCCGTACTTCGGATAGCACATTAAGCCGATGGTCCCGAATGTTATAACATCATCTATAACAATCGTATACCAGGAATCGGCCAGCAACATTTCTTTGTGTGTTAGGACATAATACGTCCGCCACCAATCCGCCTGCCAAGCGTAGTGGCGTTGGCAAAACCCTCCCTTAGGATGAGGCCCTTGCCCAACCGTGGCTATGTTTATGCGGGCTGATGATTATGATGATAATTAAATACATTTGCTACATTTTCTTTTTCAAATGTATTAGTATTTACAAAAAGTAAAAGAATAGATACGTACTTGTACATGAAACACAATTTATGTTAAACAAAAGGTTTTTTTATAAACAATAATACACTGTATTTTATTTCACAGTCCTATGTTTAGATTAAGCATGGGCTGATTGATTGTACGTCACGCTATCCACCTTATCCCTGGATACTTAGATGACAATTGATATGGGTTTGTAGGTCATTTACAGATAAATAAATTGTTTGGTTAGTAAAAGAAGACATACCCGTGTTTTGCAAACACAGCTAGTGAATACAACTTTCCTTACTTATTAGGGTATCTAAAAGTGTTAAAGAAAAGGAAAATAGGGACATGAAATAAATTGAGGTCACACAATTTAGACCCAATAATTTCGCTCCCACCTGTTTAATAACAGCGATTGTTAGAAGGAGGGTAATTTAAATTACTTTCTCGTTATAATAACAAAAAAAGTATGTTAGTTAGATCTCAAAATTGCGATTAATAAATTTATACCACCTGCAGGATTCGAACCTGCATCTTAGGTTTAAACCCTGATGCCTAAACCATTCGGCCATGGTGGAACCTCAACTGGTCGAAATGTATCAATGTCTTTTATAATACGTCTGTAAGGGGTACATCTCTTGGTATTGATGCATATTACTTCGACAAACACGTAAAATTTTTAAATTGTTAGTATTGGCGGAAACATACAATAAATTTGTACGTTAATAAAAACTATTATGAAGCACGCAAGACTACATTAACTTTTTATATACAATTTAACTTACGTCTTTATCTCTCACAGCCAAGATTTTGTCCCCTAATCTTAATCTCCCATCATGATGTGCTGCGCCACCAACCGCTATATGTGATACAAATATGCCTCCACCGCCGGCGGCGTCGTCCGCTCCGCCCGCTATGCCCAATCCCAACCCTCGAGCACCTCTCCAAAGGGTGACCACCCGCGGCCGCCGGGCACGTCTGACTTGCTATTGCGATAAACATAATAAAATTTAATAACATTTGTTTGAAGAAAATTTCTTAATAGTTTAACAATAAGATATCGGATAATCTAGTCCACATTTATGAATTTACAGTAAAGTAAAAATAAATATAATTAATTATTTAAAATTTTAACCACAGCACCGGCAGTAATTACACCTGCATCTTAGGTATAAATAGTTAAATTTCGTATAAGCTAAGCATTGCCGTAAAGTATTCAAGAATTTAATATATTAGATTTAAAATTTTTACTTTTTAAATTTTACTTAGGTAACTGAAAGAACCGTAATAACCAAGAACCTTCTTGCATGCCATTCGTTGAAATTTATTAAATCATATTAATCTAGACTAGATGCTTGTAGTTCTCATCCTTCAGCGGGTTATACGAGTAAGTAGGTACATAACATTATGACTGAGACATCTTTTCAGAATCCAATGAAACGAGGTAAAGCAAAGGTTGTGTAACGAAGCGGTTTAATGAACTTACTAATCTTACGACGTTCCCTGCTTTCTGTAGTGCGTCGACTGCGACTTGATGTGGAGCACCCTCTACGGATACTTCGTTTACCTGCACAGAAAATTGTTAGAAGTTAAATTATAATAAAGTAATGAGTTTGATATTACAGCTCAAATATTTATATAACTTATATATGGGTAATGCTGAAAATATGATTATTCAGGCTGGAGCTCTACTCGGCTATTTGCCCGGTGAAGTAGCAAGTCTCCTGCCTACATCATTTAAAACAAAGAAAACTGAAGTTAATAAAATTTACTATGTAAAAAAATCATAATCATCAATAATTATATGATAGTCATTTCATTTTAATGTTAATTTTAATCAAATCAAATATCAGAAAACGGCCTTAAGCCATGCACTTATATTGATCAATTATTTAATATATATATATTTAAAATCTATGTTAAAAGCTTAATTAGAAAATTTAACGTTACTCTCAAAGCCAGTTTTGTAAATCACGTTTTTATGATGCGCCCATTTCTTTTCCTACCACCAGTTCGACGTGGCAACTCTGAGAAAAAACTGGCAAGAAACTCAGAGGAATCCTTTTTTAAATATTCAATTTATCATTACTTTTACAATATTGCTAAGCAGCCAGAGCAAGTTACTCCCAAGCCATTCTGTCATTTACGTAGTCTGATATTTTATAATATGCCTAGTTTGTAATAGAAGCGAATACATGCCCCATAAAAGAGTTGCTTATTCTATGAAGACGAGTTGCACGTACTACTAAGTCATGCTCATGTCTAGTATTCATATTATGGGTATCATTTTTTTTGAAACTTATTTACATAATATATTCTTATGTACTTATAACAAATTTTCATATACATATTGCAAAAGAATCTAATCCATCTTTACTGTATGAAAATCATCGATTTTGAATTTAATTTCAACTGACTAAGTATAGTTATCAGCAATTAAAAAAAAATGTAAATAAGTACACTAAATAGTTTATGTAAATTGCTACTACTAATAATAATTAGGTAGGTATTGATTTTTGATTAGAACAAACCAAATGTTGATGTAACAAGTTTATTAGCTTAAACTACATACCTATTATTTTATTGTTACCCACGATACACCTGGGTATTAATTTAAACTATATTTAATACCAAATTAGTACAATAATAATAATCCCATGGGAAAAAGGCACAACCGAATTATAAAGTTCGTGTACATTCGTATATTTTAGAATGTTATATAATGGGGGTGGAGTTGTCTGTTTAAACAGATTCGTGCGTTTGATGTGTGTGAAATTGTGATGGATGAACGTAATTAAGAGGCAAGTTTTTAAAGTTGAAACAGCTTCATAAATTAAATATTAGTCTAAAACAGTTAAACTGATTTTGAAATGGTACTCATTTCGTTTCAAAAATGACTGTTTTATTTTCGTAAACTGTTTGCATTTATTATTACTTTTTAATTAAAACAAACACACAAATGTTTCGTTGATTTCTAAAACAATCTCTTATTATTTTTCTTTATTGAGAATGATATTCAGTGAAATATTTCTTTCTTTCCTGTAGTAGTTGCAAGAAATCAACCAAAATATGTATTTATTCAGGACCGTTCGTGTGATTTTCTTATTACTAGTGGTAGCCCAGTTGTCGAAATTTGACCATAATAAAAATATATGTGGATTCTGCACTATAAGTGAGCGAAATATTTAGATTTTCTGCAAGACCTACTAAGTGGGCTGAGTTGACGAAGTACTTAAAAATACTCGCTTATAATAATCGCTTAGTTTAAGATTTAATTTGTCATCGACACGCTAAGAAGAAGAAGATCGCTTAGTAACAAAAAACCACGAAATCGAATATAAGTATTAAAGCTATATCTGTGTGTTTCACCCGTACAAACTTTTTAAGAACATTATAAGCTTAAAAAGTTCCACGGGAGTTTCTTAATTCAGAAAATCAATATTATAAGTAGGTTCTAACTTACTTTAACTTTTGTCTAATTGTATAAGGAATATAAAACATCGTATGCAATAGAATTTGCTCCCTTACCTCTACTTTATTTATTTATTTTTGTACACAGACAGGATACAAAAAGAAACAACGAAAAGACAACTGTGTAAAAAGGTACTACTTATTTCTACAGAAATCTTCCAGTAGACATGCGAGAGGAAAAGTCGAAAGATAGAAGAATTTAGAAGTGAGTACATGTATGTACTAAAGTAATAAAATTACATGTATACAACATCAGAATAAACTACATTTTAAATATAAAAACATACTTAACAGACATACAAAGACAAACATACTTGACATAATAATGTCAAAGAGGAGTGATAACATTATTTAACTTTACTCTTAAATGACGAAAGAGAATTGCAATTGCAGAAGTAAGCGGGCAACGAATTCCATAATCTAACCCCATGCACTACTTTATTATTAAATTGGTAATCATTTTAAGTTGTTCAAATAACATTGTTCAAATTCCAATCGTGGTGGAAATTATAATCTATAATTTTATAATTGGCGATATAGCAATGTGATTCTTTTATATTCTTCGGTATAGTTATGCGTAGGGATGACATGCATTTGAAGAAAACAATGCTGAATATGAATATGGTGGGATAATATGTTGGAAGAGGACGACCAAAAAAAAGGTGGATGGACTGTTCGAAAGATGAGATGTGAAAAAAGGTGGGAGTATGGAAGAGACGTCTAATAGGGAAAATTGGACGAGGATGACATACCCTGCGCCCATTTTTTGGGTTCGGCGCACCCCAAATAATGGGCGCAGGACAGGAAGATGATGATAGCAATGCGCTTCTTTGTTTAATTTTTCGAAGTCATCTCATGAAAATGCTATCTTTATCATATACAAAAAAAAACCTTTCACAAAATAGCTAACTTCCTTTTTTCATTTATTATAGACGCCTTGCGATAAGTCGTATTATTGATGTATTGTTAGTTTGCTTGAATATTTTCATTTTTTCGACTTTCTTCCTGACAACAAAGTGAACCCAATTTTCGCCGAAGTTATTTTGGAAATTATATTTATTATTGAGGTATTTTTGGATATTTCTTTGTCCGTTTTTCGTATGACACTATTCTCTGATAGGAAGGTGAAGTGAGGTCATTGGTGACGTGAGGTGAAAGGTGGGCCAAATCGTTACCTCTTTGACCAAAAGAGGTGACGTTGCGAAATTAAATTAAAACACAGAGATAATATATAATAATTAAAATTAATATGTCTGTGACCAAATTAATAATTGTATTTTCTATAGCTGTAGGTTGTCCAAGCAAATTTTATGGGAATATTCGTGCAATTATGTCTATCGGTCACATTTCAAAATATGAAACTGCTTATGCCTTAGTTTGATTTTCGTTAGCTTCCTCCCACTTTGTAATGGAGGAAAGTGGAAACATAACACTTTTATACTCCTTTAATTCACTCCGTGCCGTAGCTATGTAAGTCTCGGAGATCGTGGGTTTGATCCCCACACGGGACAAGAAATTTTTGTTTTAAATTTAAGATTTCTTTCCGGGTCTAGTTAAATAAACTAAAAAAAAAAATGATGTCTAATCTTATCCAGCTACTACTAAAGTAGCTGGATAAGTCTTTTACTGAGAATTCAATATAGGCTATTTTTTATTTTGTCTGACTGCTTGTTTATAATACCGATTTAGACGGGACTTAAACGTATATTTTTGGCGTATTATAAAAGCTATTTAACCTTAAAGACGAAAAATCTCGTTAAGTAAATATACTGACTTTAATTGGTCTATATTATAGTTTTATTTTTATCTTACTTGATAGCTCCCTGGACTGAAAGGACTTTTAATTAAAAAGTTAGTGATGTTTACTGTCTCGTAACCAGCCACATTATAAGGGATAAGACGTATAAATGAACAAATTCTTTTGCGCAAAACGACATACCGTACCACGCTGTTTCGCTCACATGTTATTTATTTAGACTGATTCATAAACTCCCTCTACCAAATCTGGATTTACTCTTCACAAACTTTTTTCCTGTCTTTAGCTTACAGGCCTATATAAATAGGTGTGTGTCGTTTATAGGGGAGAGCACTTATGTGAGACATAAAGATATTACTTATTTAGTCTACACAGAATATGGCTCTGTTATACAACTAACAAAGCACAATGTGACTGTAAATTATCATATATATTTATTAAAAAATAATCTCTATTTAGTTTGGTCACAACAATAACAATAATTTTGCGCGCAAAATTAGAAAATTTAAGAAGACCTTAACCTTAACGCTTTTGACAATATAAACTTTTTAAATGTAGGTATCTAATCTTGTGGCATTCGACATTACATTGATACAATAAAGATTATGAATTACTCATTTGCAAGATCGCACAACCTTTTGGATCCTATGTTTTTTATACTAACATTGTTTTAACTGTCACTTTGATTATATGTTTTATTACACTTTTTTTTCCAGAACAACTAAGAGCGTTTTTGTACGGTGCTTAATACTATTTGTGTTGGTAGTCTGCTAACAATAATATCAAGTGAACTCACTTCTTAATCCGAGTCATAATAATATTTTGTAGCAGTTTATATAGTAAATTCATACAGTCATATGAAAGGGCCTCTTATCTTTTATTTATAAGCCCTTAAACTTACAATAATGTCTCAAAAAACTTTACTGTTTGCGTAATTACTTATCATAACTGTACACATTTCAACGGAATTGTAACTTTTCAGTAGAATATGGGAAATATGCCGTAGTAGGTATAAACATATTACCGCTTGAACCACATTGAAAGTCCAATGTGGTTCAATCGGTAATATGTTTCAATCTCTGGCTTGAAAGACATCATTTTAATTCAAGTTAAAACAACGTATATGATATGTAATATGTATTTTTGAAAACACTTAAGGTATTTAATGGGAATTTTTATGTCTTCAATTAGAAAGTTATTTGTTATGCAAATGTAAAAGACAATAGTTAATAGGTCTATGTTTAGTGAACATTAGGTCAAAAACCTATAAAGGGACATGTGAGTATCGTCCTTTTTAATTTTATTCTGTAAGCATTTTATTGAAATACGTAGGTACTACTGCAATGAACTTTAAAAAATGAATATTTTATATTTTACATTCGCAAAATAAATAATCCATTGATGTTACAGATAAAAATGCCACGTTTCTTGAAATACTCCCTTAAATATATAAAATACGAACGTTACATCCTTAAAATAATTACCTACTACGGACAAATTTCAGTAACACTGAATCATTTTCTTGCAAGACATAAGCAAGCACTTGTACTCAAGTGCGTGCATGAATAATGCTGCTCCCTACGTTCATTTTCTCAAAAAATCTGATGAAATACTCCGTCCCTCAAGATTATATTACAAAATGGCGCGCGTGTAGAGCATTTGTGTTGTGTGTTTGCGTCAACAGCACCGGTCGTCAGCGTCTGGTCAGTGGTGGCGCGCGAGGCGCACGGGTCATGTACGTATAGGTGTGTGACACATTGTTTTTGCTGTTCTTATGTGTTTGTTGCTTAACTGCGCATGCACAATTTTTAGTAGTTAGGTGCTTAATTACAAACGAACAACAAACACACAAAGAAGATTAGAGAAAGATTAAAGAGTTAAGAGACGAATATGAAGGCTTTTACAAACGACGAATGCGTTTATTCATGTGTTCGTGATACATACGTCTGATATTTGTTGATCAAGTGTCAGATGGGGTTGTTGTTGAGTACGGGGTTGCGATCGAAGTATTTTTGTTTTTTTTCGTTGTGTGTATTGGAATGTGTTTTCATTGAATCGTAACATTGTTATGTTGTAACGATTGTTGGTATTATGTGCGTTAAAGCTAATAAGAAAACGGGTTGCTATTAGAACCAAAACCACCTACGAAAGAAATAATGAATTTAAGAATACTTCATTAAAATAAACTCGTAAATATACGAGAATATTTCAATACTACTACTATATACTTATTCCATTACAATAGGTTTTATAAATATTCAACAGATTGAGTTTCTAAACAATTTAATTAAACAAGAAACTTTCTTAACTGTTCTTCCAAGTTTTTCTTTGTGAGAAAAATAAAACTATTATAGTCTTTGCGTACAGTCTTTTTATTTTTCAGGGTTCATTGACTGGAAAATAATGTAAAGTATATAATTATATGTGTATGTAAGGCTGACCCGATTGGGCTTGCGCCTTTAACTGAGCGCCGTCGTCGTCGTCCGTATGTGACACACACTCGAGGAATGCGTCAGACTACAACATCAAGATACATAAATTATGGGATTCAGATTCATTACCTTTACAAGGTAATGTGTCCCAGAAAACTATTTCAATGTGAGCAAAAAGTTTATTTAGTAAGTTAAGTAGGAACTATTATTTAAATATTTCATTTAAGGTATTATTCAAATCCGTCATTAACCCAGATACTCTTCAAACTATTTTACAAGTCAGGTCTTTGGGGGTTTTGATCTAGAAAATTCCGAAAACGATGGGCGTAATACCGGCCGGTACATGAAAGCCGTACGTACGGTACGGCTCATCTTTACGGAAATGATTGAATAAAAAAAAATATATTCATGAATTAATATGTATTTCGTGGCGTTATAACACCCAGTAGGACTAAATGGGCTTATCAACAATATTTTGCCTTACTTAATATCGTTTATTGTGAAGTTTCAAGTCTCCCTCGACTAGGTTTTATCGCTCAGGGCCGTATAACCACTTAATACAAAAGTGGATGCAGAACCGACATAAATTATCGATGCTTTATTATTGTTATGTAATTTTTTCGGCAATCTCTTTATTTTTCGCGAAAATAATCACGGCTTTCTGAATATTTTTGGGGAAGAAACGTTATTGAAATTTATGTATAAAGCTGTTATTATTAAATATAATTATATTCAGGAAGATTTGTAATCATTCGCCTTTTTTGGGACATGTAAAATTAAAATTGGAGTTGGTGTAGCCAAATTTAAGTAAGTCGTGAGTAATATTTATCTTTCTACTATCTATACTTATATTATTAGTATAGATACTAGTATCTAGACTAATATTATTAAGAGGTAAAGTTTGTGAATTGGTTGTGAGGTTGTAGAGAATAACCTCAGGAACTACGGGACTGATTTGAAAAATTCCTTTAGTGTTAGATAGCCCACTTATCGAGGAAGGCTATATTCTATATTTATTTCGCGGAAAATTACGCGGAGGAAACTGCGCGCGGGAATCTAGTCTGTTAATAAAATACCCGCAAAGTGATACAATTCACAAATTGCGTTATCCCCACCGTTACACCGCGGATGTAGGACTCTTCTCAATTGAAATTATATGCTAATCATAAGGAAGGTTTAAGGTTTTTTATCCCTAAATAAATAAATAAGGAGAAGATCTACTCACTAAAACCTCCACGGGTATTCCTCCAAACGGCGGTAATGGGTGCACCGGTGCCAAAGAACCAGCTGTCATGGGGCCTGTCTTTTTTTCCTGGGCCCTGATGTTAGAACCCCTTTCTGCATGTTTAAGAACGCATGGAGCATCGTATGTCTTTTACACTCACTGAAGGGGGGAAAGGGGGAAAAGGGACACACGGGAATATGACTCCACTACTCTTTATGGGTTCATATTCCCGAGGCCATCAGCGGCCTATGCGTTTATAGTATTATAGGTGGAAATAGAAATCATTCTCCCGAACCCGTTCTGCGGCCTCTTTCTGGGACATTTCATGTTTGCAGAAGGCACTGCCTACCACAACCTCTCGCTTCCCACCATCTTCGAAACGATGGTCGGCAGAGAAATTCATTGGATACTATATTCATTGGATACCGAAATTGAAATAGCTATAAATTATTTTCGATCATGACAAAAGCATGAAAATACCGAAGTAACAAATAAAGCAATGAGATATTCTCTACAGCTCAGAAGCATAAGGTCGAATGTGCAATTATACGTCAGAAACATTCGTCGTATACGCTTTTACTGTAAACTGGCACTTACGTCCAAATGCTTCTGAAGATAAGAGTATATCCGACCTTATGTTTCTGAGGTCTAGATCTGTAATTTTGTATTACCTATCTAATAAATTTTGAAATTTATGGAAACTATTTTTGCGCGATATCATACGTAGGTATATATGATTAGCTATCTTCAATATTGCCTCTTAATTATATGTTTAGATTAGTACAATACTTCGGGTAGCGCTTGTAATGGCTACAAAGATGGATAGCTAGACCAACAGCTAAAATTCGAAAACCTTTTAGCCAAAAATTTACAAAAAGCTTTATTCCACAGTCAATCTATGCCTATTTTCTTTTCAATGTTGTGTATTTCATTTACAAAACCTACTTTACTAACATTCCTTTAGTAACCTTAACTACTAAACAGTAGTTAAGGTTACTAAGAAAATGTTAATTGGATTCCTTTTGCTCTCGCATCTTAATGTAATATTAGTTTAGCATGAGCGACATAAGCCTCACTGCACTAACATATTTACTCGCTGCTGTAACTACTAAAGAGCATTTGAGACTAGGTGCAAATATATTTAAGTAACAAGCTGGCATTATGAATGTGTGACTCAAGAGTATTTTCAACATTTTCATATAAAAAGAAATGTTTACATGTATTTAGTTGTCAGTTATGTATTTTTTGTCCGTTATTACGTTCAGTCAGTCAGCAAATAATTAGGTATTATTTGTCATGCAATCCGCGGAGTGGAGCACGGGTAAAACAAAGGGCTAAGACACTTAAGAAGCTCCTTAGATGTGTATTATTACACTTCTACTAGACTCTCACAAGTCTGGTTAAGTTTCAAATTGTTAAAATTTACTAAGATATTTATTTTATAGTAAACTTTGTTTTGTTGTTATGGGATACATAAATGCAGATTCCAGTCTAAACACACTGTAATTTGCTTTACTCTTAATGACAGTAAGTCCTAAGCAGTAGATAGTCCTATACAGTTTATCAAATTGAATTGCTGGTTTCAATTTGAAATTAATTTCACTTCCAAAATGTATTGGTACATAATAGACTGTACAGCTATTATGTACCAACACATTTTGGAAGTGAAAGGGCATCCTATTAAACATAATGAATATACTGAGTTTTCTCACGTACCATTTTACTGACCACTATGACTACCGTACCTATTTATTTATCATTGACCGCTATAGAAGTAGTAAAGTTTGAAAAGGGTTAGAAGATCCTTAATTAGTAAAATATCGTCATCAATAGCCCGGATGTTTTCATTCCTGTTTACACAGGCCTTTTGACCGAAGCCCAGAAATGAGTCAGTGGTGAGGTTGTGAATATTTATATGTGTGTTTTGCCTTACTTTGTGGTGATAATTTGCAACTGAAAGACCTGTGAAAGGGAACTTTATGTTGCCTTTTAAATCTATGTATGTAATAAAACTTACTTGACACTGCCGTGTGGTTTTCGGCTTAGAATTGACCACCCCCTGTCCTCCCATGGGTTTCGTAAAAGGTGACTAACTAAGGGACATATAGCTGATGGATACGCAGCAGCATCTATTAGTGCAAGGTTTACATCTTACTGTGATCACCAATCCCTCTGCCAAGCGTGGTGATTCTGGCAATATCCACTAACGATCCTGGCTTGCCAAGGTCTGTTAGAGGTAGCCCATGTCCAGCAGTAGGCGTAAACAGGGTTGTTGACGATGATGTAATAAAACAGGCAGTTATTAAATTCTGCGGGTACATTAAAGATCTTTGAGGGTAGTTTACTATCCAAACCGGGTCAAAAATTACGTTTGATATTTTTTCTGTTTTTGTCTGTCTGATTCTTTGAAAACCTTACAGGCCGAATCTTCTGAATAAATATTAAGGAATCTTGGTATGATTAGGTTGATCTTACAAACTTTTCAACCCGAATTTTTAAATAGTTCTTTAATAGGAGAGATGATGTAAGTCAAAGAAAGATAAAAATGGTTACATCGTTATACATAGATAAAGTCCTCTCTACCGATTTCGAAAACGGCGGCAAATTTTAATCCATTCACCACCCATCACCATATTAAAGTGCTTAAGAGTTCATAAAAAACATATACTCGTTTACTGTCATAATATTTTGTGACGAAACCACGTCACAAAATCTCTCACCGATTGTATAAAACAAGATACCTCATAAATAACCTCATTAAAGAATGATATGGCGGTCCAAAGTTGGTGTGGAGGAATCGAACTCTACGCGGACAAAGTTGAGGGCAACAACTAGTTATGTTAGAAAGAGGGTACATTTTATTGTTACATAATTCATTTACAATGGATAAACTCAAAAAAATTGTTTTGGAGTAACTATTTCACCCGAAAAAGCTACGTTTTAGCTGCCTTGTTATATAAAAAGTTGCTATATTATATAAAAAGTTCCATACAGTAAACCACAGGAAATAATGTTGACTATACAACAACAATACGAGGTTTGCACTTAGGCATGACCTTGTCTTGATGTTTCATCAAAATATTTACATTTCATAAAATATGTTCTATTTGTAGGCATCCGTCATTTTGCGCTGCGATACTTTAAGCTAGCCTGGATATGCAGACGTCATCACCAGTTATTCTGAGAGCTGTGCTCAGACCGCAACTTTTGGCACCACACTCTTATGTCAAGTCTCTCTGCCTCCCACACAGATTTACTCGTATTACGTAGTCTACGCCGAAACTCCTCATATATATTATTATAACAAATTTGGTTGCTATAAAACACTTACTTGTAATAAAATATCTCCTATTTGCAGGCGCCCATCCTTCAGCGCTGCGCCTCCTACTGCTAGCCTGGTTATGCTGACGTCTCCGCCATTTTCCCCACCAGCTATGCTCAGCCCCAAGCCACTGGCACCTCGCTCTAGCGTCACGTCATTGGTCTCCCACAAAGATTCGTTGTCAGATTCCACTGCAAACTGTGAACAAAATTAAAAATATTATTAATTCGTTCAATATGATCGCAATAAAAAGCTTATTAAAAAAAAACTTAACGTAGGTACTGGGTGAATCTAACACTAAAAGGTCACAATATTTTCGGTAAGTCACTTTACTGTTTTTCAGACTGCCTATATAGGGGAGTCAGGCAGCATAGAGGAGATTTAAAAAAAATATACAATGACATAGTCATAATTATGTAATTTATTTGTATGAATTCTAATATACTACTTAACTATTGTTTGGCCGTAGAGATAAACATAAAACTGCACGTTCAATACTGTTTACAATTCAATGCACGATTCAATACTGTTTACATTGTCTTGTATTAGTAGATACTTCGTACAGTTATTGCATCATTTCGTTTTCATATTATTTTATGTACCTAACATAAAACTATATAAAAAAGCGAAAAGATGAAATAAGTTGCTGTATCTACTTGAAATTAGTTAGAGCAACTTATTTACACTTGTTTCTTGGTAGACCAAAGAACGAGTCAATCTCTGTTGTGCTCAAGTTCTTCAAGTTCGCCGCGTGATTTTTTTTTCCTTTTTGTTCAATTTTATTTATAGTCTGTTTCAGTTATTTCTTTACTTATTTTTCTATCTATTACCGGCTATTTTATAATTTGCTTTGACACAACTACTTACAATTAAAACATATGTATAGGTACTATTCAAGTACACTATTCAATTCGTGAAATTGTACTCATTGAAATATACGCATTAGGTAGCTTAAATGAAAATCCCTAAAAGCCTCCGCAGCATTGTCCATATTCGGCATCAATAGTGATTGCCACAAAGGATTTATTCGTGCCTACTGTCACTCCAGCTAATAAACACATCCGCATGATTGGATTGGTATTTAACAATTATCTTTCATCGGCATCGATACTAGATACTAGAGACATAACTGATATGTTCATAGTTCAAATAAAGAGTAGAGTTGTTGTGTTATGTCAATACTAATATTAAAGAGATGATTGTGTAGGTAATATGGTAATGTTTTTTTCATATACGTACTTTAATTTCATGTCAGGGTCTTTTAAATAAAGTTCATCATCATTATCATCATCAGCCCGTATAACATCCACAGGGTATTTTCCATAGTCACCAAGCTTGGCGGGTTGGTGACCGCAGTATTATGATATACCACACAAGGAAACACAGCTGGCTCATTTCTCTATATTTTTATAAACTTTGGAATTCTGTCACATTTAACGATTACATTTTGAAATACCTTGTCCAAGAGCCATAATGCCTTCGTCATAATACCTAACTATCTAAGTGTCCAATTTTAGCACAATCATCAAAGATAAATGATTGACAAAAACTCTTAAACAAACGAACGAACTTCACAAAAAAATCCTCAGGGTGTGGTACTAGCTATTTAAAAAACAAAGAATGATATTGTACTATGTCTGATGGAGTTATAACTGTTAAAACATTTTGACATTCGTCCTTTTTCCCAAGGGAACTATGCGAAAATCCAGGATAAAATGTATATAAGATTCTACGCCATAGTACATACTATAATCACATCGAGTTTTATTAGTACAAAAATTACATAAGCAGACAGACACAAACTAAAAAAAATATGCAATTACCTATATTTTATTCATTATAAATCAACAAATGTCTCAATACTAATACGATCTTGAGACTATCCGATTTACTTATTGACTCAAAGAAAGATATCAAAATAAAAGAAAATGTTTCGCAATACCTTCGCCAATCGTAAACTATCATAAATTTTACAAGCCTGTTTTTGTTTATTTCTTGCTTCTTTATCTATATTTCTTCGGAAATGTACGAGGGAACATAATATAATTATCATAAAAATAATAAATAACACAATCACAGAAAATGGAATCTCTTTTATCGCTGGCCTAAAATGTCGTGTCGTAAATACCTACTTTCCCTTTCTACCCCTAACACCCCTCCATCGCCCTTTGAAGTTCGCTTAGGCCCATTCAAAATTACTCAATAACATATATATTTTTATAAGTAGGTATATGAGAATTCTATGGCAGCAAAAATTTAACTCTTTACTTCGTATGTAATTTAAGACAGTGCTTTCGTTTTATATACTTAATCACGCGCGCGGTTTCACTCACGTAACTCCAGTTCCTTTAGGAACTTCATAATTCAATATAGCCAGTGTCATCCAGGGATAGTGTAGCTTTCCAATGGTGAAATATTTTTTCAAATCAGTCCAGTAGTGTCGGAGCCTATTCAATACAAACTAACCAACAATCAAATATTTCCTCTTTATAATATGGGATAAAATATAATGACCACCAAAAATATATACTTGACACCAGAAAAATAAAGTCTAAAATTATAATAGTACTAGTACTATTTTAGTCACGACTGCACTTCAAATTGTATTCGAACACCAAATGTAGTTAATGATCACCAAATCTTAGCGAGCAAATTATTGCGCTATTTCTACCTTAATAAAATCAATGAAAAATGACAATCGGTTAGGTTAGGTTAGAGCTGCGGCCATACAACGCACGAGCCGAGCGAGCGAAGCGAGCGGTGCCGCGGCAGCGGCCGGCGAGTGCCAGAACCGAATAGTAAATTAGTAAAACATTTAGGTACTTTTGGTGATCATTTACTACTTTTGGGTTAACAATGATTTATTTGGAGTCATTTTGCTTAAATACGATAGCGAAATGTTAAAACTTTGGTTACAATTTTACATTAAAATGCGGGTTTCATTTTGGTGTTCTGATGGTAAGTTAAACATAAGCCTTATAATATTAGTATAGAGATGTTGGAAAATAGTACGTATTATTTATTATTATTCCTTATTGCACACATAGAAACACAAAAAATACATACATTATGCAGAAATACAATAGTACAAAGGCGGGCTTAATTTATTTTTGATTTTTTTTCCAGCAACCAGCAAACCCCGAGTATAAGAAAAGAGTATGTGAACATAGGGCATTACCGTGTACATACAACCAACAAACAATTTATTTATACCTGATCGGTATATAAAATATAATAAAAAATCAATAAAAATAAGATAAACATACTCCCTAATACTTACATACCATACTTAAATAAAATACCTACATATTTATAATAGACTACTTATACATATATTTAAACATTACATTACAGAGATAGGAAATATTCCTTCGTTCTTCTTTTAAAAGCATTTATAGATGAGCTACTACGAATAGGTTGTGGTAGGGAATTCCATAGCCGCACTACACGAACAGAAAATGAGCCATCATATGGACTGGAAACATGAGGATGATTTTTAAGCAGAAGTGAAGTAGCAGTACGACCTAGCTTATCCCTAGGTATCAAATACTCAAAGCGTTCACAGAGGTAAGAGGGGGCATTAGAGTTGTGAAGAACAGAGAAGAGGAGAGATAATATATGACAATCTCAATGCCGCCGAACAGGCAGCCATCCTCACCGCAGCCGAAACTCCGACACATGGTCGTATTTCCCGACGTTTATTTATGGAATAAGCAATGCAATACGTATAATAATTACTAATTCAATTATGTTTCTTTTTATTGAAATACAGAAAATGAGATATTTTTATTGGGTACTATCAGCTGTAAGGTAGGTACTATTGACTGTAACTGTAAAATATACATTTATATGTTTTATAGCTAAAGCCCTAAGCATATATCACCATCCCCAATTTAGAGTAGATAAAGCGCTCATATCCATTTAATTCCCATCAATTTTATGCCCTAAGCCGCCTCGAAAAATTAAACGACTCCGCACAGCACCGGCGCGGCGTCAGGAGTCGGAAGAGGTATATAAGACTACAGCTATAGTATGCCATTGATACCACCAGGAGAATATTCAACCTTCTGATGCCACGTCGATCCGAAGTCCGAAAGGCCCATGAACTGTAAAATAGAGCAAAAATTGCACCAGACTGCCTTACAAATGCTCAATTTCCCCACTAGCGAGACCCTGAGCCGAGATTGAAGTCCTACAGCGGAGGCTTCTTGCGCAGATTGCTTAATTTGTAGTTTCTAAACTATTTATTGAGGCTAGAGGAGCTTTGCTCGCCTTCATGCCCGGTGAAGTTGTAAAAGCCTTGTCGCTAACTACATTTGTCCATCCAAAAAAGAAAGATTTAGTGAGGGCTCCTCGTAACTTGCAACTTTTGGAAAGCGGTTATCCACCTCCCAAATGTGGCGTTTTGTTTAGTCCGTGCGGTCGTGGTTTAAGATAAATAATGTCTATGTGGGACTACCACCAACGCTTCTCCTCGTAAATAGATTTAGCCGAACCCTCGCTCACATCAATTAGGTTTAGCCAACTAGAAATTAATTACACTTAAGATTAGGCGAAGATGAACGGCTCAATCCAGGTAAAATGGAAGATAAGACGGCTAGACATTAGCCGAATATGATCTGATAAACCAAGGTTTAGTAGGCTAATCTTAGGTTTAGCCGCATTTCTGTCTTTTGACGTAACAAATAAATGATAATACATTTATGTTACGTGTGAGGTTACGTGCAATACTAATAACCTAATGCAGTTACTGTAATAATCCAATAAACGAAAAACTTCTTACATTCCAAGCTAGTCAAAAGTTTGCAGCAATTCAGTATTTGGAATCTACGATAAACTTTCGAGTCTCGGAATAGACATAAATCTTGAGCAAGATGCTCAGCTAGTCGTAGTGATAGAACCGGAATTTTTATAGTTAATAATGCTACTAGAAAACTAGTTAACTTTAGGTACATTGCCATTTCTGTCTAATCTATAATCTCAATAGCTATCCTGGTAAATAAATAGCTAGGTTTCAAGTATAAAGTAGAACTGCTGGTTTATTTTATAGCTTTTAATGGGACCGCGCGCTTAGGTTAACGAATTGTGAAACGTTAAGTAGGTATACTTGGAAGAACTTAAGTAACACTAAACTTATCATATTCAAGGTATGATAATCCTATTCTCACCACTTCAAAGAAAATATTGTTTATACTTATTTTGTACTCTGACTCGCAGGATTAATTGCGCGGATCCGACGACTTCTAACAAAAATAAAAACAGTCATATTTTCGTATTAACGTGAAATATAATAATAACAACTCATTATAATGTTATAACAGATTCCATAAGTTAAATATAAACATAAAAGATCCTGCTCTCTTTACTGATTAAAATCTGATTATTTCGGTGAACTACAGGAATCTGAATGAAAAGTACTGTTCCATAAAATTTAATTAAACCTACTTTGCTTTTTTCCCACTAACACAGCAAATTCAACGAATTTACAGCATTATTTCCCAAAAGCTTTTATCATTTGTTAAAATCATATAAACCAACGTAATAAAATTCGATAGCCAGAAAAAAGTACACTGATGTCGAAAATAAATGGTATTTGCTTTTATGAACAAAAAAAGGCAAAAAAACAAATGTGAAAGACAATGTGTGAAAGATGACACGTATAAAAAAACCGGCCAAGCGCGAGTCGGGCATGCGCACGAAGGGTACCGTACCATTTTCAAGTGCCTACCTGTTGCCGTTTTCAAGCAAAAAATAAAAAGTTTGTGGTATGGGAGCCCCCGTAAATATTTATTTTATTTTTAGTACTTGTTGTTATAGCGGCATCAGAATACATCATTTGGGAAACTTTCACCTGTCTAGATATCGCGGTTCTTGAGATACAGCCTGGTGATAGACAGACAGCGAAGTCTAAGTAATAGGGTCCCGTTTTTACCCTTCGGGTACGTAACCCTACAAAGGTGTGAATATGAAAGTGACTTCTAATAGACAAAAAAATCAAACGTTATGCACAAAGACCACATCCATCAGAGTATATAGGATGGTCTATTCTAAGCTAAAAACCGCATAGCATTTTTTTTTTAACCCACTGAATAAAAACTTCAAATTAGTCTTTAGTAACAGAAAATTCGTTTTAAAACTAAAACCCGTTTAGGAGTTTGAATAAACCTGAATAGTTGAACGTCCGGTAAAAAACGGTTACGTTGGTTTCTGGCTGTACCCACATATTTTGTTAGCGAAATTGATAAAAGAGGAACTTTGTGCGTAGCCGACGACGAGGTAAAAATATTATAACAATGAAACAACCTCAACTTTAGATATTGAACGAAATTTAGTGATATTGTATACTTATATACAAAATAGTAATACCACTATTAAGTAAAGGCATTCAAGTGAGGGTAGTTTATTAAAGTGACTTATTTTTCGGACGGACGTTATCGAGCATTAGCTACTTTATCGAGCATAAAGGTGAGCAGAGCTCCAACCTAAATAAATGGTTTTATAACTACAAACTAAGCAACCTGCGCAAGAGGGCATCCCCTGTGAGACATCTCTCTCCTCAAGACTCCTCGGCTCAGGACGGTCGCTGGCTGGGGATTGAAGGATTATGTATTTTCAGTTTTTTTTTTAGGGGATTTTTATGCAACTGTGGATCTACATGACAATTCGCCGTCCTCTCGGATTTTGGGGTCTACGGGGGCATCGGAAGCAAACCTTTCTCTGCTATCTTCAGGATCTTTGCAAACTAAGGGTCGGGAGAGGGTTTATTGAAAGAACATCTAATCAACTGTCTTACTAGAATGGGGAATTACATTATTAAGGTTTCATTTCACAACATAGTATTACATATATATCTTCCTAGTTAGGGTGTTAACCCATCGTATCTTTTTTCTTGATAACATTTTTGTATGTAGCCAGATTGTATGTGGAGAAATAAAAGTGATTATAATTATCATCAGCCCGAATAACTTCTATTGTTGAAAATGGCGAAAAGGGAGTGTTTCCCTTAGAAGGACGCCTCAAAAGGTGTATTGTCATGGGCCCCACGGCGGCCCAGGGCGCCAAATTTAAGAGGGCGATTGGTGGGGGTGGAATGCTTCCCCCGCCAAACTTAACGCGTGTCGGATGGTGGGGATAGCTAAACCTTCGAGCGTGGCGCGAGGTCGCCGATTTGTTTAGCCGGGGTGTCAGTCCCTTTAACGCCGACACTGCCCCACGCTTGGCAGGAGGGTGGGTGACCACAGTATTATGAAGTGTTATATGTATACACAGGTCATGTTGCTGTCCGTTACCTGGTATACGATTGAAGTTATGACAATCGGGATCAACGGGTTAACGTGCTTTCTGAGACACGAAGGGTATTCCCTCAACCTATCAGACCTAGAAAGAAATCTTTGATCTGATAAGAAGATTGTTGTCACGACCTTCAAGATTTAAGGAGAGCCTTATTCCGCAAGGCTTCGGAGGTTATATATATATATATATATATATATTATAGTACACTTGATGCTTATGTAGGAATGTCAGTATTTTTGTTAAGATTTAATTGTTTCATAGCGCCGTGCTTGTCTTGTGGTTTGCGGCTTCGAAAAGACCACCCCATAATTCACCATGGGTGTCGTAAGAGGGGACGAAGGGATATACTGCGTATAGATGGGCAGCAATATCTTACTGTAATCACCAATCCGCCTGGCTAGCGTGGTGATTATGTCAATATCCCTCAACGACCTTGGCTTGCCATGGCCTGATAAGAGGAAAGTTTAATAGCAACTATCAGGAAACAAAAAGATTATTTTTTAGAATGTTTTAATTATGGTGGAGGTGTTGCATATACTGCAAGGCGTACAAAACGCCTAAATATATGCATCCCCTTTTTTTAAATGGAAAGTGAAAATGAATACATTTTACATAAAATTGTACTAAAATATAAATATGATACAATAATCATTTATAAAGTTCATACATTTTATTAGGAGTGAAATTTGTGTATATTAAATTGTAGGTACTTTCCTCTAATAAATTATGATTATTTTAATACCCAATACAAATTCAATTTCATTGAAATATAATCAACTACCATTTTGACCTATTTAGTTACGTATTCGGAATTCAAACAGAAACCACAAAGCGAATTCCGACTTTATTACAGAAAGCAATCTAGAGACTGAAACATATTTGCTATGTATATTACTGTTATGACCAATTTCATTCAGCAATATGTCCGAATATCTTTAACATTCTTACGTATTTTATTTATAAGCTTCCCGCTTACGGTTTTACTCGCGTTACGTAGTAACTTTATGTTTCAATATCTATAGCCTTCCTCGATTAATCAGCTACCTATCTAACAGTGTGAAAGATTTTTTTTTAATTGGAGCTCGTATTCAGACATATCAACTCTTTAGCTTTATATCTTAGTACAGATTGTAGTTGCAATTCACATCTGAATCATGTTATTACTAGTTTTAAGAATCAACACAAACACAACAAATTCCAAACCTTTGTGGAATATATCAAACTAGCGACCCGCCCCGGCTTCGCACGGGTGCAATGCTGATGCATTATACTTATAAACCTACCTCTTAAATCACTCTATCTATTAAAAAAAATTGCATCAAAATCCGTTGCGTAGTTTTGAAGATCTAAGGGCGGTTTCGCACTACGTCCCATCCGAACCCGTGAAAATATGGTCCGTAGTAGCCGTAGAACTATTTCTATGGTAATTTACGCATCCGTCATCCGATTTCTTTCTAAATTTCTAGACAAATATTTTCACGGATTGGGTTCGGATCGGATTCGGATCGGATTTGGATCGGACGTAGTGCGAAACCGCTCTTAGTATACATAGGTACAGACGGACAGCGGGAAGCAATTGTTTTATACTATGTAGTTAATGTAGTGATAGACATACATTTTGCTACATATTGCCTAATAAAATTTTGACATAAATGTAAAGTAAGTTTATCTATAATTTTATTCCCTATTCTTAATACTTTATTGCACAACAATGTACCTAACACTGCTAATTATGAATCCTGACCAGCGACATAGTTATATACTTATATCTATAGTATGAGAGAGGAGGCCTTCGTTGAAGCAGTGACCATGCGAATGAGCTTAATTTATACTAGGCAGTAGTGGGCGAGTTCCAGTGAATCGACGTAGTCCCTATAAATAAAGATATGTTCAACATTCATCTCTGTCCTGTATAGAGCAAGATACTAAACTCGATATCTAGTGTAAGTATATACAGTTTTTTTAAACCATCTCAATTGTAAAATATAGGTATGGACATAGGTCCATACCTATATTTTACAATTGAGAGATCAGATTGAATTGAGATCAGAGAGAATCAGATTACCTACAGATCCATAGGGATCTGTAGGTAATACCTACTCGTAGACTTAAAGCGGTGGTAGATCGACCTTCACCCATCTGCTAGTCAGAAGAAACATATTTTTTGTCAAATATTATTCATTAGCAAACATGCCAATGATAACTTTCTTATCAAAAAGTGTTCATGGCTAATTTTAATCTATAATATTTTATGTTTAACTACTATACTAAAAGTTAAAAATTATAATTGGCAATAATAATTATACGAATATAGATTTAAATCAATATCTTTTAGTTATTGTATGTAGCTATGTATATGTATATCTATCTACACACTTCTAAATTATTCTATCTTTCGATTTCTCCTGTCGCAGATCCACTGGAAGAAATTTATTTAGAAATAAGTAGTAGTATGTACATAGTTGTTTTTTTGTTGTTTCTTTTCTTTTTGTATCTAGTGTGTGTACATAAACTAAATCGTTTATTTTCAGGTATAATTCAAGAAGAAGAAGAAATTAAATATCTAATTAGCTAGATATAAAATTAACATATTATTATCTATGCATATCAAAATGGATCGTTATTCCATTGGTCATCGCATCACGCGTGAACGTTTGGACAAATTTCGGTGATTCATTTTTTGTTAGGTTTATTATTGACAGAAGAAGGTATCAAAGAAAAAAAAATTGAGTTTAAAGAAAAAGAGTTTTAAGAAAACTTAACTGCAATAATATTTTTCTAATGAATTACTCTCAGTTGTTTGAAATAACTGTGATCGATTGACAGAAAGCCTGATTCATTAGTAGAGACCGGATTATATGCAACATAAAAAGCTTGTTATATGCATGCAAATATGCATGAAAATGCTTGAAATATGCACGAAAATTGGCAAAATATGCAAAATTTAATGATAAGTTTTAATTCAATCAATTAATTCCTTAAAAACAGAAGAAAAGTTAGTTTTAATTTTATTTTATTTCAAAATCAGCATACAATTAGTAAATTATCCTTGAATAGACGACCATAGGTGTCACACATTACATTTTATTACGTGACATTTTTTTTTTTTTTTTTTTTTTTATAAATGTATATCACAATTATTATTATTAATGTATATTTTGTGACTATAATTTGGTTTAATTCGCGATATTATCACTTTTGTCGAATATCGAAACGTAGGATGACTGCACTGCACTGGAAAATTATTGTAAATAAACCGATAATATGCATTATAACTCGATATTAAGTAAAATATGCAAGTACCGTTGAGAATGACTTAAATATGTATATGCAAATGCATATAATCCGGTCCCTATTCATTAGCTTTAGGTTATATTTTAAGACGACATTCTCACGGCAACGGGATCTACGTGGGGCGAAGCCGCGCGGAAAAGATATATGAAATTGATTTGTTATAATACAAAAATATAATACCTATAACACTGTATGAGTCTCTATTCGCGTAAAACATGGACCTGAACTACTCCTCAATAGTACAATTCTTACTACAAATTGAATTGCATAATATTCAATTTTTGGTAAGAATGATAGTAAAAGCTCCCGAAAACAAACAATTTATCTTCGTACCTACCACAGTTCGAAACACCTCGTATATTGCGAAAATTCGTTGGCAAAATAAACAAAAACTTTTTGTTAGCTTCACGCGTAACTTTATAGACAAGTGGTAGGTATTTTAAACTTCGCGTTTTATCGTTTAGGTAACCACTTTATACATCAGCTAGTTTTAGGTTTATTTAATATTTAGATTAATTTAATAATATTGCATCGATTATTCGGTAAATTTGTAATCAACAAGTATGAACTTACATTCCTCGTAATCCTCTGTTAATTACTCTTTTAACATAAAAAGTTAATAGAGGACTTTACTTTCTTTTTACTTTTTCCCTATAACGTCGCGGTCCCCATTACCTTAACCTTCCGATACCCAAGTAGACCCGAAGTTCCAGAGGTCCGTAAACTGTAAAGTAGAGTGACAGTTGCACAAAATTCCCCTAAAAATTAAGTCAAAATTCCTCAATGCCCCCTCCAGTGACCGCCCTGCTGAGGTCCAAGTGTCACAGGGGGCGCCCTCTTGCGCAGGTTGCTTAGTTTGTAGTATTTAAACCATTTATTGAGGCTGGAGCTCTGCTCACTTTTATGACCGGCGAAGTAGCAAAAGCTTACAAAAGCTTTTAACATTTTTAGTTAATATTACAAACAGACAATCCAATTTTATTTATTTGTATAGATTTATTAGGTATTCTTATTTATATAAGTACACACTCAAAACAAGGCTTATACAAAATAAGACACGACACAAGATGCAACAATACATTTTGGCATACTTCTTTTTAAATTACCCGCAGTGTTTTTGCAGTCTACTAGTATTTTTGTTAACCCCTCGTGTTAAGCTAAAATGCTTGTGTTACGAGTGGGTTCACGTTCGTAGTGCAATGGGTGGGGATAGAACCGGCGACCACAAGATCGCAAGTCCGACGCCCTAGCCATTGGGCTACGGCCGCTATATTATTATACTATTATTTACTTTGATTTGGTTAAATAGAACGTATAAAAAATAACAAACCGCAATATTTATTGACTAATTACCGTAATTGTTGATCATGTCCTATTATAATACTATATCGATTATGCTCCAAAACTAACTATTTGCCTACGAATCTACTGGTAATATAAATAGTTACGATTAAGTCCGTATAGCATATGCTACGAATATGTGTAGTACATAGGAACATTATTTGATAACAATTTCGAGCGAGAATCGTTTGTTAAAGCTGTCGCAAGCCTAGAGACTCCGGGTCCGTTTAGTTAAGAGGTTTCTTTGCGGTCACATACACGCAAAAGACCGTAAAGAAGCCCTTTCATACTACGTAAACTTCTTACATAGTTTTCTTCTTCTCCACTTCACTTCAACAATCCCTTAAGCATGAGGATCCATAACAGACTTGGCATGCCAAGCTCATTGAGGGATTCTACCACGATTGCCATGCAGATTCATCGTGATCGCAGTAAGATGATGCCTTTTACGCTAACAATGGGAAGTGGTCTATTGTAAGCCTTATTCTATTCCAAGTCAAAAAAGACATTTGTTCTAACGCAAGTTTGTTGACTGTTGAGCGATTTGGTTGTTTACCTGCGCGGTGGGTAGTGATTGTGTGTGCGTTAGGCCGCGTCCTGGACGCCAGTGGGCGGAGCGGGCGGCGCGGTCGACGGCACGCGCGTCTTTATCAAAGTTCATAGACTTGTGTGAAGCTGAGGGCGGCAGGTTTTCTTTAGGCACCGCGCGCACCGCCCGCGCCGCCCGCTCCGCCCGCTGGCGTCCAGGATGCGGCCTTACGATTGCTCCACCAAGTTGTCTAAACAAAAAACGTACCTACCCAGCATAGTAACTAAACTTAAAACGATTTAACCCGTGCCTTTGAAATATTTTGTGACATTAATGTGAAATGTAAGTTAAAACACAAATTTAATAAAGGGAGAATATATTTTATTGACAGAAGACAGAAAGTACGGTTCCGTCGAACCAGCAAAAATTTATAAAGCGATAAAGTTAATCCATTCAAAGACAATATTTATTCAAAAATATCTCAGCAAAAATATTATTTTAAAGTTTTAAAAGATTTTTTTGTTTACCTTTTTGTTTTTAACTATGAGTAATATGCGAGTTTTTCAATATAACGTCCGTCTATCGTCCACTTCTAAACATAGGCATCCTCTCTCGAGTTTTGCCATAGTCACCGCGTCCGCCATGTTATGTACGGAATATGCACAGGTAAAGGCTGCTGCCCGTTATAAAATCGATTGTCATAAGTGATGTTATAACAAATGCATTCCGAGGCAATAGGATAGTTCCTCAACCAGCCAGACTCGTAAAGAAAGAAATATTTGATTTTACTGAAAGATTTTTGTCCAGAGCGGGCATCTGATCCACGACTCCGATAAAAAGCAAGGTGTATGAAAGTAAAGGACAAAACATTTCCTTCTAAATCACGATCTTTATTAAATTTCTTCTTTAATTAATTATTATCTTTATTTATTTTTCTTACAACCTAAGATGAAAAAAGATTTCTTAGAATATAAAAATCTTCATTCTCTTATTATTTCAAATAAGTTTAGAGAGTATTTGAAAACGAGATTATTACATTTATTTTTATGTTGTTTGCAACATAGCTTTAGTTCAAAGCAAATTTGCTTTTATTTACAACGGTGAGAAATTAAAACTAGATATAACTATTTATATAACTATATCTACACATGTCTATACAAATAAATAAAATATAAGTGACTGTAATGGAAAAAATGAAATATTTACCTAAAGCATATAAATTAATATAGCGTACCGGTCAACCGGGGTTTCTTTGACATTCAGGGTAACATTGGCCGTGTAAATGTACTCGTATTTGATGGTAGGAGGATCGCTTTACTAAATTCACCAGCTTTCGTTTCTGGAGCACATTTCCTCATGCCGTTTTGGCGTTTTGTCTCCCTTCAGATTTCGTTTCACCATCACTGAGTGTCAAAGTTACCCAGAACGTCAAATTAATCCCGGTCTACGGTACTGATAATAGTAATACTACTTTTATATGTTACTTACAATCAGATTCACTATGCCATAGTGGTCAAGTTATCCCCGAAACGCGAAAGTCAAAGCAAAATATTTATTTGTAAAATGCATGCTACTAAATATAAAAAATAATGGACAGGCGGTTGGTGATCCGTACCGTTATTTTAATATAAACACATACACACAACATAACAGAGATATCGCGAGTCGTTTATTCGTTGCATTAAAAACTTTAAAGGCGCTTAAACTGACTTCTATCCTTAGGTCATATTATTATAGTAGTTTTATTATTTGAAAACGATGATCCGCTCAAAATTAAGTCTTCTTATTACTGCCATAGTAATGAATTTTGAATGTAGATAACTAGAATATCGGATATCTATTGAACTACGTGTTCTTTTGTACGAACCTGGTAACTTCCTGTTACTCTCCGACTCGGGCTTGTCTGCTCACGTCCACACTCGTAGTTCCCGACGTTTGCTGCAAACAAAACGGCTATATAAAATAAACGCTGAAATGTTTAATAGAAATAGTTCTGAGACTGTAATTGAAAACATGTGCTATCAACATCTTGGGGCTTTCTTAGTGATGTTGGCAGCGTTGAGTCTGTATACACTCGTTGGTATTTAGTTAGAATTATTAAAATAGTTTTATTCTGTTTTAACTGATAAGTATTGAACTAATAATTCTAAAAATATATATTATGAAGACAGTTTGTAAATTTATTAGTTCGTCTAAAACGTTAAAATTGGTAAAGTATTGTTGTATTTTTTTTTAAATAATCAAACGGTTACCACTGCTTGCAGCTTGATTATGTTCTTGTGCGTGAGTAGCCAGAGCTCATGGGGAAGGAGTGAGGGCCGGCCGGCTTGATAAGGGTGGCTAGTACTGTCCTTGTATTTATGCCACTTAGCATCAGGCGGATATCTAGTGGTCATTTATATCGTCAGAAATAAAAAAAATAAGTCCTTGTCCTGCTTACTTTTTATTAAAGTAACAAAAGCAAGTTCCATTCTTTTCATTTTGGTACGGAACCGTAAACATAATATAATAGCATTGATGTATTTTAAACCACTTCTACTCTTGGTTTCCGACTTACAATGTTCTGTAAGGTTTTAAGCTTAGAATAGACCACCCTATGTTTTACCATGGGTATAAGGCGACTAAGGGATATACAGCTGATGGATGGCAGCATCATCTATCAGCTCAAGGTTACTAAACATCTTACAGCGTTCACCAATCCACCTGCCAAGCATGGTAAGTATGGCAACATCTCTTAAAGATCCTGGCTATCCAAGGTCCGTTAAGAGGAGACCCATGTTCAGTAGTGGACATCAACGGGCTGGTGAAGTGAAGTGAAAGTGAAACAGAAGAAGTGAATCAATTTAAGCACTTACATATAATAATATTCTGATCAAATGTATGGGATGCGGAGAAAATAAATTAGCAGTCTCATCTTGAATAAAAAACGGAGATAAAAAGCGAAATGTATCTTTATTTAAATGATAAAACCAATTTGGTTTGGTTAACACCGACGTGGCACATATAAACAATCTTATTTCTATCTTGGAATTATAACAAAATTCTTTCTAAACAATTCTCAAAAAAGAAAAACCAAATGATGTACGAATATTAAATGATGCTTATCTACCAATTTCGGTAAAACCACTGGAATGGAGCTGCACCCTAATATTACGCTCCCGCCATCTATTGCCATTAAAGGATATGCGAGTATCTCCAGCAGCACTGCGAAATTTTCGTTTGCCCAGTAATCTACTTTACCTTATCTTGCTTATTATTATTAATCAGAGAAATATGCAATGAATTTATTTAGTTATAAATAAATTCATTGCATGTTTCTTTGATTTCCCGCAACAGATTCACCTGCGTAATTCCCGTTCCCGTAAGAGCTTTACCTATAATTCAATGCCTCCCTTTTTCACCCCTTTAGGGGTTGAATTTTACAAAATCCTTTCTTAGTGGACCTGAACGTTACGAAAGGAAGCCACGGCCCAAATATCACGTGTCTTCAGTAGTTTTGCCTCGGCGTTGATGAATTAGTCAGTCAGGACATGTTGCTTTATACTTATATAGATATAAAAAAGTACCGAGACGAAGTGACTGATTTATAGATAAGCTTAAACTCTTCACTCTAAGAAAACTCAATTTGGATGATGGGCAGCCAAGAGGAATATGAAGGAAGTTTTTTTTTTATATTATTCCTTAAGTGGTAAAACGGCGGAGCAAAGTTTTTTTAAACGATTTAATGAAAATCTTCGCCGATGAAATCGCGGAAAATCTAGTAAAATATAAAGATACGACATCTACAGTAGCCGGACAAAACCACAAGAAGACAAGCAGCGCCATCTAACACCTAGCATCCCAACTAACCTGTATCGCGCAATACAAGTTCGTAAGCCATTGCGAACAGATACAAGTTCTGTATATTAACAAATGGCCGTCAGCCGCCGGGCATACCACCTCGCTTGGCAAAGAAGATCTTCATTTTCTGTGGAGGAACACCACCAACCGTTCCTCTACAAAGTTGTCCGTTTAAAATTTGATTATCTCTAAAAAATGGGGAATTTTATTTATGTTTATTGCCAAACTAGCTATTGCGCGGTTTCACTCGCGCAAAAGCAAATGGGAAGTTCATAATAAAATAGCCATAAAAAATTCAATGGGCTATCTAACACTGAAATAACTTTTCAAATCGGGCCAGTAGTTCCTAAAATTAGCGTGTTGAAGCAAACAAACTCTTCAGATTTATATATTAGTATCATACATTAAAATTATAATGACTAACTTTTTCACACAAAAAATCTTTTTTGCTTTCACGCTCTAACTGATGAACCTACATACATCAATTTCTGCATGAATGTGCCGAAATATTTGACACCTGGCGTAATTTGACTCACAAAGCGTAACTTTAGGTCCTTTTATCAGTAATGGTGTGAAAAGACGCACGGTAATCCTTTGGATATTCTCTCTGTATTCTTAATATTCCGTCATTATTCGGGCTTGTAAGAAAGCGTCGTGTTTTATCTTCAGATTTGTGCCTTTATATTTAAAGTATAATAACTTCGCTTTGTTTGCTTGCTCTTACTCTTACTTCTCTGTTCAGACTTTATTTTATAAAGGCTGATTAGGGAATTGATTATTAGTAGATAATACTTAGTATAACAAGTACAGCAAGCTAATTTTAATATTTATTTTTAAACTAGTTAAGCTACAATATCTCTTAAATAACTCAGAATATTATAAATATTGTCATATAATAAATATATAAATGTTTATTATATGACTAGCTGATGCCCGCGACTTTTTGTCCGCTTGGTGTTTGTTATTCCTTCGATTTTTAACCATCCCACGGGAACTCATTAGTTTTGTGTCGCTCTACTTCACAGGTCGCGGGCCTATCGGACTTCGGGTCTACGAGGGCATTGGATGGTTCTTTGCAAACGAATGGTCGGGAGGACGAGGGGTCGTCGGGGACGTCAGTGAGGCGTTGCGTTCGCGATAGCACTTTTCTCCGACGGGTTGGATAGAGTGGTGCTAGTTTGTGTTTACGTCGCTTTGTGGGCAAAGGCCTATAATCGGATCTACAGTTTTATTAAATCCTTCGATTACACCAAAAAGCCTTATTAGTAGGATAGAAACGTTTCATCTCCTTAATTATAAAGTCACTATAAGCCAATTCCACTTAGACCACGCGAACTATACCGCAAGTGTAAAGGCTAGTTCAATATAAAAAACACATAAAACTTATTCTTGACCATTATATGAGTAAATCCCAAATTTTTATACAGCACGCAAGTACCTACCTGTTTTATCTTTTTAACATGATATCAGAAATAAGATTTTTTATTGATATAATTATATTTTTATTCTTCATAGTCACTTCATAGTCAGTTACTTCATGTTCATCCCTATCCCGATTTCTTACACTATTTTTGTTTTCATTTTGGTTTTTCCTCTGCTGGAATAAAATTTCTATAGAAATAAGCAGTTAGAAGTTAGTAACCTTTGTACTACCTTTCTTTTATTGTTAATGTTATGTGTGGACATAAATTAAATATAAAAATAAAATAAATAAAATTAAGCTAGATTATCCTAAGTAAAACAATATACAAGAACCCAACACGAGATATGAAATTTCATATGAAAATCCAGATTTAGGAGCGTCTAAATCCACAGATCATAATGCTTACCTCCTAGAAAATGCACGGAAATATGGTTCAGTTTCACAGAATAAAGGGGATTTATGTCGTAAATCGTGATACAGTGCAGATGAAGGTGGATAAGAAACTAAACGAAAATAGCCAGGGATAATAGTGTTTTTCATGGTACTACAGGTACTTATTGGTGTCTTATCACAGACTTGCTTCTCGCGCGCGGTTTTACCCCGTTCCCGTGGGAACTTCATCACAAAATATAGGTTTTTTTTCGGTATAACCTAGGATTCTAATCGTGAAAGATTTTTTGAAATGGGTCTAAAAGTTACGAGATATAGGTACAAATATATTGCGATTCTGTACCGGAATGATTTTTAAAGTTTGGTACATGACTCAATTTATTCGTAAAAAAAAAATATGACTGGGTATGGGTAAAAAGGTTCACCATAAACATGTAAAAACTATTGGCGTTCTTTCTAACGACACGAGCGAAAAGAACCGGGCGCGAAGGGTGTAACGAGCTATCGCTGGTTCAGGGGTGAAAATGTCCTTTCACGTTAAAGAATCTCTAGTATCGTACATGCTCACAAGACTTTTAAATAATACGTAGTAGCACTAGATACAAGTACTACTGGGTCTTCAACTGGTGATTGTATTTTTGCATGTTGCTCCTGCATTTTGGGCATAATTTTGGGTCCGTGGCTTACGCCCCCAGTGGTCGACGTACCTGTGGCCGACGCCCCCGATTACGGGCGGGAAAAAATAGCATTACAGCATATAGACATTTTTTATCGGAATTAACACTAGTTATTTTGTCTTTTTAAATTATGATAATATTGATTAAGTGCTACAAAAAATAAAAATAAATTATTGATCAAAACCATAGTCGAGAGGTAACGAAATCTATACATATAATAAAAAAACTGTGTCTGTACATTAAATATATTAAAAAAAAAATAATTGAGGGAGGTTTAGAAACAGTAATAGAGCACGAATCTAAAAAAACTGTCTGTTTGTTTGTACACGCTAATATTCGGAACTACTCGACGGATTAGTTTTTTTTTTTTTGAATAGGTATTAAGTCTGGGCAACCTATAGGCGAAAAATTTATCTTGGTAACTTGAACACCTGATGCAGAACCGTAACAGACCAGCTAAACTATAAGAGATACAAAAATGGTAACATAGCAATAATTGTTCCATGTGATGAGCATTTTCTGCTGAGAGAATAAATTTGAAGATCTGGAACACCTGATGTGGAAGTCCAAGAGCCCAGCTAAACTATAACATATATAAGAATGACGTCCTAGCAAGAGTTGTTCAGCCTGATGTGCAACTCTCTGTTGACGTATAAAAATTTGAGATCTGGAACACCGTTTTTTTTCCGTGTTTTTAATGCATTTACGCTTTCCCACCGCCGCTGCAGCGTATTCGCGCACTAGCGGTGGAATATGTGGGACTCGCCGAAGATCTGGAACACCTGCTGTGTCTGATCTGGAACCAATCTGGATTCCAAGCGCCCAGCTACACCATAACTCTAAAGGAAAGACGTCTTAGCTATAGTAGTTCGGTCTGAAGGGCATTTCCTATTGACTTAAAAAAATCGAAGATCAGAAACATCTGATGTGGACATCAAAGCTATCACTAATTTCACTGTATAATTATAAAACAACATACGCTGGGAGTACCTCGACGCGGTGAAGGTGGTAACAGTTTAGGACTGATTTTCGATGAATTACTGAAAATTTGAATCTACTGGCCAAAACTCCCATTTATATTTTTATTTTATCGAATAAATATGCCTTCGGGCTAATGTTATTTGAGTGTTTAATTTCCTTTTCCATTTATCTTCGTGACACGGTAGCCTACCCGGTAACGCAGGGGAGCAGTCACTTAGATTTTAATTGATCAGGTATCATCAGAATAAAGCTATAACCATGCCTAGAAAGAGGTCAAATCTTTCCCAATGTTCCAAAAGAGCTATTAGATTGAGGATCATAAGATCCCAAGAATCTACCGAAGAGCGTCAGGAGAGACTTGATGCTGTTCGAGAACATCAGGGTGCAACTCGCTCCGTGGAAATCTCTTCGGATCGCGAAGCATCTAGCATCTAAGCGATTACGTATCTACATCCAGGTGTCTAGAGACCAGTGAAGAATATGATGCTCGACTAACTGCTGATCGTGAACGTCATGCATTGTCTCGCGAGTCGCAGGCGTTCACGGGTAGAGAATTGCGCTTGACTTCTCAGCGTATCTACGCATCTGCTTCTAGGTCTCTAGATACAAGTGCGGAACGCGATGCGCGATTGTCCGCTGATCGTGAACGTCACGCATTGTCTCGCGAGTCGGAGACGTTCGCGGCTAGATAATTGCGATTGACTTCTCAGCGTATCTACGCATCTACTTCTAGGTCTCTAGAGACAACGTGATGCGCGACTGTCCGCTGATCACGAGCGACATGCATTGTCTCGCGAATCGGAAACGTTTACCGATACAGAATCACGCTTGACTTCTCTGCGTATTCGCACATCTACTAAAAGGTCTTTAGTCTTCAGGCGACTAACTGCTGATCGAGATTAACATACATTGTCCCGAACACACACACACAACAAAATATTCATAATCCGTTTGAAAGTGAGAGAGAAAGAATTGCTGGTGTACGGCATGAAGAGACAGAAGAAGAGCGCCACGAACGTTTTGAATTCTGATCGACTTCGACATTCTCTGAACAGCTGTCCCGGGCTTTAGAATTCGAGATCAGACGATTCAGATCTTCGATTTTCGAACAACAAGATCCGCGTACGAAGTCGCGGGCGGAAGCTTGTTGATGAATATGTGAAAAAACTACGGTAGTTTCATTTATGCATTTAACCATAGTATTAAATTATATTTAAAATTAAATTTGAAGTATATTTTTTAATAGTAATTATATACATAATGGTACATAGTGGAATGGATAATTACTTGCTATTTAATTTTTATTGAAGAAAGTAATGTGTTAACAGCTTCCGCGTGCGGTTTCATCCTCGTAACCTACATTCCCGTAAGAACTTCATAACTAAATATAGCCTTCCTCGATTGTTATCCACAAGCAATTGTCCCGTTTTGTCCTTACCCATAATCTGATAAGTCCCTTCCAATCCGGTTTTAGGCCTGGTCACAGTACCACAACCGCACTCCTGAAGGTGACTGGCGATATTAGGACAGGCATGGAGGACACTAAAATCACTGTGTTGGTCTTAGTTGACTTCTCAAATGCTTTTAATACCGTCAGTCACGACATCCTTCTCTCCATCCTCTCACATCTAATGATCTCTGATGAAGCACTGGAGTGGTTCTCGTCATATCTTCAGGGACGTCAGCAGTCAGTTCGCGTCGGTGAATGTTCATCGAGCTGGCGTAACTTAGATGCTGGGGTCCCTCAAGGCGGTATTCTCTCTCCTCTTTTATTTTCAGTTTTTATTAACCTCGTCACCAACCACTTTCAGTGTGCGTACCATCTGTATGCCGATGACCTACAACTGTATGCCCAGGGGAGTGTTGAGGATTTGCCAAATGCCATACATGTGCTAAACCGGGATCTTGCAGCTCTCCATGACTGGTCTATTAAGTTTGGCCTGGCAGTAAACCCGCTTAAGTGCCAAGCCATTGTAGTGGGTAGTCCCAGGCTGCTGAGCAGGTTAGATGTTAATTCCTTGCCACCAATTTTTTTTAATAATTCGGTCATACCGTTTAGCCCTCATGTTAAGAATCTCGGCTTGTTAATAGATACGTCGTTTAATTGGCAAAAGCAAATGGCTGCCATTAGCAGCAAGGTGACGGGCATCCTGCGGTCAATCTACCGTTTCAAGAACTTCCTTCCAGTCAAAACGAAAGTAACGTTAGTGCAGGCTTTGATACTCCCAATAATCGACTATGGTGATGTGTGCTACTTTGACCTGAATGCAGATCAGCTCAATAAACTTGACCGACTTCTTAATAACTGCATTCGGTTCGTCTTCAATCTTCGCAAGTACGACCATGTTTCTGCATATCGAGCCCAACTAAAATGGTTGCCCATACGGCAACGAAGAAATATGAGGGCCTTAACCACACTCTTTTCTCTACTTGATTCTCCTTCTTCTCCTTCATACTTAACATCTCACTTTCAATATTGCTTCTCCAATCACAACAAATCCCTGCGTTCTTCACATAATCGTCTCCTTCATTGCCCCCAACACCGTTCCAACTTTATTCATTCTTCTTTCTTTGTGCAGTCCATACAACTTTGGAATGCACTGCCTCTTGGAATCAGGATGGCTAAGAATCGTTTATCCTTTAAAAAAAAAGTTCGTGAACATATAACAACAAAGTTAGCAGAATCACTACAGCAGTAATTTAATATTTATCTATATGTATGTATATATATATATATGTGTAATATATATAGTTTTTATAATTATATAGTGTTTTATAGTTCTATGTATTGTATTTACCCTTGATGGTAATTATTTTTCTCTAGTCTGTTTAACCTCTTCTCCTGTGCACCTACCACATTGTTTCTGCACCACCCAATGGTTGACTGGTAGAGAATGCCTTTGGCATTAAGTCCGCCAATGTACTATTTTGTGCAAGAAGTTTTTAAATAAATAAATAAAAATAAATAAATAGGCTCTCTAATGCTGTTTTTTTTTAAATCAGCTCTGTAGTCCGCATTCAAGTAAATAATCCAAAAAACTCCTCAGCTTTATATATTAGTATAGATAGATAGAAAAGTGGAGACAGGTACAAAGTAATATAATACCTCAATTTTTTTTCAAGTTACCTATATGTAGACGCTGCGTACGTAAGAAAAAGTGCATTAAACAAATTAATCTTTATAATATTTTATCACTTAGAGACAATCTACATAGCATCAAAGTTTTGTGTGGACTTCATTAACAAATATTTTCTGGGACAATGAAATTAATATTCCAGTCATGGATAGCTTTTCTTTAGCCTATTTCGATTACGTGAAAATAATAATAAAAAGTAACCGTTAGAAACATAAATGCTACAATAATATAAAACACATCCACAGCACTTAAAAGTCTTCATTCTTCAATATGAAGCCCCACGGTTCTCTCTAGAACAGGTTGCTTATTTTATAGTTAATAAACCTTTAAGGCGGGAGCCCTGCTCGCTACTATGCCGGGTGACGTTTATTTGATTTGTGTTTTGTTGTAGTACGCTTGCTTACTATAGTATAATTACATACCCTCTCGTCATCCTGACCCTTAGTTTGCAAAGAGTCATCCGATGCCCTCGTAGACCCGAATTCCGAGAGGCCCGCGAACTGTAAAGTAGAGCGACAGTTGCACAAAACTCCCCTAAAATACTTAGTCATAATCCCTCAATCTCATCGCCTGCGACCGCCCTGATCCTGAGCCGAGGTCCAAGCCCCACTGGGGGCGCCCTCTTGCGCAGGTTGCTTAGTTTATAGTTTTTAAACCATTTATTAAGGCTGGAGCTCTGGTCGCCTTTATGCCCGGTGAAGTAGCAAAAGCCTCGTGGCCAACTAGGTACCTGTGTCGGGCCAAAAAAAAAGTGTTGTCCCCGTAATTTTATACCCGTCCGTGGTGCTTTACAACTGGCTTCTCTAGTTGTAAATGACCCCTCAAGACTACTTATGTCTTATTCTATACTTCCTTTTTTTTGGTACTGTCTCCGCTTAGTAATGGAGGGAAGTGAAAACTTAAGTCTTTCTTACTCCTCCTATTCTCATTGTGGTTAAATTCGTTGCGGGTCCCAAGGTAGTTTAAATTTTTCCCGGGACTTGGTGAGCGTCGGTGCTCATTGCCATTTCCAGTGTGTGCCACCGTTGATCCTGGCTTACAGGAGTTGCAGTGGAGGGAGTGTGGGTGCGATTAGTCGCATTTAAAAAAAGCTCTATCCAATTTCTAATGTTTTATGTTTATCACTAAACCTAAGCAAAACTAAAAACCTAAGCATTCCGTATCTTTTCCGATTTGTTCATTCATTCAGTTAATAATAATGCGTAATCCGTATACATAATGCATTAAATAAATCAACATAGTCTAGTTACAATTATATTAATTACATTGTTCGGAGTAGTTAGCAATGACATATAAACATGATTTATTATATAAAATTATAATCTTTTGCGTGCAAAATCTATAAATAATCTGTACTTAAGTGTCCAACCGCATAATATACCTACCTACAAAGATATGATCGTATCCGCTTCCGTTATAGGGCAACCCTAACCTAATTTCCTGTTTCATAAATTACCTTTCTTATAATACTTGCATGGATGTAGTTCGACGTGGCCTGTTTAGCGGGAACAACCCGAGATTTTATTGATGCGGGAGGACGCATTATGAATGTAGTGGGTATCTAGTTCTGAATTTATTACAATCGGAATTAATTTGTACTATATTTTCATTTCCTGAACACAATGCATGTATTGTTGTTTTGTTCTTGTATCGAAATTTTAATGCACGAGTCTATTCTGCAACATACATACCTATTGCCTTCATCTGATTGTGGCTCAAAACAAAATGTGTCACTTTTGATAATGGGTTTTAGGCACTTGTGTATCCTACTAATATTATAAATGCGAGAATTTGTATGTGTGGATGTTACTCGTTCACGCAAAAACTACAGAATGGATTTGGCTGAAAGTTTGCACGCGGATAGTTTATAAGCTGGATTAACATATAGGCTACAAAATATCACGCTCCGACTCACTGGAGCAGAGTGACGCGGGTAAAACCGCGGGGCGCAGCTAGTTCAAGCGGCGATAGGTTTCAGTCCCGGGTTAAGAAAAAAAATTGTTTTAGAAATAGTGAGTGTACCTGTGTTTTTTGCACACACCTGTGCCTCTTATATGTCGTGCACAGACGACTAATGTCCTCAAACATTGGTCACCGTGGCCAAAATCAAAAGCCGTGATTGAATTATAGGTATTGAATACACTCGAGAAGACTATTACCAACAAGACAAAGAATTATTTCCAGGTCTGGTTGGTTAAGGGTCTTATGTTATGTTGCATTTACTTCACTTCGTTTAGAATTATATTTTTTAGGTAGACACAAATAGTAATATTTTTTTATTACAAAGTTCATGAAATAACTTAATATTTTTCATTGATATCGTTACATATACATCACGAACAGGTTTACAAAACTCTAACGAGGAAATGTAATTGGGGGCGTCCACGTGTTATTATCATACACTGAATGTATGTAGTTATACCCACACTTAAATGATATTGGTGGTTTTGAACAGCGAAAAAATGGTGTTAATGAAAATAATAAAAATAGCATAGTTTATTCATATTTTACAATATGGTGCTGTGAAAGACTCCATGTCGCAATGCAACAAAAAAATCTGTATGATGTGTATTATTTTTTGTTGCACTGCCAAATACGTACGGATTCTTTTGATACTATGATATTTTGGCTTCAACCGAGCTATGAAAAAGCACATATTATTATGATGGTGGTTACCATATTGCAATAATATTGCCTGACTGCTAATTGAGAACACACCGAGACACAAAAAAATGTAAGGGAAAATATAAATTTATTACGACTTTTCTGTAGGAAACATAAGTAAACAACGTAATTGATTGTAAAAATACAGTAACTTAATGGCTTTGAGTAAACATATTGATCACATCTAATGAAACTCGTGGCCACCTGGGGTTGCCTCTTTAGATAAATGAAAGAAATAAATCTTAAGAACACACAGTACCTGAGCGGTAAAGACATTTTTTTAATTATATTATTTTCCAATAGATATTCTGTGTTATACAAGCTAATAGGAAAAATCAGGTTAAGTACCTAAAGTGTAGTCCAAATATATTTCTCAAACTGTTCATCATCATCATCAGCCCGTATAACGTCCACTGCTGAACATAGGCCTCCTCCCGAGGGAGGGTATTTGCCATAGTCACCACGCTTGGCAGGCGGGTTGGTGACCGCAGTGTTATGTTGTACCACACAAGGAAACGCTGCTGCCCGTTCCTTGATATACGATTATTATAGATGATGTTATAACAGTCGGGACCAAACCAAAATTCACCAATTAAACCAAAATTCTTTATTCATATAGACACATTTAAAATATTTTAAATCATGTTCTTATGATGCGTCCCATTCTTTTACTACCACCAGTTCTGGACGTGGCAACTCTGAGAAGAACTGGCTAGAAACTCAGAGGAATCCTTTTTTAACACGCTTCTATTAGCTTGGGTTGTATGTATGTAACGGAATCTTTGAACTTAATTTTCACCAGTTTCCAGAAGTCTGATTAATTTGAAAAGCGTGGGGTGCTTGATAAAGTAAATGTCACAATCATTCTATTGGCAACTATCTATGAGAGGAGAGTTATGAAAAGTAGTAAAATGCACACCACGCTGTTTACTCTGAATTGAATTATTCTGTTAATAACTTAAACTTTATTGTAATTTTATTTTGAGGTGAAAATTATTTTCTATTTTTTAGTTCGGTTAGCTATAAAAGCGTGTTTTTTTAGTTTTTTTAAACTATATTTTTTTTAATAAATTTTATTTTACTTTGATTAATAAAGCAGTATTGTTTCAGAGCAACTCACTCCCAAGCAGTTTTGTCATTAACATAATCAGAAATATTATAATAAGCCTTTTTACATAATTTATCTTTGACATATCGTTTAAACTTATTTGTTGAAAGATCTCTTACATTATTAGGAAGTTTGTTGTAGAAGCGTATACATTGCCCCATAAAAGAATTGCTAATTTTGTGGAGACGAGTAGCATGTAAAACGAGATTATGCTTTGATCTTGTATTAACATTATGTGTCGCTTTTTTTCTTAAAACTATCTATATTCTTATAAACATATAAAAGGTTTTCATAGACATATTGTCATGTGACTGTAAGAATATTAGTCTCTTTGAATTTCTCCCGTAGGGAAACTCGCGGACCAAGTTTATATATAGACCTTACAACTCGTTTCTGTAGTACAAAAATGGTGTCAATGTCCGCACAGTTTCCCCACAGAAGAATTCCATAGGACATAACGCTATGAAAATACTATAACTAAAGTAAACCATTCTAGCAGTATCCAAATCAGTGAGTCGTCTCATAGTTTTAACAGCATAGCTAAGTTTTCCTGATAGTTTCGCAATATGTGGGCCCCATTGCAATTTGGAGTCAATAATTATTCCCAAAAAGACAGTTGACTCCACTGGCTCCAACCGAATACCATTTAATTGCACATTCGTATCAATTTGTTTCACATTAGGTGTAGAAAATTTAATGACTTTGGTTTTGTTTTCATTTAAAGGTAGATGATGATTAAACCAATGGACTACATTGTTTACTTCGTCATAGCTGCGTATCTGTCTACTTATTTTAAATGTCAAGGATGTATCGTCAGCAAACAATACTATCTCATGACTATTTCCTACATAGTAAGGTAAGTCGTTTTTATACACCAAAAACAAAAACGGTCCCAGGATTGAGCCTTGCGGGACGCCCATAGATACAACAGAGCCTGGTGATATTTACACAAAGATTTCCTGTCCGGCGTGGGGATCGAACCCACTACCTCCAAGATTTAAAGCGAGTCAAATACCGCTAAGCTACGGAGGTTGCCTCAAACTATTGTCATACAATATTTTGTAAGGCAGGTCTTAAGAGATCGAATATTTCAACAATAAGCAGGGTTATAAATAATTCGACGCACTCCAGTTGGGAGGTGATAGAGGTGATTTGTGATCATTAAAGTCCCCATATGCGAATGCAAAAGTGAATAATTTCACGCATTTTTAATTTCGACCGATAATTGATGTTTTAATATAAATAAAGCACCTGTGTTTAATCGTTTTTAAAATTAAGAAGAAAAGAAAATGATTTAATTTATTGTTTCTATATATAAATTTTTGATGTCACATCATGAAATGAAAAAAGCTAAAAACATGATAACTTAGAAATATTATTACTTATTATAATGCATATTGTGCTGAATGAGAATCCATCGGATTACCGATAACCCTGTATACCTACAACGAAATCAGGTAGTGTTCTGACTATCTAGTATCCTGCATTGGTTATGTTCGTTATTTTTTTGTTAAAAGCTCCGTAAACCAAGTAAATTATCATAAAATCTTCTATGGCAGTCGTATGCTAGAAATCGTTTAATTGTGTCTACAGCCTGATGATGGTAATATTAACAATTCGCTAGTTCGGATACTATCGATAGCTGCCATAATCACATGGCTGCAATGACATGGTGATATCTCACTTTTTATATAGCGTCAAATAAAAAAAAGAGACGTTAATATTCAGGTGTATTCACGTTCTACATTTTATTTAAACGGCCAGCAGCCGCGACTGGTACTAGATATACAAATCATTGAATGTGAAATGTTAGAAATGAACCAAACGTATAGGTTTTTCATCGGATGCAACGAATAGAATATGTACACACATACTACTTTACACAATCGTAAAAACTTTAAAAGAGACCGTTCAGTTGTTTTTTAAGTTTTTTTCGGTACCCATTCTATCAATCCGATATCATGTGGTCAAGTGGTGGTTAGGGACCGCGTATGACAATTAAGCTCTCTTGCCTGCCGCTTGCTTTAGTGCCATATTTTTGAAGGGATCATTCCTGACATAAATACCTATATAAATAGATAACATATATCAATACATACAAATTCCTTGGTATATTATCCACAACTGAACGTGGACCACCCGTTGCCATAGTTATTGAGTTGTTGTGGGGGATAATGCTGTTCGCGTCCGTGGGCTTTAGCTCTAGTCACCCACACGTGTCCGCTGGGTAGCGCCAAATGAACAGAACATCTGGTGGTAGGTTTCGACCGCGGTTAGTCACCACCCTCAAGGCAAAGCTTTGCCGCCAAGTGGCTTTTGTCGCGTTCCGGCATGTTGCCTTGAGTAGCCATCGTGGAAAGGGAGTCTGGGCAGTTGTGTGGCTTTGCGAACCGGTTCCGGTGCTGCGTGGTGTCTGTGCTGGGTGACTGTTCGCGGAGGGTAGCGGTATCCTAAGCACGGTCTTCCGCTGGCCGACCGCAGGTAGTAGGGGGCCCAATTAGTAGGAAAGCCACCTATGAAAGGCTGCCCCGCCAACTAGCGAAAAATCCCAGGATGCGTCACCGTGCCGGTTGGCGACCGGATGCGAGGGCCCGGTAAACATCTCTGGGGGGGTTAGGGCGTCCCCGCGCGCTCTAGATCAATCTCCCGTCGGTGCAGCATTATGTGTGTATTGCGTGGTACTCGTTCATGTTACGCCTCGCCTAACTGTCCCTTTTCTGCTTGTCTGTTCGTCATCCAAAAATAATGAAAAGTAAACATAGGAAACTGGTAAAACAGCGGTTGCACTCCCTCGCACTAAAAGTGCACCTATCTAACATCCGAGGTCTGCACTTTAATCTCATCTTGGTCTATAACCACTTTGAGACCGAAAAACCATATCAGCTGTTCCTAACGGAGACGCAAATCAGATGTCCAGCTGACGCAGCATACTTGCACTACCCAGGGTACACCCTGGAGCAAAATTTCAGGCCACGCGCTGGCACCTGCGTGTATGCTCGTGATGACATTTGCTGTCAACGTCTCCGTAACATTGAGGATTCCAGTTTCTCTGTATTGTGCGTTCTGGTGGACACTGGCTTGGAGCAGATACTCTATGCCAGTGTCTATCGGTCGCACACCGACAGCACGGAGACAACCAGGTTGTTTCAGTATCTTTCTGACTCAGCTGAATTAGCTCAGCTCAGGTACCCATCGACGCAGCTAGTTATTCTGGGGGACTTCAACGCCCACCACAAGGAGTGGCTGTACCCATACCAGAACACCGACCTTGATGGAAGACTAGCGTATGCATCTGCTCTGACGCTTGGTCTCTCCCAACTGGTGACTGGGACAACACGGGTGCCCGACATTGATGGCCATACGGCCAATTGCTTAGACCTTCTGCTGATAACCGATCCAGACCGATATCAAGTCGCGGTTTTCTCACCGTTAGGTAGTTCCGACCACTGTCTGGTGAAATCTGTGTCTGCCTACTCGCCCCCGATCCTGATCTCAAGGGGACTAGGCGTGTATGGCGATACAAGTCAGCAGATTGGGATGAGATGCGGCATTTCTTCGCGTCTTACCCTTGGCTGCGCTTATGCTTCTCTTCAGACGACCCGGCTCGCTGCGCGGAGGCTGTTTCTGAAGTGATATGCCAGGCAATGGCGTATTTCATTCCATTTTCTGATGTCTCACTCCAAGACAAAGCCCGCCCTTGGTTCAACGCTGAGTGTGATAGTGCTGAGGCACTTAAGCACTCTGCTTACCAAGCGTGGGCGGATGCTCGAGCCCGCAAAGCGCCAAATGTTCGGAAACTGAAGAAAGCCTTCAATAGTGCTGCCAACGTGCCTACGCAAGGCCCGCTTTGACCATATTGGCCGCATTGGAGCTAGACTAGCATCTTACCCATCTTGGAGTAAAGCTTTTTGATCTCTTGCCAAATCGGTCGAAGCCAACTTCTGTCGGTCCTCTTTGCCGCCACTGCAGAAGCCGAATGGTTCATTAGCTCACACCGCCAAAGAGAAAGCAGACTTGTTTGCATCTCTTTTTGCGAAGAATTCACAACTAGATGCTGCTGGTAAAAGTCCACCCAGGCTACCACATTGCACTTCCAATATGCCTGAGGTGCACATTCGGCAAAAAGTGGTACTTAAAATTCTCAGCACTCTAGATGTGAATCAGGCTAGTGGGCCTGACGGCATTCCTGCCATTGTCTTGCGGTCATGTGCGCCTGAGTTGTCTCCTATTTTGACTCGCCTCTATTGCTTATCCCTGAAGACTGGTCTAGTTCCAGCATCCTGGAAGATTGTCAATGTTCAACCGATCCCCAAGAAAGGTAGTCGTGCCGACCCTGCCAACTACCGACCAATCGCAATCACCTCCATACTCTGTAAGGTTATCCTCCTCAATGGAATACTGTTCTCATCTTTGGGATGGGTCTGCTAGATATCAGCTGGATGCTCTGGACTCATTGGAGCACCGAGCGAAGAGAGTCATAGGCAAAAACTCACTTGTGGAGGCAAGTCTTCAGAGCCACGAACACCGTAGACGAGTAGCCTGCCTATTGGTTTTTTATCGGTTACACTTCGGGGAGTGTGCGGAGGTTCTACATAACCTGATACCCTTCCATCACCGGACGACTAGGCGCGGCGAGTGGTTTCACCCTTATGTTGTCGACATTCCTTCAATACGCACGAAGCGATTTGCTTCTTCTTTCATAATGCGGACGGCTAAGGAGTGGAATTCTCAGCCGTGGTCAGTTTTTCCGGAACGCTATAATCTGGACATCTTTAAAGCTAAAGTGAACAGACACTTTCTAGGCACGCTTGTGTCATCTTAGGCCTATCTTCGCCTTCCATCAAGCGAGATTATAGTCAAACGTTATTTAATATGTAATAAAATAAAAAAAAACTACCCGACTAACTTCCACAAACTGTAATGAACCGCTATAGAATAATTATGTCATATAAAAGCGCAATAAGCCCCTATGATGAATAACTTTAGTTCATTTGGTAACCAAACTTTGTAGTGCCATTTATTTAGCGTTTAAACGGAATACATTTCACACAACAATATAGTCTAATTTAGACTCCGTGTTGGTTGAACGCTATATTCATGTATGTTTTCTCTTTATGTTTCATAGGGAATATTAAAATATAAGCACTAGTAGTAGGTATTTACGGATTATAGCACGCCAAACACGTACCTAATAATATATCAGCCTCTTCTAGCGATCGAAAAAGCTCGAGCCTTTTAGCCCTTTTTTAAGACTCGCCGCTTTATAGCGATGGCTAGAAGGCTAAATGGCTAAATAACTCTTAAGCCCTCGAGGCTAATTGTATTTATGGCTTTTGCTAGCGGTCGAAAAGGCTCGAGCCTTGTAGCCCTAAATTTAAAGCTTGCGAGTCTTTTTTAAAGGCGGACCCAGAAAACAGTAGTTCTAAAAATGCTCACTAAAAAAGGGCTTGAGGCTTTTTTTAGGCCTAGCCTTTTTTTAAAGCCTTTTTAGAAGACTGGCGTCGTAATTAGAGTTCTAGCTTTAAAAAAAACTCTTAAGCATCTTTTGAGGACCAGGTTAATAGAAACGTAATGAATTATAAATATAAGTTTTGTTATGTTATTACAGTTTATTATATTATAAATCTAATTACGACGCCAGTCTTCTAAAAAGGCTTTAAAAAAAGCCTAGGCCTAAAAAAGCCTCAAGCTCTTTTTTAGTGAGCAATTTTAGAACTACTGTTTTGTGAGTCCGCCTTTAAAAAAGACTCGCAAGCTTAAAATTTAGGGCTACAAGGCTCGAGCCTTTTCGAAAGCCTAGGCCTAAAAAAGCCTCACGCCCTTTTTTAGTGAGCAATTTTAGAACTAATGTTTTCTGAGTCCGCCTTTAAAAAAGACTCGCAAGCTTTAAATTTAGGGCTACAAGGCTCGAGCCTTTTCGACCGCTAGCCTCTTCTTAAATATATCTTTGAGAATAGATAATATCATGTCTAGTGATCACGATATTAAATTTACACGTTTCAATTTCCTTTGCCGCAGCGTAAAAGACCGTCCGGCTCAGGGAGATGCGAGTCGGTAGTTCTGAATTATACTTCAAGGTGAATTTTACTACGATACGCGAAAGCAAATAATTCTAGCGAACTACTTTTTGAAAGATGTGGTCTCAGATTTCCAGAAAAACGTTTGATAAAAGGTAAAGGATATTATCGTAGATGCACGATAAATATGTTTCGTTTTTTTTATGTTTAAAGCTTAAATGACTGCACTGGTGGTTAAGGATTTACAGTTTCAGTAAAACTTAGTGTATTGCGCTCGATTTTTATCCCGCAAATTTGTTGTAAGAAACTTATATATATATATATATATATATATATATATTAATAACAGTGTTAAAACTTTTTATGTATTTTTTCACGGGAGGTGTTAAAACATATTTTCTTTTTATCAAATAACTAAGCTTGTTTATACATCATAATATGACACACTAGCTTTTCGCCTGCGGTATGACACGCGTAACTCCTGTTTACATAAGGACTAAATTATTAAATAGAGCCTTCCTCGATAAATAGGCTAAATAACACTGCAAAATAATCAGTCCTGAGATCAGCGCGGTCAAGCCAATAAACAACTTTTTCAGCTCTATATTTTAGTATAGATTTCCATAAGTTATGTCTTAATTAAGAAGATTGTCAAGTAATTCAGATTTTCTCATTATCAAAATAGGTTTATGTGAATAACGTTAAAATAAAAATAAATGTTACGGATATAACTATAATAAATTTGAGGTTTACAAAAACGACGAATTTTAAAACTCCTTAAAATATGTAATTTTGCATTTTTATTAGTTACTTACGTGATGATTTATTAGTTTTTGTCTCAAATATTATGACGTATACGCAAAGAACCAAGTAGGTACTAAGTAAATTTTATTATTCCATTAATCACATCAATTCCCTTCTTCCTCAAGTCTTGGTGGGCGTAGATACTTATGCCCACTAAGAGATATTACAAACAAAAATAGAATTTAATAAATGTCGTGTCAATGTAATCGAGCTAGTGCACTCTCGCCTGTCTTATAATAGATTCTATGGACGAAAATAGAATTTAATAAGTTTTATACTTAGATTTTTTGCTGTAACTGAAACTGAGGAAGTCAATAATCTCTATCAGATAGAGCCATATCTAATAGAGATTATTGATTTCTTTAGTTTGCGATGACGATATAACCTTATTAGTTTTTTAACTTACATTCTTCTGAAAGTTCCAGATCTTTTTTCATGTCAAAGAACATTGACATGAAAAAACATTTAAATTCAATGGTGGACGACGGACATGACACATTAGTTTAAGAATAGATACAACTAACAATAAAAAACAAATAACAGTACTAAATAAAATTTTACTACTCTTATTTTATACTTACATTCTTCTGAAATCTGCAGCTCGATTTTATCCAAATCTTCGACTTCATCATCGTCGAAGTCAGTTTGCACGGTGACGTCACGCGTGTAGTTCTCAAGAGTGATGACGTCAAAAGGCGCTCGTTCCTCGGGGCTTGGCGTGCGCGGGCTGGCGCATTCGTGTGCGTCGTGCCGCGCGCGCTTGCAAGCTGCGCAGCCGCACAACGACCCGCGCACGCGCAGCAGCCACACTAGCCCGAACAGCGCCATCCACGTGGTCATGCTGTGACTACTGTTGCCACCATCACATACTACCATTCATCGACGATTGGTTTTAGATAACAATTTAGCATATTTTTATTTCACAGACACTTTAGTCGTTTAGTCAATTGTTTTTTTATGTATTATATTTTAATTAAAACTACTTTGATTTAATTACATTTAGAATTGGTATTGTGTTTACTGAAGCTCATGTCGAATCTAACCTAAAACGACCAGACATTAAGGATTATAAAGGACAAAAGAGGGAGATTAATCACATTATTGCAAGATTCTAGTCTTCTTAAATAAATATGGTAGATAAACTAGGTAGTTTATGGTAGATAAACTAGGTAGCTAGGTAGCTAGCCTATGAACTTATATAAAATAGAAGAAGGTTCTTTGTCGTTGTTATGTAATAAACATTATATGCAGCTGGATTGCAGTTTATTCGTGTAATTTGCTGCATACAGTGTTGTCTACTTTTATTACAGGAGCACTGCTTATGCCTTTATTAAAGAAAACGCGCTAAAACTTTACAAGCAGTCACGTAGTTTCAAAATATTAAATAACCTGTAGGTTGATGCTAGAAATTGTTTTTTTTTAACACAATTGGAAAGACAATTAGTGTAATGAAAATAAGTAAAAACTATAGAAAATTCCTACTGATCCAAAAGTTCAACTCAAGTATGGAAATGGAAATAAGAGTGATATTGAAAACAAATACACAAAGGAATGATGATATCAAACATACTTTGAAATATACCTATCTACATAGAATCTTAGAAAATTAAAGTCATTATCGTTCCTTTATGCAACATAATAAGCAAAAATACAGGAGGGTTATAATGAATGCCTAGCTAGGCAGTTTATCATCCACCAACAATAACAACACAATCTGATTATTATTTTCAAAGAACCAATGGGATACAGGAAGTTAATTAGCAGGCGTTATAATACAGAAGGGCAAATAAAGGGCCACAAGACAATGGAGCCTCACTTACGATATGTCAGAGTGCCCGGACTCGATAAAATAATAAATGATAGCTATAAATTCCACCCTCTCATGTTATAAATTGCAATACGTATTGGAGGTTTTGATGAAAGTATCAATTCGTCACTATTGATGCGAGTTGTATTTAAACAGTAAAATTTTTCAGTTCTGACTATGTAGTTAGTATTAAAATAATCAATAAGACTTCAATATCATTTTAGGAACGCTGCCATAGCATTTTTTTTGTTTGGTATTTAATTTATTTGTTAGTTAGTGAGAAATTATGTTTCTTCTCATCTAAAAAAAGTTGGGAATTAAGTTTTTCAATAATACCTTTAATATCAACAAATAAATCTGAAACTGTTGTTATGTATGTATTTGTATTAAAAATATAACACATATCGATATTTAAGCCTAATGAAATCTGAAAGTTAAGTTTAAGATATTTTAATTCCTTAACACACTAACAAAGCACATAACATTTACGGGACGAATCTCGCTACGACGATATTTAATAAGACGATATGACAAACTAAATACACCTATGCGGTTGGTTTAATAAGAAAATTGAAATTGTTCCAAGAAAAATAAATGTTAAGAATACTTTGAAAATACATTTATTACCTAAAGTGTGCTTATTCGGAATGAAACAATAATATGGTTAAATATACAAGCTATCAATGTAATGGAAAATTTTGGAATAATTTTATTTCCACATCCTTAACTACACTGATGCTTGTCTTTCTTATTAATGCGTTACTCGTAAACAACATGAAACTGGCGAAACTGGGTTTGTATAGTTATTAATTTCATGTTGGAATGAATACCTGTACAAAACATAACTATAAATGCATTGGATTTAACAAAACATTTGAAATTATATTTTAGAATTGAGTTATCATACCTCAAGTACTTACTTATTATATCATAGCTAATATTATTACGTTCTTTTAACTTTTAACGAGCAGGCAAGATTTAGTTTCACCCGGTAATTGGCCTAATAAACTATAGTCAATTGTACTTTTAGTAAACATTTCATAGTGATTTATGATTTACGAGTATAATACATTGTTGAATATAAAAGAGACAATGGTCAAAATCAAATACGGAGTATTTATTAACTTAATTAGTTGTACGGAATAGTGAGTAAGTAGATACTGTTAGATTAGTCAAAAAAAAAAGTGTTTGCGGACCGGTTAAGCTATGAAGTTATTTTTTATATAAATTAACAGCATACTCCTGTCGATCTCCGCCTATTGTACTGACATTTTTTGTGGTGTTTCCAAATTGTATTTCATTCTCTCATTGTCCCAACATTTATAAGCGGCCGTAGCACAATTTCTAGGGCGTCGGACTTGTAATCATGTGGTCGCCGGTTCGATCCCCACCCGTTGCACTACCCACTCACCCAACAACTGAACCCACTCGTAACACAAGCATTTTTGCGTAGCACGGGACGTTAACAAGTATACTAGTAGCGTTAAAAAAAAATTTGTTAGTCATCTTTAAAAAAAAATAGAGTAATGAAATTGGTAAAGTCGTTCTCAAGTTATGCGTAAACTTATATTTTGCACATTCATTTTTATTTATTAAGATCATCTATATAATATATAAAAGAAAGTCGTGTTAGTACACTATTTATAACTCAACAACGCCTGAACCGATTTGGCTGAAAATTGGTAGGGAGGTAGCTAAGAACTGAGAGAAGGACATAGGATACTTTTTATGCCGTTCCCGTCGTTCCCGTGTGACGTGACATAGAAATAACAAAACAACTCATTCAAAATATAAGTCCGCGGTTCATTTGTTAAAAATGGTATAACAAAACGCAACTGACAGCTGAGCATATTTAACAAAAAAGTCTTATTTTATTTTCCCATACAAATTATTATAACTGTCAAACGTTACAGTTTTGTTTCGACATAGATTGATTGAGCAACCAAAAAGTGACAGATAGTCGATAGTATTTTAAAATCAGAAGAAGTACATTTCTAGACGAAAGTTGATCTGTCACCATTGTCAAATATTTATAGGCGGGTTCAGAATTTTATTTTGAAAAGAGTAACGATATACTTAGTACACTGTTTCTGTTGTGATTCTGGCTTCTTTCGGTCATTTCCAATTGCTTACTCTCTTCTCAACTCTTCCGCGGTGATATTAAAATCTAGAAAACTTATTCTATCCATAATCGATGGCGTTATTGAAATTACGATTTTATAATTCTAATTTGTGTGTGGATTGTTTTTTTGTTTTATTAATTCTTTTTGTTCGACGTGAACTGTGAACACATTTTGAACAAAATATAAACTGGTGCAGTTATTGCTTTGAATTCGTCAAAACGTATTTTTTTTTTTGCTACAATAAGAAATTCGACGCTGTCGTTCAATGTCCATTTTTTTCCCGGTTGAAAATGCATTAGGCATCCACGGCCACAGTGGTGGTATAAAGTATGTAGAACTCCCCTGTTTATAGCGATGATATTCTTATTATATCACTAGAAGATGGTTTACCTACTTAACTTAACCCAGGATGTTCCTCTAAATGCCAGTAAATTGAGCACCAGGAATAGCTAATGCATATTATTATACATGCGAGGCGATGCCTATGACCTAGCAGTCATGGACTCTCCTGGGTCCATTCAATGCACCTTTTGGGGGCGCACGGAGCACAACTACAACTATACGCATCATGGGTCGGTCTCTAAAAGAAATTAGGACTATGTTCCCTACTCCTCGAAGCCGAGGCTCGGGGGACAGCCTGCTGTCTGTGCGCCTTCGGTGAAATGGGTAGGAGAGATCTTTTTCCTGAAAACACTCCGCGGACTTCTACTGAATGGGCAATGGTCGGTAGCAAGAGGACGGATCCCATCGCTCTCGCTCCACCGCCCAAGCCGGAAACTCCTCGCACCAATGTACCGTGTGCTGTCGCTGTGATGACAGATGACATTAAGTTTCCGGATCACCCTCCCTCTTTTCTTTCAGAACATTCTAGCATTTTGGGCTAGATCGCATGAACCAGTTTTTGAAGTTTTTTTTTCATAACTAATAGTAGGTACCTAGGTAATACGAAGTGCATCGATGAACTTCGTATCACCCTACTTAACATTAGTTATTAAAAATCATTGGCATATCATCGATCATGGATAGAATATTTTTTTTGTTGTAATCTTATGGCGTTTGACATAACATTGACCCAATGCGTGCTACTCTTAGTGCACATCACGGTTAGTTCATTGCTATCACGCCTTATATTAAAAGTTCAATTCAATTTAGAGTCATAGCTAAGACAGTACAACTTCTGTCGGGTCAGCTAGTAATTCTATATAATTGAATATATAAATTGCAGCACTGAAAATGTATTACAAGTAGGTACTTACCTATATTTTTGTTTTCGGAACTATATATTTGATGAAATATATATATTATCTGATTATGCGAAGGGATTTATTATTTATGATAAATTGAACATTTGGAAGTACCTTTATCTTCTGTATGAATATTATAACTAAGCAAATCTTTGAAACATGCACTTGGTGATAAGTCAAAAAAGTATTTACGTATTTATGATTACCAACCGTTCACGACCAATATTCTGTAAATTCACTACAATTGCGGTGGATGTTTTAATATTATTTAGAACTTATTGGAAATAGTCAAATCGCTCAAGTTGTTCTAAATTTATTCCCAGTCTAAATTTTTTTCCATTTACAATATATAGGTCCCTACCTAAGAAACCACGCTTTGACTGACACATCAATGTCCTGGCCAAATACTAGTTCTACAAAGATTATAATCTCTCTCAATTTCTCTTTGTAGGTAACCCCGACAAGAAATAACACCGGATATTTCGAATTCTGACGGTAAAAGAATAACGTAATATATAGGCAAGTAACGCTTACTACTTAAAACTAACGTAAAAGCGTAATCTTCACCAAATGGACACCATGTATGACAAAATATTTACTTATCTTATTTCTTATCGGCTAAAGAGTAATCAATATCTCATACCCATGAATATAATAGGTATAATAATAATTTATTACTTAATCACATTTTAACTATTGTTTGTCTTAAACTATAAATATAGTTCTTGATGCTGTCTGTAAATGCAATGAGACTATGCTATTTGTGGCGTAAACTTGAAATAATAGATCTACATGATATTTTCATAATTTAATATCTACCTTAATTCTTAAATTATATACAACTTTGCTTTGCTGCATAAAAATAATTATAAAGGTGCTAATTTTTCACGAATTCTAATATTTATTGGTGGCAACTAGGGCAGATATATATAGGTACATATAGAGTGCTTATGTATTTTCAAATTGCGAATGTGAATGAAATTGTTGGAAGGAGTAGACAAAGGCGGACGCTCCAAGTTCAAATCGAGGACGTTCTTAAGGTCAGGTTAAAAGTACCCGAAGCCGAAGGACATGCACGAAGAGATTAATGAATGTGGAGGAGGCGAAAGTACCTATCTCAAGATAGTAGCAAGTGGAGGGAAGTGGTCTTAGCTCTCACCAACGACTGTAACCACATGGTTAAAATAGTTCCTTCTGAAACCTGGTGTTCTGGATTTGATTTTCATTTCTATTTGTGTGAAACACGGATAGTTGTTTGAGTGTGCTTGTGTGTGTGAATTATGTGTTTGTTAATTTTCCCGAATTATATTGATGTAATTCCTTACTCCCGAAAACACATTCACACATTTCATAAATAGATATGTAAAATATCTTATACCATTTTATGATGGACATTGAATAATTTTGTAGTTCAAGTACCTAGAGCAAATCAAGGACAAAAAACACAAAAGAGTCCATCGTTATGATATCACACCCTGTCGTACTCGATAGAAAAATTAATAACGGCAATAAATCGTAGCCCGATAATAAGTGTTCACACAATAGGACTCATGAAAAATTCGAATTCGTTACAAATTATGACCCTTTATTAATTTTGTTTTTACAGTGAAGCAAAGATTTATATACATACATAATTTAACAGTTAAGATATTATATTATAAAAATATGTTATTAATATTATGACACGGTTAATGTCACAAACTATGTATATAGTCTCACTACATTTACACACAGAGCCAAGAACTATGTACATTTATAGTTTGAAATGACTATAATTGAAATATTATAATATAAAAAGGTGTTTCATACAGAAATACCTTGCTTGGTAGGTTTATATTAGAAATAATCTTGACCTACGATTCCGTTTATGAGTATGAGTGTGAGATATTAATTTCTCTATAACCTCATACTTGGTGTATATTTGGTGCAAATTTAAGCTTGCTTTTACCCAAGTTATATAAACATAGGTATATGAGGATGAGTTTATAGCGAAAACCTTCTATATTCTTTAACCCATGAGAATTCGAAATATCCGGTGTTATTCTTTGATGGCGTTACAAAGAGAAAATGAGCAAGATATAATAAAAAAAAAATGTTAGCCTGGGAATAAATTTAGAACGACTTTAGTAATTTAAAATCCACTGAATCATTTCATTATTTTTTTTTAAACGTATTCATTAATGACCGTACCTATTAGTAATAAATCATTCAGGTAAATAATTATTATGCCCAATAAAAAAGTAAATGTGCGTGTTAGGTATCTATTCTTACTAACATATAAAATTCATACAGAAGATCAAGATACTTACCAGTGTAGTCATAAATAATAAATCCCTCCGGATAAGCAGATAATACATATAATGATACGTATATCGTGAAAGTATAACCAACGAACAAATGTTGCACAACTGAATAGAAATGAAAACAAACATGTATAAAAGAGCACTTCAATAATTATAATTGCAGGAGAAATTCAAAATTATATTTTACAATACCAACACAACCTCTGCCTTCACTTTGTAAAATTAATGATAAAATTTCGTAAAAGAATATATTTATCGTTATCATATCACGGAATCCCATGGGGGGTCATGGTACTTTAGCCCTCCGAAATCAATATCCGGGACAATTTTTCTTCATCTCACGGGAAATTATTGCGTACGAAATTAGGGAAAATTTACTAGCATGACGCCATTAAAAAAATAAAGTAGGTATTTCTCTAAATGTTGATACAATGAAAGCTCTTTGTAGGATGAACGTTTATAATCAATCCTTTCAATTTTATGTTTGATTCATACCTACATTATTTGCAGATATTATTGTTATCATCACATTTTTAAGAATAGGGACCCAGTAAGAATATTATTTAGTTATGAATGTATTCTCCTTAAAAAATACTTTACGCTAGAAGCATATTAAATTACCAACAAACCTTAAGAATAACATATGCAGAAAATGTTAGCTTTTCGTTTTTTGCTGTTATTGCCAAACTATGAAGAAAAGCTGACTGGAAAACTAAAGTTCGCAAACAATATAACTGTATATCAGAAACGGTTTGCACATAAAATAGTAGTAATGGTATTAAAATGATAATCATCCGAAAGTTATCAGCGGAACATCAATTTATTTTCTATCTAAAAGATAAAAAAAGTAGATCAAATTTATAGTAATGTTTATAACATTAAGTAAGTAAGTGTTAAAACTTAGTTCCAAATTTAATTTTGGAACTCATTACCTGACCATGTTGTGGCAGCAAAGAACACCAACCAGTTTAAAATAGACTTGACTCACACTTAAAACACAAGAAATCATCTACTTGACACCAGAAGGAAGAAGCAACCTAATGCAGGCGAATACCAGTTGTTTCAACTGCTTGCCTGTTCTCCTATCTAATAATAATTTTAGTGGCTCTAATTTAACTAATGACAATATTTTTGATTTCGAATGGACTCAATAAGATTAGCTTCTTATATAAGTATATAAGCCCATTGAAAATAAATAGTTAATTTGATTTCAGCGAAAACTATCTGTGATTGCAATATATTTCATTAAACTTTCACAACAGTGTCATAAATACAGGCTTAAAGTCCATTCCATTTTATTTGTAATGCATCCCATTTTATAACGAATTAATTGAAAAAGTTCAGATACTTAACCAACTACTGTAGGATCTCAGAATGTTGAAATTATCAATATACAAGTCGCTTTAGGGTACCCAATTGTGAATCTATTTGTGTGGTTCAACAGTAATCATAATAACCACAAGCCTACTTATACGGTCTTAGATAAACAAACCAGTAGCCGATGGATGGTAGATATTACAAATGCCACACGAAATGTTAATATTTATACGTTATCATAAACGATAAATCTGGCATTTCTACATCTCAAGTATATGTTTCTGTAAGCATCTATAAAGAGAAAGCCAATTTATCGAACGGATTAGAAGCAAACTTTAACTTTAACAACTTAACAAATGTTGGTATATATTCTTCTCACGGAACAAAATAGATGTTAGGAATTATGTTTTTTATCAATACTGATGTTATTTTGATCACTTTGCAAGGTAGGTTACTTTAGGTACCTTAGATACAGATGTATTCAAAAATATACCATTAAAAATCTAACACAGTAAAATAACGTCTAATCTACCACTCCATTGACTCATAAAAACCAAATATTAAATTTATTAAGCAATCAAATATAGGAATGGAAGTTTAATGTTATCACTTATAATTAACAATTTAAATGTACCGAAACATGTACGTTTAAAAGATTTTGTAAACTTATGTTATATACTTTTAATATTATAACGAATTAAATACTGCATTTGAATATTCAAACATAGTACTTACAGCTTTAGGCGATTAGTTAGAGCTTTTGAATCCCATTCCACTTAATATTTACCAAGTTTTTTGTAATTTTCACTGACATCTAACTGACGTACAGATCAGTAACGAAGTTTAAACAATTTTAACGCTAACGCAGTACTCACACAATCAAGATTTAATGTTAAACATCCCGTGCTCAGGCTACAGTTGAAAATAAGCCTTCATTTTCAGGGAGTATCTCACCCAAAAAGGATTTGTGTTGAATTAAGAATGAAATATTAAATATACGTGCCACGCCTTTTAACCTACACGGACATATATAGCTTAGCCAACACTGTTAGTATTTTTTTTTTATTTTACCTCGTACCGAACGTAAATATGCTTCTGAGTATTTTTTTTACTAACGGCCAATTTTTCGTTCTTCTTTCGAAAACCTCATATATATCGTACCTACGTAACTGTCCATAAACTTATATTTTTATCAAGAGAATCAAAATAAACAATTCTCTATGCTATGTTATCCATAAGTTTACTATCTGTCGATTTTCCGTGACTATGTTCATGCTAAACAAGGCCCATTTATATGATGCGTTAGTGTTAGACCGAGTGCGATTACACCGAAGTATTAAAAACTGAAACATGTTTAATGATATTTTAAAGAGCTAAATATATTTTTTGGTGTTATTCTTTAGTAAATCTTTAAGGTATGTTGGAGTAGCTTAATTTATTCTACAGATTTTGGTTATCTGTCTTATGTTAGATTTATGCATCTGAGCATTGAAAAATCACCCCAACCCAAGGTATATAAACCCAGAATGTCTGTAGATCTAAACGAGGAGTATTTTTTAGGATATGGAGTTAACAAAAGAAACTCAACATACATAGCAGTGTAGCAGCGTAGCAGCCAGTAACTTGACCGCACAAAAAACCAATTACATTACACTAGAGGATACGCCAAACTGAACTATGTTAAAAAGGCGAAACTTTTCTCTGGAATCATGCCAGAAAGTGTAACTTAATAGATTAAATCTAATTATGCAGCTTAGAACAATATTCAAATACGGGTTGGAGAGTAATGTGTCTGCTGTTTGTGTAAACTTTGCTAATCGGCTCTACAAAACTCCTAACAGTATTTTGCTGTAAGCAGAAATGAAATGTGAATAATCATAAAAATGAGTATTTCGATTTGTCTGCGGCACTTTGATATATATTTTGGAACGAATTTCCTTATGATACGTTGCGGAGGGGGGCCCTAGCCGGGAAAAAACGTATGTAACGTCACAAAAAAGCATAAGATTTTTATGTATAGTCCATGTATGATGGCTATACAGTGTCTAGTCTATAGTCTACGTGCTGCCTATTATTACTTATAAATCATTGTAAATAAAATAAAGGTGTTAGCATAATTTTGTAAAGTAGTTTCTTTGCTTTTTATCGATAAAAAATGTATACCCGAATAATTATTTTCTTTATACCTCGAATAGAACTTAAAATTAATAAAGTACATTTTATTTACATCGATAAAATACACATTATACAACTAAAAGTAGCTAATTTAAATTAAATTATATTTTTATAATGAGGAATTTCGTTCCTATCCGGTGTCCCACGACACCACATGACTTTTTAATTATCTAATTTAGACTCCTACTCCTACATTGGATAAGCGAAGTCCTGTGTCGCGGGATACTTAACGAACACGTAATATAAGGACACAAGACACAAAGCATATAAAGACTTAGAACAACTATCTGTAGTTCACACAGATCATTATTCTGGATGAAAATTTATCGAAGAACACCACGTCTCAAATGCAACTGCCGTAACCATTTAGACACCAGTGCAGTGTATGTCCAGTGCTAAAAACCAAATTCCTAATATGTCATGCTATTTATAACATCAAAATTCTCAGTTATGTGTGATTATTCAATTACATCCCATTGAATATTAATCAAGCATTTCCTAAATTCAACGTTAAAAATGTACGTTACCGACCGTGTCTGTTTTATGTTAAGCCAATTTATGTTATCTTCTTTGACGTTTTACATCTAAAAGACATTAAGCAGAAATATTTTTAATTTCCTTAAAAGTATAAACCGTAAAGTATTTACTTTCTTAAAAGCAAACTCACTGTTTATGAATACAGGATTCAATTTAAGGACTGGCTCCGGAAGGCTTCCGTAATAGAAACGTCTGACATTTCCTGTTCAGAGAATTTTGTCGGATTAAGCGCCAGGTTGTGGAATGTGGTCTTGAATAAAAATGCTCTTTGAAAGGGTTTTTCGGATAGTACTGGCGGCCTTGAATGGATTACCCTTATGATAAAGTATCTAGAGCGGTTGAAGAGAATGACAAGTAGGGATAATCGTGCTGTTAACGACATACAATGAATGACCCTTTATATAGAACAACTTTATAAGGTCATTGACTTGACTTCATAATGGTTTCATATGTAAGTTTGAAGTATTATAATAAATAATGACCTTACCTACCAGGTAAATGGGTAAATTTAAAAAAATATGTTAAGTAAATTCTTCAGCATATTTTATAATGATAAATTTACCGATAAAGTTATAAACATCACCGTATTTTGAAATCAAATTATTCCACATCAATAATATTTACATAAATTAGTTTTTTTTAATACACGTTTTTATTTTTTATTTCACCATCAATTTTATTGTTTATTCACGCTCACGTTTTAAAAAACTCGATCACTATCAACCGTTCGTATAAAGCTCGCGTAAAATACGGCGCGCGGCGGTCCGTTCCAGGGACAGGACGTCTTCCCACCCCGGTGTCTTTTCGCCACTGAATGTTCTGATACGGTAGCTACGTTTACGCATGCGAATCATACGCCTTTAACCCTGATGAGTGAGCTCTTGTGGACTCTGATAATGAAACCCAAATGCTAAACGATTTAAGAGATGCAAACTTGCGCATTTTGACTTACGTCTGTAATCCAATAGTGCTGACGCAAGTTTATTAGTATTAAAAGTTATTACAAAATTCGAATTAAGGGAAAATTAACGAGTATAAAAACTTCATATAATATGTTTTTTATATGCATGTTTAATGCTTGTTTAAGCGGAAACTTATACTTATATATTTTTTTATTAGCAACGTTCGGCGGTTTCACCCGTGACGAATTTAATTTATATTTTATAGCTAATTTAGGTTAGATTATATCTGTTTGGCAGATTTAAAAATGTTAAAAAAATACTGTCATTCATCAATCGCAAACAATAAAATTGTTGCATAATTTATTTTATTTTGGATTAGTTTGTTTGGTCAAATGACACGTTTCTTTGCTGATTACCCGACTATTAAACAGATATGACTACTTTTAAATACTAAATTTTTTATCCCTCAGTCGAATACGTACTATTATGTATGCTACAGTACCTATATCGTTATTAATATCGTTACTTATATATCTGCCTTTTTACTTCAGTGGCTCCTTGGGTCGTAGTCCTAAGCCCCATAAGGGTGCCCTCAGGTGTGTGTCACTTAGATATAGTGTGACCACTTGCAATTTGGATGCGGTTTTTATTTCTTCTTATAATAATAATAACATTAATTTGTTACTTGAAATAAATTTCACAGGACAGACGGAAGGACTACGTAGTCTGTAGATTTGTATGATTTGCTATTTTGCCTTTCTCCTACTGTTAGTTACCTACTTGGATTTTTTTTAAGTAAGAGTTATCTGTTAGTTATAGTTTTTTTTACTAATTTATCTTCCTACTTCGTAATTCTGACAAGTACCTACAAGTTTATGGCAATACCTAAGTGCTGAATAAAATTAATTATTCCATGAAAAAGAGGAGAATTTTACTGTGTGTAATAGATAAACTCAGGAAGTACGTATATAATTTACTTATTTTTTTATTTTTTATTTATGTACACGAAAGAAATAAAGTCAAGAGATAAACAAATACAAACCAATGTACAAACGTACTACTTATTTCTAAAGAAATCTCTTCCAGTAAGAAGAGATGAAAATAAGTAAAGCAATAATAGTGTGTAGGTAGATATACATACATACAATAACTTCACGTCATATACTTAAATACATACATAAAATGATAAATAGTTACGTATAATACATGCACAAATAATAATATTATCACGAAGAGGACAGATAGTGTTCTTTCACTCTTTTTTTGAAAAGGGAAAGAGTATGGCAGTTACGAATATTAGCGGGTAGCGATTTCTAAACTCTACTTTTAGTAATAATAATGTACTTTTAGTAATGAATATTATTAAGTATATTGATTACTAAAAGTAAATTGTTTACGTATATCTTAAGTATATATAAATGATCACATTGCCTGGACATACTTCGCTAATTCTTTTTTTGTTGTGTTTGTTATTGTCTGGAGAAGGTAAAATTATGAAAGAAAAAAAAGGAAATCGAGCGGAGAGCTAGAAATTTTCTAATGTAACCTGAGACAATATACCTAAACAATTTTAATGTGACAAGGTCACATTAAAGGCGATTGACAAAATGCTCGCTGCTCTTAGTTCACATCACGGTTAGTTCAGAGCTATCACGTGTGTATCACAAAGTTCAATTTATTGTAGTTTTAGTGAAGACAAGACAACGTCTGTGATGACAGCTAGTTAGGTATACCTATAAATGGTTTTTCCCAGAATGGCAAGGCTAGTACCTACCTTAAACCACAAAATGAATACATACATAGTTTACCTTACCTACCACAGGCTGCCTCGATGGTCTAACGGTAATTTGATTCACCGTAACTTGCGAGGTCCCCGGTTCGATCCCGGGGTTAGTCTTAGTTTTCTTTTTAATTTCTAGTAACATATTTTTTTATATTATTATGTTACTCGAAATTAAAAAGAAAACTTATTACCAGCCCGAAGTCTGGAAGTTGTATCACTCGTGCCCTGGGGAACATCTTAAACTTTAGTACTGTGCCTGATCTCTTGTCGGTAGAACCGAGCCATAGAATTTTGAGAGTGCAGAAATTAAGAGTACACCTGTGTTTGCGCACACACTTGGGCACTATTTATAAATTTCCTGCACAAATGGCAAAATCCTTGAAACATTAGTCTAATCTTAATTAAAAAGGCAAAATATCAAGTGTTCATTCTGCTAAAAATGGGTTTATATGCTGTAATGCTATTTTAAAAATTCTAGCATTACAAGTTGAAAAATATAGTTTTTTGTATTCCTTGTGATGAAATAATAGCAACATTTTAAAATTGTTTATTGCAATCTCTTAAGCAAAATGTTGACATGATAGACTAACTAAATTCATTTTTTTATTCCATTTTACAAACAATGCTTAACGGCAAATATCAACATTCAAAGTCTGCTTTTTCAGTTGCGTAAACTTAGTCAAACATGTGTTTTACACATGTTAATGTTTGGAATCATAAAGGGAAATATTAAAATAAAAAATACTTATTACCGATCTAATAACTGCTTTTTTCTCTTTTCAAATAAACACTTTAAGGTGAAATGTTCGCATTTTAGGTATTTAATCATATGACTAAAGCCATGTTTGGGTTTCTTACGAGCTAAATTAAAAGATTGTTTATTTTGACCTATGTTTACTTATCTTTAGGAACAAATCTTGGATAAAGAGTTTTCTCCCGTCGCGTCGTAAGTATTATAGTTAATTCCTTGCTCTACTACTGCAATTAACTTTAAAAACATCGACCCGTTATTGCTTTTCTATTTCACAAATCAAATAACCATTAGTTTAACTGATTAAAATTAACATTTTCCGTGAAATTGTCTGTTAAATACCTAAAGTGCAACCTTTGCACCGTAAGATGGCAGAATAAATAACTAGACCAAAAAACATGATAGTCACAAAATAAAGTAAGGGAACAAAACTAATATTTTTCCTGAAATTTCAATACCAAATACAGCATATTTATCATAGCTTTCAAATATCAATGTTGTTGGTGGGAGCTCCAATAAATCTTGACTGAATTTTCGCTAGCGTAGAACTGTGTTGTCCTGGCAAGTTTATTTCCGCCACAAGAGTGATGCGTTGGTATCGATACAGATATGAAAGATATCTTTTTATTCTTTGCTAACTGCGCCCAGCGGATTTATTCGTGTTCAATTTCTGCTCTCTTCAATGTTTCGATACATGTTTCTGGTATATTGTTTAACTAGGGTCCGTGCGGTTTCACCTGCGTAACTCCCGTTCCCGTAGGAACTTCATAACCAAGCTTATGTAGTTAAACTTATAGCCTTACTCGATAAGTGGGCCCTCTAACATTGAAATATTTTTTTCAAATCGGACCAGTAATTCCGGCGATAAGTGCGTTCAAGTAAATAAACCAACTCTTCAGATTGAAATATAAGTATATATATACGTGTGTTTTCTATCAGTCAATCCATTAAGGTGTCTTTGTGTATATGGTATCCACATATACTTAAACTTCCGTAAAAACTAGTTAACATTTCCATTTTTAATATGTAGCGACACCTACCGTAATTGCATGAACATGAAGACAATCAGCGCCACCAAACACAGAGTGTCCCAACTAAGCTATATCACGCAATACAAGTTCACCAGCCAATTCGCCAATTCGGACATAAACCTACAAGTAATAAAGGATAATAAATGGCAATTGTTATAACATACCACATCGTCAAGCAAAGATCTTAATTTTATGTGGAGGAAAACCACAACCGTTCCTCTTCACTCACACTGGAAGCAGCAGTAACCTTGTACTTTTTTTATTTTCCGATTTTTGTTCCATCTAACGTTCAGTTTTCAAGTAAAGGAATGTGAAATCTTCGACGACCTCTGGAATGAATCCATATTATTCAATTAAATTTCAAAGTTATAATAAATTCAGCCAGTGAAAATAATTCCTTTGACAGACAAGTACAAATCCGAGCGACATAATTCAACGAATCTTATGTAAATTAATTCATTTGCTGCACTAAAAGCGGAGCTTCTATTTCCGTAACGAGTTAAGGCTCAAAATATCCAATCTCCCAATAAAATTGAAAAGCTTACCAGCTTGAGCTTGTAACTTATCGCTAGATTACCATAACTTAGTTTTGCAGCCGATGCAAATCGGTGAAAATTCCTTTCCCATCTGTGTGTGCACCATTGAAGTAAAGTGCAAGATTGGAATTTAAAATGTTCTCATCTCGAAAACATTTGTGAAAATTTATTTCATCTCCAATTGGAATCACAATTTGACTTTTCAATATCATATCTTTAATGTTATGCGGTATTTATGTTTACTATTTAATAGCTGCAAAATGGTGCGCGGTAATGTACAGTCAAGAAAAGAGATAGGTTTACACATAGAGAAACGCATATTAAATGTATGTCCACGATTATGAGAAGAGTTTACTGTTATGTGTATTAGAACACAACTAGCAGCGAACTCTTTGCCTATAAAAAATTACCGGCTGTCGTTGTGATAAAAATATATTTATTTACAATATTTGATACTGATGTAAAATATAAAATACATAAACTGTGTAAAATATCACTGGCAAAATTTCGTTAACTACTCGGACATATCGTATACCCACATCATTTCACATTTAATTAAATGGATTTGTTATGTTTGCATGTATAATTAGCTATGTTTATTTTGCCTTATTAATCGTTGATTTCATATGAACCCTATGAAATGAAAAAATATTTCATGCATTATTTATATATTTTAGTTTGTAAAAGGCTTACAAAAGCAGTCATAAATTAAGTGAAGCTCTTACGAAGTATTCAGTTAGGGTACGTGCAAGATTGTTGTCACAAACTTACCTTTTACGTTTTTTACCAAAGTTTGCTGAAGCTACTAAAGGCGTGGAACTATTTGAAATGCCGCAAGACGTCTGAAAAGCCAGTCACCGAAAACTTCCCATAAATAGTTTTGGATGACATCCAAGACGATAGTAGTTGCCGACAGGGACTCTTATGAGACGATTTTGATCATGAAAGCCTTTTTAATGTAAACTTAGATATTCTATATTCGTATTAGGTACTAAGTTTTCTACATCATTTAAATAATATATGAAATAAGATAAAATAAATAATAAGTTTATACTCGTTGACTACTTTAATACCTACTTACAGAAATTAACCTTCTAGAAGACGGAGCTACTATGTAGTTGTATGAAATACCCACAGAACAGATCTATGTTCTGTGGTAATATATTAGTAAAGTTTGGAATGTGTTGCGCGATATTTTTAATTTGAATGACTAAATATATTTTTCCAGATCCGGGACGTAAACGTCATCTTATCCCTACTAAGATTTTGAACTGCCCCCAAAATATCCGATCCGTCGAGTTAGTTACCTCATTTCTACTGTTAAACTGTACTATTTTTTTTGTTTGAAATAAGCTCGTCATCATTATTAAAATCTCGTAAATAAGATGTATATAAAAAATAAGCGGCTGTGCAAAATGTACATACATATATAAGCTCAAGCCTGTTTCCCAGCGGGGTAGGCAGAGACGATGGACCTCCACTTGCTACGATCCCTACACACATCTTTCGCTTCATTCACTCTCATAACATTCTTAATAAAAGCACGTCGGTTTAGGATGTATATTATTTGACCTTTTGCGAGGATGTCTACGATTTGGTTGTTTTAAGGTTTTTTTAAATGTTTCTAACACTTTTTTAATTCTGAGCTAGCAGTCAATTTTTAGTCATAGCCAATAGAACTAACTAAATCGTATTTTTGTCTCATACTTAAATGACATACCTTATTGCTAAAGAGAGAGAAAATGAATTGTTATAAAAGAAAAGAATTTTACATTTTAATACCAAAAATGTGAATTTAAATGATTTTAATGAATCATAAAACATATATACAATGCATTTTATAATAAAAAATAACTTAATATCAAACATTAATACAAAGGTTGTAAACATTGCTCTGCCAAGCATTGGATCGAAAATATAACGATTGTAATAGAATAATATAACGGTGCAACCGTGTGGAATTGATAGTTTTGAATAAAAAACAATAATATGCTCACAACTACTACTACTCTCGACTCCAAGTTGCAATGGGGACCACATATAGAAAGACTATCCGAAAAACTTAGCTCTACATCTTATGCGGCCTGGAAAATCCGACAAATGACTGATATAGAAACAGCTAGATTAGTTTACTTTGCTTACTTTCATAGTGTAATGTCATATGGGATCCTATTATAGGGATTGGCCGCAGATATCCAAAGTATTTTCATACTACAAAAGAGAGAAATCCGTCCTATTTATAAAAAAAGAAGCCGTGATTCTCTTCATAGTCTATTTAAAGAAGTTAATATACCTACCGTGCCTTCCGAATACATATACCAAAATATAGTTTATGCCCGTAAAAACATAAATAAATTCAGCAAGAAGGAGGACGTACATAATTTTAACACTAGGAACAAAGATAAGATCATTACACCCTTTTATAGAGTAACTAAGACAAGTAAATCATTTCTTGGAAATTGTATTAGATTCTATAATCCTTTAAATGTGAGAGCTTTGCCAGACCATAAATTCAAAAAGTACGTGAAAAAGGTCCTCATGACTCGTGGCTACTATAATATTAAAGAATATATGGATGGTGGAGATGTTTGGCGGATGAATCCATCGGTCTCATTGCGGCAGACTGGCATCCTTTAGCTATCACACCGAATTGGCAATCAAATTAAGTCAATGCTATGTAGGTACTTTATAAATGTCGATCTCTTAAAATATAAGCAAGACAACTGATCAGATTGTAGGCATGTTTCTATATATGTAAATCTGGGGGAGTGCCCCCTGTACTCGATACCTACTTGAAATTATCATTGTTGTCTTCACACTTTCCTGGTATGAGTGCCTACATATCGATGTATGGGGATCAATAACCAAGATACTAAAAAATGTATAAAATTATTAATCAAAGACTTTAAAAGAATGATCTCGGAGTTTCTTATAGTCTTTCTTCTCCGAGTGTCACACCGAAGGTAGATAGAGAAAGACTCGTAGGAAGCTAGGATAGGGTCCGGTCTTCTTAGCAAGGCGAGGCTCGCGACGCGTTCTATGCTTCAGACCCGATCCCAGCCCACGGGCTGGGATCGCTGGGACAATGATAATCGCTTATTATAAGCGATTAATTACGAAATTGCCATAACAATATTAATAAATTTTATTTAATAACATTATTGTTGAAATGTAAACTAATTTATTAGTTAAGATTATTTTTTTTTTGTCATTTTTATCATTGCATTGTATTTGACTTATAATAAGTACGATCGATTCGTCTACATTATCAATAAACGTTTTCATTTTTATTTTTTTATTTTTAATGTTTCACTAAATCTCACAACCTCCGACAGCAAATTTGTGTCTCTGGGTCTGTCGTGGGTTCGATCTCCAGGCCGGACAAGAAATCTTTGTATAAAATTTAAGATTTATTTCCAGATCTGGTTGTTTGAAAGACTACCCACAACTACCTAGGAAAGCACGTTAAGCTGTTGGACCCATCACCATATTATATTATAGCAATATAGGTAATATACCAAAACGCCTACCAAACGACGTGACTTGACAATAACCCTTCCTTGGCAGGAGACCCTAGTTTATTCGGGCTGTGATGATGATGATGATGTACTGAATTTGGTACAAAATAGTTGCGTGTTCCTTTTGATATTAGCTCATATATAAGAGTATCAAATGTTATCTAGGTAGTTTCAAGGTATTAGTTATCTCACCTAATCATATATAGAATGCGTTGATTAAATCTCAACAATAAAATGGGGATTTGAATAATATAATGTCGTAACTATAATACTCAATCCGATTATCATGTTTCTGCAGTTTCTATTGCCCCCATTAATGGCGCATCCCTTGGGGTTTTAGTGGGTAGATCCCCTCCTCATGGTACGAATAGCATAACATCTCTATAGAGTGATGAGGCTTACATACCTTTCCGTTCCATTAAAAAGGATTAATTCTGTAGTATTTTTATTCATTTCCATGTATCGCATTTATATGATATATAATAATCAGTAAATCGCATTTGTAACCGCAGAATTAATTAAACTTATAATTATGTTTGTCTTACCTAATAATACCATCGTAATATGATGATTCAATTATAAACGCGTGATTTCCTCATAACTATAAAACTTGTTAGTGTAGCCATAACCGTATAGTAAATTTGTATGTATTCGAAATATCGATACGGAATAGTTAAAGAAGAATCAGTATACAAATTATTGTTGTATTTGCTTTCTGTTTTGATTGCCGCTTCTTTCCAATAATATCTCTTTTTACACCTAACTTCTCGTTTTCTGGTTCCATTCCATTTGTTTTATTCGTAATAGTAACTACATAGGGATTTAAAATAATCCTGTGTTTTAAATGACGTAGGTACACAGCTCAAGCATTTATTTTGTAACTTTAATTTTTATTTTTTTAGCTTAACAATTAACGGTATTATAAACTAATCGTGCACGTCGCGGTTATGTATCTATGCCGCCGTTTGAGGTTACAAGCTCGTCGGAATTTAGTCAACAGACAGAAACAAATTCAAGTATTTAGAGTGGATCTTACGAATAATAATATAACCGACTCTTAGGATTTTTTAGCCTCCGAGAAAGATTCAAAATAAAGAAACATAAAAAAAATGTGATGACGCATATTTTGCATTTCGCAACTGGTCATTCAGTACCTCCAATTATATCTGGTTACTCAGTTTTACCTGTATACATTTGTATTCGAAACATCTGTTCAATATGCAATCCAATTTTAGTTTAGTAAGTTAAATGACTTGAACCGTCGTAACTGGCGAAGAATGTCGAACATATGTTTGACATTCTTCAATAGGGTAGGACGCATAGTTTCCGAGATTTCACGAAAAAGATGTTTGCACCCCTTTTTCCAAGACGGCCGGGGGACAAGGGCGGCAACCCCACAAACTTGGGGTTAAGCAATAATAAATGAACCCCTACACATTTCCCAAAAATAAAATTGCGTCCTCTAAAAAATGCATTATTAGGTCCTTAAATTGTAACATTTCAATGGACTATTGATAGAGCTAAATAAATACAATAAAACTAGTATTAAGACACGTGGTCATCTTAATACAACCAAATCGTAAAATAAATATTTAAACAAAATGGTAATTGCAAAGCCATTGGTAACCTTTTTAGCTGTTACTATACAGGTAAATAAATATACATTGATAATCAAATACTAAATATTTTAAAACATCCAGGTATTTTAAAAAATAAAGAAAGAAATATCACAAACCTGTTATAAAAGTCTTGAAGCTTATTTAAGTATGTATCTAAGGTTAATTAAGGTCAATAACGTATAGACTGCGATAAGAATGAGTTGCATTTATAATATGTCAAGACTATATTTGTGTTCTACAAAAAATATAGGTAATTTACTTGTAAAAAGATATACCAGTTTTTTTATCAGCCTATCTTAGTCCTCTTCTGGACCTATGTCCTAGGTGAGGCCTATGCATCTAATAATTTGCGCCACAACAATCGGTCCTCCATCTTTCGCATCCGGTCGCCGAGACGTGGTCTCCACTCTAAGCCGCATCTGCTCCTACGACTGTCAGTTCTTCTGCAGACATGGTCAACTGTAAACCTCAGTCCCGGTCTCTATGCCGTAGTGACTATTTTTGAACACAACTAAAAAATCTGAAGAAGAAAAGATAAACCAACCTCTTTTTTTTCTTTGTAATATAAATATTACAAAGCATAGTCATCTCAGTAGTTTTCACAACTCTCTTCGAACATGGAATAAAAGTCGTTGCTTATGAGTTGAGTTGAAATTGTGACACTGTACGCTATGATAAGTGAAGCACGTAAATATACCTTTAGGTATATAAATAATATAAAAAGTATAGATAATAATAAGATAACAATAATAATCAATACAAACTACATATAAAGCGACCGTACCTACATTTAAAGCGGCCGTAACCCAATGGCTAAGGCGTCGTACTTGTGATCTTGAGGTCGCCGCCGCGCCGGTTCGAACCCCACCCAATGCATTACCGACGTGAACCCACTCGTAACACAAGCATTTAGCTTAGTACGAGGGGTTAACAAGAATACTAGTAGACTGCGAAAGTCTGCTAATAATCTTTTTTAAAAAATAAATAAATAAAAATTAAAAAAATGTATATGTCGTCGCTCTAAGCTCTAACACCTAACCGTAAATCAGAAATTGAAGCTTTTCAGGAGAGTGAAATAACTTTACAAAAGCATCAGAAAAATACCAGTTAATATCTTACTTTATTATTACAGTTTTAATTATAAGGGGTGTGTATATAACTGACGAAACAATGTGTATTCTCGTTATTATTATCATAACTAGCACTAAAAATGTCATTGTTTTTTTTTATAAGAAAATTCCCGCACTAGTGAAATTAATCATTACAAACACTCAATTCAGGCACACGAAGAACACCCTGACTCATAACAATTATCTGTGGTTCACACAAATAATTATCCCAACTGGTAATAGAACCCAGAACACAAGGTCGCAGACTATCCAGCATTACGGAGCTACCGGTGCAGTCAATGACACTAAACTTAAACATACGTTAATACGATTGAGTAAAACAAAATGTTTAAAAGGTCCACAAGTCAAAAGCAAACGTCGCTTTAAAATCGTGAACCGAAATAATATACTATCACCACATTCCCCACACGATCTGTAGGAGGTGTCAGATCATATTCAATGCCACACATTCTATCTGCAGTTTTGAACCTTGACCTTGGCTGTATAACTCTATATGAAGTATGATAGATCGTTGGATCATTTCGATCTGCAGATAGATACCATTAATTTTTCTATACCAATTTCCGGGCTTAAATAAATGTGCAACTTTACTTTTTCTCTGACGAAGACGGCTAGTTGCGGTGACAAATATCATAGATAACTTAATACACTCACTTCAACAGCCCGTTAACGACCACAGCAGAACGTAGACTTCCTATTAACAGACTTTGGCAAAACTATGGTCGTTAAGTTTTATTGCCATAATCATCAACCTTAACAGGTAAATTAGTGATCGCAGTAAGATGCTCTTGCATCCATCAGCTGCATATCCCTTAGTCCCCTCTTACGACAACCATAGGAAAACATGGGGTGGTCTATTCTAAGGCGGAAGACACGCGATATTCCAGGCTCGTGCACATGGGCGCTTTAGTGGGTTCAACTTATTGTCATGGTACGTAAGTCTAAAGAGACTAAAAGTCATTATCCCTCAGTCTCATTGCCAACCGCCGCTGATCCGAGGTCCAAGTGCGACAGGGGACGGTCTCTTGCCCGGCTTGCTTAGTTCTTAGTTTTTGAACCATATAATTATTTAGGCTGGAGCTCGGCCTGCTTTATGTTTGGCGTAGTAGCAACAGCCTCCTGGCCAACAACACAATGTCCGTCCAAAAAAAAAGTAACTTCGACTTGCATAGATGAGTAAAAAGGCTAATTAAGCTAAGCAACATCATGGGCCATCGCGAATTGTATATTTTATATAATCCCTTATTAAGATACTAGCTTCCCGTACGCAGTTTCACCCACGTAGTAAAATAAGCTACAGTATAGCCTATATTCACCGGAGATAGTGTAGCTTCCCAACGGTGAAAGAATTTTTCAAATCCGTCAAGTAGTTTCGGAGCCTATTCGTTTCAAACAAACAAACAATCATATCTTTTCTCTTTATAATATTAGTATAGATATAATTTTATATCACTTTAGTCGCTTTTATTAATAAGTCTCTTATCCCTCGATATGTATTGGTAATAAACAACCGCGAGGATAACATGTGCGAGTTGGACTCGAGCACGAAGTGTTCCGTAACATTACTGCATAGTATAGAACAAAGTCGCTTGCCGCTGTCTGTTCGTCCCTATGTATGCTTAGATCTTTAAAACTACGCAACAGATTTTGATGCGGTTTTTTAATAGATAGAGTGATTTAAGAGGAAAGTTTATATGTATGATACATTGGCATTTCACCCGTGCAGAGCCGGGGCGGGTCGCTAGTTGTCTATAAAAAAACTCATTTGTTTTATGGGAGCCCAACTATATATTTATCTATATATGACAGTGGAATCTTAATAATAAAGTACGTTTTTTCCCTTTTGGTCCGGAACTCTAAATATGAGACAATGTACAGTTGAATATGGTAACGGAAACAGCCCACCACGTTAACCGGAATTCGGTACCTTTCAACTTGAATGCGGATATGTACACCTTCCGACTGCAAGGTTTCAACTATAATAATTATGTGCTAATAATAATTGAGTTTAAATAACTGTACTAACTGATATATCGGAAGCCATTTAGATTAAATAAAACACTATGAAGTAACCGACAAAGTCAATGAACAACCGTCATTAGATAAACATCAACCAGTAATTAATTGTATTTTAATTAACTAGTACATTTCGGTAATAAACACTTAATTAAGATAAATAAAGAAATAAGTGTGAATGGTATCTTCTTTTGAAATAAGAATTGAAAGTTTAATTTCAAAGGGTTTTTAAGACTATTAACAAATATAAACAAATCAAAGTACAGTTATTAGAATAATACATTTTTTTTAATGTAATTTTTAATTATCTATACTAATATTATTTGTATTTTTGTGTGTCTGTATGTTTGTAATGAATAAACCCAAAAACGACTGTGCCGATTACCTAAATTCTTTCACCATTGGAAAGCTACATTCACTCTGAGTGACATAGGCTATATTTAATTATGAAGTTCCCACGGGAGCAGGAGTTACGCGGGTGAAACCGCGCGCAGGAAGCTAGCTAAGCTTTGTATCTAGTTTCTGCATTACCTTCAAATTGTAGTACTATACAAAACACTTCAAATATTCAACAGCTGCAAACATAGCACCTCCGTGACCGGTAGCTTTGTTTAAGACTATTAACAATTGTAAACAAATCAAAGTATTGTTATTAGAATAATAAATTATTTAAATTGTAATTTTAATTATCTATACTACCAGTTACCAAGTGGAATTTTACTTTCCAACTCCTCCTATAAACTTTCTGATTAAATTCGATGCGGGATCCAAGACATTTAGGTATCCCGGGACCAGCCTAAGCCTAACAGCTTAGAGCCTCTTTCGTACGTGCCGCTGTGGATCCTGGCTTACAGGAGTTACAGTGGCGGGAGTGTGGGAGGGATTATTTAGATTGATGTTTTTTGTGCGTATGTTTGTAATGAATAAACTCAAAAACAACTTAAAAATTATTTCACCATTGGAAAGCTACTTTCACCCAAAGTGACATAGGCTATATTTTATTATAAAGTTCCCACGGAAACGGGAGTTACGCGAGTGAAACTGCGCGCAGGAAGCTAGTTATTAATATAATAAGGTTTCTTCAACATATATGCCGTCCCTTAAACAGGAAATAGAGCAACTTAAAATAATTAATTGTATTTTTCCATACATGACTGACTGAATGACTAAATCTATACTAATATTATAAAGCTGCAGAGTTTGTTTGTTTGAACGCGCTAATCTCAGGAACTACTGGTCCGATTTCAAAAAATCTTTCAGTGTTGGATAGTCCATTTATCGAGGAAGGATATATATTTTATTACGAAGTTCCCACGGGCACGGGAGCTACGCGGGTGAAACCGCGCGCGGAAAGTAAGTGTTATATATGACTGAATGAATGACTAAATTTATATCTATACTTTTATTATATTATAAAGAGGAAAGATTTCTATTATTGTACTTGTGTGTGTGTGTATGTTTGTAATTAATAAACTCAAAAACAACTGTGTACTACGATTACAAAAATTCTTTCACCATTATAAAACTTCATTCACAGTGAGTGACATAGGCTATATTTAATTACGAAGGTCCCATGGGAGCGGGAATTACGCGGGTGAAACCGCGTGCGGGATGCTAGTGTTAGATATATATAAAGATTCGTTATAAAAGGTAAAGGTTGCACATCGTGTAAACACTACACCAAATTTTAGGTTTGTAAGTGTTTGCCATAACACTTAAACACCTAGATTTCTCAAAATCAACGCCTCAAAAGAATTAATAGGGGGAAACACTGCATGAAGGAATGATTTATCTTTCTATATATAAGTATATTACGTTTGACCATAATCTCGCGTGATGTAAGGCGAAGATAAGGCCTAAGATGATACACGCTTGCCTAGACACTGTCTACGGGGATGATGTAAGTACAGCGAGAAAAACTTTTTTATTTGAATGAAAACTATGTTAATAAAATACGTCTTAGTTCTCTAGAAGCATTTGTATCTAGTTTCTGCATTACCTTCAAATTGTAGTACCATACAAAACAATTACTTCAAATATTGAACAGCTGCAAACATAGCACCTCCGTGACCGGTAGCTTTGTGTTGTAATCGTTCGGTTCAATCAGGTTCTGTGTTAATATAGCCAATTTGTTGCATCATTCTATTAAAATATGTTACAAGCTTACCGCACGTGGTTTCACTCGCGTAATTATCCCCCCACCCCCGTTCCCGTAAGAGCTTCATAAATAAATAGCATTCCTTCATAAAGGGGCATCTAACACGATCGAAAATCGGATCAGTATTTCCTGAGATTGGCGCGTTGGAACAAGCAAACAAACAAACAACCTCTTCAGCTTTATATATGACTGAGTGTAGATATTGATGTAAAACTTAAGAATTGGTTTTATAAATACCTATGTACTATAATATAATCTGTAAATTTCCTACTTCTAAACGACTAACCACAATATGGATGTTATTTATTATAGCTATGTATTCGTCAAGCAATAATTTTGTGGTTTATTTATATGACGTGTAAGTTAATTTTTTTAATTCCTAACTGGGTGTGAATGTAATATTATTCTTTCAATAGGAATGTAATTATTAAAATTAAATAAACAACTAGACTTTATGTAAATACTATATATTGTATGAATTTAAATCTAAGAAATATCAAATTACAAAATTTAATGACAAATCAAGATTACTAAAGTAAGAATAAAAAATGCCTATATACACCAAAGTAGCCAATAAGTATAAGTTTTATAGAAAAAAAAGATTAATAAATGGGTATACATGCAAACCTGCGTCTTATGTATATTTTAAATGCTGCATGCATTTATAACATAGGACAATTTTGAAATTTAAAATGAATTAAACTTTTCCGTAAATTGTTCATAATTTAAAAAACAAATAGAAACCGTGGCATTTGGCACATTAAAATCACACGTCTACAACTCTATACAAAGTCTCATCGCAATAGTTTCACAGTTATTTCTGCTAATTCACAAATTTCGAGTAGGTTTGCAAAGTAATCAGGCACTTTGCCACTTCATTGTTGAAATTGAAAAAGTTAGAACGTTTAACCAAAACGTATGTTAACCGCTTTAGTAAATCTGCTACACTTGAATCCGATTCCTAAAGTTTCTCCGTTGCCTGTTTTAACGACCAAGTTACAGAAGCGTTTTGAATAATGAAAGGAACCTATTAACAGAACAAGAAAAGGTCTTAAAAAATAGTTTATATTCATCACCAGCCCGTAGGGCGAGTCCATTGCGCATTGTCTATATACACATACACAGGTTAACGCTACTATCCGCTACCTAATGTATGATTGTAATAGATGATGGTATAATAATCAGAATCAGTGGCAACCAACCACGCTTAGACTGGCGCGGGAATCGAATCCACGACCTACAACACTGAGATTGCTACGCTATGCACCATATAGGTTGTTTTTACCACAGGGGGCGCCCTCTTGCGCAGGTTGCTTAGTTTGTAGTTTTAAACCATTTATTAAGGCTGAAGCTCTGTTCGCCTTTATGCCCGGTGAAGTAGCAAAAGCCCCGTGGCTACCTACGTAAGTCCAACCGAAATGTAATAAAATAGGTTGTTTTTAATCATCTTGAAGGTTGTTTTGAATGTATGTTCAGTCAATATAAATAAAAAATGACCTTCACAGCTGGATATTGGTTCTGTATGACTGAAGTTGAGGTTAATCTGAACCCAGGAATAATGAAATAACTGAAAATGTTTCATCTTTACACCTTACAAAGCTCAAGTCTACTGTTAGTCCATTGAAATGTTACATGATCTTTACATTTTTTAGAGGACGCAATTTTATTTTTGGGACTTGTGTGGGGTGTCATTAGAAGCTCAACCCCAAGTTTGTTGCCCTTGTCCCCCGGCCGCCAAAAAAGTTATAAGCAAAAAAGTGAGAAAAATTCTATAAGAAAATTTTTATAGAAATTTTCTCACTTTTTTGCTTATAACTTTTTTTATTTTAAATTTAGGACAAAAAGTTATATTAACATTTAGTAGGCAAAGCGATTTTCTACAAATTATTTCGTAACGATTTTTTTGTAGGACGCATAGTTTCCGAGATATCGCAAAAAGGTGTTTGCACCCCTTTTTCCAAGATTACTTCCACAAACTTGGGGTTAAGCTTCTATTGAACCCCAACACATGTCCCAAAAATAAAATTGCGTCCTCTAACAAATGCAATATTCGGTCCCTAAATTGTAACATTTCAATGGACTATGTATCATATTTTAATACACAAATAATGACTGCAGCACGCTCTGTGTTTCTTGTATAAATAAAAATATCATGTATTGTAAAAATACCTTTGATATACGTGGCTGTCCGTTTCCTGGTAAATATATTACGTATATATGGTGTATACAATTTATAACAACCGGAACAACAGTTACAGTTGATTATTTTTTAATCAATCAAACACGCAATAAAATCTTCCATCCGATCAAAAAAGTACTGAAGTTAATAATTACCGCAGCATGAATTAGTCACCACACAGTTTATGCCCGGTGAAGTAGCAAAATCCTCAGGGCTAAACACATATGACCGTCCGAAAAAAAAAAAGTCACCACACCATTTTATAAAATTTATGAACATTGTAGATCATGAAAGGCATATAATATATTGTTTATAAACTATAATGACTACTCAGCAAAAATACGTACTTAAAGACTATCAAATCTAGGTAGCATCATAAGAATCCTGACTCGAATCAGTCCGACTCGAAAGGGTTAGACTGGGGTTATTTTAGAGTGCCATAAGTATGTTATATGTCTGTAGTATTAGGAGTTTTGAGAGGATGTTTCGTAAAGCCCGTTGTAGTTGTTAGTATAATTTAATCCAATCATCATATCTGCCTATTACTATCCAAAGCTGAACATAAGCCTGCCCCAATGATTTCCAGCGGGAACGATTGCCAGCGGCCCACGACTCCCTGCAACCTTTATGAGGTCGTCGGTCCATCGTGCAGGCAGTCGTCCCACGCTGCACTTGCTAATTCTTGGTCTCCACTCAGTATGCGAATAAAGATTACCTATTATAAAATGACAGTATATTACACATTGTACAGAATACAGGTAAAACCTAATTGACATACCTATTAAATGATGAATAACACAAAACAGACGTAAGGGATTTTACCTTGGTACCTATATCTTTATGATAAATTTGTCATTCATTTATACTCAACAAAAAACAAAAGACATTCGCTCGACAACAATAAGAAAAAATTAAAATAAATGGAGAAGAATGCAATTCTATTTTATTTTTGTGTTATTTATTTTATGGTTATCAAAAGAAATATACGTTGCACATATGAATACAATTTCCTATAATAGATTCGAGAGCTAGCCATCTGTGTCGTGAATTACAACTCAATATCATTGACCTTAGTCACTTACAACGAAGTGACAAGTAGATACGGAAGATAGCAATCGCCATAGCTGGGGGTCAAACCTGAATACTATACCTAATAATTGCTTAAGTTGGTTTAGGCTTCCGCTTCCCTGGAACCGGATGTCATGCATTGGTATGTACCCTAAATATTAGCGTTCGGAGCAATTTAAGTATGTACTACTTTATCACCTGGGGCACCTGGGGGGATTTTAGTGGGTTCCTTGTGGTATCTTTGGGATATCATCACAATGAGGAGGGAAATCCGACATACCCCGTCGTTGCGACGGTGGGGATTCCTAATGCATTTCACCCGGCAAAAAGCTTCTACATGGCATTGAAAGTAATGTTTATGCAGTTATCAGTAATCAAAAAATATCTTGTACCAAGATGGCGCTTTTTTGCTCTTCAACATTTTTGTTAACTTTACAAGATATTTTACGATTTAAACACTCAGAAAAGTGGCAAAAGCACCTATGATTGAAGTGGCAGACCATCAATTCAGGAGAAAAAGATGCAGTTTCCGAAGTCCTCAACATCTGTGCCATAACATCCGGTCCTTCGCGCTCCGATTCCAGTGTACTCTACAATTTTCAGGTCATCTTTAAGGTTTGCCGAGGAGTGTCATACCTTACATTTGCCGAGACACAGTCTCCACTTTATTACACGTCTGCTCCATCAGCTATCAGTCCTTCTACAGACATGGCCAGCGCATTATTACTTCACCTTGCTTATTCTACAGGTTATGTCAGTAAATTTGGGAAACTTTTAGGCAACCTCATTGCGAAGTTTATCTTTCAGAAAAACTCCAAGCATAGCTCACTCTATAGCAACTGAGTGACATTGAATTTGTGAACAAGCGAAATTGCAAAGTGTCCATGTCTCGGCACTGTAGGTCATGACAGGTGGAACGCACTGATCATACATTTTTATTGGCATTGCGGTAAAGGGTGAAGAGAGAACTCGTCGTAGAGTAATGTTACCCAACCCATATGGATTCTTCTGACGCCTTCTGCCTCAAAGTTGTTTTATCAACCTGAATAACTTATTCAAGGTAAATATATTCTTGAACAACTTCAAACATCGAAGAACATATCCTTCGACATAAACTCTTCAAATTCATACCGAGACCGTTACGTGGAGATGCTTCATTTAGGCTGTTCAGCATCTCGCTCAATTCCTCCAGTGCTTCCACTTTCCCCATCCAGTCTAGACCAGTTTTTTTAAGAAAGTTTGTGTAAATCTATTTAATATAGAAAATATACACAAATGAACGCGCAACAACTAGTAATATAAATAAAAAAAGGAACAAATTACAACAGAAAATACTTCGCCAAAAAAGGCTCGTCATCCCTCCAGTCGCCAACCGTTTTAATCCTAGTAATATCGCTAGAGCTCATGTGGCGGCAAGTTAATTATATTAAAGGATGGTAGGGTGAGCGGGGCCAGTGATGTACATCACACAATACTTGCGTCTTCGTTGATTTTATTACCCAATTTGAAGTTACAAATAATATTAATTCTTATTACAAAGAGTCAACTTATACCGGCATAACTTGTTTGTAGAACTATTGCACGAGCAGTTTATGAACATAATTCGAAACTATATACGAATTATAAATAGGGTTTCCACCTTCTTTTTTGTTTTAAATAGCTCTTTTTACAAAACGTTGAAAAATATATAGTACTTTTGGGAAATTCAGGAAAAAATAGTACACATTTATTTTTAATCATTATTTATTTTTCCATGTGTTTTTGTTAATACTCTTAGCTTTGGGCATCAATTTTTTTTTACCTTTAAAGTAATTATAAGAATCTGAGCATGTTAGATCCATATTAAAAATTACATTTACATAATTCATTTTTTCATATGCAGCGCTGAGCGTGCGTTCAAAATTTTTAAAAGGGGTGAACTTTGGATTTGCCCAAAAATATAGTACTTTTAATATATTATTTTTTTATAACATATAGTACAATTGACTGAAATATAGTACGATACTATATAATAAAGTACGGGTAGCAACCCTAATTATAAAGACTGTGTATTGTTAGTTATTTTAGTATGAATTCTTTAGTAAATTAATTCGTCATACGTTCGAAATAAGTCAAAAAAAACCAATGATTCAATTTTGTATATGAATAAATTTTAATGACAATATTTTTACTAAGAAACATAATAATAGTTAAAATTTATAAGCTCATAAATAGCTCAGGTTACTTGTGCATAAAATCTGCATTCATAAAGTCTAAATAGGATAGTACAAGATATGGACACTGTCCTTGAATTAACCGGAACTAGATTCATTAAAATTACCGTTTACGATAACCGTGCAAAATTTGAAATATAGGTAATTATTTTCACGATTTAATGTTTTATAGCACGTGTATGTATTAACATTTAATGTCACCTTTTTAATCGATTGTGATTGAAACTTTTTTGTTTGATATGAACGCGAAAACTTGTTCTTAGATAGGGAAGTCCCAGAAGGTTATTCCGTAGTTAAAGACTACGATTAAGATTGTCGCATAGAATAGGTAAATTGTAAACGCACCTGTGCCTTGTTTTAGTTGGTATAATGCGGAGCTCGAGGGGAGTCGCGGCTAAAGCACTTTTGGTGACTCTTAGGTATGAGACCGCAAACGAAATCATTAGTTTTAATTAAACATGTTCCAAATTTTAAAACTTGTGTAAATGTTAAGTGATGTGAATATCGATGTGTTTGAAACTAACGAAAACTATTTTAAGATTTGGTGATTTATTGTTTAAGTGATAAATGTAACTGTGGCTTAGAATACAATAGAACGTTACGGTTTAAGTTTCATTGAATAGTGTGATTATTTGTTTATTGACAAGGTTGTTTCTAGACATATTAGTTCTGTCTCGTAACTTGACGGTACACTAATAATAAAAATGACCTATTTTTTTGTATTTTGCACGAGCTACGCTTATTTTTATACAAAACAAAATAGTCTTGCGTACAAAATTTCATATTATTTTAGCTCTATTATATCATGTACATCATCAATTCCATAATACGCTTCCTGGAATCGTTTAAGCGGGAATACGCAATATTTTCATTAGCTTAACATTGCAATTTATTATTAATTACTAATTTGTATTGGTTCCTATTTATATTAAAAACAGTAATAATGCGGTTTATGACCGAACTTGATCAAAACACGATCTGAGGGTGGGAGTAGAAAATTTTCTCTATCTCTTTATAACTCGTCTCTAAGGGGAAAATAAATTTATTAATATTATTTTTTTAATTTATTTTGCGCTAATATTTACCATAAAGTATTTAAATAATATACCATGCGACCTGGGCTTCTGGACACGATCCCTACCCGGAATAAGCATTTGTTTATACCACATCTTAAGCGGTCGTGGCTAGGGCGTCAGACTTGTGATATTGTGGTCACCGGTTCGATCCTCACCCATTGCACTACCTACGTGAACCCACTCGTAACCTAAGCATTATCGCTTAGCACGGGAGGTTAACAAAAAATACTTGCGGACTGCAAAACTGTGTTAGTAATCTTTAAAAAAAAACTTCTGAGTTTGCCACAAACTAATTAAATGTTTGTAAAGGACATAAGGATTAATTGCTTCAGAATGGGAGTAGTCTTTTTAAATAAAAATATAGTTATACACATTTATTATTCTTACAAACATTTCTTGGTTTTCAAAGTACAAACAGCATAAAATAAATAATGATTATTCCTAGAACTAGTAGTATAAAATTAACTATATATACACATTTATAACAACGTAATAAAAAACTATTTTTTATTTAATAGTTTATGATCACACGGAATAGCATGTAACAATAAAACAAAACAAGGATACATTAGCACAAAGGTACGGCTTATTTCAATGAAATTTCTTCCAGCTGTTGGCTGAATATTATAGCTTCCCGCGATCGATAGGAAACAGTAAATGAAAGAAGACTAAATCGTGCGACGTGTATATGTATGTAGATTATAATCCGTTACTACTAGTAGTAACGCAGCTAGTTTTACCATTAGTTGTTTAATTACCGTAATGTATCGTTTTATCTGTAATATCATATAATAATATGATAATATATTAACTATTTTAAAATGCAAAAATTAAAATGAATTATATTATTTAATTCAGCGATGTGTCCATTTTTAAAGTTCTAATTATAAACTGAATTTATTTTGTGTAGCACGTGCTTATTCTGCGTATAATACATATTTATGGAATTCAATATTGTACTTAAAATAAAAAAATTAATTACCTTTGTACTGCAATTGTTAATAAAACGATTGTTAAAGTATTAGCTGCCTTATTCTTGGTTTTAGTTTTATTCATCGTAGTGATCCGTAAGGTATGATAATTTTAACTTAGCTACGGCGATTTATAAATTAAAAATAGTGAAGAAAAATAACTCAGTGCAAATTTAATAATATAATTTGTCAAGGCATCATACATTTTAATATAGACTTTTTCTTAGGATTTAATTTGTTTCAGCTTGCTACAAATAGCAAGGAAGAGTGCGGGAGAATATAATGGACAGAAAAATTACTCTTTTCCCGAAAATTTTATTTTCGGAGTCTCGACGGCCGCATTTCAAATCGAAGGAGGATGGAATGAAGGAGGTATGACAAACTTTTTTTTTTTTTAATTATCATTCGTGTGTTATGGTTAGGAAACAATTCCTATCAAAGTTAGGTTTCTATCCGTAATCACCTAAGTGTCTCCATGCAGAGGGGGCATGTTAGTTTAAAAGTTGATAATAATGAAACTGGTATTTATTATATTGTTTATTTTTCTAAGTGACAAGGTCAAAAAGTTACAGAATATAACATTATATACAAATGGCGTCAATATTTACTAAAAGAAGTAAAAAAGAAAATATGCAAAAACTAATGAGAATATGCAACAAGGGTCCTAATTCTGTCGGCAATAATCGATTCGGATTAGACCAACACTTAAACTCTATTTTGAAACACGTTGCAGTTATCTATAGTTATATTAATATTTGCTTCAATTCTCAAATACACAAAGTTACAAAATTATCAAGAGACAACAAAACAAATGAGAATATGCATTTACTGAATGTAGTATATCATGCAGACATCAATTGTTAAATAAACAATGTCTTAGAGATTTACTGTGTAAATATCAGCATCACCTGTTATTATGATAATCTCATTCCTATCAAGTCCGATATGGATTATTCTATGAATGTGTTTGTTTAAACAACATACGCTCTTAGATAATGTTATTGCATAGCTGAGAACAAATTAGGTATTATGCTGTATTGAGATATATATAAAACTAACACAGTGTTAGTTCCTTAGTTAAATATGTAATTTTAATTTTTGAGGAATAATAAAAATGAACCCAATTCTGAATAAGTAGAAGATTATTTATTAATGGCTGCAACACAGTTTTAACTAGCGTAGGTGTAAGGGAATTACATTACATTACATTATTGTAATAAAATTGTAATTGGGAATTCATTATTGTAATTGTAATTACTTATGTCAATAAATGAATTTATTATTATTATTAATGGCTTGGCTAATTCGCCAACTCTACAAAGGCAAATTAATATATTGTAATCATAAGTTAGATTAAGATTATACTAGATACCTATATTGGACATCAAGTTTAGCTCACTAAAATATCATAAAAATATGATAAATAACATTGAATAAAACATAAAAAAAAACTTGTTATAGCTTGCCATGTACGGTTTTCCACAGGACAGTGTATTAGGTACCTATTTTGGTCTTAAGTTGTGTTTAATGTTCATTGATATTTCTTATAGATTATTATTAAATATACATTCTATCTTTTTAAAAATCTGATTTCTAGGTTTTATTTTCAAATCTAATTTTAGTCCAAGTTAAATCATTTCGTAAAAATTAAATATTATTAAAGTGAAAGAATTACAAAACAATTACCTCGACCTCGACATCATTATTAGAATGCATTATAAAACACGTATAATATAAATTATTTTTATAATTCTCATATTTTATATAATTTTTAATAAAATGAAATACGTTAAGTACGTATTTCATTTATTTTAAAACATTTTTGCTTTTTAAAAATAAAATTTGAAAAAAGACTGATTTTTAATTCTTGTGTGATTAATGTGCAATTTAAATATATGCCATGTTCCTATATAATTCGTTGTATTACCTACTTTTAACCATTATTGTAAAGTGCCTATTCACTAATATTCAGTTACTTACAGTAATATACATTTGATTTCACAATAAACATTAACTTTGTTAACAGTATAACTTTTGAAATTAGCATACATAATTCTTTAATTATGAATGCTAATTTCAAAAATTCCATTGCAATATTTAGCGGATCGTCCGCACATTATAACACAAAAATTATAAAATAAAATAAAGTTTTGTTTGTTAGCTTTTTTACTGTGGGAAAATCCGTCATGGAGACCCTGGCTTGGGGATAGGAATGGGGTATATCGGATTCCAACCGATTGGGTTTGGCCTCGGGGAGTGGTGGACATGGGCTACTTTCGGGGCCAACCCATAAGGAGTAGATACGCTCTGGTTTAATAGACCACGAGAGCCCGCGGCGCCAATTTGGCCGTGGGTACCACAGGAGGGTATCCCAGAAAGCCATGGGTTTCTGGGCCCCTCACCAGCGGCGGACGGAAGAGTACTCGGTGAGATTCCAACCGACTGAGGCTATGGAGTTATGTGCAGAAGATTAAATAGGAAAGCTCCGATAGAACATGTCGGTACGCGGTACCCCTTTTATGCAGCGACCTCTTTTTAGATGTTGTACAATTATTAGCGTTATTTGTCATCAGGTAGAGGAGAAAGTATGTGGGATACTTATATCCACAAACACCCTGACTTCACAGTAGATGGATCGAATGGTGACGTAGCAGCTGATTCCTATCATAAATGGATGGATGATATTGATATGATCAAGAAACTGGACGTTAAGTACTATCGCTTGTCGATGTCTTGGCCTAGGTGAGTATGACATAATTATTATAAGAGATGGGCCGACTATAGTATTTGCCGACTAACCGACTAGCCGACTAATCGGTTTTCAAAATGCCGATTAGTCGGCCGACTAATCGGCAATACCGATTATTCTAATACCTTCTTGTCGGAGGTGTTCGGGCGATCTATGTTACCTTATTGGTTTTTGAATATGTTTCTAGACTGTAACTTTAGATTTAAAATACACATAATAGGTTGGGGAAAAAGTTTCTTCGCATTTTTTTAAGAAAATTCAAAACATTTTTTAATATTTTTCGTTTACATTTAACTAAAGTATATAGGTACCATTTTGTTCGATAACTTTTTGCCATCTTGTAGGTAGGGACATGATCCCATTGCTATAGAAATTTTGAGACTGCTGATCAAAATACCGCGACAAGTGGTTTTGGCAGTCCTCTCGTGATGTTAACCTGACACTGCCTAAAGAATTCTAAAGAGACCGAAACAGGTAGAAATCTGAAGGTGCAAGGAAAGGAGGAAGGAGAAGGAGAATATCATGATGAAAAACCACACCCCTTCAGTTGAATAATTCCGGCCGCTTTCTCTCAACTTCTTGCTTTAATCTCATCAGTTGTTCGCAGTAGAGTTCAGAATCGATGTTCCTGCCTGGTGGTAACAGCTCATAATGAATAATGCCCTTCCAATCCCACCACACACACAGCATCACCTTGTTGCGAGTTAACCCGGGTTTCGCCACAGTCTGTGAAGCCTGGCCGGCCTTTGACCACGATTGACCACGACCGTTTTCGCACGTTCTTGTCGTACGTGATCCACTTTTCATCACCAGTTATCAGCTTCTTCAACAATGGTTCGGTTTCATTACGTCGTAATAAAGAATCACAAATGAGTACACGGTTCATTAGGTTTCTTTCAGTGAACTCGTGAGGTACCCAAATATCGAGCTTTTTTGGTACCCAGTTTTTTTCAAATGCGCCACAACTGTTTTGTGGTCAATTCTTAGTTTTTCAGCTACGTCGTAACTAATGATATGCCGATCTTGCTCCACTTTTTCAAAAATGGCATCCATTTTATCCGTAATAGGGCGACCAGAACGACGTGCATCTTTGACATCAAAATTTCCGGATTGAAAACGCTTAAACCAAATTTGTGCTACTCTCATAGACACTGCACTAGGTAAACCATAAACATCGCAAATTTTTTTTCGCGGCTTTCTTTGCATTTTTACCTTTTTCGTAGTAAAATTTTAAAATGTATCGAATTTCTTCATTAGATTCACTCATCTTGACAGTACGAAAAACAAATGAAAATCACACATTCTAAAATTTAAACTTTCAGTGATATCAAATCCAGCCAGATACAAATAGTATAGCCAAAGAGATTTTATTACAAGTTCATACATACTATAATGCGAAAAGACTTTTTCCCCAACCTAATATATAATTATTTATATATTAAAGGACTTTTTTATCACTAAATATCTGACTTAATGAATACTTACTTATACTTACCATTGCCATGTTATTTGGTTATGTATGTGCCATATTTCGTTGATTAATGATATTAAGTTAGCTTAATTACTGACTGATTAATACGTTCCTATGTTGTAAAGACTGTAACTTTAGATAACTACTCTAAGTAATGTTTCGAAATTATAAAACAAGTACAAATAATTTGTTTTATTTCATTTGTTATGCGCCGATCATAATCGGCATATTTTGCCGAATAGTCGCCGACTAGTCGGCGACAACAAACGATGCCGAATAGTCGGCTTTCCCGGCTAGTCGGCGGCTAGTCGGCCCAACTCTAATTATTATATCATATCAAAAGTTCTGCCAGTGCCATATTTAGCCTTCCCCACCATCCTTGCAAGCGGTTCTCTTAACCACATAGCTCATTTTCCTGTGGCGACCTCATCACATATTTGTAACAATGTCACTTTTTTTTCGAACGGACATATTATTATGTGATAAGTGTAATGAATAGATAAATGGTTTTAAAACTATAAACTAAGCAACCTGCACACTGTCTACTGTGGGACTTGGACTAGAGTCACCCAATGTCACACATAAGTAATATTTCTACTGGTGAAATAATTTAAATATATTGCAGGTAGTGCTATAGACTACTTATTACAAAAAATCTCGTGTAGTTACAAACTTTATACTTTCAAAATATTTATGTAAATATACCTAAATAATTTATTACTTTAACTTATTTATTTCTAAAGAAACTGTAATACATCAAAAAAAGAAAAGGGATATGGGGAAACACTAAAATAAAGATGGCAGCACTGCCGAGCTAAATGGCAACAGGTCCTAAACCTTGGAACTATATAGACACAATTCAAATGTTTTTACTTATGTTCATAAGATTCGCACATTTGTTTTACAACCACAGTTAACAGTTTAGTCGTATCGTGATTTAATATGTCAACTTTGAGAATAACTGGCAAGAAATTAAAATAAATCCTTTTCTATTAATATGTAATTTTTAACATTATTTAAGCATATATTAACAGGTATATAATTAATTCCGAGCATTATGTATATCGATCGCCAAAACTAGAGTGGCGTAAGCGCAGGTGGCCTTGGCGCTTTTTACTGTCCGACTGTGCTGATTAATGCTGGCTGACTACTCTTTTATAGTTTACATAATTTAATATTTATTACTTCCTAAATAGTTTTGTTATAAAATAGTTTTGCACTATTTTAAAGTCCTATAAAATTACAATACCCAGTTAGAACGGAATGATATTTAGATTATGTATGAAATTACCAAGACAATATTTTAGTCTTATGGAGGGACATTTATGTTGGCAGTATAAAATGGTTTAAAATCTACAAATTAAGCAACCGGCGCATGTGAGTGCCGCCTATGGGACTTGCTTCTCGCCTCAGGGCAGTCGCAGTGGCCGGGTTCAAATATTTGTATATCACGGATACAATTAATCTAGGTACAAAAGCTGCCTTTTGAACAGAGTGAAAAAACATTCAGTTTGGCCTGCCCTGTCTATTAATGTAATCTAAACTTTTGTAAAGAAAACGTTTGTAATTTTTGTTAAGGTTGCATTATTTCAAAAGACAGTTACTTTCAGTTTTGAAGACAAAGCCGGCAAGATAAAATAGATTCCGCGTTGAAATTCTTAAATTTATTCGTCTAAGCCTAATTGCTGAATTGTCTGTTGTTAGTCGTTAGTGAGCAACATCAGTGTCAAAATTAACATCCAAATATTTGCAAATTTCAACTATTAAATGAGTAATACTGGTAGAAATATAGACTATAATGATTTTACATAAGAAATTCTTCTCTTATTAATATAAGAATTACATAATCATACAATACCAATTCTAAAACAGGTTACTACCAGATGGTACTGACAACAACATAAACCCTGATGGAGTATTGTACTACCGCACGCTATTCGAAGAACTACTCAAAGCGAACATTACTCCTGTTGTCACACTATTCCATTGGGACATGCCTACAGCACTAATGGATCTCGGAGGCTGGACCAACCCGAAAATCGTTGATTACTATGAGGATTACGCTAGAGTGGCGTTCAACTTGTATGGTGATATTGTCAAAATGTGGACCACTATGAACGAGCCGCATCAACATTGTTATAATGTAAGTAAACCACAAAATAAAAGTAGTACACCGTTCCTATTGCTTAAAAAAGAGGTATTCTCGAATAATTCTCAAATGAAATCATATTTTTATGAATTTATTGAATTCGTATTTCTCTGTTATTTATTTCATTCTTCTGATTTTCAACAATAATATGTCTTGTAATAAATTAGAGATACTCTTCTCATAATTTAATATATTATTATGTAAAACTATTTAAAGTCATAAAATACGTTCCAAATGTCTATAAATTTTCTAGTAAATTTAAATGAACCAGACATATTTTTATTTATTTCTATGTAAATAATGGAATATTCATTGAGTAATGAATAATAGATATTGAATCCAATATTTAAAGGAAATAGGCTTTTAGTATTTTGCAATAAACTCATACTAACGTATTTAGTTATGACGAATGAATCCGATACCTACTAAAAGCTTTATATTCCAAACATTTTTCTCTTTTGTTATGTATTTTTATAATAATCATTGTTCGGCCCACCACTTGTTTTATTTTTTCGTAGATATTAGTAGCAAATACATTTTCAGATAAGCATTCCTAGTTATCTACCAAATTGAGCCTTGGTTATATAAATGAAATCCGTAACTAACCTTTTCGTTTTAAATTCGTTTAAGATTATATATTGATCGGTACAAAATTGAACAGAATGGAAGTATATTGTCTGATATAACGATAGAATACTAAATTGGACCCAGTAATATTTTAATATGAATTAAATTCGCTAGATGTCCCGCAAAGTTTTCCCTGTACATTTTTTAATTATACGTATGGGCTAATTGCTTCAATTTGTTTTTTTTAAATAAAAGTACATAGTTCGTTGTTACTCATATTTTCCGCAAATTAAGTTTCCGTTAAAGGTTACTAACCATGCACCCACGCAACAAGCGCTTTTTCATCCGGGTAAATTTCGTGAATGTTGGAAACTCGTAAAAAAATAAAGCCTATGTTACTACAGGATATTGTATGAACTGTTCATAAGCTACGTCATCTATTAGTAACACAAATGATTGATGTAATCGGTATTGTAGTTTTTGAGTTTATTCGTTAGAAATAAAAACGTTGATTCAAACGTGGACCATTTATCATATCTAATTTATTCTATGGTGTACACAATGTAAAAAACAACTTTATTTACATTTTTTTATGTAGTTTTTATTTTTGTTATATTATGTTCAAAATACTGAACTGACGCACCACAATAGCGATTTGCGATATTTTCCTTGCTTTCAAACACTTTGAGTAAATAACTTTGCCATTTTAATCCAATTGCAAGCTGATTAATTCTACGTTATTCCACATACATTGTATAGTATTACAACTTTTTTTTATATTAATAAATTTATTCAGCATTAAGAGTATAAAACAAGACTACATAGGCTAGTATTTAAATAAATTTACTCAACATAAAAGGTATAAAACAAGAGTACATTGCTTATTCTCTTTTTTTATGAATGTGTTTAAATCGATTTTCTTCTTTTTTTACGCCTAATTGGTTTGTGTTATTGGCCTCGCATACAAATACATGCTTTTAACACAAACTTTGTTTTTATAAACGGACTTCAATTTTCTTTACATTATAATAGTGTATATTTAATATGATCGAACTTATCGGACGTTATGCCTTTAAGACTAACTTGGAACTAAGTTAACAGTATTTATCAAAGTGTAATCCTTCTTTGACTAACGTAATGAACGCAACCTAACTCGAGATTTTAAAATAGATTTAATATCTACTGGGGTGCAAAAATATGATAAGCCGCAGTCAAATTGACTTGCGTTAGCTTGCTGCCACTAAATTGAAGGATTAAGTAATAGTCGACGACTGCAAATGATGTAATTTTATACTTAACTTTTTAATCGCAAATTTTGCATTTTTGAAGGCCCAAAGGTATTCACATATATCTTTATATAATTTATTCTCTCGTCTTCTCAACACCAACCTAATGATTCTCTGTACACTCCTCCACGAAGCACGTGTCATGTCTTTATTTGGTAAGGTTATTTTTGCATGCAGTATGTATTTATCTACATGGCTGCATATCGTGTTTAATTTTTGCGGATGCGATGGTGCCAAAGTGATGCTACCATTTTAGTTAATACTTAGTATTGTACACGATAGGCAAAAAGCATTTTTCCGTACAAATACCATTTATGCCAAAAGGTATGACTTAAACCTTAAAGTCTTTGAAAACATGAAAGTCGTTTGGTCTTGTTGTTTACAAAGATTCTGAATAGAAACTTAATACTTTACTTTATAATAATAAGTTCGTGCCCGGCGTCAATTTTTAAATATTATGAACTGATCCATGGTTTTTAATTTGCATTCTTCCATAACCATCTTGTATAAAGATACAATAAAAAAAATCTGACAATCGATTAAGTTATAGTCAAGCAATGGGTGGAGACACATCAGGCATAATCACATATTATTTGTCTAAATTTATCTTGTTTTTCTTATTTCTTGTACAGGGCTACGGAAAAGAATATTTCGTACCGGTGCTTAACTCACATGGCGTTGGAGAATACTTGTGTGCTCACTATATACTGCTTTCACACGCAAGAGTGTATCGCATGTACGACACTGAATTCCGACCTTATCAGAAAGGTAACTTTAATAATTATCTCAAAATGCAGCTACTTCATTATAATTCCTGGTAACCGTAACTTTCTCCCTTTCGTTCCTCGAACAAAAAAAGACCAAAATACAGCGCGTTGAAATTTCGTGTGACGTCACATCTTGGTACAATTTTACCTAGAATGAAGTAACAAGCCCCTCTCTCCTAAACTTTATAGTTTGTTGTTGCTCTGTATCTTTGTTAACTTTTATTGATTTGAAAAATTAAAAAATACTTTTCTAATATTTTTTAGTAATCTAACTGACGGACTAATTATAATTTTTTAGTCTTCATGCCTATCTGAGTACATATATATAACATAATACAATAACTATCTATATTTATTCAGAATTTTAATGATAATCGACAAAAATATAGTATTGATCTATTTTAAAAGTAATAGTCAATGTCTAGTATTATCTTCTTATAAAAAGACAACTCCCGCACTAGGGAAATAAATCCCTGTGTCGCGGGGGACTTTACAAACATACATTTCACGGACACACAGAACACCCAGACTCAGAACAACTATTTGTGGTTCACACAAATAATTGTCCCGGGTGGGAATCGAACCCAGAACACCAGGTCTCAGAGGCAACTACCGTAACCACTGAGCCACCGGTGCAGTCAAATATTATCTAATATTATACTTGATAATAACACTTGCAGGAATCGTAGGAATAACTTTAGATGCCTTTTGGGGAGAACCAAAGGACCCGAGCAATCCTGAGCACATTGATTCGGTAGAAACCTATTTACAGCTTCATGTAAGTATTTGTAGTAATATATTATATACTTAATATATACCATGATTTAATAGAATTTTATAGACGTTTCTAATAATTGGCAGCACAATTTGGTTTAAATAGGCATAACATAAAATTAAGAAAAAAATAACATTTTAAATAGGCATAATATATCATCTTCATCATCAGCCCGTATAATGTCCACTGCTGAACATGGGCCTCCTTCCGAGGGAGGGTATTTGCCAAAGTCAACAACGCTTGGCAGATGGGTTGGTGTCCTCAGTATTATGTTGGAACACACAAGGAAACGCCACTGCCCTTTCCCTGTTATACGATTATAGATGATGTTATATCAATTTGGACCAACGGCTTAACGTGCTTTCCGAGGTACGGAGCGTAGTCCCTCAACCAACCAGACCCGGAAAGACATCTTAGAATTTACATAAAGATTTCCTGTCCGGCTGGGAATCGAACCCACGACCTCCGAGATTTAAAGCGAACCAAATACCGCTACGCTACGAGGTTGTCATATGTCACTTATAAAAAAAGTTACCCTCAAGAATAAATGTATGCAGGTTCGCTGGTAATTTTAATCTGTAATGTTTAGTTCTATTGAAACATATGTCACAGATATAGGTAGATCGGTTTAACTACCAAAAATGAATCACTTTGCTGACTATCAACAACGGCTAAAAAACACGGTGAATACGCATCACTCGGTTTTGTTTCTCGTTCCTTACTTTTCAATTTGAGACCAAAGACCTAGAAGATCATTGTTAGTACTTTTATTCTGTGTGAATAGGTACCTTTATTTGTAATAATTAATTATTTATGTATGTATTCAATATTTCTTAGTGTAGGTTAGTGTACCTACACTATTGTTCGTGTACCAATGACTTTATTTTAGTCTTTTTATTTTTCAAAATATAAATAGCCCAAGAGCAACTTATTTACGGAAAAATATTTAGTTTATTTGAACAATAAAAATAAGGCTTAGCTTCCTGTATAGATTTCAAGCGAAGCGGCAAGTAATGTATTATCATGTATTTTGTTTATATGCAGAGTAACTCTTAGTTTTAATAGTTTTGGTATTTTGTAAATCGTTGTAGCAATCAGACGAATAGCACTTAAGTGACCACGATAACTTGAAATTGTTATTTTTTTGTCTGCTATAACGATTTAATTATTCTGTTCAATAATAAAATCGTTAAAGCTCACAAAAAAAACATGATATTACTTCCTAGTATATAAGTATCATGCACTGTATTATTCTTCTAAAACGTTTACCCCAACTAAATGTTATTCGTACAAACAATGCTACAAATAGTGCACTACTTTTTCTACTTTTTGAACAACGTTGTTTGTAGGTAGAGTTCATAAAGGATCGATTTATTTTTACGTATAAACCGGCTGATGAAAGCAATTTTGTTAGAAGCGTTTAATATATCCGATAGTGCTTTCTATACACTAGACATCAACATTATTATTTTAGGTTACAACACAATGTTATTTTAAGCCCCATAGATTAGAGATTAGAGCTAATATTTCAATATTCAGGTAATTTTTTTAGAAGCTGTAAAATTATACCGGCATATATTATGAACGTTCCCGTAGATATCTCATAATAAAATATGGCATGTAAATACAGCCTTTATTTGTTTTGGACAATGCAACTTTGTAATGTTTTTTTTATAATTTGTCTACTGACTTTTGAGTATATCCATTTTTTTTCTCTCTTAACAATTTTTGTAGGTTACACATATTCGGTATAACAGCTGCATTAACCATCGTATAAATGTTATCTTTACATTTTATTTAACCATCGAACCATATAATGTCCATTGTTGAACGAAAAAATCAAAGATTTTACACAAAGATTTCTTGTTCAGTATGGGGATCGAACCTACAACCTCCCAGACTGAAGGCGAAACTTATACCACTATGCGACATAGGCTGTTTTGTTTCAACTATCTTTTTTATTTTCCAGCTTGGGCTCTATGCACATCCTATATTTTCCAGAAGTGGTGATTATCCAAGTTTTGTTCGTGAAAGGGTTAACAATATGAGTATTTCTCAAGGCTTTGTGAGATCACGCCTGCCATATTTCTCTGCACAAGAGGTTAGTTCAGCTCCGTAATATTGTTTAAGATTTTATACAATTATCTTTTAATTAATCCAGAACACGTTTTCCTGCGGTAACTATGTAGGTAATACCTTAGTTCTATTTCTGTTAAAGTAACTGCACATGAAAGCTTAACCTATAAAAAAATGTACAATTTAGTCACAGTGAAATTTCTTTGTTTTATGTGGTACTTTTTACAATAAAGTGTAAATATCTATAATAACAATAATAATACAGGTAGAGAATTGAAAAAAAAGTAGATTTACTGTATCTTAGTGCCCTGTAAAATAAAAATTACTATAAAATCACATAGTTGTTAAGTAAAAGAAATACACGCACTGAAGTACTCAAGTTTTGTTTTTCTGGCGGAGATATGTAGGTAGGCTTTTACTACTTTTGGTAGGGTCCTCTCCTCGTGGTATGAGTTTAGCATACCACGCTATGGAGAGGGCGAGTCCCACATATCCCACCGCCAGCGCGCGAATACGCTGCAGCGGCGGTGGAAATGCGTAAATGCATTTCCTCCCGGACAACAAAAAAAACAGGCTTTTACTACTTCACCGGGCATAAATGCGAGTAGAGCTCCAGCCTAGATAAATGGTTTAAAAACTACGAACTAAGCAACCTGCGCAAGAGGGTATCCCCCGTGGGACTTGGACCTTGGCTAAGGGCTGTCACTGGCGGGGAGATTGAGGGATTACGGCTTTTAGTTTTTAGGGGAGTTTTGTGCAACTGTCGCTCTACTTTACAGTTCGCGGACCTCTCGGAATTCGGGTCTATGAGGGTATCGGAAGGTACGTAAGAGATTTATGTATATCGGATACCTATTGAATAGGTAACTTTTTAATATTAACAAGCTGCAGATTCAGTATAAGGCTAGAGCCCGGCTCGGCTTACTGTATTAAGTCCGTCCGATAAAAAAACTCAGTGCGAAGGAATTAACTTTTGAACTAATGTTTAGAGTTCAATCCATCAAATTTGAAAAGTTCAGATATAAAATAAAAAATATTAGTGGTTTATTCGAATGTGTGCGTGAATTAACTTAATAAAATCAACCACAAAACAGGGATATTATTTGCCGAATATGATTGCTTCTTTTTTTTTGCTAATATAATACCTAGTATTATATTTTAAAATTTAATCGTCTAACATTAACTTATAATTCTAAGCATTTTTTTTTATCCTAGGTCAAAGAACTCAAAGGCAGTGCAGACTTCTTCGGTCTTAATCACTACACAACGTTTTTGATGTCGCCATCGTCAATGGAACCTGATTGGGGGATTCCTTCTGTGGACCACGATGCTGGTGTCAAACTGGAGCAGGATAAAACCTGGCCTAAACCGGGCGCTGAATGGTTAACGGTAAGCTTTTGTTGTAAAAAAATCAAAGGAATAAAACGAACGCATGATATTAAATCTACTAACGATATATTATATTGTCCAGAAATTTTTACTATTACAAGCGAATCGACTTTATTGCGAGAGCGTCCAAATATCTATATCTATATTCATATATAAAGTTAAAGATGTGAATTAATTTATTTTAGATGAATGAATAAAATACATTTAAACATTTAAAAGTAGGTGCTTAGTTAAAGATGAAGGTTTTTTGCTTGGACGCGCTAATCTCAGAAACTACTGGTAAAAATATTTCAATGTAAGATGGCCCATTTATCGAAGAAGGCTATAATATGCTATATTCAATTTTGTGGTTCCCACGGAGACGGGAGTTACGTGGATGAAGCTAGTATTCCCTAAAACTTATTATTAGGTATAAGCGATCGTCTTTATTATGGAAGCGTGCAAATATAATAATATAACCTTTTATAAGCCCCTTTATTGCGGGGGTACATTACGTATCCAACCACCACTGCAAGACGCCGATTTAGAGAGAGTGGCAGGTATTGGTGTGAGCACCGTTCTGGTAGTTTCGTTGTGAGACTCTACAACGGCTGTGGGGCAACTAGGACTCCCTTCACCATTGCCAATGGTATAGAAGCCATACTACGTGGAAGGGCAATACCATCTAAAACTTCTACCGGTGCTCCTTCATTGCCAATTGAGAGTTTACTGAAAACTGCGTCAGTAGGTACTATGACATTCGTCAACCAAGGTCAATATCGGTATGAAGGATATCCTTGATTACCAGACAATATGAGTGCTGCATGTTAAAACCCGGATCTACATTAAGTCGTTAAAAGTGTATTTTTTGTAATAATTCTATATTTATTACCTATATTATCTGTCACTGTACTTATGTTAATGTCACCTACATTAACATCAGTATAGGTAACAAAATATGTAAACAAAATTATTGCAAAACTTATGTACTTCTATAAAATTAAATCATTTTAAATATATAATAATTGACTTGAATTATTGAATTAAATGTTATCTCTCGACATGTTTTTGTGAAAGAACTAATTTGATTGATCAATATCTTACTTGGGGGGAAAATTGCAAGATTATTTGAATTACGGCCAGTTTTACCCACATTGGACTGTTACATCACTCTGCTCTAGAGAGTCGGAGGGTGATGTTTTGTAGCCTATATGTTACCTTCAGCTCATAAATTATGATCGTGCAATTTTCGCCGAATCTATTCAGTAATTTTTGTGAAAAAGCGTTTCAAACATCCATCAATCCATATAAACTTTCACGTTTATAATGAAATATTTTATTAGTAACGTAGACTAATAATTCGCACCTATTGTTCGTCATTTACAATTATTTAGTATCATATTTAGCACATTATTAATAGTTATTTATGATATTAGGTAGGTACATACAGAAAGTCTATTGTAAATAGTATGAGTTAATTGTATGTGTATATAATCGTATACAAATCGACATTACATAATGTTGAACTAATACTATTGTTTAAATTCAATACTAATAATAAAGCGGCCGTCGCGTCGGCCGGCGTCGGACTTGTGATCTTGTGGTCGCCGGTTTGATCCCCACCCATTGCACTACCGACGTGAACCCACTCGTGAATCGTAACACAAGCATTTTAGCTTAGCACGAGGGGTTAACAAGAATACTAGTAGATTGCAAAACTCTGCTAGTAATCTTTATAAAAAAACTAAGTCGCGTAATTTTAGAAATTATATTAAGATCATCCAGCGTCAAACCTCGCCTCCCGAGGACCACCGTCTTATCTAAGTACTAATTTTATAGTAGGATTGCGGACTTAAAGCTATTTCTTATTCATTACAGGTCTATCCTCCCGGTTTCCGCAAAATACTGAACTGGATATCAAATGAATATCCATCGCTGGCAAATATACCTATTATTGTTACCGAGAACGGAATGTGTGATGTAGGACAAACCGAAGATTATGAGCGAGTCAATTATTACAACGAATACCTTTATCAGCTATTGTTAGCAATGTATGAAGACGGCTGTAATGTAAGAGGCTACTTCGCTTGGACTTTGATGGATGACTTCGAATGGACAGATGGTTACACGTGAGTATAGTACAGTTAGGTTACATACATTAGGTAATTGAACACGTATACAGATTTAAACATGGCGAAACGCATATATTTATACGATCGCCTAGTAGTCGAAATTTGTCTATAATTTAAAAAAATATTAGCAATTTGCACTCCACTGTATCTATACTAATTTATAAAACTGAAAAGTTTGTTTGCTTGAACGCGCAAACCTCAGGAACTACTGGTCTGATTTCAAAAATTCGTTCAGTGTTAGATAGGCCATTTATTGAGGAAGGCTAGAGGCCAGGAGATATTCGGGTGAAAGCGCGCGCAGAATGCTAGTATAAGTGTGTGAAATTTAATACTCCTCCGTCCGCATAATTTTCTTAAAAAGTGTACAATGTTTTTGCTTTACTTATAAATATATTATAAAGTTATAAAAAATTGTTTGAGTAATACTTGGATGTAGTTTAGGTATATATGTTAGATGTACAACATTATTGTTCGAACCCTACGCCGCCGGACAAGAAATCTTTGTGTAAAATCTAAGAACCTTTCCGAGTTTTGTTAGTTTAGGGAGTACCCTCCGTGCCTCGCATAACTCTTTAAGCCATTGGTCCTGATTGTTATAACTTCTATAACAGTTGTGTGTCACCAATCCGCCTGCCATACTCTAATCACCATTGTATTAATCATATGGTGTCCAAGAATGGAATTACGAGTTGCAAAGCGTGACATATGTATTCCTCCTTATTAGTTCGCAAGCGCTTATTCCGTATGCCTATTTGCTAACCTTAATAAATAATCAAGAAAAAAAAACTTGAGTCATTTGCGCAAATATAAAATCAGTACTAAGATAAGTTATCATATATAAGCTATAAGTATATATATTTTGTAGTTACCTGTACTCTATACCAGCTAACTATTATTTACGCATGATATAAAAACAATATGAAGGGTTCCCTACCTTTTAATTTTTATTTAATTACTAGCGTCCCGTCTCGACTTCGCACGGGTGGACATTTCTACTAAAAAATATTCTAATGGTGAAATAATTATCGAAATCCGTCCAGTACTTCTTGAGTTTATTCTAAACAAATAAAAAAATACAATATTTCCTTCTTTTTAATATTAATAATAAATCGATGATGAATTATTCACTAGTCCTTTAATAAACTTAACATAAACAACTGTATTATTAATATGCCATTTGTTGTGAAAAAACTTATGTACCTACGTAGGTATATAAATATATTTTTTTATTAAAGTTACTATGATAGGTATTTATTATATATGCGGTAGTAACTATTACATTATGGACACGGTCGTGTCTTGTTTTATTTAATATTTGCATTTAAAATAATATGTATAGTTGTAATTAAGATTTTTATCAAACGAATACGGATTTAAAAATAAAGCCGTTTATATTACTTGTAAGTAGTTTTAAAACTTAGATTGACGTCACAAACGAATCAATATATATAAAAATCAATTGCTGTTCGTTAGTCTCGCTAAAACTCAAGAACGGCTGGGCCAATTTAGCTGATTTTGGTTTTGAAATGTTCGCTATGAATTTTCAAACTTCAAATGACATTTAAAAGTGTTTGCTTTCATTTTTCATGCATGTGTGAAGTTAGTCGATTAATTTACGCACCGTGCAGAAATAGGCAACTTAGGTCACGAAAAAGCGTGCGTAAAATGCGGGTTTAGGTCACACTGTGCTATAAATAGTTTTTTCTCCCACAAAAGAATCGAAACTTTTTCCCTATTGCAAATCTCAGATTAAACAAAGATGTCCATGTTTCTCAGACCAGGGAAGTTGCGATATTGATATGAAAAAAAAGCAGTATTATTTTACGTTAGTTAATTTTTAATGAATGAGTGACTAATTTTATACGATATTCTTCTTTATATGGCTGACTTGGACTCCAAGTAGGAAAGTAAGTCGAGACGAAATATTTTACGGGAGTCGAGTCGCACGTTAAAAATTCACTACGCCGAGGTGTAGCGATTTATGACCGATTCTATTCCTCTCAGTTTCTTCGTATTTTATGTTTTGGTGGGAATAAACCGGCTATTATATATCTGATATCGCCAGTCTTGATTATGTGTTTAAATTTGATAAGTTTAATATAGTCTTAGCACTGCCATTATCGTCAAAACGTTAAAAAAATACTTTTGACGATAATGGTGAATGACTTTGAGCATCCTTACAAGGTATACTGTGACAGACTTGTGTCTCAAATCAATCACTATTAACACATCAATTATTATTTGTAGGATTTGGTCTTCTTTACGGAATTCCTTGAACACTACATCCGAGACGGATTCAATGACCTCTAAAAGTCTTAATCCCTCAACATTCAAACCCCACAGAGGGTGCCCTCTTGCGTAGGTTGCTTAGTTTGTTGTTTTTAAACCATTTACAAAGGCTGGAGCTCTGGTCACCTTCATACCCGGTAAAGTAGCAAAAGCCTCGTGGCTAACTATGTATGTCCGTCCGAAAAAAAATGGATTCGATGATTGTCCTCTTCCCCTAGGTTGGACTTACCATAAAATTTTAAAAATAATTAATAATTGTTAGATGCCAAACTTCAATATATCTTAGCGCGATTAACTATTCTTGCGTAAGATTGTAAAACAATGGGAAACACTTTATTCTATTAACTTATATTTTTAAAAGATAAAGACCGGAATCCTCTTGTTGATTGTTTAAATTACTAAAATTAAACTGGTTGGATTAAATCAAATCTAAACATATAAAATTAATTTACATTTAAAATACATAAATTATATAAACTTCGCATAAACTATTTGAATATTACTTATTTAACTATCTACAGTTTCAAATATAACGTTTTTATTTAAAATTATAACGAAACTGCCGAGACAATAGCATGATTTGCTATTGTAGTACAAATTGACGATGTTTTTTTTTAAGTTAAAATAAAGATGATTTTTTAACTTTTTGTTGTGTTACACGTTTTTAATGGCGCTTAGTGCTTATTGTCATACTGTAACGCTACTTGTAAAGCCACTAATAAGGTACCTACCTGATTGCGGATATCTTACAGTGTTTCACAATTAATCTTTAATTGACTGAATATAATGATAACAATTTTTACCTTCTGTAAAAATCATGTATAGTTTATACAGGAACCAATGTAACGAGATAACTGAAGTAATGGAACACACCTCAGAGTATCGTGATATACAACTTGGAAACGGACAATAATTTCTTATCTGATTTAAATGTCTGTTAAAGAGAAGTTTCGTTTGTATTATTTATTTTATTTTATTCTTAATATTGGAAGCCATCTATTTCTCATTCGATCTTTTTAATACAAGCGTATGCATTTGTTACTACAATACAACGCGGTGGTAGCCCATAAAACATTGGCATATTATTACACCATAACTCGTCACTGCAACTTTTTCGACCGCTTCGACGCGGCGAGCGGCGCGAGGCGTTGTACACATACTTTACTATGTAGCGACGATTATATTATAATACATGTTATTTTTTATTCATACATATGCGTATTAATAAATAAAAAAAAGTTAAAATTGTTATTTAAATTATTGAATGTTATTTTTTTTTATACCTATGTATTTGAAACTGTACAGGAAGATCCATAATTAATTTAGGTAGGTATATGAGATTAAAACTTTTGTTTTCCATAAAGATATTAGGTATTACGTTGTGTCCTCGTGATTTTGGCATTTGGTGTTGAACAATGTTTATTAAGTGGAACAACTGACATGCCACCGCTATGAAATAAAAATTTAGATTTTCTAACGTATTATGACCTCAAGCAATATATTGCCTTATCCATCATACCACATATCCGTAGAAAGACATAACAAGGTTTATAGTTTTTCCCTTGTTAAGGCAACGAATAGCTTCTCAGGTAATTCCAAAATGGCTTATCATCGATTACGATTCAATTTGAAATTGTGTTCTATGTACGAAGAGATATGAGTCAATTTTATATTGATTGATCATATAAAGACTGCGGAAATAGTGACGTCCGACGATACTGTTAAACATTCTAGGTGTTATTTACCTACTCTATTTATGGTCATAGAAACCTTTTTTTAATGATTTTGTTTTGGTACCACTATATTTCTATGGCCACTCTAATATTCTAGAATGAATTTAGCCATAAACATAAAGTAGGTAGGTAGGAACCAATAGGTAATGCTGCTATAAGTATTACCTATTGAAACCATTATGAAAGTTTCAAAAGCCTTAAAAACTAGTTTTACTTCACACGTTGATGTTATTCAGCCTGATCATAGTCACCATGACAATAAAGTTAAATTTTGAACTGCATAGGTATGGCTGATACGCCGTGTCATAACTAGAGTACCAAATGTAAGACATTGTACCAGTTGTTTACCTTCTCACGGAAGATATAAAATCGATAGATAAAGGATCAGGTTTGTAGCCAAACATCGTGTAAAACAAATAGTAAGCATCGCCTAAATACACGTCCCATAGCAAATGTTTCAGCCTAAACAAAGGTGAACTTTAGAAAGATGAAGTGTGTCAGATTAACGTTAATGGATCACTTTTAACCTTTACTTGTTACAATAATTAGATACCGGTAATTATAGTTATGGTAAATTCACCGTTCAGTTACCCAATCACCATCAGCTCATATAACGTCTACTGCTGAACATGGGCCTCCCTGGAAGGGTTGCCATAGTGGAAGGTAACTCTTCGAATGTAACATAGTCACCACGCTTGGCAGTTGGTTGATGAGACCCGTATTATGAACATTATAAAAGACTCAGGTAAACGCTGCTGCCAGTTATTTGATTGTCATTGATAATGTTATATCAATCGGGACCGACGACGGCTCAACGTATTTTCTGAGGCACGGCGGGTAGTACCTCAATCAACAAGTCCCGGAAAAAAATCTTTGATTTTAAACAATGATTTTTGTCCAGAATCGAACCCATGGCCACGATAGTTAAGACTAGCCTTAGGTACCTATATCAATACGCCACGGAGGCTATACCTAATAATAATATATGTTCGCTTTCAATTCTATATTGTTATTACTTATTAAAATTCACTAAAGGCACATACCTACGTGCTTCCCATTCGTGTATCACAATTGCCGTTTATTGGTCGTATGATGGTAGTTATGCTTATTGGAAATAACATTAGAATAAAAGTATATTTTTGACCTATTTTATATAAAATATAACAAGGGTTTCCCCAATTTCAATACTTACTAACCTACTTTATCAGACCGTTAACGTTCAGTGCTGAACATTCATAGGCCTCTGCTTTAACAGACCTTAGCAAGCCAGGGTCGTAAAGGGATTGTTGCCGTAATCACCACGTAGTAAGATGGGAGTATCTTTGAGCTAATAGATGTTGGTGCGCATCCATCACGAATTACGACATGGAGTGCTGTCGATTCTAAGCCGAAAACCACGATTTTCAATAACCAAACTTTAACTCTAGATTTAAAGCTTCACGATAGCATCATCATCATCAGCCATCATGGGCCTTCTCCATATATGTGTTTGCCATAGTCAACACGTTCAGCAGGCGGGTTGGTCACCGCAGTATTATGTTGTACCACATAAGGAAACCCTGCTGCCTTTTCCTTGATATACGATTATTATAGATGTTCTTATAATAATCGGGACCAATGGCTTAAGGTGCTTTCCGAGGCACGTAGGATAGTCCCTCAACGAACAAGACTCGGAAATAATTCTTAGAATTTTACACAAAGAATTCCTGTCCAGCGTGGGGATCGAACCCACAACCTCCAAGATTTAAAGCGAGTCAAATACCTCTATGTTACGGAGGTTGTCACGATAGCAATCATTTATTGTATACTGTCCTGTGATTTTATTCGTAAATTGCATTGTTAATGCATTCTTGAAAACAAAAATGTAATGAAAATGTTTCTTTGCAGGGCAAAGTTTGGGCTCTACAAAGTGGATTTTGATAGTCCAGACAAAACAAGGACGCCGAAACTATCTGCCAAGAACTACCGGAATATAGTACGTACAAGAAGAATAAACTTTGACTACATAAAACCTCGACTAAGTAGACTTTTTGAAAACAACCATCTATTATAAATATTATATGTAAATAATTTATTAACTTTAATAAGCATTTATTTTGTAAGAAATATTTATAATGTAGGTATATATAAGTTTCGTGATGTTGTTGTTTTATTTTAAACCCGTTGAATAGTTGCATTGCTCTTCTCCAAATGCCCATTGAGGCATAGCGTAGTATTTGATAGTTTATGAATTAATTTAAATACTCTACTAAGTTAATGTTAATTATTGCCTACATTTTGTAGAGAACCTTTTATTGTTTTTGTTTTTTTTGTTGTCCGGGGATATATGCATTCACGCATTCCCACCGCCGGTCGGATATGTGGGACTCGCCCTCTCCATAGCGTGGTATGCTAAGTCATACCACGAGGAAAGGACCCTACACCACTTAAACTCCCCAGGCACTTCCTCAATCCGCCGTTGGCGGGGACTGGGCACGCTACTGTATCTTTATAATTATTTATTTTGAGGTTTGTGAGAAATAGTTTTTAGGGATGAATGAAAATAAATCAATAGGAACCAGGAATATATTTTTATTTTGACAGAATTTCAAATACAAAATCTGTCAAAATTTGAATAATTTATCTGATTATCCTATGTGTAGACAAATCAGTCCTTTATCACGCTATGTAACTAACATAGCGTGATAAAGGTGGTGAACAAAGTCAAAGACAAAGTCTACACTAGAAATTTAGGTTTTTGTATTAGAACAGCCTATGATAATATAAAGGCAAAACATGTAATTTAATAAAATTGTGTCCCTCTGTCTCGTAATATTATCAGAATTAAATTAAATCCATATAATCCAGTCTGTGAGTAAGTTAAAAGGCTTTTGTTCGACAAAAGGTGGAGTTAAACGGTTAAGACATACGGCCTAATAAAAGGTCCAAGTTTTCGACCTTCGGAAGGGCGTCGCGAGCCACCGTATTAAATCAAAATGACCATGTAAAATGATACTTAATAATTTCCAAAGATTTGATTGTGTGATCAGGGTGTCTTTGGGAAATACAAAGTAGACAGAAATACTTAAAACCTGCTAACATGTAGACATAAAATGTAAACTTTGGTGGCTGATTTATTCTAAGGATTCCTTTTGACATGCTCGCCTCCGTTCAAAGTAACAAGAAACTCAAAACTCCAGCGTCAATAATCTGTTCTGGCGTCCTCCTTGTACTTAAAACTGTTAGCGGAGTATCGTATTTTCGTAGTTTGGTGTCTTATAAATTTTGCAGGTATTATGTTGCTCTAAATACTATATATATACTAGCGGCCCGCCCCGGCTTCGCACGGGTGGACTTTTATACCGTCCCATGCCCTACCCTACCCCTACCCTAACCCTACCCTACCCCTACCCTACCCCTACCCTACCCCTACCCCTACCCTACCCCTACCCTACCCCTACCCTACCCTACCCTACCCCTACCCTACCCTACCCCTACCCTACCCTCCCCCTACCCTACCCTACCCTACCCTACCCCTACCCTACCCCTACCATACCAGTACCCTACCCCTACCCGTACCCTACCCGTACCCTACACCTACCCCACCCCTACCCTACCCTACCCTACCCCTACCCTACCCTACCCCTACCCTACCCTACCCCTACCCTACCCTTCCCTACCCTACCCAACCCTACCCCTACCCAACCCTACCCCTACCCAAAAGTATCCTATGTCCTTCTCCCAGTTCTTAGCTACCTCCCTACCAATTTTCAGCCAAATCGGTTCAGCCGTTCTTGAGTTATAAATAGTGTAACTAACACGACTTTCTTTTGTTTTTAAAATGTATTCTGCTATTCGGGACGGAAACAAATCAAACAAATCAAAAACCATGGCAATCGGTCCAGCCGTTCTCGAGTTATAAGTGTTGTAACAAACACGACTTTCTTTTATATATATAGATAGAAGATAGATAATATTGCCGTCAAAGAAATTGCAGTGTTAATCATTAATATGTCAGCATCTTTGTCAGCTCCTTGTTTAACTTCAATAGCTATGTATTCAATTTTTTTTTATTTTTCACAATTAGATTGATTGATTTAAGTTTGTTGTATCGTTAGCCTAAACTTTTGGATACTTTAACTGATGTGAGATATTTGTAAATTTTGATTTTGATTTTAAACAAATAGATAAAGCCTTATAGGACAATCTTATAGCCATAGAATATAAGAAATCATATAAGAAATAATTATTTTTACTTATTATTACTTTTCATGGACAGTTTTAAATCTAAAAATCGTTGCTAGATTGAAATGATTGACCAACAAACAAATGTTGGTTTTAAATGCCTAGATTCATGATTTCTCCCTCCGCATATAGAAAGGTAAATTTTTTATAAGGCTTTCGTACCTAAACAACATATTTCAATCAATTAACAAAACGATTTAGAATAAAGTTATTGTTTAAAACATAACTAACTAAATATTAAGCTGTATGATTCAAATAACACTTTTTATAATTGAGAAGTATTTATCTGATTTAAGTTGGAAATTAAATTACATTTAATAAATTACTAAGGTAAGTGGTTATAAAAGTGTATTAAGACTAGTTGATTAAGCTACCCATATTTATTTAGTTACCTATTAACAAATGTACAAACTTCAGATAGGTAAACGCTGCTACCCGTACCTTCCCTAAAAACCGGAATATTAAACTTAATTATATTACATACATACATAAGCTCACGCCTGTTTCCCAGCGGGGTAGGCAGAGACAATGGACCTCCACTTGCTACGATCCCTTTCGCTTCATTCACTCTCATAACATTCTTCATACAACCACAGGGTGGATCTTATTTAACCTTTATTATTTAAATACAACATAACGTTCTTAAATTACGCATTTATAAACTTAACAGATTAATGATGTACTTAAGATTGTTATTTTATATGTGAACCTATTCATAATATGTATAAATTGACAGACTATTATGCTTTCAATGTGCATGTAAACGAGCAAGTAAACTATATTAAAAACATAGTAAAATAAAAAGACTGAGAGAATTATTATTATAATTATTTGGTAGCCATTGACAATAATTAAACATGACATAATGTAACTAATTTATAAAGCTTAAGAGTTTGTTTCTTTGTTTGAAAGTACTAATCGCAGCACTACTGGTTCGATTTGAAAAAATCTCTCAGTGTTAGATAGCTCATTTATCGAGGAAGGCTATAGACTATTTTTATGAAGTTTCCATGGGAACTAAGCGGGTGAAACCCATGGGAGCTAGTAATATATGATGCTGTCATCTTATGGAATCCTTCCCGGTCATACTCTACCAACTAGAGAAAGGAAATGCCTAGACCAGGGGTGGCCAACTTTATAAGGCCTAAGATCGACTGTTTATTGTGTGCGATCGACCATAAGGCATACATAACGTTGAATCTCGTATTGTAAAAGTTGATAAAATAATAAATAGGTCGTTTTTAAGATTATTATACGACAATCACCAACTTGGTGCATCTGTGGCACGTGTTTGTAGATTAACATGGACTAAAATATCACTTTTTATTGTTTATGTGGATCGACTGCAATAGCTGCCGGGATCGACCAGTCGATCGCGATCGACCGGTTGGCCACCCCTGGCCTAGACCATTTCATGTTAAAAATAAACAAAAAACAGGCGTCTGCATTTATTGCTATATTACATACCTCTATCTCCTCTTTAACCATTACACTACATTCTTGTCTTTGTCTATATTAAAAAATAACCAAAATTCAAGCAAAACTAAAACTAAAATAGATTTGGAACAAGCTCTAAAAGATTTACAACAACAAAATTTTTCAGAATTATTATTCTGCAATGATCCTAACCTACTTACTACTCTTCTTATAAATAAACTTCTAAACACAATAAAAAGCAACACTATCACACAGAATATACCATGCTGTAAAATAATTATCAAACCTTGGATTACTAAAGGTATACTTCGGTGTATCAGAAATCGCAATAAACTGCAGAAACAATTTAAAAATGATCCCTATAACGATATCTTAAAAATAACATATCATAGGTACAGGAACTATTGCAATAGCTTAATAAAAAAATTAAAACGCAAATATGAGAGAGAGAGCTGATAACAAACTCCGTCTCTTATAATAGGTTATTATGGAAAAACATCAAAAATATTACATACAATAATAAATCAAAACATTACAACTCCGACCTACTAAATATCAAGACGCACCCACAAGAGTCAGTTAACTTTATAAATGAACACTTCGCTAACATTGGCAAGCATTTAGCTGAACAAATTTCGCCCACAATTAATAACAACAATAATAATAAAACGGCGTCGGGATGTGACGACCCCATCGCCCACTGGTTTATCCAGTGCAAGCAGTCACCGCAGAGCAGCTTGTGGCGAGCTGTTGGTGATTGGCGACACCACGGACCCTATCTCCCGGGGACACATACAGACATGCACACTACATACACATACACACAGTGACACATCCCCTGCCTCTGAGCTTGCCTTAACTGGCCGGCCAGAGTGGAGTTGCAAGAGCAGAGCCTATGCTCCAGGTTGGAAGTGTAACATGTCATAACGCCGGGGGCACTTGACTGTACAAGGATCTTGCGCCCCGCAGTCTCACCTCTCGACAACCTTAGCTGTTTACATAGTGTTGCTCCCTGGCCGCCATGTTATGGCTTTTGATAGGGGGCCCACCGAAGCTAACTCGTTGGTTAGCATCAGACAGCGAGTCACCGTCTGCCAATATAAAATATGTGAGAGTTTTCAAGGCAGATGTCCGATCTCACTCCATAGCCGAGTAGTCCAGTACATTTTACACCCCATCCATATAGCCCAAACCAAGTTTTTTCCTTTCCGGCAATAGTTTCATAGCTGTGGAGGTCTGTCCATTGGTACGTCTAAATAGTATATCAATGGATAGACCGTCATAGATGCAGCCATCTCACTTTGATATTAAAAGGTACCAAAGGCCTCTTCAATGTTGGCTTCGGCCCCATGAATGCCTTTCAAATGACCAGGTCCCCATGGGCCCGTGGCAGTGAAATGTACCAACATAATAATAATAATCTGCCCTTACAATGTAATACGTTTGTACTTTTAGAAACCGACTGTTATGAAGTTGACAAAATATTAATGAAACTCAAATCTAACAGTGCCCCTGGCTGGGATAATATCTCGACTGATTTTCTCAAACATATTAGAAAGGAAATTGTCCCCATAATAACGCATCTTGCAAATCTATGCTTTAAAAGAGGAATGTTACCTGATCAGTTAAAGCAATCCATTTTTACTCCGATCTATAAGGGAGGGGACAGAGATGATGTCAATAATTACAGACCTATATATGTCTTGCCTTCCATCTCAAAAATTCTAGAAAAATTACTCAATAATAGACTAGTAGAATATTTATCTAAATGTGATATACTTTCTCACTCTCAATTCGGCTTTAGGCAGGGTTTATACACGGATGATGCAGTAGCTGCTCTGAGTTCTCAAATAAGTGATCATCTGGATGAAGGGAATAAATGGCTGACAGTATTCCTGGATCTAAATAGGGCCTTTGACACCGTCTCGGTCCCAGTCCTAATTACTAAATTAGAAAAAGAATTACTAAATTAGAATTAAATCTTTCTGGGAATTCATCAGCAATGCTACAGAGGTATCATACGGCGTACCGTGTTTTAGGTGCCACTTTATTTCTACTGCATGTATATGACCTCAGCAATCTACGCCTCAATAATGCAAAAGTACGCCGATGATACCGCCGTGGTTTTCTTTGGAAAGTCTTGGGACGACGTAAGAAACAGGGCTGAGACGGGCATGGCTCAAGTCACAAACTGGCTGAGCAATAATCTCCTTACCTCAAATTTACCTAAAACAAACTACATCTGTTTTAGTATCACCAAGCGTACCCAACCAATGGAAAGTATTAATATAAAAATACATATCTGTGGCGATACTAATAGCAAAAATTGTGACTGTCTACCCAGCGAGAAGGTCGCACAGACCAAATATCTAGGCGTTGTAGTTGATCAGCACTTATCTTGGTCCCCCCACCTTGATCAAGTTGCTAATAGGGTATGGAGATTAAGTTGAATATTCAACACGCTTAGACATATTCTTCCAAAAAAGGTGGCGAGTAGCCGAAACTCCTCAAGAAATGTTCTTGGCGAAGTATATACTGCACTTGTTCAGTCAGTCTTGATATATTGTATTCCGACTTGGGGAGGGGCTGCAAAAACAAAATTTATAGAAGTGGAACTTGCTCAGCGTGCTCTTATAAAAATTATTAATTTCAAAAAAATAAGATATTCTACGCAAGCAATTTACCAGATTAGTAATCTACTCTCGGTAAGAAACTATGTATAATACAAATTGTGTTGAAAAAATATAACATAAAACCTTACCATATAATTCTTATACAACATCTAAAAGAAGAAATGATATGATTGCTCTAGTTCCACAATGCAAAACCATGTTCACGTGTAGACAATATAACAAACGGTCAGCTCAATTGTGTAATAAAATTAACAAGATAACAAACATACATACAAAAAAATATTATAAATGTAAGCAAACAATAATAAACCGGATTAAATCATTAACCAGTGAAGAAACAGAGTCAATTTTAGAATACGTAAAATAACAAGTAACATAAAAAGGATATATATACAAAATAAACCACACATACAAACCATAACATACACTAAATACACACATCCCTACACACACACACATACACACATCACCAACACTCACACATGTTCACCGCACACCGTCACATACCCAAACATGCAATTACCATCACTGCAGCCATATTCTTAGCATATCTATTAGTTAATTTTATTTTTGTTTTTATTGATTATTTTAATTTAATGTACCTTATGTGAACTGAATATTGTGTTATGCTATGTTATAAGAGCGGAGTCTCCTAACACAAGCTTTATTAGCATAAAAGGAAACTTCAAAAACTTTATTATTTTATGTATACGGTTGATGCATAATAAACTATTTGTAATTTGTAAGTATCAAAAATAAATATGTCATAAAAAAACTGAAAACCAGCCAGTCGTCAACAAAGTATGTTTAGGTGTATAAGAAATAATAAAATACAGCCCGCTTTAATTCACTGTTTATTGTGCGTTAAAAATCATTATAAAACTTTATTTGCATACTTAATCATTTTTCTCATGTAATTATAACATAATAACAAAGGGCAATTAGGCATAATGTTATTACAAAACGTGTCTCTCGTTTGATGTATAAAATACCTACTTAAACGTTCAATGGTCTTAAGCGATTTTCTTAAAATATATTTTAAAATAGTAGTTAGATTATAAACCGGTATAAATAATTAATTATTATGTTCGTGGACGGTGGTACTATGTAATAAAAAACAGTACCTACTCGAAATAGGTATAAGTATGTATTCCCAACGGATGTCACCACGTAAGTAGAAGAGAAAGACTCGTAGGAAACTAGGATAGGGCACAGATTAATAAATCGTTAGATAGGGTCCGCTCGTCTTCACAAGGCGAGGCTCGCGACGCGACGCCTTCTATGCTTCAGACCTGATTCCAGCCCGCGCTGGTTAATTTCAATTCTTTAAAATACGCGACATTATAACTAAATAATAATTTATTATTTTAGATTTTTGATCGATTAATCTACATTATGAATAAACTTTTAAATTTCTATCAATATAATAAAGATAATATTGAAACAACATGTTTTATTTGTGATGACATAATTCGTTGATTAAGCATAGTTTTAACCAAAAAAGCGGAAGATATGCCATGGTCTTTTATTCGGTTACCTATCTTAATACCGAATTTTAATATTCCGAATATCATAATCCCGAAAACGTTTGGCCATTTTTTCATAATCCCGTTTTTTCAAATTCCGAAGTTTTATTTGCCATATAATCGCAACTCCGAATTTCATTTGCCCATTTTTTCATTTGTACGACGTTTTATAATCCAGACGAACGAGTTCCAGACACACAAAATCTAAATGCACAAAATCCAGATGACCGTAATCCATATGCACGAAAGCCGAATTTTTAAAACACAAATTTCTGAAATGCGACCAAAGAAAACCAAGATGTTTTAAATTAAAATAAACAATATCCAGAAAAAGTAAATCCTTTTATTTTAAATAAATTGTATATGAACCTGTCTGTAATGGGCAAGTAAAACAATAGCGAGTAGGTTCTGGCACTCGCCGGCCGCTACCGCGGCACGCTCGCTTCGCTCGCTCGGCTCGTGCGTGCGGGGGTCGCAGTTCTAACCTAACCTAACCTACTGAGTCGAATTTGACACTTAAACCTATCTGTAATAGGGAACTAAAACAATAAATTTACTGACTGGCAATTTTTATTTTCCACATTATTTCCATAAACTATTGGAAAAATTACAAGGTAGGTACTTAACCTTAACCTGTCTGTAATGGGCAAGTAAAACAATAGCGAGTAGGTTCTGGCAGAGTGGGAGTCTGTTCTGGTTCGGGGGTCGCAGTTCTAACCTAACCTAACGTATATATATAGTTTAGTTGGAACACAATTGTATGGGAACCTAATAAAAATATAATGAAAATTTGGTAATAGTTTATTTAGAAAATGGTACGATGGGAAACAAAAAAAAATATTCTAAGAATCTGGTATAACTATATTTGGATTATGACAATATGGGAAACAAAAAAATACTATTTGAAAATTTGGTTTTAGTGCACCTGTAAATTGATTCATCTGGGAAATTAAAAACGGAATTATAGAAAGTTGTCATCCATTACATCTGTCTTTTAAAAGTTCTACCAACCGTTTTCGGGGTTTTAAGATTCGGGTAACAGAAATTCGATATTTCAATAGGTTACCCTTTTATTCGTCAAACGAAAAACGGGTATGATGCACAAATACATGCACGCACACTCACACCGCTGCGATTCTTTATAACGAAGTTATAAATCTTTATAAATCGAATCGTTTTGACGATAGCGTGAGCGAGACAGCGCACTACTGATGTACGTTAAATTGACATTAGAAAGAATGAAGTAACGTAAGTGATCCCTACTTCGTGCTAGTAGGTTATTTTGTAAGTTTCTTTATCTGGCGCTAAAAATAAGCAATTTAAGTTTTTTAGGTAATTCAGTTAATTTTTATTATTTTTATATACAGAAAAATAATAATAATTATAAGCACTTATGACGATAAGCTAAATTTTATCACGAAATAGGACACAAATAAGACACCACAAATAAATTATTAGGTACCTATAAAGAAAGTTGGGACTCAAATGATATAATTCATACATTAAATTACTGTTAAATAGTCAATATTCATAATTGAAAAGCTTTCAAAGTACTATTATGTTCAGGAATATGAAGAAAAATATAAGGATTCTAAAGTGGCTTTATGTTAAGCCACTTTAGAATCCTTATTTTTTTCTTAATATTCCTGAACATAGAAGTACTTTGAAAGCCGAAACAGGGGACACTTACCTTATAGGTACGCAATCCAAAATGGCGATCAAAACATTAAATAAATATCTGAAATTTTATTGTTCACGTAACTATAAGTAAAATATGATTCCGTGAGTTTTTTTTTTTGGATCACGCCTAAATGCAACCGCACGCATTTTCGGGTAATTATCTTCCGTTTTTTTCTATGTGATAAAGTATTGTTCTCTTCTTGGGTGAAAGAAACAATAATACAAGTAAATGAACAAAGAAACGCAAGGGCAAAAGCGTTCGTTAATCATTATACATTAATAATAAATTTTAATTTATTGGTAACGTACATATGACAACCTCCGTGGCAAAGCGGTATAAATCTCGCTGTAAGTCACGAAGGTAGTGGGTTTGTTCCGCACACCAGACAAGAAAAATCTTTGTGTTAATAATTCTTAATTTCATTTTGGGTCTGGTTGGTTGAGAAACTACCCTCCGTGCCTCGGCAAGTACGATAAATCATATTATATACCAATCTTCTACCAGGGAACGGGAAGCAGCGTTTCCTTGTGTTACAACATAACACTGCGGTCACCAACCAGGCAGGGTTGTCAAGCGTGGCAAATACAGAAAAACCTTCCCATGTTCAGCAGTGGACGTTATACCTACGGTGGACGATGATTTAAAAGAATTTCATACTAATTTATATCATCGCGTAGATAAAAAAAATACATGTATAGGCAAACAGGGCACGGATATGCTTTTATGTCGTGGTATCAATCATAAATAGGTCAATCAACCAGTACGTTGATATCGTATCGTAGAAAAGAATCTCCCCGTTTCGTTTTTTGATACATCTACAGCTGGTTTAATCAAGATATCCGCGGATGATGAGTTTGAGCTGATGTGTTTGTCTCTTTAGCAGACCTAGGAAAGCCAGTCATTGAAGGATAATACAGAAATTATCACCACGATTGGAAAGCGGATTGCAGATTGTACTGAGATGGTAAGTAACATTAAGTTATGCTATATTTCCATCAGCTGTGATCCATTAGTCACCTCTTACGACACCATAGAAATATATGGGGTGATTTATAGAAAGACTCTTACGTACGGTCGTGTGTCGAGTGCATTTCTGAATACTTGGGGACTTCAATAACATCAAACGTTAATACGATTAAAAAAACCGGCCAAGTGCGAGTCGGACTCTCGCACGAAGGGTTCCGTACTAGTTGCACGTGCCTACCTATTGAATGAAAGGTAAATTGCGGTTTATGGTTTATGACGTATTAAAAAAAAACTATTTACTTGATCTCGTTCAAACCAATTTTCGGTAGAAGTTTGCATGGTTATGTACATTTTACCACTTTGGAAGGGTCTCTCGCGCAAACTATTCAGTTTAGAAAAAAATGACATTAGAAACCTCAATATCATTTTTGAAGACCTATCCATAGATACCCACACGTATGGGTAGGATGAAAAAAAAATTTTTGAGTTTCATTCTAAGTATGGGGAACCCCATTTTTTTTTTGTTTTTTTTTTCTATTTTTGTGTGAAAATCTTAATGCGGTTCACAACATACATCTATTTGCCAAGTTTCAACATTATAGTATATACATTATAGTTTCGGAAAAAAGTGGCTGTGACATACGGACGGACAGACAGACAGACAGACAGACAAACAGACAGACAGACAGACAGACAGACATGACGAATCTATAACGGTTCCGTTTTTTGCCATTTGGCTACGGAACCCTGAAAAGACCCTAATATAATAATAAGGGTCTTTTTTATCTTTATTTTAAAATAAAAAAGTTAGGCCATGCAGTGACCAGCCACTCTCATGGGAAAAGAACAAAACAATAATATTTTGCTAGACACTTAATGTTGCTTAAAGCAAATAATGCTAGAGAGTATAGTATAAGATACTTGCTTCTACTGATAACGGTAGAAGCAAGCATGTTATTAGAATTATATACACTTATTATACACCAATACAATTATTATACACCAATGTATAATAATTTATGCAAAAGGTTTTTTTTTAATCTCTGTTTTGAGCGCATTTCTTAAGAATTTGGTGTACATCTACTATATTACATACTTTTTTACTTGACTTCACCCATAAAATGTGCAATACTATTTAACGGGATATGACTTGATCGAAATCTTAGAGCCATCACATATATTATGGTATTTTATTTTACTAGATATTTATTTATTACATCAGTCTATATAAAGAAAACTACTGTAGCCTAACAGCACGCCCTTGGCCATTTTGTATCTAATGAATAGTTTAGAAAACTTGACATTGTGAGCTATTTTCGTAGAAGTTAAAATATATCTTAAGCTTTGTGTCATCAGAACGTGGGTTAATACCACTTTCATTTATCACCCACACATCGTCTAATTAGATTTCAGTTTCAGCTTAAAGTTTATGTATCAGCAACTAACTTTTGCCTACTACTCTGGTCTACTACTTAGTTGAAAAGATTTTCTCTATTCAATTGATTATTGTATTGTTCCTATTCCTTAGCTTACCCTTTTCCTTAGCCCCCCGTTAAGGGAAAGGATCGGCAGGATACAGCTAGTGATGTATCTACTTTACTTGCACTAAGTGTCCTTGTATTTGGACTCTATGCCACTCAACATCAGGTGGATCGTGGTGGAGGGGTCAGTTGCCTGAACAGATTTTAAAGTGCGCCGTCTCTTTGAGATCGAAATGCTTATACCACATTTTTCCAGGTTATAATCTATCTCTGTTATGCCATTCATCTTTTCATTCGTTCAATTAACAAACATTACTCATTGATTGACAAATATTCGTTTATCAACTAACCCAAACATCCGAAGATCCAAACTTTTCCATTTATGTCCACCGTGATATTTAGTAGTTGCTAATAATAAAGGACAATTAGGCATAATGCTATTACTTTAGAATATTAAAACTACACGAAATTACATTGTTTTTAGTAACTTTAAAAATTACAGACTAAAATGACTTCAAACCAAATTATCTTGAATACCAAGGTACTAGAACTCATTTTGCCATGTGCCGCCGCGCGCCGTGCCACCAAAAAGACGGCAAGGATAAATGTACGTGTATATGAGCTCCAGAGGACAACTTTTTTTTTTAAATTATATTTAAATTTTTATGTAACGTTAAAATATTAATAAGTACCTACTAATGGAAAATTGGCCTGCCAATTATTAGTAACAATAAAACAAATCACTGTGTATAATAAGTATTTTAGTACACGTTAAAATTCCTTGAAGAAGTCGGATATTTTTAATTGAAATGGAGTCGTGTCTCTAAAAAATAACTGACAATGCTATACGTTGTATTAAATGAACTGGTAGATGACACAATATCCTTAAATCGAAGGCCAAATAAATAAAGGTACATTCTTAATACTTTTTTATGATTCAAAACTTATAAATACGTAGACATGAAAATAATGAATCGGGGTTTTATTCCATTAATACTGCGGTTATTGTAATGGAGCTGTAAATCCCGTGGTTGGCAAGCGTAATTAGTTCCTGTACAATATAGATACCATGAAACATTATTGGTGGTTTTTCTGCGGCGATTCTTCTTTAGCAGTGGTAAGGTTAAAACTTTGAAAAATTATATTGTGTTATCATGAAAAAAACAGCAACATGTAAGAAACTATGTTATTTAATTTTATTCGGAAAAGTAGGTATCAACTTTTGCGAAAAAAAATTATGTTGATTTACTAATATTCAGAGTAAAATATGCTTTCATTCCTAGTTTATAAGAGTTTCCGTAATATTAAACTGTAACAACACATCATTAAAAACAGAAAAAACAATTTTACTACTAAGACAAACACATGTCACAGCGGGTAAACAACAATCACGATGTAATTATCTATCAAAAATATTATTATTTTATTTCCTATTTTGCATCAAGTTTAAGGACAGCAAGAATAAAATATGGGGTGTTACAAGAATGATTCGAGCAGCGTTGCCAGACACACTGTAATTACAGCAGATTTACTGTATTTTCACACGATCTACTGTACACTGTAATGGTAAAATTACAGTGTATGGAGAACACTGTAATTTTTCTACAAGCAAAAATCAATGTAAACTGAACGCAGCCTTTGTGAAAAGAAAAATTAATTATGAACGCAACCGGCTACTAGAGCCCGCGCCATCTCTTTGCTTTTGTCATAAGAACGAAAATGTCTTATTTTAACGGGCATGAATAGCGGCGCTGTTAGTTGTTTAATGAAGGTGTGTTCGTGTGCGTGGTGTATATTCTGCGGGAATTTCCCGTCATAGGCTAAGAACCACTTTATAGTATTAACCGCCTAAATTTTGTCAACCATGAGTTAAGTTTTCAAGCCTATTACAACCAATTTACAATTATACTAATTTAAGTTGGTCCCAAACTTAAATTAGTATAATTGTAAATTGGTTGTTTTGCGATACATTACGAATTTATTCGGCTTGTTAAGTGTAGTTCTGTTAAAGTTGTGAAAGTGATTATTTTGTTTGAAGACTTGATAATTAAAAATGCCTAATTCATCTGACGATAGTGATAAAGATAATCAAAGCGGACCATCAACTCCAAAAAAAACAAAAAAGGTACATTATAAACAAAAATTCAGAGACGAGTGGTTAAGTGACAATAATTTCAAAACTTGGCTGCGGCGTGACCCAAAAGACCCGTATCGTGCAGTTTGCGTTCTGTGTGATGCAAAAATAATAGCTGACAGAGTGGTGATAAAGAGACACGGTGAAGGTGCTAAGCATGTGAAAAGAACTGCAGCAGCGCCAGCTCAATCTTCGATTGCCACTGCATTTGCTAAGGTTGAGCAGTCCGATGATGATAAATGCAAAGCATCTGAGATAAAGTTGGCCGCTTTTATGGCAGAGCATAAAATTTCCCTCAGAGTGATGGACCACTTAGTTGACTTATTGCCCATTATGTTTCCTGACTCTCAGATTGCAAAAAATATGAAAATGAAAAGAACGAAATGTCAAGCAATAATAAACAACATTCTAGGAGAATCCGAAAAACAAGATTTGTGTGCAGATCTAAAAGAGCAAAAATTCTCTGTCATGATTGATGAAAGCACTGACATCGGAGCAGTTAAAACTATGTGTGTTGTGGTCAGATATTACTGTGCAATTAAAGGACGAATTGTGAGCAGATTTTGGGACCTAATTCAAATCCATGGCGAGGACAACTCTGCTACTGTGGCTACCGCCACAGCGCAACATCTTTTCGAAGCAGTTATAAAATCCTTCGAGGAAAATTCTATTCCCATCGACAATGTTATAGGATTTGGATCAGATGGTTGTAATACGATGATGGGGTGCCATAACTCTGTTTCGAGTCGGCTTAGAGCAAAATGTCCCGGAATTATTGTTCTAAAATGTGTTTGCCATTCCCTGCATCTTTGTGCGAGTGACGCATGCAAACAGTTACCAGCTGAATGTGAAAAACTAACGCGTGATATCTACAATTATTTTGCGACCAGTAGCAAAAGACAATCGCTATTAAAAGAGTTTCAAGTATTCACAGAAACAGATATTCATAAAATTTTGAAACCAGCTCAAACGCGATGGTTATCACTAAGTGCTGTAGTGCAAAGGATTTTGGAACAGTGGAATGCCTTAACATTGTTTTTTGATGGAAGATGGCTTGAAGACAACGAATGTTTCGAAATCCATACACAGTTGAATGATCCCGTAACAAAATCATACTTTTTCTTTTTGAACTGGATGTTACCTAAATTTACGGAAGCTAATACGCTATTTCAGAGTGAGACTCCAATGATCACAAAACTTAGCACTAAAATGAACGATCTCTTTCACGAACTTTTATCGACATACATGACAACGGCACATATTGCGAACACTGATCTAGAAAAAATTGACCCAACTGACGAAAACAATTTTAAAAGTTTGGATGACATCTACCTTGGCTTGGGAGTATTTAAACAGTTGTCAACAAATGAAATAGCAACAGAGAAAAAAAATGATTTTAAAAGGAAATGCCGAAATTTTTTGATCAAAGCGTGCGTAGGCATCCGCAAAAGATTCGCGTTGAATGATCCAGTGTTAGTTGGAATATCCAAATTAGATCCTGAGAGTTGTCTTGATATCTCAAATCGCGATGAATCAATTCAAAATTTACTAAGCTTGATGCCAAGATTGACACCAACTTCTATGGTAGAACAACAAGCTTTGGATGACCAATGGCGAAAATTGCCAAAGTTAAAAGGAAATTTCGATGTAGCAATACGGCCTGATGAATTCTGGCACAAGGTTAGTAACCAAGACTTTATATTTTCTATACATAGAAATATATTTATTTCGTTTACAAACTACAATATTTTTAATACTAATGTTGCTTTTCAGGTGAAACAGTTGGACGAGTTCCGCTTGATTGGACAATACATGCTTAACATCTTGGCTCTTCCAAACTCCAACGCAGAATGCGAGAGAATGTTTAGCCAAATTAACGACACTAAAACGAAGAAACGAAATAGATTGATAACCAGGACAATAAGAGGCAACATGTTAGCGCAACAAACCATTCAACGTAACAGTACCAGTTGCGTTAATTTTAAACCGACAGAGAAAATGATAAAATCATTTAATTCCGGAATTTACAAAAAAGAAACGGCTATCGGGCTAAATGACAGTGACAGTGATTGATAAGTGGTTGATAAGTGCTTGGTTTGTTAAATTTAGAAAGTGTATTTAAGTTAAAAAAAAAATTGAGATCTACTGTAAAAATTGCTGTATTTTTTTTTAACTTTTGCTGTAATTTTGTTACAAACACTGTAAATTTGAGCACGAAACACTGTAATATTTGTTTCCTCGTCTGGTAACACTGGATTCGAGTGATATGATTAATTACGCAAACTAAAGCAATAAAACAATCTAGCTCAAGTAAAAGGTGGAACATTGCTATGCAAATGCCCTTACTTGTAATTTAATTTATTACCCTTTGATTACCTTGGGAAATGTGTTGTCTTTATTCAACAAATGTAATAAGACATATGATTAACAGAGACAAAATATTCTTGCAGTGATTATTGGTGCATTTTAAAATAGGAGGGTAATATGTTACGTCAAGGTAATTTTTCATAACCATTATTCATGTACATGTTTTTTTATAAAAATTAAACATTTCGTCTGGACCGAATTTAAACAGTAGGTTCCGGACAATAACTTAGTATTCTTCTATTTACATTGCGATGTGCGAAATTTGAATAAATTAACGAGGGTGTGTAATGAGAATTTATGTTGACGGGTAACTAGCTTTTAACAGCAGTTTTGCTCGCATTACTTATTCATTTTTCTGGAACCATACCTTGTTATACGCTAAAGGTCGCTTTTTAATCAATACATATAAGACAGTTATCTACCTCTGTGTATTATTTTATCCAAATACTTTCTGCCGCTCTTGCTTCATTAAAAGTCCATACATTCAAAGTTTCTCGTATATAATATTAATGTGTATACAGGGTTATTTGAAAACACCGGTTACCTCTCAGGACTATATTACTAATATCATAAACAACAACTTTTGTTCTACGACTTTTTACAAAACATAATACATTTGCCAAAAACAAACCTTCAATATTTCGTTGTCCTATCTAACACATTTCAACTCTGTATTCCCCGCTCCCCTCACTTTTGTCGGTACTATCGCTTTCTTTTGCTTCGCATAGACTTCGTAACATTTAGAGCGTTGAATTTAAATATTTTTATTTTTGTGTGTAAATCTGATGCATTTTTAGAAGTCATAGAACATAAGTTGATTATGATGTTAGTAACGTAGTCCTAAGAGGTTACCGGTGTTTTACAAATAACCCTGTATAATATGTAATACTGACACAAGCAATTAACTAGTTAATCCGAGTATTGAGAAAAATCAATGCTGGTTTGGTTTGTTTTAACAAATCAAACCAGCATTGATTTTTTCATGGTAAAATAGATACACTTTATTGTACTGTTTTTTAAGCTTTATAATAGTCAAAAATAAACTCGTTGGCAGTAGCAATGATATTATTTTAAATTAGAATTTAAATAAAATAGGCAAATAAAAGCAGTGAATAATATTATATTTTTCATACATGACAAGAGTGACAGAAGTCAGTTATTACTTTTTACAATACTAATATTGGTACAACCAGTGTTGTCATTGTTAACCAAATAGGATTAACACCCCCCCGCAATGGCAACACCCTGTAAATAATATTTCATAATTGTAGATAGGTAAAAAAAAAAAATACACACAAAATACACAATACAAACACTTACACGAGACAACACACTAAAATATTAAAAATAAAGAAACCTAACCTAAGCCTAATCCGTTAGTGCATTTTATATGCTTAAGTTTTGGCAGTGGCTTGGTTAGCACATCAGAAATCATGAACTGTGTCGGTATGAACTTGAGGTCGATGTCATGATGTGATAGTGTGTCTCGTATGAAGTGGTGTTTAATGTCGATGTGTTTTGTGCGTGCATGATAGGTGTTATTATGAGCTAATTTTATGGAACTTTGACTGTCGGAATGAATGACAATGGGTTGAAAAGGGACGGCAAATATTTCTCTAATGAGAGTCTGGAGGTAGATGGCTTCTTTGCAAGCTTCGGCAAGAGCCATATACTCGGCTTCTGTGGTAGAGAGCGCGATTGTTCTTTGCTTGCGAGCCTCCCAAGAAACTGGACCACTACTCATTAGAAAAATATAGCCAGTGAATGACTTGCGGTCCACAAGATTGTTCCCATAGTCTGCGTCCACATAGCAAATAGGAAAGAATTGGTCCGTCTTTTTGAAACTAAGTTTCAGTCCTTTTGTGCCCTTTAAATAACGAAGAACGCGCTTAGCGGCCTTCCAGTGTACCCCCCCGTAATGTGCATTGAACTGTGACAGATAGGAGACCGAGTGAGCTATGTCAGGTCTCGTGCATATAGCAATGTACATTAAAGAGCCGATAAGCTCCTGATAGGGTACTTCTACGTTTTCGTCGTCTTTTTCCGGAATAGTAAGCTTTATTCCAGGTTCAAGTGGAGTGCTGACAGTTATTGCATCTGACATATTATACTTGTCCAATAATTTTTCAATATAATGAGTTTGATCCAGAGTAATACAGTCATCATTTTGTATGACTCTCATTCCAAGACAGTCTCTTAGAGCTCCGAGATCTTTAACAAGAAACTCATTTTTAAGCGCAATTTTAAAACTATCCTTCAAACTGTCGTTAGTACTAACAATGTAAAAGTCGTCTACAAATACAGCTACCACAAGTAAATCATTACCGTCACGCTTATAATACAGGCAATGTTCATTTGCTGTTTGTTTGAGAGACAACTTACGCATAACTTCACACACTTTTATATTCCACTGACGTGGAGCCTGTTTAAGGCCGTAAATAGCTTTTTTAAGCAGACATACTTTGCCTTTTGGATCATCAGAGAAACCTTCGGGTTGCTCCATATAAATCTCTTCCTCAAGATCGCCGTTCAGGAAAGCTGTTTCTACATCAAGATGGTCAACTTGTAGTCCACGATGTGCAGCAAATGCCATTAAAAGACGAACTGAAGACAGTCTAGCAACTGGCGAAAAAGTTTCGCCGTAGTCTACTCCTGCTACTTGTGTAAAACCTTTAGCTACTAATCTAGCTTTGTATTTTGTCACGTGTTCACTCGTATCTTTTTTAACTTTAAACACCCACTTACACTTGGTAGTTTTTCTACCAGCAGGTCTGTCTACGAGAAGCCAAGTTCCATGTTTCGATAACGAATCATATTCAGCCTGCATTGCTTCTAACCATTTTTCCTTTTTAGGATGTAATACAACTTCTCTGTAGGATTCTGGTTCCGAGTCATAAGTGATGTACAGATTTTCACCTAATCTTGCAGGAGGCCTCCTCTCTCGGGTTGGGTATCTCTTAATTGATTCTTGTGTTGGCTCTGCATTTGGCTCTAAATCGGGAACGTTTGAAGGAACTTCTGGTAATTCGGAATCCTCAGGTGCAGTTAAATATTCTGAAGTTGTCGACTCTGAGTTTTCAGAAGTATCAGGTCGTGGTTGAAGCTCTTGCTCTTGAGCTGGTACTTGATTATTTATTAATAACTCCTCATCGACGAAAGGTATAATTACCTCTTCATGCTGTAAGTTAGACTGTTGTTCAAGGCAAGTTGAATTTTTAATGTCACCATACATTTTGTTCTCTGTAAAAACAACATCTCTGGCTGTTATGATGATTCTAGGATTTTTTGGATCTATCAGCCGATATCCTTTACTTTCTGTTGAGTATCCAACGAAAATACATGATTGGGTTTTAGAATCCAATTTTGTTCGCTTTTCTTTAGGAACTAGAACGTGGGCTTCGCATCCGAAAACTCTTAAATGAGAAAGGTTAATCTTTCGCTTAGACCACACTTCTTCTGGAATTTTATTATTTAAAGATTGCGTAGGTACGTTATTCTTTAAATATATAGCAGTATTAACCGCTTCACCCCAATATGCCAAAGGAAGCATGGAGTATTTAAGCATTGACCTAGCTTTTTCGATAATGGTCCTGTTGGCACGTTCTGAAACACCATTCTGCTGAGGAGTATACGGTATCGTAGTTTGATGTACTATGCCGTTCTCTCGGAGAAAAGCAGCCATGTCTTTATTAACGTATTCACGACCGTTATCAGAACGTAGAACCTTTATTCGCTCACCAGTTTGATTCTCTACTAAATGCTTAAATTCTACAAACTTTATAAAAACATCAGCCTTTGATTTTAAAAGATATCCAAAAGTTTTGCGACTAAAATCATCTGTAAAAGTTAGTAAATAAAGAGCTCCGCCCCATGAGTGCGTACTCATAGGTCCGCATAAGTCTGTATGAATTAATTGTAAGACTTTACTCGATCTACTTTTTGACTTTTCAAATGGTTTTTTGGCAAGTTTACCTTGAAGACACGGAACACAAGGTTCTGTGTAAGTTCCACTGAAATCAATACCGGAACATTTATTTTTTAATATAGTCATACTTTTTGGATTAAGATGGCCAAGACGTCTATGCCAAAGCATAGCAGACTCTTTGGTGGGAGTATACAGAGCGCTTGGACTATTTATGTCAAGTTTGAACATGCCTTTATGGTTTGAACCTGAGGCAACGACATTACCTGTCACTTGACATTTACCACTTTGTAATATTTGAGCACCTCTAGATGTAAACAAAACATCAAAGCCCTTTGCTACAAGATTACTTACTGATAATAAGTTAGTTGCTAGACCAGGAATATAAAGAACGTCACTAATTTTAGTAACATTATCAGAAACATTTATATTGACAGTACCTTTTCCATGGCTAAGCAGTTTTTCGCTGTTTGCGACTGTAATAGGTGATACATGGGGGCTCATATTTGCAAACCAATCTTTCCTATTACTCATATGACAACTTGCGCCAGAATCTATGAACCAATCCTGTGAACCTGTGGGGAGAGCATTAGTGAAACAAGATGAAAGTGTAAATTGTGAAGTATAATTAGAAGAATTTTGGGCCGAAACAATATTTTTGTTGCTCACTGCCGAAACTTTTTTATTTTTGATTCTACACTTCGATACTAAATGCCCTTGCTTTTTGCAATACGAGCAAAAAATCTTCTTCTGCCCATTCTTGCCGTAAAGCGCTGCATTGGCAGGTCCAGTAGGTCCTTTTGGGGGAGATATACGCAGTTCCTCTTTCAATAATGCTGCTACTACATTCTCCGTAGTCAATTTCGCATTGGCATGTTCTAGTGCCATAACTAGAGAATGATACCTGTCAGGTAGTCCAGCAAGCATAATTATGGCCAGGAATTCATCATCCACGTTGGCTCCAATTGCTTGTAGCTCCTGTTGTACAGCGATACTAATATTAACGTACTCCTGCATACCCGTTGTCACACTAAAGCTGTTGGCCAAGAGTTTTTTCATCAGCGCAAGTCTCCTTGTTAAGCCGCTGTCTGCATACGCCTTTTTTAGGGTATTAAATGTTTCATAAGCAGTTTTGGCAGATCTTATGACTGGGTATACCGACTCGTCACACGACAGGCAGATTTTTGCTCTTGCTTTTGCATCTTTCCTTTTAATGACGGGATCAGTTATGTCGACCTTGTTACTTACGACATCCCAAAGATCTTGCTCTACCAGCATGCATTCAATACTGAATGCCCAGTTAGGAAAATTATTCCCCGTCAATTTTTTGAAACTTGACGAACTCGCTGGATTCGCTTCTTGCATGTTGCTGGTCATCTTTTATTATATAATACTCACGTTTATTCTGGGCCCATAACCAATTAGAATTTAAATAAAATAGGCAAATAAAAGCAGTGAATAATATTATATTTTTCATACATGACAAGAGTGACAGAAGTCAGTTATTACTTTTTACAATACTAATATTGGTACAACCAGTGTTGTCATTGTTAACCAAATAGGATTAACATTTTATATGTTTACCTAGGTATATACAACACACGTTATGGTACAGTTACATAAATTTGGTTTCACACAATTATAAAAATAAATATGTAGGTATAATTGATATGGTAAAATTCTAAATCCGTTACCAACGGAACCCTAATTAAAGCCTTACTGGAAGTAACGCAAACAATCCTTGGGAAATACCTAATTTCACATGTGTTTTAAGTCACAACTTACTTAAATAAACATAATACAACGCTATATATTCCATTATACTTGTATTTCCAGTCCGAAGACTGAACATCGTTTAAAGTATTTAAGATTCTGATACTAAATAAGAAACTGAATATTTTAATTTTTAATTTTGAGAAAAATATTTTATTCAGACTTGCAAAGATATTCGGTTGTGTGAATTGAATTTGGTGTGATTAAAATTGTGTTGTTTAAAAGGAAGAAATTAAGAGTTTAAGCCTTAGCTAGTTCAATGTTAAACTTTAGTAATTTTCTTCCGAGCACATTATGTGTATATTATTTATGGTAAGTATTTTTTTACATATAGGGGACTATATAAAGGTGTTTTCAATAAGAACTTTGTTTTAAAAATAAAACGATAAATTTTGAAGAGAGTGATTTAAAGTTTTTTTGTATACCTACATTTTTTTGTTTGTTTAGTTAACGGAAACCTTTACCAATAGCTAAATATCAAATTTGAGATTGATAAAATTAGACCACCGGCAGGACTCGAATCTGTATCCTAGGTTTAACACGAAAAAAAAAGTTTAGTTTGGCAATAGGCATGAAGAAAAAAAAATCTATTTAGTCCGTCAGTTAGATTACTAAATAATATTGAACACGCGCTGTATCATCCTATTTTTTTGTTTTAGGACCAAAAAAACGTATACGTGTCCAATATTTTTTTGTAATCTAACTGATGGACTAAATAGATTTTTTTATTCTTTATGCCAATTATGAAAAATGATCAGATAAATTCCCACCACGAACACAGTTACAAAGTTCTTGTTAAAAATCGATTATCATACATATAGATATCTAAGTAGGTACATTGCTAATTGCCTACACCGATTACCGATAACGCCGAGACTAATTATTTTGTTGCATTGTCGATACAGGTATTTTAAATGGAATTAATTAAGAAGTTACAGCGTTTTAATGTGTAATCTTTTTCTTGTTTTATAACTTCATGTATATAGAATATTAACCCTTAAACCCTACCCATTCCTGGAGAAACACTATTACTACCCAGGGGTTTTAAGGACCCCAGTACATAAAAAAATATACTTACAAAATAAAAAATAATTTAATTAAAATTATTATTTAATATTATTAAGTGCTTATTTAACAATACAAAATAAAAACTTAATTGTTTTTGGTAACACATTCTTGGCACATAGCCTCAGTGTGTTCACCGCAAAGATGTTTTTGGCACTTGCCACAGGTGACCTTGGTTTTCCGGTCCTTACCCTTTGGGTACATGGCACATCTTTTCTCCGCAGTGGGAGCAGAACTTGGTTCTTGCAATGGCCGCTTCTTTTGCAAGATTCCACCTAGGAGAACTTGAAGATTCATGGGCAAAGAGGGCCATGTAAATCGTTCTTCCATTTGAGGGGTGATCAGATCTAAGGCAAGTTTTTTCAAGAAATTACGTCTTTTTGTAGCTCTTTTCGTGGCCATTTTTAGCAAGACATATGAATTAACACCTACTATATTCAGGAAGCCATAAAAAATTGCCATTGGCCACCATTTTGATCTCCTAGACACGCTGTACTTATATTGCGTTATTACTACCCTGGGGTCTGACAAACCCGTAGATAGCAATAAATCCGTCAAAACAGTGAAAGTGCTGACGCTCGACTAATGACAAGATGGCCGCCGACGTCATTACTGATTAGACTCGAGTGACATAAAAGTGCGTTCAATTATTGCAAAAATATTTAGAAATATTCATCCTCTGGGGTTTGCTGGACCCCTGGGTAGGGTTTAAGGGTTAATAGAACATGATTTTAGTAGTAGTTACTGAAAACAACGTTTAATATTAGCCGAATGTAGTTGATTTTTTTGCGTACAAATACACCTCGTTAGATTGCATAATAATATATGTATTTATTAGCTGTGACTTAAATGATAAAATACACTCAGTCAACAAAGTCTCGGGAATGGATGATTAGTTCATGGTTCCAAATTGAAATTTTTGTTTTTTTTTGTTGTTGTTAGATTGGCATGACTGTTTTCCATTTTGGAGCAGAGTTTGAATTGCATCTGTTATTTTATATTAAATACAGTGCTGTTTTAGTTATATGATATCTAGCGATATTATCATATCTAGTATATTGCTTTTTACTTAGGTACTTTTAAGAAGTGTAGCTTGCATTATTCGTACGTCGGCAAATATCTACAATAAAGTAAAGTTACTATTTTATTCATGGATTCACAATATGGCACTCTAAAAATACCATTTAAATTATAAATAATACTTAAAAACTTATCAGCAACGCGTGAGGGATTCCTTTCGTGTTGCGAACGTCCATAGGCTACGGTAACAACTTACCATTAGATGGACCACATAGTTGTATGACTAAGACTAATAGTTGAGTTGTATCCGGTATAGTACATATTATAAATATATACGAGAAAGTTTGGATGGATAGATGTTTGTCAATCACGCAAGAGCGGCTAAACTGTTACTTTTAAATATGTATTGATTAAAAAGTGACCTTAATACCAGAAAAGAGTCTTCTAATTAAGTTGCACAGTTATATCTTTTAATATTTTCAGCCAACTCCAACTCGTGGCAGGGTTTTTAGAGGTGATTCCTGGAGGGTACCTAGTTTCAAAAATAGTGCAATCAAAACACGATGAATATACATTTCCTCATAATTTTATATTTGGTGTATCATCATCGGCGTATCAAGTAGAGGGAGCTTGGAACGAAGACGGTATTTCAGTTTTTTATCTGTAATTTACATGCTTAATTATACATACTTTTTACGTTAAAACAATGCCAATCTTTAACTCTATACTATGTTTGTTTTATTATTTATGTTTGTTTGATTGAACAGGACTCAGGTACTACTGGTCTGATTTTTAATTAACTGGTTGTAATTTGTTAGATTGAAAATGCTATAATAGTAAATAGATAATTTCTATGGAGTTGTTACGGGAATAGAAGTTACGCTGGTGAAACCCCGCGCGGGAAGCTTGTATAACATACAGTTACAATTTACAGTATATTACCTTAATCTTACGGTTAATTAGATCTATTTAATTTTATTGAGTAAAGTTCAATAATGTTACAATTTCAAATTAAAATAAACTAATACAAAATATCCTATAAAAAATAATATAGACATCACAAAAAAATGCAATTATATTTTAATTTATATTGACGCATAACCACTCGTCGGTTGAAATTGAAATACTTAAAGGGTTTAATTGATGAAATAGATGCAAAAATCCAATATTTATTAATTTACTTATTTTTTTCTCTTATGTGGCCGTGTGGTTTCTGGCTTAGATTACACCACCCCATATCTTCGTATGGATGTCGTTCCCTTACGACATCGACTCACACAAAGTCAAAGTCAAATTAGTGATTATGACAATATCCCTCAACGACCCTGACTTGCCAAGATCTGTTAAGAAGGAAGCCCATGTTCAGCAGTGATACAACGCAATGGGCTGATACTTATATAAATACATTTATGTAATAATTTTATAATTTAAATCTTAACTTAATTTTAAATTATACTGCATGTACACGCTATATCAATTTGGTTTGTGTGCGCTTAATAAATAATATATTTTTTTTAATATTACTTGTAGAGTTTTTGTACACCACTAGTATTCTTGTTAACTACTCGTGCTAAGCTAAAATGCTTGTGCTACGAGTGGTAGTGCATTGGATGGGGATCGATCCGGTGACCAGATGATCGCAAGTTCGACGCCCTAGCCATTCCTTACATATTTTTTTGTTAATTATTATAGGAAAAGGCGAAAGCCAATGGGATTCATATCTTCATCAAAATCCAAATTTTACCAGAGATGGCTCAAATGGAGATTTTACTGCAGATTCATACCACAGGTACAGGGAGGACATTGAGCTGATCAAGGGACTTGGCGTTGATTTCTACAGGTTGTCAATATCGTGGTCCCGGTAAGTTGCATTAAAAATGAACTGATCAAAGGGATAAAATATTTTATTGGGTATTTTTTTAGCTAGTTTAAAGAATAAAGATTGCTTGTTTGTCTGCAATACATGTGCTCCACCATTAAAAAGCTACTTTATCCTTTACCATAGGCTATTTAAACATGGAACGGGTGCTACGCGGGTTGAAACCGCACGCGGGAAGCTGGTATATTATAAAGAGGTTAAGTTTGTGAGGTTGTAGGGGGTAGTCTCGGGATCCATTGAACCGATCTTTAAAATTCTATTACCCATAGAAAGCCACATTATTGGCGAGTCTCGTAGGGTTTGTTATAATTAGAGGTGCCTACGGGAACATGATCTACGTGGTTGAAACTGCTGTAATATATATACTATACAAATAGGTATTCCATTAATGAGTGAAAAAACGAAGAAAATGTATACTTTTTAATAATAACATGTTCTAAAATAAATAAGACCACGGTTTTCATATTTAAATTATAATATTTAATCTTAGATACTAATATTATAAAGAGGAAAGTTTGTACTTTTATATTTTTGTATGTTTGTTTCAAATAAACTCAAACTACTGAACGGATTTCGATAATTCTTTCACCATTAGAATGCTACATTGTCCCTGAGTAACATAGTCTGTAAAAGTCCACCCGTGCGAAGCCGAGGCGGGCCGCTAATTTAAAAATATAAAAGTAGATGTATGTTTTCATTTGTTTTACTAGGTACCTATGAGGTTTTCCAATTTAGCACATCATAGGTATATGTTATTGCATATTTTACACGCGATGTAATAAATATTTAATTAATCATATCGCACGTAAAATATTAATCATTCATATATACCTACCTACTTAACTAATAAAAATATTGTTGTAAACATTTATACCATCTAAAGTATTTTTACAGCTTATTACCGAATGGGACTTCAGACAATATTAACAAACAAGGCGTTATATATTACCGCAGACTTATAGAAGAACTATTGAAAGTGAATATTAAGACAGTTATAACTTTGTACCATTGGGATTTACCAACTGTATTTATGAACATGGGAGGCTGGACCAACCCTGTTATAATAGATTACTTTGAAGACTACGTGCGAGTTGTTTTTGGTTTGTTTGGAGACCTCGTTAAGATATGGATCACTGTAAATGAACCTCATATGAATTGTAATAGTGTAAGTGAATACATTTTTTATGATTCTAACATTTTATTACGACCACCGGCGGCAGGACTTAAACTATAAACATAGATAGCTACACTTTTTATATTAGTAGGTATAAATGGATTATTACGTTATTATTTTTGAAGTTTCAGCCTTCGGAAGGTGTAGTTCAGTAACCATTTCCGTTCCTACCTTCATCTTTGTCATATTAGTAAACGTAGATTTTAACGGCTTGTCATTGGATTATAGTGACAACGCCAGTTAAATGTTATATTTATGAAATTTTACAGTAACATTCGTTGAGACTGTCTCATTTTTTAAGCAATAATACATACCTACAATCGTAATTAGCGATCCCCAAATGCATGTGTGCAGGAAAAAATTGGACAAATGTAGTTGATCATTCAACTACGGAGAATAGTGACTTAGAGGTTATCGAAATAAAACATTCATTTTCCTCATTTCTTAGTTAAAGGTAGCTGCATCTTTCGATAATGCTTAGCATTATTTGGAATATAAGTGAATATTTAAACGTGAATGACGACTCTCGCATACGCATCTCCTATACCTTTTTCCTTTTTTGAAATATACTTCTCATATTTCCAAAAAGGAAAAAAAGTATAGATATTATTGGATAAATTATGATAAACACGGAATTTTATATTTCAGGGTTATGGTGGCATAGAGTCCTGGCCAACGGTGCCAAATATATCGTCACCAGGATTAGGTATATACAAATGTTTTCATCACCAGCTCTTAGCTCATTCCAGAGCATATCAAGTGTACCATCATGAATTTCGGCCTTATCAAAAAGGTTTGTATAACTTTTATAGCATTTTAGATCATGACTACATGCAGAGTCATTTTAGGAACTTAAGATCATAGCGTTAGCTGCTTGAGTCGGTGGATATTATTAAAGTGATAAAAATAAAAAAATTGCCAAATGGTTAAAATTTGTAACTATACCAATTCTAACAATGTACGGGATGAGTTGCACTAAGTTAATACACTTTCAAATAATCCTGTCTTTCGGTTATAACTTTGTTGACTTTCAAAAGAGTTTTTGGCACTTATCTTCAATAGTTGTCATATCACGAACTCTTTATCAGATGTATTTGAATTTTGGTATATAATCATAGAATATAAATGAATTTAAAAGTTTGAACGTAAACTGTACGTGATCACCAAAGCTCATCTTTTATATGGCTATTTTGATTTGTCTTGGCAAGGTGAGAGCGGATATACCTGATGCCTGTTCTTCAATTAAAACTAAACTATTTATTTTGTACAATGAATGCCGAGTATGTTTTTCGTTATTCAAAAATAATAAACAGTAAAGTTTTAGTAAACCGGGTTACAGGGAAATAGTGTAATAATTTTCAGGTCATAACATTGAACTACCTACTAAAACTGTAGCATAACTGTGTGTTACTCCAGTACGCTGGCTAGTGGGTGTAGGCCGTGAGATATTAGTTTAGCAAAGCTATCTGATAATGTATAGCTTGCCAATGTGGCTAGTTCGCTTTACATTATTCAAATAGTTTCTAGTACAGGTACTAACTAATGTGATCTATGTTGCCTTTTAGCTTATCGGCTAATGCTGGATGGAACTTGGTTCATAGCGTCGACAAGACAGTGTTTATAACGTGTATTACTTTTTATGTTTATACTTAATAATTTGGCTATCATCGTCATCAGCCTACATAACGTTCAGGGCTGTAAATATATCTTACTCGAAGGAGGTTTAACACGTTGTTACTACGCTTGACAGGCGAGTTGGCGATTATTGTAACCTCTGCTCATAAAAAAATTGAAAAAAAAATCCTGTGAAATCTTTCATATCTTGATAAAGACAAAATATTTTAAGTTTAATAAGGTGAACGACCACTGGTAGTGTAAGGCCATTCATTATTACGTCAATACAGACTCGGAACAACCAGTTATCAATTTTGAATATATTTTAAAAATGTTATATTTATGTCTTGAAAATGAACAATACCTACAGAAGTGGTATAGTTTTGTATATATTATTATATGTATATATCTTTTACATGCATTACACATTCGTAATTTAATTTTCTCTCTATACACATGTACCTACATTGTTTTGTATCGATAATATTAGAAAATGATAACTATTGTTTTGTTTCAGGCGTTATTGGCTTAACTTTGGATGCAGCTTGGGTCATGCCGAAAAATCCTCTTAGTTCGTATGATCAAAAAGCGGTAAATCGTTATCTTCAGATGCACGTTAGTATTGAAATGATAATTTAATAAGTATTCAAATAATAATTATTATTTTTAATATGAAATATTAAGCAGCGCGGTGAGAAGTGACTTAGGAACACTAAATAAATAAAATGACCAAATATATAACGAAAATTTAAAATATATTTTGTTTTTATTTAGGTTGGACTTTTCATGCATCCTATATTTTCAAAATCTGGCGATTATCCACCGTTGGTTCGTGATTTGGTGGATAGCACGAGTTTTCTGCAAGGCTTTAGACGTTCACGACTGCCTTACTTTACTCAAAAAGAGGTATGTACCGATTTTTTTATAACTGCCGCTTGGATTTATGTAAATAAATACCTAAGTGCTGACTATAATTGTATATCATGAAATTATATAAGTATTTTGAGAAGTAGAAGGCAGCATAAGTATCTCCAACTTACACAATCCCACTATCAAATAACAGTGATCATTGATATTGTGTTCTTATGCGTGAGTGTAGTCATCGGAGCTCACGAGGAGAAAGGAAAAGGACTGGTAGTATTAGGGCGGCTGGTCTACAATTGCTGGACGGGCACAAGCTGTACTAATATTAAGATACCCCTATGCCACTTACCAGGTGAATACGAATTACATGCCTGGTCAAGTATATTAAAATACTTAATTATCGACCTGAACCAAGTATGTATTTTAAAGTACGAACATTCTTTTTTAGAATTTAAACTTTCGTGAGTGGTACACATATTTAAATTAAGTATCCGGTTGTACTCACGATTTGTTATCATCGGATATGTCCAACTAGTTTCGAGACTGGTAGGATTAGGGCGGCTGGTCTACATTTGCTGGACGGGCACTAGCTGTACTATTATTTAGATACCCCTATGCCACTTACCAGGTGAATACGGTTACGGGTCACATGCCTGGTCAAGTATTTTAAAATACTTGATTATCGACTTGAACCAAGTATTTTTAAGTACGAACATTCTGTTTTAGAATTTAAACTTTCGTGAGTGGTACACATACTTATTTATATCAAGTATCCGGTTGTAGTCACGATTTGTCATCATCGGATATGCCCGACTAGTTTCGAGACCATCTCGTTAGTTGCCCGTCGCCACGCCGTCGAGTCGACTACTCCAATGGACGATCTACTCCTCTCGGGATGGTCCCGAATCTAGTCGGACGTATCCGATGATGGCACGTGAGTACAACCGGATAGTTAATAAAAAGACGAACTATGTATATAAAGTATTATTTTCCATAGATTCAAGAATTACGAAACAGTGCAGATTTTCTAGGATTAAACCATTACACAACGTCCCTCGCCTCCAGTTCCTCAATGGAAGAGGAATGGTCTGTACCATCTTATAATCATGATACCGGTGTTAAAACAGAACAGAATGCTTCTTGGCCTGTACCTGGGCCAGTTTGGCTATCGGTAAGTTTATTGAAGAATTACTACTGATGACACATTTACAGGGTAACTTATGTGATTGGCTGGTTCCCCGAGTGCTAAATACTTTGCACAACACATAAGCATTTCCATTCAACGGTGCAATACTGCCAGCATTCTGTGAACGTTGCCAAGTAGCATAGATTTAGAATCGTTAGTATTTTATAAGTTTTAGATTTAGATAAAATAAGCTTTTTTATTCGTAGTAGGTATATGTAGGAACTCTGTATAATAAAAAAGTTAAATATTTATATTATAGTCATTTCTTATTCTTATCTTAGGTAGGAAATCAATCAGAAGTCTGATTGTAGGATTAAAGCGGTAAAAACAATAAATAAAAAAGAAGGTTTTGATATTTTAACCTTGGATTTAATCGTATGTGATGATATATGATGTGAATCTTATAAATTTGAAAGTAACTAGGTCTGCTCACTTTATACGCTTTCACTCCTTTATATTATATTTTGATTATATTTGGTACAAATGTAGTCCTTGGAAAATTTTGTGACTAGGTACCGAAAATAAATATTCCATGTCAGCAAAGTTTCGGGCAAACGTTAGCAAAGATGCTGATTTAAGTACTTTGGTTTGTTCAATATCGAAGAATTTTCGACAAATCATACAATTGCCAGACACAAAGAATTCTCGAAATGGCAACATTATTAACGCCCACACAAAAATATTTGTAGGTACGGGAATCGAAATCGTTATACGTGGGCGCAATAGCAAGGCTATCATATCCTACCTCTAGTAATTGTGATCAGTCTTAGAAGAATATAATAGTCGTTTATTCCATAACAGCTATCGAAAATAACTGTATCGATTCGAAAAATAATCTGGATAGCATAACTTAGTTTATTATTTAGAGACAAAAAGTACCTTTTATAGCTACCAATAGTAAACATTTTTTCATCGTAAGATTTTTTACCAGCGAATAATTTTGATATTTGAATCAACAAACCTTGAATATTTAAACAAGGAATTTTGCACAAAAAATAAAGTATAATGTTCCGATTTTAATTTAATACAATAAAAAAAACATCTGTTTTATGTATGTGCTTTTTAATATTCTGTTTAAGGTGTATCCACCCGGAATGAGGAAATTGCTAAATTGGATTACATACACGTATGGTAGTAGTGTACCCATTATAATAACGGAGAATGGTGTAGCAGATCATGGCCAAATCGAAGACTATGAAAGAATCTCTTACTATAACGAATATTTGAATGAAGTTTTAAAAGCAATTTACGAAGATGGCTGCAATGTGATAGGATACTTTGCTTGGAGTCTTATGGATAGCTTTGAGTGGTACGACGGATTTACGTAAGTATGCATTGAACACGATATGTATAGTAAAAAATATTAAGGAGATTTCCCTTAAAAATATACCTTCTACAAACCTCAACATTTGTATTACCAAATTTAACTCCGCCAAAGTTATTCTTCTAATGTACCCAATTTTCTTAGTGATGTTATTAATCCACATCAACACAAAATAAAAAAATAGTTTTCTTATTAACCCGGAAATCTTCTTCTAAATTCGAATATAAAACCCAGTCGATTAAAATTGATTAATAACGTTTAATTTGAATGAATACTAGAATAGTCCATTGTGATCATTGGGTGTCGTTAGAGGGTACGGTAAGGCAACCTGATGGGTGAACAGCAGTACCTATCAGCTCAAGGTTACTTAGCATCTTACTCTTATCACTAATCCGTTGCCTTAAGCGGGGATCATGACGATAACAATCCTGGATAGCCAAGATCTGTTAACTCTATGCTGATCTTGGCTAGCTAGACAGTAAGTAGAGGCAGTAAACAGGCTGTAAAATTGAAGTGAAAAGAATTGAGTATGCTCGCTTATATCATTAGAATAGATTACTCTACAAATATGCAAGAATAAATCATTTTATAATGCGAAAGAAGACCAAGGATTTTTGAGAGGTATTACGATAAATTCTCATCTTCTTTGTTTATTTTTTCTAGGAGCAAGTTTGGCCTCTACCATGTGGATTACAGCAGTCCTAATAGAACCCGAACAGCAAAGCTTTCTGCAAAGAATTACCGAGAAATAGTGCGCACGCGCAAAATAAACTTTAATTATTTAACAAAATCTAATAATTACACAGAACATTGAATAACTTATTTAAAAAAATAAAGTGTTTGTAATGAAATCGAGTGTTGATTTTTTAACGTATTTATTTTAATATAACAACGTTAAATATATAAAAAAACTAATAACTGTCAATTAACGAAATGTGATGAAAATTATAGTACAAAAGATGAGATAGATGTTATTATTTCAGCGGCTTATTTGATTAAAATTTTAACTTTTCCTACCTTATGTTTATTTAGTTTCTAGTTCAGCACAACTGGAACTTAAATCTACATATTATCTTCTTTTTGATATTATGAAAATAATACATTTTATTAATTTTTTGTATCGTATTTATATAACACACCTTATTATATAAAAGAATACCATCAGGTGAATAAGGTGTCCTCTTTAACTAAACTAAATAACTAGTTATTTTAAGGGGACACAAAACACAGTGATTTATTAAATTTTATCACATACTTGCCGTCTCACCCGATTTTGATGTAGATCCCGTTCCTGTTGTAAGCTATAGCCCTTAAAACCCTTAAGCCTTTGACACTCACAAATTTCTATTGTTACAAAAGGGTTTTTTTTAAGATGGCTTCCGCATTAAGGTAATAAATCACTGTGTCGCGATTTAACAATGGACATAAAGCATACCCAGATTTATAACAATTATTTGTGGGTCACACAAATAATTGTCGCAGGTGGGGATGGGACATCAGGTCTCAGAAGCCTCTATCGTAACCACGGATCCGCCTGTGCGATCAATATTAATATTGGCACAGAATTTCATAATCATTTCAATAAATCCAGATATTAGCCTGTACAAACTTACAAACATTAACTTTTTATAATATTAATTATAGATAAAAGGAAATACACATTAATAATAAATAAAATTGTAGTGTTCAATTTATTCAGTCCCTACTAAAGGTCTTTCTTCCTTCTTCTTTTTTAATGAGACCATAATAATTAAAATCTTTTATAATTAGCACACACTATCGATACTGTGAGTTTATTCGTTACAAACAAACATAATGTCTTTTCGCTTTATAATATTAATATTGAGAATAAAATCTATAAAATGTATGCCGCATCAATTTATTTAAACGGCTGTCAGTATGAAGGTAAAAATAGCCTTTATCTATAGATAAAGGCTATTTTTAATATATTAATATATAAAAAAAGTTTTGTGTTTTTGCTCAATTCTTTAATAGTTTTTACTATAGTTAGGCATTTCTAAATCTTTTCTTTTGTAATATTTAAGGAGAGAACAACCTCCGTAGCGTATTTGTATAAATTCTAAGATTTCTTTCCGGGTCTGGTTGGTTGAGGGAGCACCCTCCGTGCCTCGGAAAGCACGTAAACTAATCCCTCCCACACTTCCGCCACTGTAACTCCTGTAAGCCAGGATCAACAGCGGCACACACGAAAGAGGCTCTAAGCTGTTAGGATAAGGCTGGTCCCGGGACACCTAAATGTCTTGGATCCCGCATCGAATTTAATCAGAAAGTTTATAGGAGGAGTTGGAAAGTAAAATTCCACTTCCCTCCAGCGCAATCGGGAGACATAAATGAACGAATGAGATATTTAACCTCAGGAAAAGACACTTACAATTGGATAAGCCAATTGCAAAGCACCACGGACAATGTCTTTTTTTTTTAAATAAAAGGTCCTATTTTTATGTGAGCTGTTATGTTTGAGTCCAGTAGTAAGTATGACAGAACCGTTTAAACGCACGGAAGTTTCTCCTATTGTTTGTTTGTTTGCATTTACATACTAAACATTATAAAGCAAGCGGCCCGATTTTAAAACTAGAAAGCTACGTTCAGGAGTAACATAGGCTGTATTTCTTAATGAAATTCCCCCGGGAACAGGAGGTAGGCAGGTGAAACCGCACTCGGTTAGCTAGTATCACAATAAATATGTAAATGAGCTGCGTAAAACTGCTGGCGTAAATTGAATAATAGGTAGGTATATTTCGTTTGTACGAAGACAGGTATTATTGTAATCGCATGTTCCATTGACGGTAATTGGATGTCTTTGTTAACAAAACATGAAAAATTATAAACATATATTACTTTTTAAATACAAAGAAACTGTCTACTAAAATATGTATCACAAAACGTATTATTGCTTCTTATTTTGAATAAATATGTTATCTGAGTGACTACAAGGCTTATTGTAGTTTCGATCCTGCCTGGTAACTAAAGTGTCGGTATTTTAATTAAATTGAAACCAAAGTCAGTATTAAATTAAATATATCATAATTGAACAATAACTAGTGCGTTTTATTTAAAAGTTAATTTATCACGTACTGAAGGAAAATTGCAGTATATATATACGACTTTTACACAATTTGGACCATCTGTGAGAACTTATAGGAAATGCAAAAAAATTGAATGTGTGAAAAAATGTTTTCCTTTATTCAAGTTTCTACAATTGGAGTAATTCTGATAACTTTTTGGTAAGCAATCATAATGGTTTTCGTTACACTTTATAATAAGTAATAAAAAAGTACTAAATAGTCCAAGTGCAATTGGCACTCGCACGCGAAGGGTTCGGTACCATTTCTGTCTACCTGTTGCCGTTATTGACATCGAGCAAAAAAGGCCAAATAAACAAAATGACTGATTTTATTTTCAGTATAAGTTGTTATAGCGGCAGCAGTAATACATTATTTGTGAAAATTTCAACTGCCTAACTATAACGGTTTTTGAGGTACAGCCGGGTGACAGACAGACAGACAGCGAAGTCCTAGTAATAGGGTCCCGTTTTTACCCTTCGTGCACGGAACCCTAAAAAATGGGCTGGAGAATACAAGTATTACCAGCTTTACACACGTTGTCCGTTGCACCCGTAACATAACTCCCGTTCCCGTACGCACTTCCTAATTAAATATTAAACCCCACCCATTGCAGTACCGACGAGAACCCACTTGTAACACAAGCATTTTAGCTTAGCACGAGGGGTTTACAAGAATACTAGTAGACTACAAAACATTGCTAGTAATAGTAAAAAAAAAAAAATAGCCTTCCTCGATATGGGGACTATCTAACACTGAAAGCTTTTTTTCAAATCGGATCAGCAGCTGCTGAGATCCGTTCAAGCAAACAAACAAAAAAACAAACTGTTCAGCTTTATATAATAGTACAAATGTGCACCAAATGTTAGGTATCAGTTCTCAGCGCCCCAGTAATATGGACACAAGGATGTATGGGCGCGAGGAGGAAGACAAAGTCGGTAGTTCCGGAGCCTATTCAATGCAACAATCGGTTAAATCTCTCCTCTTTGTAATATTCGTACAGGACAAAAGTTTACCAAGACTCCGCGATATTTTTAAAGATTTAAACATTAGACATAAGTCATAAAGTCATAAGTCATTTATTTCATCACAATATACATTGTATAGAAATTACACAATAAGTTTTAAATTGAGACACTAGAACATCATTCACAGACGCTTGAAATGGTTCCTTATTTCGGAATCTTAAAATAATATAATGCCTACTGAAATGAAATAGTTTATTATTAACGTAGACGAATAATTAGCACTTGTTATACTTCATTGACAATGCATAACACATTTAAGTAATTTTTTTGATATACCTTCTCTATTGAGAACAATATTTTTAACATTATATACAGGTCTTTAATAAATGGTATACTTTACTGTATGGTCACTTATGTTAAACTTCTATTATAATCTTATTTTAAAAATCAATAACATATAATTATATAGATATACCTATATAAACTACTGTTGTATAAATCATGGTACGGACCCTTCGTGCGCGAGTCCGACTTGCACTTGGCCAGTTTTTAAGTGTTATCTACCTACTGTAACAATATTGAGTTGATTTCAGTTTTCTACAACCGACTAATGGAAGACAAGTAGATGTGCCCAATAGAAGAATGAATTACACATTTCCTCGTAATTTTAGATTTGGTGTATCTACATCTGCATATCAAATAGAAGGAGCTTGGAATGAAGGCGGTATGGTATATTCTAAAACAATGTTCCGTAATTTTTTTGTGTTCCAGATACATCTAGAATGATTTAAAATTGTGGACGTACAACATAAATTAAAAATAAACTACTACTAAAACTCATGTAAACAGTATAATGATACTGAAAAAATCCTTGAAGTGGTGACATGAACAATTTTAAAAGAGTTTTTACACAATTAGACTGTAGTACGATTGCTGCAATCCGCAATTGCTGTAGTCATTGAATGCACACACATACTCACACACACATTCCCACACATACACACGCATATAAATTATTTTTGCTGTTTGTCTTTGTTTAATTATCTTATTTAGGTGTAATTTAAACTGTGGCATATAAGGACGGAGGCCTGGTGTCCTAAAATACAGGCTTAGGCTTAGTTTAGACTCCAGATCTCCAGATTAAGCATGTAAAACAATTTTGTTATTTGTGGTGATGAAATAACAAAAATATATAATTATAAAAATAAGTTATTAACCCGCCACTTGTGACGTGAATTTGACGTGAAGCAGTTTTTGAACACAACTATGTTGCCAAAATGTTGTGTTAAGGGTGAGTTCACGACGGTAGTGCAATGGGTGGGGATCGAACCGGCGACCACACGGTCGCAAGTCCGAAGCCCAAGCTACGGCCGCTTCGATATTCAATATGATCGAAGTGTGTAAATATTTTTCTTTCGTCGGTCAATTTAGCTTTATGAGATAACTTTATTTTTCCGAGGCACACTAACTAGCGACCACGGCATACACTTTGAGGTACACTGTTCTAGAACATGTATTTGTACATTACATTCTTCACACAAATTAGTCGTTAGCCAATGTACGCAATTGCGTCTGTTTACACTAAAATAATATACATAAGTATATTACATCATTTATTAAAATCAACTTTGATTATATAAGTGCGGTTCAATGATCTTTAAAAATGTCAACCTTGACATTTTAATTTATAGTAAATGACCAACATATAACAGTTTTTTTTACATGTAAATAGAGGAAATAGAGCTCAAATGTTTCAACATTTGTTTTTACGACGGGTTTAATTTATTAAGAAACATTGACAAAGATTAAAAAGCAAAATGTGATTTTACTTCTTTTTAATTTTACTTCTTAGGCTAAACCCACATTGGGCGTGCGCGTTCGTGTAACGTGTGTTACTGTGGGGTTCAGTTGCGAATCCGGTGTTCACGTGGCGTCGTTCCCATAAAGACGCACACAGGATCGCGTATACATAGCCTTAGTATAAGCAAAAGTAATAAAAATAGTTCAGTACCTAGTTTAGGCATTAAGATTTAACAGCCAGAGTTGTATTGACATTAAACATATTCACATCGCATTTTTATTATTTATAATCGAACTGCTATAGTTGCACTGTATTCAATTTTTATCTATTTTAGGTAAGGGTGAAAACCAATGGGATACATATCTACACGAGCACCCAAATTTTACAATAGATGGCTCCAACGGAGACATTGCTGCAGACTCTTACCACAAATATAAAGATGACATCGCAATAATCAATGAACTAGGTGTCAGCCATTACCGCCTGTCTTTATCCTGGTCGCGGTAAGATAATTTCTAGTAAATAAAATTATGCCGTCACTATGCTATTGTTATATTATTGAAGATAAAAGCGAGTAGGGTTTGAGCCTTACTAAATGATTTGAAAACTACAAACTAAACTAACTGCGGAAGAAGCACCCCTTGTGAGGCTTTGACGTTGGTTTAGGATGGTCGCTGGCCGGAGGATTGCGGAATGACGTTTAGATTTTTATGGGAATGTTGCGCAGCTGTCGCTTTACTTCACAGTTCGCGGGCCTCTGAGTCTCTGTTAGGTACAGAGACTCAGAGGCCATCCCAAGGTTCATAGAATTGGTCAGGAGAAAATTCATAACTCCCCGCGAAATTTTGCTCTATTATCAAGAGTTTCATGGATAACGTGGCTTCTAATAGTTATAGTATTTTTAAATTGATTCAGTTAATCTTTTTTCTTTGCATATAATATTATATATAATTATAGGTTGTGTATCAAAAAATTGTATCGACCCCTGAACAGGAAGTTTGTGCGGTTGTCCATCTATTTCTTGACGATCTCGTTAAAATAAATCCGTTGATCGATTACGTGATCCATCTCCGGTCTCATCTCAGATTGTCGCCCATCATTACTGACGATTAGGAAATTGAATTTTTACCTGTTTTCACCAAGATACGCCACGCAATTTCCCCTAAAGCTGTTTTGTATCTTTCTTATTTAAATTAAAACCCAAATTATTTACTGCAAATTCCGTTCTGCAAAATGTGTCGAAATACTGAAATGCACGTTTTTAAACCGCGGTCCTGCTTACAAGAGCCATGCATAAAGTGCAGGAAGGACAATAAAAAACCATGCAAAAATATAACCACCAGACGGGTCTTAGGCTGGCGATGGTATTTTGCGCGGAATTGTGCGGAATGAACATTAGTTATTTTGTGTTTTGATTAGGATTGAATTAAATAAATATGAATTTCTTTAAAGTAACGCCTGATTCTATTAATTGTATGTTTAAATTTTTTGCAGTTTACTACCTAATGGAACTATTGATAATGTTAACATAGAAGGCGTTAATTACTACAGAAAATTGTTAATTGAACTTCTAAAAGCTCGTATCACACCAGTAGTTACATTATACCATTGGGATCTACCGACGATATTTATGAAAATGGGTGGTTGGACTAACCCTGAAGTGATCGATTATTTTGAAGACTACGTGCGGTTAGCTTATGAACTTTTTGGTGATTTAGTTAAACTATGGATAACCATTAACGAACCACATATGCATTGCCTCTCTGTAAGTATTATCATTAAGCGAGCGTTATCCCATTTAGGGTTATTAATTGTAGTTAATAGCTACTAGAAAATTATGAAGGACTAAAACTCTAAATTTATTATGAAAATAAAAATCTGCCATTTCAATTTATTTGAAGCAAATATGTTTTTTGTTTTAATTATTCATTAATTTCAGGGATATGGTAAAGGCCCCTGGCCCGCAGTACCTAACATCAAATCACCGGGAATATTACTCTACCAATGTTTTCACCACATGTTGTTAGCTCATTCCCGTGCATACAAAGTGTATGATAATGAATTTCGGCGGATTCAAAATGGTATGTCAGTATTTCATTAATTTCAACATTTTGCTACAGCAGACTTGATACGTCGTAATTTCCATTTCGTCGTTCGTCATTTAAGGTAATTCCTATGCTGATTGGATGCTCGAACAGTTATAAGAAAATTTAATAATAAAATTATTGTTGATTTATCTGGGAAATATGACCACCTACCTCCAGGGCACGTCATAGTGGTATAATTCTCACGTTAAATCTCGAAGGTCAAGTCAAGGGTCCAATTCCCACTCCGGATTAAAAACCGTTATGTAAGATCAAAATCATCAGGGTATGTTTGGTTCGGCTAAACGTGTTTTCCTTGCCTCGAAAAACACTTTAAGCCGATGGTCCAGACTGTCATAACATCATTAATGATAATTATAATAAATTATATTAAGTAGCAGCATATTTTACCTGTGTACATGCTGTAAATAACATAATTATCTACATACTATCCAATCACCTGCCAAGCGTGGTGACTATAGCAACATGTCCCTTTTCGATTTATAGTTTATTCGATTATAGAGTAGCTACCTACTTTAATAATATTTATGTGTTTTTAATAATCTATATTTTTAATTTTCAGGGAATATTGGTCTGTCATTGGATGCCGCATTTATTGTTCCCAAAACTAACACAATAGCTGATCTCGAAGCTGCGGAGCGTTACCTTCAGATGAATGCAAGTACCAACAAAATTGATTTTATTAGTTTAAGTAAAATACTTTCTTAACAATTAATTTGTAGCTTTTGTGGTTTTTTTACAAAAGCTATAAATGTGCTATTTGTTACGTGCACTTTCTCTTACTGTCACTCCGACTATAAGAGAAAACACAGAGAAGTAAAATAATTTATTATTTGTCCCAACAGGTTGGACTTTTTGTACATCCCATATTTTCTATATATGGTAATTATCCAGATATAGTGCGAAGACGTGTGGATGGGATCAGTTCTTTACAGGGGTTCAGACGGTCACGTCTGCCTTATTTTACTGCCTCAGAAGTAAGTTAAAGTGGTTAATTTAATTCATAGAATCAGGCGTTATTTTACTCCACTGTAATTTTAAATTAGAAGAATATATGTATAGTGGAAAATCCGCTAAAAACATAAACAAATATGAAAAAAAATATCGGAATTGACACTCGATACTCAATTCCGACATATTTTTGTCATATTTTTCCTTTTTTGGTCTGACACGTCATCGCTTAAGTAGCTAGAAGATTGCTTCTAGCTACTCGTTACATAATTAGCAATACTATTTCAGTTCTATATTCTCTAAAACAATTCCACACTCGTACAATTATTTGCAGTTACAAGTGCTCATTCAACTCAGTCAAAAAGGGGATGAGTTTACGAGAATTAACACTGTATATTTCAAATTTTTCGTTAAAATCGTAACTATATAATTTAAAGTATATTTTCAAACTCAAAAATATGAAATATCTACTACGGTCAATAACAAGGATTTTATCTTTTTAAACCTCCTTTCCAAATAAGATTCAGATAGACAAATCACACATTTTCAAAGGTCGAAAATGATACGAAATTTACGATTTAGCATCGCTTGTAGTTCTTTACGTTGCAAATAAAATTGACTAGATTTTATCATAATATGTAAAAAATATAATTATAAAAATAGTTAATTGAATACTGAAATAAAATATTATATTTAGTCTGTCAGTTAGATCACTAAAAAATACTAGACACGTATTTTGTAAGTTATCAAATCGATAAAAAAATACAGTCATACGTATCAATAACAAGAGGAGCTTGTGACGTCACTCATAGGTAAAATTGTACCTACAAGTGACGTTACAGAAAATTTCTTCTGTTGTATTTTCATTATTTTTTTTGTTTAAGGAACGAAAAAAAATTAGGTGTCCAATATTTTTTGTAACCTAACTGACGGAACTAAACAGAATATTTTAGTCCGCTTCCCTATTATAAAATCCTTTTCCTCCGTTGCGTTGGGATCGTCCATAAGACACAAAATTATTATCTGTACCTACCTATATAGTTCTTCAAACATATTATTTTAATAATAATACCAACATATATTTTGATACTTTTAATATTTTTATATGAAGGTGGAAGAACTACGGTACAGTGCGGATTTCCTCGGAATAAATCATTATACAACTATGATTGCTTCGGCGTCTACTATGGAAGAGGGTTGGACTATACCGTCATTAGAACATGACACAGGAGTTAAGGTGGAAATGAATTCTTCTAAACCAGTTCCCAGTGCAGCTTGGGTTTCGGTGAGTTCTGTGGTTTACTTTATGTTCTTTGACAGCGAGTTCTTTATTTGGTTCTTTATCAATTTTCATCCTAAACAATTTTTTTCATTTATATATCTAGCTATCTAGTTTTATCCCATTAAACGATTTCTTCCAAACAACATGGATGGAATGAACATTAATAAGAATACGTAGTAAAAGGTAACAAGAAATAAAATTCAAAAAGTGAAAGAAATAAGAACTCATTTGTTTTACTTTTTGAATAACACCAGATTAATACTTTTATTTCCATAATTTGTGAAAATTTCACGTAAGTCAAAATGAAAAAAAAATGAAGTCATAATAAAAACAGTTCTTCAAATGATGATACAATAAATATAAGCTCGGTATAAGGGACCGACGGAAACTTTGAAGTAAGGTATGGTTACTTACATTTTATTTACTTTTAATTTTTTTCCAGTTCTATCCTGCCGGTTTCCGGGGTTTAATGAATTGGTTAACTAACACTTATGGCAACGTTCCAATTGTAATAACTGAAAATGGATATGCAGATAAAGCCGATGTGGAGGACCGAGAACGAGTTTTATACTATAACGAGTACCTTTACGCCCTTTTACAAGCGATACACGAAGATGGTTGTAATATTCAGGGCTATTTTGCCTGGACACTTTTGGATAACTTCGAGTGGTATAATGCATATACGTAAGTCGTCATGTACATAATAAAAATATCTTGCCTTCGTTTCCTCACTTAAAATAATTTCACCAAGTAAAATAAAAATAGCTGAATAATAAATTCAGTCCACCAGAAGGATTCCCACCGATACGATCGAATCAAATTTATTGCGTTATTTTTTTATTTAGAATGTACAGAAATAAAAATAACGATCTTTAATCATGTAACGTGTTACCAGAGTGTTGTTTCATACTTTGCCCAGTAGATTAGCATCGCGATTCAGCGTGACTATGTTTTTAGCATTCTGGGAACGCTGCCCAGTGGCGCCATTTTAGAATAGTTCCTTGTTATAGGCTATTATTTTTGTTAGTTTTATTTCATAGATAGATTTAGACTATTTTAATTTCGTAGGTACATCTATACTAATATATAAAGCTGAAGAGTTTGTTTGTTTACTTGCTTCAACAGCTAATCTAGGGAACCATTAGTCCGATTTGATTTTTTTCAAATGTTAGATAACGCATTTATCACGAAAGGCAGGCTATATTTAGTTTTGAAGTTCTTACGCCAACCGAAGTTACGCGGATGAAACCGCGCGTGGAAGCTAGTATCTTATATAAAGTTAATTGGTTTTGTATTTTAGTCTTGATACCTTCTAAACAAACTTATCTCATCTTTGTGCTCATTAATAATGTATAATACAGACACAGTTGTTGCATATATATGGCACATATGTATTGTCGCGTGTCTAAAGATTTATGCTCCATACTCGGAGTACGTGATGTACCTCCTTTTGACTGTTTTATAAGCAGTAGAACGTAGAACATTTTTATGTTGGCACTGACACTTTTCTGCCGAGTTTTACATTATCTACAGAAATTACAATGCACCTACGGGTGTATTTTAAAAATAACTCACATTTTTTTAACTTTAGACCGTCGCTTAATCCTTTTTGTAACTAAACAACATATCACTGCTTAAATTTGATAATGGCGTAAAACAAAAAAAGGGTTTAACGAGAACCGAAAGATGTGCAACATCAAATGAGTAAAACTCATTGTTGTAAAGTTTGTTTATGTGCTCTTGAAGCAGCGATATGGTAAGAAAATATAATATGTATATGTAATTGATGCCGACATATAGTTTAATTACTAGACATCAATTTACTACTCTTTTTATTCCTTGAAATAATATACAATATACGTCACTAATTAATATTCCTCTTTTCAGTGTAAAGTACGGACTATATCGCGTAGACTACAGCAGTCCAAACCGAACTCGTACGCCGAAGTTATCTGCGAAGTCTTTCCGAGAAATCGTACGAACACGCAAGGTCAATAATAGTCTTGTGTCTGGAGTTTAGACCACGTCCAGTTTAAGTAGTATCCAATAAAATGTGTATAAAATAGAACATATCGTCGTTGCAAATTTAAAACCTCCCATGTGTATAAATTCACTTTTCGAGAAAATCTGTTAAAACTTTTCTGAAATCTGTAAAAACTCAATTTCCCAACACCTGAAGAAAATGACTCTCACTTCTTCTCTCATTTATCTTTTAATGACGAAAGTAAAGTGAAATGTTGAGATATTCTTATGGGAGTTTTTATTAAGTATAGGTGTGCAAACTAACTTTCTTATCATATAAATACCTCATCTTTTACAGAAAAAGATTTCAAATTTGCAACTATGATTAAAATTTGTAATATAAATTATTAATAAAATTTAAACATAGATTGATTGGTACAGCTAACAAAAGAAATTGGTTTACACATTGTAAAACGGATTTTAAATTTATATGTAGGTACACTTTTATGGGAAGAGTTTACTGTTATGTGTACTTGTACACAGCAAGCAGCGAACTCTTTGCCGATATAGAATTACCGGTTGTCGTAGTGATAAGAACATTTTTATTTACATTATTTGATACTGACGATGTAAACCTATCTCTTTTATTGACTGTACGTTTAAAAATACCATTAGTAATATTTTTTAGTTTTATTATATTATTAGTAATGAGTTTTGATTTGCAGCTGCACCCCGCAGTATTAAAAAAAATATACCTCGTAGTACCTTTGTGTTTTAGTAAAAAATAAAAATAATATATATTTTTTTTAATCTATCTATGTAAATATAGTTATATACCTACCTTTTAAAACTGTCTGACTGATCAATCACCGCACCGCTGAAACCGCTGGGCCTAGAACCATGAAATTTTGCACAAATATTGAATATTAAATATTCTTATGTGGCATAGGTGTACTAAGAAAGGATTTTACAAAATTATACCCCTTAGGGTAGAAAAAGGCGGACAAAGTTCGTATAGCACATCGAGATTCCTTAGTCCTATCTACTTCATATTTCCCATAAACATTTTTTACAGAATATATGGGAGACATGTTTCATATTTAAATGAAATTCATCCCTTAACGGGTTAAAAAGGGGAAGAAAGTTATTTTCGGGACTAATTTGCTTCGAAGTTGTTATCAATATTCCTTAGTGCTTTTTTGGCAGGCGGGCTGGTTACTGCAGTATTATGTTGTGCTACACAAGAAAACGTTGCTGTCCGTTCCTTGATATACGATTATTACAGATGATGTTATAACAATCGGGACAAACGGCATAACATGTTTTCCAAAGCACGGAGGGTAGGCCCTCAACCCACCAGACCCTGAAAAGAAATCTGAGAATTTACTCAAAGATACCATGTCCAACTTGGGGATCGTATCCACGACCCCTGAGACTTAAAGCGAGCTTTACATCGCTACGCCACAGATATCGATATATATACTTATATACAGTTACACATATAATAAAACTTATGCATGGGGTGAACGGCGACCTAATACGGGCATTGCAGTCTCTATATGAGAAGTACAGTGCCTATGTCAGAATCGAGGCGCGAGAGTAACACATCCAGTGTACTCCGGCTACCGTTTTTCAGGTCATCGGTCCATTTAACCGGGGCGTCCTACCTAATGTTTGCTGAGACGTGATCACCACGCCTGTTCAGTTCTTCTGCAGACATGGCCAGCCCATAGTTACTTCAATTCGCTTATTGAACGGGATATATCGGATAATCTCAATAGCTTGGAATACATTTACATGTCCATAAAGTGTCCATCTCTCAGAGCCGTAGGTCATGACAGGTATTATGTATTGATCGTACACTTTGGTCGTTAGGCATTGCGGTACAGACAAAGAGAAAATTTAATGTAGTTTGCTAAATGCCACCCGGCCCAACTAAATCTTTCCGGCGACTTTGAGAAAGACTCAAAGTTGTTATTACCGAGGTGAACTTGCCCTGACCCTTCGACATAAATCTGTATCGGGGTGATTTGTTCATTGAATATGGTTTTGTCCAGTCCAGTTCAGTGTTTAAAAAAGTATGTACAGGGATATATATATATATATATATATATATATAGATATATCCATTCGGCAAATGTTGATCAGACGGGTTGTAGCATCAGTTAATTGTTGATCAGTTAGCAATTGTTGATCAAAACAGTTTTTGTTGATCTAATGTATGATTCGGCATACAAATGTGGCTCCAATTCGATCAACAATTGCTGACCCTCTAGCGACACAAATAAGAACTATTCACTGCATTATTTCTACAAATCCGCTCCATCTATTGTTGATCTGATTCAAATGGACCAATCAGAGGTCACCTTTGCCATGATTGGTTGGTTTTGTTATGCGCTGTTGCCACTTCGCTTCGCAATCTATACGCTATGATGAAAGCAAGACAGTGTTAAGTTAGAGCATGTAGAGTAGGACTTAGGAGCTTGGTTCTCCATAAGATTCGACAACTTTTTTTTATTACAACCTTTTATTTTTTTCTTTCACCTGTCCCATTGTCTGTAATCAAATCTTGCAAGTTAAATTTGACAAACTTTACGGTTTCCGATTGAGTAAAAATTTTGCACGCATAATATGTATATCGCGTGACAATGCAATATTATGATGACATGGAGCTGATCTAATGATGGAGCTGGAAGGTGGCCATAGGAACTCCGTTATAATACGACATAACCCTATCGAGTTTGGGCTCGTATGATTCGTCTCGATGAGTACTTTGTCTGTAGATGGTATCCAGGGTCTGATGATGGAGCTGGAAGGTGGCCATAGGAAGTCCGTAATTAAACGACACACACCCATCGAGTTTAGGCTCGTTTGATTAGTCTTGACGAGTAATTTGGTCCTAAATGGTATCCAAGGTCTGATGATGAAGCTGGAAGGTGGCCATAGGAAGTCCGTAATAAAACAACACAACCCCAGCGAGTTTGGGCTCGTTTGATTAGTCTTGACGAGTACTTTGGTCCTAAATGGTATCCAGGGTCTGATGATGGAGCTGGAAGGTGGCCATAGGAAGTCCGTAATAAAACGACACAACCCCATCTAGTTTGTGCTCGTTCGATTAGTCTTGACGAGTACTTTGGTCCTAAATGGTATCCAGGATCTGATGATGGAGCTGGAAGGTGGCCATAGGAAGTCCGTAATAAAACGACACAACCCCATCGAGTTTGGGCTCGTTTGATTAGTCTTGACGAGTACTTTCGTCCTAGATAATATCCATATGCAACTCCATCAGATTTAATAAAATAAGTTCGTTCCATTTGTTATGATTGAATGTTTATATTTGATTAGATGGATGACCCAGTGCCAAGGTGAGCACGTGCCGAAAGCTGAATGGTATGAGGGTGTATAAACATGTCATAATATCACTAATGTTGCGCCTCAGGGTACCAGGGCGAACCCTCTTTCCCCTACAATGGACCTCTGGGGGGAACTACGCCGTAGTAAATCCCGAATCATAAATACTTAAAAGTAAAGAAACAAAATATATATTTTTTTAAATTAGAAAGAAAGAAAGAAAAACATTTAACGAACATACAAAACGAATACAAAATAGTATTTTCAGTCATATCAAAATAAAAAATAAATAAAAGAAGTACATAGGTAAGGACAACACTTGAGGCCCGGACGCCATACATATAAAACACAAACATGGATAAAGACATAGAGAAAAAAAATACAATAAAACATACACAATAAACATTAACAACAGTAGTAGGCAGCGAAGTGCGGGGCGGAGCGCGAATGAGAGTCATTATAACATCGTATATTATATTATATCATATCAGTACGCAAAACACTCGCGCGCCGGCCGTAGGTTCGCCAGAAGTGCTATTTACCTAAATTAGCTTTTATTACTTGTTCATAAAAGTAACTAAAAGGTTAAAAATAATTAAATTCTGATGATAAATACGAGTATTATATTTTATAGATACATTATAACCAAATTTATTTTTTAATAGAAGCGTGTTATATTGGTGTTTTGACGGCAAGAGAAATAATAAAGAAGGTGTAACGTCGCGATCTACCGTATATCTCATCTAGCGTCTATCTTTTGTTTCGCTTGCGATGTTGCCGCTCCGCAGCATTGGTGTACATTTCCGAGGCATTTGTTGATCTCCCAACGTTTATATTGATCAACAAAGTCACACAAAGTGTAAAATAAATGGCGGTTATAAAATCAACAATTGCCGTGTGAGTTGGTGACGAGCTAGAGTGTTTGCGACGTCCTTAGGCATTGGGTCGCAATGCGGGGAATTCTTATATTCGAAGTTTGACACGATATTATCAAAATTATCAAAGCTACAAGCCTCTAAAGGTGGATCAACATTTAATGCATATTTCGGCCTGATCAACATTTGCCGTAAAGCGGACAATATATATATATATATATAATATATATATCTGCGCGGACAAAGTCGCAGGCAACAGCTAGTTAACATATGTGACAGTTTCTCTTTATTAATGTTCTTAAACTGAAACTACTACAAGTTTATCAAAGCATCGTCATGTCTTCTTGTAAACTTTTAACAACTTGCAAACATCGCGAGTTAAATTAATATTACTAGCAAATGGGACAGAACCGAGATTTATTTTCACGGTTTTTAAATATAAGCAGGCAAAATGCATATACCTACAAATTGTTAACTAGAATATTTTTTTCTGAATTGTCAACATCGACAAATTAAGATTCTCACTCTGTATTGCTTTTTCTTTATTAATCTGCGGATTTTATACATTTTTATAAACTTTTTTATTAATCATGCACTGTCAAACAAATTTGTTATACGACCAAAACTTTGGTAGTAAAACAGATTTGTTTTCGTTATGTAAATTTAGATACGTTGCACTAATAATATTCTGCTCCCATGGTGGACGGCAAATTGATATTTTAGCTCTGCTCTTAGTCAAAATCCTTTCAATATCTTCGTGTAAGTATTTCAAAGAGACATGGACACTCACTGTGTGCCTCATAAGAAAGCTTAAAGTCACAAAGCGAGCTTCGGAAAGAGCTATGCTCGGCATTTCCTGCTTGATCGAATCGATTCGAATCAGGGAAATTATGAGCGCTGAAGAAGAACGAAGGTCGCTGACATAGATCAACAGATTAGCAAGCTGAAGGGGCAATGGGCTATGTGTCCCCATTGCTCGAAGAACTGACGGCCGATGGAGCAGAAAGGTTCTTGAGAGGAGAACTGGCAAGCGCAGCGTGGGACTACCGCCTGTACGAAGTACCGGTGGCAAACTCATACATGTCGCCGGGAGTCAGTGGATGCAGGCCGCTAGCAATCGTTCCCGCTTAAAATCGATGGGGGAGCCCTTTGTTCAGCAGTGGACGACAACAGGCTAATATGATGATGATGAAGTATTTCAAATAAAAAAATACATGCTTGTTTATACCTAACTGTAAACATTGATTACTACGCCTTTGAGAAACTTAAATTAAGAAACCGTAATTAAGAAGACGTAGTATATGTCGCACACCTACTACGTCTGTAGACTATGGAGGATTGTGCAGCAAGACGGATCCAGATTACAGCGTGAACTGGCGTCAGTAGAGCAGAGGAAAATGCGGGTGCTGATTACTGAATGAATATTGTTTTTCAAAGGTAGGTTTTGTGGGCTTCTCTTTCTACATGGCTGCTACCGATGTGCAATGCTAGCACCTAGACTATATGCAGATCTGAACCAGAGCCTCATTCGCATCGCGGTCTCCTCCTTATATTTCACGCTGCATCCACGAGAAGATTAATCACACTATGGTCCTCCGTTAGCCACATATTGTATGACTAATATAGTCAAGGTTTTGTTTAAAAATAATATCTTCATACAATTTACCGTTATCCCGCTATTAATATTAATTTCGTAACATTCATCCTTCCATAGACCATTATTATCCTATATTATATTTTATATTTCAATATTATTTAATTCCCTTTCATATTCTGTGTTAGATTAATAATTCAAAAGAGTGCTTTTTCAAATTTAGAACGCGGGATAGTTATATTTTATAGCAAATTTGTGCCATACTGCCTTTTATATCGCACGACTCATAGTCGTCAATAGCATCGCTATACAATTAGTAAATAATAGTATCACTTCTTATTCTTATTAAATTATTGCCTTGCCTATATTAATTACCTACTTTATGTGTTATTTTAAAATGTCATATAACTCATCTTCACCCATCTTCACCACGCAACCGAATATATTATCGGACGCTTGCGATTGTTTGGTCGTGTCGGGTGGTGTAATAATTATTAATACGCGGAATTGATTGGAATATATATTTACAATATAATATATTTTTTTATTGTAATTTTAGTAGTCCGCAATTCGCAAAGGTTTCTATTCTGTTCAATATTTTAAAAGTATTGTATATTGATCATTTTACCTAAAGATTAGTTAACTAATAGGTATACTTGATTAGAGGGTTAAAACATTTTTAAGGTTCTGCATTATATTTAAAATATTATATTTTGTTTTTCATCTTTCTTTCCAAGATGGAAGATTTAAAGAACAAAATTAAATTGTACGAGTCAAAATGTGAAAAATATTTGGTGCGATTGCAAAAAACGGCTTACTTTTATGGCACAGGCTGAAAATATAAGTCAAATGTGCAAGTAATTTGTTTCTTTTGTTGCAATACCTGACAATTTAAATAGTTTATCGTTTTAATTAAAGTCGGATTATACTGATAATTACTAAAACTTAGATTCATTTGACGATCTTAGTTGTGAAATTCAAATTGTATTAAATTACATATATACAAACGCACAGCCGTACTGTCCTATTTTCACGTTTTTACCATTCGGGGAATGATAGAAATATGATATTTGGACTGTTTTTGAGACATTTATACCAAGAAACCGGATCCGGATCCGGAGGATCGTGTAGCGAGACGGAACGTGGTAACAGCGTTAACTGGCGCCAGTAGAGCAGAGGAGGAAAGCGCTTGTGCTGATTGCTGTATGTAGGTATGTTGGTTTTCCAAGGTACGTGAGATTTCCTTTCTATTTGATTGGCACTGATGTGCAATGTTGGATTACTAATTAATTAACCTAGACTGATACGAAAATTTAAGCCAGCGCCTCATTTGCAACGCAGTGGAAAGAGAATATCTCTTTATATTTCGCGCCGCGTCCGCAATGAGGTTATCAACCAGCTTTCTCAAAAATGAGCTGAAGATAATAAACCAACAAAATACACAATTTAAAATTTAAACACTTTAAAACTTTTATAAAATATGTTAATATTTTATTAACATATTTTATTTTATATAAAACTGGTGCAACAGATGTATGATATAAGTTTCAATAATATTATGAACAAATTAGTCGAGGCAACGCAGTAATTTATATTGATACAATTAATTAAAGCCGATTCGGTTGAAAGATTATATTACCGCTAAATATGATAATTATTATTGCTAATTGTGTCGCATTAATCAATTAATGAAATCATATTAAATACGAAACCGCCGTGTCATAGCGGTATGAGTATCGCTTTAAGTCTCGGAGGCCGTGGGTTCGATCCCTACGCCGGACAAGAAATCTTTGTGTAAATTCTAAGATTTCTTTCCGGGTCTGGTTGGTTGAGGGACTACCCTCCCTCGGAAAGCACGTTTAGCCGTTGATCCCGAATGTTATAACATCATCTATAACAATCGTATACCATGGAACGAGAAGCATTATGTTGTAAGACACAAGGAAATGCTCCTTGTGTATTACAACATAATACTGCGGACATCAACCCGCCTGTTAAGCGCGGTGACTATGGCAAATATCTTCCCTTTTGGGAGGAGGCCCATGTGCATACGGGCTTATGATGATATTAAATACGTCGTAGTAGTTTCAAAAGCATAAAGCATTCAATAATGAAGATAATTCTAAGAAAAAATGAAATATAACCGTTATTTATTTTGGAACTTGATATTGCATTATTAATTAAAATTAATTCCAGGTTATACTTAAATCTACCTAGTAGTGAAAATAAAGCTAAATTGGATTAAAAAATATTAATAAACTCAATGAATACAGCTTTTCTGTATAGAACTTTACACGATATAAACTAATCATTTCAGCCGTAGGACGACCACTGCTGGACATAGGCTTCCCTTATAGATCTCCGGTTGTTGCGGTTAAAAGCGGCCTGCATCCGCCGTGATCCCGTGGCTTTAACCATCATCCGTCCATTAAGCCCATATAAACTATTGTGAAAGTTAATTTAAATATAAGCCAGTCTATATTTTATATAGTTTCTTAGAAGTATAGGACAAAGTTAACTTAAACTTTAATCAACTCTACATTGCAGTAACTTCTTCTGTCTTTACTTATGTTACTCGGGTTAAATAAGTATAAATTTCTTTAGCCGAGACGCTATTTACTTATTTGTAGCATGCATGGCACCGGGGACCCACCAGGGATACCGAATGTTATGTGTCTGGAGTTCCTTGTGCCAATGCATTTATACCTAAAACAAAACAATATTCTTCTTAAAACTGAAAACGGTAGTCGAAGTTCTTTTAGATATTATCAATTATGGTATGTTAATATTTATGCTTAATAATACTTTTAAGTAAACCAATAATTTTATATTGTACAATCATCGATGTCATAAATCGCGTCTATATTAAATTTGCCAATCTCGAGTACTAACTTCAAAAGATATGAACGACTATGTCCGGTATTTAGCTTCCTATTGAGTCCTTTGCTTATAAATGGAGAAAGCAAAGTGCAAAAAAAAATGTAAAGCAAAAAATATCACTTAGGTTTTGTCATAACTGTGTTTTATCTTAGACGTTGTAATAAGCCGATTGTTCAGTCTGCTACGCGGTATAATGCCTTTTTATTTTACTTAAGTGCAATTTATTATTCTAACTAGAATAAATGAAATCAATCTACGTGTTCAAAAATTATTACTACTACGTAAACATTTTCACTTTAATCCTCTCTCCTTAGAAAACTATGGAAAAATCCGGATAAGATCCTACTCCAAATTGTTACCACATGACAGGGATTATATTCGAGTAGCTTCCCAAGGGCATACACATATTAAGGAAAATCCGTTTTAAATAATATTCGACTACCCACAAAAAAAAAATAGTTAAAAAAGACTGAATCTCTATTTCTGTTTCGTTTAAATATTCAACATCTTAAACCAGAGACAGGCCCTAGACAAAATAAGGCCGCAACATTTACAAACTGGGCCAACGTAAAAATAATACTGTCACAAGGCCACTTTGCAAATATTGTTCTACATTTCGATCTATTTCAATTTGCGAAGCGTCCGTCTGGGTATTGGAATAGAATAGCTGACCTAAGATAAACTAAGTTTAGTAGTTTGCATTTATTCAAACGGTTTCGAGGAAGGGAATAGTAACTTGTTATCGGTAGTTTCCTTCAATATTGAACGTTAGTTTAACACGTTGAATGCAAATTGTATCATGACTTATGAAGCTTATCTTTTATGCAGACAAATAATAATAGGCCAGCTCTTACTATTAGTATAAAATTCAGTAGAGATAAGAGTAATTCCGCGGCTTTGCGTTGTAAGATTTCAATCTCGGAGGTCATGGATTATTAAACTGATGACGACGATGAAATAGTGGCTTTCTGTAATTGCGAGTAGTATATATTATGTATTTATATTCTAATGTTATCATGGTCATTATTTATTGGTTAAAAATGCTCAAATGTGTTATCTAACTACATTACGTAGCAAACTGCAAACGTTATTTTCTTTATACAAAAATAAAGTAAACATTATTAAAATTTTACTTCAGGTTCAAAAATAGGTATGTATGTAATACTTTGTTTTGTACTATAGTAGGTATGCCACGCGTGTACTGAAGATTTTTAACAAATCTTCAGGACATACGAATTGGAGTAGTTAATATCGTAGGTAACCTTCGATATACGTATTACTTACATAGCGATACCTACTCCACCTATGGAAAATCCACGTATGCTCAAACGCTCTATTAAACTACAAGTACCTACCAAGCGCTTATATATTACTCTAAATCACAATTAAACATATGTGACATGCAGGTAAATCAATGTGAAATTTTCCTTTGTTAGCATACCATGTTTAAATGGTTTTGCATTCACCATTGTGCCTAAAATTTGTGTACGTTTATGACATGTAAAATAGCTACATTTGAAATCAGTGTGGAGGAATTATAATAAATGAATTTAAATGTATACAGCTTTAGCTTAAATAATACTAATATACCACAAACGTAAATAAATATGAAATCACTTTCATTGTCTTAATGAAGTAATTGAAAACATTTTAACTAGTGATTAATGCAAGATTAGTTTTATATTATTAGAGTCAAATTCCAATCATTTGTAAATCAAAGCTGACTTTAACTTTAAATTGTAATGCCTATAATATTATAGATATATAATGTTTCAAAATTCTGATTATTAAAATTCAACCACCGACATTCGAACCTGCATTCTAGGTTTAGACCCTAATGCCTTAACCAATTAGGCTACGGTGGAACCACAACATTTATTAATCTCTTTGTAACACTACTTTTGTAATGACGTTAGTTAGGGGGACGTTAGTTTTAATAATCAGAATTTTGAAATGTAGTATAAAGTAAACTTTTCCATAAAGTGTTCAAAACATTTAAAAAATATAGATATTATATATGTTGTTTACTTATAATATGGGGTACTGCTGCCAGCATTCTGCGAACCTTGCCAAGTAGAATAGATTTTGTTTGTTTGAAAGAAAAAAAATCTCAATTTGATTGCTTTTTATTTTTATACCGTATCGGATTAATAAAAAACACGTATGTAAACGTAGCGTAATTTAATGCCCCTCTGTCATATCAACCCTGTATAAGGTGCTATTAAAATATATGCCATTCTTTTAACAGTCGATAGTAACGGTTATAAGAATTCTATTATGGTGATTATTTTACCAAAATTTCTTTACTAATATAAAATTTTATTTTATTATAAAAGTTTTATTTTAGACTTTGTAACATTGTACATATAAAAAAATGTTTCGTTTAATTAATGTTTGTCTTTCTCTCCATAGAGAGCGGAGAACATAATATAGTTATTAGTTCTGGCTCTCCCACGCGGTTTAACTTGCGTATATCCCGTTCCTGTTGAAGCCTTGTCTTGAAATATAGCCTTTCCCATTCCTGGATAATCAAGATATGTGATGATATATTTCTTTAAGTAAAGTTTAAATTCACCTGGCGTGCTATGGAAAGAGCAGGGAAATAGCATATATTTCCCTGCGTGATCGAATCAGAAATGAAGAGATCCACAGTAGAGCGAAAGTCGCTACCATAAACTCAACGCTCAAAGTATTCACGGTCGATTTGGAACGAAAAACTGGCAAAAGCAGCAGTTCCCACTGCGGCCCACCTGGACCAAAAACAGGCAAAAGCAGCAGTGGGACGACCTGCACAATGGACCATCGACCTAATTAAGGTCATAGGGAGTGAATGGGAGCCGCTAGTTTTATTATGGCTCTCTGCTCGCCTTTATGCCCATGCATGTGAAGCAGCAATAGCCTCGTGACTAACTAAAAAAACCGCTAACAATCGTTCCCGCTGGAAATCGATAAGGCAGGCACATGTTCTACAGTGCACATGAGCTGATATGGTGGGTAAGCACTCATTATATCAGCTCATGTGTCATTTTTTAAAAGGTTAAAAGTCATTTTTTCTTGAGGTAATAACTTTATTATCTCAAGAAAAAATGACTTTTAACCCACACACTTTTATATACTTCTTTATTCCGTTAAGTTTTATGAGCTGAAAAGAAAATAACTTAAGTAAAGAAGATAAAAATCCGAACAAAAAACAATCACCGCTTCAAATTTTCCATTCAATTAACTCGTTAAGTCAGCGTTATTCAAATCAACTTCATAGCCGCTTTAGCCCTTTAATAAAAACGCAATTATCGAACACGGGTTTTTAGGGTGGATTATTCTAATCACCATGGTTAATTTTGTTATACGTTTTGAAAATTAATTAATTTAAACAATAAATAACTTTCTAGAATGAGTTCACGCCATTTTTTTTGACGCCCTTTTTTGAATTGACTAGAATATTTCTGTCCTTCTCATTGCTTTTCTGTGTACGTACCTACCACATTACTTTACGTAATTAAGATGTATACAGGCTTATTGGTAATTCGGCGTATTCCCGTTAGGAGAATAATTATTGGGAAGAACCATTTTATATGATAAATTGATATTCATGAGTTATCATTTCATTTTTTACAAAATAATTCAAAAGTACAACATCAAAAATTTATTAAAAAATAATCAATTTAAACCTTTGTTTTCTTCTGATTTATATTTCACCTTCTATTACGGGGATACGTCAAATTACCAATAACCCTGTATATTTATGTACCTAAAACTACACACGATTTAGTCTTTCTTTAATTTACTGTTTCCTTTCGGGTCAGCTGTGTCTTTATGATAATATCTTTCTTTTATTTTGTTTAATTTTTCTTTGTAAATTATGTAATAATTTACCAAATAAATACGTAAAAAAAAAATATCACGGTGTATGGTGTCGCTTATGTCAGTTAGCCTTTCACTCATCATCACATTACTAAGTTTTGCTTAATTGTAACTTTAGTAGTGTTAGGTGTTTGTTTTTCGTAGCGAAAGATTGTCGCTTAATTAGTGGGTATCAGTGGTTAGTTGCTTATTAACCCAAGCGTGTAATGGTTGCAATTAAAACGAAGCTTGTGCGAAGGGTTCTAAGTCGTTTATTGTCGGTTGGGTTGAACTTTGTGGTAGTGTCGTCGGTTTTGTTAATACTGTGTGTTACCTACTTCCTGCTACGGAGAATTGGTTGTTTACAGAAATAGTGAGATAATTAACAATATTTGCTTTTATTTTATACAGACTTAAATTATGTCGTATTGCGGCCGATCGCAGTTTCACGCGATTAATTGTGTGACTGACGCACACGGCCTATGCGACAATAAAAAGAATATTAAATGTATCAAGCCGTTTCGGAGATCTGCGGCAAACGCAACAGCCGTCCTTTGGCTAGTAGCATCGGTCGGATGCGACCAATTGCATGGATGACTATTTTCCACACAGAGTAGGTAGAAAAGTATCATACATATCAAAATGTTTGTTAAGTGATATTTACTATTTCAGCAATCTACGGAAACATTAAATATCACTTATTCCACCTTTTTTTTTAAATAGGGCATAAAGGCGAACAGAACTCCAGCCTAGATAAATGGTTTAAACACTACAAACTAAACAACCTGCGCTAGAGGGCGTCCCCTGTGAGACTTGGACCTCGGCTCAGGGCGGTCGCTGACGTGGAGATTGAGGGATTATGGCTTTTAGTTTAGGGGAGTTTTGTGCAACTGTCGCTCTACTTTACAGTTCGCGGGCCTCTCGGACTTCGGGTCTACGAAGGCATCGGAAGGTTCTTAGCAATGCAAGGGTCGGGAGGTCGAGGGGGGACGCGTCACGTTTGCGGGAACACTCTTCTCCGGCGGGTCGGATGAAGTGGTCTCTGTGTAGTGGTGCTAGTTTCTTGCAGTCTCTGTACTGCTAGTTGGTAAGTTGTGATTTCGTCGTCCGGGTCGTGAAGGACACCCCGAGGCTGACGGTGTTTACAACGGTTTGTGGGAAAAGGCCTATAGTCAGATGCTGCAACAACCAACGGGTTTGGGTGCTGAGCCGCGGATTCAAAGAAGCGTTCCGACGCCTCTTCCATCCACTGCTTGAGGGAGGGCAGTTGGAGATCAGAATGCAAGTTGCGATTACGAATGAACCACGGTGCCCCGGTGGCACGTCGAGTGAATCTACTTTGAATTGTTTGTAAGCGGTACAAACTGCTAGTCGCTGTATGAGCGAATACGGTCGCTGTTATAAATCCTAACCTTGTTATCAAGTGACAACGTTTACTGCGTGAATTTAAAAGACAGTGTAGAAGACTGAGCGTAAGTAAAGCCCGTGCACGAACGGTTTCTACATGCGCTCTGAAGTTTAGCTTTCAGTCAAGGATTACGCCTAAGTACTTGGCTTGCCGTTCCCAAGGGATTGGTTCGCCGAATATCTTGACCGGTGTAATGACCAGTGGATTGTTGAATCGCGAGAAGAGTACAGCGGAACTCTTTGTCGGATTGAACTTAATCCACCCCGCAGGCAATAACCTATCTTCAAGTAGCAATAGCAACGCAACAGCAGAAATAAATGTAAATAAGTTTAAGCCTCTTTAGAAATTGTTGAAAATTATACAACAGTCTACGTTACATTATAAACAAGTCTAGAATAATTTATAATTTAACCAAACTGTTAACTGAAATTGCCCATTGTGACAGATTTGAAAGCACAATTAATGCTAGATGAATAAGTAACTATAAATATGATCGATACGAGGTACGCATACGACATTATTCCAAATGTCAAATGAATGACGTTATCATTATCGTTATTTTTGTATTAAAATTAAGTATAAAATACTACTTTTATTGTAAAGTCATACAATATAAGTAGTAGATATATTTTTGGTTTTGTACCAATGTCGAATGTGTTGTTGTTTTAATTATTGTTCTAACACTTTTAATTCAGTTTTTCCACTGCGCGCTCCGTCACGTAGCGCGGGTCCGCAGATTTTAGCGTGGTGTGTAAATATGTATTGTTCGTAAAGAAATTCGCTTGGTACAACAGACTGAAAAAGCCTCGGTCCCGCGCGCATATTCTACCGATCGGCGTGGAGGGTCGTAGCCTCCCGTAGCACAGCACACACAGCTCCGCAGTACAGCGCGGGTTTTGGTCGCATTAGGCGGACTGTGAAGTGAAATTTTCATTCGTCGCAGGGCCGTCGTACAAGGCCACCCGACGCGGGAACGCAGATATATACATCTCCATCACCGCGTGCGTAATTTGCCGCTTCGCGCAGCGGAATGGGAAGCGTTGCCAGTGGGTGAATCGCTAAACCGATAAATTATGGTCGACTGTGAATGGATATACACAGCTTTATTGGAGTACCTATTAACCACGGATTGAAAAAAAAATCCCTTAGTAAATCACCCTATACGGCAAAATGTGAAGTTAAAATACAATCATATTCCAGAGTAATAATATAAGTAGAATCAATAGCATAAACAATAAATGTACGTCTATAACGATTATAGTATATTTTATAAGAGTATTTAGTAAGTACTAGAGAATCAAAACATACCTAAATGTTTCGGATGACTCCACAAAAAATTTGATTTAGCGGCAAATGTGTGTAGGCTTAGAAAGATCTGCCCGCAATGGATCGGCAGATATACGTATATTTGTCCAATGTGAATATTGAACTGACTACACAAACATGCCTATTCAATTCTAAATCATTCAAGCTAAAGTAGCCGCTAGACATATACATCGTAATTAATTTCGAGCATATCTATCTTGTATCAATCCTCTCAGCATGTATGTGCCATTCAGTAGCACCCTCTGAATAATACCTACTCATTACATTAATCTCTGACTTCCTAATAACGTGGTTTGACCCGCGTAGCCTATGTTACGTCTGGATAACTTAAACGAAGTACTGACTTGCGTGCGTATCGCGCCTGTATGGGTACAAAAGTCAGTACTTTGTTTCTAAAACGCGCGTCGACGGCGCGTTAAAAAAACGTGGTGAGTTTAGGCCCTTAGCTTTCTAATGCTGACAGCATTTTTGAATCGGTTCCAATAGTTCCAAAGCAATTCAATACAAGACAACAATCAATAAAATATTTCCTCTTATTGATATTAGTAGGTATAGACAGTCAAGTAAGTTCATAAGTAACTGCGCACTACCCTTACTAATATTATAAATGCGAAAGTAACTCTGTCTGTCGGCCTTTCACTACAAATTTACTGAACCGATTTTAATTAAATTCGGTACACAGATAGCGTAGAACCTAAGAAAGGACAAAGGCTACTTTTTATAGCGGAAAAAGGGTAGAACAGTATTGGTTAAAATTTTATGGAAGTATCGTCATTTTCCTTCTTTCGTCCTTCACTATAAGCCTTATGAACAGGCTCAGAGTCGCTCAACGAGCTATGGAGAGGGCTATGCTCGGGGTTTCTCTACAAGATCGAATCAGAAATGAGGAGATACGTAGATGAACGCGGGTTACCGACATAGCCCAACGGATTAGTTCGTTGAAGTGGCAATATAGCCCAGAGAGCAGATGGCCGTTGGGGCTGAAAAGTTCTCATGGCTGAATGGAGACCGCGGATCGGCATGCTAAGCATTGGACGTCCACCTAGTAGATGGACGGATGATCTGGTTAAGGCCGCGGGATCACGGTGGATGCAGGCCGCTTCTAACCGTAACAACTGAAGATCTATGAGGAAGGCCTATGTGCAGTGTACGTCCTACGGCTGAAATGATGTTAATCGTCATTTTTTAAGCTAAAACCTTGAAACATAATTAAAACTGCTTCTCAAAGTCACTATTTCACGCGGACGAAGTAACGGGCACAGACAGTACTATAATAAAGTTCAATGAGGGATGTATATTTTTAGCAGTGGAGAACTGACAGTAATAATAATAATAATGCTTTATTTCAAATTACAAAGGATCCACAAAAGTGTTAGTTACAATTCGAAACTTAATGGCTATGTTAGTTTTATGAATAATGTATTACAACTATATTAATCCTATAGCCAGTTCAACCCAGTGTCTCTGAAATTGGCAATCACATCTGCAAGAGATAATTTACAGAATGCTGTTGTTACTACTACGTAGGCGCTGTAGCATGGAGACCGATTTTTCGCATAATGGCGTGAAAACCATCTGTATGTGCATTGGCGAACATCCCAGAAGCGCTACAACGTCTGGGCAGTCCCAACAACATCCTGAAAGCATTGTTATATTGGACGCGTAGGACGTTGTAGGCCGAGCGCTTATATGACACCCACAGATTGCTGTCCCAACTGCTGACCCAATGACTGTCAGAATGCCTTAAACAATGTGACTAAGGTCTGTAGTACAACGTGCAAACCTGCGGGTAAGCATATTGCTCCTGACCGCCAACGCCCTACGCTCTCTCTCTATATCGCCATTACCGTTCAGGTCATTCGTCATTATGTGGCCGAGGTATTTGAAACTGTCTACTGTGTTTAAAGCTATGTCATTGAGAAATACGGGTGGCACACAACGCGGTTGTTGCTTAGGTACTCTACTTGCGTTATGGAAATACCATTTTCTTTTGCAGAAATAATACATTGTTCAATTAAATATATACTCAGATAACTACTACATATTATTTGATCACTATACGAACTAAAATTTTCTCATACATTAATTGAAAAAATATTAATTAAACATATTATTTAAAAATGACTAAGTAAGTCTATAACTGAATATGTCTACAATGATCTATAATGAATAAAAAAAATTTAATGTTTTTGTTTTTCTTTTATGTTTACATTAATGTTACCATATGTGTGCATGTTGTGACACCTTAACGTGTTGTGCATTTATCAACTATTTATAATATTTCTTTAAATTTTTGTATGTGTAATGTAACAACTACGGGTATGTCCTAATAAATAAAATAAAATAAAAAATAACTAAGTTCATATGTTTCATATGTAACACATGTTGTACATTTTTAAGCTCTTCCATATTTGAATTCAAATTTAAAAAAAAAACTGCAATGGAAAAGAACTTTTTGAAAACGTTTTTTTGTTGTTTTAGCCTGCCAGTTTACTTCTTGCATTTGCTTAGATGCGCATTGAACCTATTTACAAGATATTTAAGCAATGATTTATAAGTTTACTTCGAATACGAATTTAGGCCTGCTTTCTTTATTTTAATAAATTCCTAGTTGCCATGTATTGTTGCAGAGCTTTGAAAACGGTTATGTTTTAAAATAATGTGCAAGATTTGAAAACTTGAAGAAAAGTTAAGTAACAAGATAATTCAAAAATGGGACACTTCAGAATACATGCTATTCTGAAGTTAACGTCGTCACACAGATAAGTTAAAGCTTATACGAGTAGTTTGTATGTGAAATGGCATTCACTGTAAACCGATACCGCATATCTATGTCTTGGTTAGGCAAATAGTAGCCGCTTACGTAGCATCTTGTCTATCTTGAGTACCATACAAACTAAATTGATCTACCAATTGGTTTTCGGAGTGGTTTCCAAAGTTCGAGTGTTGCGTGAAATTTATGGGTGCTCACAACTTATACTACTTGCGTATAATATTTACACAATATGTGCCTGTATGAAGGCAATATTATATCATCATCATAGCCTATATTACTAGGGTTGCCAACTTTTTTTTACAAATAAAAAGTATATTTAGGTCTAAGAAGAATATAGAACAGTATTGAAAAAAAATAAGAGTATGTCCCACTTGATGTCTTGAATATTTGACATAAAACATTTAAAAAAATAGGTCAGCGTCTCAGTCCAATACTTATAGTGTTTGATAAACATTTTGACGCTCAAAACAGCATTTTGTATACTTTATTTTTGTTCAACCGTAGTGAAAAACAGTATAATACTGTTTTTAACAGTATAGAACAGTATAGTTGGCAATCCTACGAATAACGTTTGAACATGGGCCTCCATGGGCCCGAGTTATAACAATCGGGTCCAACGGCATTATATGCTTTTCTAGGCACGGAGGATAGAGGATAGACCTGAAAAGATAACTTATATAAAATTGGTTAAAATTATAACTGTGATTGTGTATGATAAAATATATCCATATAATTATGACATTGACTGTAAAATATAAAGTCGATGTCAAAATGAGTGAAATAGGATATAGGATAATATGATCACCAAATTCACGAATTTAAATATGTCAAAAATATTCTTAAATGATAGCTACAGTCGGCTTCTTGACGCAATTTATTTATACCTAACAGAGTTTCAATAATAACTGATTACATACGTAATAGAGATTTACCTACCTAGTAGTTTGAATAAGATTCAGATAACTTTTTATGCATTTTACTAATGGTTTATTGTGCAACACATTCAATTAAAAGCATATTAATTCACATTAAGCATATTATAAGCAGTTAAAACATCATCATCGATGATGATGTTTTAAAGAGATCTTCTGAACATGGGTATCCTCTCTTTACCAATCATCACGCTTAGGTGGTTGGTGACCGCAGTATTATGTTGTAGCACACATGGAAAAGCTGCTGCCTATTCCTTGGTATAGGATTGCTATAAATAGGTACAAATTGGACCAACTGCTTAACATGCTTTTTGAGGCACGGAGTTTTAGTCTTGAATTACTAAAACTCCGTGCCTCATCAACTAGACCTGGAAAGAAATCTAAGATTTTCGTCGGAGAAAAAAAGTTTGTGTAAAAACACTTTTTTTCTCCGACTTAGGGATTGAATCCATGACCTTTGAATGTTAAAACAAGATTTAAGTATACCGCTATGCCATTTTGTTTTAATAAAAAATATTGTCTGCACCCTATGAATGACTTCATCGGTTTAGCTGTTTTTTTTTTTAATTAAGATTTTAATTATTAAGTCTTAATTAAAAAAACCACTACTTCAACTTAATCAAATGATAATTCCATTAAATAATAGAATACTTTTGCCGTGTGGTTTCCGGCTTAGAATAGACCACCCCATGTCTTCCCATGGGTGTTGTAAAAGGCGACTAAGGGACATATGGCTGTTGGATGGGCAGCAGCATCTTTTAGCTCAAGGTTTACATCTTACTGCGATCACCAATCCGTCTGCCAAGCGTGGTGATAATGGCAATATCCCTCTACGATCCTGGCTTGCCAAGGTCTGTTAAGAGGAGGCCCATGTTCAGCAATGGACGTAAACGGGCTGTTGATGAATAGAATACTTTGCTGGGCCACCACTTGCAGCTAGTTTAAATCGTTTAGATAGTGTGATTGTAGGTAGTTCACAATTTCATCAGAAGTATATACCTACCTAGGTTCACATTCGTTGAAAATCTTAATCATAATATTAATATAAACAGTAACATTATTATATGTCTTAGCATTTACTGACGCTGTGTAGACAATAACATCATCGATCATTGTCAGCAAACATCTTAATTAACATCGTGCCTTGTATTACGACTTAGGTACGTCGTCTAGCGAAGTCTATGATGGAAAATAAGATATTTAATAAAGAAATAAATAATCTCAAAAATGGAAATAACGTATTTACTAAAGTTACAGCTAACAGATATACGGTCTATTTATATATTTTGGAAGCAAAGCACAACCTATCTATACATCTATAACTACATATACCTACTTACTATAAAACAGGCAATTTCTTTTTTATAATAAGGTCGATGTTAGTAATATTATTATAACAAACTTGATTACATTGATAATGATAAGTAAAAAGATGATTGTTTTAATAAAAGGGCCAATACAGATTTCTAACAGCAACGGCGTTTTCTAACGGATGAAAGCTCGATCGTCAAAGTGCCTACTTTTGATGATATTAAATACATTATGCGAGTTCGAAAAGGTTTGGAAATTGTTTCAAAAATATTTATATAGGTAAGGTAGGAACTGATTGAAAAAGATACAAGTGTTTTTGACGCATGATAAATATTGCATATTTACAAAAAAATATCGTAGAATAAACAAAAATAATACAAATGGGTTGCAGTATTTTTTTTGTAATTGTTTTTTTTCACTCTCTTATTATGTGGATACGGCAAATAGCTTATCAGAGAAGCACTGTACTGTACTGTACAATGTTGAACTTATAATATTCTGAAAATTATAATTTTAAATTAAATGTTGACTATTTTTCTTTCAAAATATAATACTTGAATGTCGATAGCTTCCTTCTTTCATAGTCAAGATAAAGCAAAATATTGAGGGTGAAATAAACTCATTCCGTGACCAACTAAGGCACTTCTCAGAATGGTATTAATACCTTCCGCTAAGGATATAAATCCACAAATTTCTATCTGATTTATTAACCGGAAAATACTGATTTATAGGGAACCTTTTCCTCTCAATACCACTCGATATTTTTCTTCTTTTAGTGTTGAAACCCAGGGACTGATTGAATTTAAAATGCCGAGGCAGGCTAAGTGCGGTTCGAATATGTAGTGCTTTTGTAGTACTTATTTTCAATAATAAATTTAGTAGAAATTTCCGTCGACCGTATTTTCTCTGCATAAGTAAATCTATTATATAGGTAGCGAATATGATAATTATATAATTATGAATATTAACAACGGTTGTAGTAAAGTTAAGATCGTCAATGTTTTGATATCTCTCTTTACCGAATCTTCTTGCTACTTCGAAAATTAAGATACTATTGAGATGAGATAAATAAAAAATGAAACGATATTTTTGATAACATCGGTTAATGTGGTCTATTGCAATTTCGACCGCGTGGTTTAAAGCAATTATTTTCGTTATATTCAATCAACCGGTGCTCTGGGTCCTTTTTTCGTATTCGATACAGCCCGCATGGCAAATTTGTCGGGATAGAATTTTCAGCTTGCAACAATATTTGTTCGGCTATAGTCAAATATGATCCTGTCGCTTGAATTTAACAAAGTCTGGTGACAGGATCACATTTAACTTTGACTTAATACAAAAAAATAAATATTGCATCGTAATAATTCATTATAGGAAATATATATTCCAAAACTAAACAATTACGAGATAAAATTGTCTCAAAACCAGATTCTTTCTTTTACCTTTTATTTAACAGGTAATCTTTCCATATTACTAGTTTTATGAGCTATCTTTAATATTATGGAGGCTTTAGCCATAAATGTAACCTTTTAAAAATTATTTTAAGAATAACATAAAGTATAAATAAAGAAATATAATCATAACTTTGTTACACATTCATTTCGCCGTTTTAGGGAATGTAGGTTCCCTTCAACGGCGGCAGGATATCTGGGTTGGCAATTGGCAATAGTATTGCTAGTAAAACCACGTGGAGAGGAACTGCTTATAACTAATAAAACCCTAGGGAGATACTCGAATTGCGTCAGCATCCGGTATACGGTGTTTCAGCACACTTCTCGATTACGGGGGCAGGGCCTGTGTTCCCCACTCATGGTTTCGAGCTGCTGCCTACGGCCAACAAGTCGTTTGTGAGTTTAAGTGGGTAGGTGGAGGGAATATCTTAGAGATGACGTAGCAACTCGTCGAACCCCACTACTTCAACGACCTCACTTCGCTTTTTGGACCACCCCGAATACTTACTACGGCCGTTAGCCGTGATTCATTCAGTGACCAGCTAGAATTTTAAGCATGATATTTCACAACACATTCCACACCATAAAAAATATTGTTATTCTCAAGGGCAAATAGGTAACATTTCTACCGATATACAAAAATAAGGATTAACAAAATCATAATAAGTATTTATTCTTATTTATGAGATAATTAATATTAAATCTAAAACCAGGTACATATAGAACGTCCCGTTATCCTGAATACTATTGTACCTAATACGTTATCATTTTGTGGCATTACTGAGTATCTGTTTGTGATTTGATATATTTCTCTCCCGATCCAAGCAGGGGTGCCACCAGGCTCAGTACTTTCGCCACCAATGTTCTCGCTTTACACAAGTGACATCCCGAAACCCTAGAAAGCATCATCTGGCTCTCTTCGTGGACATACACGACGCTCTACAATCCGCATCAAATGCCTTAGGCAAATGGTTCAGAAAGTGGAGAATCGAAGTAAATCCAACAAAGAGTGCCACGGTACTCTTCTCGAAATTTAACAGTCCACCTGTCAAGATTTTTGGCGAACCAATCCCTTGGGAACGGCAAGCTAAGTACTTAGGCGTAATCCTTGACCGAAAATTAAACTTTAGAGGGCATGTTGAAACCGTTCATGCACGCACGTTACTTACGCTCAGTTGACTACACTGTCTTCTAAATTGACGCAGCAAACTATCACTTGACAATAAGGTTAGGATTTACCACGTGTATTAGACCGATTATGACGTACGCGAGTACACCGTATTTGCTCATACCGCGTCTAACAGTTTGTACCGCTTACAAACTGTTCAAAGTAGATTCACTCGGCGGGCCACCGGGGCACCATGGTTCATTCGTAATCCCAACTTACATTCTGATCTCCCCAACTGAGCAGTGGATGAAAGAGGCGTCGGAAAGCTTCTTCGAATCACAACAACCAAACCCGTCCGTAACCCGGTTATTGCAGCATCCAACTATACCGCCTTTGTGCACAAAGCGTCGTAAATACCGTCGGCACCACTACACAGAGACCACTCTATCCGACCCGCCGGAGAAGAGTGCACGTGCGAACGCGACGCGTCCCCCCTCCTCCTCCCAGCCCTTAGTTTGCAAAGAACCATCCGACGCCCTCGTAGACCCGAAGTCCGAGAGGCCGGCGAACTGTAAAGTAGAGTGACAGTTGCTCAAAACCCCCTAAAATTCCCCCCCCCCCTAAACTCCCTTAAAATACTAAAAGCCATAATCCCTGAATCTCTCACCAGTGACCGCCCTGAACCGAGGTCCAAGCTCCACTACAGGAGGCGCCCTTCTTAGTTTTTAATTTCCAAACCATTTATTAAGGCTAGAGCTCTGCTCGCCTTTATGTCCGGTGAACTAGCAAAAACCTCGTGGGAAACAACGAATGACCGCCAGTAAAAAAAAAAACTTCAATAGGAGTATAGGTATACGTATTATGTTTTTGTTGCACGAAAAATCGGGTACTACATTTTTGCATAAAAGTTTAATCCTCACAAAAAAAATAAGTTATGCGGTGTCACGTATAGTAGGTACATATTTTTGGACTAAATTCATACGCCAAACATTGCTTATTTCCTAGTTCAGAGCTATGCGTACAAAAGTTTGAATCAAAAATTCTAAAAGTTTGTTTGCTGGTATATTGTCCGTCCAAATCTGAGGAGCCGGAATATTTTTAACGCAAAATGCCAGCCTAGAGCACGCTTCTGACATTCCTCAAATTCTTTTAGCGTTGAATTTAAATAACAATTAACAGAATGGCAGAGGCTTACATTTTAAAGCGTGAAAGGCAAGTATCAAATTGAATTGTTAATTGTATTTATAAAATAAATATACCATTAAAAAGATAAGATATATAAAATCCATGCTACGCAATTATTCTATCATACGCCCAGAAATACGAGTAGATACCTTGTCGTTAGTTAGCTTACAAAATTGTATAGTATCAATATTACATTTTTTGGATTTATTCATTAGTCCTTAACTGGCATGGGGGTCCAATTAAACCCCAACAGCAAATATTTTTTTATCACGCCTTAGCAGTTCAGCGCGCTCATGCGCACCTCGGTAATTTAATTACGTCAAGAGGTGTGGCGGCTGCCAAACGCACGTCATCATACCAGAAACGGAGATAGGTAGGTACTTGGTGGGTGGGCCGGATTGCTCATGCGTACCCGGCCCCCGCCAACGGCGGATCGAAGGAGTGTCCCGGAGGTTTTAGTGGTGGTAGGGTCCTCTCCTAGTGGTATGAGTTTAGCATACCACGCTATGGAGAGGGCGAGTCCCACATATCCCACCGCCAGCGCGCATACGCTGCAGCGGCGTGGGAATGCGTAAATGAATTTCCCCCCGGACAACACAAAAAAAAAGGTACTTGGTGGGTCCAATATTATACGATACAAGAAGTGTGCATTTTATAATAGGCAACTATTAAGTAATGTTTTACTACGTAGAGGAACTGTTGGTGTTGTTGTTCCACAGAAAATGAAGATTTCCTTTGACGGTCGGAGTTATATGCCGGGCGGCCGACGACTTCCAGTCTTGTTTGGCATGTGAAATTAAATTGCGTTATTTATATGAAGTTTGTTGTGTTTGATTCTAGATGGCGCTGCTAGTTTTCTTACAGTTTTATGCAGCTACCGTAAGTGACCGCAAAACCATTAAACCGTCATACTTATACGGTGTGATATAAGGTACAATTGCGTAGTTCCAACAGCATGAAGTTTTAAAAGGGACTGCACTTTTCTTAATACATACTTAAAACTTGTAAGTGTTAAAAGCTTTTGTGAAGTGTTTTTGTTCAACTCCATTAAGAGAAAAATCTTTATTAATTAATTTTAATTCTAAGCTATTACATTTTGACTAATTCATAATCACATGTACAATATGTAAATATTTTTGTTTACATTTGTGTCATAAAAAAAGTATATACTACCTACAGCTATTTTCATAGAATAAGCTCGCCTCCAGTTGCTTTTTCTCCTCCTCATTTGGCTACCTTCCCCAGAAACACGAAAATGTACTGCAACATTTTACTTGCTTATAATATTATAATACTTGTTAAACATTTGCGATTCTTAGAAAATTTTAAGTGTGAATATTATTATAGTCTTATATTTGTTTAACGTTTATCTGACGCAAACAAGGACAATATACCTTTTAGGATTTAGTCTCCTTTCCAACTCTGATCCACAAACACATATATCCCTAATGCTGAAAGACTAATTCCGCTATTAACTTGTCTGACTAGACAGCTCTTTACGTATTACTACAACCTTAATATCTAATGAGTAAAACAGTATGCTCAGACAGATGGAGAAGTTTAACAAAAAGTAAGTAAAAATCCATATCAAACTTTTGAAACACAATGATTTTGTTTTTTTTTTTTTTCATTGTTTACTAGCAGAGTTTTGCAGTCTACTGCTTTAATGCTCAAAATCACTTATTAAAATAGACTTTAACAGCGTACCAATTGAACAATACATTTTTAAACAAATATCATAAATATCATACTCTTCGCTCCCCACTAACAAGCTGTAACAGAATACTGAAAGCTTTGCAACTGTCAGCGTGCCATTTCTTGCCGCTGCAAACCATGTGAATTCATAAAATGAAACTTAAGTATGTCGGAACCATTTACTTCGAGGCGAGTTCTTGATGTTTCATTAATCACACCTAGTAAGGGTAATTCGTGCCTCATTTGCCGCTTTAGAAGCAACTTCTGTGAAACTTTGCGTTATGCCACCAATTTACATCGTTTACCAACTTCTGAATGTTGTTCTAACTAACGTCTTATCTTTTAATATGGTGCTAAATGTGTGTTCTTGGAAAGTGCTGCTTTCGATATTTACGTCAAAATTGAATTGACTGGTGCTTTTGTAACATATAAGGTGATGAAAATATATGCCATACCTTTAGATGATACAGTAGATGCATAGCGTCAAGTATATGGAATTTCCGTGAAAAGTAAATTTATTAGCTGATCTGCTCATCACACCTTCCGGTGTACCAGCAAGTGTTAATGTAAATTTCTTAACTAATTTAATTACAACACATTAGTATTTAATATAAAAGGCATAGCGTAAATGTTGAAAGTATCTTATATTTGATGATTGTTTAGTTTCTGAATTCGATATTCATTCAAGATACCGCTAATCTTTAAGGATTATTATTAAGGATTTCGCTAATCTAAATTATACGCCTTATTTTCAAATAACGAGGCAAAGGGAGTGTGTAAGGATCGTAGCAGGTGGCGTTCTGTAGTTTCTGCCTACCCCTATGGGAGAAAGGCGTGATTGTATGTATGTATGTATGTATATAAAATATGTATTTTCAAATATTTTCAACTTATCAATTTAATTTTAATAAAACGTAATACATTTTAATCTTTTCCGCAATAATTCTATATCTACTATAACCACATATTAAGTTCGGGGTAGAAATCGTAATCCTCCTAAAGAGGTATAATTTACGACCCCTCGCAATAAGAACAATTTTCGTATCTATAAATTACTTAGTTCGAATAATAATATCTCTTTTAGAGAACATTCAGGATGTTTTATACATAGGTCAGTTTGAGGAAGACTTTTGGGTACAAAACCCACATTTATCTCTGTTTGATATTACTGAAACTATAAAGGGCAAAAGGTTCCATATCATAAAAACAAAACTTATGAAAAGAGCTATCTTTTTGATTTGTTGCAACCCCGATTGTGGTGTAGTGCATTCTAATATTCCAAGTATTATTTAAGATAAAATACTTAAGCAGTGCTTGAGAGAATTATACCAAAGTTGTATCTGTTGTAATGAAAGGTCACATGTTATAATCTTAATGTGTTGTACAATCAAACTATAAAAAATATGCAGTAGGTACACAAATACAGTCGATCTGTCAATTATCTGTCTTTTGTTAATATTGTCCGTGGTCAATTATATTGTTCTATGGTTTTGTACTAACATAAGTTTGCTGTGTGGATAAAAAAAAACAAAATGATTTAATTAATAACTAGTTTTTCATTTAATCTAAATCTAAATTAACAGTACCTCTAAAAACTTAAAAATATAATAACATACCTATAAATAATAAACAACTAACTTCTACCAACTAATAATAATAATTTACGACTATTAAAGCCAAATCGGGTTAAAATGCATTATGCATTAAGCCGCTCCAATTTTAAATGTAAAATAAAGTTTTTTTTCATTAGGTAAATAAAAGAAGATTCCTCAGAGTTTTTTGGCAATGTTTCTCTGGCTAGGAATTAAGTCCGAGCCCGAATTTGCTTGTGGTTGAAAGCACACGTAGTATGCGACCGGTTGACATTTAAGTCGTCGTTCAAAGAGCCTTTCACATAGCATGTGGTAACCTCAGCCCTCTAAAGCCATAAGCTTACTGGGAGCATTCGTTTGAAATAATACAAAATTAAATTTCGAGAACCCAAGAGATTTACACGTTATCGGAGAATTAAAGGATAATTGCCTACACTGACACTGAGACATAAGTGTGTTCAATGTTCATGTGCATTTTGGCTTACAAGATATAGTGTATATAAAATCAAAGAATATTAATATACCTAACTGAATCAATGAAATTATTTCAAAATTAAAAGTTAAAAATGATTTTTCATTTTATCTTAAATATTACTTTTAACAAAAAATAGCACAACCTACTGCATAAAAGAAGGATTTTATATGCTATCATAAATAATAATGAAAGTCCCGTCTAAATTGGTAGGTATTAGCTTTTCGGAGATTAGGCGCAATACACAAACAAACATACAAACAAAAGAAGTAGCCTTTTAGCTATCTAACAGTGGAAGTCCTATGAATATCTGTCTAGCCGTTAATGACATTAGCCGGAACTAACAGACACACAGACTATGTTAAATTGTGTTTTTGTTATAAATACCCTATATAGATTGTATTAGTGTATATATATTGGGTACTCATAGCACAAAAAATGCAGCACTTAGTAATAAACCTGCAATTTTTTTCATTACAAACAGATACTTCAATTTAATTTATTCGTATAAATTTTTAAGTTGGGTAGTTTAAATTGGAATAACTTTAGAAATCAAATAGGTATATTTTATCATCAGATTATATAAAATAACGAACATAACTAGTAGGTAGTCAGTACTTTTATAATACTTGATTTGTAAAAAATTAAGAGCATCAAGGTACATAGTCCATATAGTTCGGTCAATCTAGACATTCAAATAACCTTCCGATGCCCTCGTAGACCCGAAGTCCGAGAGGCCCGCGAACTGTAAAGTAAAGCAATAGTTAGGTACACAAAACTCCCCTAAAATACTAAAAGTCATAATCCCTCAATCTCATCGCCAGCGACCGCCCTGAGCCGAGGTCCAAGCCCCACAGGGGGCGCCCTCTTGCGCAGGTTACTTAGTTAGTAGTTTTTAAACTATTTATTAAGGCTGGAGCTCTACTCGCCTTTATGCCCGGTGAAGTAGCAAAAGCATCGCGGCTAAATAGGTAAGATCATCCGATAAAAAAAAACATTCAAAAGTGCATCAATTCCCAAGAAGCTGGAGGACACACAAGAACAATTTTACTCACTTTCAGCTAGTTGTGAATGTATGCACCATCACTCTTATATATTGGTCTAATTTAACCGGACTAATAATAACTCGACTGAATTGGTTAATACCTAAATAAAACAGTACACATCAATTTAAAAAGAATCATTCTAAAACTAAACTTAACAAATAAAAATAACCTATAATTAAAGCTAATTAAATCTACCAAAAGTTAAAAATTAACGTAAATCTAAATTATTTAAATGTTTTTAACTCTTTATGGAAAAGATTACCATAAATATATAATGATATAATGATAAAGAACCTGCCGGTGGTCGAATTTTATTAATCTCAAATTTTGAAATATAGTAAATCTAAATACCTAGGTACTACTCTAAAATGGCGTCACTGGGGGCGTTCCCAAAATGCTAGCAGCATTACCAAGCTGAATACCAATTCTTATTTGTTGGGCAAAGTATATACCAGCATTCTGGGAACACGTAAAAAGTAACATAAAAAAAACAATAATGTTCATGTCTCATTTTAGACACAGCGTTATTAAACACTCCCATATTTATCAGTTAAATAATAATGTAACTAGCATTATCGCACAGATTTATTGAACTGTACATGTAGTTTATAATTATATAATTAGATTACATTTTTGATATGAGGTAGGCATCATCGGCGTTAATATCGACGGGTAGAAGGCTAATTGAGTTACGCGACTTATTGGCGATTTTGAAATATAGATTTTATGTTATCCCTTCATAAAGTACATAATTCAATATAGCTTATGATGGTGCTTAGGTCGATTAGCTTTAGATTAGCCCATCGATATGCGATACGTAGGTATCTACTTTATATTAATGACTAGATTTAATTATTATTTTCAATATCCTTGAATAAACTGGGAGGAATCCGTGTTATTGCAAAACATATTACTTTCGTCATCTACTATATACAATAATACTTCGTTATTGTTGCATCGGAGTTAAAAATGTAATTTGCTAAAAAATCTACTAATTACATAATATTTTTAAAAACTAAACGTTTAGAACTGTTTTCATGCTACGCAAATAGATAATAAGAACGGAAAGTCATAAGCACATCTTAAATAGATACCGCATGAATGAAAGTCAATATGGCGTCAGCCTTAGTAAAACTTTGAAATAGGTAACTTCACACTCAAATTACGTAGTAACTTTCTAGGTATTTAGAAAGGGATAAAATATAATGACCACCAAAAATATATACTTGACACCAGAAAAATAAAGTCTACAATTGTAATAGTACTAGCTATTTTAGTCACGACTGCACTTCAAATTGTATTCGAACACCAAATGTAGTAAATGATCACCAAATCTTAGCGAGCAAATGATTGCGCTATTCTACCTTAATAAAATCAATGAAAAATGACAATCGGTTAGGTTAGGTTAGAGCTGCGGCCATACAACGCACGAGCCGAGCGAGCGAAGCGAGCGGTGCCGCGGTAGCGGCCGGCGAGTGCCAGAACCGAATAGTAAATTAGTAAAACATTTAGGTACTTTTGGTGATCATTTACTACTTTTGGTGATCATTTACTACTTTTAGGTTAACAATTATTTATTTGGAGTCATTTTGCTTAAATACGATAGCGAAATGTTAAAACTTTGGTTACCATTTTACATTAAAATGCGGGTTTAATTTTGGTGATCATTTTTACTATATCTGATGGTAAGTTAAACATAAGCCATTTAGAAATGTTAATAAATTCTACCTAGATAAAATAAATTAATATTTTTGAAGCGGCCGTAGCCCAATTGCTTGAGACGTCGGACTTGTGATGTTGTGGTCGCCGGATCGATCCCCACCCATTGCATTACCGACGTTAAGCCACTCGTAAAACAAGCATTTTAACTTAGCACGAGGGGTTAAAAAGAATACTAGAAGACTGCAAAACTCTGCTAGTAATCTTTAAAAAAATATATTTGTTCTCCTAAGTACCTACCTAAGGTAGATTCTGAAACGAACCCCACCCATTGCACTACCGACGTGAACCCACTCGTAACACAAGCATTTTAGTTTAGCACGAGGGGTTAACAAGAATACCAGTAGACTGCAAAACTCTGCAAAAAAGGTTTTTTTTTATGATTACCTACTATCTTTAAAAAAAAACTCCTTTTACTCTGGCTAAAAATATATACCTATTAAATAGCTTCCTAATTCAGCTACTTAACATTCAATTTATTACATTTCTATTTGGCTTCAGTTATGTAGCAGGATAATTTTACTGAATCCGACCTTCGGGTCGGATTACGGATACGGATACTTGAAGCCTAAACGTATCTCGCTTAGGCGATTAACACACTGCCACGCACAATGCGTGTGTTAACGTTGTTTGTAAGTATATCGGCTTTTTTTTGTCTTTGTTGTATAGAAAACACGCACAGTCCAACACACAGAAAATGCATCCACGCGCGTTCATTCAGATCACGCGCGTACATGCGGAGAAACCGATATGGTATGGCACACCGAGTCCCATGGTGCCGTGTGTGATTTTTGGGTGAAATGAGTCCGAGCCGCTGTGAATCCACAAAGCGTAACTGCGCGCGGGTAGAAACCACGCACAATCATGCACATCTAGTACACAGTAGTCACGTATTCCTGCAAGAACGCGCGTAGGTGCGTTGATGCGCAGCATGCAGCGTGATGCGTAGCCGTGTGATAATCGTCTTAACATACAATTTCAGTGTTTCTCCCGCACTATATTTGTCTTCCATGTAAATAAAATAAATTATGGCCGCAAGGAGTAATTTATATTCATAAAATAAAGTCCAATCGCAATACTTTTACAATAAAATGACACCAAAACACAACACCACATAACTATAACCGTAAGAAACACAGTAGGTAGAACTGAACTTGAATTATTTGCTTGTTTACTTGTCCTGGTTTATTGAAGCTTTCGGCATTAGAATTTATGTAGGTATATTTTAAGTTGGCAATTGACATAATACTTGTTCGTCCCTTTGAAAAGCGTTATTTTAGCTACGCTACGAATTTTGATGCTTTCATCGATTTCTTTATGTAAAAACACTCAAAATAAATTTATAAACATGTGGCTATGTATATAACGTAATCACTACATAATATTAAACAAAATCGCTTGCCGCTGTCTGTCCGTACCTATGTATGCTTAGATTTTGATGCGGTTTTTTTTAATAGATTGATTGATTCAAGAGGATAGTTTATATGTATGATACATCAGCATTGCATCCGTGCGATGCCGGGGCGGGTCGCTAGTATTATATATATTGATACATTTTTTAACTTAAGGTAAGTAGTAACAATAAATCTCTTCCAATAAACCCGCAAGAGTAAATAGTGTGCATGCTACATGGTGACTATATCAATGCCTTTTTCGAGGAAGACCCATGCTCAATAGTCAATATTATAAGAGCTGATGATGATAAAAACTATCCCAGGCAGTTATTTTATATGCAATGAATTTCACTTATATTGCGACATTATTTTCTACATTTAATTAAATACATGCTTTAAAAACTATAACAGTTAGTGTGCATATTTATGTGGCAACCTTATGGTTCGTGACATCAGTTGTAATGAGACTAAAGTCAAATAACTCCCGTTGTCCTGCCGGCCATAATGACATGTACGAATGTCATGAGGGCGTGGTTCCCAGTGACAATTATTTTAGTTATACAAATCGGACTAAGAAAATCCGTACCCATGCAAAAAAATTATCTATTTCCAATTGTCATTTGATTGAATGCATATTACATTAGCTTTCGCAGTTTCACCCAATTGGTTCCCGTTTCTACAAAAACAGTACATATTTCGAGGATTAAAGTCAAACTTAACCATTGTGCCATCACAGATTATCTATCATGATGCAAAATGTTATCTAGATCCATTGTAGTGTACTGATGCGAATGAATAATAAACTTCTGAGCACTCACAAAAAGTTTCACATATACAATATTACTATCGATCGCTTTAGACAGACATATAACGCCAGTACTCGTAGTATAACACAGTTATGTCTCAACCAACCACTAACTTTAACCACATATGTTAGAAAGCTATAAAATAGTGAACAAATGGGGTCACACTTTGTCTAACTACTGGTTACACACCTCGCAATATTAACGGTAAACCTTTGATCTAGGTATATAGATAGTAGGTATATACAATTATATATACATAAAAAGTAAGCAGAATGCTCGACTGGTTACCGTATTTAATACTGAACTAGGTACTAATTAATAATATTATAGTTACACATTTGACACTTTGGTTTCCCGTGAACGTTTATAGGGTATTAATTTAGTTTAACTCATTAGAACACCATTACAAATCAGTTGCTGTTAGTAAAAAGTTTTCAACGGGGCTGCGTTTTATATAACATAACTACATCAATTTAAGCCTTTTCTGCAAAAGGGTAGACAGATCTTTATTGAGATCTTTACATTCACACCAGCATACAATAAAACACTGCAGAAATATAATTAAACATTTTCTTCTTGAATTATCTGTAGATTAAAAAATCACATATACCATTATACAACTGTTGACTGTTACGTCTGTTGAAAAACTATGGTTTTTTTAGGATACTCATTTTTATAATTTCCTGATACGTTTGGAGACACTAGGACTTTTCATGTTTTAGAGATTTTCCCTGACTCAGGATCATTGCAAAAAAGTGCAAGAACGATAACTTTGGTATAAATATTATTGTTGAGGTTTGCTTCTTGTCTTTTAACAGTTTTTCATAAGTCTTCTGAGCAATAAAATATGTTAAACATCCCATTGATTCTCATCATTTATCGATAGAAGTATATCTAGTAGAGTCCTACAATTTTTTTAAGAAACAAGCGACTATTTTGTCTAATTTTGCGACTTTGACTATTTTAAATTAATTATTATGTTAACATCTAACTATTAGTAGGGTCTAAATTATCATCAACACAATTTTTTTTTCCCTTAAGCCCTTGACCATTTTTATCCAGCTTAATAATAAGAACACACAAGTACATATTCTACATAAGGTTAGCATGCTTAACAAAATTCAGTTTCGAGTTAACAAGCGGCACTTAATCCTTGGACCGTACTCAATTTCCTGGCATTCCCTCGAGAATCTAGACCACTACCTGAATCATAACGCTGTAGGTAAGACAGTCGATGTACCCATAAATATGTAGCAGCTTCGTTGATGACACGTCATAACATACGAAGCACTTTACCTGTAACCGAGAAAATTGCCATCGAAATACGTTACGTATTGGAAATTGCAGTAATTTGTTAACTTTTATGCCTCCCAAGAGCACTCCATACTCGCGTTTTTAAAATACTTATATTGCAACGTGTATTTTTTATCTACTTCACACTACCTGCTCCGGATTTCGAGTAATGAGAAATGAAATGAGTTGCCTGGTGCTCGACGGACAGACTCGCTTTGCTAGACGTACTCGCAGTTAAACGGCTTATTAATCAGCTACAAAGCCCGAGAAATATCCCGTCGGACAATTTATTCGTAAAAGTTTCGTATATTTTATAAGTTGCAAGATTTTTATCGTTGTAGATTCCAAAGCTAACTACTAACCGCCATTCGATTTCACATTTGCCGACATAAAAAGGATATTGTGTAATAAAAGAGACCGCAGTTGCATGCCAACTTTTCTTCCGCTTCAGTGGGGCAGGGAATACAAGATTGTCAGCAATACATCAAGCATTACAATAAAATTTTCTTAGATTGTGTTATTTATTTAAAAGTAGCTATTGTTTCTTTGTTTGTGCTGACTTGGAAAGACAACCAGCGTTTTTAATATGGTTACTGAAATTAATTATTTGTGCCACGATATCGGAGTAAATGTTGGCGATCTGTTTAAGTACATTAATAAAACACACGACAAACGACAACCTCGGTAGCGTAGCGGTAATTGTCTCGCTTTAAATCTCGGAGGTCGTGGGTTCGATCCCCACACCGGACAAGAAATCTTTATGTAAATTCTAAGATTTCTTTCCGGGTCTGGTTGGTTGAGGGACTACCCTCCGTGCCTCGGAAAGCACGTTAAGCCGTTGGTCCCGATTGTTATAACATCATCTATATCTACAAGCGAACCTGGGTACGGGCAGCAGAGTTTATCCTGTGTACCACACCATAACAATGCGGTCACCAATCCGCCTGCCAAGCGTGGTGTCTATGGCAAAACCCCCCTTGAGAGGAGGCCCATGTTCAGCAGTGGACGTTATACGGGCTGATAATAATGACATTAATAATATGTTGTAACTATTTATACCGATTACTGTTGAGAACATGATAACATTTTTGAGTTAAAATGAAAATGATTACTAAGTCAAAAATATTTAAAGGGATTAGAAATAAACTATATCGGCACTTTCTCTTTTAAGATTAATAAGATAATTCCTATTCCTTTTGCTTGTGATCCATTTAAGGGTTACTTTTGTTATAAGAAATAGGTTTGGAAGTCTCAAAACATTTTAATTAAATTTTGGTTCCTTTAGCCCTATAATATAACTTAATAAACTTTGTTGAATTCGATTGAAGAAATTCAATACTTTATAATCCACTTAAACCTACTTACGAACTTAAAATTACATAATAACTGTTTTCCAAAAGTCTAAACCATCAGTGCTATTCATATAAATATATAATGTACTGTTAATATTTTTGATCTTTTTAGGTAGAAAAATATAATATAAATATTTAAAATAATGATCAAAAAGTATACGTTTTGAAGAAAGGACATGGTCACAGGACTCACTTCCAGTACGATTGGAGGGACTGGGCGTTAGAGTCATTTTAGACGTTGCTCTCCCCGCTTTTTTGTCTTCTGTCCATAGTACCCAAAATTTATCACATAAAATTCTCTCGGCTAGTCTAAATAGTTATAATATTTTTTATATAAAGGAAGCTGAGTCTGTATGACTTTTGGTTTGCCCCAACTCTGCCTTGCCATGTAATACATATGTTCAGCGGCAATGGGATGGGCCGCTGTGTGTGCTCTGGCGCGGAATAATTTGTTACAAACGTGTTCCAGCTCTGCAGATCGTGCCCATCTTTTAGCCGTTGCGGATTTGGCGCCAGGCTTGTGGCTGCATGCGCTTCCATCACCAAACACCTTAATGGATGCAGTGTGGCAGTATTGTTGCGTCTAGTTGCGCCGTGCAGTGCTCCCCACCGCTGCGAATGTGGAGTCAATGTGATCCAACTTCGTCACCACGGCCTGTGTTGCAGCAAAAGTGCTGCTCTGTCCCATCATGCCACTATTAATGATATAATCCGTCGGGCCTTCAGCTCGGCAAATATGCCAGCCGTTTTAGAGCCTAATGGCCTTGTGCCTTATGAGCGACGACGGTAAGCTCTGACCCGACGGAATGACTCTGGTGCCCTGGAGGGTGGGACGGCCTTTAGAGTGGGACGCTACGTGCGTCGACACCCTCGCGCCGTCTTATCTTTCCGGGTCTAAGAGAAGGGCTGGCATGGCGGCTGAATCCGCGGAAAATCTCAAGAGGTACTTGTGTTACTTTTGACTCTATGCTACTGTTATATTATTGTGTGTGCATCCGTAGCCACCTTGAATATTCAAGGCTTCACAAGTATGGAAACCAAAGTATGAAACATATAGATCACGAGTTGAAAATATTCAAAAACAGATTAACACGAGTGCATTTAAATTTAAAAAGATTATGCAAATAATATTTTGTATTAACTCCACACTGGTCTTAAATTAAGAGATGTGTACCTATATTACACACTCTATTATAATATATATTTATGTAAGGTATTATTTTATTTATTTACTTTATATTTATATATATATACTAATTGTATATAACTTATCCCTAGTACCCAAGGATACTATTAATAAGATAATCCAGTACACCTGGATTATCTTATTAATTTGGACAAGGAACCATGCAAATGAGTTTAAAAGAGGGGTATTTACCCCTCTTTTAAACTCATTTGCATGGTTCCTTCCTCAGTTGCCTGGAAGAGATCACTTTTGTGATAAGGCAGCCAAATGTACCTTATAGGTACATTTTAAATTTAGTTTTAAGTCTATTTCTGTATTTTTTTCTTTGTGAAGTGTACAATAAAGAGTTTATCTATCTATCTATATTAAGTAATGTTGTCAACAAGGGTCAGAGCCCACTCGTCTCCTAAGATTCGCACCCTGTGCCCACTCGTTTCCTGGATCTTTTGAGGGGCCCATTCGCCCCCTGAAGAATATTTATTTTTATTCATTATTCTAATATAAGTACATGTATATGTGTATACTGCAGCTTGGTAGTCCGGGTACAGTCGCGCAGAAAAGGCTAAAATAAAAAATATAGTAATTCGGTAGATATCATGTTTATTTCAAATAAGATTAACACATAAAAAACACAATGTCCTAGAAACTAACGAAATACAACTCTTTTAAAAAAATCAGCCTTGATTGACCATCATATAAATAAACATTAAATATAAAATATGCAAAAAAAAAATAGAACAATTATCAACAGTAAATAATCACTTCTTATTTTTTGTATATTTACCAACTACATACATGCAAAATCATAATAACTTAAATCTAAAAAATTATAACAGTACAAAAAAAATACTAAAATCACAGTAATTATTAAAGACTAGATAAATCAACATATATATTTTTTTTGTATATTAACCAACTACATGCAAAATCGTAATACCTAACTTAAATCTAATAAATTGTAACTAGAAGTACCTACATAAAAATTGGCTAAAATCACCGTATTTTTCACTGAAAAAGTAGAAAAAGTAATATTTTATCATACAAAATAGAAAATTATGTGAGTGCATACATAGTAGCATACTAAAAATCTATGTTTTACCTTAAAATAAAATAAAGTATTTAATAGTAACTATTAAAAAGTAGCAGCAGTTGAATTTTTTTTTCTGTGTCTTCGTTCCAATTATATACACGTAATTCTTTTGAAATAGGGATGTATAGGTAAATAGTAGAACTTACGTATTTTTCCTTCACGTACATGCACTGATCACTTCACTCACTAATTAAATTTAATAAGTAATCCTACAGGATACGCTAATGAAAACTTTCACTCGAGACAGTATAAAAATCAGTACGCTTGGATTTGCAACTATAAGTAAACTTAATGTAGTAACACATTCCTGGAATAAATACGCCGAAGTTGTCTAGTACTGGTGTTAGCCAATCAGGTGCAAGTCCTTTCATCGAGCGTCTATTGTTTTGGGCTACGCCTTTGTTATTTGCTCGCGCGCAGATACTATGGCTAAGATTACCCCTCCCGCTTCGGCATTCCACCTTATCTCTTATTTATAACCCGTTTTTTTAACAAGCCATTCGTAGTGAGACAATTTTACATCATAAGCCTATCGACAGGTTATATTATTATCATGACGGATTATCATTCATCATAGCTCTTTTTTCAATGATCTGTTATGATTTATTAAATTAATTCCGTTAATAAACTGTTCACAAGTGTACTATGTTAACCGTTTCTTATGTAAAATATAGCTAATTTTATCTCAGGGGACCAATAGGCACCTGAATAGGTGCCGAATCTTTAACTTATATTGTATAATATATAAGAGGGGACGAATGGGTACCTTAAAAAAATATTTTTTATTAAAATATTAATTGGTCACCTACCAGGAGACCAATGGGCACCTATATAGGGGCCGAATCTACAACTTTTATGCTGGGGGACGAATTTTAGGAGACGAGTGGGCTCTGACCCGTCAACAATGCCCTATGATAGATGATTAGAAAATATTAGGTAGGTACTATTACCTACCTAATATTTTCTGTTAAACTATGTGTAAATGTAAAAATTTGGCCATATATTAACATTGTACTCTTTTTTCAACCAGTTGTAAATTGTCTAGATCGAAAAATAAAACTATATATATAATTCCGTAGACGAGCGGTAAAATATTTATATAAAATCTGTTAGTTGAGGCCGCATATTTGTTAAAAAAACGATCGTTTTCTTAAAATATTGTAAATCATATTATTTTTTATACACAACTAATACCAGTAAAATTAAAGATGTCCTCCACAAACATAACAAGGAATACACAGCGTACACGTATTTCATATTTAAAATAACCAACATATTCACATTTCTCACATTAAATATACGCAAAATATCATACTCATAGGATTATCGCAAGAACTAATTCCATTATATCATTCAGCTATAAATGTTAATTAAGCGTCTACAACAGTTTGCTGAAGCAAAGTTCTCTTAGTCACGTTTTTGCTTCGTCATCGAGTGCTGAAGACTCTACAAATGCTGCACATTGGAACATTGCCAGATGTTTATGAATGCAGTGTTCCTCGTTACTAGGAGGCTATAAATATCTGGATTAATGTTATAGATGTTAAGTGTTTTATCCTAAAAACTCACATAGATATTTCCTAATACGAGTACCATTGATCGGATTGACAGGACTGCAAGCGTGCTAGAGAACAAAACAATAAGTTTATACAACTAAAATAAGCCTTATGTATTATATGATACCCTATATTGTAAACCTTTTCAATGTGCACCGTCAGGTATTAGCAGTTTCTGATGCCACAAACTGGCGTCTGAAGGAGCAACCTGGGGGTTCCTATTCAAGTTGTAATTTCATATTTTCCTCTCGTTCCTTTTCACCAGTACAACTCGATTGACTGTGATCCTGAACTCGAACCATAATGTCGTAAAGGAAACTTGCCATAAAAAATACCGATGAATTGAACTCGATAAAAATTTATTTTCTCCAATTGACAGTGATGTAGGAAGCTATTGGACGTATTTTATATATAACGGCTGACTGGACATCGCAAAAGTGGAAAAATTTCAAAAGTTAATTAAAATACTTTTACAGGTAGCTCAAACGCTACTTTTAGCATCAATAACTTTGTAACTTCATTATTTAATATATTTTTTGGAATTTCGCGTTCAAATTTGACTCTATTCATTTTCGTGCATCGCAGCCAATCGTGTCTACCAAAGTTAAAAAATGGATGAAGTGTTATTAAAATTTGATAAAGAAGGGGATGACGAGCTTTTATTGCTGCATTACTAAAGCTTATGTAGTGCATTAATCGACCCCATATTCAACAGCATTGAGGAGGATTCTACCAAATATTGATTCGGAGACAAGTCACCGCCGCACGCGTCTGTCGCAGACCTTGAAAACGGTATACATTCTAATAATAATATTCTGACTTGTATTAGTCGTGGACACACCGATTGATCGCATGCGGCGATCGGCCGCGATGCACGGAAATAAACCTTTAATCTCAAGTGTTGTGTTTTTTAACTACTTAGAACCGAGTTTCTAAACCTGAGGATAATTACCCCGAGGAAGTAGATTTTTTCGTGGAGGTAACAAATAACCTAATAATTTGTATTTGCTTGTATTTATATTTTTTTAAGATAAGGGTAAAATCTTAAGTTTACTGAATGTTTATTGTCTGTTCTCATGTAAGTGGCTTTTTTTTGCCTTTTATCAGAATAAATGATTTGAACCTAAAATCAGTTTTCCTTATAGTGGTTCCTAACCTCTTCAATTTTGTAATCTTATGACGGTAACAAAATTGAAAAGGTTAGGAGCCTCTGACATAGAATTTCGGTAGGTAATGCAATCGTTTTCCATTATAATCAGATTCGATATTCCCCGTAAAAGTGGTTTATGTTTTTGTATTTATTTACTGTGATTGGCCATATTTTGTGTTATTAAAGAAGGAAATCCGTCTTAAAGTGGCAATTTACTTGATATAGGGAAATAAATTGATAACCTTACCCATATCCAATGACCACTCATACAACTTTCATCCTTATCTCATACACAAAATATGCCAACAAATGTACGTTTTTTGTAGCGGACATGTTGTGTTTGCCAGGAGGCATTTGCTACTGCACCGGGCATAAAGCGAGCCTTATTAAATGGTTAAGAAAAAAAAAACTATATCAATGATATATTTAACGTTATTTGCGTATCGTACATACATTTGTGCTCGTTTACTGGCAAAGAGCTTGAAGTACAGTATTTAAATCGCTGCAGGGCTTGGGGCTCATTTTAAATTGAATTCATACGTACTGGACGATATTGCACTTGAGGCTCATAGAAAAATCTTGTTTTAATAAAAGGCTCTTAGTGGTATAAGCCGTACGTTCCCGAGTGTGCATAAATATAACGCTAGCCAACTCTAAATTGTCTGCATGGCGTCTTAATTGGCAGCAATAACTGACTGCATTTGAAATTCATTTTCAGTATCAGATATGTTCGTAAATTCCATAACTGTTTGATTTTCGGGAGGTTTTCTTAACTTAATGACCGTTCAGTTAGTTTGCCTTCTAAGACAATTAGGGCCACAAACTTCGATGCTTAGCAGTGAAAGGCTCGATTTAGATCTCAAAAGTCGTGGGTTCCCACGCCGGGCAATCTAAGATTTTAGAGTCTGGTTCATTGGTAAAATTTTTAAAATTATTAAAGATGTTTTTATAACAATAAGGACCAACGGCTTAGCGATATTTCTGAAGCACGGAGGGTAGTCCTTCAACCATCACATTTTAAGATTTCTTTTCGGATCTGGATCCGGAAAGAATTCTTAAAATGTACACAAAGATATCTTATCTGGCGTGGAGTTCGAACCCACGACTTTCGAGACATAAAACGAGATGTATACTGAAAGGTAGCGAGATTTATATTAAATGTTATCTCAATAAATGGAGGAGCTATAAGGAGTAGATTTTGATTAGTTGCCCATTTATTACTTGGTACATACACAATTGCGACACAAATAATTAATCAACAACCGAATGCCGAACAAAATACGAAAATAGTGCACGTTTCTATAATTTCTGAGTATTCCAATACGTAGTCGGCTCACGTATACAGGGTGCTGCAACGTTCAACATACAGTTTTTATTTCCGGACCAATTTCAGCGACAAACAAACTTCACCGTCCATTCTTATGTATATTACAAGTACGTGGTGCTTTGAAAGGGGTTTTTATTTAATAAAAGCAGTCTTTTGTATTATTTTCTACTGGTTCCTATAAATTGCATTTGGAAAAGAAGCCTTCCCTTGCTGGCAAAGTTTACATAATGAATAGGATCGAATGTAAAGGTGTTTCTAGTTCAGATAGTTTACAGCACAGAATACGTAAGACCGCCACAAATGCTTCACTTTATTGACAATAACTGTGTCCTATGCGAAACTGTTGGAAGACTTGCCAGTTTATAACGTATCAAAAGAAGATCCTACTGAATTATTTAAATGTAGCATTATTTTGATGTAGGTATCTTCTGGTGAACATTAGTTATATGATATGATTATAAAAAATATGATTCTGTATCTAATAATCAAACTTATATTTTGATACAAATAAGTTAGTATAGAATCCATCTCGGTTGGGCAGCGTTTGGGCAGCTTCGAGAGATCTTCTCGATGATCATCAATGAGATCGATCGATGGGGGAAGTCTATTATGTTCAGCAGTGGACGACAATAGGTTATAGATTCGCTGTATAAAAAACTTTTTTTATTAATGCGTGACAATGAACGTGTGATTTAATTTTATCGCCTTTTGTTTAGTATTTGAGTAATAACTTTGTATTCAGTAGTAAATTTTGATAACTTGTGACTTATGAAATTACGATTCCAATTGCTGCATTGATGTAAATTGTTATAACGGTCCAAATACTGTCAGCCACCCTTATACTGTCGGCCCTTTCCCCTTCCCCGTGAGCTCTGGCGACCTTACTTACCTGGTACACGATTGTCATACCGACGATATAATAATAATCGGAACAAACAGCTAAATGGGGTTTCTGAGGTATGAAGGGTGGCTACCCTCAACGTACTAGGCCTAGAATGAAATCCTCGACATAATACAAAGAATTTTTACTGGCACGGTTATTGGTCACCCCATGACCACTAGTGCAGAAGTTCGTTTATAAGTTCATCCAGATTAGATAATGACCTTACAACAAATTTGATCCAAACCAGTTCTGCGCTTTTTATTATTCCGTAACTACAGAGTAACAACGGGACCTTATTACTAAGAGTCCTCTGTATATTTGTATATCTGTCTGTCACCAGGCGGTATTGCATGAACCTTATGTTGCCGCTATACTAACAAATACTAAAAACAAAATGAAATAAAAAAAATAATGGGGCCCAATTTAATTTTTTATTTAATTTTAGATACTTTGAACATGATTTTTTGCGTTTTTTGTGTGATACTCACAAAGATCGATATCGATATATCCAGACTTACAACAGGTCAATAATAATAAATTATCTAATCTAAATATTAGTAGGATAGGTAAGGAAGCCTACGAATTCTCTACTAAGCAGAAGCTTATATCCAATTTCCGACCAGAGGATTGGTTTTATGTTGGTTGAATGAATAATCTAAATGAGTGTGTACCTACTGTCGAAATACAAATATCAACGTATTTACATAATGCGAACTGTAAATAGTTTATGTAAATAATTCAAATAGAGTTTTGGTTGTATACAAAATATATTAACGTACCTATGTTTAATAGTTCGTTATTAAGTAAATTTCATTTTAAATACTTACTTTGTAGCGTATTAGTGTTATAAATGAGTATGAATAGTAGGTAAAACTATTATAGGCCGCGGAGCGGGAGAGGGAAGTAGATCCCTCTGCCCACCCGCTTCGCAGACGGCGTGTTGGCCGTCGGCGGCGGGCCGAAACCCGCCGCCTACCGCCCTAGGCTCGGGCTTGGGGAGTGGGGAACATGGGCCCCGCTCCCTTCGAGGCTGACCCATGAGGAGTAGGGACGCCTCTACACTCCGGGCGTCCCTATAATTGGGCAAATGGGCCACTGCAAGTGTGGCCCTGGAGATCCTGCGGTACCATATTGGCCGCGGGTGCCGTCGGGGGGCCGGATTGCTCATGCGTACCCGGCCCCCGCCAACGGCGGATCGAAGGAGTGTCCGGGAGGTTTTAGTGGCGTAGGGTCCTCTCCTCGTGGTATGAGTTAAGCATACCACGCTATGGAGAGGGCGAGTCCCACATATCCCGCCGCCAGCGCGCGAATACGCTGCAGAGGCGGTGGGAATGCGTCAATGCATTTCCCCCCGGACAACAAAAAAAAAAAAAAAAAAAATTATGTAAAACTATTATACCACGAGCGATATTAAATGAAATAAAAGGGATTGTCGAGTTACCTCTAGGGATAAATACAGACAATGATTACTCGAACAAGCATTGCCCTTTGAACCTAGCAGAGTTATAAAAGAAACTTAAAGATGCACATCATTAGAACAACGACTACAATAGCAGAATAGGGGGTATAATGGGATTCAGTCTGAATCAGTGATCGGGAATAGTACCTATTTGGGGTTCGATTTCTGCAATGCCAACAATCTTTATTTAAAAATTGCTTACCTATTTACGAAAAACACGTAAAGCCATTGGCCTCGGTGGTTATATGTTAACGATTAAAATATTTTACCAAAGAATGGACAGCAGCGTTCATCTATATAGTGTATTTCAACAAGATGCGGAGATACTGTGGTCAAAAGCCTGCCTAGTTACACAGTTATAGGATAACTGTAGTATAAGCCTGCTTCGGAGCAGGCCTTTGTCTAGATTTGAACGCTAGATTTAATTACACATGTAAAAGTAAAACACATTCGAATCAAATCAACTTAGAGTACAAAAATAACGATACTGATATCGTGAGATTAGCGCGTTCAAACAAACAAAATAACAAACTTTTCAGCTTTATACTATACTAGCTGACCCGACAGACGCTGTCCTGTCTGAACTAAAACTATATTAAATTGAACTTTTAATATTAGGCGAACCCTGAACTAACCGTCATGTGCACTAAGAACAGCACGCATTCCTTCAATGTTATGTCAAACGCCATAAGATTATATTAAAAAGTTTCTATCTCGAAAGCGCTAAGGTAATATAGAAAATGTGATATTGTGGTTAAATGATATATTCTTTAATTTTCTCATTTTCCGCGCAATTATTTTTTTCTTTCGTAAGAACCTTCTCTTAGTTATAACAAACACAACAGAAAATTAATTAATGAAGTCGGTCCAACCGTTCACCCGTTATGCCGTGACCAAGGGAAATAGGGATTCCTTTTCATATATAAATAAGTATAGATGTTAATTTATAAGTAAGACGCACTGAAATATGAAACGACTATTTACAAATAAGTTTACGTAAATAAAAATGATTTTTATTTTATTTATTATTTGTAAGACAAAGCATACTTACAAGTACAGTGACATCTGTAAGAAATAGGAGAGCGTTCTGCTCTCCTATTTCATCAGACTATTTAATCAAATTACATTGTTTAGACAAAACATCTTGGAAGATCCTGACACTAAGCACTTAATTATAACAAAAGACGTTGAACTATTTATATACAACATTTAAATGAACAATAAGGATGGGAGAACAAGCGATAATAGGGTTGTCTGCGTATCAAATTGATGAAATTTAAAATTACTGGAAACTACTTTCAATACTAAGTTATTCGTCTTTGTCAGAATAAATAAGAAGCAATTTATATTTAAGCATATCACAAAATGAAAAATCATTACGATTTTTTATTATATACGTTCTTTTTTTTAATAAAAAAAGTTGTATTAGTTGAGCAATTATTGATAACTTAAGCTTTTTCTGTATTATTTTTTTAATCTATTATATTTGCTTGTCAGTGTAGCGCTAAAGTTACTGGAACGAAAGTTGTGTTCCACTTTCGTTTCGTTTGACTAGATCAAAAATTCCGTCACCCAGTCGTACCGTCACACATACTACGAGAATATTTTCGATTAAAAGGTCAAAACCCTGTCAGATTTGCTGACTCAGTTGTGTGTAAAAAGGTTGACAAACATTGGAATAAGTTAGTCGAATCTAATAGAACTGTTAACAATTCCACAAGAACAAGTCTAAATCTTTTATGACCACTGCGGTCCTTTTATAGTGTAAGTAAACCCTTACTTACACTTAATTTAAACCTAGATTAATTTACCATCCGATTTAATTTCCAACTTGAAAGGAGTGTGAGTTGCTTTTATTTAACAAGAAATGTTTGAATGCAACTGAATTTTAAAGCTGCTGAAATTCTGCTAAGCATTTCGCAAAGATACAATACTTGGTAAGTGATGTAAATTAAAACCTCGTTCTATAAAATGTTTTCTCCCTTTTCTCGTTTTCTAATATTTATTAAAAATTGTTAGCAATTATTAACATCTTACAGCAAAGTATAAAAAACCTCATAGTATCGGAAATGTTTATGCATTTTTCGATCTCATTTTTACCATTTAAATTGTCACGATTAATTCTTACAAAGTTTTAATTATTGGTAAGTAAATACTTATTAATAACGTCGTTAACTTTCACCAAAATGACATTAAAAAAAATTTTCTCACTTTGCTAGAATTCTCAATAAAATACTTTTTAAATCACTTAAGCTGTCTACTCACCGAAGACAAAACCACCGGGAAATGTCGACGGTATTATTTTGAAACGATCTTACCGGTGGACCGCCTCTTATAATTGATTATTATCCGACTTGAACTCCAAAAGCTGCCAGGACTAACCTGCCCCGCACCGGGTTTATGACGGCGGTTGGCCGGCGGTGTGTAGACTTCTTTATATACCAAATTGTCGTCGTACACACCACTTGTACGGAAAATGGGTGCATAATATAATTTTAGAAGTAATTAGACCCCAAATTTTAAATTTTGGCGAATACGAGGGATGTTTTTAGAACAACCGCACGTTGTGCCGACTCCAATTTTTATTCTTTGTAAACAATGAAATTTTATACTGGAAACAAAAACAAAGTTAGATACCTAATTATTTTATTACGCTTGGAAATGTTTTGTTGTTCTTGATGCTTTCGTATAGTGCAAACGTTTAAGCTGTAGCCTTTCTTATACATATTTTAGTTTATAGCAAAATAATAATAAATATTAAAACAATAACAATGTATCACTACATACTATAAAAAAAGTCGCTTCCCACTTCCTTAAGCTGATAGATCCTGCTGCTCATCCATCAGGTGTATGTCCCTTAGTTGCCTCTCACACCCATGGGAAGACATGGGATGGTCTATACTAACTGGAAACCACAAATCTACACCAACACCACAATGTCATTTGGATTTCTTGTGTGTCATACCATTATATTTGTGTGTGGTACACAAGTGGTATACACACAAAAAAAGAAACCAAATTACATTCGTGAAAAAAATATCAAAATCACAGCCCTACAAGGCGAGAATAGCGTAGTTTTGAAGCGCAGCCTACCGGAAACAGGACGTGGTAGTGACGTTTGCCTGACTACACAATACAGCCTCCGCCGTGAAACAACTACAAGTTGCACAATGGCTTCACATCTTTATAGTGTCTATTCAACCTGTCGTGTGATGGTTGTGACGTCGCAATGCGGTCTTTTTTCACTGATAAAGTACCGTGGGGACAAGTAACGTGAAGGAAACCGAAATTTTATCGACACCCTCAGTGTTCATTGAGATAAGGGACACCCATATCTGCGACGGTATAAGAGAGTCTGAGCTCTTTCTTATACTGACAAAAATGAAAATGGAACGGAAATAAGACTTCTTTGAAAACAGGCTCTATAATAAAATACCATAAGTAAATTTTTAAATTATTTATTTTTATTATTATTTGATATAATTATTGACCATAATTTTAAACATTAGGTATTCGAGATGCCTAAAATGTATAACAGGGCATCGCAACGGCTCTAAATAAATTCGATTTAATCCATCAATCTTAATACCATACTCTTCCACACACTATAACAAAAAATGTATCTTGTGCGAGCAAACAGTCATCTCAATCAACCATGTAAAGAGTTCTCACTTGAGCAAATTGTCCACGTCCTCATTTGTAACCAACAGCAGCACGGCTAGATATTTACTAAACCTTATTGTTTTCAAACTAGCATAATAATGTAGTACAATTTTGTTTCAGGCTAACTAATTGTCACACGCGGACGACGGTACCTCGACCAGCTTCCGTCTCCATCGGCATACCACTGGTACCATTTTTTTTGTAGGGAGGGCGGCGAATGCCTATGTGGGACTCGTCCTCTCCATAGCGGTGGTATTCCAGTCATACCACGAGAAGAGGACCCTACCCACTAAAACCCCACAGGTACTCTTCCAACCGCCGTCGATGAGGGCCCAGGAATCCATGGCTTTCCGGGACTCCCTCCGGCTTTTCTGGGCCAATTGGGCCAATAGCGTGGCCCACGTGTAGCTCGCTAGCTACATGGTCGAGCAACGCGCTTTGTTTGTGGAATTTGTGGAAACCGCTGCAATTGTCTTACTGTAGCTTATTTTCTACTCGTTTACTAATTATTATGAGCCGTCCGTTTTCCTACGTCAATAAATAAATATATACCTAAAAATAAATTCGTTCTGAGAACAAAATCTACACTAATGCTCGAAGCCATTTGTAAGTAAATTCAATAGGTTTAGTCAGTTTATTCCCATCGAATATCAAAGACGAATACCAGTCTACTATTGATATTTTGGTTTTTGGTTGTTATTAGGACGGAGTTTAATATCTTAGTAAAAATTGGTAATGTGTTCGACCTTAACTAACAAGGTCCTAGGGTTGATAGTCGGGCAAAACAAAATGTGTTGCTAGCTTTTTCTGTTTAAAAAAATCTAAAAACCAGTCCGAATACATGTTAATATGTCGATCCTATGCCTTACCTTTCACCGGTCGTGTCGGAAGAACCGTCTCTCCGTATTTTGAGAGCAAAGGGATAGTTAGTGTCTAATCTCCTTAGATATTGAACGCCGTCGGTCAAGAGGACAATAGCCTATGCACTATATATATATATATATATTAATTCATGTAATACTATTATAAGGGTACATGAGTATAAACTTTACCGTTCTAGCAGTATAAGTATTGCCTTATGTTTTTCTTTTTCTTTTCCTTATCCAACATTTGTATCTCCACTCATTACATAAAGGTTTTATTAACTAAACCTAGCCTTTGTGAACACTTGTTTATGCTGCTGGAAAACAAGGCTAGCGATTCTATAAATAACGATTCGATTTCTATATATTAGGTACCGATAGGGTTCATGTTATGTCTCTCTCTCTGTAATATCACAAAACAACGTAGATAATATATCATATAATGAAAAGCATTTTTTCGTCTATGTATACTATAAAAGACAATATCATGAAGCTCACTTAGATATGACACATATTGCATAATTTACATGTTTTTCCTTGTTTGGATGGGTCCGTTTTGTGAAGTTTTATTAACATGACTTTGATATGTAGGTATATCAATTTGTTGACACAACAGACATTTGCCATAGTAGGGGAGCCCATGCGGGGATTTCGGGATTTACTAAAGCGCGGCAGATTAATATACAGGGGGATACCTTGTACCCGGTTAAGTACCTTCACAAAACATGAGGCCCATATATAAGGCCGCCCGTGAAGGATACAGGATCAGATTAGTAAAAAAAAATTGACCATCAGAAATTCTCGAGCGCGTCAGATTAAGGTAGGGTGAGTTAATTACATCCTAAAAAGTGTATATTCCACTAATCTGACAATTTGAGAGTGACGTAAAAAAAGGGGAGGGCAACAAAGTTGTAAAAAAAAACGTCATCTCGACATTCTCGAGCGTAGCTAAATTTTTTTTTTATTTTAAAGGAAATAATTCAAGAATAATGAAAAATATATAATCTGACGATTTCCGCAAGCCGAAATAACAAAAATTCGTCGATAAAGTTAAATGCGTGCAGCTGCGTTATGCCTACATTTCCTTCTCCGCGTTTCTATTCCTCTCTCACTCTTTCTCTATCTATTACTCTCTCACTCCGTCCCCACTCTGGTTTCTGTTGCCATGACTCCATCACAGCTGATCATAAAGACTCGTTCGTGGCATACTGTTTACAACGTGTTTCCAACGTTTTGGCTTTTAAAATAATGTAAAATAATGAATTTATTCAGCACTTAGGTATTTACATACACTTGTACTTGTCAGAATCACAATGTTACACAATTATTCTTATTATATTAATTAAACTAGATACTTAATTAACCGGTTTAAGTTCATATTAATTATTTTAGACTTTAATGGATCAATATAGAAAAAATTGGAAAAAAAACATACAATTAAGTGGCACACACCTGGGGGCACCCATAAGGGGTTAGGACCACGACCCAGTGGTACCACTGATACTGATGATTTTTTTGCTATTTTAATATTATTTGTGTGAATTAAAGTTTATAAATATTTAATATGAGTGACATTAATTTGAAATGTGTATTTTGTGGTGAAAGTACCTTACAAAAAACAATTAAATTTTCGGTAGAAACATTAAAAAAATGTGTAAATATTTTGGAATATCGTCGGAGCAAGCCGGTTATCCGAAAGTCTCGAGGAACATATGATAACCTCGAATTGTCGATGGAATCATCATTAAATGATTTATATCACGCACAGTGCTATAAATTATAATTATGCTATATTTAATATTACTCGCTTATAACTTTTGAAAGACTAAACCGATCGGAATCTACTAAACGGCGTTCTGAATATTTCCCTCAAAATTAGATTTCCTGTGAATTTGAACCGATTCGGACCGATAGATTTTGAGAAATGGTGAAAAATCTCAAAAAAAATAAGAAAAACATTTTTTTTGAAAGTGTTTTTTTTGGAATAACTTTTAACCGGCTTTATCGATCAATTTCAAAAACTAATCCGCCTTTGAGCTTGAAAAACCACGTCGATCGCCACTAAGCTGGTCAAAAGCGGTTGATTCGTTCGAAAGATATCGTGAACGAAAGAAACCCGAAAAAGTTTTTTCGGGATTACTCCGAAATTTGTGGTTCGATCAATTAAAATTGCAAAATTACTTATGAGGATGATAAAACTGCGTCGAATGCCGCCAACCGCGTGAAAATTGCTTGATCCATTCAAAAGTTATTGCGGTTTGAAAATTCCAAAAATAGTGTTCTATCAGACTTTCGAGCTGGGAGAGCTCAAATGCATAGAAATATAATTTCTTTGAACTCAGCGAGCTCAAAATATCACATAAATTATATTTTGAGCTCAAAAATGTTATAAGTACAATGGGATGGCCTTTAAGGTGAATCGTTTTTCTAATTTTTTTTTGTCAGATCAGGCGAATCCCTCTAGTTAATCGTCAGATTATGAGACAGTACGTTTAGAACATAAAGATGAACCATATATATCTTAATCTGACACGCTTGAGTATTTCAAAATGGCGAATTTTTTTTGCACATTATGAAAATGGCCGCGAGTTTGCGTCCCATCGAAATCGTCAGATTAGTGAATGAGAGCTTTTTTTTGGTGTACTTAACACTCCCTTAGAAAATCTGACGCGCTCAATTATTTTTTTTTTTTTTCATTTTCAACCCTTAAATACAACCACCCGTATCATGCAAACGATCAGATTAACATACGTACATTATTAAAAATACGTAGGTCATTGATGCTATCAATATCTGACGCGCTCGAGGATGTCCATGCAACAGTTTTTTTTTACATATTTAAAAATCTATAGCCGCTTCCCCCACCGATGTAAAGGTATATATCATATAACATTTGTTTCTTCTTATCATCTAAGCTTTGCATCCCAATAGGTCTCTACGACGCTCGAGTAAATCCCCATTTAGCCTCGTCGGTTAGCCATGTCTTAATGTCCTATACGGTACGGTCGTGACTAACGTAACCCGCAGTATTAAGACGTTAAATAGCTAACAGCGACTACGCAGCAGATCAATTCCAAAACCAAAAAATCACGTTGTAGTTTCTGTCGCTTTTTTACGCAACGTACGACAGTAATAAAGAAAAAATACTTCATTTACAAATTCATTGTGACTTTATCTAATACTAATGAACCTTCAAGATACCCCAAGGAGGGATCGTATCCTAATGGCGGTGAATAATAAGCCGAAAGTTGTAAGCCTTATATAAACTTACAGGTATATTTCACCGGAAAATAATAAGAATCGTAAGTTGATCAACAGCCGTGACGGTGACACTCATATTGTTTAATTTAGTTGCCAGTTGCATTAAACGCGCATAACTATTATGTTATTTACTTAATTGTTATGCCACTTAACTTGACCTAACCTTGCCAAACGAGACTATGCTACTATTAGTAGTATCGAAACAAAAAAAAAACTTCAATAAGTCCTGTTGAACTCCATTGGTTTAGGTATAATTTTTTTTAACCATCCAAAACCTCGTTAGTTATTCGAGTAACTAGGAACTTGATCAACTCACGATTCTTATTAGTTTCCGGTGACATATGTATAGCACGTGTAAGTGGTGCGATTAAAATCTGCCAAATGTTGGTACCCTACGTAAATTAAGCAAACGAATTTCCAAAGTTAAATTAACCAGTCAACTAAAAACATTGCCAATCTTTTGAACCAATAAAAACCGAAACAGCTCAATCAGAAATAATTCTCTTTGATGCTTTATAAAATTACATTGATATTGGTTAGCATATCGGTGCAATGAAAAATCTCATTTGAATTTTAATCGATATACGATGGAAATGAACTTGAATTGGCACGATCGTTCAATGGAATATAAAATCGGTGAAAAATCAAACAACGATTAATATGATTCATGTTTATTGTATATACAATCGATATTTGTTTTTCATAACTACAGTACATTAGATACTATTCATATTATATTGTGCGACTTGTAATTGAATAGCCCATTTACATCCACTGCTGAACATAGGGCTCCTCTTAGTAGACTTTGAAAAGCCAGGGTTGATTAGGGACAGCCGGAATGCCTAGCGTACCCGGCCCTTACCAACGGCGGGCTGAGGTGTGTCCGGGGGGTTTGAATGGTGTAGGGCCCTCTCCCTAGCGGTACTAGGCATACTACGAGGAGGGGTCCTTGTAGAATGACTAGCACCGCTACGAAGAGGGCGAGTCCCACATATCCCTTCGCCAGCGCGGGAATGCTGCAGCGGCGGAGGGGATGCGTAAATGAATTTCCCCCGGACAAAAAAAGGGTTGTTTAGGGAAGTGGTTTATGATTGCTCTGATCACTAATCCACTTATCATAATAAGTGATAAGTGGATTAATGATCAGAGTATGATAATAAGAGCTATAGTGTATATAAATATAAGGATATGTTCCTTATTCGCTTTTACGACACCCGCAGGATTCCATCTGGTTTAAAATGTACCACTATATTATTATGTTCTATAGGCTTAGAATATACCACCGTATAAGATATACGGTGGTACATTCTAAGCTGGGAAATACACGGCTATTTTACTTATTTGTACTAGATATATTGTAAGTATGCGGTACTAGTTATTTGAAAATAAAAATGAAAACGTTTTTTGATAGTAGACGAATTGATCGTAGGTACTTATTATACCTAAGTCAAAAACAATGATAATGACAAAAAAATATAGATTAGTTGACATTTCAACGATAATGTTATTAAATGAAATTTGCCAATGTTGTTATGGCATGTGATATGATTCAATAGTTCGAATTATGTAAGCCAATCAGGACATCATTAAGTATGCTAATGTACCAAGTATTAGGGTCATATAACTACGTATACGTTATCGTATTACATCTATGACACATTAGTTCTGTGATATTTACACTTGGAATCAAAGTTGCAACGTGTAAACTTCGAAATTTAAACTCAAAGCGAGCGTACAAAATCAAACGGAACCAACTTATTCAGTAAAACATTATTTATTCATTCATTAATTAGGTATAGTTAGGTACTGTACACAAGTGCGCTGAAGTATTTTATTTTAAAATCAGCAATAACTTTGTAGTATCGTTTTTTTAATTATTGGTTAATATTTTTTAACTAACCTGCACACATTAAAAATCGGCCAAGTGCGAGTCAGACTCGCGCACAAAGGGTTCCGTACCATTTTCAAGTGCCTTCCTGTTGCCGTGATTGACATCGAGCAAAAAAAAGCAAAAAAATCACGTTTGTTGAATGGGAGCCCTCCTTAATATTAATTTTATGTTGTTTTTAGTATTTTTGGTATAGCGGCAACATTGGAACAAAGTCCTCTTTTCTGATGAGTGTAAAATTATGCTGTATGGTAACCGTGGCAGGAACAAGGTCTACAGAAGAGTCTGAAGGTCTGCATTGAAGAAAAAGTCAGCTATGATGGTGGTTCGTGGACGATTTGGGAAGGAATCAACGCCGACGGTAAAACAGAGCTTGTCTTTTTGTCGGGGCCACGTCTGCCTGCACTAAACAGTCATCGGTACATCGCACAGTGTGTTGAGCCTCACGTGATGCCCTATGCACATTTTATTGGCAACGTTTTCATATTCATGCACGACAATGCCAGGACTCATACCGCGAGCGTCGTACGAGATTATGTTTCCGAAGTCGGTTTGTCTATTATGGAATGACCAGCAAGAAGCCCGGACATGAATCCGATTGAACATCTATGGGATGAATTAAAGAGATGAATTCGTGCAAAAGATCCTGCCCCAGAAACACTTAGCCAGCTGCAAAATGCAATCCAAGAGGAATGGAATGGAATGCCACAACATTTGATCGTCGACATCTGATCGATGAAGAAGCTCGGGGAGGGGAACAAGTTATTAAATAAACGTTTCTTAGTTTTTTTTTCATTTACGTGTGTTGTTTTATCAATTTCCTTCATACTCCATACAGGGTTAAAATGATTGGTAAACAAAATACGAACCCTATGAAAATTTAATTTGAATTTAGAAACATTAACATTAGGATTTGAAAACCTTATATTATTCAGTATTAAACAACATTTGACATACATTATAAAATAATTCTATTCATATAATACAATATTTTTTCTGATAGATAAGCCTTACAAAACATGCAAGATGTTTCGATTTTTCTGATGAGAAGTGTATATTTGACACTCTTAATTCTTCAACGGAATGTATGTATATTGTATATATTTAACAAAACTTTACGTAATGTCTCATGGTGCTCATTTGAAGCACCATGAAACTTTGAGAAGCAAAAGAAAACTTTGGTTATTAATTAACTAAACAATATTAATTCTTCTCAGCAAGTAAATAATAACTGTGGATAGGTAGTTCAACGCGCTCTGATTTACTGTTGTTTTGTTCTTATATGGAATCATCCAAGTTTTATTATTTACGACACAAGTTTCTTGCACTCCGTAACAAGCTTAATAATTATTACACAAGGATTAGGATTCAACATAAATCTAGAGTTTAGAAGCATAAGGTCGGATGTGTCATCTTACGTCAGAAACATTTGTCGTGTGCGCCTTTACCGTAAAATTGCACTAACGACCAAATGCTTCTGAAGATAATCAAACATGTTAAGATAAATTAATCATTAATATTATAATTATAACATAGAAAAATAATATTTTACAAAGGTCTTATTAAAAAACACAAATGTAATAGTCTGTCGCATATTGACACTCATACATTATTATCAAATATACAATGATATGAAATTTCTAGTATGGCTCCGTAAATTTCTTCGAGTGATTAATCTATTTTATGACACTTTAGCTGTAATTATAAGAAATATTAAAAATAAAGTTATATTTACTTTCCAATCTGTGGATAAATTGTAATTGTTTTTATTATAGCTTGGCAGGTATATCGACAGCCAAAGAATCAGTATTTATAAAATACTGACCGACCAACATTGCCCTGTCTTAACTAAAACTAAATTAGGCGTAATAGTTCTGAGGTAACCGTGTTGTGTACCGAACAGCACGCATTCTGTATGTTATGTCAAAGGTCATGAGATTACATTTAAAAAGTTTAAGTATATTGTCAAAAGCGGGTAAGATTACATTAAACATTTTAATATGGTTGTCAAGTAATGCTTAATTTTCTAATTTTCCACGCGATTTTCTTAGTTTTATCTTTCATAAGAACCTTCCCCTGACATTAACAAATATAACAAAAAATAATAAGTAAAATCGGTCCTGCCGTTCACGCGTGATGCCGTGACCAAGGGAAATAGGGATTCAAATTATATATACAGATTGGTAATAGTAATTTTGACCATGTAATGTGTTAAACAGAGTATTATAAGTAGGTAACATGCAACTGTAGAGATTATAATTTTAATCGTATATCGATTTACACTAAATATTGATTTCATAGTTGTTCTACTAACAGAACAAATGTTATTTAAATATTTATGGAATGGACTAAACTTCAATATAAACAATGAAAATTGCTGGTCAGCAATTCAGCAAAAAAAAAAAAAAAAAGTTCGAAAAATTCAAAGGAATTTCAATTTTTCGAACTTTTGCCACTCCAGAAACTCCAGAAACAATCTGGAGTTTGGATTTCGGATATCTGAAAATTAATAATCGGTCGTAATGGCTTTGCTTCATCATCAATATGTGTGTATTCTAGGAAAATCTATTTGAAAAAACCGGCTACGTGCGAGTCGGACTCGCGCACGAAGGGTTCCGTAAGTACCATTTTCAAGAATCTACCGGTTGCCGTTATTGATATCGAGCAAATCACGTTTGTTGTATGGGCCCCTTTAATATTTATCTTGTTTTATTTCTCGTATATGTTGTTATAGCGGCAATAGAAATACATCTGTTAAAATGTCACCTGTCTAGCTATCCCCGTTCTTAAGATGACCAGGCTGGTGACAGACAGACAGACAGCGAAGTCTTAGTAATAGGGTCCCGGTGCAAGGGGCAAACTGGCCGTCTTAAAGACGGCCAGTTATGGAGAAAATAATTTACCTTATTTTATTTAATCAAAAGAACATCGAACGACTTATAAATACGAGTAACATCATATTTTAAAACAAAGAAATAATAATTTTATTGATAAAGTAACTGATGTCATTTGACATGGTAATGAAATTGGTATGAAACATTTGCTAGGAAACTTATAAGCACGGGCCGTTAATGGGGTTTAAGCGTAATCTTATTAAAATGAGTCCAATGTACAGACAATTTTGATATTTTAATTTTATCTTAATAATATAAAGTAGTGATCGAACAATCTCGCCCTTACCCAACCTTGAATATGCCGTTAGTAGCAATGTAGCACCATTAAACCTTAAAAAAGCTTGATTAAGTCTTATTATTTTAAAAAGTTTGAACAATTAGTATAATTCGAATCTCGAAATATTTAAATATAACTAAAAGCTTGGATCATATATTTTCAATTATCGATTTCAAATAAAGTTTTGATCAAACCTGTACCGATTTTTGTAGAAATGTCTTTGAAAAAAAACTGACGAGTGTTACAACTTACCCCGTGATTGGGGCTATTTGTAACAGGCTAGGGGCAAATTGTTACATAAGGAATTAGAAACCAGTTTTATATTTTATACAGATTTATTTGGTACTAGGTTAGCCTTAACCCGCGGAGTCACTCGCGTTGATTTTTTTTTTAATAAAAAGTATCCTATGTTGCTTCTGATACCTCCAAGAATATGTGTACAAAGTTTCGCGTGAGAGCGTAACAAACAAACGGACATTCCCATTTATAATATTAGTAGGGATATTTGGCATAAGAATCTTTACAAACGCTTGTTTTAGCGTTTGTAAAGTTTCTTATGCAAAATTTAGTTAGGTTAGGTTTAGACTTTTAAGTTTCATTTTATATTTAACAGAAATGTATTCAAAAGCTGTTAAGGAATTTTAGGCTTGCTATTAATAATCTTAACTACTTTAGTAATCAAACTTTTGATTAATTAAGCGTATTAGCATTATAAGCCTAAGTGTGCACGTAGACTTAAAGTTTTGCTCTTGATCTGATAGAAAAATAATAAGAAAATAACAAATTATATTCTTTCTTAAAATATTAACGAACTTTAGGCTCACAGCCATTTAATAATCAAAATCTCATTTTTTTAAGTAATCAGCTTTTTTATTGACGTAGGTAAAATATGAAAGCAGTCTTTAGTTCGTCAGAGGCCAGTTCGTAAACATCTTGGCTTTAGGAAGCACGTTCAGTTTTTCTTGTAAACAATCAATGAAGTTCAACAAAAAAGTATTCAGAACATAATTACGCATAATTTCATATAACTTAAAAATAAATAAAGGGCACGTTGTAACAAGTTACAACTTTTTTACAACAAAATTTTTACAACAATTACTGCAGTAACTGCGAGGTTTTTTGAAAGAATTAATAAAAAAAAGTCACTAAACTTGGTGTAAAATTACAGTTGATATAATCAGACTAAACAAATGCTAAATGTATTTCTATAAATCAACAACTGCTAAACAATTTGAAATCTACGATAGTCATTAAAATATAAAAAGGGCCATTACCTGGCTTTATCGGAGCACCTGCATCAACCGGCGATCATATGATAGAATGGGTATTACGTAGTAGGTTAGGTTGAAAATCAAACGAATATTCTTCTATTAGGTAGATAAAAAAAGCTTATTACTACTTGCCCCTGCTACAACTAGCCCCCCGTTCCATCTATCTTAACTGCATGAAACATAACGTGTATGCGAGTAGTCTACTACATACTTTTGAAGTCAATTCGCACGCCAACAAATCTCCTACCGAAAAAAATATTTATTTAAAGTGTCACTTACCTGTTTCGGGCAGGTCCTTCACTAACCGCAAAAATATTATAATGGGATGAACCTTAACCTCATACATATTCCTGACATTAAAAAAAACACAATTTTTATATAACATTGCATGTTTTGGACATTCAGCCAGAAATGCCAATTTTTTCATCGCCAAATTCTCGTGTTAATCAATTCATGAATAAGGTTTGGTAAACGAAAAGCTTAATTATAATTAGAAATCCACGCGCAATAAATCTTTTCCGAAAAAAATTGTAATGAAATTTCGTTTGTGTGAATAAGGGTTGTCTACAGGGATATAGATAGATAGATAGATAGATTAACTCTTTATTGTACACTAATAAAACAAGAACACAGAAAACTTATAAACTAATTGGTATACAGAGCATGTACAATTGGCGGCCTTATCACAAAATGTGATCTCTTCCAGGCAACCGAGGGAGTAAAATTATGTTGTGCTCAGTCCATGACACAAATATAAAAATCTAAGCAAAAGGTCACATTTTAATAACAAAAAATACTATCTCTTACGTAATGCATTTATTTTGAAAAGTTATCGCCTATTTTACGTAAACTACACCTAACCAGAAAAGTGCGAGCATAAGGTATGTCTGCGATGGACGAGTACGACAAGATTACTCAATTAAGTAATATTATTAATTTCTTAAATCATTTTCTGTAATACGTCAGTAAATCAGAAAATGATTTACATCACATTCACATTTCTCAAGAAATGTACCTAATCATCATGTACCCAATGTTAAAACAATTACTCATATTTTGAAAGCCTATATACACCCTGAGTTATAAGTTGTTGCTAATATTATTTTATTTATTAATTATTTTTGGTACTACAATCGATCTTGGACAGATGAAAATAATTTCGAACCTGTGTTAGGGCGTTCGTATACAAGATTATCTTGTATTGCAAGGCTCATTGCCCCATGTCCCAAGCACATTTACCATTGCTGTCTCCTTGAAATTTTTTTTTTTCTAATAAAATCATATGTTTGTTAGACATACTGATGGCATATCGTCCTGCTAATTATTAGCAACAACGAAAAAAATACGCTGTATATTTATTATTATTCGAATATTAGTAGAAAGTAAAATTTGACGTGGTGAGTCAATCTAATAGCCAATTTTGGCTCTCCACATTAAATGTTGCTTACTATTCTATTGAACACCTAACTGTATACATTTTTCGATGCATGATATCAACAGCTATTTGCGATGTGGCGCGATACAAACACGTCTAAACGAGAACACTAAATAATGTTTGGGTGGTGCATCGCGATCGCTATCGATAACCGTCTTTCATTTCCGCGGGTGTGACGCGTGGAAATTGCAAGCGATCATAGCTGTCAAACGACCAGTTTTGAACAAAACAACATGAAAATGACTCATTGTATGAACATAAAATTTCATGTCAGCGTGAAATATCGCTAAAAATGTAAGATAAAATTTGAATACAAATTGTGGATTCGGTCAAGAATTTATTTTATGCTGGTTTTAGTTTTCTGTTTCTCATAATCTGTTTGACCGGATATTGACATAAAACATAATTTTAGAGGACACTCATATTACATAACTCGAATAACGTCCAAAAGGTCCTAATTTTTCTGAAAACTTGTCTTTAATACTCGACTAAGTTTCAGTCTACTTCATTTTTTTAATGCGATTACGAAGTAATAGGCAAGCAATTATTATCCTTGGTGGCACATCACTAAGCTAATTTATATTATTCTGAAAAATGTAGGCCTGGATTATTCAATATTTCATAGTTATAATACACAGTACAATCCTTTTATAGTATGTCTTGAAAACAATAACGCCCCATCGACCTCATTTGTGTGGCGTCCGTAAAAAACTTGGCAAGCAACCAAAGAATGTATCGTACACATCGAGATAAACTACTAGCGAAGTATGAATAGAATCATTGCTCTAAAAATGCAACCAATTATGTTCAAAAATGATTACGTTTATGTTATTAACTTTCTATACAATAGTGTTGGTTACTACTAAACTACTAAATTCATAAGAATGTAAACGTTTGTTACGTTTACATTTTGGGTTGATTCCCAAACTGAGAACAAGATTTCTTTAAATCTATGCATACTGTTTTCCTTATCTCTAAAATCGATAACATGGTTCCTAAGAATAGATTTTTGGTTGTCTTTTAAATATACACTTAGGTCGGTCGGTTACGGACTTGCCAAAATCTTTAACTGGCTGACCACCTTGTATTAACCTTTACGATTAATTATCATAATCATTATTAATGTTGAACTGTAAGACACTGTATAAAATTACACTCACAGATAATTTCATTTATTCTACCATTCAAAATTCCTTACACGATTACGACACGAATTATGTTTAAATACTTATTTGAAATTTTAGCAAACACGGCAAATTTATTTGTTTATATCGATTCCCGCTCCAGACAAAAAATGACATTTATCGTAGCACGTAACTTCTATTCAACGCGTCACATTAACCAGAAGACCGTATCACATTTTCCGTAACGAATTTCCATTATACCTACACGAGGAAAACAGTGTTACGTCAGGCTGTCCTTTCCACGTTGTATTTTACTTAACACTTAAAAACAACTTACGGTGTTTGCTTGTAAAGTTGTAACCCTTTGCAAACATAATTATTTCATAAACCCTCGTCAAGTTAAAGTGGGCTACTAAAGCTGACATTACAAACTCTCTCACCAGACCTCTATTATCATGGATTTCCCCAAGCAGGCTTTTGTTTTTTTTTTTTGCTTGTTTCTGTACATTTTCCTGAAACCACGCTAAATGTGTTTGTTGGAGCACATACTCCGCGCCGCTCATGTTTTTGCTTTTGTTTGTTAATAATCGTGTTTTGGATACAGACTAAGTTAGGCGAATTAAGATATAAATATATGAAACAGGGATCACCATCAGCCCGTTTAACGCGCACTGCTGAATATGAGCCTCCTCCTGAGGGAGAACTTTACCATAGGCACCTCAGACCGCAGTATTATGTTATAATACACAATGAAAGTCTGCTATCATTTCCCTGGTATACGCTTGCTATAGATCTTGCTATAACAACCGGGACCAAAGGCTTTACTTGCTTTCCAAGGCATTGGTAGTCCTACAACCAGCCTATCGGCCGTAGGCTGGTTGTGCCTACTACCTCCGAGGCTAAAATGAGACAATGTGTAGAAACGATAAAGTACCACGCGAGAAATATCTAAATGTCAACATTATAATAGCTAAATAAGACGTTAAGCAATCTGTATTACATTACAGTAACACAATTATTTATTTCTAAGAATAGTGTAATTATTGCGACAAATAATAATGTTTTGACTTATTGGTTGGGAGTGGGCGGTACTAATTAGGTATAGTTCAGTGAAAAGAATAATGATTTATAACAAATAAAATACAATGTCAAAAAACTACTTCTAAACTAGTTTTATTACTGCTTATAGAACTGATAAATAACTACTACATACATACTGTATTTATGATAAATTAAGTTTATCTTCTATTGCCAAGCAAAGTTAAAATTATAACATACGTATTTATAAGATAAATCCTTTTATGTGGTCGTTTAGCAGTTACAGAAGATTTTGTCTAAAGAAATTATTCGCAATGAATTTAAACAGATAACAAATACATCTGTCTTAACATTAGTACAATGTCATGAATTCAAAAATCAAATTCAGTTTCGTAGATATATCTAAACCAAATACAGTTCGGTTCAAGTTACCTCCAAGCTAAATACGGTTCAATAGATACGTTGAGGTTCATACTGTGAGCTAAGTTTGATCTATAATATTATCTTTAAGTTCTCTAACCTTACGTCCACTACTGAACATCCTGGGCCTCCTCTCGTGGGAGGGTGTTTCCCATTCAGTCACCACGCTTGGTAGGTGGGTTGGTGATCGCAGTATTATGTTGGTAATATAATAATATGTATTATTGATAAAATCCTAATTGACTCAGCAGTCAATCTTTACAGTGCGGATGAGAAAATGTCATGTACTAACTTGGACTGTTCTATAAATTAAGTAACCAGGAAAGTGTTTGTCTTTCGTTTGCACGATAGACGTGTAGCTGATATTCAAGAAGCTGCAAGTTCACTGATCGACATTATGGATATCTCTTGATGCCGTCGACTTTCTTGTGATAGTACCATGTCGTTTTAATTAAAGTTAAGGAATCGTATTCGTTTTTAAGTACTGGATGAGCTGATGTTTGTACATGAAGCGCCTCCAAGGTTGGTTTTGCAGAATAACAAATGTAAACTGCTTTCAATCATTGAATTTGTTCCGCCTGCTATGGGTCACTATAAAGCACATTGTAGGGGTGGAAATGTATGGGAATATTACGATGATTTAAGAAGAGAAGAGTACCTCACAAGTAAACTCTGCTGCCCGTTCCTTGATTTACGATTATTATAGATTATGTTATAACAATCGGGATCAACGGCTAAACGTAATTTCCGAGGCACGGAGGGAAGTCCCTCAACCAACCAGAACCGGAAATAAATCTTAGAATTTAAACAAAGATTTTCTGTCCGGAATTCACATACTTGGTCAGTAGAGTATGTGACGCCGCCGCGCCGAACCGATTGGATTATTAACATAACCCACTGAATTTGTTTCACTGTGTCTGCTTAGTTGGGGCGCATTGGATTCAGGGTCAGTGGGTAGTCTTAGGGGTCAGTGATAGCATCCGTCGTTATGCACTCATAATCCGGCCAAATAAATTAGAACTGTTCTTGTTCAATAACGACAGAACAAACGAAATTCTTAGGTCTATGTATGTATATACATTTTTATTTACGAAAACCTAAAGATGATGAAGTGTTTTGACTACTTACAAGTACCACCTACCTAAGGTACCTAAATGTAAGTAGTCAAAACATTTTTATTTATTTAATTTATTGAACCTCCTTTTATTTGCAAAATGACTGTAAAACACCGTAGAAGGTAAACGTATAGATTTAACTGGCCATCTTTATCGTAAAAGAAACACGTTTGTATGGCTGCCATACAAGAAACGAGTTCTTTTTTTTAATATTGATTTTAAACTGCTTTTTGTTATTTTTTGTTATAGCCGCAACAGAAATATACCTATTATTTGTGAAAATGAAAATTTCAACTGTCTAGCTATCGCGGTTCTTGAGATACAGACAGCGAAGTCTTAGTAATAAAGTCCCGTTTTTACCCTTCGGGTACGGAACCCTAAATATAATAAAATAAATATAATGCTCCACATGATATAAATGTTCTCCATTAGCTGCCACTTAATTTGAGATTAGAATCCCATCCGATAAATGACTAATAAAAAGGCTTCAGCACTTTATCGAGATCCTGTAAGCTGCTCGCAGTAGTGAGTCCTCAGTACATTAGCAAAGTGCTTATATGACTCATAAAAATAATAAGTTCTTAGTAGCGTGGATATATTTCATTCTCTTATTACACTTATTACACTAGCTAAGCCACCACACTATTTTGTAATATCTTATTATTGAGTATTAACGCGAAATAATTACTATTTTATATTCTCTCGTCTACCCATGAACACGATTTAATGCAACTAGAATTGAATTGATAGAAACCAAAACCAAATTAAATAAATTTTGTAACGTTCATAACCGTGAAATAGGTACTATAATTATGCTATATATAGTTAGTGTATTATATGTATACTTGAATAGGACTGCTTATCTGTCCTCAATAATCGGTTTTAAAAAATGTCGGTCCTCAAAAAAATTCATTCGGTTATAAATTTACGTAAAGTTGAAATGGATCAATTATTTAATTAAATTTATTTGTTCCATATTTGTATAAATCCGAAATGTTATAGAACTACAATTTAAACAGTAAGTAACTATTTTAATGTAATCTACATTTCTAACTACTATGATAAAATTGAAATGTACTGTTGCTGTGCCGTAACAGGGTTCATGTTGGTAACATAATACTTATACAAAACCATTTGTAAATCTTATAAAACAGCAATAAATGCATGGAAATAAATTTAATTGAATTAACTGATTAATTTATAAAACCTCGCAGCGCCCCTCTTTAGTGCGGCACGTTCACCAAGTAGGTATTTACTTTACACAGCAGGCAAGCATTGCCATTCAACGGGGTAATGCTGCCAACATTCTGGGAACCTTGCCAAGTAGTATAGATTTGGAAAAGTAATATTTTATAAGATAGTTTTAATTTTAATGTGCTACTTCTAGTTTGTTTTATTTTATGCATAATTGTATTTTTTTTTTCGAAAAATCAAAGATTTGATTTCTTACAAAAAAAACTGATGCATTCTTTGCGGTCTACCGTTGTTACGAACAAGAGCGAAAAAAATAGAACGCATAGTATGGATGTTTTTTTACATTCGACTAAATTATTTTATTTACCGCAATCCGGTGTTCGTTATTATAGGAATAAAAGTGAAGCAAAGTATTTTTTTTTTCTTTCCGTGGCAGACGAGCATGCGGCACACCTGATGGTAAGTGTTAACCGCTGCTCATGATCTCAATCAATGCCAAATTACATTATTCTGTAGCAGGTATAAATAAAAAAAACTTTTACGTTACTAGTGAAAAAATGCGATTTATAATATAAGCGACCAAACAATGTGAGTCCAATTACCAAAGGTGCTAAAACAGAATGAAATTCTCAATAGAAATAAATCATACAAAATTTAAATAAACTCCAAATTCTAACATTTTTTGTTTTATACCTGCTTTGAGTTTTCATTACTTTACTACTTTATAATAACTTTTTTTTTATTTTCGCAATTCGCAGTAGCGAAAGTTATGGGAAGAGATTTTTCCTATAGTTTATGAAAGAAAATAAATTAGTTTATTTTTTCATTTATTTATAATCAAAGTCTTTTTACGGTTCTTATTTTTTGCAAACGACCCATATAAGTTTGGCTCACTCTGAAACCTGAAATCTTTTTACCTGCTCTAAACTAAATCGATTTACAGGCCGTTTAAATAACCACATTGCAAACAAGACAATAACTCGCAGCTTATCGCTCAGCCAGAGGCGAGTTTGGAACAATCTCACTCTTGACCATAATTTACCCTTATAAAAACGTACTCCCGCAATATATTTGAAGAAACAAATTTTTGGGTAGCAGCGCCTAAATTTTTGTTTCAGAAATATCATCACCAGCCCGTATTACTAGACTACTTACGCAAGGTACGTAAGCGTGGTAAAAATGGTAAATTACACACACAGGGAAACACTGCTACTCGTTACCGCCTGGTGTATAAATAATTACCATACATGACTTATTACAATCGGCACCAACATAAATAAGAATATTGATAGGTTTTAGGCTACTTACACCCTTACTCTTACACATCTGTACAAATTTCTACAATCCTCAAATATGTTTTGGCAATTTAAGATGTCCTGATATAATTTATTGCATAAATAAAAAATATTTCAATCTTTTGTACTACAAATTTACGAAACAAAATTGTGAAGTGCTAGAAAGTTTTTCACATGCTACATTTTATAAAAACATGTATGTTTGGTATATGCAATAGGCGTGACGACAGTATCAAAAAATTAAAGATTTAATGTTTTTAGGGGAAAGTACATATAAAAAGAAATTATTACACTTATTTATTTTTATATATAACCTTGAGATTATTGTGTTTTTTTATAAAATGAAAGATTAAAATACTGCAATCGGCCATTTTGACTGAAACACCAATCACGGCGCATGACGTCACGATATTGTAACCATCAAGGAGAATTTAACCACTACGTTAGGTTTGGCGGACTCAATGACATTTTTTACAATAGCGTGACGTCATAGCCGACGCCATGACACTTGAGGCCTTTTTTCGCGAGCTATTTAAAATTTAATAGAAATATGGCTTAAGCTCCGTTAAATTTAAATTTATTACCGAAATATTGTGTTTTTCGTACTTAGAAAATGACTACCCAGGTTGCGCAAGAGAATTTCAAAATCTTGCCTCATGCCTATTGTTATATATATTTGCTAAGTATAATATTACGGAAATAATTCATCTGCAGCGAGAGAGCGACGACGCGCAGCTAATTAAGCATATTTTTATATTTTTTCGGTTCATTACTGTTTATTATTTCAACTTCTTAATAATTATGAATTTAACGTTATCGCAACATTTTGTAAATATCATATCCTATCTGCCACAACGGTATTTCCGCCCTGAAAATCCACCTTATTTGAATATGGAGCTCAAATCATATTAATGACAAAATGCAAGTGAAGCGTAGGATTTCCATTTCTCGATCGGAGTGAATTTTCACAATGTCTGCACTCTGGCAGATATTCAACGTTTAATATTCATGTCTAGTCCTACGGCAGCTTTGCTTCCTTAGCCAGAAATTATATATTCGTTCTTCAACTGAAACTTTGACATTGGCAGATCAATGATAAAGTTTGATGTAACATGTATTAATTTTAATCAATAGTTTTTGAATTAATTAAATTTTCTACTTACTTATTTTGTGAAGGGAGCCTGTTGCCCCATTATTTATAAGTACGAGAAGGTACACTACCAAGGCAGTAGCATATCTACTTCTAACTTCTTTTATGTCCACTGCTGAACATGGGCCTCCTCTTAACAGATCTTGGCAAGAAAGTGGTGGTGAGAGATATTGAAAGGAAGAAAGAAAAAAAAATCATTCATATTGCCCTAATCACCACGCTTTGCAGACCGACTGGTGATCAGAGTATGAATGTGTGTATCCATGACCCATACCGTTTCCCTTAGTCCCCATTCAAAAAAAGTTATGGGACAAGAACGGTGTGGATTATTCTAAGCCGTAAACCACACGACGACGGTGTATATTAAATCAAAAGATTAATATACCAATATATAATAAACATTTAATTCAAGGTTTTAACGTAATACCTTTCAAGTATACCTATTTCTCATATTTTTCTATTATAATGATTTCCTTACTTTTTTTTTCCAATTTTCGAGGAACATTAATATATTTATTTCTTTGAAGAAGGTACAAAATCTTACGAAATTAATGTCCTACAATGTAGGCACGCGTTCATTGACTCATTATGTGATGTAATTTTGGTTATTAACTCTATGAAAAACTATCTACTTTATAAGTGACATGAGAAAAATTCTTTTCACTTTAATATTCCACTCTCCATCGTTCCAAGGTTATAACATATATATAGTATTATTTTCTTGCATGGTTAATACGGCAAAACCCCATAAATGAAGACCAATGAACCCATGCGATGACAAGAGGTGTTGACCTTGACTTCATATGGGTGTCGTAAGACGCAAATTAGGCACATACAGCTGATGGATGAGCAGCATCTATGCTCAGTATCTATGCAGCTCAAAATTAACATCATCTGCGACCACCAATCCACATAGCATAAATAACAAGCATGGTAATTATCTTAACAGACCTTACAAATATCCCAGATTACATTTTTTTAAAACTGTCACCACATATCTTAAAGCTTTAATTTATCAAGAAACGGAAAATCACAACACCTCTTAAATGAAGTTTTCGCAGTAATTGTGTTTAATTAATACTTTATTTATCTCATTTAATTAATACTTTATTTATTTATTTTATTTATCTCGCACTTCATTACTCGTCACACACACAGTCACATAATCATTCGACACACTCTCTTACACACGGCATGCATATACACTAGATATAACTAACTTATATAATCTACCAACGGGAGTACCCTGGTGACCTAATACAGGTTTTATAATATAACCTACATCAGGCACCAGTCTCTTACAAATTTAGATTAATATTAAGTATTTTTATAATCATTATTGTTTGAAAATTGTGAGTTTTGTGAAGAGACAAATAAATGCATATTATTATTATTACTATCCCGAAACAACAAGACGTAAACTGCTCATAAAGAAAAAATAGAGTACCTACTATGGGAGGAAACTTTACCAATATTCTCTAATTAAAGAAATTTAAATAAAACCATACTCATTAAATCAAAGCCTTGCAAAAGTAAATAATCGAATTAAAACTTTTAATTTAATACTACAAGCTCAGACGTATACTTATATTTGAAGTGGCAATCAAAGTTAGAATGTCTCTTACTTCAGCTGCCAATACATTCCAAGTTTCCGCCTTAAACTTTGATTGATGTTTGAGAATTCGATAGATGTAGGTAGACATTTTTCGTCTTACGTTTCCCTATGTAAATAAGCAGATGTCTTCTCGGATTGTATCTTGTATGATTAAATTTAAGTTTCCACGACTATGTTTATTTATTTATTTATTCTTTATTGCACACAGTAAATACATAACATACAATTAATACAACGGAAACAACATGTACAAAGGCGAGCTTAATTCAATACTGAATTTTCTTCCAGCAAACCTTATGAAAGAAGCATTTGATTAAAAGTGCATAGCTAGTGTACAACGGACGAATCTAATAATATTTTCTACCAGAATGGTAAATAGGTACATATCAATAAACATACACTCTAATAGATACATATACAACTACATACTAATATTTAATCCTATATACATATTGTAAATTATAATATACTACATAAACTAACTTATATGTCCAAATTATGTAATATGATTACTGAGTCAAAAAGTACTCCTTTGTTCTTTTTTTAAATGCGTTATGAGAAGAACAAGCGCGAATGGGGTGTGGAAGGGAATTCCATAACCGCACTGCACGGACGGTAAAAGAGTGGTCGTATTTACTAGAGACATGAGGTGGGTTCTTTAAAAGAAGAGAGGTGGCAGTACGACAGGGTTTGTCTCTAGGTATCAAATACTCGAAGCGTTCGCGAAGATATGTAGGGGCATTGGGATTGTGAAGGATAGAGAACAGAAGAGACAAGATATGACAGTCCCGACGCCTCCGAATAGGCAGCCACTTCAGTTTCAACCGAAACTCTGACACATGGTCATATTTTCGGAGGCCAAAAATGAAGCGGATACACAAATTCTGAAGGCGTTCAAGTTTGTCTAATAGTTCCTCTGTTGCATCTAAGAAACAAACGTCGGCGTAATCTAAGTGAGAACTTCTACATTATATTTCTGTAATACTAGTAAGTACACTAACCAACATTTTTTTAAACAGACAATTCTGTTCAGAATATCATTAAGTTTGGTCTTACCGAAAATAATTGGATGGTACCTCTATGGTATCTGCAAAATATTTTTAGATATTATTGGCACCAATTATCTACGTATCTTTTATTTCGTTAATAATCTAATCTCTTTCTTGTCTGGCCTTGTCTTAGCCCATAGTGACAGGTCAGCTTTCCATATATATTTATTTCGGTATTCAGCGGTATTATTTGAAATGCCTATCCATTATTCATTCATTCAACCAAGTAATTATTGGGTTTATTTTCGTAGCGGCGAAAACATACTTTTTCACGACGTGATCGTTCGTTGAATTACTCATCTAACCTAGCAGTTAAAAATAGCATTAAAGTGGACTTATTTAAAGCATGATTTTCGAACAAATATTAATATTAATATGAAAAGAAAATGACCGGCATATAATAATAAATGATAAGTTGATGACATTGCAGAAAAAAATCTAAATTGTTCCCAACTTGTCAGTAATCAATCTTACTCACAAAGTAGATCCTTCTTGATTAAATGATTACTACGTGTTGATTCCCACATGACAAGCAATAATTTATCGGATTTGTTGACAAAAAAAATATAATAGATGCGTTACTCTTGAATTAAAAAATATTGATGTTATTATTTTATAAGGAACGAGCACCATAGTTTCCAAAAAATATTATATTTATAAATCTATACTAATATAGAATCGGATATTCCAGAAACCCGATAAGTCAAGAAAAAATAATTTAGCTGGTTTTTGTTTTACTTATGAAGTTCGTATCTTAGAAAATCACAAAAACGTAAACACCCCGCTTGGTTAAAAATATCACTTATGGGTTTCTGAAATAAATGAGAGATTTTATGGTTTAGATTGAATAGGCTCCGGTACTGCTGGACCGATTTCGTGTATTCTGTCACCATTTGAATATTACGTTATCCAGGCTTAGGCTAATGATTAAATATGAAGTTCCCGCAGGAACGGGAGCTAAGTGGCCGCTCGTGGTTTCACCTGCAGAACTCCCGTAACAAAGAAAAGGTTGTTATATTTTTATACTAGCTTAGTGTCACAATTTGAACGAAAAAAAGTTAAGTTCTTATCCTGGACAGTCATTTAAAAATATTGTAACTTTATTAAAAAATCCTCACTAAGTTTAAATTCCAGTTCAATAAATAAATTTATAATGTCAGCTTTGTGATTATTTATTTAAATCCGTATAATGAACAAAAACAACTCTAATTAAAACAATAAAATAGAATAAAAGTTGTCAGTCTGTCCAAACATTTAATACATTTCTAATGAAGCAGAAATTTCGTACTATGACCCTTTCGAGAATTAAAGTTCACGGGTAATTTTACTTTGTAAAGGTCTGATTAAATGTAATGGGATGAAAAAAGATACTTATAGGTATAATAAAATATAGCCTTTGAAAAGTTTTTGACTGCTTAAAATACTTTGGGTTGTTATAGCATAAATCAAGATTGAATTGATAAATAGCGAAAGTGTTGCAAACTCAAAATTTATTCTCTGACAAGTTCCTTTCAGTAACTTTGAATTTGCATAGTTTTTGGAATAATATTCATTTTCATCGGAATAATCCTGTATAACATCTTCTGCTGACCATACACTCCTCTTAAAGGAGTATCGTGATTTTGAAAAGTAAGTCCAAGTGTATGTTTATACCTAAATGCTTAATAAATTCAATTATTTATAATATCTTATAATATAATTAGCATTTGCCCGCGACATGGTCCGCTGAATAATGGATTTTAGAAGCTACCTTGCAATGAATATCCCATCTATATCAGTACTACCATTTTTATATTGAGCGGAATAAACGGACAAACAAAGTAAAAATGTATACAAGAGCCTATTTATACCTAAAAAAACTTACTTAGCTATCTACGAGCAATAGTCCTCTTCTCCTACTCCTTTAGCGGCATCTACAGTAGCCTCCCAAACTACAAGAAGACGAGCAGAGCCATCTAACACCTGGCATTCTGGCATCCTAACTAACCTGTATCGCGCAACACAGGTTCGCAAGCCAATTAAAACATATAAAAGTTGAAAACATCAACAAATGGCCGCCGGGTACGCCGGCCACCTGGCCCGGCAATGAAGATCTTCATTTTCCAACCCAACAACACCACCAACCGCTCCTCTACAGTCCCATCAAAATCGTTTTACCCGAACAGAAGATTAGCCGGAGCAAACAGAGGTTCCCCTTTATATCCCCTACGTACTTGGTAAAACCTATTTATTTTTCCATTACTAATAGACACTGTAATTTTACTTCAGGGCTTTCTTTGTTAACCGGCTTATAAAATCATTTTACGCGGACAAAGTTGCGAGCAGCAGCTAGTGTATACAAATATTATAAAGAGGAAATATGTCATTGTTTGTTTGTATTGAATAGGCACCGAAACTATTTGACCGATTAAAAAAAATATTTCACCGTTGGGATGCTATAATATCCCCGATTGAAAAAAGGTTCCCACGGAAACGGGAGTTACGCAGGTGAAACCGCGCGCCACTAAATTTTGTACATTATATGTATTATTTTCGTATAAATAATAATCTTACCGGTTTTCAGGTTCTTTATTAGATCTAGAGCTGGTGTAACGAGTTACCTTCCGAGTTCCGTAAATTAAAACTTGAGCAATTTAACTTTTTATGGTTCCTTAATCACTTTTTAAATTAGATGGAGGTAAATCTTTGATAAGTTTTTGGAGGCAATTTCTTTGGCGGCCTGTGACATAAGCAAATTTTTCATACAGTATAAAATATTGCGTTTACTTACCGTTTGAAGTACTCGATCGATCGACACGCATCGGCCCGAGTCAGAAAGCATTTAACAATGTAATAAAAGGAAAAATGAAACAAGAGTTGTAATTAGAATTACCCACTGAGTTTGTTTCGCCGGATCTTCTCAGTTTATAGTATTGGATCCGGTGGTTCAGCATTAAAGCGCGTCCGTCATTATATACTCATGGTCCACCTAAATAATGACAATTGTTCTATCCTAATATAGACAGAACAAGCTATTTGACACAATATAGTTAAATATTAAACTAAGACGTTAAGACTAAAATATAATTAAAATAATAACTTAAATACTTGTTTAATTTGAAAATTATAGATAATAATACTAAATTACTGTTTTGACTATTTACAAGTGCTTGTAATAGGTTTACGTAAATAAAAATGATTTTTATTTTATTTTATATTTTTAATTGATGTTTCTTTTACAAATTTCAAGGAAATTCGCACGCAGGGGTCGCGAACTGTGAAAGAGACAGAAATATGAAATTCTTGTTAACATGTTATAATGCCTTGCGGCCCGGACTAGTGCGAGCCGGCCAGTATGAGTCGTACCTAAGTGTTTATAACGAAACAAATATTTGGTACAAAGAATTAAACATCTTATGTAATTACAAAATAAATATCACTTCATAGTATAAAACAAAGTCGCTTCCCTATCTGTCTGTCCCAATGTTTACTTAGATCTTTACAAGTACGCAATTTATTTCGATGCGGTTTTTTGGGCGGGCGGTCCGCCCCGCCTTTGCACGGGTGCAATGCTGATATGGCTAGTTATCTAATAAATACTTGCACTACAACAAATAAGTTAATACAACATAAGAGCACACAGTTATTCACCCCAACTCATCACATATTAAATGTAAAAATACAAAGCAGGTTCATAACCTAAACAAGTTACCAACCTGCTTTGCCACCAAAACTGCTCTGAGGGATTTGATGTCCTCCAGCAATATTACAACATTGACGTGGTCGAGAGTAATTGGTGGAAGTCTGTAAAGGTTCTTTCGCCAAGAATGTTACCACGACTAGACCAACCAATACCACGACCAGTATTGGTTACCGTCAAGATATTTATGATATCCTGAAGGATTCTTACTCCCATTTCTCCTATTTTTAAAGTCCGATGTTTTCTGCGTCAATGACGAACGGGACGAACAATATTTCAGATTTCTCATAACACAGTAATCTATTATCATGTGGACAGTGATATATATTCCGTCAGCCAAAATATTAATGACGCTAATTAGAAAAGTAGCCATTCAGAAAAATTAACTGTAGCCACCCGGAAAATACAAAGCAACGTAATTTTTTACACCTCTTTTATGAGTCGGTACATAAGGAAAAATTCATAAGACAAGTCAACATATTATTAGTTACTTGGTCATTTAGCTAATTCATAATATAAAAATTTGATTTAAAAAACATTTATAAAAACAAGCTTTTATTAAAAAATAATGTGCACTAAAAGGTAAAAAATAAGTTTAATTTGACGGAATTAAATTAAATTATAAACGCTTGAGGCATTCTTTTTCGTACATTATATTTCAGTGCCAAGCTATTTTAATTTATATATATTTTGATATTTAAAATTGAATGGAAATAAAATTTTTATTGCGTAAAATTCAATTATTTTTTTACCTTTTAGTACACGTTATTTTTTTGCCTTCCATTAAGCAGTGGATAAAAGAGGCGTCGGAACGCGGCAAATCAAATCCGCGGCGCAACACCCAAACTCGTTGGTTGTTACAACATCTTACTATTGGCCTTTGCCCACAAGGCGTCTTTAACACCGTCTGCCTCGGAGCAACAAAGGTTGCAAGAAACTAGCACCACTACACAGAGACCACTATCCGACCCGTCAGAGAATCACGATCCTTAGTTTGCAAAGAACCCTTCGATGCCGTCATAGACCCGATGTCCGAGAGGAAATCAATAAAAAAGTTACCTTCCAAATCAGAACTGACTTAGACTGCATCGGTGGCTCAATGGTTACGGAAGATTCTTCTGAGACCTGGTGTTTTGGCTTCGATTCCCACCCGGGACAATTACTTGTGTGACCCACGGATAGTTGTTCTGAGTCTGGGTGTACTTTGTGTCCGTGAATTGAGGGTTTGTGGGTTGGTGTTGCGCTTACTAGTCGGCGGCACCTCCATCGCTGTCGGGGATACAATGCATTATTTAAGCATTGTCCTCAACAGCAGGTAAAGCTTCGGGGCTCACTTGCCTCGAGTTGTTGGTCCCGAAGTTAGTTACGGCGGCGCGGGCTCTGGGTGGCCTCCTGCTGAACCTTGGCAGGCCACGGAGAGTTGCCGGCAGTCGTGGCGTGGCGTAAAAAAACATGCCGCCATGTGCTCCAGAAATGGAAAGACCGGCTTGAAACCGACCCACTATTGAGGGGGTCACGCACGATCAATGCGATCCGGTCATCATATGCAGTGGAAAGTACTTATAAACACAAAACAAACGAGCCCAAACTTGACTATCTTGTTCAGTAGGTACAGGAGTTCCTGTGGCCACTTTCCAACTCCATCATCAGATTAGCTCCATGGTACCTTATTATTACATTGTCACGCGATATACATACCTATACTTGCAAAATTTCAGCTCAATGGAAAGCCGGGAAATTGGTCAAATTTAACTTGCAAGATTCCACCCGAACTTACATAGTTACATAGGTACATCCATTGCAAGTTAAATAAAAGCTTGTAAAATAACACCCGTACTCTTCAAAGTAGAAAAACATTCTATTCAATCAATAACATTCATAAATTTAACTCTTTAGACCTTTACTGTATTAATGTAAGTTAAAAAAAATGCTTTTGAGATCATTTTGCTCCTTCGATTCCTGAAATACAGAATTCGCCAAACCCTTTAAGCAAAACCAAAAATCAATTTGATAGACACTTTCTGAAATAATAATATAAAAGAAAAAGCAACCGGAGTGACCTAATAGATCCTGCTGACTATTACTCTTCTCTCATGGGTTAGTCTATCCAAAGCCAGAAGAAACACAGCACTATTAATAAACCAAAAAACCTATGAATCTTGATGTGACAGTTACAACATTAGTATTTTTTTAAAAAACCTAAGTAATAGTGACTTATGCAACATAAAAAGGCCATTTGTAATTTCCAATTACTTTCTGCAGTCATTACAGAGCATAGAAAGGAAATTTTTAAAAGAATTCATTGAGTTTTCAAATTCAAAATTTTGCTCACGTTTTCAGGGAACGAGGACAAACGTGCTTGGAAGTTTTATTGAAAAGAAAGATTATTTTTGTGATCATTATTGATACTTTTGTGGTATATCGATGAAGTGATTAGTTACTAATGTTTATAGATTGTATTTGATATTCTAAAGGTTGTCTGGGACGTCAATATGATATTGCCTCCGGAAGACTATTACGAGTACGGTGTCAGAAGCACTCGTTTACTTGACTATTATATATAGACCATAAACAATTGTGTTTAACATATATAAGATATTGTACTTAATGCGGTACAGTAGGTACCATGTCATATGTGTGACATATGACATGGGGTACTAGGGGTCGTAACATTATGTGCTCTTTTTTTAAAAAGGTACAAACGATGAGATATTTAAATGGATAAGCATTCTAAAACTACTTGTTTTCTAGGTTATTAAGTATGTTTTTACGCTTTAACTAATGTATTTACTAATATAAATATCTAGAAAAATTAATCAAATATTATTATTTACATATATCCATTACAGGCACTGTACTGTACACACTACAATGTAAACAGTTAAAACAATCATTTACGAATTAATTTATCTATAATTATTACATAATAATTAATATTAAACATTTGCAAAATTGCAAAATGAGTAGGCCTATGAGTTATTATTTATAAGTATATTTTAGCCTTAAATGTATTGTGTCTAAAAGTTTGTTCAATCTATATTGTGTTACAAAAATTATCATTATAGACGCGGGCCATGAGTATATTTATAACGACAGACGCGCTTAATGCTTCGACGGGATCCAATGCGCCCCAATAGAGTAGGCAAACTGACCGAGCAAACCAAACACAGTGGATTTACTCTACCGCCAGTTTTAGCACGACCTACATGAGACAATCCGTAGAAACATACTCAAATGTTGTAACGTAGGTTTTGTTCCAATTACTTTTAGACTAATTTTCCGCGCGTGGTTTCCTCTGCGTATCTCCCGTTTCCGCGGGAACTTCATAATTAAATATAAGCCTATGCTACTTCTGAATAACGTACCTTTCTAATGGCGAAAGAATCCAAACAAACAATCATATCTTCCTTTCTTAATAATATTAGTAAAGATGATATAGTGCATTTAAACAAAGACCGCTCGCAGCATCTTTCTTTAATACAAAGGTTTATTTTAGCTCGTCCACTGTAAAGGAATCTGAGTAGGTATATTTATATGATCAACTTAAAAGTTCGTAACTTCATTTTGACAAAGCTCTGCCTTCACACAAGAGACTTGCTTGAGTAAAACTAACTTCGGAATTGTTGTAACGATTTGGCGCATGTTCTAACAAACGTTGTTGACCTCAAACACAAAGGAGCATACTCTGAAGAATCTTACCATCGTACTTATCTGTTAGACTGATTTCATACAACAAAATGTACATTAAATTTTGGTGTATAAAATCAGTCTAACATCTGTATAATTAATTGACATTGAGAGAAAAGACAGCATTCCGGAAAGTCTGATTAACGCTCACGAAATCTAAGGTGACTATAAAATCAGGTTAAGAAACAAATTAGCCAAAACAAATGAACAAAACTAGCCTGCCAAATTGACATAAAATTAATTACGTTTATTATTAAAAAAATATTCATTTCATTTCATTTGCTCCTATTATCTTGACATCTCGTTTTAATTAATTACTATGTATTAAATATTACAATTTATTATATTTAGTTAGTAAGAGACTATGCATGCAATACAATTTTCTGACTTGACTTTTAATCTGTTGATCACCATTTTTATAACAAATGTTGTGCATATCTGTAATAGATGTAAACACCTTTTTTTTATTTTTTTTGTTGTCCAGAGGGAAATGCTTTTCCACATTCCCACCGCCGCGCCGCGCCGCTGCAGCGTATCCGCGCGCTGGCGGTGGGATATGTGGGACTCGCCCTCTCCATAGCATGGTATGCTAAACTCATACCACGAGGAGAGGACCCTACACCATTAAAACCCCCCGGAATCTCCTTCGATCCGCCGTTGGCGGGGGCAGGGTACGCATAAGCGATTCGACCCCCCGACGGCAGATGTAAACACCTAGCCCTATTTTTCTTGTATGTGTAAAAACTTTTTAGCCGATTCTTTAAAACAATATGAACACAAAAAAGAGTAAAGTAAATAATGTAGTTTGTTTACTTAACTGAACTGATTTTTTTGCATAAATCAAACAAATTGAATAAGTTATTTGAATATCTTTCGTTAAAATAATCATGATGGACATGAATAACTAATACGGAGCCAACTTTTGATCTGCCGTTTACAATGCAAATACTTTTCTTTTATTATTCAAATTACGAGACAAAACGTCTCGTATTTTGCATAATAAAAATACGTAGACTTTCACATTCAGTTTAACTAAATGTCCGTAAATAAAACTACTTGTTATTTAAATAATGTTACTGAATTACAAATCAACTAAGTGGTTTATTGGTTATATGTCCTTTATCTCGGAAGTCGTGGGTTCGATTCAAGGATATCTCTCCGGGTGGTTTATGGGCCTCTATACAATATCAAAATTAATCATTATTAATAGTGAGTGTTCCTAAGATATCGCGGTTTAAGCATTCTGACTGTTAAAATTACATTGCATTAAAGTTATCCGTCCACATTTAGCGTCTGCTCTTCTTTTTATCTGGAGCCCAGTATAACAGACGTCGATAAGGTACTGACATCGTTTGCATCGAAATGGAAAATTACTTGGTGTTAACGAAATGCGGGAAATGAAAACTGGTCTGGTCCCATTTCGCGTTCCCTTAGCATTTAGTACTGTGAAGCAGCAAAGTGACTTTTGATCGGGTGCACGATTGAACATCGAACTGAGCTGTGGCGGGAATACTACGAACTGTAGGTAGTATATTTTCACGCCAATTTCCTGCCAAAGTAAAATCTCGCTATGACTCATTGTATATCTTTTTATTTTATTTTTTACCGATTAGCGTTTATGAGTTAAAATGCAGATTACGTGTTGTTATCTGTGTGAAGTCCGCCTCTGAACGAATATGTATAACGATTGTTTAAATAAATAAATAAACTTCGCATATGCCATGTATTTTCAAATGTCTGTCACTATAATAATAATATGCACAAACGTATATGTATCTAGTATGTATTTACTATACCATATCTTCCAATTTTATGATATTATAATTTATAAAAATATTTTTTACCGTGACGTACCTAGTAGCTTTTTTCTAAAACATTAAATTGGTCTTTTAAAATATATGAGCAACTAAGAGTGGCAAATTCAAATTAAAACTATCTTATAACATAATAATTATTCTTAATCTATACCTTTTGGCAAATGCTGCCACCATTCTAAGAACCTTTCTCAGAATGGTAGCAGCATTGGCCCGATGAATTGTCTGCTATGAAAAGTAAATCATCATCATCATCAGCTTGTTGTCGTCCATGACTCCTGAACATAGGCCACCCCATCGATTTCCAGCGAGAACGATGAGGACGCGACCTTTATGAGGTCGACGGGTCATCGTGCAGGCGGTCGTCAAATAAATACCAGCATCCAAGGATCGTGCCGCATTAAATAAACGTGTTTAAAATATAACATTATATCATTATATCGGCGATTTATCTTCCACAGTCATAAAATTCATAATTCTTCTCATTTACTACTTAAAATTAGAACAAGTACCTTGTGCGCTAAATAAAAATAAAATAAGAATACTAAGCCACCATATTCAATTTTCTAATGTAACCTTAACGCTTTTGACAATTTAAACTTTTTTTAATGTAGGTAACCTTATGGCGTTTGACGTAACATTGACAGGAGCTACAAATAAAGTGAAAGAGGATTAAAAAAAAATATGATCTTTTAATATAGGTGCTTCGATCGGAGTTATGAATAGGTACCAATTCGACTCGAATTCGAATATTGCTGATTGAGACCTAATTGGAGGATTTATCTTCGGTTACACTACTCGTGCGTTGTACTTGAAGCAGCCAGTACATATAAAACGTGTTGCCGATGACGATGCTGACGACTGACCACCGACTGAAGTCAACTGCCATTTGAAGTAATAAAAAACTGGTCAAGTGCGAGTCGGACTCACGCACGAAAGTTTCCGTACCATTTTCAAGCGTCCACCTGTTGCCGTTACTGATATCGAGCAAAAAAGGGCAAACAAAAAATAGGTTATTGTATGGGAGCCCTTAAATATATATTTTATTTTATTTTTAGTACTTGTTGTTATAGCTGCAATAGAAATACATCATCAGTGAAAATTTCAACTGTCTAGCTATCACGGTTTTTTGAGATACAAAATGTTGACATACAGTAATAGGGTCCCGTTCCCGTTCTCGGTGAAAACGGAACCCTAAAAGGGGCCCCTCCCGAGCCGTTCCCGTACCCAAAAAGCGGACTCAGAAGCCCCAGACCTATAATAGTTAAGTAGCCAAATTTTAGTAAAATCTATACAAATAAACAACATTGGAGTGTCTCTTTGTAATATTAAAATAACCGCTTTTTACTACATGCATAGGAATGTATATACAGTACATATACTAAATAAAAAAAATCGTCTATCTGCTTGTTTGTTCCGGCTAATCTCTGAAGCAGCTGGACCAATTACGATTGATGAGAGTTTTAATGGCAGATAGCTGATGTAATAAGGAGTAATTTAATAAGTCATATTTTTTTGTTAAATTCCACGCGTACAAAGTCGCGAGCACAGTTAGTGTATATAACATAATAGCAGCTGGGTGAATTGACTTGAGAGTATACTATGAGTTTATACTCGTGTCTTATAATTAGGTGGACGATTTGGCATTAAGTATTATTACTACCGAAACGTAACATTAAAAATTTAACTTTTGCTACTTCACCGGGCATTAAAGTGAGCAGAGGTTCAGCCATAATACATGGTTTAAAAACTACAAACTAAGTAACCTGCGCAAGAGGAAGCCCCCAGTGGAGCTTGGGCTCAGGGGAGTTGCTGGCCATGAGATGAGAAAGACTTTTAGTATTTTAGGGGGTTTTGTGCAACTGTCGCTCTACGTTACTCGGACTTCAGGTCTACGAGGGCATCGGAAGGTTTTTTGCAAACTAAGGGTCGGGAGGGAGAGGGGGGACGCGTCACGTGCGCTGGCGCACTCTTCTCCGGCGGGTCGGATAGAGTGGTCTATGTGTAGTGGTGCTAGTTTCTTGCAGTATCTGCACTGCTAGTTGGTAAGTTGTGATCTCGTCGTCCGGGTCGTCTAGGACGCCCCGAGGCCGACGGTGTTTACGACGCTTTGTGGGCAAAGGCCTATAGTCGGATGCTGCCCAAAGTAAACATAATGATAAATATACATGACAAAATGAGCTCTAATCCCTGGCTATACAACATTATACAGGGTGTCCCAAAAGATTACGTAGCTGGGAAGGGGGGTGATAGGGATGGTCACAAGGGTCACCAGAAAAATATAAAAAATTCCCTCTGTGTGTTTAAAAAAATAAATGGCATTTTTTAAAAAACTAAAAATTTTACACCTTGTGCTAACTGTACCTACAAATATGGCTGTATTTAAAAATAAATGCTGTTATGTAATCTCCAATAACAACAAGGTCATCAACATCAACATCAAAAATATCAAGGTGTAAAATTTTAAGTTTTTAAAAAAATGCCATTTTTTTTTAAATACCCAGAGCGGATTTTTTTTTTATTTTTCTAGTGACCATTGTGTCTACCTCTGTCACCCCCTTTCCCAGCTACTTAACCTTTTGGGACACCCTGTATAGATTGTACGAACGGGCGCCGGTTTGAAGTCATTTTAATAAACATTTTGATGACTATTAGCAACGACTTACTTTTGCGATGTCTTAGTTAACCACTTATCTCAAAGGACCTTACAGTACCCAACAAAAATCTTACTAAATACAGTGTATTGCACAAAAATGTACACAACGTAGACACAAACATCCCTTTTCTATATTATTACAAGCTGATTGTTATCATGTATTCATAGTTCAGCAATGCAAATATTTGTTCAGCTTCATATCAAACTATTGTTTTCCGTATGTTAGTAACTAAGTTAGATTTTTACGCACGCTGCATAAATGAGTTATTTGAAACCAGCTTGCGTAGTGTGAAGGCTTTGTGGGCCGTAACTGTGACACACGTAGATATATTATGTATATGTACGCTACGGTGCCATTGTGTGGAATTGTTCCAGGCTTACACTTACGTTCATAAAAATGACTAATTATTTTATTGTCGGTGAACCTACGTTGCAATTTTTTTATTTCCATTTATTAAAATTATAAATATTTTATTAAAATTGTCCATGATTTTATTCTAAAGTTTTATATCTAGACATTAACATGTCGTTTTAATAAAAGATTAAAAAGCCGTTATTAACAGACCATAATTAACAACTATTTTTTTTTATTAAATTTAGAAAGCCACGGCACACAGTAGGTACACATGGAACACATTAAACTATCGTTTTTATTGCTTGTTGTAAAAGCAATAAAAACGATAGTTTACTGTGTTCCAATATAGATTTTAAACAGAAAATTAGCAACACATAACGATAACTATTAAGCCATTTAACTTATATTTAAAAGTCTTTCGACAATTCCCTAGTAATAAATCCTAAGTAATAAGTCAATTTAGAAAATATGTTGACAAGACATAATTTTTTAAATGACTGATTGATTGACTGTACCGCTAGCTCAGTGGATACGGTAGTGCCTTCTGAGACCAGGTGTTCTGGGTTCGATTCCAACCCGGAACAATTATTTGTGTAAATCAAGAATAATTGTTCTGAGTCTGGGTGTGTTTTGTATCCGTAAATTTTGTGTTTGCAAAGTTCCCCGCGACACAGGGATTGAATTGTTAGTTATAAAGGAGATTTAATTACTAGTAACCTTTAAAAAAGTAAATAATTTTAAACCTAAACACGAAAAAACTGAATACATTAAACAGTGGATGTAATTCTATTTTGTATTGCGCCGCAAGTGTAACACGCCTGTCAGGGACGAGAACTAACAGAGGCGGGTCACACCGCGGTCTCGCCACCTCGAATAATGAATGCCAACGACTTCTATTCCATTGTGGAGCTTCTGACATATTCCCCCAAAATTACCCCATTCTCTTCGGACATGGAACTCGAAAACAAATAAAAAACACAAAATGTAAAGAAATGATTCCCCTTTGTTTGTATTGTATCATTGTCACGAGGGCAAACCTTTTTTTATTTGAATAAGAGAAAAAAAAAACAAAGTAAAAAAGCTTCAGTTACAAAAGTAATCGACTAAAGTAAAGCATCTTCTCTGGATCACTCCAATCTCTATTATCTAAATATACACATTTACAAAATTTACGTTATAAGAGCGTCTATCTTTTCTTTTCTAAACTAAACTGCCATCATGGTTCATTTCTTTGCCAAAAGAGGTTCACCCACTATAAAACGACAAGCTTTCTTATCACTATACGATAATATTATGGCTTCACTCCAAAGTGTATGCGTCATAAAACACCACTCGTTATCAAATAACTTTAAGTTACGAAAGAATTGTTTTTTGACTCGCATTACTTAGCAGAGATTTATTTTCAATGTTACAAAATTCATTTCAAGCATCTGTGCAACTTACTGTAACACAATTTGTGATAGACGCAAAAATAATTGACGCACTTACGTCATTGATAAATTCGTGCAATAAATATTCAATGAGCAAAATAATTGCCACCAGCATCTGAGGATATATCCAATGCGTATAGATTTATGTGAGAGTACTCGTAAGAATAACCATAATAATCTGAATGGTTCGAATAAAAATCGGTAACTATGACGTGAATATAAATTTTTCATCTAATGTTTGCAAAAAAAAGGTGAAATATAAAAGAATTATTCATAAAGGTATCCGACAAATAAGCGTTGGCAAGCGTCGCGTCGGCCTTTAGGAAGCTGCAACGTATTCAAACATGAGGAGAAAATCCTTATATTTTAATACGTCTTTTTTTGTTTTCTCTAGAGATATTTCTCAATTTGCTTAATGATAGGTACTTTAGTATTTATGAAGGTATGAAGAGACATCAATTCGCAAGTTAAAAAAAAATAATAAATGAAAAGTAGGTATGTATAAGTATATACAAAATGGGATAAAAAAAATATTTTACACAGAAAAGACTAGAAGATTAAGTGCTTTTACGCCAGCGTGGAATTAACTAAAGGTTTAAATATTTATTTATATAATGTAGTACATTATACGTAACGTTAAAAAATATATACTATTATAATTAAGGCCTGAAATTTGATGATGATGTACTTTAATTTATTAATATTATTTTATTATTGTGGCCTCAGCTTTTACTGGTATAGCTTTTACTAGTACAATACCTATATAAATGTACTATATATATACTCTCTCCTTGTGATGTACTGATGTACAAGAGATTTGTTTTGCTTAAGCAAATTGTATATAAATTTAGTTTACATTTATTAAACAAAAGAATGAGAAAATGAATATAAAATATGAATAAAATTTGTAAATAACACGGAGTTTCGTTCTTTCTTTCTATTCCGGGTAGTCCACTTAGTTAGCTAGAGAATTGTAATTCATAATTGTTTTAGTAAATAACTAATTTATTTATGCTTATTAGGTACTTAAGTGGTGCCTTAGATTTAAACCATTTTATTAACTGTATGTCAAAATCAAATGTATGTAAATACCTAATTACTGCTATTGCTTAAGTTTTTTTTATAAATGACTAATAGATTTAATTTTGTTACTGGTGTGTCCTTAATTATGTTTTAATTAGTCAAATTATTGTATTGCTGAATACGTTTAATTATTAGATGATTAAAATACTATTAACTTCACTACTATGAAATTTAATAATGATAATTAAAATTTTTTTTTACTAATATTCCTGTATTTTTTAACTTGCAAAATGAACTACATATACAATTTCAAAGGATTTATTTAATACTAGCTTCCCGCACGCGATTTCTCCCACGTAACTCCCGTTCCCATGGGAACTTTATAATTACATATAGCTTATATTAATCAGTGATAATGTAGCATTCAAATAGTGAAAGAATTTTTAAATACGGTCCAGTACTTTTTAAGTCATGTCGTTACAAACATACTTACATCTTTCCTCTTTATAATATTAGCATAGATATAGATGATGCCTATTCATACCTTCATAAATATTAAAATATCATTAAGGATTTTGACTTAATTCGTTTACATTTGAAAATTGGCAACGCGTAGTGCGGTCTAAAGTTTATAAGGCCTCTATGCACAATGTTTTGAAAAGCTATAATGCTTAAATGTCATCGCAACGACTTTGTTTGTGTATTAGTTTTGTTATGAACTACGCTATTTTGTCAACGCATAAAGGTAAAAATATAATAATAGATAAGAATAAGTAATTAAATAACTAATAACCATAAAAGTGTTAAGCCTATTTACCCATGGAATTAGCTGGAAATTATAAAAAGGATGAAAACTTTCGCGTAGGTATATAATATAATTATATACCTACCTACGCGAAAGCTTACAAGCATTATTTACATGTATTAACTTAAAAATTACCTTTCTTTCAGTCATACCGCAACTACGATCAATGCAACTTGATTTGAAACGTCGGGAAATATAAAAAAAAACCGGCCAAGTGCGAGTCGGACTCGCGTACGAAGGGTTCCGTACCATTTTTAAGTGCCTATCTGTTACTGTTATTGATGTCGAGTAAAAAAGAGCAAAAAAAGGTTGCTGTAGTGGAGCTCCCCTTAAATATTTATTTTAATTCATTTTTATTATTTGTTGTTAAAGCGGCAACAGAAATACAATATTTGTAAAAAAATCAACTGACTAGCTATCGCGGTTCTTGAGATACAGCCTGGTGACTTACAGACAGCGAAGTCATAGTAAGGGTCCCGTTTTGCCCTTTGGCTACGGAACCCTAAAAAAGGGTAAATTTTATCGCGTTAATTCCTGTTATAATGAATTATAGACACATGATTGCTCGCCATATTTGTTTTAAGTACCAGCTGAGTTAAATTTGAAGGTAGTGAAATCCCAGCTTCAGTAACTTGTATTGAGGCAACAATTTACTGGCTCACCATCTATCAAGTCCGACGTGAACTGGCGCAACATTTACATTACACTCTGACATTCGATTAATAAATGTCTACAGTCAGAGTACACCATTTGTACTTACGTTCAACATGAACGTTTGGCTTTCAGTTCATTTTTTATGTTTAAATTGTCTATCAATTAAATTGGTATATATAGTTTATCATTTTAAACATGATCCATCAATTATTCGATTCTCAAAATCCTAGCCAATGAGTTACTCACGCCCGCTCTTGAATATTTAAAATGTAAATTAAATGATTAAGAACCTCTCATGTTACTATAACTTTGTTTTCTTTATTTAAGCAATAGAACAGAGATTTTTGTCCACAGTGCTTCCTTCTTTTTTTTGTTGTTGTGGGAAATGCATTCCCACCGTCGCTGCAGCGTATTTGCGCACTGGCGGTTGGATATGTGGGACTCGCCATAACGTGGTGTGCTAACTCATACCACGAAGAGAGGACCCTACACGGCTAAAACCCCCTGGACACTCCTTCGATCCGCCGGTGGCGGGGGCCGAGTACGCAAGAAGCAATTGGCCCTCCGACGGCACCCGCGGCTAATATGGCGCCGCGGGATCTCCTGGGCCACACTGACTGGTCCACAGTGCTTCCTACGGACCGAAATATCTACGAAAAATGTTTTCTATCAACAAAGTTTTAGGCGAAACGTGATATCTGAGAATAGAGATTTCTATTAACTTTGATTTTTGTATATAGTGGTATCGTACAAGCGTGTTTCTGTATTACGTTCCGCGCTCAAATAAATGACATGGAAACACTTTATTTTAAATTAAACACACCAAAGTTTTTGACAATAAGACGCTGTTATTTGACATGCGTCAAATAACATTTATCGCATGACCGGCGTAGCGTTAACTAATTATTAAAAATGTCGCATTCTAAATAAGCTAACTAGCCAAGTGCAAGTCGGACTCGCGCACAAAGGGTTACGTACTATTATTTATACTTACCTATGTTGATTATTTTTAAATAAGGAACCATTTTACGCGTCTACCTTTTACCGTTATTAATGTCGATCAAAAAACCAAGTTTGTTGTATGGATATCCATTTAAATATTTAGCTTATTCTGTTTTTAGTAGTTTTTGTTAGAACGGCAACAGAAATACATCATCTGTGAAACTTTCAACTGTATCACGGTTCATGCGATACAGGCGTAACAGACATACGGACCCTTTTTAACCCTTTGAGTACGAAACTCTAAAAACGAACAAACGGAGTTAAAAGCAAAATCTCAAAGCTAAGCATCATTTATGCACATCATAATATGTAAAGTAAAATAAAAATATGATTTTTCCGGTTGCCTTAACAATAAGTGAAAGCCAAAACGTCCAAGTCCGATTACAACAGCCAGAATGCAGTCGCAAGTATTATAAACTCTGTGAAAGTATGCTCCTGATGCAAGTTGCAGCGTAAAATGCCAACACTTTACATTTTATTAAATATAATCTTTGAGTTTTCTGAGACTATCATGTTTGCTATTTTATCTGTCTAAAAAAATATTAAAAACTCTTCATCACAGTCAGAAAGTTTATTTAAAGCAACATAAATAACTGACGGTCATGGTTTTGGCTGATAAGAATGCAACAAAGTATCTGCTTATGAAATTCAGTACGAGAGGCGACGAAACCATTATTAATTTTCTCAAACGCTTTTCTCGTGTATGTGTGTTGATTATTTTGTATGTTGTTGATATATTTAGGTAGATATTTTGTTATATAAATTTAGTAGATACAATATTTAATGTGGGCTAATTATTTATTTATACAAACTTTATGCACGTTACAAACATTCGTACAGAGGCGGACTTATTGCTGTAGATAGACATTTTCTGCCAGTCAAACTTAGGGTGGTGCAGAGAAAAGCAGAGTAAATGCACATTTATTTTTATTTTTCGTAGTTATTTTATAACTAATTTTTGCATCTAGCGCTGGTTTAAAATCATTTGTATTTACAAAATCCTGTTTGAATATAAATATATGTCTATGCAGAAAATATAGACTGTCGCATATACAGTATCTAATAAATTAAACAGCTTACATCTCGTAAACGTACTACTACTTACATCAAAGTAATGACATTCTACGGCCTTAACTGTTTCATAAATAAACATTTATGTATCTGTTATTGCTTACAAAGATTTATCTTAATAGCCAAATTACAATTGGTCGACCAAATTTAGTGTTCCGATGACTTTATCTGAATATAGAAAACACGTAATGTACAAGGTGAATAAATACGAAGGTCAAACAAAAGTTATCACCAAATTCAACATTCATTTGATTCAAATATTTAATGCTTTTTGCAGCATTTAATTTTCCAAAAATTAATAAATTTTTGTACAAATCAAAACAAAACAACAAACACTGCTTTGTTCATTTTAATATAAAGAAAAAGTAATCTATACTTCTATATTAAGCTGAAGAGTTTGTTTGTTGGTATGCGTTAATCTCAGGAACTACTGGACCAATTTGAGAAATTCTTACAGTGTTTTAAATTTAAGCTTTAAATATACCCACCATAAAAATAACCTTCTAGGTATTTGGTGTAATAAAATATTGCCATTTCAGTTTTCAGTCCTAGCCCTAATAAATCTAGTGATTTAATGTCAGGAGCAAGCAAAGTCAATGGGATTCTACGGGCATTGATCAAACCAGTTGGCAATTCTTGATGCTCCTTACCTGAAAAAATGATCTGCGTATCTCACAGAAATTCACTTTTTTAACGAGTTGTAATGATTATTTGAAAAGGATATAGAGGAAATGGATAAAATTATTTAATCCCATAAAAGATTGTTTCCATATTTTTCCCAATGGCTTCATAATACGATATTACATCCATAGCGCCGCGCAACAAATCTTTGTGTAGAATCTATGATTGCGTATGGTCGGTTGAGCATCTCAACCCCGTGCCTTGTAAAGCTCGTTTAGTCGTTGGTCCAATTGTAAAACATTATGTATGACAGCATTAACCTGTGTTCATGTCAATAAAATACTGCGGTCACCTACTCTAATCATAGTAATTATGGCAAAACGCTTTTTCGGAAGAAGCCCATGTTCATCAGTCTATGGTATAAAGGCTGACGATGATAATATTAACGGCCTCTATAAGAAAGAGGCTGATAACAATATTTGATCAACTTAAGCCGTAAACTATACGGATTCAGGTTTATGAAACCCTTTCTCAGACAGAATATTTGTCAACAGTTACTAGCATTGACAAATCTGAGAAAGGATTTGGATCCAAAATAATCGGAATAATGGACGTAACCTATGAAAGCTATAACGAGAGGCACTCACACGTTGCCGACCGTTTATGATACGTTAGTCAATAATGTATTTTTTCGTGGTATTGTGAAAGGGAGCAGCTCATTAAGCTTACTAAAGCTTTACCTTTTTTTTGTTGTCCGGGGGGAAATGTATTTACACACCGCCGCTGCAGCGTATTCACGCGCCGGCGGTGGGATATGTAGGACTCGCCCTCTCCACAGCGTGGTATGCTAGACTCATACCACGAGGAGAGGACCCTACACACCACTAAAACCCCCCGGACACTCCTTCGATCCGCCGTTGGCGGGGGCCGGATACGCAAATAAAAAATAAGCAATCTGGCCCTTCTAAAGCTTTACCTACCTTAAACGTTGACACACTACACATAAACAACAATTGAAGGAGCTAACAAGCTAGTGTAAAATCTCCATAATTTTGATATTGCACATAACGCTATTATATTGGTTCCATCTCATTGACTCACAAAACAAGTGCTGATAGCCTCCGATCCTGTTTTCGTATCACGTACAAAGTTTACTTTTTCCTATCTTCTTTGTTGAATTCAATTACGAGTTACAGACATTGGCGAAGTAAACGCTTTCCTTCGAAATGGATGACTTAGTTTCCTTCCTATTTCAAGTTCATAAAAGCTTCAACAAACGCTCTTTATCGAGATTTATGGAGTTATAATTTGAAAGGATTATATTATTTTTGCTTTAATCATTTCAACTTACATTTCGAAATGGAGAATCTTTAAGTGACATAAATTAAAATAGAAGCTTAAGTAAAATAATTGAAGGTCTTTTACTATTTCACTGAATTTTATAGATTTATAAACTAAGATGCGTTATCATTAATTAACCTCACGGCATGTTCCCTGAGTGCAGTTACTTTGTACGGTAGATAAGTATTGCCATTCACGGGGAAAAGCTGCGAGGATTCTGGGATCGTCACTAAGTTAAAATAGTTACTCTTTTATAAGTTAATTTAAGTTTAAATTGGCTACATTAAAAGTTGATCATGTAATCTGAATATACTCTATACTAATATATAAAGCTGAAGAGTTTGTTTGTTTGCTTGAACGCGCTACTTTAAGGAACTACTGGTTCGATTTGACAATTGATTTTTATATTATAAAAACATTGATAAAATCCATGGTATATGTCATAACATCATCTATAACAGATTTTTTTGACGGACAAAGCTGAACACATTGCTAGTTAATAATAAATATGAAGTAGTAGTAGTATTAATTATTATGGAAATTGGAACAACGTCGGAAAGTATAACATATTTTTTCACCCGTTGTTTACTAAATTGATCAAAACAATTAAAAAAACCATTTCTTCTTCTAAATAACCAGCTAGATTTACATTGTACGTTCGTATATTCAGAACTTAATTAGACTCAGTATACATTAAACAATTCTAACTTTGTACAATTCCGACTTAAGTAGCATTGTTACATGACTAACGAACTGAGAAATGAATTAGAGAGAGAATTGTGTCTCTGCTATGTTAGTAAATGTGTGTAACACGTGATCAAAACAGAATTCAAAAAGAGAAAATACAACCTTAAATTTTAAATAAAGGTCAAGCTAAACAAAAGAAATGTTTACTATTCATGTGCAATTTAAAGTTTTAAATTGTACATCAAAACATTTATAAATTGCATATTAATTTTAAAGCTTTTTGCCAAACCCAAATATTAGATATATATGATGAGAAGGATTATGTCAATATTGACAAAATCTAATTAAAATTTAACTTTTTTTTTGTGAGCTATATACTGAATTTAATTATCCATTCGAGTGAATAAAATTGCGCCCTTTATTAATTAAAAATTAATTATGCAACATACTTATTAAGACTGAATAATTTATCAACTCTTAAATCTCATAGCGATTTATTGTTTCATACTTGATGTGTTCTAACATTATTTCAATTCAATTCAATTCAATTCATTTATTGCTTTCTTCATGGGTTTACAATAGGTGTTATAGGTAGAATATAATGTTACCAACATGAACCCTGTTAGGGCACAGCAACAGTAGGTTATAAATTTACAATATGGGTTATAAAATTACATTCATTTTAAATAGTTACATTTTTTTATACATTTCGTCATTTTCCAATTTCTAATCCTAATTCAATTTTGAGTCATGTCAGCAATAGGTCGATAATCATTTAACAAGAAAAGAAAAAAAAAAATACAATTATATAAATTCAAACAAGACATTCAACTAAAATATTAACAATACACACATTTACCGATAATTTATGGTATTCCGATTATAATATCATCGTTGGGAGTCAATAGGTCTAATTGTTTTAGTCACTTTTTTACAAAAAAGTCATTTAAATTATAGTAACATTTCTGTTTTAAATATTTTTGCAGTTCTTTTTTAAATATGTTTTCCAGTTTTATATTTTTTATGCTTTCCGGTATTTTATTATATATTTTGACACACATGGCCATGGGGCCAGAGTGAAACATAGCTAGTTTAGAAGGGGGTAGGGCTAGTTTATTAGGGTGCCTGCAACTGCGAATTTGCGGTCGTTGGTCACTCGCTAGGGGAAATAGTGATGGGTGTTTTTTTACAAATTTACACGATTCCAATATATACATGCATGCTAGAGTAAGGATGTTTAATTTGTTAAAATGAGACCGGCAACTCTCCACGGCATCTATATTTGCCAGAATTCTCACACATTTCTTTTGCAGAATGAACATACATAAATTAAAATTTCTTTGTGAACATACATAAAATGACAGAAACAGTTGTTTACAAAACGATATTGTCTGTCGATTGGTCGCTACAAAGTTCTTTCGTCGGCGTCAGTCTGACTATACTGTCTTCAGCAGCATAAAGAATTGTTCCATCAGCTTCAAGCGCTGCTCCATAAATATTACTTAAAGTTACAACATTTTCAATTTTACTATCTTTGTCATTAATGCGGTTTATTCCAGTTGGAGTAGAGAAGTATACGTTTCCATCAGCATCAGTAGTAAATCCATTAACAACGTCATCACTTAAAGAGATTGTATTCTTATTGATTTTATCATACATAAAAACTCCACTGGAATTACCGTACACATAATTTCCATTATTTTGTACAGCCATTGCTAGCACTCTTATGTTTTTCAATTCAGGAACCTGATCAATAATGTCATTCTTATACAAATATGCTGTCTCATCTGGGTAGGTTGTAAAATACAATCCATCTTTGTAAAACATCTGCCATATGTTTAGATCTACATTAACTCTGGATTTGGAAGCAGATTTCGTTTCATAATTAAATTGGTATATTCCATCGTCACCTCCCATATATATTTGGTGACCTTTTAGATTCACAGCGTTTGCAAAACCATTACTGATGCCAGATACCGTGCCAAGTTCTCCGGTCTTCAAACTAAGATATTCAATTTTGAATATCTGTTCAGAGCGAGCCGTATAGCTGTAGAATAGAGTATTAGTGTCATAGTCAATTACCATTTGGTAAGGATTTTTTACGCCGTCTTTTAAAACTTCCTTTTGGAATACATTTTTACCAATGCTTAAACAATGTATTTTACTGTCTTTAATTACCCTAGCTTCGTTTAAAGTAAGCAGTGTCAGGAAAATGAGGAACTTCATCTGAAAATAAAAATAGTTATTATTAATGCGTTCAAAAGTTTTTTTAAGATGGTACTAATATTATTTTTTGTGAGCACGGATGTGTGCTCACAAAAAATCGAAAAAGTTTTGTTTGGAAACACACATCCAATATGGATATATGTATTAAATTGGATGTGTGTTTACAAACAAAACACTTCCACACAAACTTTAACTTCTCTAACGGATTTGTAAGAAATTTTGAACAGATACTTTTTAAGGTACAGGCATATTATTATGTAAACTAATTCATATCAAGTTTATAACTATCATAAGTTAATGACAACGTCCACAGCGTAGCGATAAGTCGCGCCTTAATTTGAGACGTCATTGTTGTTTGTTTAGAAATAGACAGACTGATGATTATCATAACTATTTATTAAGTAAAACATAAATATTTGAAAAATAGTCTGAAATAATTAAATAATACAACCGACTCGGCAAAAAATCTAACACGTCACATTGTGATCTATAAATAAATTTACCTTTGTAATTCTATTAAGTGTCTAAATTATTTTTTACCTTCAATTAAATTTTAATAACTTGGATACCTTTATATTCATTAATACAAAAATATTCAGGATTATTAAAATAGATTAAGCAACTAAATAATATTATATCTACTGAAAAACTAAATGGATATGAATAATGAATGCGGCAGAATATTATGAAAAACAAATGTTAATACGTACCTTTCTAAAACAAGACACAAATGAATTTGAATAAAAAGCTCAGCCCTTCAACAAGTTGAAGCTAACGATATCTCTTTAATACTACTTTCTTAGAGTTGTTATTCGTATCCTATGAGCGAGTGAACGGGCTATCTAAAGGTTGTTTGAGTTATCTAGAGGAACTGACCTCTTGTCTGTAAATAAAGAAACTGTTTATTGACTGCTAGTAAGTACAGGGAAAATAACAAAGTCTTTTGAGTTGGGTTTGGCTGGGTTGCAATCGTGGTGTCTCGGAGGTCGTGCGTTCGATTCACGCGCCGGACAAAATATCTTCGTGTAAAAGATTTATTTCCAGGTCTAATTGGTTGAAAGTCTACCCTACGTGCTTTGTAAGGTACGATAGCAAAGCAGTTGGGCCAAGATGTTAAAACATCATCTATAAAAATCGTATACCTGAGAACAAGCAGCAGCGTTTTCCTGTGTGTTACAACACAATTACAATGGCATGCAGACTGAAAATTTATATTTAGTCTGTCAGTGAGATTACCAAAAAATATTGGACACGTATTTGTTATTTTCGAACCTCAACGAAAAATGACGAAGATACAGCGCGTTGAAATTTCGTGGACGTCACTTCTAGGTACAATTTTACCTAATAGTGACGTCACAAGCCCCCCCCCCTCTCCTGAACTTTATAGTTTGTTTTTGCTCTGATCTTTGTCAATTTTTATTGATTTAATAAATAAAAAATAAGTGTCCATTCTTTTTTAGTAATCTAACTGACAGACTAAATATTTTTTTAAGTCTTTATGCCTATTTCGATTACCATCCCGTTTAGCCTTCGGTAAAACTTCTCTCGGGAGACGCCCATGTTCAGTTGTGGACTATATACGGATGATTTTTGTATTTTAATATAATAATAAAGGCATTAAAATTTAAAAAAAAATCACTAGTATTGAATATAGATAAAAATGAAACAACAATTTACGGGCTTATTTTTAAACAATTTGCCGCCTACATCTATAAACTACCTAAAATTGTACTTAGAACCCTTGTCTTATGCTAACTATACATTATTGTGGGATGATATAAATAGTTTACACTTCATGTAAGTAATTAAATACTCACATTTGCCAATAATTTTGGCAACCTAATTTCTACAAATTTCTTGTCATAGGTCTTGTTATAGGTACCTATGTCATTTCTATTTAAGCACATTATAATAATTATTTTTAATATTATATACATTAAGTTAGTCAATATGTTTCATTTAAATAAGTATGAATTAACTGTATATGCATCGATTCAAATAAATCGTCACCAAATAAAACGTTGATTTTATTTTGTAGTAGGTACGCAATTTAATATTTGTTTCTCATGTAACTTATATATCCGTGCTAAATATTTCATGAATACAAATAAAATAAAATTAATAATGCAAATAATCCTTACATACCTTACAGATTCACCTTATTTACCTTAGTTTATTTATATGTAGTATCTTTATTTGTATATGTAGAAGATTCTAAACTAAGTTGCTAGGTAACTTATGAGAACCCTAATGGGAATACTGCTTATTGTCGGAATACCTATGTTTAATATTGTGCTAATCGCTACACTCGTTAGTGAGACGGTAAGGTATAGTGAGTCTAGATTTAAAAAAGCATATTAGAGTCAATGATTATTTGTATTTGAAAAAAAAAGAAAATAATATTTGCCTTGTAGCGGTAAAATATTTGACTGTTACAATACGTCCTGCGCGGATGTCTAATCTCCTTAGAAAATGGCCGCCGTGGCCGAGATCGGTCGGTAGAATTCCTAATCGTAGTCGCGGCCAGACTGAAGTGCAACGATGGGATATAGAATAGATATCGCATCTATACGCCATCATTATATAATATTTTCTATAAATATAAAAATATTGACCACTAGCTGATGCCCGCGACTTAGTCGCGTGGTGTTTTGTTCATCCTTCGGTGTTTTAACTATCCCATGGGAACTCATTAATTTTCTGGGATTAAAAGTATTTAAAATGTTAAACGGGGCATGTAAGTTACCACCATGCAAAATTTTAATTAAATCAGTACAACAGTTTCGGAGATTAGCCCGTACAGACAAAAAAAAACAAACAAGATGTGTTCTATTATACTGACCCTGTTTAATTGGTGCGTTTTTTTTTCTATGTACAGATATTCAAACTCTACAGTTTTATTTTAATATGTATCGATATAGAATAGATGATATGAAGAGAATATTAATAAATTCTCGAATTATATAAAGTATAGATATATTTTAAGGTATATACTTATAAAGTACATACAAAGTAGGTATATACTTATAAAGTACACCTTAAAATATTGAAACTCCATAAAAAAATCCTCTCCTTTCGCAACATTTCAGATTAGTTAAACATAAAACTAAACAAACATTATATAAGCTTACATAGTAAGTATATATTTTCAAATAATTCAACTACCGCAATGACGTAATTCGGGCCTACAATCTCGGGTAAAGCCTATGGCTACCTATTATGTCCCATAATTCAATGGGTAAAGTCCCCCGAGCTTTATGAGTTCTCGGAGCCTACGGAAAATAATAGAGGTTTGAAAATGTTTATTTCAAACATTTGTAAATTTAAGTGGCTTTATGAATGTTATATGAACACCAAAGAACATTCATATAAACAGTAGTATCATTAACAATACCGCTATTTCTTAAGTCATTGCACATCAATTAACAGGAAGATATAATTAAATGTATGAAATATAACTAATCTATATCTAACACTAGCTTCCGTACGCGGTTTCATAAGCGTAGCTCCCGTAGGAACTTCATAATTAAGGTAGCCTATATTCCTGGAGAAATGTGCTACCTACAAATAAAATAATTAGCGCGTTCAAGCAAACAAAAACACACACAGCTTTATAAATTAGTATAAGATTGAATAACTCTTTCACGCAAAAACTATTTAAAGGACTTGGCTGATAATTTATAAGCTGGATTTACATATTTTATAGGCTACATAACATTACGCTACGATCCTCTGGAGTATAGTAGCAGTCTAACACTGTTAATCCGCAGGGCGTAGCTTTTAAATTGTTTATTTATTATTTCATGATAACTTCCACTTTTACTTTTTACACATCAATATTGCGATTCCTATATCATGGTAGTCGGACTGGTGATTGCAGTAAGGTGGTAAGTAACCTTAGACTGGTAGATGCACACTCATCAGGTGTATGTCCCTTAGTCGTCCCTTATATCAATTATAGAATACATTTTGAAAAATCTTTCTTAGAAACTTTTTAAGTTAGAAAATATAATAAAATTAAGTTAAAAAATACGTTTTTCTTTTTCGAATGAATTTAGTAAGCAGCGGCATTTGCTATATCAAAGTTTGCTCTACCAAATTCTCAAACGTTTGGAACTCCACCATTAAATGTTTGCAAATAAAATGCATATAATAGGAAACTCTTTCCACACCTGAGTTTAATTTGATCTTGGTTTGAATTGTAACGAAAAGAATATTATTTGTTAATAAAATTGAGATCAGTGTAAAGTAGTACCAATTTTGTATCGAGAATGAATTACTAATCATCTATTAGTATAGACCAATTTAGGCCTTTGAGCACGCCTAACACTCAATAATCGTTCAACAAAGCCCATTGTGCGACACGTAATACAGTTTGGACCTACCCGCGGTCTCCAATGTCTATAGGTAATGAAGCAACAAAGAACAAGCGCGGAATTGACTGGGCACGATAATATAGTAATTTATTGCTCCATATTTCACCCAGCGAGGTCCAGCGGGACTCCAGTGACGACCAGTAGCGAATCTGAATTGCGTTGAAGATTTTATTTGAACAGATTTAAGCAATTGTGTTGGGAAAATAAAGCTTTCTGAATTTATTGTGCCACTTTTGGTCGTGTATTCGTGAATGTTTTCGATAAAATATGTTGGAAAGAATATTTGAGTAGCTTGACTTTTACACCTTGTGAGTTTTTTGAGTGTAAAAAGTGTAATTAAAACGTAATATACTGAGTTAAAAATAAATCTTTAAACATATGAAAACTGTTATTTATATTTAACATTAGCCTAGACTAACATATATTACGAAAATATTCCCACGAGAAGTAGAGATACGAGAAATTAAAAGATATTCAGTCAGGATGATAGAAAGCTTGTTAGAAATTAATGTTAAGTAACTATTTTATCTTACGACAAAAAATACGGAGATAAAAAGAAAATATATATGTAATTTATCTCTGCCCTGAATCAATTTTTACAAAAATATATAACATTCATAATCAAAAGCTAGACAACCTTACGAGCAATTCGTTTCTCATAGCCGTCAGCTAAACCTGATGAACAAGATTTATTGTTTCGAATACAACACAAATCATTGGGAGATTTCTTAAGACTACATATTGTTCAGGATTGTCTCATCTATCATCAGCTGACAAGTTACGACTGTTTCGCCGTACAACTCGGATTTGAGCAGGGAACAACAAACTGTCTACAAATCACTCAGTCTTTCCTTCAATCACGAAAATTACATAAAGATACATAGTTTGAATATACTAAAATTAAATGTTTGTTGTACGTGTTAGTTAAGAAACGAAAGGTTTAAATTAAAGCTTATTCAAGATTATTGTCTTAATTGACTTGCTCAATCACATACTTACTTTAATTTACAGATAATAGAGTAATCCACAGTTCAAATAAATGTATTACTACAGTTATTACATAATATACACAGATTGGTTTACTGTAAGTACATCCAAGTAAAACTACATGTATCTATACTAGATAAAGCACATTTATAACAACAGTTCTTCTTATACTTCTTCTATCTTCTGAAAAAATATTTTTTAAGTTCTATTTTCATTTTGAAAGTTTTGAGTATGAATGTCGGTGGCTATAAGAGAAGGGGAAGACCAAAGAAACGATGGATGGACTGTGTCAAGATGATATGGTTAGAAAGGAGGTGACTGTCGATATGGACAGTGATAGAGAGGTATGGAAGAATAAAACCGGCCAAGTGCGAGTCGGACTCTCGCACGAAGGGTTCCGTACTAGTTGCAAGTGCCTACCTATTGAATGAAAGGTAAATTGCGGTTTACGGTTTATGACGTATTAAAAAAAAACTATTTACTTGATCTTGTTCAAACCAATTTTCGGTGGAAGTTTGCATGGTTATGTACAACATATATTTTTTTTAGTTTTATCATTCTCTTATTTTAGAAGTTATAGGGGGGGGGGACACACATTTTACCACTTTGAGGGTATCTCGCGCAAACTATTCAGTTTAGAAAAAAATTACATTAGAAACCTCAATATCATTTTTGAAGACCTATCCATAGACAAGTATGGGTTTGATGAAAAAAAATTTTTTGAGTTTCAGTTCTAACTATGGGGAACCCCTTTTTTTTTTTGTTTTTTTTCTATTTTTGTGTGAAAATCTTAATGCAGTTCACAACATACATCTATTTGCCAAGTTTCAACATTATAGTTCTTATAGTTTCGGAAAAAAGTGGCCGTGACATACGGACGGACAGACAGACAGACATGACGAATCTATAAGGGTTCCGTTTTTTGCCATTTGGCTACGGAACCCTAAAAATACATGTTGCGCCGACCCCAAATAAATTGGGATAAGGGCAAGAGAATGATGAATTTTCTTTTTGAGGTGTTTGTTGTAATGGTAGTAGGCAACGAATACTTACTTTGGTAATAACATCACCATCTACTGAAAGGTCAACAAATAAGTTAAAGTTAATAAATAACTTTAACGTTCACAGAAATATCAATATAGATAATATATTATGATTTGACTAGTCTGAAATAACCAATTAACAGTATTCGATATTAATGTAACAAGAAAGTATGCTGTACATAAAATGTAACCAGACCGTTAATGATTATATATAAAAATATATATAAAACTGCATAACTAAAAGTAGCTAATTTAAAATAAAACTAACTTAGAAAATACTACAATTCTAAATATATTCTACGTGGCACTTCCCAGAATGCTGGCAGCATTACCCCCTTGAATGCTTACCTTTTTTTTTGTTGTCCGGGGGTAAATGCATTAACGCATTACCGCTGTGCAAAGTAAATTAATTTAATATACTAACTAAGGACTAACTAAATATAGACCACATTTAGTTAGTCGGCTGTAAATTACAAGAAATTAGGCTTTTTTAAGTGACAACTCGACAAAATTACACCTTGGAAAAATGCGATTTACTGCACCATTGTCAGCTAACCAGAAAATCTAATCGGTTATTAGTTTACACGTACAAACGTAATCCGTAAACAAGTTCCATTTGCGCAGTGCAGTCAAATGCAAATTTGACAACGTGTTGCAATTAGAGTGTCCAATCAAATTCAACAATCCATAGGAAAGAGGGAATGAGTGAGGTTTCCAATTAAGTAAATTATTCGAGACCCTTTTAAACGTGAAAAATATGAATGCTGCCAATATCTATAAAAGTTAGACGGCTTCAATTTTATTTTCATGGATAGGTTTTTTTATGTCATCACTTTTTGCTATCGTTTTATTTTTATTAAAATATATGTATTATTTTGATAGCTGATTTTATCAGTTTGTTTATTGTTATAAAAGACAAATCCCGCACTAGGGAAATAAATCCCTGTGTCGCGGGGGACCCGGGAAGTATACCCAGACTATTCGGTTCACACAAATTATTGTCCCGGGTGGGAATCAAACCCAGAACACGGTCTCAGACGTCACGTTCGTAACCTCTGAGTGGTTAAAATATGGATATTAATATGAAAATAGTATACCATTCATTTTTTTAGGATACCTAGTTTTAAAAGCAGAAATTTGCAATAATTCCGACCGAATTTTATAATAAGCGCAAAAAATTTAGTTGTTACTTCACTACATAGTATAAAACAAAGTCGCTTTCTCTGTCCCTATATCCCTATGTCCCTATGTATGCTTAAATCTTTAAAACTACGCAACGGATTTTGATGCGGATATAATACATCAGCATTGTACCCGTGCAGAGCCGGGGCGGGTCGCTAGTTAAACATAAATCGATGTACATCCGTGTTTCTCTATTCTTGAAAGATAGATGTCTCATTCTTTTTTTATAATATACGATAATACTGAACTGATAGGGAAAGGTCTATAATAAATTTAGATGTTGAATGGTAGGTACCATTCAACATCTAAATTTACCTATATGCCATAGGCTGATTTATGCCTCAGATCGCATGATTTGCTACGTCACCCGTGGATAGCTTTGTGTGCTTTATGATGGTCACAAAGACGGCTAGTCTTACGGCTTATTCGGGCTGGCTGCACAGGATTACTATGTCTACTACTACTCGCATCATAGACAGCCCGTCCGCTAGGTCGAGTTCTACATGTGAAATACACGTGATCTCTTTGTGATCAGAAGAAATTCTCCAATAAAATGTAATAAGTTGCTTAAAGCTAACTGTATTAAACTTATCTTAAGATTCATTTAAAGCGTAATAGACAAAATAGGTGCTAATTTTTTATTGACACTAACATTTTATCTATCTTTGTAGACCCCTTAAATGCGATAGTTGTGGTTTTGGTTTTATTCACCGTACAAAATTTTTAAATTAAAACATCTATTGACACGCCCTTATTAAACTGCTTTCATGGAAAATGTGAGTGTGATATCCTCCAGGGTTAAAAAGAATTGAGAAGTGCTTTTGCTTTGCTAAAGATAATTGAATTGAGTACTACTCAAAGAGCTGAGTACTAACACTTCAACCACTTAATTTTTTTTAATTTAATTTTCCTACAGAAAGGCACTAACAGTCAAAACAAAACATATACAATATAACTAGAACAGATGAAAATCGATGTTTCCAACAAATCGGAGACACATCTACTGTACGATTTACCTAGAAACAGCTACCAAGCTGAAGTTAAATACAGATATACGTGTTGGAAAATCTTGGATAGAATGGCTTTTATTTTCTGCAAATCGTTCTTCGATTCAACAAAACGGTATTTTATTTTTCTTACAGCACTCTAGAATTATGAGGATATATTTGAACTGAAGAATAGGTATTATTTGTTCTGGAATTGCTCTCACTAAAATCTGTGTTGATTTGCAACACATTAAATGCAAACAAATATATTATGCAAAGATGGTTCAGCAGATATTTTTTTTCACATGTGTTAACGGCATTTTATTTCAGATGAAAAGCGTCCAGAATTGTACATTCGAAATAACATACTAATATAGGTTTTTTATGGGTAAAATTCAAACTAAAACTTTTGGAAAAAAGAGGTCAATGTGGACAGAAAACAGGTTATTATTTTAGTGTGCATTTCTTAAGGTGTTCTATGTCCTACTTCACCGTACCTGAAAAGTTTGTAACCTGTTGTGTTGAATTAAGAAAGGCTTAAAACATCTCGATATGATCGATTGTATTAAAAATAAAACGAAGTTCAGTTAATAACTATGGTATACCTAATGTAATATATTCAAAGGAAATTAGCAGATCCTGAATTTTAAAAAAATGGAATTTGTTTTACCCGTCTCTGGCAGTTAAGTGTCAGCACCTAATCTACCACCAGTATTGCTTTTATAACGAAGTAAAATTATATAACAATATTCAAAAACAAAATTCACTCACTCATTCACTGACTCATTCATTACACTATGATATTGCAAGGTTTTTGGGTGATAATAATTCAAATTTGTACTTTAGTAAAAATTGTAAGCTGCACCATACATCAATAATAACATCCGATCACTGTTCAGATGTCGATTTTTCCTCAAAGTTTCTGTATCATAAAAAAACCCAATCATTCTTACAAGCCCTATAGCACACCATACAGTAACACATAATTTTACATGTAACATTCTGCATGTAAAAGCTACTAATAATCTGTCTGCAATTTTCAGAAGCCCAAATGCGATAATTGACGCATTACTTGTAGACGTAGCCTGACAAATGAAAATGGGCTTCATCTGAAAATACTTCTGTAAACCTACTAGTTATTCTTTAATTAATAAAACGCTTATACGGCGCTATGAATGATCGGTCGGTGTCATTTGTTGCACCAGTCACAACTTGTAAGGCTTTTAAGAACCTTACGCGGAATGTGCCACGTGGTTGTTATTGAGAACGACGAGGAATTGACAAATTCGTATCTGCTTCAACACTGTGGCTCACGGCTCCGACGTTCTCACTTGAACGACCCGATCTAACACGTGGCACATTATATAACGAGCCTGTCGACTTACATTTAAAGAAAAAAATCTTAATAGCGGTCTCAAAAAGATAATAATGTTGACCGAAAATATCCAGATTTTTAGGTCAACCATTTTTATAATAGGGACACAACGGGGCTATTGTGCAGTTACTCGAGCGCATCAAATTAAGGAACGGTAGGCTAATTACATGCAAATAAGTGTACATTTCAATATTCTGAAAAATTTAACGAAACAGGAAAGGTCTAGAGAAATACATTTTTTACAAATAATCAGAAACAGGTGCCAATGCAGTTTAACATATTTGAGGGACTTGATGGTACTCGGTGCTCATTGCCATTTGCTGTATGTTCCATTATTGATCCTGTCTTAAAGAAGTTGCAGTGGTGTGAGTGCGGGTGGGTATAGTGCCTTACGAAAAAATAATAGAAAGAAATAACGAACGTCCCCCCCCCTCCGATATAAACGTCAGGTTATATATCAGCGATTTAATATCAAGCTGAACTGTCTGTACGTCGGAAATAGCAACTTTTTAGGAGATTCAAAAAACTAAACAATGATTCATACACAACATATCATGTTACTTTTAGATTTTTTATTGGACGATGTGTAAACACACATCCAATTGGCTGAAAAAATATCCATATTGCTTGGTTGAAATTCGAATAACGTAAAAAATAGGCTCGGGCTCAGAACTTGACGCACTCTAAACTTTTCTTTTATAAGTTAAAACATTTTCATTGACGGTAGTGACTCAATTTATAACGTGACTCGAATGCTTCCTAATAATTAGTGGTTAGGCTAATGAGCTAAAACTTTCTACCTTAATACCATGCTAGCTTATATGAATAATTAATTATAATAGAAAACAAGAAACTCAATGACACCAAAGTTTAATAATTTGTGTTATTGATAGTTATATTAAAACCGGATGTCAAACAAATTATCCGACAGATACGAGTATGTTGTGGCTAGATACATAATTATTCAGTGCATACAACATCACAAACATTATTACCTGATCATAAAGAGGTCAACATAAACACAATACAAACACTGGTTAGCAATAAATAAGAAAAAAATACTACCTTTGTGATCTTTATAATATTAATCACTGTAGAAGACACCTCTAGTTCGTAATAAACAAATGACTAACCATTAACATAAATTAGAACCACGTTAGTTATATGTATATGAGAAATGTAATTTGTATTTTTTTTCCTTAAACTATAATATGACATCAATTGCACATCATAAAGGTTGATTTTTATTCCCCAACAGTCAGTTCATAAAAATTACTCATAAAACAATGCGTTGGGATATGTGGGGATATGTGGGACTCGCCATCTCCATAGCATGGTATGCTAAATCGTACCACGAGGAGAGGACCCTACACCACTAAAGCCCCCGGACACTCCTTCGATCCGCCGTTGGCGGGGGCCGGGTACGCAAGAAGCAATCCGGCCAGGAATTATCATACCTAAAGAATTGATTTACCTTGTTTCTTTGTTGTAGAAAATAGGAATAATATTCTTTTGATAAAACTAGCATGTTTTCGTTTTTCATACCAATGAAGAACACAATAAATTTTATACGTATGTACGTAAACCTCTCAGGCTTGTATGTTGTACTTGACAATAATTCGTCCGCGGCTTAAAAAAATCTTACAAATTTGATAATAACAGTTCCGATACTTACAAATAAAAGACAAAAATATATTACTCTTCTAACTCAATTGAATGGGGAGGATATACGCATTTTTTACCATGAGGAAAAAAATGCGTATATCCTCTGTTAAATTCATGTCATATAGAACAGGATATGGTTTTACCAACTCAGTTAATAAATCGTCGGTCATTTCGCTAAATAAATGCAAAAATAATATTAAATTGGCATAAATTCCGTTTGACAATTTGAAGAATAAAGATGAGGTAAAAAATGCGTATATCCTCTGCGACAGTTCTCGAGCGTGGCGTTGGGTGTTGTCTAGAAACATACCGCGCGCGCCGCGTCGGATGGCGTGTTTACCCCCACCAAGGGCAACACACCGGGGGAAGGCCTGGATCGGATGGTGTCGCGTCAGTGTTCATAGTGAGATTCTGGTCTATAGAAAACAATACATTTGATTTGACTCAACGCGCGTCGCGTTTCATCGGGTCGCGTTTGCACAATATGTTTCCGCCTTTAAACACTCACAAACATACAAACACACCCTACCACACACATAAAAAAATATCATTTACTCATTGAACCTGTCATTTCGTAAAGGGCATGAGTTAATTGATGAGCAGCTGCGATTTATTACACTTCAAAGGGGATCAGCCTATAAATAAACTTTAATTAATTTCAATTGCTCTATTATATGAACATGTTCTTTTTTCGTAGGGAATACGCTAAATATAGAATCAATAAATTCACGAAAAAAAAATGATATGAATCGACCCTTTCCCAAATGAATGGTTAAATTAGCTTTTCTTTTGGCTCTAATTAGTATTTTCTTGTATACTACTTATGAAATAAATATTGTTAATAGCCCCAATAGTGTTGTGCATATCTTGACAAAGAAATCTAAGATATCTAGCAAAACAAACGTACTTTACACTGAAGGAAACTAGCTTGTAAGAGACGTGTCTTGCAATGAGCAGTAAATTTCAAAGTAGCAACATGTTTGTCGAAATAAAATATGCATTATAAGCGAATGTGAGCATCTCAGGAAAATAAACGTGAGTTGGACAAAAGCTTTTACAGAGATGCAGCGCATACATATTTGTGGTGTTAGAGTCTGACACACGAGCGTTGGGCTACCGCAAACTTTTTTTTAATACATGATCGTATAATAATATGAAGTAGTACTTTCTTATCCACCAACAATATAACCCAGCATAACAAAGTACTACTTTGTTAATATACGATTAATTTAAGAATACAATACGATTTACAATGACAATACAATACAATTGACAATATTAAATACATTCCTCCCTGAAAACTACTACTGTATAACTCATTTTTTTTTTCATAAAACTGCATCTTTTTAATTTATTGTGACTGTCATGTAATAAATTTATTTCCGAATCGGGATTGCTCGAGGGACTACATACCATCCGTGCGTCGAAAAAAAGTTAGGCTGTTGGCCTTGACCTTCCCCTTTTTTCAATATTATTTGAGAATCGCAAACAAGGATTGTCACGTAAGCCAACATGTGACACATCCCTAACATTCAGAATACGCAACGACCAAGTACATTTTCATGAATCACATTTAAATGACACTCTCAAGCGATGAATGCCTTACACTTCGCCCCCACTTCTTGTTGAAATATTTATTTGTCTGCAAACGTATTCAAATGTTTATGTAGCATCCCGAAGTCTGCAGCTGAAAGATGTCTGTCTGCGGTATCAGATATTACAGGTATTTAAACAAGAATGTGAAAATCGCCTTTTCAATATCCAAGCGTTAACCTTTAAGTAAACGCCCACGAGATCAAAAGAAATGGTCCGGACAAAAGCTTCACGTTTGTTTTGTTTACAGTACAGATGCGGTTGCTGTTTTAGTTGTTAGTTTTACTAAGTAATTTATCTTTATTTAAAAGTTAAATGAACTAAATGCCACGAAGGTATTACAATGCTTCAGTGCAAGTATATTTTCTTTTGTATATTTCTAGCTAAATGTTACATACAAAATACGGCTGGTTGTTTGGTTTCCAGCTTAGAATAGATCACTCCATATCTGCCTATGGGTATCTGCGATCATCAATCTGCCTGCCAAGCGTGGTGATAACGGCAATATCCCTCAACGACTCTGGCTTTTTAAGGTCTATTAAGAGGAGGTCCATGTTCAGCAGTGGACGTCAACAGAATGATAAACTAAGTAAGTATAGCATCTAGTGCTGAACATGGCCTCCCAAAGGAAGGGTTTGCCACACTCATCACGCTTGGCAGGCGGTTTGATGCCCGCCGTAGTAGTATAGGTACACATATGATGTTCTGACAATCAGGACCAACGGCTTAACGTACTTGCCGAGGCACGAAAGGTTGTCCCCCAAACAATCAGAAGAATCCCGGAAAGTGATCTTAGAATTTACACAAAGATTTTTGCTCGGCGTAGGTATCGAACCCACGACCTCCAAGACTTATTTATTTTATTTATTTATTTTTATTTATTTATTTAAACACACATAAAACTATCATTACAGGTACTTAATACCTAATTCAATAGCCTATGTACTTATAAATTAAAACAAAAATGGCAACTCTATAGTAACTTAAACTAAACAAATTGCACAATATTATGCCGCTTTACAACAGAGGTGTGTTTACCTGTGGTAGACCTGTATAGTGTCAGTTTCGTAATTATGTAACTAAGGAAATTCTCTGCTTTTCTAGGATCGATATTACAGTATTTGTCTACTTTTTATTTTCAGCAAGATAAGTAAAATATATTTAAAAATGATGCAAAACAAAGCATATCCACTCGCACTTTGCCCACAAAAAGTTTGTGTAGCATTCTCGCACTTCATAAAGTCTGAGTACCACTCAATTGAAGCGAGTTCTTTGAACTCGGCGGCATAAAGCACTGTTCAGGGTTTCTTTTTGTTGTAGAGGAACCACCCAGACAAGAACTGCGGGAGATGAAGACATTTCCAACTACGAGTAAGTACGTAGCGTAACTGTTTTAGTTTCATTCAACACACACGTCTTACAGACACCTGAAAACCCCCCTTGTTGTTTACTAGAATTGGAGTTATGTGCATAAAAGCGAAATGTGGTTAGGTTCTTGCAAAAGTTTTGTCGTAAATCAATAGCAATTCGGGGAATACGTATGGAACTTTGTAACTAATAGAAGTAAGAATTTTATATTTACTGAAAATAGAACGCGTAAATTGACGTTCGTTTTTCTTACTAGTCCACCCCCACCCTGTTTCACTTGACTATACGACTTACTACTCAATTAATAATTGTAAGTTCGTTGCTGTGGAAACCTTTACATAAAATATAGCCTGTCATCTCTCTATAATAAACAGCACCGAACTGGTTTTATTTTAACAAACTATAAAATACCTGTGTATTATATAATAATAGTAATTAGGGGAAGAGAGAGAAGATAAACTACATACTTACATACATATTGCCACGCTCCCCATTGATAGATTCCTATATATCTTACGCAGTTTCGAACCCACAATATTTTTAGTTTTTGTGCTAAAAAAGTTATCGAGCTGTCAATCTATTTTATTCAACATTTCAATTCTACACAATCCATAGAATTGTCCCTATTTTGTTTTTCGAAATATATAGTATTATCAGAAACTAAACATGTTTGTGACAATACTATTTCGAAAAACAAAATTTCTCTTTTTTGAGGTCGATTTATTACAAAGCTAATTCTAATAGAAATAGAAATAATTGACAGTCATAAAGTGTGGAACGAAAGATTTTCTCATTAAATTATATGATCCAATACACTTTGTCATTATCATGACGTGACATACAGCATTATAAAGTAAAAAGACATAATCCCAAAGTAATTATCAAGAATGGAACTTTTTCAGAAGTACAAATAGTAAACATTAAAAAAAAAGTATTTTCTCGAATAATGATTGTTACGAGAGCTTTTTCCGAAAAAAAGCTGTCACAAATAGTAATAAAGAGCAAGTGCCACAAACTTTTTTTTAAGTAGAATTATCAAAAATATATTTATTTCTAAGAAACATTTTAGCAGACTGGGATTAGTGAAAAGTATCGCTACAGATTTTGTATGGACATCATCGGCCTGATAGATTTTATCAGATTGTGACGATGCGCCTTTATCGCCGTACCCCGAAGCCTCTCACCTGCCGCCGACCGGCGGCAGTGATTATAAAAGCAACGCGCATTGATGCCGCGCGCTCTTACCTCTCTTAACCCTCACGCTGCGGTCGACACCGGACATCAGCCTACCATCCGGACTGGACACGTGCCGAGCCCTGCTTCCCTCGCTGCCGGTACAAGCTACCTGAGGCGTTAGCGAGAACACATCTATCCAGCTTCCTAAAAAGCTAAGTGTTTTGGTGACTAGCTACCTGGTCACCTGCTCAAACCGAGTCCTAGAACCTGCCCCCCTTATTCTAAATATTGTTAATCTTGTTACCTAATTTAATTTATAAATAATAAACTATAGTGTACTGAGTGATCTGTTGTTTATTTCCTCTCTTTATATATATTATTCATTTCTTATCATATATGTAACACGTGGTTGGCTACAACAACACGTAATACATTTCAGTGGCGTCCAACGTGGGGCGTCCTGCCGCCACGATCTTCCTGAGGCGTCAGCGAGAACACTTCTATCCATTTTCCTAAGAACCTAAGTGTTTTGTGACTAGCTACCTGGTTACTGCTCAAACCGAGTCCCAGAACCTGCCCTCCGTATTCTAAATATCATTAATCTTGTTATGTTAACTACCTAATTATGAACAATAAACTTTTGTGTACTGAGTGATCTGTTGTTTATTTCTTCTCTTTATATATATTATTCATCTCTTTTCACATCGTCAACACGTGGTTGGCTACACCAACACGAAATACGTTACAGTGGGTCCAACGTTACAAGATGATTAAACATGTAACCTAAATCTTCAATCGACGTAGTTAGTACTTATTGTAAGTACGACAATGTTGTCGTGACCGGAATAAACCAAAGCAATAAAAAAGTCGATTTAAGTTACTGTGTGTTGAACAGAATGTATTTACATGAACTTCTTGCATAGCCCTCGTAACAGGTTTGCATGAATAAATTCAGATAGAGGCGTAGAATTCCAATATCGAGGTTCCACATTATGAGTATTTACAAGCATCAGAGGCGCGTTTGCTGCAAATACTTGCAAAGATTGATGAAAGATATTACTTCAATTTTCCAACAGTTTTCCATTTTTGACTTCCAAGAAATATGTTCCGAAGAAGTAGCTCGTATAAATTAAGTAGGTAAATAAATGAAAGAGAATAATATTAAAAGGGGATAGGATTTTTCAATTTCATACGTTGTAATAAATATTAGTGCTTTCAAGCAAGAGCTGTAAGTGCAGTCACTATTCTTAAGTAACCCGCTCAAAGAAATAAATTGAGTGCTGAGATAAATCTTACGTAGACGCAATCAGGGCGTCCTCTGTCGGCAGTGAGCTATGTCTCCCACGTGCACGCTCTCATCGATTTACGGCCTTATTTTATAATAATAGCTGTAAACTTCATTATCCCATAAATAAAAATTAAATCCTTTACGGTCCTTATAGTGTGTTATCATGATATATATGAAGTGGACTTTGGGCATCGAAGCTTAAAGCTCTAATAAAGTTAATGAAGAAACTTATATTTACGTCGTTATGTGAATTAAGGATATGTGTAATATACATAATTAAATATATATTTGTGTTTGCGTAAGTTACAATCGAATACTAACGAATAAACATATAATTATTACGCGTAATATTTTTTCATATGTTTTTTACTAACATAAAATATATTTCTCTAGAAAAACCTGACAATCAAAATGTATGTTGCATGTCAGATAAAATGAAAGAATAATAGAATAACAAACAATAAAAGGATTTTGAAAATGTTTTAGCTTTAGTTTTTTTTTTCATTATATTTGTGTAGGTACAACCCACTTCGTGACCGCTTGCAATTTCCACACAAGTTTTTAACTTGTCTAATTAAAACTTATTAAATTCACAAATGAGATTAGTTTCCGAGTGTAACGGAATAAATAAAATTTTTCAGTAGTCAAATTGTTACAGTTTTGTTTAAAATCATTGTTTATAGTTATACTGCTTGCAAACATTAAGTTGCAATCTTTTTGAACATTTATATTTACTTTATTTTATTTATTTAATAGTTTATGTATACATGGAATAACATGTAGCAATAAAACAAAAGAATAATAAATTAGCACAAAGCTTCAGCTTCTTTCAATAGAAATTTCTTCCAGCTGACCCGCGATAGGATACAGTAAAAGCTTTGTGCTAATTATTTATTCTTCTTTCTGTGTGTTCTTTTTTCAAATGTTTAAGTTAAATGAATAAAGAAATAATTACCGACTATTTGACTCGAGCAACTAGCGAAAAATGTATGTTGTTAATAATAAATAGAAAATAACGGGCAGTATTACCATTATACTTTTATAATTTAAGCATTGAACTATAACATGCATGTATCATATTCATATCATTAGTTCAATTCACCTTATAATTTTTATTTTCTTAAAAAATATCGAAGACGAGTTTCTAAAAAAATAAATCACGCGATACACTGTCAGAATGAACGCTTAACGTTATGAATTCATTATTCCGTAACAACGGAAATAATCAAAAAACAAAATATTTTTTTGAATTAACTTTTTGACAAGCAGGTAGCTTCTATTAGATTGGAAAGTTATTAATGAATTATTTAATCGACTACGTTTCAATGTTTATTAAGTAACTTTCAACTAAACAGTAGCTGTATTTAGACTATCCTTATCGATAATTTCACACGTCAAAATAAGGTATCCTTACAATACGCGAAAATCTAAGTTCTCTCAAACGGAAGAAATAATTTTACTCTGTCATTGAAAAGTGTATACAAATCTCGAGTTACCTGGAATTAATAATTTCGCTGAATATTAGCAACCATTAAAAAAATACGGTGTATGTGATGCCACTGAAGAGTGTCCGCACGATTTATTTCGATATAATCGGAAAGATAAATGATTAAGCACTTTTAACCTTTAGAACGCAAATATCGGCCATATTTGACAAGCGCGAGCGTGTCTTGTGCGCCGACGTCGTCTATACTAGACTATTACATCACGAAAGAATCTGCAACTTTATATATTAGTATAGATTTAATCATAAAAGATAACATAATTATATTATTATGGAAATTTTCGGCCTTGGAGTTGCCGTTGTTGCTTGGCATCAAATAGCTTAATCAACTCTTGGGTTATCAACATACGTACAATGTACTAAATACATTTATTTGAGTAGCAAAAAAAACATTTAATAAATACGTACCAAAATACATACTAATGTATTAAACGCTCATTTCAATGTTTTGATATTTAAAATGAATAAATAATGGCCAATAATGTATAACAAATGACCACACAACTATACTAACTATTTAGGTATGTTTTAAAAATATTTGATGAAGAAGTAACAACAACTATGAAAACCGTGCAATAAAATTTAAGTAGCATTATAAACTAAGTTGAAATCATAAATTTGTTTGTCTAATAAAAGAAAATTGAACTACAATAAAATACCAGAATTACCCACTATATTAAATCTGTTATTGTAGACTGAAATATTATATGTGTCAATATAATAAAAATTGAGAAAAAAATCTGATAGAAAGAATAATTTATTGGTGCCGGGAGCCAAAATTAATTTATAAATATCTCGCAGTGGCCCTATTTAGTGCGGCACGTTTTCGGAGTGCTGGTTGTTACTTTGCACAGCAGGTAAACAATGCCATTCAACGCGGTAATGCTGCCAGCATTCCGGGAACCTTGCCAAGTAGAATAGATTTAGAATAATAGTATTTTATAAGTTAGTTTTATCTTAAATTAGCTTCTTTTAGTTGTATATTCTGTATTTAATTCATGTAATAAAGTAAAGTAATTTATTGGTACATAAACATAATGATATATATTATTATAAATTGGAAATTTTGGATGATTTATTCTGTTCTAATACCAGTGGTCTATCTAACGCTTAACTGAGATTGTTCACTTGTAGCAAAATCCATCGTTCTCTGTCTAATGCTGTCTATCTACCTCATTCTCAACAGCAGTAGTAGTCATTATTTGTATAAGAAAGTCTTTGATATTCGATCGAAGAACAACGTTTAAATGTATAGGTGTTTGTTCCTCCATTTCTATCAAATCTAGATGAAATTGGTACACAAGTAGGAAAAATCTGGACCCAACTAGGTACTTTTTTTTTTCAGGAAGTGCCATAAATACATACCGATTTGTATTTAGTTATATTAATCAATCATATTTGACTGTATCTTCATAATAAATAGAAACATGAATGTATTTACTGCGCATCCAATATCCAATAACCAAATACCACAATTGCAATTAACCAGTTCAAAGTCCTAGTTTATTAATACGTATTTGATTCAGTTATTGCTTAGTTTAAGATACATGGATGTAACATTATAGAGCAGGTATGGAACAAATAATATTTCTATTGTGCTACTTCTATCACGCTACTACCTAAATGTAAAGTTTTATTTAGCTGTTATTATGCTATGTCCCGTTGGTGGCTGGTTTCCGGCTTAGAATAGACCACCCCATAACTTGCCATGGGTGTCGTAAGAGGTAAGAGAGCAGCAGAATCTATCAGCTCAAGCGTGGTGAGTGGTAATACACTTCCATGATCCTAGCTTCTCAAGGTCTAGTAACAGGAGGCCTATGTTCAGTAGTGGGCATTAACGGTCTGTTGAAGTAAAATAATGAATAACCTATGATATTCTGCAAGATGGCGTTAGTGCGCTCAATGAGCAAACGGTAACTAGACTAGACAAGTAAACCCTTCCTAGTCTTGTCTAGCTACCTGCATGGTCTTTGAGGGTACTAATGTTTCAATTTCTTATTTATATTAACTCTATACTTGCGGCAAAGGTTATTCTGCTATATTTAAAATAACTTTTTTTAATAATTTCAAATGTATCCCACAAAAATATCGATGCATCCTTACTAATATAAATGTTAAAGTAACTCTGTCTGTCTATATGTCTGTCCGTTACGCAATCACGCCTTAACTACTGACGCGATTTAAATGAAATTTGGTACTGATATAGTCTAGAGCCTGAGAAAGAACATAGGCTATATTTTATTATGAATTTCCCACGGGAACGGGAGTTACGCGGGTGAAACCGCGCGCGGGAAGCTATAAATATATATTCCAGATATTAAGGAAAGTAAGCAAAATATCCAAGAGCATTAAAGGGGGACTTAGTTTTCCGTGTAGGTCGATCACGCCCTCGATTTCTAGATGATTAGTTTTTAGACTTTGTGTCAACGTAACGAGATTGCCGACCACCTGTGTAGGACATATTATCCTTTATTTACAGTTATAAATGGGAAGGATGCTGTAACAACTATTACCACAGGTACGCTTATAAATCAATAACATCATATTGATTGGAAATTACATTGTTCACACATACAGCTGAAAGGATTTTACTACAAAATACCAGCTCTGCGTCACAGTGGTTGTCATAACAATGTAGCATTGTTCAGTAGTAATAGATACATTTTGTGTGAATGCTACAATGATTGTTATATATTTAAACCGTAATGTATGTAATCTGTCATTATTTAAACAACAAAATCCATTCAACATTCAAGTTCTTTTTTATTTTAAGTCAGACATATCAAACTTTATTCACGATCTACGACGAATTTTTTAGTATGGGTGTTTAACCAAATTTCAAGTTATTCGCGTTCTTTATATTATGTCCCTTTTAGTTAAGCTTTGTTTTTACAGTAACAATTTACATTACATGGATGCGCTGCAGGCTGTTTAGGTTAAAAAATAACATAAACCTTATCTATCGCCCTTAGGTTTAAGTTTTTTTTTTATTGTTTCATACATTTTGGTTAATACACATTATTAAACACTTGAACAGTATTCACTTTGTCACAAAGCTAATGCCATGTTTCCACTCCAACTATTGTGATTAGTGTTAAAAATTTGTACACTCAATTGGCTGATTTACTAGCCCTTTAACTATCAGAAATTAGGACCAGGTCGCTGGTTCCGGTGGTGGGCTCGTTCACCCCATTGGGTTCAGATGTTAAGCTGAAATATTTCATTCAATAGTTTATTGAACCTAATTTTGATATACCTAAGTATATGTGAGTTAAACGGTAAACGGGTTAATATTATGTCTGAAACACACTACCGCAATGCGTGACAGTTGAGCTGCTAGGGAAGTGCCCTATCTTACCTTATTTAACAGAGTACCAACCAAATAACATAATTTATTACTGTTGTGTTCTTGTGTGTAAATTTGGTTGTCAAGAATTCATATGACAGAGAGAGAGAGGTATTTGAAGTAACCGATTACCTTGTGATGATTGGGTGAGATATTAATGTCAGAAAAACGTTTAATTTGGATTTTATATTGTACTTACCTTTGGAATGCTGGGTTACATAGCTGAAGTGTCATGCATGTTTATAGTTTAACAATAATTTATAGAGGCGAAAAACTTTTTGTGTGATAGTGTAATTAAAATCCAGTCACAAAAATACAAAATAAAAAGGGAAACAAAAATATAAATATATTATTATGCTTTCTAAAAAAGTCACAATAACTTTGTGAGAAATTGTAAGTATTATAAAATTAGCCACATCAATACGATAGGTAATGATATAAATACAATCAAAATATAGATAAAAAAATAGTACTTTATGTTTTTTAGGGTTATAGGGTCCCGTCTTTACGCTTCGGGTACGGCCCGCATAAAGCCTATTATTAAGACTTCGCTGTCTGTTTGTATGTCTGTCACCAGGCTGTATCTCAAGAACCACGATAGCTAGACAGTTGAAATTTTCATAAATTATGTAATTCTGTTGCCGATGTAACAAGAAATACTTAAAATGAAATAAAATAAATATTTATGGGAGCTTCCATACAACAAACTTGTTATTTTTTGCCCTTTTTTGCTCACAACGCTACAACAGGTAGGCACTTGAAAATGGTACGGAACCCTACGTACGAGAGTCCGACTCGCACATTGCCGGTTTTTATTTTGACATGCAGACCTACACTCGCAACCGCTTGCTGTGCCCCTCGGGCGTCACTAAAATATTGTTGACAGCTCATTAATGGTCATAGGTTCCGAGTAATCGCCTTTGTGACAACTCTCCAACGTCACGCTTCAAGGTTTCCCCTACATATGTGAGTTGGGAAGCGACAGTTAAATGTGGCGTTAATTTCTAGGTGTCTTCATGCTAAGCAGAGCATACCACGTTGAGTTAGAACAAGATACCTGATGAGATATGTTCTGTGAGTATTTCAAATATCATTTGGGTGACCTGCGTAACAATAGTACGGCAGTAACTGGAACACTTATAACATACAATAAAAAGGACGTAAAATTATACTCATTGAATGAAACGCATCAATATTAAGTTCACCCTAAATTAGGCGTAAGAGTGCCTCGAGAGCGTGTCGCATGTGGACGATATTTTTTTTTTCGGTTTGACTTACGTAGTTAGCCGTGAGGCTGTTACTTCACCGGGCATAGAGGCGAGCAGAGCTCCAGCCTTAATAAATGGTTTAAAAACTACAAACTAAGCAACCTGCGCAACAGGGCGCCCCCTGTGAGGCTTGGACCTCGGCTCAGGACGGTCGCTGGCGATGAGATTTAAGGGTTATGACTTTTAGTATTTAAGGGGAGTTTTGTGCAACTGTCGCTCTACTTTACAGTTCGCGGGCTTCTCGGACTTCGGGTCTACGAGGGCATCGGATGGTGCATGTACGACAGCGCGGGTGTCGGCATCAGGGATTCAGCGCACACGTCGTTTGCGTCGTTCATAATTATGCTCTATGAATGCGCATGCCCATTCCTAGAGCCTGCCTCATCAGCCTCACCGTTTTAGTAAATATTTAGACAATATTTTTACAATACATGCTATTTTTCATTTTGATAAATTTATTATTAATCTATTTACAAATATAAACAGTTAGAATTATTTACTTGATTCACCAAATGGCAGTTTGCTGCGTGAATAAAAAGACAATGTAGTCGGCTTAGCATAAGTAAATAGTATTAATGTTTCCAAGGAAATTGCCAAACACCTTGAACGGTGGGCTTTTAAATCCCGAAAAAGGTAGGTACCGCGGCACTCTTTTTCTGATCGTAAATAAGTTCAGTTCTACTTTTCATTCGAGACATAAAATATCCATTTATCATAAAAATAATATTGAAAAAAAATTAAAAGTCGCATTTATTATAACAGCAGACTCGTTAGAGTATAATAGATCATAAAAAGAATATTCAAGTATTCCAAATCACTGCCAAGTAAATTTAAAATTAATCCAGCAACTATTTCAATAGTTAATTCAAATGATATAGTATCATAAAACTCTTACAAATCCTTAATCCTCGGAGCACTTCACGTAGAAAATATTACGCTTGTTGAAAACTTTAGCTCCTTTGAAATTAATCATTGGAATAATCTTAAAACTGAGGCTTATTAAATTTCAGTGGTGATATCTGAACGTTCATAATTTGAGTGGAGCCTGTGATTGAGAACTTCCATTACATTTAATGAGCCGGGCACGTTTTAAACCCAACTCGGCGTTTGTGATTTAAAGTGGTACTATGTATTCAAGTTTCATACTCAGAGGTTTGTTGTGTAGCACAGAAATGTAGTAGTTCGATATTCTCTCACAGTGATTTTATATGTGCGTTACTGATGCTGAACAGGCTGATGATGATGATGATGATGATGATGATGACGATATTATCTTCATCATCATAATCAGCCAGTTGTCAACCACTGCTGAACATAGGCCTCCCCCATCGATTAGAATCTTACCTATAAATAAAACATAACTTACCTAAAGATATATGAAGTTTAGTTTTAGTACTTAAAGAAAATTAATTCTGACTTATTCATACATATTCATGTATCTCATATTCAAATTAGAATTTATTTGCTTGAAACGAAAATGCCTACCTATACAAAAAATTATAAGTTGAGAAATGCCGAAATGTTTTTTTGTTGTCCTTGTTTGCCCCCGTAAATTGTTGTAATTGATTAAGTTTTATTTAAAACAATAAAGGTACAATCATTTTTTTAAAGAGGGTAAACAAGTTAAATAATAAACAAATATCTGGAATCACCGCGGTATTAAAAGGAGTTTTTTCTAGAAAACGAGTGAGTTAAAACCTCATCAACAAATTACATAATTAAATATAAAAGATAATATTTGAATTCAAAGGGAAAAAAATATTTACACAAATTGTTTGCGTCGTCTTTTAATAATTATCATTACCATAACAAAATGTGATAGGGACTGATAGGTGCTGGTATTGTTTGGAAACGATATAAACTTTATTATTAAAAACATTGATAAACTGTTTGTTAGCTCATAGTTTTGATAACTTCATTGAGGTCGCAGCGAGACCCCAGAGGTCATATTTGTGATAAGGAAAATACTTAGTGCAAAATATATATGATTAAACATAAACATGGGCTGGCGCATTTACTTAACTAATATTATAAAAACGAATCTCTTTATTATTTCATATTTTATTGCTGAAAATTGTGACTTGGTTCTTACAAACCAGAATTTTCCTTATAAGCAGCCAGAGTATAATTGCGATGATCTCTAACACTATTTTTAAGGAAAATAAAAACTATTTCTGCCGAAAACAGTTACATTATTTATTTAAAGTCTATTTGTTTATAATAACATATAAAGTTACTTGAATTGTTTTTGATGACCATTAACTTTAATTCGTCGCTATCAAATAATCTTTGAACCGAGTTAAGAACTAAAAATATTTTGCAAGTTTTTACAAACCATTATTAATTTTTATTTACAAACACACAATTATCAACGACATACATATTTGCTTATTTAATGCGAAATAATTTGGAAAGGAATTAAGCCTCATCCAAAACATTAGGATCTTCTTTCATCGCCATTTTAATTTGACCAATGTAAAGATCTATAGATGACGTAATTCTGAAATTGGCTTTAAACCGTTCACAGTTCTTAAGAAATACTGGATATAAATGTGTTAAAAATCCATGGTCCAATGTTGGAAATAGATGGTGTAACGCGTGGTCGCCAAAGAATGTCATTACTTTGAAGAGATTTCCATTAATATCTTTTCGATCCATCACACTTTCCAACTCGTGCATACCCCAATCTATGGTAGGTTCTCTGGAAATAATTCAGGTTTTTATGTAATAATACATATGAACTTATTTTCATTTCAATTTTAATACATATGAAAAATTCAAAATATTTTTTTAATTCTTTTTTTAAACATTAATGTTTAAAATAATAAATCGGCCACATTACTAATTAATTAAAAATTATATTAAACTAGCGACCCGCCCCAGCTTCGCACGGGTGTAATGCTGAAGTATTATACATATAAACCTTCCTCGTGAATCACTCTATCTACTAAAAAACCACATCAAATGCCTTGCGTAGTTTTAAAGATCTAAGCATACATAGGTCGGACAGACAGCGGGAAGCGACTTTGTTTTATACAATGTAGTGATTTATGAATTCTTAAATAACAAAAATATTTTTTTTTGAAAATGTGTACCTAAAACGTCGTATTGGAGTATAAGTATTGCTTTAAGTCTCAGAGATTGGGTTCAAGCGCTACGCAACGCCGGACAAGAAATCTTAGTCTAAAATCCAAGATTTATTTTCGTATTTAATTGGTCGAAGGGCCGGCCGTGCTTTGGAATCTATGATAAGCTGTTGGCCCCGATTGTTATAAAAACATCTATAACAATGGTATATCAGGGAACGGGTAGCATCGTTTCCCTGTGTGATGTAACATAACGAGCTAACGATTTACTATAAACAAAATACGAGCCAAATTACGTACCTCACTTGGTCGCCATCTTTAAATATTTTTGGGTGGTGATGAGCAGCGTTAGACCCAATGGTGAAAAAAATGAAGCTGCTAGTGCAAATTATCCACAACCACATGACAAATGCTTCGTAAAATGTAACGCCACTGGCAAACCACATCCAAATGGGAAGTAACAAACCAACAACGTCATGCCACTTGTAGTGACTGTTGAAAAAGTCTTTGCGAATGAAATTCAAAGAGAACCTGAAAAGAATAGTTCAATAAACATTTTTTTTTCCTACTAAATATAATAAAGAACAAAGGAGGTACCCAATTTATCTTAAGAAAATAAGTAGGTAGATTGTTATTCTCGACAGCATATTATTTTATGAGATAACATGTTATTTTAAATAGACATTTTGTTTTTTTTGTGGATTGTACGTAACACGTGAGGCAATCAACAAAACCCACATTTGAATTGTTGGCACGCCACTCTCATGCGCTAAAATAGCCGGCTTTTCTATCCATTTGTATTTACGAGTTCAATTTTCTTACCTTTTTAAGAAATTCTGCATGAACACAGTGGGGAAAATTGCCAACTCAATAAGAAGAGTAATATATGCATGAAATGGTTTTTTCCTTGGATTCCAAAATACTATTGGTTCAAATGCACTGATTTCTAAGTCCATAAGCGTATTCGGATATAAATGATGTGAAAGTACGTGAGATACTCTGAAGTCTCTGTAAAAGAAAAGTTGTATGTATTAATATTATTATAAGGTAAAGGTGTTTCAAAAACCTTACCAAAGAACTTATTTAATTTACAAAAATAATAATCTCAGACGTAAAATTGTAATAATGAGAAAAATGTTTGTGATGTATTATGTATATGTTTGTGATATTTTAATGCCAATACAACTCCCGTCTAGTTATTAAGACGTTACTTCATCGACGTCATGACTATTGATGTTATGTTTCTGAGCTCTGCAGCTCTGTGAGTAACGCCGACGGAAATCCCCAAGGGGTGAATATTTTATATCTCTCAGATGCAGGTACGATCGACGATACGAACAATCATTGTTTGGCAGATATTCGAAAGCTCAATCAAATGTGGTAAACATTAGATTGTTTGCCGGCCTAATTTTTAAAATAAATCTAGTCACAAAATTTAAAAATTAATTATTTACTATTTTATATTATAATTAGTAAATTAACTTATTACCTGTAGGACCACATACTTAGATTGAAGAGATACATTCTCCAATTAGTCTTTCTATGGATATAATTGTGTGAAGCAATTACAGTCCAAGCTAAGCACAAAGAAGCTATTAAATACGACGACCAAACCACCCAATTATTAGTAGACCAACAGGCCACCACTGAACTTATCACCACTGTTGCAAAAAGACCATCAATAATCATATCGGCTTGTTTGGAAGCTTTCGCAGGAATCTTGTTTAGTTCAGCTACTACATCCCTTTTCAAAGTTTTATAAAAGCCATCTTCTTTAAAAGTAAACGGCGAGTTTCTAGGAGTTGAAGCATCTCTGATGTAATATTTCTCTAACATTTTTTCAGCGATACCTTTGATGTGGTGAGTTTCAAAGGCTTCAGTGATATCTGTGCCCTGTAAATAGCATTTATATATAAGCAGGAAAAAAATCAGAATATAAGATTTTTCTAAAATATATGCTACTACAGTGAGGAAAGGAGAATCTCCAAAAAAAAAACTGCGGTCCCCAGGCATGAACCTATTGTTGATCGAGTTACATTTTTCATCTATTGTTTTCTAAGAACATATTTTTTTTTATTTACTTATATCTAGATTTCTGTAGGACAGATTTTTTTGATTTTGTACATAAATATGGTACCTATTTGAGATGATCTTTCAAACTAAACATGTTGCAAGCTTGGGGTCATACTTTAGATTTTTAAATTATTTTTCGCACAAAAAAACATTCTCATTTCTGTGAAAAACATATTTTTCTATTCCAAAAATAAGATTATATTAATAATAAAAATACATCAACATCAGCCACAACATGCACCTCCTTCCGAGGGAGGGATTGGCCATAGCCACCACGCGTGATCGTAGTATTATATTACATAATATACATAATACACAAGGACGCTGCTACCCGTACCCTGGTATACGATTATTATTGATAATATTATAACAATCAACCATTTTTAACGTACTTTCCGAGGCACGGAAGAGTAGTCCCAATCAGACCCGAAAAAAAAACTAATTTTATACAAAGATTTTAATCATACCAACGACATTCGCGTCTTAAAGCTTCAACCAGCTACTAGGCATTAATAACTGACGGAAAATCCCAATAATACCATAGTCGTTATCGTACGTAAGCCGTATATGAGTTGAGTAGGATTGGATGCATATGTCAGGTAATTCATCGTTAAGGTTACATCAGTTTTGTATTTATTGTACAAAAGTGGATATTTTTCGAAAATAAATACTAAACTGCTGTTTTTTTAGGCTTAAACATCCAAACCAAAAATTCAAGATCATAGCTTTCTTAACCAACATATTTTTGTGTAGTTACCAGTGGTTTGTTCATTCCCTCGTGGCTAAGCCCGTCAATGTTTCTAATTTCCCAGTGCAATTGAAACCTCGCTCTTACATTATCGAACACAATAAAAAGGGATCACTCGATTAAGCTGGTTTTAGCGAGCCTAACGAATATCAATGGTTTTGTTTTTATTGATTTACTAGCTTCCCGTGCGCCGTTTCACCCGCGTTACTCCCGTACCCATGGGAACTTCATAATTAAATATAGTCTATGTCATCCGGGGAAAGTATAGCTTTCCAAAAGTGAAAGAAGTTTCCTAATCGGTCTAGTAGTTTCGGGGCCTATTCAATACAAACAATCAATCAAACCTTGCCTCTTATAATTTTAAATTATATTTATTATATTTAACAACCTCCGTAGCGTAGCGGTTTGGCTCGCTTTAAATCTCGGAGGTCGTGGGTTTGATCCCCACGCCGGACGGAAAATCTTTGTGTTAATTCTAAGATTTCTTTCCGGGTCCGGTTGGTTGAGGGACTACCCTCGGATAGCAGTTAAGCCGTTGGTCCCGATTGTTATAACATCATCTATAATAATCGTATATCAAGGAACGGGCAGCAGCGTTTCCTTGTGTGGTACAACAAAATACTGCGGTCACCAACCCGCCTGCCAAGTGTAGTGACTATGGCAACTACCCTCCCTCGGGAGGAGGCCCATGTTCAGCAGTGGACGTTATACGGGCTGATGATGATGATGAAATTATATTTAGCCATGTTACATTTTTTTTTATAAAAATATATTTTTATAAAAATGACTAATTATTTGAACTTAGAACGACCTCTATTTACTTCAACATATTCACACAATAAAATATTTTTTATAGAAAATTAAGCTCTGCACGTAATACATAGGTATTTGTCACAATATAAAAAAAACCTCACTCGAAAATGTTAAGTATTATAATATATTTAAATAAAATTACCTTACTCAGGTCCAGCCACTCAGCGCCCCCGGGGTGTTTATCTACGAAATCCGTCAAATCATATATTTTGTCATATACTCGCCACAATCCCTCGGCCCCATCGTCCAATGCTTTCCCTTCCAACCATTGTACTGGATCCCTTAACCCTTCATCTCTAAGGGAAGGGTATTTTAGCTGCGGAAAGCTAACATGAGTTTTTTTCTCGGCCGCTGTTTGATGTGCCCATTCAATGTATTCCGTATTTTTGGGCGCCATTCCAGTTAAAATCTATCTAATTTACAAATTAATGTTTCGACTCTTGCGTATTGATGGACACTGAATACAAAGTGAAGATAAATTAATCAATGTCATCTATATATTTTTGTGCTACTATCTTATAATTTGTTTACATTTTGATTAAATTGAATAATGTTATGTCAACACGAAATTTAGTGACTCTCTTATCAATATTTATAAAATAGACTCTCATAATCTATACCTACTATAATAATTGTATGTTAATAATATATAATATTGTATGTAATAAATATATAATGATAATATATATTATATAGCATTGCATTTGCAAAGTTATTCGATACAAACAGTTATTGTAACCGCTTTTCAAATAAATAAGTGAGATAAGCCGATCTATTAAATAATTGCAGTTATTTCTTAAAACTTACAAATTAAAAAAAAATATATAAATGATTTTATGTTTAATATGATAAACTTATCTTACCTACAAGCAGCAATACTGGACAATTCATTACAGCACTATATATCTATCAATAAAAATATTATAAAGAGTAAAGATTGATAGATGGCGGGTAATCTCGGGATCTACAAAACCGATTTTGTAAAATCCTTAACCAATTGAACCCACATTATTAGTAGTATAAAGCTATATTTTAAGATATTTAATTACAAAAAGAAAATCACATAAAAAAGTACGTTTTGAGCCTCGAATTACGTTTATACTCTTATTTTATTTCATTTATACAATATTTAAACCTTAATACATTTACTTTAGCTTAGCTGGAATCAATAAACCGATACTGACCGACCACTGGTTTATTATAATTGTGTCTGAAGTAAAATGACTATGCAGTTTGTAATGATGATAAAAGATTTAACACATGTCCATTAGTAATTATCTCTTACATTATCGAGTTAATGATCATGTAGCGATAAAGTGACATTCACGTTGTAAATTTGCCTATACTAGTTAGTCGCATACTAGATACTGTGAAAATCAGTGTGGATAGAAATACATAAATAACTTCTAATGGCGCCCAATTCAGAATGGGTCACCGTAGCCCTAGATAGAGCTGCAGCCAAAACGACTCACGTCACATTTCCTCAATTGAAATATCCATCTTTACGAGACGATGGTCTAAGAGATCCGGTGCAATGGCTAACTGGCAAAGCCATGGACGATGGCGCCGAAGGCTTATGGCGGGTGCACGACAAGTTGTATGACTTGACTCAGTTTGTAAAGCGACACCCCGGCGGAGCAGAGTGGCTGGAACTTACCAAGGTAAGTAAGCAAAAGGATTTTATTGGAAATGTAAAAATGCAATATGATTCAATTGCTTAGAAAATATAGGTATACACAATATTCTTTGCAGGTCTATAATTATTTTTATGTATTTGCAATGTCTGATTTTTTTTTCTATTTCTATGTTAGGAAAAATAAATTAACATTTTTACGAAATTAATTCTTAAAGCTTATAATAATTATTTACTGTTTTTAGGGCACCGATATAACGGAAGCCTTTGAATCTCACCACCTAAACCCTGCCACTGAGAAAATCCTTGCACAATATTACATAAGAGAAGCCACGGGTCCCCGTAATTCGCCGTTCACTTTCGAAGAGAATGGCTTTTATAAAACGTTAAAGAGAGCTGCTTTCGAAGAGGTGAAAAAAATCCCGAAAGACGTTTCCAAAACTGCAGATAGGATCACAGATGGGTTGTTCGCTTCACTTCTGTGTAGTTGTGCAATAGCAAGCTGGGTAGAAAATAATTTAGCAGCACAATTTTGGTACATTTATGCCTCCATTAACTTGGCCATCTTAACTGTTGCTTGTCATAACTTCATACACAGGAGAACCAATTGGAGGATGTATTTATTTAACATGAGTATGTGGTCTTACAGGTAAGACTTTCTAATATCAGATCTTTTGAGTTACTACATTTTTTTTAGAAACTGTTATGAAATTGAAATTTTATCATTTTTAAGAAAAAATAATAATATTTATTACTAGATTCACGCGCGCGGTGACACTCGCGTAAATCCCGTTCCTGTAGGAACTCCATAATTAAATAGAGCCTTCCTCGATAAGTGGTCTATCTAACACTAAAATATTTTGTTGTTTGGGCAAACGAACTCCTCAGCTTTATATATTAATATAGATTAAAATATATATTCATAACGAACTACTTGTCCCGAGTAGTTTTACCCGTAAATCCCGTTTTTGTTGTAACATTTTTTTTAGTTCTAGATAACGATGCTAAGTAGCGGTGAATGCATTTTCGAAATCGAATCAGCAGTACCGGAGATAATCTTCCCAAAATTTACACACACACAAATTCGAAGCTTCCACAATACTTGTAATATGCTTTATGTTATTATTACTCACCTTCGGAATAATAACAATTTGTTAATCAGGATACAATTACGTAAATATAAATTTAATAAAGTAATTTTACAAGCAACTCAATTTATAAAACGAAGAAAATATTTGTATTTTTATGAAACCAGCAACTCGCTCCCTTTTTGAAATTATAATTGTAAATTCATAATTAATCAACGAAGTTCCTTCTCATAATTGCGTTGCGCTTAATTTTCATTTTATGTTTCAGAGATTTTCGAGTATCACATGTACTTTCTCACCATTTATATACCAATACGCTTATGGATCTAGAGATCAGCTCGCTTGAGCCAGTTCTCATGTTTAATCCGAGGAAGGATAAACCACTACATGCAAAGTTGGGATTTATTACTGAAATTTTCTTTTTTCCTTTAATTTTTCTCTTGAGTTTTACGAAGAGGTAAGTGCTAATGATTAACTTTAGGTTTTTTTTAGCTTCATCGCAGTATGTCCCTTTTGCAAAATGCCCCCTAGTCACAAAATGTCCCTTTTGCAATAAGTCCATTTCGCAATATGTCCCTTTCGAAAAAAGTCCCTTTCGCAGCATGTCCCCCTGGTAGCAAAAATTTCTCTCCCGCCTCTCGCCAAAATTCCATTTTCTTGAAAGTGTTTTATGAAATCAAAAAATTTAAGTCGAATATGTAGTCTTTATGTATATTATTGTTTAATTACATTTTTATTTCTAATATTCGTTAAAAAAAACAGTAAATTTCTTGTTTTTTTTTCTATCGGATGTACGTACGTTGGTAGCCACGAGGCTTTTGCTACTTCACCAGGCATAAAGGCGAGCAGAGCTCCAGCCTTAATGTTTGGTTTAAAAACTATTAACTAAGCAACCTGCGCAAGAGGGCGCCCCCTGTGCCTTGGACCTCGGCTCAGGGCGGTCGCTGGCGATGAGATTGAGGGATTATGACGTTTAGTATTATAGGGGAGTTTTGTGCATCCTGTATATTGTATTATATAAGTTATTATTAAGTTACAATTATTAATTATTAATTACTTACGTACTTATTAATTATTAACATACATTTCAGGAGATTTACTAGAGAAAAAGTTTTTCGTCTTATTAAATCGTTAATATTACAAACTAACATGATGTATGTGATGATGAACGTGTATATTGTATGTGTAGAACAGAAAAGGCTTTTTTGCGCATGCGTATTTACTTAGAAAACCTGTTTTCTATACACATAAGAAATCTCCCGTGGTCCTCCTGACCCTTAGTTTGCAAAGAACCAGCCCTCGTAGACCCGAAGTCCGACAGGCCCGCGAACTGCAAAGTAGCGACCGCCCTGTTATTGTATTATACAGGGTGTCCCAAAAGATTACGTAGCTGGGAAGGGGGGTGATAGGGATGGTCACAAGGGTCACCAGAAAAATATAAAAAATTCCCTCTGGGTGTTTAAAAAAATAAATGGCATTTTTTAAAAGACTAAAAATTTTACACCTTGTGCTAACTGTACCTACAAATATGGCTGTATTTAAAAAAAAATGCTGTTATGTAATCTTCAATAACAACAAGGTCATCAACATCAACATCAAAAATAACAAGGTGTAAAATTTTAAGTTTTTAAAAAAAATCCATTTTTTTTTAAATACCCAGAGCGGATTTTATTTTTATTTTTCTAGTGACCATTGTGTCCACCCCTGTCACCCCCTTTCCCAGCTACTTAACCTTTTGGGACACCCTGTATAAGTTATTAGTAACTTACAATTATTAATTACTAACATACTTATTAATTATTAACATACGTTTAATTTATAATAAAATATAGCTTATAACCTTCCTCGATAAATGGGCTATCAAACATTGAAAGATTTTTTCAAATCGGACCAGTAGTTGCTGAGATTAGCGCGTTCAAGCAAACAAACTCTTCAGCTTTATCTATTACTAGCTTCCGCCCGCGACTTCGTACGCGGATCCTGTTGCTTATGCCAGCGACAACGGGGTCGTCAAAATCGAAGATCTGAAACGTCTGATGTCGAATTCAAAGGCCCGGGACAGTTATTCAGAGAATGTCGAAGTCGATCAGAATTCAAACGTTCGTTGCGCTCTTCTTCTGTCTCTTCATGCTGTACTCCAGCAATTCTTTCTCTCTCACTTTCTAACGGATTATGAATATTTTGTTGTGTGCGTGTTCGGGACAATGTATGATAATCTCGATCAGCAGTAAGTTGCCTGAAGACTAAAGACCTGTTAGTAGATGTGCAAATACGCTAAGAACTCAATAAGGAAATTAAACACTTAAACACAGCGTGATTCTGTATCGGTAAACTTTTCCGACTCGCGAGACAATGCGTGACGTTCACAATCAGCGGCCAGTCGCGTATCACGTTCCGCACTTGTCTCTAGAGACCTAGAAGCAGATGCGTAGATACGCTGAGAACTCAAGCGCAATTCTCTATCAGTGAACGTCAGCAACTCGCGAGACAATGCGTGACGTTCACGATCAGCGGACAGTCGCGCATCCCGTTCCGCACTTGCCTCTAGAGACCTAGAAGCAGATACGTCGATACGCTGAGAACTCAAGCGCAATTCTCTATCCGTGAACGTCTGTAACTCGCGAGACAATGTATGATGTTCACGATCAGCAGTCAGTCGCCCATCATATTCTTCACTGTTCTCTAGAGACCTGGATATAGATGCGTAAATACGGTGAGAACGCAGACGTGCTTCCCGACCCGAAGAGGTTTCCACGGACCGAGTTGCAGCCTGATGTTCTCGAACAGCATCAAGTCTCTCCTGACGCTCTTCGGTAGATTCTTGGGATCTTATGATCCTCAATCTTTTAGCTCCTTTGGAACATTGGGAAAGATTTGACTTCTTTCTAGGCATGGTTATAGTTTTATTCTGAAGATACCTGATCAATTAAAATCTAAGTGACTGCTCCCCGGCGTTGCCGGGTCGGCTACCGTGTCACGAAGATAAATGGAAAAGGCAATTAAACACTCAAATAAAAATAAGCCCGAAGGAAGGATTATTTATTCGATAAAATTAAAAAAAAAAATGGGAGTTTTGGCCAGTAGAGTCAAATTTTCAATGATTCATCGAAAATCAGTCCTAAACTTAACAGTTTCACCGCGTCGAGGTACTCCCAGCTTGTGTTATTTTATAATTATACCGTGAAATTAGTGATAGGTTTGATTTCCTGATGTGGAAATCATGTTTCTGATCTTCGATTTATATAAGTCAACAGGAAATGCCCATCAGACCGAACAACTTTTGCTAAGACGACATTCCTATATGTGTTATGGTGTAGCTGGGCGCTTGGAATTCCACAACAGGTGTTCCATTACTTCAATTTTTATACGTCTACAGAGAGTGCTCATCAGACCGTACAACTCTTACTAAGACGTCATTCCTATAAATGTTATAGTGTAGCTGGGCTCTTGGAGTTCAACATCAGGTGTTCCAGATCTTCAAATTTATTCTCTCAGCAGAAAATGCTCATCCCATGGAACTATTTTTGCTTTAGTACCATTTTGTATCTCTTATTTAGCTGGTCCGTTGCGGTTCTGCATCAGGTATTCAAGTTTCCAAGATAAATTATAGCCTATATGCCCAGACTTTATACCTATACAACAAAAAAACAATCATTCAAATCCGTCCAGTAGTTCCGAAGATTAGCGTGTACGTTTGTACACGCTAATCTTCGGAACTACTGGACGGAAACAGACAAACGGTCAAACAGATAAACAGACAAACAGACAGTTTTTTTTTTTAGATTCGTGCTCTATTACTGTTTCTAAACCCCCCTCAATTATTATTTTTTACGTACTTGTACTACGTATTTTATGTACGGACACAGTTTTTTTACTGTTTTATTATATTTATAGATAACTAAAGGGATCATTGTAGAGGTTCTCTATAAACAACATTTGACGGTAAATTATTTTCAGGTAACAAAATATACTGATGGTCGGGAGCCCCGACCCGTGATAGGGCCACGTAAAGTTGCAGCAGAAATCGTAATATTTTAATTTCGCCATAACTTCAAAACCAAACGTCCAATTTTAATCATTTAAAGACCAAATATTATCTACATAAACTGTCCTTAGTGATGAAATAATTTATTTTCATAAGGATTAATAGCATGAGTAAAATAAACGGTTCTAGATGTAGTCAAAAAAAAATTCAAGATTTCTAAATAAAAAAATGGTTGCTGTGCCTCACTCGACATAGATAGGTAAAGTGTGTCGCGGACTTTTTTTGTAGATATTTATAAGATCTACAATTAATTAGAACATTTGATGGTTCTATCTTTTACCGTCTTATTAATAAAAATGGCCTACTTCTTGCTTAATCCGAAGTTACGTTTGGTTAAACTAATTCTGGTGTAACCTTAGTTACACCAGAATTAGTTTAACCAACCAACTAATACTTATATTAACTTCGTTTTCATAACGTTATTAATAAACGTGGACTAAGCTCGGACTAGCTATACATTCGTTACGCCTGGTTTAACGGACAATCTATGGCAACACCGTTGAAATTAAAAATAAAAAGAATGAACTAGCGAATGAAATAAAACAAATAACAGTGACAGATGACAGACGATGTTTGTTTCTATTATCTATCGTTTGGATGTGAATTGTGAGATTTCAATTATTTTGTTACAAAATAATAATAATATAGGTATAATAAGAACAAATGACATAATATGAGTAAACTTTATTAAATTATATAGAAACTTAATACATATATTGCTACAGTTGGGCTTCATACCACCCAACTTGTACATTAATTGAACTACATCCTAAATATTGTCCAATATTTCCACTGACTTTTGGTATTCTAATATGTGTGCAGTCAATGGCTCCAATCACTTGTCTAAATCCACATATCGAATAAAATTCTTCTATCACATTGCTCTGTTCTGCATCATTTTATGGAATTTTGATCCATTGAGCACTTTTTGCCACCAATGCTAAAGCAACTTGTTATTGTTTGAATGTAGTCCATCTGATTCTGAACCTCATTAATTTCGTCTATCAGCCATAAGTCGTCTCTAAAATAGTCTATTCATTTTAATTAACTTTTACCAAACAATATTACAATCTAACCTGAAAGTAAAAACAGCTATCAAAGATAGTTACTCTATGCTTAATCCGTCCTTAAACAAGGTATCCCTATGGTTTAACTTTTACACCGAGACTAGAGTCGAATTAGCTTAATCACTCCTTAGTCCGTGTTTATTAATAGTGAAATTTGTTAGTACCGGGTTAGTGCTTAGATTAAAGTTAATCTTCTTTTAGTCCACGTTTATTAATAAGACGGTTATAGTTTAGGCAGCGTACGCAAAATAAATAACTTTTCTGGTTGATTTTTTACACCTTGTGTCCGAAAAACCCAAATATCTTACGGAACCCTATTTTTTTCCAAAATAAAATTTAGCCTATGTTACTCGTGGATAATGTAACTTTCGAATGGTGAAATAATTTTTGAAATCGGTCCAGTACTTTTTGAGCCTATTCATTACAAACAAACAAACAAACAAAGTTTTCCTCTTTATAATATTAAGTATAGATATATGTATTTTACAGGGCTCACCAGATACAAAATTTTTGTTGTGTTCAAGAATATTTATAAAAAATATTAAACGTTTAATACAAGTAAACTCTTTGTATTGTTTGATAAGATGAACTTAAAATTAAAGATATGCGTATTTACTTAGACAATCTGTTTTGTTTACATATAGGAAATTTACTGTTTTTTTTAATCAATAATCGAATATAACTACGTATCGTGTTATGTAAAATAAACGTAGTGTTAAGAAACAATAATAATAATAATGGGTATTTGGCGAGAGTCATTTTTTTGCTACCAGGAGGGGGACATTCGGCGAAAGGGACAGTCTGAGAAAGGCACATTTTGCGATAGGGAGATATAGCGAAAGGGACTTTTTGCGACTAGGGGGCATTTTGCGAAAGGGACATTCTGCGACGAAGCAGTTTTTTTGGATGGGCATATGTGGGTTAGCCACGAGGCTTGCTACTTCACCGGTCATAAAGCCGAGCAGCGCTTGAGCCTTAATAAATGGTTTAAAGACTAAAATGGCAACATACGCAAGAATGCTTCCTGACTTGGACCTCGACTCACTGGCGGAGGAATTGAGGAATTATAAATTTAACTACTGCCATTAATTATAAAAAATTGAAATCTCTCTGAATAATATTTAACTCAAAAACAATCCATAACTAGATGAATACAGTATATAATTCTATAGTTATATAGATATATATAATTTCACAACAAAAACATTATCTCACCGTGGACACAGCTAGGTACAATTTATATAATTTAAAGTATTGAGTGTGTTATCCTTTAAAAAAAATGAAATTCATTAAGAAAACGGCCATGACTTTCGATCATGTGGTCGCCGGTACGATACCCACCCATTGCACTGCCGACGTGAACCCACTCGTAACACAAGGATGTTAGCTTAACAAGAATACTAGTAGTGTGCAAAAATTGGTAGTAATCTTTTAAAAATAATAATAAGGTTTGGTTTTTCAGATTTTTAAACATATTTCTTAAACAAGGATTCTTTAAGAGGCATTGCCGATGGCATGACTGCATTGGTTTACTGCTCCCCGTATGGATGTGGATCGTAAGTGGTACTTCGCTGTGGCACGTTATGTCTACGTGGTTATCCATCAATTGTACGGGCAGCTTGATTTTTTACTTAATTGGAGTAAACGCTGCTCACCACCATCCCGATGCTTTTAAAGATGGCGATCAGTCAGCGTAAGTAAAACAGAATTACGTTATAGGATTAATTCAATAAGTCTTCTTCCGCTTAGAATCTTCCCCTTGGATTCCCATAGGTGCCACAAGAGGCGACTATGGGTCATACAGCTGATCGGTGGGCAGCAGCATCAATCAGCTCAAGGCTACTCACCATTACTGATTACTGTGATCAACAATCCGACTGCCAAGCATGGTGATAATGGCAATATTCCTCAACGACCCTGGCTTGCCATGGTCTGTTAAGAAGAGGCCCATGCTCAACAGTGGACGTAAATGGGCTCATAAAGTACATGTCGTAGTATTTTACCAAAGGGTTAATAACAAAATATAGTTGATTTGATAACAATTCATTGTATTCCCTCATTATCAATAATACAACTTTAATGAAATCTTTAACATTTATTTTGTTTTTTTCATTCCGTCCGTGTCCTATTTTAACGTTTTTTACACATAGATAATAATTACTCCTCTATCTATTATAATTTTAATTTTCACGCCTTTGTTTCATTCATCAAAATACATTTTAAAACATTCTACACTTTTATATCTAATTAAAATAATATTGTATTTATTGCAGATCTGAAACTCCCGACTGGGGTATGCATCAAGTTGAAGCTCTTCTAGACCGCAAGGATATAAATGGGAACGCATTTGCTGTGATGACCCTATTTGGCGACCACGCTCTGCACCACATGTTCCCAACTTTAGACCATAGTCTACTCAAATATTTACATCCGATATTTATAAACCTCTGCGAGAAATACCAAGCAAATTACAGAGTTTCTACTCAATTTAAAATGGTAGTCGGACAAATAAAAGAAACAATGCGAACTGAATTCAAAAGCAAAAATTAATAAAGGGTTGCGTAAAAAATGAGGCTTTTGAACAAACTTGTCAAAACATTTTCTCTTAATTTATCATTGCGATGAGCCTCGAGATAACGAATAATATAATATTTATTTAAGCTTTAAAAGAGTTTACTTAAAACGTTTAAATTTACTTTGTCATGTTTTATTTATGTTTCTTAGAAAAAAATATGAGATAACAACTTTTACTTTGACATAAATTTACTACCGCAATCTGATACTTCGCGGAGACATTTGTCGTCCTCTTCTAAGTAAATATAACCCAGGTTAAAATGTACTTTGAATTTATTACCTAGGCAGCGATATCCTGCGTTGTGTTGTTTAGGTAAAAGCATTTATAATGATTTTTTATTTTGAAAAAAAAAGTTAATAATAGACTATGTTTATTATAAATGTAAGTTTAATTTAATTATTAATCTATATATATAAAAGAAAGTCGTGTTTGTTACAACACTTATAACTCGAGAACGGCTGGACCGATTGCCATGGTTTTTGATTTGTTGGATTTGTTTCCGTCCCGAATAGCAGAATACATTTTAAAAACAAAAAGTCGTGTTAGTTACACTCAACTTATTTATAACTCAAGAACGGCTGAACCGATTTGGCTGAAAATTGGTAGGGAGGTAGCTAAGAACTGGGAGAAGGACATAGGATACTTTTGGGTAGGGGTAGGGTAGGGGTAGGGTAGGGTAGGGGTAGGGTAGGGGTAGGGTAGGGGTAGGGTAGGGATAGGGGTAGGGTAGTGGTAGGGTAGGGTAGTGGTAGGGTAGGGTAGGGGTAGGGGTAGGGTAGGGGTAGGGTAGGGGTAGGGTAGGGGTAGGGTAGGGGTGGGGTAGGGGTAGGGTAGGGTAGGGGTAGGGGTAGGGGTAGGGTAGGGGTAGGGTAGGGGTAGGGTAGGGTTAGGGTAGGGGTAGGGTAGGGCAGGGGTAGGGCAGGGGTAGGGTAGGGCAGGGGTAGGGTATAAAAGTCCACCCGTGCGAAGCCGGGGCGGGCCGCTAGTTTATTTATATTTTTAAAATAAATAATCTTAAAATTCATGTAATTAAACGTTTATTGTCCAATATAAGATTTAATTTTATGTAACTTTTATTTTATATAACTGTAATGTTATATTTAATTACATCCATTTGTTAATAATTATTTATAGAATATTTGTTTAAGGAACTTCTTTATACTTAATAAAATAAATTACGAATAAGGTACCTTTAGGAGTACCTACCTTGTTAAAATATATCATCATCATCATCAGCCCGTAAAACGTCCTCTGCTGAACATGGGCCTCCACCCGGGGAGGGTATTTGCCATAGACGGGTTGATGACCATAAAATATATCGTAGGTATGAAAATAATTTTCTTATTTGGTATTAAGAACAAAGCTTTTTTTATTTGTAACTATAACCGTGGAAGAAAGATTCTAAGCTCTCATATAATTTATGTGAAGCCTACCAATACATTCTGGATACCTTTTACGTCATTGTTATTGTTATTGACAAATGAATAGTAATCCGGGGTAATCCGAATTTCGGAGGAATGTACTTATAACTTTTCAATTAAAAAAATATTTTGTGTAATCGTACTTTGCAACAAAACTATGAAGCCAACCAATAAGTACCTAAAATACTTTCCTGACAAAGTTCGAATACAAGAGTAATCGAATGTGGAACAATCAATCTCTTCACAGTTCAATATTGTTGGAGAGATTCTCGACCAATGTGGTTGCGATAACGATAAACTAGTAACAATAATACCACTTGTATGATTTCGTGTCGATTTCTGTGCACAATCGACCACAAACGGCGATTGATGTCGTGCTTTGTTTTGCGGCCGCCGCCGCCGCGCGCCTGTATTGTGATGTCATCAAGATATATCGTTTAGTTGGCAGTCAATTTCCGCCGCACTACTTTAAATTTATTTAATTAAGAGAACTTTATTATGCAGACTTTATTATTAAATTTACTATAGGATATTATTATAATAACTTTAATAGTTATCCGGATAGCAACGTTAACATCTGTATTAGAAATTAGAAATAAGAAAAATATCACACAATTTTTCCGCAGTACCATCGCTATACGTCTCTTATATCGTTTGTGTGATATAATTCGCATATTAACGGCACTAAACGTAAATAACATTAAATGGTTTAGTTGTGCATAAATTAATCTTAAGATGAAATAATTTATTGTTTATTATAATTTAAAGTCATATAAAGCTTACAATTTAAAAATAAAAGTAAGTCGCATTTCTAATTTTGCTTTGCTAATTGTAAAGTAGAACCATCTGTATCTAAACTACATAAAAGTATATGTATATCAGACATCAGACCATTCCCCCATATATGCCACAGATAAATGCAAGCCTCTATAGGCCGCTGGGCAAAATGCGTGATGTGTGTGTCGGAAAAATAATGTCATCTCATAAAGCTAAATAGATGGAAGGAAAATACTTACGCAGATGTAATTCACCGAACACACGAGCGAGGCATTTTGTTTCGTTCATCTCTATTGAGTCTGTGGTTTCCTTCGAAAATTTTCTTTTTCTTGATGCAATTAAAATTATAGAAAAAATATGTTCTAACTTTATAATTAAAAAATGTTGAAGGTTGTACATATTTTATTAATAGGTCTAACTTTACATTTTAGCACTTTAAAAAAAGTGATAAGCATTATGTTATCTCAATGATGAAACCAAAACAAACGCGTTGTAGGCTATATTTTTTTCTAATTTAATGTGAAGTAAACAAACTGTGCAAGTGAAACCGGTGGCAGAAAAGAACAAAGGCCGACGGCTGACTTCCCTTTATTGTTTGCCTCACAATAAAAAAAAACTCCCTTTATGTCAAACGGCTTGGACGAAAAAATAAACTCGTATAAGCGAAATTATTTTCATTTCATCGTGGCAATGAAGTTGAAGGCAAGTAAAATGAAAATAATAAATTTGATTGTAATAGAAAATAAAATTTACTTGTTAAAACGCCGTCTTAAGCTTTCGTTTCTTTTGTAGATGCTATTTAGAGATTTCCTTTGTAAGTCACAAATGAATGTTTATGATTAAGTCGACGATTTATCAGGTTTGTAATTTATTTAACCTGGATATTTTTTTCAGGTATACCGCTACTAATCTAATGATATTAAGATATAATCTGACGAGGATAGAACCTTGATACACCCCAAGGTTCTATAATATTATTATTATTCTGTATATTATCGGATAATTAATTCGATTTAGGTATTAACAGTGAGGTTAACTACAGCTAATGCAATAAGATATTCGCCATGAGTAAGCAGCAGCAGGCCAGTCACGTCTTATAAGACAGATGAACATTGGACCAAATAAATCTTTCAGAGTAAGAATCGCTTATTCAAAGGATATTAGTACGACAATTGTATTCCCGGAGAAATTTATCATGATATCCAATAATTATTTTCTTGTACCAAAGCGATCTATATTAATCATTTTTTTTCTAGTTTATTAGCGGGGCGAGATGCGACCGTATGAAAAACTTGTACGTGAGAAGTTTCTACTAGACAGTACACTTTGGGGCACCTGTATTGCCTTCATAAATTCATAATTTACAAGGGCACACCTATTTTTTTTCTTATCACCTAGTTAGTGCCATCTATCGGTAATGATCAACACTACTTCGACAAAATATCTCCAAAATTTGGATTTTGTTTGGATTGCATTTGGAATTAAATATTTAAACGATGCCACCGCCCATATTTACATTTTAATTTTATTGAATACTTAACGGTTATTACTGCTTCTGTCTTAATTGTTTTATACAGATAAACATAATATGGATACTATAATTTATAGCACAGTGTGACCTAAACCCGCTTTTTACGCACGCTTTTCCGTGACCTAAGTTGCCTATTTCTGCACGGTCCGTAAATTAATCGACTAACTTCACACATGCATGAAAAATGAAAGCAAACACTTTTAAATGTCATTTGAAGTTTGAACATTCACAACGAACAAATGACAGAGAAAAAGTATGAAGAAATGAATAATAAAATGATGACATAAAAATTTGCAATTATTTGAATGTGACTTTTAAATTAATAAATTCATCCCCCCTTCTCAGCCTGCTCCCCCCCCCACCACCCGTTTAACTTCACGCCGCGCAATAATAGGCTGATTAGGTCACACGTATCGTAATCCACCATCCCCCGCGAGTCCGGGGCGGGTTTATGTCACATCTGCTATAAAATAGTATACGATATTCGTGACCTAAGTAGCCTATTAATGCACGCCGTGCAATAATAGGCTACTTAGGTCACACGTATCGTAATGTACTATTCTTGAAATCCTTAAATTATATTCAATATTTGCCCGGGGCCCTAAAATGTTTGAAAGTCGGATTTGTCTAGAAAAGAAATTCACATTAAGAAATACTTGTAGCCCTGTGGTATTTTTCTAAAATATTTATAACCGAAACTCACAATATAGGCAGGTACTCTATATATTTTCCTATCTGCGTTATTTAAACATGGAACGTGGCCTGCAAACCCTAGTACAGTAAACAAGTACACTAACTGTCAAACTAGCTCGGTACTTCAGGAACAAAACAACAAGTTTGGTCGACTTCGCTCTAAAAATTAATGATAGTGACAAAATTTGTTTACACTTGAGTTCGTTGTTCTTACGAGGCTTACTGAAAAATCTCGCATTTACGTCCTGAGTAAAGAGCCTCATTATTATTGTTGAGATAGGGTGTCTTTTACATTTGCCTCCAAATAGTACCTACCTACGTTTTCTTTTTCTAAGAAAAAATGCGATGGTTAATTTTTACTTTTATTTAAAAAATCGTTAAGTTTGCATTTATAAGAATCTATAACTAAAATTACTTGACGAGTTGAACCTGTTAACATTATATCTTTATCAATATTCATATTACAAATGAGAAAATAGAGAAAAGAGCGTCTTCAAATTGTTAACTGGCACCCGCAGCCGCGCTGCAGACGCACGACACTGCCGCAATTGAAGACGCCCTTAATGTGTATATCTGCATTCTTTTAAAAGACTTTTTAAACTCTTAAAGCAGAATGACGATAATAATTCATTTCACACAGGTATAAACGCGACAAAATTACCTTTTTATATTTTCCGACGTTTTAATCAAGTAGCATTGATCGTGATCGCAGGCAGACCGCGACAACTATCAGAAGTTAACGTAAACGATCAAGAGTTTAAATAGTCTGTTAATTTTTATCGCGTTAATACCTGTGTGAAATAAATTATCCAGCGCTATGTACCGCATTTTTTTTTTTTTTTTTTTGTCCGGTGGGACCTGCATTGACGCATTCCCACCACCGCTGCAGCGTATTTGCGCGCTGGCGGTGGGATATGTGGGACTCGCCCTCTCCATAGCGTGGTATGCTAAAGTCATACCACGAGGAGAGGACCCTACACCACTAAAACCTCCCGGACACTCCTTCGATCCGCCGTTGGCGGGTGTCGGGTACGCATGAGCAATCCGGCCCCCCGACGCCACCCGCGGCCAATATTGTACCGCGGGATCTCCAGGGCCATACTTACAGTGGCCCATTTGCCCAATTATAGGGACGCCCGGAGTGTAGAGGCGTCCCTACTCCTCATGGGTCAGCCTCGAAGGGAGCGGGGCCCATGTTCCCCACTCCCCAAGGCCGAGCCTAGGGCGGTAGGCGGCGGGTTTCGGCCCGCCGCCGACGGCCAACACACCGTCTGCGAAGCGGGTGGGCAGAGGGATCTACTTCCCTCTCCCACTCCGCGGCCTCCTTCTGTGACATAACTTGTCTACAGAAGGAGGCAACCGCCTCCCACGACCTCTCGCTTTGAACCATCTTCGAAATGATGGTCGGCAGCGAGAGGTCGTCTCCCACCACGCCAATGAGCTCCTCCCGAGCGCTATGTACCGCCTAACCTATGCTGAGGTGGCGACTTTTTCATGCAAGGCGTCTTATTGTTTTGTACATTAATTATATGTCTGTTGTGTAATATCTTGTGCGTTGTGCTGAATAAATGTATTTTCTTTCTTCTTTAATTATAATGATGATACGCTTAAGTTTTATAGTTTAGAATGACGCAGACAACTTTATAAATGGTAATACTATGGCTACACATTACTAAGTAATAGTAAATAATATTACTGTTACCCGTTTCCTGACTTATTAAAAGATAACAAATGTACTAAGATTTATATACATAAACATAATTTATTCTCTTATATAACGGATAACGAGGGTGTGCGTAGGAGACTATAACAGATGGCACAATTCACAAGAAACCTTTTTCAGTTCATTATGGACGGGGCTTAGAAAGCAACCCGTCTGGAAACCTAATTTTTATCTGACTGGAAATAGGCATTTGTGAGTTTTTGTATATTATCATAGAGGAATGCTGCCCGCTTTCAGAATATCAATGCGTTGGGGTGTCACTTGAACCAAATCAGTATCAAAATCTTTTTTATTTTTTATGGTTTTAAATTACTCAGTGAATTGATTGTGCTAGTAGGATAAGTAGTAAAAAGAATATAAGGAATATAAATATTGTTACTTTTGTATATTATCTATACTAGCATTATAAAGAGAAAATATTTTTAAGTGTGGTTCTTACAAATAAATTTAAAAACTACTGGACAGATTTCGATTATTATTTAAAAAATTAGAATTTCTCACGGGAACCGGACTTATGGAGAAACCGCGCGCGGGGAGCTAATAACTTATATACTCTCAATTTAGACCTCATTGTACCTTCTCTTATTTTGTATTTGCGCGCCAAAAATATAACTGTAGGTATATTGACGTAGTTGACGAGATGGCAATTAGTGAAATTACAAATACATTAACAATTACATTTCGGTAACAAACTATCTAAGTACTTCATCGTACATTAGGATGATTGCTTTTGTTGATTAATATTTATGTACCTATTACGTACTATATATACCAAATGATTATAAATTAAGTAAAGTGCTTGTCTCATAAAATTACTTGAATACTGACAATATTAACATTTTGACAATATTAAACTATAACGGTTAGTTTTTAAATTTAAGGCGTGTATTTTCAAATAAAAGCCAAGACTTAGCCTTTATACTTAATACGGGGAAGTAATTACCCACTTACAATGTTAAGATAAAAAAAAAAATTATGAGCACAAAGAAATATATAATTAATTAATAAACAAACAAAGCACACTCAGGTTAAGAACATCCCATGGGAATTAAATCCCATTTCTCGGTCATTTTCTTATCCACTGAACCACCATTGCAGTCCATTGTTACCACATAGGATTAAGATATTAACAGTTTTAATATGCCATACATATCACAATCAATATTTATTATGAACCATCCGATGCCCTCACAGACCCGAAGTCCGAGAGGCCCGCGAACTGTAAAGTAGAGCGATAGTTGCACAAAACCCCCTAAAATACAAAAAGTCATAATCCCTCAATCTCATATGAAATCAACAAATTCAAAATCAACAAATTATGAAATGAGATTAGCTATCCTACTATCATCGGATAGCTAATCTAAGATCGTAATACTCCCAATGAATGTCATGGCTTGCTGTGGCGGTGTGGGGCGGGTCGTCTCCTTCCCTCTAATATGGCGAGGTGTGGCTGCGTCACACGTCATACTCGTGAACGGGTGCTGCTTGCGGTGGCTAGTCGGCTTGTAGCGTTACTATATTACAATTTAGTGACTAACGGGTTTGAGCATGCACTAGCCCACATCGCTTAAAATGTAATAAATAAAGAATTATTAAAAAAAAAACAAGCAAAAGAAGACGGAAAAAAGAAAACTGAAGTTCCTTTCTGGCTTTTTAGTTGCCATATTTTGTTTTTAATATTTACATATTTCATTGTGTATAACTGACAAGTGCTGAATAGATATCGTTTAATTAGTTTCGTTGGTGCCAATATTACCTGCAAATTCTTTTCTTTCGTCATTTATCTAACGAATTAACCAATCATAGTTTATTAATAACACAACAATATTAAGCTGCAATATGCTAGCTATGTAGAATCTATTGCCCATCTGCTTGCATATCTTGTGGAATGGTCTAGTTTAATAACAGCGGTACTTTACAAACCGCAACAGCTATTCGCATGACATATAACTACTATGAGTAGATAGATAAATGGTTGCCAACTGTTGTTATTGCCATATTTATATCCATGGTTATGAGATGTCAACTTAAGGCAATTTTTTTTATATTTTATACAAATCCCTCGTAATGTAAGAAATTTATGTGCAAATAAATGCCTTATACATACCTATATTACTTGAATATAAGATTTTTGCTAAGTTAAATTATAACAACATTAGTACAGAAACATTTATCGAATTCAACTGTTTCCTCAAAATAAATAATCATAGTCATTGTACGAGAACACAAAAACAATCCAAACATATTTATTTTACATATTTTATAAATAGGAATGCTTCATATAAAATCTCTTGAATGCTAGTCGCTCTACCAATTCAACTGTTCTACTTTAATTCCGAACAAACGGTTTGGACCTCCCCAAATTCCTAGTTTTCTTTTTCAATGAGACTGTTCGGTTCCTAAAAGGATAATAAGGTTACTGTCGCTATCACTGTGAAAGCCAATCGAATATTAGGTTAAAGTTCAACGCTAATGGACATTGCTGTCCTTAACTTTTAACGGATAACTTGATTTCATCATACCCCATAACAGTTCTAATGAAATAATTTGAACCCTATCAAATACATATCCCGCCATTTTATTAGCTATCAAATTGCTAGACCTCAGAAGCATAAACGAAATTAAAGGTAAAATGGAAAGTACCAAGCAGACCGCTCGTAAAACCACCTGTGGCAAGGCCCCGAGGAAACAACTGGCCACCAAGGCCGCTCGCAAGAGCGCATCGGCTACCGGCGGAGTCAAGAAGCCCCATCGCTACAGACCCGGCACAGTAGCTCTCCGTGAAATCCAGAAGCGTACTGAGCTCCTCGTTTCTGACGTACTCGTATAATGTCACATCCGACGATGTGCCATTATACGAGTACGTCAGAAACTTTCGTCGTATGTGCCTTTATCTTAAGCTGGCACTTACGACCAAATGCTTCTGAAGTATAATAGTAGATCCGTCCTTGTGCTTCTGACCTCTGAGGTCTAGATTTACTCTTTAACTTTAAGGTATGTTACTTACCATCCTTCTGCGATCAGCAATACGCCTTCCAAGGGTAGTGATTATGTAATACAAGCCCTGTTAAAAGGAGTTCCATGAGAGATGTGGTTTATCGAGAGCCCATGTTCAGTAGAGAACGAACACGGTCTGTTGAAGTTAAAGTTGGTAATTTAGCAGATTAATGCTATTAATAATAACTTTTTTTTTCGGACGGACACATTTATTTATTCCCGAGGCTTTTTCTATTCAACGGACATAAAGGCGAGCAGAGCTCCAGCCTAAATAAATTGTTTAAATACTACAAACTAAGCAACTTGCGCAAGAGGTCGTCCCTTGTGGGACTTGGACTTTGGCTCAGGGCGGCCGCTGACGGAAAGATTGAGGGATTATGGCTTTTAGTTTTTTTAGGGGAGTCCGGCGGGTCGGATAGAGTGGTCTCAGTGTAGAGGTGCTAGTTTCTTGCAGTCTTTGTACTGCTAGTTGGTAAGTAGTGTTCTCGTCGTCGTCTGGGTCAGCTATAGGCCTATAGTCGGATGCTGCAACAACCAACGGGTTCGGATATTGAGCCACGGATTCAAATAAGCATTTCAACGCCTCTTTCATCCACTGCTTGATGGAAGGCAGTTGGAGATCAGAATGCAAGTTACGATTACGAAAGAACCACGGTGCCCCGGTAGCACGTCGAGTGAATCTACTTGAACAGTTTGTAAGCGATACAAACTGCTATACGCTGTATGAGCGAATACAATTGTTTTCAAGTCATAGTTTACTGCGTGAATTTAACCATTTTCCTAAGGCATTTGATGCGGATTGTAGAGCGTCGTGAATGGCGGTAGGACTGCGGCCCGAGTAGTATAAAGCGGTATCGTCCACGAAGAGTGCCACATAGGCTTTCTTGGGTTTCGGGATGTCACTTGTGTAAATCGATAACAGAAGTGGTGAAAGTAGTGAGCGTTGTGGCACCCCCGCTTGGATCGAATAAGAGGACGAGTAATCTCCTTCTACACGATTCCTAAAGGTTCTCCCCGAGAGGTAGTCTCGTATGATGTGCACGAGACGGTCCTGCACTTTGAGTTGGTAGAGCTTATTAATTAAGCCGTACCAGACTTTGTCGAATCTTTAACTACTGTAACAATTTATCAAAATCTACAAAAAAGCTCTGATGATTAAGAATATTTGTAATACACGCAAACAACTTGCACGAAAGGTTTGATAACTAATTAACTTATAACTATCAACTCTTTCAAACTAATATTACCAATTAATTTATTGTTCTTTGTGTGTCAGTAAAGTCCCTCAAAAAAATTGGCAAATCGAAATACTTATAGCCAATATAAAAAATATCTAAATAACAGATATACGATTCGTCCAATAATTTTACGATTTTGTTTTCTGACTTCGAGGAATTTGCTTTGATTGCTTTAAATTTCCTTGCCAAAAGCTTTTACGGAAAAATAACAAGGGTTAATATTATTATATTGTATTAATATATTATTATTAGCTAGTGAGAAAGCTTTCTAGATAACGAAAAATACAACACATTAACTGTATTTACCTCATTAGGTACGTCCTGCTAAACATGACTATGACTACGATTATGGTAAAACCCTCTTTGAGGGAAGCCTTGTCCATCAGTGGACGTTGTACTTCCATCTCCTCTACAGACCTTGGCAAGCTAAGGTCGTTGTGGTTATAATCACCTCGGTTGGCAGGCAGTTTGGTGGTGAAGGGAAGTGTAAGCTTGAGCCCCTTAGTCGCTTCTTACGACACCTATGAGAAGATATTCTAAGCCAGAAACCATACAGCACTACAAACGTTGTACAGGCTGATGATAAACACATTAAAATACACTAAACACAAGTCACCAACAAGTATTTCAGGTTAGTGATCCTATTGTAAATGCAGTCCATTTTATACGACCGTTACAATAATGAAGCATTTAATAAAACTTTAAACAGAAGATAAACACTCATTAAATAAGCGCATATTTAGGTACTTTGTTAGTAAATTCAATTTGTGTAAGTTATATGAAATAATGTTGTTGATTATAAAGTCTTCAAACGATTAGTATTTTATACTGCTACTATTTATATCTTTATACTAATCACTTATAATCTTTCAACTCTTCAAATTGACGGTTTCTTCGAAAAAACTACTGTCAAAAATAATCAAAAATATATGCTAAATACTATACTTACAAATTTTCACACAAAATGAAAAACTTAATATGCGGACTTATCGTCGGCGTCAACGCTCTTTTAAGAAATTACATAGGCACTTTATATTTCATTGAAGAACCCAATTCATGCTACTGGTTTATTCGCCGACAGTAATCTCATAGAATTTCGTTTCGCAGATTCTTTTAATATAATATTTGGTCCTAGTATTATAATTTGTTGTAGGTAATATTCCGAATATTACCTACACTTTAAAGTACATAGTTACTGAAGAAAGTTACTAACAAAATAAATTAGAATAGGTATCTATAAATGTCCGATGGCAACAAAGAGATAGATGCGAGTAGCAAAAACGACCAAAACAATCCATTCCATATTGGGTTAAACGCGGGAATCGTACCTTATTTAAACACTCGAATATAAGCGATGCTGTCCACTAACCAAAACATTTTCAATTGTGTTCAAAGTACTTACAAGTATTCCTACGCAATGTATAATTCAATTTAGTGCCAGCCGATTGCATCATTAGCTTATATTGACACATGCAAATGAATAGAGCATTTTAACGAAGCATTTCAATGATATACAGTGGTTTTAGAACTAATTTTATGATTTAGCAATTATTGGCTATGTGCCAAAATCATAGCAGTAGTGTGATTTCATTTTCCAATGTTGACTATAGATTTTCCTATTTTGTTTTGATGAGCGTCGAACACTGCACTTGTGTAGTCGCGCGTGTACACATTGAACTTTGCATACAATGTTAGAGATTGGGCTCACAGGCTAAAAAAAAAACTAAATCGCATAACTAAAAACATCATAGACTACGTGGATCCCGTGGATGTACAAAAGCTATGTAAGTCCCGTCTTCTGTGTACTAAACATTTGAACAACTTCTTCGACATTTATGCCCGGTAAAGTAGCAAAAGCCTCGAGGCTAAATACGTAAGTCCGTACGAAAAAAAAACGTTGACGTTTTAAAACTGCACCATTTCACCATATAACTAAGTTAAAAGAATTCTTCATAAAAGTTTCAAAAAATTAAAGCCGCATATCGCTCATTCAACAGCAAATACAAAACCAGAAGCCATAATTTATTTTGTATGTATTGTTACTTACATAAAATGGCCAAACGCTTGAAAGACTCTGTATTACTCAAAAATCTCATAAGATTGCTAAACTAAAAGCTTTAGCTTACTTTACTTAAAAGGAAATATTTTTACATGTATCAGTAGGTATTAATAAAATATGAAGGTTTTTTTAATCCTAAATGTTATATTCAGATAATAATGATTCTTATCGCGTTGAAAATTGAGCGACTCAACATTTTTACATTCTAAAATATAATCGTAGAATATAATTAAGCCGGAAAACCCAAATAAGCTGACGGTGCGTCGCGGCGTTAGCTAAATTGCTAAGAATTAGAAGCATCACCGCCGACTAAACCACTTTACTTCTTATATTACTTTACATCACCGAGATAAGCTCGCAACTAGAGCTTGAACTTATACTCGCACCTTTACATAAAGGCTGTGACAAGTTTGCATTACACTACCTTTTGCACCCAGTATTTTGTGGTTCTACTTGATAAATATGCGACCCACGTCGGCTTATTGTTGTAGCTGTATAATAATGCTTTTATTTTCCACAAATTTACTAGCAACGGCTATTTTGGATACAAAATTGAATGTAATTTTGTCTTATAATTGGAAGTATTTTATTGATATTTTTTTTAACCTACGATATTTATAAAGGTATTTAAATATAAAAAAATACTGTCTTTTATCATGACTGCCATAGTACATATAAAATTTCAGTTCTAAAACTGTGTCAGTAATTGTTTCCGAGATAAGCATAAATACCTATGTAGTTTCCTATTCGTATTATTCTATTTATATTATACCTACAGCTAAAACAATTTTATGTAAAAGAACCTCATATTTATTATAGTATCTACCTATTAACTAATTTCAAAAATTTTCAAAAATTGTAGTCAAACTATGCTTGACTACAGTCAAGCTTAGTTTGACTGCCAATCATGTGGAGTTATTTTCTTATTGCAATATTTCCATCACAGCTCAAAGTGTCAAATTGAAATTATTCATCCTTTTCCTCCACAGTTTCCTTCCGGTTTGTTTTGATTATTTTAAGTGGAAAGTGGGCATCTTTCAAGATATAATCGCGGTGTTTTTAAAAGTTATACTTATGCGGCGTTGTACTGGGTTTGTGTAACTCAAAGGAAATTGGATGACTTGATAAAGAGGGTGAAGGTAGGGGACGAAAAAAGTATTTGGTTTGTTAGGATTCGTTTTCACAAAAGCTTAACAATGCTATGGTAGGGTCGCGACTCCAGTGTATTATGTTTATTGTTTGTAGCACAAGAAAAACACAACAAACAACAAACATTTGGAACATTCTTAATGTATTCAAATATGCTTTGCTATTAGAAGAAGACGTATCCGAAAAAAAATGTTCAAATCATATCAGATTCATCATCATCATCAGCCTATATAATACCCATTTTTAGCTGGTTACAAGATTATATTTTACCTGATACTTAAGTTAAAGTTCACTTTTTTGCGGGGATATATAGAATTACGAATTACCAACCTAGTTTTTAGGGTTCCGTACAAAAATAAAAAAACGGAATCCTTATAGGATAACTCATGCGTCTGTAAGTCTGTCCGACTGTCACAGCCACTTTGCTCCGAATCTATTGGACCAAATCATTTAAAATTTGGTAGGATGGTGTAATCTAATGACCCAAACACAGATGTACAGTGAATAAATATTGATTTTTAAATAAGTGTCACTTTTGGGGCTAAAACAAAAGTTTTGCAAACCTGACTGTTTGTTTGACGCGAACGCGAACGAACGAACTACTTAACCGATCATCATGAAACTTTGTACACATATTCTTGCATGTATTAGAAGTAACGGATATGGATATTGGCTTCAATGCGAGCGAAGCCGCGATTAAAAGCTAGTATAAAAATAAGGGGTCGTTATGAGGATCTCAAATATATTTTTATAACATCTATTCAAAAAGAGCTAGTTTATTCCTCGTAAACAGGGACCAAAATAGCTCATTAATCCCTTAGGGACCAAAATTGATTTGAATTTGGAATGTGGATATTGTTAATAATTTTTCAATCAGCAAAGAGGTGAATCACAAACCATGCGGGAACAATGTATTGAATAATGTGACTGGATTAAAAACTGCGAGCGCGCCAAATTTAAAAAAGTTGATGAAAAATAAACAACGCGCGAAATTAAATGCATTCTGCTTTCGTTCGTAGTTGATTCATATTCAGATTTTAGAATTATAAAAAATGAGTGCGTCTTCCTCAAGTGAAAGTATTATTATGTCTTATGGTTCTTCATTGTACGTAAATAAATTCTTGTTCATAAGTTGCACTTACTTATTTTCTCATAGAGGGTGATAAAAATTAGAGTGTCCACCTCGGGAGCAACACTATTTTAAGCTCGAGTGACATACTTTTAATCCCTCGCTGCGCTCAGGATTCTAGCTAAGAATCCCTCGCTCCGCTCGGGATTCTAGTCTAGAATCCTTCGCTCCGCCCTGGATTAAAAAAACACTCTCGCCTTTAAAATAGTTGTTTGCTCCCTAGATAAACAATCTACTATTTTGTTATTGCTGACAAATAAATACTTTTCATTTCATTCATGAAAGAAGACAAAAATTCACCCTTCCCCGCCTGATCTCTGAAACTACAAAGCCTGAACTTTAGCAAAAAATACAAAATAAACTTCATTGCTTGTTGATTACAGGAAAAGCTGTTGAAATATAGTGGACATATGAATATGTGTTAGTGGCGCCGCCACTTCCCGTGACCGGAACTACCAATATTTTCTTTTATCTGTGCTCCCGCCGCGATCACATCTGACTTATGTTCTTTTTACACTTTAATTGTTAAATATATCGATTACTAAAAACTAATGTGTATTTCGTTACAAACATCAGGTTATGGGCCGATTTTGTGACCAATAATTAAAAGTAATTTGAAGATTAGTTTCCGAAAAGTACCGCGTTCGATAGTTTTAGGTTAGGTCGCCGTCGGGCCGCGTGTGTGTTTTAGTTTTTTCAGTTAATCTCTATCAGTTTGCATAGCAATGGCGCTCAGTACCGTACATATTGAAAAACTGACCGGAAGGGATAATTATAACACTTGGAAGTTTGCTGTAAAAGCTTATTTGGAGCATGAGGACTTGTGGTCGTGTGTAGATCCAGAAAACAAAGAAACGCCCGATAAAACAAAAGATGTCAAGGCGAAAAGTAAAATAATTCTTCTTGTCGATCCCATCAACTACCACCATATAGAACAAGCAGAAAATGCACGACAAGTGTGGACGAAACTCAGGTCGGCATTTGAGGACGCCGGTTTGTGTCGAAAAGTGGCTCTGTTACGAGATTTAATAAATACTAATCTAGATAGTTGTGCCAACGTTGAAGAGTATGTCAATAAGTTAGTGACTACGTCTCATAAATTGAGAAATATCGGTTTTCTAGTGGACGATGAATGGTTGGGAACTTTAATGTTAGCTGGTCTACCAGATCAATATAAACCAATGTTAATGGGGATTGAAAGCTCTGGAATAAAAATAAGTTCAGATTCCATTAAGACCAAATTATTGCAAGAGGTCAGAAAGGACACCGATATTGCATTATATTCAAAACATAAATACCTCAGTAAAAAAAATTATAATAGCCAGAACATTCAGCATAAATCCCGTGGTCCCCGTTGCTTTAATTGTAATAGATATGGACATCTGAGCAAGAATTGTTTTATCAATAAAAAAGAAAATACTAATTCTAATAAAAACTATGCTGCAGTTTTTTCAGCCTACACAGCAATGGATGACAGCGACTGGTATGTAGACTCTGGTGCGTCTATGCACATGTGTAGAAGGTCTGATTGGTTATATGATGTGAAAACACCTCCGATTGAAAGAATAAAGGTGGCCAATAATTCTTCAGTTACCGTACAGAAGATGGGAAACTTGGATCTTAATCTCTGCTGTACTGATGGTAAATTGAATACAGTCCAGGTGAGAGACATTTTATTTATACCAGAACTGAGTGCTAATTTGTTGTCAGTTAGCCAGTTAGTAAAAAATGGATGTCAAGTAAATTTTCATAATTTTGGCTGTGATATTTATAATAAAAATAAAGAATTAGTAGCAACGGCTAGGCTGACCAACAACATGTACAAATTGAATACTGTTGGAGGGAATGCATATGTTACTGCCACTGAAAGCACTGAAAGTTTAGATGTTTGGCACCGTAGAATGGCACATTTGAATTATGCAGATGTAAAAAAGTTAGAATCTTGTACTGAAGGGGTGAAGATTATAAAAAGCAATAATAAGTCATGCATACCCTGTATAGAAGGCAAACAAGCTAGACTACCTTTTAAGAATGAAGGTTCAAGAGCAACTGCACTTCTTGAGGTCATACATTCAGACCTTTGTGGCCCCATGGAATGTCCTTCAGTTGGAGGGGCAAGATATTTTATAACATTTATTGATGATCTGTCACGAAAAGTTTTTATATATTTTTTGAAAGACAAATTGGATATAACTTCAGTATTTCACAATTTTAAATGCGAAGTTGAAAATGAATTGAATCAGAAAATAAAAATTATTCGAACAGATAATGGAACTGAATATTGTAATAAAATTTTTTTGAAGTATCTTTCAGACTCAGGCATCAAGCATCAAACTACTACGCCCTACACGCCTCAGCAAAATGGTTTGAGCGAGAGGAAGAACCGAGCGCTTGTGGAACGGGCTAGATGCATGCTCAGTGATGCTAAGTTACCAAAAGTCTATTGGGCCGAGGCTGTGTCAACAGCAGCCTACATCATTAATAGATCCCCGTCTCGTGTTCTTAATGACATGACACCAGAAGAGAAATGGTCTGGAAAAAAAACCTAATATTAGTCATATGAAGATCTTCGGCTGCAAAGCTATGGTTCATGTACCGAAACAACTAAGACAAAAATGGGATGCTAAATCAACAGAAATGAGATTTGTTGGTTACTGTCAAAATACTAAAGGATACAGATTATTAGACTTAAAAAGGAAAATAATTGTAAAAAGTAGAGATGTCATATTCATAGAAGATATTCAAGACAATGTGACTTCGACACCCACTTATAAAAAAGAAAATGTACAGCCAATTTCATTAAAGTTGGATGGAAACATGTTAAGTTCCGACACTGTACCAACTCTGGATGAATGTACAAATGATCAGACTCTTATTCAAGACAGTTCAAATACTACCTCAGAGGAGAATTTTTCTTATTCAGATGCAAATGACTCTTCTTATATACCTAGTAGTGAAGACACAAGTGATGATAATTCTTTTCAGCAGAGTTTTTCCAATGTCACACTTAGAATACGTCCAATACAAAATGTAGTCTCCGATGAATCTGATGAAGATCAACACTTAGCAAATTTAGCTTTATGTAATGATCCGATGAGCTTAGAAGAAGCTTTATCAAGTAAAAATTCACAACGATGGTTGGAAGCCATGGATGAAGAATACAAGTCATTAAAAGAAAACAATACTTGGATATTAACTAAATTGCCACAGGGTAAGAAGAAAATACCGTGTAAATGGGTCTATAAAACAAAAACAGATGAGAAAGGAAACATAGTTAAGTATAAAGCACGTTTGGTTATAAAAGGATGTGCTCAGAAGAAAGGCATAGACTTTGATGAAGTTTACTCACCCGTGATCAGGTATACGTCACTTCGTTATCTACTGGCATTAGCTACGAAATTTGACTTAGATATGGATCAGATGGACGCCGTTTCTGCTTTCTTACAAGGTGAAGTTGATGAAGAAATTTATATGCAACAGCCACCAAGGTACGAAACTGACGATCAAACAGAAGTGTGTCTAATGAAAAAGTCACTATATGGACTGAAACAAGCTAGCCGTAACTGGAATAAAAAGCTAGATACTACACTAAAAGAAATAGGTTTAACTCGATCCAATATTGATCCATGCATTTATTTCAGAATATCCAGTAAAAATGATATTTTATTTTTAGCTATTTATGTCGATGATCTAATCTTATTTAGCAATAACACTTCTACTAAAGATAATGTGAAACATAAATTATGTGAGAAGTTCAAAATGAAGGATATTGGAGAATTGAAATATTGTATTGGTCTACATGTTACTAGAGATAAAAAAAATGGTATTACGTATATAGATCAAACAAAATACATACAAGAGGTTTTACAGAAGTTTGGTATGTCGGATTGCAAGCCTGTAAAGACTCCGATTGATCCTCTTACCAAATTAGATTCATCTAGTGAAGAAGGAGCAATATTGATGAATATACCATATCAAGAACTAATGGGATGTCTACTATATTTATCTCAAGGCACGAGACCTGATATAAGCTATGTTGTCAATTATCTTAGTAAATACAATAACAAATCTGAAATGAAGCATTGGGTTGCACTTAAACGTGTGCTAAGATATCTTAAAGGCACTGAAAATTATAATTTAACTTACAAGCGATCCCTTTGTGAAGAAACAGTTCATGCTTACTGTGATGCAGACTGGGCTAAATCTGAAGATGACAGGAGGTCATGCACCGGTTACGCATTTATTTTTCAGGGAGGAACCATATCCTGGGCTTCAAAGCGACAACCTACTGTCGCTCTGTCGACTACCGAAGCTGAATACATGTCACTATCGGCATGTACTCAAGAAGCTTTGTGGCTTAGACAACTACAAGAACAGTTTTGGCCACATCTCAAAGGTCATTGTATAACCATTTTTTGTGATAATCAGAGTTGTATCAAACTTTCAGGCACTGACATGTACAACTCTAGAACCAAACACATTGATGTCAGGCACCATTTTGTGAAGCAGAGGATCACACTGGGGCAGATTCGAGTACAGTACATTAACACAACAGAAATGGTTGCCGACATACTAACTAAAGGTACCCCGCTGGCCAAGCTACAATATTTGTACACCAAGATGGGCATATGTCCAAGGGAGGATGTTGAAATATAGTGGACATATGAATATGTGTTAGTGGCGCCGCCACTTCCCGTGACCGGAACTACCAATATTTTCTTTTATCTGTGCTCCCGCCGCGATCACATCTGACTTATGTTCTTTTTACACTTTAATTGTTAAATATATCGATTACTAAAAACTAATGTGTATTTCGTTACAAACATCAAAAGCTATTTACTTAACGTCAATCGATTTCCTATCATGAATTGAAAATAAAGTGGTTAATTCAATATTATTATAATAGGTTCACTCACGGAAACATTAAGTAAGATTAACTATCGTTATATATGTTTTTATTAAATTGCAGTAGCTATTTTAGTACAATAACTAACATAGGTACTGCAATTTAATAAAAACATTATACTTTGTCATTATACGAATCGTTCTCCACACGAGTTCTACTCGCACTTGGCGTGTTTTTTTAACAACTGATCTCGGTAAAAACCGCTTAAAATCAACAGTCCCTTAGTCGAGGCCATCAGAAAAACGTTAAAATTATATTTCTTTCTGTATTTACCTCAAATTTAGCAGAATATTGGTACCAACATTTTATAGCAATTCATATAGTTTAGATCAAGGCTGCTTAACCTTTTGAAGAGTTTGGCCCAACGGTGGATTCAGTCGTTAACGACCGGCCACTTACATTTCCTGTTTTAGTTACTCTTGGGACAAGCGCAATAAAAACGCAATTATTAAGAAAATAAAATTGAATTATTGTTTATTTAGATTTTAGAATAAGATACTCTTTGTACCTAACAAAGAGTATCTTATTCTAAAATCTAAATAAAGAAAAAAAATGAACTTAAATCTAGGGTAACTTGTTTATACAATCAATGTGATTTCTGCCATAGTCAATTGTCTTCAGACTGGTCATAAAGTCTGAATCGGGATATACTGTGCGCGGTGGGATTTTTGAATTTGGTGCGTTTTTTTAAACCAAACTTGCGCAAGCCACCTAAAACTCTTTCGCGGGCCACGCTGTGGCCCGCGGGCCTGGGGTTGAGCAGCCTTGGTGTAGATCTAAATCATAACTGGAACATGAATATTTAATATTAATCCATTGACACAAATAAAGCAATGAATGATATTACTCGTCCAGTAATTCAACAGATCTCGTAAATCGCTACCTTACTTTATCATGAATCATCTTCTCAGAAAAAAACTAATAATCATTTTTTGCGTTTAACCAAAAATGTTGGCAAGTTCCAGGGAAATTCCTTACTGAATTGCAAATATGAATATATATAATATGTCCTTTAGTATTCGATATAAAATTATATTCGTTTATATCATTTAACTTGTTGAGGCCAACCAGCCAGATTAGACTAGGAAGAAATAAAGGTATCCCGAGAAAAGCCCCTTAATTTACAAACGTTTAATTTTAAAAGAATCCACATGATTTCACAATAAATGGTACGGTACGTATAAAATAAAAAATTGGAAAAACAATTTGTGGTTAAGGGACCTCCACTTTTTTGTTGTCCTGACGCCTAAAGACTAATCTGTTTCAATCGCCTAAAGACAAATTCGACCTCATATAAGGGACGCAAACAATCATTTAACTTAAAATTGGCTCCAACATTCACTGCACTCAATCCTTTATATTAATTTTTGGAAAAAATAATAAAACGACTTGCAAATTTGCACTGCAGGACCTTTTTACATAATAGTTGGTTTCTAAGGGATACAAATGCCACAGTAATAATTCAACAACGGTAGGTGAGCATCGGTCGTCCGTCAACGTCGGGCTGCTAATCCACTTAACCAATCCTAAGTTCAGCCGCTGACAATGAAAATTTAGCCAACACTAGTCCGGTATACATAAATTTAACTCCGGCTTTTTGGAATGCAACTGTGCATGAATAAGTTATGCCCATATGTCAACACGCTGAGATTGATCGTATATTTTTTGCCGTCCTTTTTTTCATAGTAGGTTTACTTTTTCAGGTAAGCTCTTGTTTTCTGTATAATTTGTTATGTGTACAATATAGAGTTATCTATCTATCTAAGCCAGATCGAGAAAATAAAAAGCCATCCAAGTTGTTGTCATTACCGTTAATTAATGAAAGTTATAAATCGTAATATAATTAATATGATATTATATTTAGAATTAAATAATTATTTGTTTCTAAGGCAACGGTCACACTCACTGTCTCACTTATACGATTATTCAGTAATGAGATTAACCGACAGAATACTGCATCTGTATCAGAAAATGCTCCCAATTACAACATGTTTTCTAAATTTGCGTTATATCTCGTAGGTCGAGGGTTCGATTCCCGCTTCAAATAAGAACTCTCAATGTAAAATGTGCTCTCTGTTACGATAAGCACCTTATAAGATAATACTATATATATACTAGTACGCAATAGATGATGGGAAAATAGTAGCAAGGAGTGAAATAATAAAATTATACTATTATTTTCATACCGTGTAACCGTGTGGTTTCCAGCTTAGAATAGACCACCCCATGTCTTGCCATGGGTGTCGTAAAAGGCGACTAAGGGACATATGGCTGATGGATGGGCAGCAGCATCTATTAGCTCAACATTTGCACCGATCTTACTGCGATCACCAATCCGTCTGCCAAGCGTGGTGATTATGGCAATATCCCTCTACGATCCTGGCTTGCCAAGGTCTGTTAAGAGGAGGCCCATGTTCAGCAGTGGACGTCAACGGGCTGTTGATGATGATGATTATTTTCATACTATTACATTTTAAATTATATAAACATAATGATACATACTCTAATATATATACATATTATAAATAAATAAAATATAAAAAATATTATATACCTACATATATGTTTCAATATAAATACTAATACATACTCTTGAAAACACCTGATTGTCATAACATCATCTAAAACAATCAAATACCAGGAAACGGACAGCAGTATTTAGCTCTGCGTATGCGTATTCTGCGGTCACCAACCCACCTGCCAAGCTTCGTTCACCCCATTCGAAGGAGGCTTATGTACACTGTACAGAAGTGGACACTATATGGACTAATGATGCTGACGATAAATAACAACACAATATTCCCCTGGCAGCCATTGCGAAATGTTCAACTTATAGAATATGTAGCCTTCATTTGGTTGATTTAAGCTAGGACTTATGCTAAGACTAATGTGTGCATAGTGGAGCTACGATTGCGTGTTCGGAATCAGAATCTGAATAATTTATTTATTCAAATCATCAGTATTTCTGGAGCTCAGAAGCATAAGGTCGGATGTGCCATTATACGCAAAAAACATTCGTCGTATGTGCCTTTATCGTGAACTGGCACTTACGACCAAATACTTCTGAAGATAATAGTATTATATATCCGTCCTTATGCTTCTTAAGTCTAGATTTATATTCCGATATTTAAGATGTGTAAGGAGATACACGCTCGTATACAGAGAGTTATAGCTGACATAGTAAAATATTAATTGAAGAGTTCCTTAATATGGGTTATAGGTACGTGTAAAAACGTTTTGTTTCCTCCTAAAAGCCTTCTAATCCTTAAAAGTACAGGACAGATTTCTATAATTCCTTTAACGTAAGTTAATGGCATTTTCTTGCGAGTAAGACGACTAGTAATTATTTGGACATGGGATCAGTCCGGTAAAAACTGCAGCGCGGTAAAGTCAGTCAAGCACAGACATATCGAAATTTAGAATAACCCCAGTTCTACATAATACTAGCGGTATGCTGTGTGACTTGTCTTCATCATTAATTACCCGACTACGGTACTCAATGTGGTTTTAGCAGTCTATATTTGCTATTACATATTACCTAAGTGTGTACGTTTGAGGGTTCTGGTTTTAGCAGTACATCCATGTTTGCTATAACGTATAACTGTAGGTTTGTTTCACGTCACGTTACCGTACTCATTCAGTTGCGATGAACGAGGTGTCAATCAATTAATGTTCAAGTAACATAAGCAACTGACTACAAAAAGAAGAAATCGATTTTGGCACAGCAAAATATTATATATACAAAATGCTAGTATTTAATTTTAATTTACTTGTATTTAGTGCCTTCAAAGTATGCTCCTTCAGAAACGATACACTTATGTCAACAATAACAAAATCTTCAAAACTTTTTAACGCTTTTTCTAGAATTGAGTTCTGTTCTCGCTGCGATTTCTCTTTTATATCTCCTACCGAACGAAAACGGATGCCACGAAGAGGTAATTTGAGTTAGGAAAAAAGAAAGAACTCGACTGAAACTTAAATATTGTGCAATATTATGACGAAAAATCTATGATTTTTTTTAATACTTTTTATTTACCGGTTATAATTTCGAGTGCACGAGTCCGCGATAATCAAAGATAACAATCAACATGATACTTATTTTTGATCGACTTTTGGTGCGGTTGTCTCGATTTTTGTTCAGTTGGAAGGCACCAGACTCTGTCTCTCTCCGTCTCATCACCACTTGTGACTCGTTCTAGCATGTTCTCAGCAACTCTTATGCGATTGAGTTTTCGTAGGAAAAACAGATCTTTTGGGATGAGCCGCCCGGTAACAGGTTTCATACCCAAGTGATTATTTATAATTGTACGGATAGACACGAAATAGAGTAAAAATTCTGAAGCTATCCCTCTCAAACTTATTTGAATATTTTCAGTCACTATTTCAGTTGCAGACGCAGCCAATATTAAGCTTTGTTACACTGAAAAACACATGTCAGAATCGATTCAGCCTTCTATAACATTTTCAGTGATCAAAATTCTAAATGCGAGGCAAATTAAAACAAAATCTTTCGTCTATATTTTTATGCATTAGGTGTGAAATCTGCAAAGGAGATATGATTTTACTAAAAACGGTATTATATGAAAATAGAAATGCAATCCAAACTCCGCGCCAAAATATGACAAACAATTCTGCCAAGCTAAAAAAAAAGAATTAGGAACTTATGGTTCCACAAATGATCCGTTCCTGACACTTTTATGACTGAATTATATTGTATTTTTTGTTCCTATATAATATTGTTTTCTAAAGCCTAAAGGCAGGATACAGTTGTTTTACTTATTTGGTTGTTATGCATACATATAATATAGGTACTTAAAACTCTTAGCTAACGCCTGCATAAAAAGTAATACCAAGTTTTAATCAGGCACATGGTCCCTAAAACGTGTTACATTTCAAATCAATCAAGCATGAGTTTTAACGGGACGAACAAACAGCAATGCATTTATCTTTTTATACATATAGATTTATTTCAGGCTTAACTGTCCGTCACGCTCATTCAATTTAATTAACTGCACACTGCAACTTAATAGTATATTTCAAAATTGAGATTAATAAAATTCGACCACCGACATTATAGTATAAGGTAAACTTTTCCATAAAGTGTTCAGTACATTAAAAATGCAGCTTAATAGTTAAATAAAATGCTGAAGGTACCTTAATCCGTAAACCTATCTTAGGAAATTAAACCAAAATAAAACAAAAGGTGTAATTTAAATGAGTTTTATGTAATTCAAAGCCAATAAAATGATGATTACAATATTCTTTGTTTAAATTATAAATGCTAAATATCGAACTAAGTGAAAAAAAACTTTTTAAATAGGGACACTTGCAAAATTCATTTATTCAGACACAGCGCGCCGTTGCAACTCGAATATCGCAATATGAACGCATTTTAATAGCAATCAATTTACCTATTCACACTGTAATAACATCTTAGCATGCAGATGAAGACTTTTTTCGCGAATTAATATAATATGCAACGAGGCAACACTTTTAAAGCTGGCCTTAGAACTTTGTTAAAACAAACCTAAAAAAGTTTCTCATAAACGTACGTCAGAGAGTTTTTACTTTTCCAGGAAAGTTGATCATGAGCATCTGTTTTCTTGTGCGTTTGCAGCGATGTAATCGTGATAGTAAAACGCACATGTTTGACAAAAACGTGGTATATAAGAGCTCTGGATTCTGTAAAAATATACCCATACATCTGACGTTATTGTTTAAATGTAATCTGTGCCATATCAATAGAACATTGTTTGATGAGATTTGTTTGTGTGTGGCCTATGTCAAGCAATGGTCGTTATACACGCTGAGAATGACGAAGGTTTTATATTTTGATTTCATTAGATTGTTGGATATAAAAAAAAATGTATTTATATATTCTTTTATGCTTATTTAATTGTTTGCTATTTCTAATAAACACAAAAACGATACATAGTAATTCAAAATATCTTTCACAATTAGAAATTAACGTTATCTTGGATAGGAACGTAGGCTTATTTAACGAAAAAACCAACACAGGACCGAGAGCTAAGGGGATAAAACGGCGGGGGAAGGCTTATCTTCTATAAATTGAAAACGATTTATTTTTGTCAAGATCTAGAGTCTATTTTTCTGTATAACCTTATTATATCTAGTTGAGGTCATCTTTACACCACCTTCATATGATATTTTCAGTTCTAGTTTGTGTTTGTTTGTAGTGTTATCCAACCCATGTCATGAAAAATGATGTCCCGAAAATATTTCGCACCAAAAGCGACGATGAAATGTTTTGTGAATGATTTACCGATGCAAAAAACTAGTTTTTAAATTCGGATAAGCTGTAATCTAAAAATATGAATCATATAACTTATCCATCACGGAAATCGTATTCAACTTTTTATCTTACACTTTAGTTTCATGATCCATTAATGCCACTTAGTAGAGGGCAAAATGCCAACATTTTACTTGCGTAGGTACTTTTCTAACCAAACGTCTTGTGCCGCAAGGGAATGTTTACAACAATAATTTTGGCAATAATAATTATATATGTATGCCTACAAAGTTCCGGAATACCAATATTAATATTTATAAAGTACCTTTTGTCATTCTGTTTCTATTTGTCGGTGTCTGGTTCAAGTGAATATATTATTATCACCCAATTACGACAAAACAGAAGGGAGAATTATGATTTCACAATCGTTAATTATGTAAATTGGTATGTGAGGTAAACGCTCCCCTCTTTGAGTAAATTAATTATCATATGCCAACAGATGTAATCGAATTGAACACCGTATAAGTAGTGTTATATAACAAAAATACAATATAATACAATGAATATTGTTCTTTTGATAATAGAAAAGTTTATTTAATATCCATTATAGTAAAGGTATGATTTTTTTCCGTACGGACACATATCGTTAGCCACGAGGCTTTTGCTACTTCTCCGTACATAAAGGCGAGTAAAGCTCCAGCCTACATAAAATAGCTAGGTATGAAATAACTGAGAATTATATGGAACGACAAGAAGACTTTCCGGAATTGCAATAAGCTCAAATTTTCCCGGATATGGCCTAGTTTTGTGCTTTAACCTCCGGACACAATATAAGACGTACCCGGGCCTTTAAACTTAATAACCGCAGTGTCCTTGTTAGGTGGTTTTATTTTCATTTAAAATCTCTACGCCAAGTAAAAAACTTTTAATATAAATTGTAAAACTTTCTTGCTTGACGTTACTTGACGTAGAACTTTTGAATCTAGCTGTTTTAAAAATATATTTTAATAAACCCTTATAAAAATGACTGAAACTATGTTTTTAATTTCATGTGATTTGTTTGTCTTATTAAATCATGCATAATTAATATCTTATTGATTGACGAGTTAATTCAGGAATATTATTCATGTGTTATTGATTTAACAGGGAATTAGGGGAATAAACTTGATACTCATAATTGGGGGCTAAGACTTATCATCACTGTGATAAAGGGCAAAACTAAACATAAATAAATATAAACTAACTAGGTTTCCACATACTTCATTGGGGTAAGTCACTATCGAGACCGGGCATGAGTGTGTCGAGTTGGTGAAACTCGGAATTAGGATCACTTATTATTTCGTCATCTGGACATACCGATATTTATATGTGTGTTCACTTAGTGAAACTTAAATTTAAGCTTTACTTATTACTTACTTACTTTTAATTTAGCTTACCATCATTGGGCCATTCAACTCAACTCTAAGAAAAAAGCCCAATTATTATAATTTAATTTAATCGTTTTTGAGAAATTTACACTTTTTTTCAAGACCGAGATATGTAGGTATGTAGCCACGGGCATAGAGGGTTCTAGCCTTATTACAAACTAAGTAACTCAAACTTCGGGGGTTAGTAAGTCTATCTGTCTTCCCGTCGACTGATTATTTGATACAAAAGCATCAGTTCAAGGTTAGAATATCTATTCAATTTGTAAAAGTTAGAAAGATCCTTTTTTCAATTAGGAAATAATTTGCTGTTCATCGATCGCCTAGAAATCTTAATAAGTCCTAATCATTACTGTAATAAAATTTATTTAGTTAGCATTTATTCGTGGCTTTGATCTTGTTGATAGTCTGTCACAAAATGTTGAAAATAGTTTAAAGTAATAAAGACTACTAAAACCTTTTTTTTTGTACTTCTGAAAGCCAGCATGCTAAATTTATTCATTTCAAATGTTCTTCACAGCTAACAACAATTAGGTACATTTGGAATTAAAGACTAATCAATCTTAAACGATCAAGTAGGTACGTTTCCCGAAGTATTTACTTTACAGCAGATATTCATTGCCATTTAATGGGGCAATACTAACAGCATTGTGGGAAAATTGACCATTTGTTAATGTTTAGACCAGTATTTTATAGGTAAGTTTCTAAATATTATCAATTAACCAATTACGACGTATACACAACATTATTAGCTGAGAGTAGAAAAATAAGAGTTAAAATGTATTAATAAATTATTATGACTCTTAAGCAAAGAAAGTAACGAAGTCACTACCAATTTTTTTATAAATAATATATCGTACCTACATAATATTAATTTATAAATGAATGTATGACATATTATGTACGATATGACATCTATGCAGATTTAGCAAGTTACCATTTTCGTTAATGCAACTGTAATGAAGCTAATCTAATAATAATTAGTACAACCCCATTAACTTACTACGGATCATGGATAATGCATCATCGCTCTAATAAATTAAAGCAATATTATGATCTAATACATTTGTGCAATAATCATTATTGTAAAATAGTAGGTTTTCTGATTTTAAAAAAGATATAAGTATATTATTTTCAGACTACCATCGCATTGTTAAATATTAAAATGACAAAATAATAAAAAATAACTCGTTAACTATATCTCGTTCAAATAACAAACCTATAGTGATTGGTCACATAAATGGGTATAAAATATCAGTGTTAGTCTTTTTTTTTAAGTTTACCGATTTCCTTTCTTTTTTGGTTAAGTCGTTTCACCAAACAAAAATTGGTAAATTCCAAATTGAGACAAAAAATCCTTTTGTAAACACGAGTAGGTATGTCTAGATTTCAAAAACATATGTATTATTTTTAAACTACTCATCGCATTGTTAAATATAAAAATTACTAAATAATTAAAAATACCTTTTTAACTATATCCCGCTCAAATAACAAACTTATAGAGATTGGTCACCGTATATTTTAGACACAAATAAGTGTTAAAATCAGCATTACTCAATTTTCCTTTTAATTTTAGCAATTTCCTTTCTTTTTTTGGTTCAGTCGTTTAACCAAATACAAATTAGTAAATTCCAAATTTAGAGCAAAAATACTTTTGTAAATTGACGGTTCGGTAACATGAAACAACAAATAAACTTGGAATGTTAGATACAAAATTATATTTTATTTATTTATTTACACACACCAAATTAACATAGTTTCAATACACAAGATCTTAGCTTAATTATTTAAACATAGCATATAAAATGTGATGTCTTCACTAGTATTGCTCCTGTGTGATATTATAGGTTATTTTTAACATTATGGTTCCGTACCTCCTGAACTAGTGGAAACTCTCTATCTCAGGAGATAGCTGTTCATCAGTGCTAATAATATCCTACGTGATAAGGTTTGAAGATGGTGTAATTACGTGTATTAATATATAATTATTGCATGTGTCGACTTTTTTATATTTATTTAAGTCGTAAAGGAAAAGATGACCATACTTTTATCTAGCGCTAAGCTAAGACATCGTTATATAGAATAGATAATGTTACATACATCTTCCTATTTATAGGTGTTAAAAATATGTTATGAAGACTAGAGCCGAGTTAAAATACAGAATCGATCTAGACCCCGGATTCTCCAGTTATCTCCAGGATTACACGACAGACAGAAAAAAAATAAAAATCAGACCTAAATATATTACGTACTCGCCTAAAGCGTTAATGGATAGTCGTTAGTCGCTGGTAGTTAGATATTTTGTACATACATAAGTAATGTCGTATTTGCGAAGCTTTACATATTGTTGTAGGATTGAAAAAAACATCCCAAATGATTATTTCAATCCTTCGATTTAAAATATCTAAGGAATATATTTTAAAAATTGACAAAAATAATCTGTACAAAATTAAATTTATACTGCTGATATTTTTTAAATCACACGTAATTTCAATCCCTTTGTTTAATCAATTTAATGTTATTAAATAACAATGTAATAAATAAAAATGATACACTACGTTTTTATTTATTAAATTAATAATACTACAAAATAAGTATAGGTAATTGTTTTTTACCACGTAATCTAAAAAAAAAATTAAAGTACCTACCTTCCTACTTGACTTCATTTATGATATCAGCAACAATAATTAAATTGACTTATTACATTTTCATTTGATAGAATCTTTGACAGTAGGTACAATAAATGAATGAAACGAGATTAATATAAAATATACCTACCTAAACGTAATTTTAATATTTTGCTTCTATATTCAATTTATGACACGATTCAGACATAAAGGTTTTTTGGGTAACATTATTGAAAACAGGTAACAGAAATACATTTATAAGTTTACTTATTTCGGAATTACGATGTTATTACGGATTGTAGCAGTAAAATATAACCCAATCAGTATTAACATTGTTCCTTTGTTTACTAGGACAAACTTGAAGAAAATACTGAATAGATGTGAAATAAAATATACACCATTAGAAATATATTACTTAATTAAGTAGTAGTAACATAAACGGTACACTATTCATAATCGGTGGAGGCGATTTGGTCTAAAAAAATATTTGTATATACTATATATGTATAATAAAAAGACAATTCCATATCTCAGCCAATAACCGCCAGGCATTGGTTTTGTTAATCTAATTGAAAAATGCCGACGCGGCAGATTGTATAAAACTAAAGCTCGTTACGAAAAATAACTAAAATAACTAGTATGCTTAGGCCCCAACATTGAGATAAAGACAAATAGCCTCCGAATCATACGGTCCCATAACTTCGGGGGTTTTGGTTTCAACCCTTACGATTTACAGCCTATCCAGTACGTTCCGAAAGTCAATAAATGCTCCATTCCTTCGACCGTTAAAGTTCAATTAACCTATCCTATGGACCGTGGAATGAAATATAAAAATGAAACCATCGCCAGCTGTCGTAAATCCGCCTCATAAGTATTTTATGTTAGCACTTCCATTAGGTTAACGGTGGTACGGATTAAATTGAGGATTTAAGTTATTATACAATGTTTTATATAAAATGTATAAGAAAAAATATAATCTTGTAAAAAAATATTACTTTAGTATCATAATGTTAACAACATTGTTTAAATAAAATAAAAAAACTTGTACGGGTGTAGCGCCTCGTCAGTCACATTTCAATAGTTTATTTAGCGACTGGCGACTCCGGTGTGATAAATAATTTACAATATACTTTCCCACTATTGGTAATTTTAATATATTTTGATCCATCAGACTATTAAAAACATAATAAAACTAAATGCACGTCCTTTACATCAAAGAATCCAGCAGCGAAATTTTAAGTAAATTATAAGGTAAAATTTTCAGATGAATTCATCTCCGGGGAACAAAAATATAATATTGTTGCTGTAAGCCAATCTCACGTTATTTGCACATTTGTAAGTCATTTTATTATGACAAGATTCCCTCGTGGCCTAACAGACAAATCCCTTATACTTATTACAATTATGTTGCAGTAAAGCCGCAGTGTTGGCAAATCTTAGGCAATTTCTTTTTAAAATATGAAAGAAGACAGAGTTTCACGTAATAAATTCAATGTTGGTATCAAAAATAGAACAAATATAACCACAAACACAATGACGGTGGATTCTTGTACGGTAACTAGACAAAATTTAGGTGTGAAATTTTGCATTTTCCACCAATGAGTTTCTGCGTGGATTACCTAGTTCTGTACTTATACTCGAGGTATGTATAAAGCCATCTTTTGGATATCTAATAAATCGCTGAACATTACGAATTGCCCTTAAAAATCTATCGAGAGTGAACCTTTTCAGAAAATATCTAAACTACATAGCGTAGATATTTTCTAAAAAGTTAATCTAATGATTTGTCCTTCGATCCTTAGATCCCCGACTAGAAGACGTAATTAGTATTCAAATTCAAATTCAATTTTTCTTTTTAGTACAAGTATTGGTCCTCGTATAATCGCGTTAAATTTGTATGCTTGCATACTAAACAAGCAAACGTAATAATAAGTAAAGGAATACAATAAAAATGTTTGAAATTATGCATATAAGTTAAACAATTATTTTATTGATACATAACTATTTACCCTATTAACATTTATAAGGCATTAACACCTACATACGATGGCTGCTACTACTGCTGAAGCAGAAATAAAACTTCCATTATAATACCTTTTTTTATTTAATACAGTCAACTTAATTTTTTTTTTTAATTCTTATAAACTTATAGCATACAGAAAACTTGAAACTTTATTGTATTTTAATATATTATAAAAATAATAAAGTAACAACCAACTTGCGTCGCCTACTTCTTTAGAAGCGGATTTAAGTGACGTTAATCAGGCTTATTTACCCTCTTTTAGTGACATAAAAAAATGGCTTCTTTTGTCTGAAGATCTACAATCTTCTTTTGATGAAACGTCTTAACAAATCAAGATAATCCGAGTAATAACACAAAAAAATTCAATTATAATTCAAATATCATTATTTAATTTATCTTTTAGGTCAATTTCGAAAAGTATTTTTTGTGATAGGTAATTAACTAACTAAAACAGTTAAAACTAATTTCATCATCAACAAAACGAATTTACTTTGGTATATTTTATAGTAAACTCAAGAAATATCCCAATAATAAGGAAACATTAAAATTAAATAATAATTTATAACTTACTTAATAACTGTTCATCATGGTTCATATGATTTATCCAAAAGTTTCTTGGCATATCTTGTCCTAATAACCACGGACAGAACGAACGTAAATAAAAAAATAGCGACCAACTACTTTTTATTTATATCAATTATCAATCTTAGCTTTGTCATCTTCTAGTGTATAATTTTCGGCATCATTATATCAACCAATAGATTTTCCCACAACGAAAGTCAATATAATTTACTTTTCGATTCGATTTATTTGACGCTTTCGACTGTGTGTAGGCTTTTAAGAAATTTAATATGTATCCTATCAATGTTGTTCCATGGCTTTGGGCAGTATTGGTCGTTTATATTTGGGTTTTATTTTTTGTTTTTAGATTCACAGATATTAGAGATCCAACTAACTTCTATCGTTTTACGTTTTTGCGAGCAATATTTGTAAGCGGAAACGTTTTTTCCTAATCGTATATCGTCGGTATCCATTAACTGTTGAAACTATACCAACAAGGTACAAAAATTGGAAAATAGACAGTTGGATCTCAATTATTTATTTGGATAAGGATGAGTTCCATATTTATAAAAACATCTTTGCAAATAAGGCAAATTTATATCTTGAATTTTTAATTTTAGAACAAATTTGGTTAGCATAAATCGGATCAGTAGTTACTGAATAATACGAATTCTTCAGATTTATAATCTATATAAGTACATAAGGCTGGAGCGATTTCGCTAATTCTATTTTGTTGTGTTTGTGCAGAAGAAGGTACTTATGATTGAAAAAATTAAGAAAATTGGAAAATCTGATTATTTAAGAATACTTAACCATATTAAATTTTGTGATGTAACCTTAGCGCTTTTGACAATATTAAACTTATGGCGTTTGATAAAACATTGACAAAATATCGTCAAAGAAGATGTAAAAAACCTGAATTTGTTAGTGCACATCACGTTTTGTTCATAGCTATCATGCCTTATATTAGGAGTTAGTTAAATATAGAGTATTAGTTAAGACTGGACAACGTATGTCGGGTCAGCTAGTATTAGTATAGATATTATAATATGTGTTAGAAGAGTACCTAAAGTAAAGTTGTAGGAGAGAAGGTTAAAAATTCTAACTACTGTATTTTCGGATATCCCAGGCATTCCCACGATAAAAATTACAAGTCTTCGGCTCCCGCTATTGTTTGTAACTAGTGTATTTAATATTTAAAATTATAGATAGGGGCAAAATAAGGAGTTTTATATTAAGAAAACCACCCGCTTGGCAAAAAAATAACTGTTACTTCTATACAGTCGTAATTAAAGGTAAAACCTCTTAAATAAGAGTCAAATGACAGTACCAAACTGCTTCATGTAATCAGCGTCATACATAATAAATATGATGGTCCTATCTCGATAACTCTAATAATAAAGCAAACATTCTATCCCGATACCTAATAGGACAATAAATAAAAAATCTAATAATATCCTGACAAAGTCCCCATTATCACTGTCACGTAACTTCCCACCAACTGCTGACAACTCTGTTCTTCGTCTCCTGAGTATTTATTCGACACCATCCAATATAGATAATAAATGAGATAAAAGTAATTTACTAGCATTTACTTCAAAAAAAGCATTTCATGACGGAACATTTTGTGATATCTTCTCATTGTAGCTACCTTGTACTGCTATTAGTTTTTCTGTATAGTTAATATTGGTGTATCAAGGCATAAGCAACTTAGCTTTCTAGCTTTCTTTCCGCAATTTCACCCGCGTAACTTCTTGTTAGAACTTAATTATTGTAGCGTTTTATTAATGAAAGAAGTTATTAAATTGATTTGATAGTTCCGGAGCTGATTCAAGGCAAACAAACATATTTTTAAATCTTGTCCTCTTTATAATATTACCATAGACGTCAGTATAATTATTATAACGAAGCAACCAAATCCTACTTGTTAAAAAATACATTTGTAGCCTGGACATCGGCTCAAAGCGATCACTGGAGAGAGGATGTAAAGAATTACTGACTTATAGTTTATTTTTGACTTGGAGTTTTGTGTAATTGTCGCTCTACGTTACAGTTCGTAGGCCTCTTCGTCCTCAGGTCTGCGAGAGCATCGTAAAATTTCTAAAGGTTGCGAGGGACACTCTAAACTCTTTTAAGCGTCATATAAAATCTTACGTACAATATTATTCAAACGCCTTAAAACATAATTCAAAACTTATACGTGTATTTATTAAACTTGTCTGAAGTGTAGTGTCGTAAACAACAAACATCTTGTATGAGGTGTCGTCACATTTAATGTAGGTTACAGAATAGTTCCGTTTTACTTCCGGACTTACGACCTGCCGCCAACTTGTGTAGTATGTCGCCTAGTTCTAGCATACAAAAGACACATGTCATATAGAGACATGTACATCTTACGACCTTTATTTAATATTGTAGCAGAAGAAAATTTTTGTTTTAAAAGAGACTCGTAGTGTTGCTACTTTCTTCGAATTTAAATATTTGTAATTTAAAATAGTGCCGATAATTTACATAGAAAGTATACGTACTAACCATAGTATAGTGTAAATAACATATTATTAAAGAATACATTATTAGCAATTTAAATATTATTAAAGAATACATTATTAACAAGTTTTCATTATAACAATAACTATACTAACAACGCATCGCGATCTAACGAGTTTTGCATTCGCGTCAGCTTGTTCGTCCATCCTACATTTTTTAGTGTTAGGTTTTGCAGCTTATATCCTAATTTAAGCTTTATTTTTACTCGATGTTACAAAATAGTCAACATTTTTCTTACTTTAGTATTTTAGCCACTCCGTATTTTTAAGTAGTAGCTTTTTATTTAAATCAATCTGTAACAAAAATACAAGCATAAATACTTTCACATTTACATATAATGTATCCTGGTAATCCTAAAAGAAACACTGTACACAATTCCATTCTAAGTAAGTTCTCAGTTTCCCACGAATAAAAAACCTCAGATGTTTACATATGAAAATGAAGGAATAACTCTACCAAAGCCTTAAGTTAGGAATAATGCAAATTCACCAACCGGCCGCTCCAAAAGCACCTATCTAATTTGAATTGTAGATTATTACAAATAAGTTTATAAAATGGCCACTCTAGGGTCGTTAATGGAGTTGAATCAGAGTTACCTTAAAGGATCTTTAGCTGGAGTTGTTACTTAATCATTAAAGAGAGATTTGTATATTTGACTTTGTATATTACAAAACACAAATTGATGACTTACCTGATTAATTATATATTTACTTATCAACAATATATATATATATATATATATATATATATATATTTTGGAATCCCTTATTAACCATGTAATCTCTTGTCGATGGATATACATTTTTACTTATGTAATAAAATCTGATATTGAATTAGTTTATAATAAAGAGATTGTGATGTGAGCTATTCAGATATACAGAAGGGTGACTATCCTAGAACCTAATGACAATAGCAAAACTGTGACCACCGAGGGAATCCCCCCCCCCGTGCGTTTTACTTAACTATGTAGTATAAGATGGCACTTTATTATTTTTACTGGAGTACTTTGCTAAATTCATAAAAGGAAAAAGCGTCACAAACTAAAATGTATTGTATCCAACCAATATTGAGTTCGTGATGCCTTGAGCAATAGGCCTTGAGCATCAAATTTTATTATTATACAACTAATAATGTTATACGAGGTATAACTAATAATATATTTGTAATTTATTACGGTAACTGCGCTTTTGAGAAGGGCCAATTTGACCGAACGGGCTGATGATAATGACAACTATATGTAAACATCTATACATTATCATATTCTAGGAACTATGTGAATACAAATACAAAACTTTAACAGAATTTTAAACTTACATAGTGTAAAAGTAGTCACAAGCAAAAAAGCCAAGCTTCAAACTGAAACATTCTTTTACTTTATGCAACTTTTTGAAGTACTTATATGGCTAAGTTTTATATCCTTAACGAATTAAAAATTCCCAAGTGCAGTTTTTAAAATCCTTTGAAAGCCGGCAATTAATTTTTTCGTTCGTCCCCATCTCTCAGAAAGTTGGGAAGAAAGTTGGCTCAAACCTTTTTTTACTTGATTTTCGTCGTTTCGTCTTTCTTATTTAAAGAAATTACAATTTTTGTCGGTGGAGAGCTTAACTTAGTTATAACACGCGGAAATGTTATTCATAATGCGTTAGTTAGTTTAAGTTTTAAGAGTAGTCCAGAAAAAAGACCTGAAATTCAAATTACTATTACCAAACATAATACTTTACTATTAAAGTTAAGTAATATGTTTGGTAACAAAAAACTAATGATTATTATTCAATCATTCTTTCAATTACAACCTTGAAGTAATTGAAAGAATGATTACACTACTAACAATAAATTATTCAACGAACACAATGACGCAAACACAAAAATTGCAGTTTAAAATGAATTAAATCAATTACAACAGTCAATTTTCTAAAAAACATTTACCCGCCATGCCTTGTAGTTTACAATTACTACAATTTAGAAAGACCACCACATGTCTTCCCATGGTTATCGTAAAAGGTGACTAAGGGACATACAGCTAATGGATTGGCAGCAGCATCTATCTCTAGCACAAGGTTACTCACCATCTTATCACTATGTCAAAACTCTCCCTCGGAAGGATGTCTACGTTCAGCAATAGGTTTTATATGGGCTGTTAAATTGATATGGGTCTTATTAGGTAAAAAAATTAACATGATAAATACTATCGGTAGCTAATAATGTAAATATATCCCCAAATAATTAATGAATACCTATGTATAAGAATGCTCAACCACAACCGCTAAGTTTTTAAAAAATGTGTAAAAGAGCCAACAATTTATTTAAAACCCTTCATTAAGGAAACAATCAAGGTTGAGGTCATTGCATGAAAACATATTATAAAATACATTCAAAGCAAATTCCGGTTTCCAACTCGTATGTAGGTATGTTTACTAATATTCTTAAGAGACATGATTTATATTTTTGGTTTGGCGGATATTTCTAACAACCCCACTATTTCCCAGAGCAACTTGTCCAATTCCTCTTCCAGTTCTACGATTTTCTTGACTGTTCTCAAAGTACGTGTGTTGTATGTTACTTAGCCCAGTTGTCGCGTATTGTGGTACCCAAATCAGTTCCTGAAATTTTTAACACCCATCACTCCGCCGTTACCATGGCCAGGAGTAGCAGTTCGGCCTGGGCTTAGGGGCCTATGCTGGTATATGTGTAACATGAGGAGTGTGTTTGTCATATTATTTTAATTTTTTGCAGGCTAAAATGTAGTATTCAACTAAAATTAATAAAAAATATTTATATAGACCTAATTACAGGCACTTGTAAATAGTCAAAATATTTTTAAAGAATTACTAACCTAATTATTATACATGACTATCTCCTGTTCGTGGGATGGCCTATATTTTGGAAGCTTGTATATAGACAGCTCAAGACACCAAAATCAAGCATAATTTAAACAATGTTAAAAAATCAAGTTCAATTAATTTGAACTCGGTCTTGTAGGTATTTACTGTTTATGTAATGAACTTCGGTTGTTGTACTACTTTGTTATAAAGTCATAATTATTCCACGCGGTCGAGCATATAATTAGATAACTATTCTATTTTTTTCTTGGTACATTAATAAATGAATGTCAAATAAATTTGTACGACAGTTTCACCTACATAATTACCAAAGGTGTCACCGTATTTGACTTTTCTCTATTTATTTCTTAAGAAAAAGAAACACAGAAGCTGCCCTCTAGTAGTTTGTTTAGTTTACCTATCGTTTTTTTTATATATTTAAGTATATCAATTTAATAAAGTTAAAGCCCAGCTTTATTTATTTAATGTTCTCCTCACAATATCTGACTTATAAGGTTCAGACCTGTTTTTTTATAATAACAACTTACATTTTATACCTAAAGAACAACTAAACAGGTTTGAACATGGTCTTTAATATGTGAGAGACTTTTGTATGAGTGAGGCATGGGAATTCCTGTTTTTTTTCGCATTACTTATACATAAAGTACGTGAAATACGGTTACAGTTTACCACTTTATTATGTTTACACTAAATGCAATGGATGAAAATCTAAAAGAAAAACGCTGCTGGCAATAATAGGCTGGCAGCAATAGTGTACATGAAGATAAAAAGTTTTTTACAAGTATTATTCGAATAAGTTCAAGACCCATCAGAAGTATGACTTTTCCGAACGTTCATGCTTGTTATGATTACAAACATCTACGGATTTGCATGTGCATTCAAAAAGGACAAAAATATTTGATATTTACTTATCTCTGCGACAAATATTTACTGGGATCCGAAACGAAAAATACCAAGGTAGAATTAAATGGAAATTTATCATAAGAACAGTATGCGTTAATTTGTTAGATAGTTTGCTTATAGTCCGGTAGATTATTGTATGAGTAAATCTGTAGTTAATGCATGACAATTAACAGGACTAAGCTTACATCTTAATCACAAAATACTTGACCAGCTTTTGCCCGGGAGTTTTGTATTTCTAGACCTAAATTTTGAACCACTATTCATCGCATTATTTAATGGGTTAAATTGAAAAAAAAACTTGCTTTGGCCCAGTTTTAGGCAGTAGATAAGTCTGAATCAATTTAGGTTGTGCGTTAATTATAAGTCACTCATTTTCGTTTTTGTCAGATGAACATATTTGGCTTTTGCTACTTCACTGGGCATATATGCCAGCATGGTTCAAGCTTTATTACAGCCAGATTGGACTGACTCTAATTCTATATAGAGTTCTATAAAGGTCTATGAATAAAATCGATTTTACTATTACAATTCCAAAAAACTAAATGGAATACAAGTGAAGACTTGGTAGACATAATTAATATACAAATATATTATTTTTAAATCCGTTTAGAAAATCACGGTTACGCAAAACTGTGTTGTTTCACTCGACAAAAGATATCAAGGTCCTTTTTTGTGTAAGACAAAAAGTTTTGCGAGGTTATTCATAGTCTTCAAGTATTGAAATCTATTATGTTTATGACACTATTCGACTTATTACTAAATGCATAAGCATTATACACTAAGTATGCGAACCTTAAGCAACAACTTTTTTTTTGTCCGGTGGTAAATGCATTTTCGCATCCTTTCCGCCGCTACAGCGGTCCAGCGCCGGCGAAGGGGTATGTAGGACTCGCCTCTCCATATCGTGGTATGTGGGGACGCCACCCACACCTAAATAAAATTGTTCTTAGAAGTAACGTCACATAGAATTTTAATGTGCTGTACCTTCTTCATTTTTTGTTTACGGAATGAAAAATAACACGAGTCCAATAATTATTGATTATGTAATTTATAAACCTACTGTGGAACGTAACAATTTTCGCGATTAATATTTTTAGTAACTAACTGCTACCCGCGACATCTTACGCGGACGCTTAAATAAGGATTGTATAAGCTGTCTTACACTGAAAGTCCGTTGTTACTCAATCAAGTCAAAATAACTAAAAGGTTCCAATGAAATTCAGCTTTCAAACATGTAACTAAAACTTGTCAAGAGTTTCTACTACATATATTTATTAATTGTATAAATTCAGCAATACAACTCGATCAAAACCGCAGATGCGACAAGTACATAAACGAAAAAATATAAACTAATACATCATTTATCTAATACATTCACAATCATTGGAACTCAAAGTATCTAAAGGACACAGCAACGCATTCCTTAATTGTCAACACTGCAAAACGATGCGTTAACAAAAGGAAACTTGTAATTAATAGAATGTATTAAAGAAGTTGTAATGTGATCGACATTTAATGACGTAGTTGATACTGTGTGCGCGCGCGCACCCAGTCAGAGTTAACCCGCGACCGTCAATGGCCGTGACGGCGCGGCGGTAAACAGTTCCCACTTTAACTCCTTATTCAGTAATTAGTAGCATATATATTAATAAGTTAAATTTTTATTAATTATATTTAAAAGTATATAAACGACATAAAGTGTTTATCAGTGTGGTGTCTTGGATAATCAACAAGTGCTGCGCAGTCATTTTGTGTTCGAAAATTTATAATATAGGTATCTAATCATTTTTGATTGACTGTTGTTATCGTTATTTGTTTATCTGTAAAATACCGCGTGTGTAAATGAATGTTTCCTTTTATTGCATTTTGTGGTTATTTATAAGTATTCATGCTAATGTAGGCATTGACTGTTCGTATATTTATTTTCCTTCTACTGGATAAACTAATACCTATGTATAAAACTATTTTGTAAATATGGGAAAGATTATACATAATTATAATGGTTTGTATTTAGTGCATGATATTATAATAAATATTGATTTCAATTGATAAAAATAATAACGACGGATAAATAGCAAATTTTAATGACTTATTGCGCTAAGCGACGTCTTGGACGATATTGCATTATATATTGTAAGTTATAGCCTCATAAGGTATATTATTCAATGTCGCTCAAGGCGTCCCGTCGATTTAATCAATTAGCCTTTTATCCGTCAATATAGTTGTTATAGTAGTTCAGGCCCTGCAACCTGAGAAAAAAGGAGACGATCTATTGATAGAAATTGATTAATTATAAAACATAATAAATCGATATAACTGTAAAACATAAAAGTTAATTCGATATTTTTAAACTTTGTAATTCTGATAAGGCATACCTTGAAGCAATTAAGCATGTTCCTCATATTCAAATTCCCAATTAACGTATATATAAAAAACAATTATCGCGATTACTTTTTTCGTGACTTTTACGCACTTTGCGTATAATAATAATAATGATCCTTCAAGGATTGAATGTTTTAGTTTATTTATATACGGAAAGTTGTGTGGTTGAACCGGTTTAAAGTAACTTATGTTATTGTGAATTTCGTGAACCTACATAGCTTATGTTAAAGGAGCGCATGTGATGTTTACAGAAAGGTATTAATCCATATTTAATTTCAGTACTTGGTAACTGCGACCCTAAACGATTGTTTCTTATAAAAATAAGCTTCGTTTGTTTTTCGTCAGTTTTGCCGGAACGCTATAATCTGGACATCTTTAAAACTAAAGTGAACAGACACTTTCTAGGCAAGCGTGTATCATCTTAGGCCTTATCTTCGCCTTCCATCAAGCAAGATTATGGTAAAACGTAAGCCTAAATATAATAAAAAAAAAAACAAAAAAAACTTGCACTGTGATTATAATAATCCGATCTTTTTTAGCTTTCAACTTGCATTCGCGAGACCAATAATTTCTCTAAGGTATTTTGCATGGATAGTATGTTAGAGACTGGCTGGATAACTATTTTTGGACAAAAACGTGTTTTTTTTTTATTTTTTCGTTTTTTTATTGTTCCGTAGTCTAAAAGGAACCCTTATAGTTTCGTCATATCCGTCCGTCTGTCCGTCCGGGCTCGTACTCCGCCGTTACTGCACTGATTGTCACAAAAATTGGTGGAGAGATGTATACCTAATTACCTACTAAAGATCCAAAACTTTGTTTTTAAAATTATGGAAAAATTAGTTTTCCCATACAACGAAAAGTGAATTCAAAAAATTTAATTCGACTAACCCCATCGTGTAGGGTATCAAAAGTGTAGGAAATGCAACAAAAACTGCCTTGGAACTATGTAGATCAAACCCCCCAGTCGCGAAATAACCTAATACAAAGTTAAAATTATAGCGCCCCCTCCCCTTAACTTTTGTTAGTTCTTTCAACTAAAACTATAGCGGACTCGGTATCATAGATAGTTATTTTTATACAACTCGTCCAACTTATGTAGTTACAGTCGTCCTAACAAAATGTATGGAGTCGACTGCAAAATGAAATTTAACTTTATTAATTTAAAAATAGGCATATTAAGAGTTCCGTAGTCATGACTATCTAGACTACGGAACCCTTTCATGTGCGTGCCCGACACGCTCTTGGCCGGTTTTGTATGATAGCCGCTAGGTTAATTAAACCCTGTGTCGCGGGGGACTTACAAACACATCATTCACGGATAAAAGCACACCCAGACTGAGAACAATTATTCGTTGTTCACACAAATAATTGTCAAATCGAAAAAAAACTCAAAAGCCACTATGCAACCTGTGCAGTCAATTTTTTACTGCCATCAGTTGAATAATTACATTTTGTAACATTTGTACTTACGTATAAAAATATTAGTTAATCGACTAAATATAATATTTTCTTATTTTCCATCCTACTAATATTATAAATGAGGAAGTTTGTATGTTTGTTACTCTTTCACACAAAAACTACTGAACGGATTCATTAAATTTTTCGGATTTTTTCCTCTATGTGTGCTATAAAACTTGCTTCATGCCAAATTCCAAGATGCTAGGTCGACTGAAGTACACTTTAGGTTTTGATTCCTTTGCGAGTAGTTGTGAGTTACAAAATATGAGGCTTTAATTGCTGTATCTTTGGATTGCATTGACATAGAAGTTTGAGTTTGTTACAGCCTAAAGGTTCAATTTAAAACCTCTTCACGTTCATGAGGAAAGGGGTAGTAAGTTTAAAATTATAAAAAATATTTTTTTAATATGATGTAACGAAAATTGTATGGGTTTCGCAATTTTTCAAGATACTGAGTTCACGGGAAGTACCCTGTAGATTTTGATTCCCTTGTCAGTGTCGAAAATTTGCGGCATAAACGGCTGTAACTTTTGTTTGCGTTGGCTTAGAAGTTTGATTTTTTCATAGCTTCAAGGGACAGTAGACCTGAGTATTTGATAGGCATTCCAGGTTGACAGACGGACAACAAAGTGATTTTACCTTTTGAGGTACGGAACCCTCAAAACAAATGAGCGATAAAAGTATTCAGTATAATATAACCGGCACATGATGGCTAGTCTCCTTTAACATCGGCCACCAAGGCGTCATTATTCTTGTTTATCCCAAACACAAAGTGTAATTATCATCTAATTTCAGTTTGAAAGTTTCTAAATTTCACAAACGATTTGACAGCTACTTATGGCGGGCTCTTATTACATATACATAGTGAAGTGAATTAACGATGTAATGGTATCAATGTAATCAATATATTACGTAAATTCCTATTTGAATAGCTCTGATAAAACAGCTGCGTAACCCAATATTTTAAAAGATACACTCCACACCTATACATGCTTTATTTACTTCATATGAATTATTGCATCATTTTCATAAAACCGATGTAGACATGTCCAAACAATAAGAAGTGCAAAGAAATCTTGTAAAACTTCGTCTCGTTAAAATTACCGTTTGCACCCTTCTGGTTATGCTTTCCACGATATTTTTTTATTAATTCCCAATCGTTTGCTAGTACTTTTTTGCTTCTTCATGTTTTGTGGATAAGGTTTCACTGCACTCGCCCGTTTTATTAGAACATCTCAGACATGCCCAACTGGATTGTGGTAAGGGCTTAGAGCTGGCCAATCTTAACGACGGATCCTGAACGGCTTTTCCTAAGTCACAGCGGGTTTTGGAAAACTAAGTCAGTATGCTGCATTGAAGTAATAGCAGCCCAAAAGAAAATGGAGCCTCTTATACATGGTGACCCAGAAAACAACGTCAAGGCGGAAACTGGCAATAGGCCATTTCGTAAGAGCTACCAGAAAAATAAAAAATAAAAATCTTGGTCATGTACATTTCAAATTATTATAATTTGAAAAATACATGACCAACAGTTATGTTTTAATTTTAAACCGTAATTTACAGAAGGATAGGAGAGTTATTTTTTCTGTAACGTTTCAATGAATAACTCATTGAAACGTTACAGAAAAAATAACCCTCGAAAAGTTAATATTTGTAGTCACAAGACTTGAATGATCATCACAGGTAGCTTTTAAGATTTATTTTTATTTTATTATAATTTGAAAAGTACATGACCAAGATTTTTTTTATATTTTTCGGATAACTGTCACGACATGCCCTATTTCCAGTTTCCGCCTTGACATTGATATCTCGGACATCCTGTATATGAAGTGCTTTCTTTGCATCACGTTTCCGTACAGCATTTCCCTAGTTTGGTTTCAGTCGGCCAGAGCCCATGAAGTATGGTTTCAAAAAATCTGTAATCGAACACCTTGATATTTTACAATAAGACTCTCCAAATAGAGGTTATCTTGTAGTTCGGCATCGTTTTCTTCCCGACCACGTTTGACCAAACCGGTTGCCAACTTGTCTGAAAGCAACTCACATTTAGCCGCTGTGACACGTATGTTTACAAATAACCTTCTTCAAGAATGGCTTTATTTTATCATCCTATATCACTTTTTCAGTCATAACTGTAAGTGATATTTAATGTAAAGGGAATACAAATAGAATGATGATATGCTTAAAATAACATGCCTTGTAATATTAATGGACATAGGACTATTCAATCTAATGTGTGTAATCTAAGGTGGCATAATATGTTTTGGAAGTACCTTATACACATTTCATTATATAACAAAATAAGTGATATTTATTCAACACTTACGTATTTACATACACTTGTACCTACTTGTATCAAAATCACAATTTATGTATATATTATAATACAATTAATTATAAATACCTAGGTAACATTAAGTTACTAATAAATAACTAAAATTACTAAAAAAATATATTTCAAGTGTGCAAAAAGTTGCTGTGATTGTTTTAATTAAACATCTTAGACATTTTAAAATAAATAAAAATAAAATAATATAGTATAACTAGTTTCCCGCGCGCGGTTTCACCCGAGTTACTCCCGTTCCCGAGGGAATTTCATAATTAAATATAGCCTATATCACTCAAGGTGCATGCAGCTTTCCAATGGTGAAAGATTTTTTGAAATCGGCACAGTAGTTTTTGAGTTTATTCATTACAAACATACACACATACAAATCTGTCCTCTTTAAAATATAAGTATAAATGAGCAGTCAAATAGCCAAATTCTAATTCAATTAAAGCAATACAGGCGTGTATTGCTTTAAGAGGGCCCTTAAGGGGTAAGGACCGCGTCAACGGCAACACAATAATGAAAAGTAAGTAACGAGAACACGTGATCGTTGTCACGGACTACAGGCATTGGATCACATGACAGGGGCAGGCGCCAACGCGGTCCTCGGTCTGTCCGGCGATGATCTTAACCTAGCTAACCTACAGGTTGCTCTAGCTTTCTAAGTGAAGTAAAAGAAACTCCGGTTTATTCTTTCAGTCTTATTTTCAGTACCTATATTATTCTTAGATATTTTATGTTTAATACAATTTAAACAGAATTTTACCTCTTCGCGTTCATGAGAAGTAAGTTTAAAATTATAAAAAATATTTTTATAATATGATGTTACGAAAATTGTATGGGTTTCGCAATTTTTCGAGATACTGAGTTCACGGGAAGTACCCTGTAGATTTTGATTCCCTTGTGAGTGTCGAAAATTTGCGGCATAAGCGGCTGTATCTTTTGTTTGCGTTGGAAGTTTGCTTAGAAGTTTGATTTTTCTCAGGTTCAAGGGATAGAAGACATTGACTGAGTATTTGATATGCATTTCAGCTTGATAACGTATCCAATGCCTGTAGTCGTTGTCACGCACTACAGGCATTGGATCACATGACAGGGGCAGGCGTCAACGCGGTCCTCGGTCTGTCCGGCGAGGATCTTAACCTAGCTAACCTACAGGTTTCTCTAGCTTTCTAAGTGAAGTAAAAGAAACTCCGGTTTATTCTTTCAGTCTTATTTTCAGTACCTATATTATTCTTAGATATTTTATGTTTAATACAATTTAAACAGAATTTGAGCTATGAACGCCCGTTATAGTTATTTAATAATGATAATTTAAAAAAAAACTAGAATCCTTCTACACAAGCGACTAGAAAAATCAATAATCAAATAACCAAACACTTTACTTAACTTCGCTGTCAAATTAAATTCATTTTTTGAAACATGAAGTAAAATAAAACTTCTGATAAATCCTTTAATTACATATGTCATTCGATTCTGAACAAAAATGATAATTGACACGGTAATCAATTAAAATTAGCTAATCAACCTTTCGGAAACTCAGTTGACACTTCACAAGAGCTTTGACAGATGATTAGGACATTTCGACGTTATCAACGTTCGTTTCATTAAATAAATACTTTAACAAACCTTATCTTAAAAAAACCAGATCATCAGAAAAATCAAAACACTTCCGTTTTTATGGTTTCTGTCCTAATTTAACACAAAAGAGTTTTCATTTCATGAAAAAAATCACATGATTGTATAGCTGGCCGTTTGGCAATTGCAGTGATAAGAAAATTCAAAATTAGAATTTCATTTGGTTATCCTTTAAATGAAATGATTCATCGTTTGAGACAAATGTGTGTTTAGAGTTGGAGTACATTTAATTTTCACCTTTGAAAACAAAAAAATAAGCGCTTATCTTTAAACTTTTTGGTCTGTGTTCTGTATATTGTGTGTACTGTGACTTTGGGTCTTCTGAAACAGATTTTTTTTAAACATAATAATATGGATACTTCATCCGCAGTAGCCGCCCAAGTGGTGTCATTACTGGATTCTGGAGTTAGTCAGCGTGTTGTGGCGGAAAGATTGCATCTAAGCCTGTCGTCTCGTCAAAGAGTCTACAAACGCTATCGGGAGACTGGTTTGTTGAAGCGCTTCTGAGCGAGATGATCGATTTATAATAACAACTTCTTTACGAAATCGACGCCTTAATGCGTTTCAACTGCAGCAGCAGCTTCACGTTGTACGTAGGGTGGCTGTAAGTGACTCTACGATTAGAATAAGGTTGAAGGAACGTGGACTGGTACCTCACAAGCCTGCAAATGCCACAACATTTGATCGTAACTCTCATCCGATCGATGAAGAATCGTATGGAAGCAGTAATAAGAGCTCGGGGAAGGAAAACAAATGATTAAATAAAGGTTTCTTAGTTTTTTTTTTCAAGTACATGTGTTGTTTTATCAATTTCCTTCATATTCCATACAGGGCAAAAATGGCTTGATAAACAAAATACGAAACCTACGAAAATTTTATTTGAATTTAGAACATTAACATTAAGATTTCAAAACCTCAAATTATTCACTTTTAAACGACATTTGTCATATTATATTCTTTAATATAGTAGTGTTTCGATTGTTCTGATGAGAAGTGTTTATTTTTAAATTAAATGCAGAAACTGAATATGAATTTGAAAGTTATTTATTTTTAAATTCAGATAACTATTTTTATTTAAACCCTCCTCCTCATTACTTTAGGTACATTTTTTGAAAATATAATAACATTAATCAATGATTTATTACGAATTAAGAGGATTACTTCCTTTTACACCTATATACCTTAATTGAGATAACAAAAAAATAACTTGTTTTCACATACAAAAAAATAATTACATTGTTTTTCTAAAACGTCATAATCTTTGAGGGCCTAAGTTTATTGAACTTAAGTAAATTTTGATCACCAAACATCTATTATTTTAATATTTGAAAATTGCCTGTCAATGACAAATAAGTCATTGTGTCGTTCAATGATTGTGCTTTAGAGTTCCATAAATGAAAAATATGGTAGTTTTAAAATTTGTGCCGTCGCTTTAGGAATAGATATCGCACAAACCTATCTATTACGGTAGTAAAGAAATGTCTAGTAACAGAGTCAAGCAATAGGCTAGTTGACCCATATCAAATTATGTTACAATTATGTTTATTGCTGAAAGTATTTGTCGTATGGAACCTAAATATAATAATTTATGTTCAAAAAACTTGAAGATGGTTGTATTAACTTAGTATGAAAAATTATCTTTTTGTCTATGTCCTTAATTTCCTAAAACGCGATCAGCCATTTTGCAACGTCACAGGTTTATTTATAAACAGGTCGCGATTTACTAACTACTATATTAATATAAAATTAATATTTTGGTTTGTACTCGTATATATACATATCCTTTCATTGTCGAACTTCGAACGTTGAACGTTTTAATAGTGTTTGTTAAATGCATATCGCACGTGCAGAACCATTTACACTTTACTAATACAACTCGATGCTGGCCTAATGTATTCTTTATATTCGCAGACATACCAAAAATGGTGCCAAACACTGACAGACAAGCGAGTTTTCCACACCTGCAGTACCCAGCGCTACGGAACACGATGCCGAAGTCTATTGAGTCTTGGCTCAAAGGAAAACGAATGCAAGACGGTGCCGAAGGACTTTGGAGAATACACAATGGATTGTATGACTTGACAGATTTTGTGGAGTCACACCCTGGAGGGACGGAGTGGCTTAGTGTTACAAAGGTAAGGGTTTCCCTTTATTATTGAATCCACGTTTTTCAAATATAACTTTTGTATAAGGAATACTGACAAAAACATGATGACCTATCGTTTTGTCGTCACACAGTTTTTTTATTACCAGCCTTAATTTCACCCTGAGCCTTGGTTAGCAAACATTTATAGAAGTATTAAGTATTATAAAAGGTAGTTTAACTTGTATTTGTAACTCCTTTATAATGTTTGCATAGACCTAAATATTCCCATGGTTTATTGTAATTGTTATGTAATAATATGCAAGCTCTAAAATAAAAGCCTAAAACATAGGATTACCGAGTTCAGGCAAACTATGGTATTAATTGTACAAGATAAGTTACACTCTACACCAAAGAAAAATTAAGTCTTTGTCATTTTTTTATGGTTCCGTACCCAAAGAGGACCTTTTTTTTGTCCTGCGGGAAATGCGTTTACGCATTCCCACCGCCGCGCGCCGCCGCCGCTGCAGCGTATTCGCGCGCTGGCGGCGGGATATGTGGGGCTCGCCCTCTCCATAGCGTGGTATGCTAAATGAGACTCTGCTGGTCGTCTGTCTTTCACTAGGCTGTATCTCATGGAGTGATAGGTAGACATATCATTTTAACAACGAATACAAAAAACAGAATAAAAATTAACATTTAAGGGGGGCGCAAAAGCAACAAAAAATAACACATTTAATTTTTTTGGCGTTTTTTTCTCGATATAAATCAAGAAGAAGAAGAAGTACACTTTATTGCAAAATATATTTACAAGATTTTTTGTTACTATAGTAAAAGCAAAAATATATTTTTGCTTTTCATTTTATTTACATTGGTTTCCAATAAAGTTTAATAAACACCGACTCGATATTGTATATAGATGTTTCTGCAAGTTCTTTAGTTAAGTTCATTATATTCAAATTAAATAGATATTCAGTCTAAATTCGTTTTAATAGGTACATACCAGCAAATAAACAGAAATAAATTCATCATCATCATCATCAGCCCGTACAACGTCCACTGCTGAACATGGGCCTCCTCTGAGGGAGGATTATGGCATAGTCACCACACTTTGCAGGCGGATTGTTGGCCGCAGTCTTATGTTGTAATCATCATCATCATCATCAGCCCGTATAACGTCCACTGCTGAACATGGGCCTCCTCCCGAAGGAGGGTATTGCCATAGTCACCACGCTTGGCAGGCGGGTTGGTGACCGCAGTATTATGCTGTAACACACAAGGAAACGCTGCTGCCCGTTCCTTGATATACGATTATTATAGATGATGTTATAACAATCGGGACCAACGGCTTAACGTGCTTTCCGAGGCACGGAGGGTAGTCCCTCAACCAACCAGACCCGGAAATAAATCTAAGAATTTACACAAAGATTTCTTGTCCGGTGTGGGGATCGAACCCACGACCTCCGAGATTTAAAGCGAGCCAATTACCGCTACGCTACGGAGGTTGTCATACATGAAGTAAATTCTACGACATCCTATTTGTTTTACATGCTTTATATTAGCTTCACTTGTATATATATTTGTTTGTAACCGACTCCTTAGGGCGCTATTTTGCCCACTTTATGTGTAATATAAAATCGTGTCCTACCTACTCAGAATCGCTATTTTTCTATCAGGCTCAATTAGCTGATATTTTAATTACCGTGTGTTTCCAGCTTAGAATACACTACCATATGTCTAACTGTGGGTGTCGTTAAAGGCGACTAAGGGACATTCAGCTGATGAATTGGCAGCAGCATCTATCAACTCAAGGTTCTTTACCATCTTACTGCGATCACCAGGTGGTGATTGGCAGGTGCCAAGCGTGGTCCTACCGCCCTAGGCTCGGCCTTGGGGAGTGGGGAACATGGGCCCCGCTCCCTTCGAGGCTGACCCATGAGGAGTAGGGACGCCTCTACACTCCGGGCGTCCCTATAATTGGGCAAATGGGCCACTGTAAGTGTAGCCCTGGAGATCCCGCGGTACCATATTGGCCGCGGGTGCCGTCGGGGGGCCGGATTGCTCATGCGTACCCGACCCCCGCCAACGGCGGATCGAAGGAGTGTCCGGGGGGTTTTAGTGGTGTAGGGTCCTCTCCTCGTGGTATGACTTTAGCATACCACGCTATGGAGAGGGCGAGTCCCACATATCCCACCGCCAGCGCGCAAATACGCTGCAACGGTGGTGGGAATGCGTCAATGCATTTCCCCCCGGACAACAAAAAAAAAAAAAAAAAAGTTGCCAAGCGTGGTGATTATGGCAATATCTCTCAAGGACCCTGGCTTGCCAAGGTCTGAAAGAAGGCGATTCATGTTCAACAGTGGACAGAAACGGGCTGTTGATGATGATCATGAGCGAAGCGTTTTTGTTTTTATTTAAATAAGGACCGATTTTTTTTTCGTCAGATAAAAAATATCGGACGTACAAATATTAAATTTTACAGATTTTGTATGGATATTACGTCAAAATAAAATTTCATTCCTCTGATAATTTTTATCTGTAGATTGAAAAATTGGCCCTAAGCTGAATAGATTTTTATATGTAAGAGTGAGTAGTCTCTTAATAGCAACAACATTGCATTGTCATGTGTACTAACTGCGGACTACTATTACTGACTAAATACATACACGAATTAATAGCCTAACTAACTGCATAATGCCAAGCATAACATGTCATTAAAATAATAACAGTTCAAGTTCGTATTATTAATGTAACCTGCGCTGTACCTGTTTAAGTTTATCATATTTCAGTTGCATTGTATATCTAACTTTAGTTTTAGTTAACAAATATTAACACGTACTTACTTAGGCAGTTTACTGGGTTTCATTTTCATTCTCGAACGCTGTTCACGATATAAGGTTTTGGATAAGACAAAATCCTTCGAAATATCCTGTAGATAGTGTAGTGTAGTGAATTGAAATAACCTGCTCAATTTTTCTAGCTTTGAACTATATTTATTGGTTTTACACTATTTTACAGTAAAGTAAGGTATGTAGGTACCGTTATAAGCGTTCTAAACTCTGTAGATACTAACAATGAAACCAATATGGTTGTTGCAGCTCTCGCTCCGAAAGCAACAATGCTATTTATTGTTTCTTTCATGTGGTAGTTGCGCCAATTATAAGTTTGCGCCGAATATTTTAACGATGGTGTCTCTGCGAGTTTCGCAGTTTCAACTCAACAATTAATATTTGTTCCTAAATAAATAAAATTGAATTGTCTGTAATGGAAAAATAATAGCTTTTTACTAAACGCATAAGGGTACTAATGACAAAAATATAATTAAAAAAAAAAAGCATTATGCAGGAGTAACAAGGCTATATTTAATAATGATGTAGTTATCGCGGGAAGCTAGTTATTTATATATTTAATGTTAATTACTTATAAGTCCACCCGACCGATTTTCAACGTAGATGCTCTCCCTACACTTACTATGCGAAAAACCGTTATGGACGGTTTTGCCGACATGGTTGGTGAAGCATAGGTGAAACCTCAACCATGTACTTGCATTAGATTTTTCTAGTAAAACTATTTTTGCCCGACCCGGAATTTCAACCTCGCTAGTTGCATAATTTTAGGTTTACCTCTCAGGTACAGTACACGTGATGAAACCATATTATATACATACACGGAACCACAATAACGTGACGGGCTTAATTATAATATGCTAATACTGACAACGTTTTGAAGCATAGAATTTATTATAGCTACTTTCAATACCGTATTTATTGTCCACAGGGCACAGACATCACAGAAGCATTCGAAACCCATCACCTTAAAGGTATTGCAGAAACATTACTACCCAAATACTTTGTGAGAGAAACTTCCACGCCCAGAAATTATTCATTCACTTTCAAAGAAGATGGATTCTACAAAACATTAAAATTAAAAGTGATGGCCAAACTGCCTAGTATACCTAATGATTTGAAGAAGAAAAGTGATTTTGTCACTGATGGGTTATTTGTAGCTCTGCTGGTTTTAACTCCCGTAAGCTGTTGGGCTTGGAAGCAAAACTTAATTTTAGGAGCAGCCCTTACGTTATTAAATAGTTTTGTACTAAGTTCAGTAGTCACATGTGCTCATAACTATTTCCATAGGAGCGACAGCTGGAGAATGTACCTCTTCAATCTTGGCGGCTTATCATTTAAGTAAGTAAACACTGTTATACTTAGACTAAGGAACTGTTATACTAACCTATATATAAACAAGCTATAGAGTGCGTCTTGCCTTTTATTTATAGTATAGTACAGTATCAAAAGTTCTAGGTTGCCGAAGTAGTCGGCGGAACAGAAATAAAAAATATATATATATATTTTCACAAGAAAATAGATTAATGTACATATATTAAATAATCTGAGTTATATTTAGTAGTTCATTACATGCCTAATCATTTTGAAAATATAAAGTTAACTGTGCATGCGTACTTATCAAAATATATAAACTAGGTTACCCACTATTGATTAGGAGGTCTGAGACCCCCGTAGTCATGTATGATGTCAACCCTATAAAGGTAAAGTACAACAAGAAAATTAGCAGGTATAATTTGGAATGCAGCTTAGGCATCCGAAAGTCTTGAGGCACTGTCATTATTCAATTTAATCTATAAGGATAATATTCATTGTATTGTATACATATAGACGTACGGCTGTGCATGCGTATATATGTATCAATACAACGCTTTAATAATAAACCGTAGTGAGCAATTACGTTCACGGTCACTAAGAACAACACGTTTTGCACGGATTTTATTTAAAGTTTTTTTGTTTTTCACTAGCTTCCCGCGCGTGGTTTCACCCGTGTAGGTCCAATTCCCGCGGGATCTTTAAAATTAAATATAGCTTATCTTCCTAGGGGTAAATGTAGAATTCTTATGGTGAATAATTGCCGAAATCCGTCCAGTAGTTCTCGATAATCTACTAAAATATATTTGCAACACAAATATATTTCAGTAGGTTATTAAAACTGACTAAAATATTTTACTCGGTAAATATGATTTTTAAACACAAAATATCACTTAGACGTCTGCGTCGTCTCGACCCGATAAGCCTAGTTGCTAGCAACAAACATATATGCGCCCGAAAAAAAAGGGCCCGCGAAAATGTATACCTTTAAACGAGACATATCTTGTGACACTTTCAAAGTGTAAAGCCTCTAGTTTCATAACGTTTAGGTTATCAATATGAACCACTAATAAAAAAATTGAGATTGCTTTTTATTTTCAGAGACTGGCGAGTATCGCATGCAATGTCGCATCATCTCCACACCAACACAGCGCAAGACATAGAAATTTCAATGTTGGAGCCTTTTATTCAGTTCCTGCCCGACAAGAACAAACCTATTTGGGCACAAATGGCAGCATTCTACTTTCCAGTTGTTTTCGCTGCTTCGTTCATATCGATGATGGTAATAGAGTAAGTAACAATTAAATACGTTTCTTCCGTACCATGCTATATATTAATATAGCACAAGGCTATTAGAAGACCTACCAGTGTAGTCATTATACACTGGTAGGTCTTTTAATAGCCTTGAAGACGTTTAAATTCCGAGAGACTCTCAAATCTGGAACGCCAATTACACATAAGTCCCCCAAAAATATTAAAAGTCGTCATTAGGCAATCATTCCACAAGCAACCCGCCCAGGTTCAGTCCCTACAAGGAGAGCCCATAATCATTTAATATGACCTCGGAGGTCGTTGGCTAGATACCCACAGGACAATAAGCCTTTGTGAAGGTACTTAATTATAATTACTCTTTCTGGGACTGATTGGTTAAGTGACTATCCCGTGCCTCGGAAATAACAGCGTTTCCTTGCATGTTACAACATAATAATGCGGTTACCAACATGTCTCCCAAGCGTGGTAACTATGACAAAGCCCACCCAGCCAGCCCAGCAGTGGACACTATATGGGCTGATGATGATGATAAAACTACTTTAAAAAGCGGGAGCATAACAAACAGGCCTGCTTGAAAAAAAAAATACACTTATAGCACATTAGATATGGTATTGTAATCTAGCGAATGGACTGTTGAAATAAAAAGTTGAAATAAAAAGATGTAATTATTGTTTCATAATATTTAATATATTTAATGTCACCACGGAAAAAGCTAAGCTTTTTAAGGCTCTGTAGTCAAAGGCTAAAAATGGGACCCTCTTACACTAAGACTCCCATAATATGTCTGTCTATTTGTTAACAGGTTGTAGCCCATGAACCCTTGTAGCTAGACAGTCCAAATTTTCACAGATCATTTATTTATGTCGCCGCTATAACAAAAATACTTAAAACATAATAAATATTTTTTATCACATCTATTCAAAAAGAGCTAGTTTATTCCTCGTAAACAGGGACCAAAATAGCTCATTAATCCCTTAGGGACCAAAATTGATTTGAATTTGGAATGTGGATATTGTTAATAATTTTTCAATCAGCAAAGAGGTGAATCACAAACCATGCGGGAACATTGTATTGAATATGTGACTGGCTGAAAAACTGCGAGCGCGCCAAATTTAAAAAAAGTTGATGAAAATTATATTTTATGTCATAAGGTTCTTCATTGTACGTAAATAAATTCTTGTTCATAAGTTGCACTTACTTATTTTCTCATAGAGGGTGATAAAAAGTAGAGTGTCCACCTCGGGAGCAACACTATTTTAAGCTCGAGTGACATAATTTTAATCCCTCGCTCCGCTCTGGATTAAAAAAAACACTCTCGCCTTTAAAATAGTTGTTTGCTCCCTAGATAAACAATCTAGTTAATAAGGACAAATTAATGTTTTTACATTATATTTATATCAATATTTACTTTAAATATTCGTCAGTAATTAAATTAAAATAAATTAATAAACACGGCCCCCTCTTTAATATGTACTTGTTTTTAATATAATTCTCATATCTTATACAACAAACGAGATGATAATAAGTACGTTTCGTGTTTCGTGCGCGAGTTTGACTCGTAGGTACTTGGCCGATTTTACATATTACATTACATTACTTTTGTCATTCCTTTTCCTCTTTGGTATCCTATCAGTTCACCATTGAAATTACATTACTTTGACTAATTGAAATGTGCATTCTAATTTGATTTAATATACAGTTCTCACCGCTTATTAACAATACCCAAGTAAAGTGGGTTCGATCATTACATAGGAATACTTTATTCATGATCGACCAACTATATAGTAAATATCATGGAATAGCAGCTCAAGTAATTCTCACATTTTGATTATGAAATCTGATGTTAAACTTGAACAAGGAATCAGATTAATTTTGTAACAATGTGAAACAAACACTTCTAAACTTAACTATCAAGGAGCAAGTTTAACTTTGAGAGTTTCTATAGCCACCGGCATCAGCCGTCCTCCCATAGAAACAGTAGGTACAAAATATTGTTAGCAACTTGTGTGAGTTTATTACACTAGTTTGCCATTATTAGTTGTACAAGGTTGTATAATTTAAAATAACAATGATTGTCGTCGTTACAGTGTCCAATTTTGGACATAGGCCTCTGCCCCCTTCTTCCACTCTAGACGATCTTAAGCCCTTTTCATCCAACCTCGGCCGACGTGTCGATGGATTGGTCTACCCGTTGCTGGCAGCCGACCCGGTGCTTTGGTTGCACCAAACTCCCCTAAACAAACTAAATATCATAATTCCTCAATCCCCTCGCCAGGGACCGCCCTGAGCCGTCCCCGAAGTCCAAGTCCCACAGGGGTGCCTCTTGCGCAGGTTGCTTGTAGCTAGTTTGTAGTTTTTAAACCATTTACTAAGGCTAGAGCTCTGCTAGCCTTTATGCCCGGTGAAGTAGCAAAACACGCTAAAAAATCCGTTGCATCGGTATCGGCTCGCGGTCTCCACACCATCAACCTTCTCGCCCATCGGCTTGCGTCCATTCGAGATATGTGTCCCTTTTACTTACTGTCATTTTTAGGGTTCCGTAGCCAAATGGCAAAAAACGGAACCCTTATAGATTCGTCATGTCTGTCTGTCTGTCTGTCTGTCTGTCCGTCCGTATGTCACAGCCACTTTTTTCCGAAACTATAAGAACTATAATGTTGAAACTTGGCAAGTAGATGTATGTTGTGAACCGCATTAAGATTTTCACACAAAAATAGAAAAAAAAACAAAAAAAATTGGGGTTCCCCATACTTAGAACTGAAACTCAAAAAAATTTTTTTCATCAAACCCATACGTGTGGGGTATCTATGGATAGGTCTTCAAAAATGATATTGAGGTTTATAATGTCATTTTTTTCTTAACTGAATAGTTTGCGCGAGAGACACTTCCAAAGTGGTATAATGTGTGTCCCCCCCCCCTGTAACTTCTAAAATAAGAGAATGATAAATCTAAAAAAAATATATGATGTACATAACCATGCAAACTTCCACCGAAAATTGGTTTGAACGAGATCAAGTAAGTAGTTTTTTTTTAATACGTCATAAACCGAAAGCACAATTTACCTTTCATTCAATCGACTATTATTAACATCTATCACAGTTGCAACTAGTACGGAACCCTTCGTGCGAGAGTCCGACTCGCACTTGGCCGGTTTTTACTTATTACGTGCTATGGTGGTCATCACTTCGGTCACTTTTGTATTGTACAAAATGTTGAATGCTAAAATCTATTGGACGTAAAGTTATTATTAGTTAATAATAAAAGGGTATTCATCTAATTTAATACCGAAATACGACTACGAGTAGGTACATTTTACGAACTTACTTCCTTGATTAATATAGCATAGCTGGGGTCTTACCTACTTCATACTCGCAGCGGATCTCGATAATACGGCACGATGCCCGAGTACTGGTATTTACTCTGCACAGCAAATAAGCATTACCATACAACGAATCAATGCTAAAGTTAGTGTTTTATAAGTTAGTTTTAGTCTCATTTCAGATTAGCTACTCAATGAATGAATAATAATATCTACTATCAATGACATATCCAGATTTGGCCCAGCGATCTTTATTTAAAATGTAAAAGATTTTCCAAAGATTTGTTTGTTATGTGTATTTCATATATGTAACAATCAATCATATCTTTCATTCAAATATCTTAGAAACTCAGTTTAAGGACATACGCGTGTGCTTTAATTTGAATAACGTCATTATTTTAAGGTCATCAACCAGTGAATCCCAACAACCATTGAATTATTAATTTAATTAAAAAATAACCTTCACGTAAAAAAACAGTATCTTAGTTATGCGCGTTTATAAAAAAATGCAAACAAGTAAACAAGTTGATATCATATAATATAAGCGTCCGACAACCGGTTTTTATATAAATGTATGTGCTCCCATTTACTCACTATCAGGTTTTGTTCATGTAACTGTGAACAGAACGATAGTGCAACAATATAAATAATTTGTGTTCTACAACTAAAACATTTTATTTTATTTTTTATGTCATTTTATTCAATACTGCTAACAAAGATTGTTACGGATAGACCAACCTTTTTATACTTTTTTTTTGTACTGACTGGTTTTATTTATAGGTACGTTTTATATTTTAAATGTTTTGATAGATTGGGCCTTGTCAAGTCATTTAAAGTATTGTATGCGAAAAGCTGCGTTTTGCTTTAACTAATAAATGCAGCCTGGTCCTCAACAATCATTGTAGTAAAAAGAAATCAATCAATTTCAATCTAAGATTAAACCAAAATAGCGAAAGATACGACACTACTTTATATTAGTCAACTAAAAACGGGCATGATGCACAACTACATGCACGCACACTCACACCGTTATGATTCTTTATAACGTTTTACGGTATTGAAAGATGGAGACAAACTGATTTGTTCTGACTAAAGCGTGAGCGAGACAAGCGCTGTACTTATGTAGGTACGACAAATTGACATCAGGCTGAATGAGCGACAGCAGCAGCGCAAAATGGCGATCAAAACATTAAATAAATGTAATAAACTAGCTGACCCGGCAGACTTCATACTGCCTCAATCGATACATAAAAGATATACTATAATATAAACTGGGCCGTAGAGACTTCGTTTATGCGGTACTCCTACCCCTACACTACCCCTACCCTACACTACCCCTACCCTACACTACCCCTACCCTACACTACCCCTACCCTAAAAAATCTTGACAAAAAAAATCAAGTTTTTAATTAACAAAATAAGACGCGCATTTTAGAAACGAAGTACTGACTTGCGTGCGTATCGCGCCTGTATGGGTACAAAAGTCAGTTTCTAAAACCTTCTCCTGGCAATAACAAAAAAGAACTGCAATTGGTCCAACCGTTCACCCGTGATGCGGTGACACTCAGCAAAAATTAAGAGAGTTTGGCTGGGAGGTGTGTTAATGCATCCGCCGTATAGTCCTGACCTTGCACCTTCAGATTTCCTGTTACGGTCTCTTCAGAATTCTTTAGGCAGTGTCAGGTTAACATCACGAGAGGACTGCCAAAACCACTTGTCGCGGTGTTTTGATCAGAAGTCTCAAAATTTCTATAGCAATGGGATCATGTCCCTACCTACAAGATGTAAATAACCTATATTAAAAATGTTTTGAATTTTCTTAAAAAAAGCGAAGAAACTTTTTCCCCAACCTATTATGTAGATTACATTTCAACAGTGTATAAAATTCATTGACTTGATTAATAACTAAGTGTGATATTATACGTTGTCAATAAATAATATGTATATAAATAACAGACAATTATTTGATAACCAATTACCATGCAATATTCGTATATATTCACTACAATAAAATCACTGCTTCTCTTTACAGGCTATCATTGTGCATTCAGAAATATGAAGGGAAATCGTTATCGTGGAGGAATCTGATTGTTTTCTTCCTACCTACATGGATCTACGTCACGGGAGGCCTTTCTTTGCCATGGGCTGTGGCTCTTTGGCTAGGCACTATAATTCCGGCGAGCTTCTTATTTGTATTGTATGGACTAACTGCGGGACATCACAATTATAAGAATTTCTTCGAAGGTGATATACCAAGGTAAGCGGATTTTACTTTCATATAACAAAGATTCCAGCACGGGCGGCCACTCTATGCTCGGTGAAGTAGCAAAAGCCTCGTGGCTAACTACATAAGTCCGTCCGAAAAACAAAAATAAACGGCGGCCACTAAAACTACCCACTGACCTTGCATCGGTTTAGTTTCAGAGGTAGTAGATACCTACTTATGACTGTCACTTATACTTAACATATCTAAGTACCGCTAGTTTCACTGGTACAATGCCCAGAAAAAAAACTTAAAATAATGAATGGAAAACATGGGATATATTTTGGGTACCACGATGCTATTGTTCATAATATGTGACTTATATACTTTATGATATATATTTCAAAATTGAGATTATAGTACATATATGCTAAGCTTTTCCAAAAAGTGTTCAAAACATTTAAAAAAAATTATGATATATTTTTACTAACACATACATACTTACATTTTCATTGTACCATCACTTTTAAAACATAAGCTTTTGTTATACGTCATTATTCGCATTATGTTTAATTCTTAAATATATGAATATTTATATTTCAAGCAAGAAGTAAGAAATTTCAATTATTTTTATGATGATTGTAATTACCTTGCGAACATAATAAGTATTGACCTCCACAATAACCTTACAATGACTGTTTTGCATTTATATTTTTAGATAATTGTATATAATATCATAAAATAATTAACAATTTACTTGAAGAAGCATGCACTAGACGAGTTGCAAGATTGCTTATAGTCAGTAGGCAAACAAACTACATAGGTACCTACTCACATTAAATATCATATTTAATGTGAGTATGTACCTATGCATTAAAAATAGAACTTTTTGTTTGTTTGTCTACTGACTATTACTTAATTAAAAATACATACAATTTGTGTATAAATTCAATTATGCGAGGCACTCTGAAAGAACTTATAAATAAAAATAGAACTCATACAAAATAACGTTAAATTAAAAGTTAGCAGAAAACATGAGAAGGTAAATTTTATGATAAATTATAATATTATATCATTTATTTTGAGCTTCTAATGAGGTAGGTATTCATAAAATATCTACTCATATTCTAGGTTCGTAGACGACCTTAATTTGAAGAGGTTAATAATTATACAGCTATATAGTCACGGCTTCCCATATGGATAAGCAGAAACAAAGGAACGCCTCCTGCACAGATGAATAAATAGTTACTACTAGAGTTGCCACCCGTACTATATTCTATAGTATCGTACTATATTTCAGTCAAATGTATAGTACAAAAAGTAGGCAGTATATGTTTTTGCATCCTCAGCGCGGCATCTGAAAACAAAGAAAATGCTCCTTCGGAGGCCTAAAATAAATTATTTAAAATAAATATAAAACAAAAAAAAAGGTGGCAACCCTAGTTACTACCCTCCGGGCTCGATCCTAGTACATCTCTTTTGCTTCTTCCACATTCGACATGCAAGTATTATAGTCGGTATTATTATTATTACCGAATATAATATTGGCTAGGGCACTAGGGCATAATGGCCCAATGGTTAGGGCGTCGGACTAGTAATCTTATGGTCGCCGGTTCGATCCCCACCCACTTTCATAGAGAATTCGACTGTTCATATCACCGTATAACCTTTTCGATCGATGATACGTCTCTAAAGCTCTACCACAAGTTGCACCTTACTTTATGCATTCGATTTTGAGTCTGTACAAGTTTTAACAGTAGGTACAGAGTTCCGGTTACCTCTGGAAACCACTTGGTTCACAAACTGTACTTCTCTCTTAACTAATTATAATAAACTTCTACTGTCTGTTTGGAGGTAACATTAAGTGAAGTGAATATTTCATCGGTGTAAGTTGTCCAGTAAAAGGAACTATAACTAACAAAAATTTTAATATTTCATATATTATCTTAGTTATCACTTCATCACTACCTCCAATCTGTGTAATTATTTTAATAAGGGCTAGTTTTAAATCTTCAAACAAAATCTATTTTTTATCTTACATTTGACCGAATTTTAATGGAAATTCTGTCAAAATTAAAATTTATTCCTCTGATATTTTTAGGTATTATCAGTATTATTAAATTCTACTGCATCATAATTTTGATATTATTTTAATCCTCAGGATTAAAAACCGTTGCACTAATTTACTTACTTGTCAATTGATTAGTCAAATAATTATAATTTTAAAATGATGGTTAGTAATAATTTATGAATAGAACATAGGTATTAAATTTTCTTTACATTTCAAAAACAACGTAAGAAAATATTTACTAATTTTATTTTTTTATTTTACAGGGCACAATATATGGACTGGGGCATACACCAACTGGATACCATAGTGGAAAGAATCGATTACGCAGGCAATCATTTCAAATCAATTACTCGTTTTGGCGACCATGCTCTTCACCATCTCTTCCCAACACTAGATCATGCAGAATTAAAGTATTTGTACCCTATACTTTTTGAGCATTGTGAGAAATATGAATCTCAGTTAAGAACAAATACTTTCTATGAGGCGGTGATCAATTGTACTAAGCAAATGATAAGAAAACGACCCCATGATTTCAGACACCATAAAATTGTAAAATAACATTTTATATGTTATGAATAACATTATTTTTACATTTCGTAATTAATAAGACAATAGAGTTTCGCGGTGTAGGTGATTTATTTATCCTTAATTTAAAAAAGTTAATGCAGCTAGTTTATTTTCAATCGGGAGGAATATAGATTTTTTTTCTTTACTATAGGTACTGAAAATAAATATTTTTATTTATTTGTTATGGTACGGTGAATAACTTTTGCATCTTAGTACTGTACATTTTATTACAATTATCACAAAAAATATGTAATATTAATCGCCGAATATACATGTCAATTATTGTTTTGGTCAAGACACCACGGTTCTTGGCAATCATACTTTTGTTAACAGTTCGAACTCTGTAAAGACGTACTCTACAGCTTGCTTATAACTCAGGTTAGGCGACTATCCAACACTATGACTACTATATGACAATGTAGTGATAATTGAATGACCGTAAGTGGTCAGTACCTATGCACCATATCCTATACAGATGTACTGTTGCTTAGGCCAGCTCCTACTTAAATATGCTCAATGCATTCAATTTAAAAGGCTGTGAAAATTTTCTTAACGTAATTGTATAATTAAGGTTTTATTAGGTATGTAAAATAGTGTGGCGCCAATATATTTTTGAATTCCATAAAATGAGTAGTCTTTTCTTTCTCCCATGGGGGTAGGCAGAAACTACAGAACGCCACCTGCTACGATCCTTACACACTCCCTTTGCCTCGTCTACGTTCATACATCTGGTCATACACGCACGCCGGTTGCGAGTACTACGCACCTGACCTTTCTGAAGAACATCACCTATGCGGTCAGTGTATGTCCTTCTAGGGCGTCCCCTCCCAGCGTTTCCACTCACATCTACCTTGTAAATACCTTTTGTTACTCGCCTTTATTCATCCTTTTCACATGTGACCAAACCACCTAAGCATACCTACTCTTTTCAATTCTTGTTACTACATCTTCTTTTAAACCGCAACGTTGTCTTATTATATCATTCCTCAATCTATCATTTAGAGTTACACCACATATACTTCGTAAAGAACGCATCTTACAGCATTTATCCTACTTTCATGTCTCTTTTGCCACACCCAACATTCACTTCCATACATAAGCATAGGCACCAGAACACCATTGTGAACAGCCAATCGACCCTTTGTAGACATCGATTGGTTTGTCATAACCGCGTGTATAGCATTTACTTTATTTCCCGCATAAGCTCTTCTTTCCACATCGGCATCAATCTTTCCATCTCTTGTACTCAAACATACTTCCTAAATACACAAACTCATTTACTTGCTCCACACTTTTATCAATAATTTTCACATTACACACAAATACCAGGCCACTCAGAAAGTATTGCGAAAAATAGTTTTTATATATGGGAGACTGTCCGGTTAGAATCTTTTTCGAAAATATGATTACTTGTAAGTAAAAATATGTGTGTTCCATTTTCAAAATTTCCCTCCACATTTTTTGCGAGCCAATTCAAAGTATCGTGTCTTACTGAAAAATGGATCTGCGCCGGGAACATTTTAGAGCTATGATTTTTTACGATTTCAAGTGTCGCCTGAAACCGGATAAATCGTTCGATAGACTTCAAATGGCATTTATGGATGAAAGCCCCTCCAAGGCAACCGTGTATCGTTGGTATAACGAATTTAGGCGCGGTCGACCAACCTTGGGGGATGAAGAAAGAAGCGGTCGCCCTTTGACGGCTATTACGGAAGAAACGTGCTAGCAGTGAAAAATTTAATCCAAGATAATAGGCGAATTACATATCAGGAGATTCAACACATATTAAAGATTGGATCGGGAAGCGTTCACGAGATTCTACACGGGCATCTTCGCGTGAGGAGGATAGTATCGCGCTGGGTGCCGCACTACCTCACCGACGCTCAGAAGCAGGCCCGGGTGGAATGGTGCCGTGATATGCTGAACAAATTTGAAGCAGGCTCGTCTCGGCGTGTTTACGACATCGTAACATGTGATGAGTCCTGGATTTATCAATACGATCCAGAAACCAAGCGCCAGTCGACAGTTTGGGTGTTTCAAAATGAACCAACGCCTACCAAAGTGAAGCGATCTCGAAGCGGGGGGAAGATTTTGATCGCCAGCTTTTTTAATTTGACTGGCCACTTGGCCTCAATTCCCTTACGAGATCAAAGAAGCATCAACGCCGAATGGTATACTACTAAATGTTTACCAGAAGTTTTTTCTGTTGTGAGCAACAAGCGACCAAACACAGGGCTCCGCGGACTACTGCTCCACCACGACAATGCGCCTGCACACACCGCGCTCAAAACGAGGGACTTCCTAGACAGCACACCAGTCAAACTCCTGGGTCACCCTCCTTACAGCCCTGATCTAGCACCGTGTGACTTCTTTTTATTTCCAAAATTAAAAAATCAGCTCAAGGGGATACAATTTTCGTCGCCGGAAGATGCGCTGGCTGCGTTCGAGCAGGCTGTAAACGAGGTGTCTACGGCGGACTGGAAAAAGTGTTTTGAAAACTGGTTCAGACGCATGAATCTTTGTATAGAGGCTGGTGGAGAGTACTTTGAAAAGATTTAATAAAAATATATGTACCTGTAGAACAATTTTTTTTAGTGTCGCAAATCTTTCTGAGTGTCCCACGTACAACCTCTTCTCGTTCAAACACCATAACTTTCGTCTTGCTTACATTTATATTCATCCCTTTCCTTTATAAGCTTCATACATCACCATTTCCATGTCTTGCACCTGTTCTACTGACGATGCAAGTAGAACCTGATAACGCAATTAGCCATGAAGATTTTGCTACTGCATCGGGAATGAAGGAAGTGATCCAACCTTAATAAATGGTTTTAAAAATACACACTAAGCAACCTGCGCAAAAGGGCGCCCCCTGTGGGATTTCGAGCTCGGCTCAGGTCAATCGCTTGGCGAAAATTTGATTGAGGAATTGTCACTCTATTTACAATTCGTCAGCCTCTAGTAGGTATTTTGGGTCTACGAGGGCATCGGAAAGTTCTTTTCAAACTAAGGGTAGGGAGAGTACGATCAGTGTAATGTATAAGTAAAATAAGTGATACATTTTTTTTTAAGAAAAAAAACTGGATTACGATAAATAATAAACTACTTCAAGATAAATTGTCTCAGAAAGCTTTTTCGCTTCTATAATCATGACAAAACTGCAACATTACAGTATTACAGTTTTTAACTTACTCTGGTTTATCTTGTTCCTATATCCCAACTCTGTTTGGAAATGTATGTCAAACTTACATAGTTCCGGAATACACACAATAAGTTTCCGAGTCGACCGCTCTCAGCTGGCAGGACACTTGTATTCAGCCCCAAGTCTCTAATTGTACCGATCCGACCAACTTGTTCACTACAAGATAGAATGTGGTTACGTATTTGGCTCTCTGTCACTTGAGGTAAATTAATATTCGCGTACAATTAACTTTTTTTACATTTGAGGGCGTTCAACATTTACAAAGAAATTTGTATAAATTAAGGTTCGCTCTTTTTAAAACCTCAGACAATGGTTATGTTCTGGGGTAGGTATATCTATAGCACATCTTCTTAGGGTCCCGTACCCGCAGGGTAAAAACGGGAACCTATTACTAAGACTTCGCTGTCTGTCTGTCACCAAGCTGTATCTCAAGAACCGCGATAGCTATTCAGTTGAAATTTTCACAGATGATGTATTTCTATTGCCGCTATAACAACAAATACTAAAAATAAAATAAAATTAATATTTAAGGGGGGCTCCGATACAACATTTTTTTTTTTGCCCTTTTTGCTCGATATCAATAACGGTAACAGGTAGTCGCTATAAATGGTACGGAACCCTTCGTGCGCGAGTCGCACTTGGCCAGTTCTATTTTTACTACATCTTTGAAACCAGCGTTATATAAAAATCTTTTGTCGAGTTTAAAAACAACGCAAAGCTCATAGTTGTGGTATTAGTAGTCTTCCAATATACTTTAAAATAATATTAAACTAGCTTCTTAACGCTATAAAGTTTACTGAAATGTTAACATACGTTGTGCCAGATAAAAATTAAAATGTTGAACTAAAGATAAACGAAAGGTGTAAGTTATTCCTAAAATTAATTATACAATCTGACCGAAAATAGCTTTTTGGAGACTGGTACCAGGTCTGATAATGGTACCAGCTGGTGTAAGAAATTGAAATTTTATTTATGTCCTATTTATAATATATTCTAATAATGTTCGACAGTCTTGTTCTATATAACGAGACTTTTTGTAAATTACCCACATTGGAAAAGTTGAAAAAAAAACCATAAATATTTGAAAGTTTGAGAAAAAGGAAATACATTTATCAACCACCGTAAACTTTTGTTCGTGGAAAGTATATAATAGCAAAGAAATAAATATGTACTTATAAAGGCGCCATCAATGATCGGAGACGGCAATAATATCTTTGGATCACATGATCACATGAACTCATATTATACTAGCGGACCCGACAGACGTTGTCCTGCATGATATACATTTATCATTAATAATATATTATATATGATTTATGAATCTAAACCATCCAGGGCGCCACCCAAACGCATACAAAAAAACCATTCAAATCGGGAGGAGTTAAGTAACGTACACACGTACAGTAGAATTATATATATAAAGATTATAGTATGGGAATATGTACGTAAAAGTTAAAGTTAGGTACTTATATCATATTTAAGCTTCGCGTGGGATACGTAATAGTTAAAAGTACTTTAACTATTACGTATCCCACGTGAAGCTTAAATATGATATTAGTACCTAGCTTTAACTTTTTTAAGGATATAGTGCATTTCTGTCAGCCAGTTTAATTTCAAAAGCACTTTCTGATATGAATATACCTACAGGCACAGATTTTCCATAAATTATAAAAATATTAAAACCGAGTTGGACTCGCACAAGAAGGGTTCTGTAGTATTATTTATACAACATTAGTAATTTTAATATTTTAAGACTTTTTAATAAAGATTATTATATTTTATAGCATATATATATTATATATATGCTATAAAATATAATATTAAGCAGACGCTTGTAGTAATATAATATATTAATAAGGGCAACGGATAGACACCTGTTGCCATTATTAATATCGAGCGAGAAATTACAAAAAACGTTTGTTGTACGGGAGTCCCACTCAGATATTTATTTTATTGTACCTAATAGCAGCATTAAATAAATGCTAACAGGATGGAACACGATGGTTCGTGAAACACAGCCTGACGACTCCCTTTGGGTATCGAACCCTAAAAAGAAAAATCCTGGCGTTAGATAACTTCCGTTTCTACATGAAAAACTGACTATAAATACTCTTTCTCTCTCTCGACAAAATTAAAAGGCACGCCGTCGCTTCACAGTATCCCGCTTAATTAATTCAAATAGCACAATAGAAAATTAATTAATGCACGACAGACGCCAAGTGAGGTATACCAGATTCTTGCGGTGTAGTGGTTTGTGAAAGACCGTAAACCTTCTCTCTTAGAACTAACCGCATATTAATAGTCTGTGTTAATCGAAAATTCTCTCGAGTATATTGTTTGATCGAACATTCTTGCAGTTCTACTACTCCAACTAATCATTCGTGTGTTTTGTCTATGTTCGGCAGTGGGCCTCACCATGCTGATATGAAGATAATGATAAAGTAATCATACTAATAAGTAAAATAAATTTAATTTAAATAATTCCATTTTTAGGGTTCGGTACCCGAAGGTTAACAACAGGACTCTATTAGTAAGACTTCGCTGTCTGTCTGTCTGCCACCAAGCTGTATCTCAAAAACCGCATTAGCTAGACAGTTGAAATAACGCTATAATAACAAGTACTAATTTTTTTTCCCATACAACAAACTTTTTTTTTTTGCTCGGTGTCAATAACGTCAACAGTTAGGCACTTGAAAATTGTCCGACTCGCACTTGGCCGGTATTTTAGACATTATGCTTATTTTTATGAGGCGGCGGCGGCGGAAAGACGTCCCGATGCTCCTGACTCCATGAAAGTGTATTCTAGGTCCAGAATAGTTACATTTCTTGACGCATATTTGCAACTTAACCGGCGGACTTCAGAAGCACCCTAGTGGTTTTAATGTGTAGACCCTCCTCAGGGTATGATTAGCACACGATTCATAAAGGAGAGGACTAGTCTTTCATATCCCTCCGCAGGTGCGGAGGTCCAGACGCCAGATAGAATGCAAAATGCATTTACCCCTAGAAAAAAGTATGATGTGTGCTGGTTACCTACATATTTAAAAAATGTAAATATCATCGCTCGGTATTTATTTAACTTTAATGACAGCGGGCAACAGCGTTTCCTGTATACTGCGGTCATCAACCCACGTACCAAGCGCGGTAACTATGACAAAGCCATGTCTTGAGCGCCACCCACCCAGCCGTTACACGGACCGATGAAAGTGAATTTATCGATGACAAGTAATTTTTTGTAGCAAAAAACTGATGAAAATGAATTGAACTGAAATTGAACAAGATTGCATGTCAGTAAGGTTACCTAGTTGCCAGTTAAAACTGGATTTACTTGTTTACTGAACTGTAACGTTTTACTTATTACTTAACTGTGATAGACTACCTTATATAGGTTGAAGTCTATTGTTACTGGCTCTTCATTTGATGCAGCCCACTCACCTTCATCATCAGCCTGTTGTAGTCCACTGCTGAACATAGGCCTCCCCCATCGATTTCCAGCGGGAACGATCGCTAGCGGCCTACTACCTTTTTACTCCATCGGCCGTCAGTTCTTCGAGCTATGTGTCCTGCCCATTGCCACTTCAGCTTGCTAATCCGTTGAGCTATGTCAGTGACCTTCGTTCTTCGTTCACCTTAGAAAACCAATATTTAACCAGCAATCAGCACCCGCGCTTTTCTTCACTGCTTTACTGGCGCCGGTTCACGCTGTTATCAGGATCCGTCTCGCTACACGATCCTCCACAGTCCACAGACAGTATACAAGGTGTAACGGAAAGGGTATATACATAGAAAGAGCAAGGCTTCTTTGGATCATAACAAACGATATGACAAAAGATACTGACTTTTTATTATTTTATTTTGAGTAGAAAACTCAAAATAAAATTTAAAAAAGTCAGTTTTATTTTGCGAACAAAAAATAAAAATGCGGAACCCTTTATTCAGAAATACCAGAAGTAAGAGGTTTATTTTTACTTGCAAATAGTTCGTTGACATCGATTAGCTGATTAAATGCTATTGATGTATTTATTTCAATTTGAAAAGTTTGGTTTCTGGTATCTATGAATTTAAAAAAATCATTACTTCCGGACTTGTAGAGATAGGATTAAATAACCCTTGCCATATCGTTTGTTATCATCCAAAAAAGCCTTGCTCTTTCTATGTATACTAGCTGACCCGGCAGACTTCGTACTGCCTCAATCGATACATAAAAGACCTAAACATTTGTATAAAATAAACTGGGCCGTAGAGAGATCGTTTATGCGGTACTCCTACCCCTACACTACCCCTACTCTACTCTACCCCTACCCTACACTACCCCCACCCTACACTACCCCTACCCTACACTACCCCTACCCTACACTACCCCTACCCTACACTACCCCCACCCTACACTACCCCTACCCTACACTACCCCTACCCTACACTACCCCTACCCTACACTACTCCTACCCTACACTACCCCTACCCTACACTACCCCTACCCTACACTACCCCTACCCTACACTACCCCTACCGTACACTACCCCTACCCTACACTACCCCTACCCTACCTCTACCCTACCCCTACCTCTACCCTACCCCTAGCCTACACCTACCCCTAATCTACCCCTACCCCTAATCTACCCCTACCCTACCCTACACCTACCCTAAAAAATCTTAGCAAAAAAATAAAGCTCAAATTGACTCTACATTTTAGTTAGAAAACGTTTGTATGGGAAAAAGAAAAAGGCTGTTTTAAGGGGTTTTCAGGCAACTACTAATAAATTTGTTTAATAATTTTGTACTAATAATTGTGAATCTAAACCATTCCCAGATCCCCTTGAACACACACAAAAAATTTCATCAAAATCGGTCCAGTCGTTTGAGAGAAGTTCAGTGACATACACACTCACAGAAGAATTATATATATAAAGATGTTACGGCTAATAGCCTCAAGGTTAATAGTCAATAGTTAAGGTTTCAATAAGTCCCTGTTCAACTCTAAATTAAACAATACCTATGCATGGCACAAAAAGAAGTTGGGGTGGTTAAAAAAAAAACCTAAACCTAAACCAATGGAGTTGAACAGGGACTTATTCAGGTTGATCTAAGTTTAACCGCATTTGGTCGGCTATACCTAGTTGTAGCCGGCTAAAACGAGGTGTAGCCGCACTTCGGCTATTAGCCGTAACATATATACCCTTTCCGTTACACCTTGTATATAAATGTTTACAGTGAGCACAATGCTAGCAAGGAGAAGGACAAGAATGGAAAATACGCGGAAATAATGCGTACCGAATTCAAAATGTGCGAGACTTATACCTTTTTAATATTGGCATTGCAATTCACGCGCGCCGCAATTCCATCACGCTGGCCACTAGCAATGTGAAAAAAAATATTTTTTAAAGTTATAATTGTTTTTTATATACACGAAGATATTTAATGATACTACATAAAGAACACGGGTTTAAAAATAAGAACAGATCAAACTTCACTATTAATTTATTGTTAACAAATTAAGTAAGACCGTTAGGCGACATTTTAACGCTGAATAGAATGGACTGATTCAACAAAGTTCTGAAGAAACATCCGTCTAATTTGTAGTTGAAAAGGAAATAAATCGGTTACAATGCTTTCCTTTTAAGAGTTGCTACGGCCACCTCGCAGTGGAACTTCGATACAAGAAAGCGTACGAATTTGTTTCGCTTCCAATGTTTTGGAATCAAAACGAAAGTTGAAGGAAATTTTTGGATTACTTTGCTTACTGGCGCTTAAAATAAAACTTGCATTTTGTTTTTTATTTTGGTATTATTATACCGCCTATATTTTGTTTGGATATTCCCCCAGATTTAACGTTTTCCATCGTAAATAAATCATTAACGTCAACCTGTATAACGTCCACTGCTGAACATGGACCTGAACGGTGACCGCAGTATTGTCGTAACATTCAGGGAAAGGCTTCAGCCCATTCTCTGGTATACGATTGTTATGTATAAATAGACCATGTTATTACAATCGGGAATAACGTCTTAACGTGTTTTACGGCACGGTGGGTTGTCCCTCAACTAAATAACCCGGAAAGAAATCTTAGATTGTACTCGAAGATTTTACAAAAGTAAATAAAATCGAATTAAAAACTTCAGATAACTATTAGTCTAGCTGTTATAATAATATGATAATTGCAAAAACGGTTAAAGAATATTTTCGGATCATAGCAATATACGTGGCCAAAAGAACATCGGATAGTATCAAAATTGGCAAGATGTGTATTTAATATTGTATTTAATATATTTACTTGAATTAAATTGTTTCACTTTTCCAGTGAAATTTTCAGCTAAACAAAAAATCCTAGTTAGCAGCTGCGTAAAGTCATGTTAATTGCCGTTACTACCTGTCATCACCGTGGTCACTCCAATAAAAGGTAATTGGAGTAATCACCGCGGGCGCGGAAATCACTAATTACATACTGAAAACGTGTTCTGCGGTGAATTCGACTTTGGACGGACAGTTGGCAATCAACTTTTCAAAAATTAAAAGCATTTTCTTCATTCCGAAAAATGTACGTGACTTTGTGACGTTTAAATTAAGAGTTTTATGACATGTCCACAGGTTTTAAACAGATGTGCAATTTAATGTTAACTAAGTATTATTGATAAAAGTATATAAGTAGAGTGCAACATTTTGCATTGGTATAGTTTCTCTAGATTCTAGTTTCTCTATGCTCCTTTTATTACGTATGTAGGTCTGTTTATACAAACTACCTTAAGCTTTGAAATTATCAATCAACTAACAAGTATGAGATACTTTTTACGGTTCCGTAGCCAAATGGCAAAAAACGGAACCCTTATGGATTCGTCATGTCTGTCTGTCCGTTTGTCTGTCTGTCTGTCCGTCCGTATGTCACAGCCACTTTTTCCCGAAACTATAAGAACTATACTGTTGAAACTTGCACAACAAACTTTACGCGAGAGACACTTCCAAAGTGGTAAAATGTGTGTGTCCCCCCTGTAACTTCTAAAATAAGAGAATGATAAAACTAAAAAAAATATATGATGTACATTACCATGCAAACTTCCACCGAAAATTGGTTTGAACGAGATCTAGCAAGTAGTTTTTTTTTTAAACGTCATAAATCGTAAATATAAAAATAAAAAAAACCATTTAATTTCATAAACATACGCTTTTTTACTGACAATTGGCACTTGAAACTGGTACTAGACCACCAAACAGTGACCATCACTTTTCTAGGGGTAAGTTTTCGTTTTGGGCATTGTTTAGGTGCTGAACCAGGATCCAACCAACTTGCTGAGCGCTTGCGGTTATCAAACAGAATCCATTTTTCATCGCAGGTAACAATGCGGTTAAAATTTCTTCATTTGTGCGTCTGTTGAGCAGTGCAAGGCACGTCTCGACGCGTACTTCGCGCTGGCGATCATTGAGTTCGTGGGGCACCCATTTGTCAAGCTTTTTTACCTTGCCAATTTTACACAAATGGACCAATATTATTTTGACGCTAATGTCGAAAGCTGCTGCTAATTCAGCCGTAGATTGTATTTCATCAGCTTCCACAATCGCCTTTAATTCGTCATTGTCGACCAAAGTCTTCTGACGACCGCGAAATTTCCAGAACGGAAGCGAGCAAACCAATAACAGGTGGTGCGTTGGTTTGTAGCGTTAGCTCCGTAAACGTCGTTGATGTTGCGTGCCGCTTGTGCCGCGTTGCTGCCACGACGGTACTCATATTCCATAATTACTTGAATTTTTAACGTTTCCATGATGAAGAAAATAATTGAAATGCGATGAAAATGTTACACTAAACAATTAACAAATGATTACTTTTGGAAAAAAAATCCTTGTTTTTAAAATAAAATTAATTTAAAATTAGAATTCTTAGCCAAACAAAAAATATTTTGATTTGAAATGGCCAGTACTGCAGAACGGCAATTTCATAGGTAAAGACCAAATATTATTCTTATAGGTAATAAAGTTATTTATTAATATATTACAATCTTATATTTTTTTATCATAGTATTCATTTATATGGTATTAGGCTTTATTAATTAGAATTTGTTTTAGTTTACGTATAAATATATTACTTATTTTGGGTTATATTTTTTATAGACTCTGGGAGTTTATTGTATATCTTTATGCACATTACTAATTGACTATTTGAATGTAATCTGATGCGAGAAGTTGGAAATTGTAATTTATTTATGTATATTAATGATCAATCGCTATCTCCATGTTTCGTGAAGAATGTAATATTATTTCTTACAAATTTGCAAATTACCATTATAATATTGTGAGAATTTTATGTTTACTAAACACATAATATTAAGTTAATATACACATACATAGACTGTCAGTTGCCGATCTACTTTACTTCTGTTTTACTAAATAGGGTCACCAACTGTCAGTCTGGTCTGTCTGTTAGTATGCGAATGAGTTTCTTCTGTAATATAAACAACGAAAGCATCAGTGCTATTACCCCACATGACAATACTATAGCTGAACCAGGCGTGGGCGTAGAGATAGTAGGTGGTTAAAGCTGTTTAAAATTTTTAGAATTATTTATTTTGTAATTTCATTCTTATTACAATTTAATATTTTTATTACCCAAGAGTTGTAATATTTTCATATAGATGGTTATGAACTGAACTAATATAATATGCATATAATGATCCTACTAAATTTACTTACAAAATCAGAATTTATCCAAAATAAAGGGCGAAGATAAATGATAAAGAATAAAATTACCTCTCATTTGAGAGTAGGTGGGTACTTAAGGCTAGACATTAAAATTTAATATTTTTATAACTCACCAAGACAAAGTTTATCAGACTTGAGTTCAAAGTACGAATAATACCGGCACGTACAAATATTAAGAATAATTACTCACATTAGTCTACATCAAAATCCACTTTGATACGTCTTAGCGCAGGCTTTAAAGTAGAAAATTAAACGGGAGAAGCCATCTTTAAAATATTAAAAGCCCTGTAAAATAACGCCGAGCAATAATGTAGAGGTTGTCCTTGCTATAAGTAATTTTTAAGTACGGACACATTTCAACTTTCGTTCAGACACTAAAACCCTTTTACATAAAATTTGAAATGGAACCTTCCTCACACATAAAATTAAAGTATTACGCTGCTCATTTAAAATGGGTACGTGTCGGTCTCATTACACTGTCTCGTAAATATTCGTAATTTCTACACCCTAATACACAGAAACCCTGACAAATCACTTGTTATAGCGCACAAAGGAATTTATTTAGACAACTATAAATTTTCTTAAACATGAAAAGGAGATATAATGTATAATATCCAGGACCTAGAAGTTGTTCTGTGTGATATAGTGGGGAAACCTGGCTTTCATAATAGGAAAACGAAGCGTCGGTATATTTATGGGTGGAGCCTTGCCGTATATTTTCTGGGTGGTGAATAATGGTAGCAACAGCATGCCATCTCATTGAGAAACTGGAGTTATGGGCTTTTCAACATCGAAAATTATGACCTCGGTCGCTGAATGATGTCTTCCATCCAACTAAATCCCAGGGTGCACCATACCTACTGGGTGGTGAGCCATACCTACTCGCTCTTTGCTAGAGAGGAAGTTTCCACTTTACACTTTTTGTTTTTTCCGTGGGTTGCATTTTTTAACCATAGCTACAAAAAAATGAAAACGTAATATTTATCTTATAATTAGGATACAGTACAGAAATAAATCAAAGCACGTGTTGGTTTCGCTAATAGTTCTTCTCCCACAGTACTACAATACCCTTTTTTTTGTCCGGGGCGAATTGCTTTTATGCCTTCCCACCGCCGCTGCAGCGTATTCGCGCGCTGGCGATGGGATATGTGGGACTCGCCCTTTCCATAGCGTGTATGCTAAACTCATACTACGAGGAGAGGACCCTACACCACTAAAACCCCCCGGACACTCCTTCGATCCGCCGTTGGCGGGGGCCGGGTACTCATGAGCAATCCGGCCCACAGTACTACAATACCTAACCCTTTTTTGTGCAGTGTTACTAATATAGAAAGCATTTTTTCGCCCACACCACATTCATAAATTATACACATATTTATAAACACGAACAGTTGAGTAATGTAAAGATTTATGTTCCTCAATTAAACTTATAGGTATACCTACCTATAAATTGCCTCGTAGTAGGTACACCTTTATAATTATATTTTCTAAAATAAAGAGACCATACAGTTCTTGATTTCTTTAATAATATTCCTAATCATTTTATTATACAATTTAAAAAGTAATCCTTTAAAATTCGTACATTAATTTTATTATCTTTGTGATGGGATGTAATTAATTAAGATGAATAATGTAAAAATAACTATATATTTTTCAATTTATGTTGAAATTTTCACTGCAAGAATAAAGTCACACTGGTATAAATAAACACTATGACGACTACATTAAGCGACACCACCCTATTTATCTAGTCTTTTACTCTAAATAGGTACGCATATATTTTACCGTCCAAACAAAGAGCATAGCTAAATACTCAAAATGGACTAAAAAGCTTGCTGCTTCGCTGCATTGTTGAGAATATATTCTAATTTAGGTCCAACTATACGTAGGTAGCAGTAGTATGTACTAGGAAATTCTCTCCTAGAGTATTTGTAACTTTAAAATTTTAGTTGCCCTTTTGTAGAATGCTGAAAAGACTGCTATAGAGATGGTAATTACTAGACACAATTGAAATAGGTATAACACTTAATAGAACAACTGAAAAAATAAAAAAATAACTGCGACAGTTTTATTTTTTTATCTTAAAAATCTGACTCTTCTTGTGTGATATAAGAGTAATGAAATCTATAGTGCATGCCCATTAAAAACAAAAGTATTTTCATTGCTAACATCCGTTCTACCTGTTTAGAGAAAAATATATTTAGAGCAGAAAAGGTAACAATCGTTCAAACCAGTTGTATTAATTTTGTATTTATAATACCAATTAGTATGGATAACACAAAGGTCGAATCTCTAGAATTTCAATCAAGTACAAGTTTTGTAAATAAAATACCGATGAAGCCTGTTAACAATTTACCTATAATTGAATCCTACAATTTTTTGTGTATCCTTGATGTGTATCTAATTACAACGAAAGAAATATAGATTAAAACAAAATTGACTACGGAATTTTTAAGCCTGCGTCCTGGGGTGACCCGGCGGCAGCGGCGGCGTATAAGCGGAGCGTTTTAGTGCATAGATTAAATGAAACCTCGTGGTTCTGCCTGATCTGGTTTCCAGATCGAGTATGCCGTATGCAGCACCGCGCTGAGCCGCGGTTTTACTGGGTACGAGGAACGTAAAATATATCTCTTTGTCAGAAAGGTATTTAATTATAATTGTTTTATGGCTATTGCAAATAACCAAAACTAAATAAATCATTTTCGATCATTCCTGACAAGTCGATGCAATCTTTTAATCAAGTGTTTAGGTTTGTTCACAGCTACAATTGTCATATCTATTACCGCATTGCATTCTTTGATCACCAACCCGCCTGCCAAAGCGAGCAACACCCCCTCGAGGTAGGCTCATGTTCAGGAGCTGCATGCTCCGATGATGATAATAATGATGATTCTTTGTACGTACATGTCAGTCAGTATGAATTTCCAACAACAAAGAAAAGTTTGAATTGGTTTTGCAATTACAAATAAATATAAAGATAACATTACAGATACACTTGATCTCTTCATCTTTTAAGAAATCCTTTACTTTTTCCATTAATTGGAAATTCACAAACATTGTCACGCTAATAAATTATTTACGCAAAACATATTAATATAAGTGAAAGCGTTCTCTTATGATAGCTCTGAGATAAAAATATCCCCCTAATCACTATGAACGCTACTTAAGTAAATACAAAGAACATTAATTATCTTTTATCGCTAAATAATTATTTGGTTTGTATTTCCTAGCTTAAAGAAACTTATTTATACATGTACACAGATAATCATCATCATCATCATCATCAGCTCGTAAAACGTCTACTGCTAAACATGGGCCTCCTCCCGAGGAGGGTACTTGCCATAGTCACCACGCTTGGCAGGCGCGTTGGTGACCGCAGTATTATGTTGTAACACACAAGGAAACGCTGCTACCCGATCCTTGTTATACGCTTATAATAGATAAATGATGTTATAACAATCGGGACCAACGGCTTAACGTGCTTTCCGAGGCACGGAGGGTAGACCCTCAATCAACCAGACCCGGAAAGAAATCTTAGAATTTACACAAAGATTTCCTGTCTCCGAGATTTATAGCGAGCCAAATACCGGTACGCTACGGAGGTTGACGATTTACACTTTGAACTAGTTAAAAATTTCAGCGAGCGTCGGGTACCTAGCTTTCTATAGAGCAATCCATTCGAGGCAGTTCCATAGAGCAGACTCAATTCTACGCTTTCTCTGTTCTCAGCGCTATCATTTTCACAGCATTTATTCTACTTTCATACTTCTGCCATATCTGCCAGGTCTCATTTCCATACATTTGGGTTGGTACTCCTCTGCATAATGCAAATGCACAGCCAGGAGAGCCTTTTAAGACAGGCTTTGGCTGCTCAAAGAGGTGTGCAAAGCACCATGCACCATATCTCACTGACACAGTATTTTTTCAATCTAATACATTTTGTTACATAAATGTATGATATAGTCAACATTTTGCCCAATAGATGTATTTAGCCGTATCACCCTCATACAGACACAGACAGACATGAAAATTGTACGTCATAATTTTTTTGTGGACGTATAAACTTTGCCGTTTTTACGACAGGCGCAGTAAAGTTAAGCCTTTTTTGTTTTGGCTATCGCTACGAAAGCGTCCACATTGAAGCAAGAATTACTACAAAGCACCGTAACAAAAATATTTTACTCAAATTTCCCTTTAATAGTTATATTTCCACCGCCATAATGTTCTTTAATTTCTGCCTCGCAATTCTTTGCTTTTACAACCTTAACATATTTTATTTCTCCATTATAATAAAGCAAAATGTTATTCTAACAAAACAGCTCTATTTTAACATCGTATTACTAAAGGATACTAAAACATGAAATGAGATCTACTAGATCTACTAATTCCAGCGTCCTTTACTTAGGTACCATGCTCCCGAATCAGCTTAGCAAACATTGGAAATCAGCCAAAATTTACTTCAATGTTAACGTCAACAAACCAAGTTATTCAAGTAAGTGAATTTTAAATCTTAACTTTTAGCTTGACATTTTAATAGATGCGCTTATTATAAACGATTTAACGTTTAATAAAGCAGTGTATTATTAGAAACGATTAAGTATATTATAGAAAATAATTGATGCAACAATGTAAATTAGAAGATATAAGTACCAAATTCGTATTAATCTATTACAATTCTAGTTCCGTAAACTAATAATACTAACAAAGCGCCTAGTGAAACAGAAGAAGCAAATGTCACAATTTAACAAGTTGATCTACTATTTCCTTGAACTTGACTTATTTCTTTATAAATCTTTTGATCCTTTTATTGTGTGTTATTATTATGTTATTTTTTCATCTATGTGTACTTCACTTCACTTTTTAACCTAAGAATGGTACACAATAACTACATCAATTATCATTTTGCCAATGTCCAGTATGACGAACTCTAGAAAGCCATTGTCAAGGCAACATTTTTGGAGTCAATATTTTAATAGAACCATTAGTCATCATTTTTTTACATTTGCTTCCCTGCTAATAATAGAACTACGCATAAGAGTGAAAAATTAACTAAAAATGAAAAATGTTGAAGAGCAAAAAATATCAGCCCATCTTGAATCATGACATTATTTGCTCTTCATCTTTCTTTAAGTTAAATTAGGTTTGACACGGTCGAACTTGCTCATAGTAATTCAGCTGAGTATAGTTCCGATCCTTTCCATTACGTTTTATTTGAATTATTTTACAGTAAACTTATTATAACGACGAGTAAATGGCTAATTGAGCTAAGCGATAAATTGGGCGATACATAAATATATATTTAATTTATCCCTCAAACAGATTTTAAAACAACAAACTCGTCATAAAATCTTTATGAAGGAATTTAATACGCAAAGTATAAACTTTGTGTATTAAATTTCTTCAAAAATGTTGAACACATTACGTTTATGAAAACATAATTTAAATAAAGCCTTACTACGTCTCACTAAATAACTGATCTCGTATGATCGAAGGATAATTACAATGAGAAACAACTGTACCAAAAAATATTTATTGTTATCAATGAGACAACGAAAATAACTTGATATAGGTAAACATCTAAACCAAATATTTTAATTGAAAAAAAACATTAATATACTTTTTTTTAATAATGTAAGTAGACTTAAAAATACATGAACCTTTTATCACTGCATCTCTACATAATATAAAATAAAGTTCTCCGCCACGTCTGCTTATCGGTCCGTTTGCAATAACCTCATTTCTTTAAGCGGTTTTCGCCAAAAGATAAATTGATTCTTGAGGAAAGTCTAGATATGTAATCTGTCGAGATTTCGTGTTAATTAAGCTTTATAGGTCGCTAGTTTAAATATAGCATTTATCATCATTATCATCCCGTATAAAGTCCGCAGCCGAACAAGGGCCTCCTTCAAGAAATACAATCTGAATGTCATATTTCTGACAATAAACTACGTTGGCCTCAGCAAGCATTTTAAATCACCAGTCACGTTATTAATATAAATCTGAGGATTGTAATTTAAGACAAGTCCCTTTTAACGCAAAATTATCTCCTAAGTCACTTAATAATCCAGCGCCTAAGTTATAAGTAGAACGTTACAAACATTACAATGTTTATGAGGATTAAGCAAAACGCAAATAAAATTTAAGACTTCGGGAGTCGTCGGGCAATTAGGTCTCGACTTAATTATCTCGGCCCGTAATTTGAAGCAGCTTAGGCGTCACGTCTATCTGCTCGGCAAACTTTTTAATAACATAAAAATACTCGACTTTAATAATTTTCTACGACTGCTACCATTGAGATACTTTTATTTGTATTATATTAATACTGAGTGATATTACCGTGCAATTTATTAAGCTTTGCAGGATTGCTGAAATTATTATTAATTTCTTTTGGTCATAATTCCTTTTATCGCAAACGGAATTAATGGAACAATGGTGGTTACTATGGCCGTTCATTTTGGCATATTATTGTTGGCAGTTAATAACAATAATGTCGACATTAACTGATAAAAAGAACCTATGTCTTAATTTATTTTCATCTTGTTTTCATGGTATTTCTCAATGAATATATTTTGTTTACTAAGAAAACTACTTTTCCACTTTTCAATCGGTTAATGAAATAACCAAAATATCTTTAATATTAGGTAATGCTGTAATTATACAGCCAATCTGAGGCCAAAATAAAGATAAAAATGACATTTTATTGACATGGTTTAATGATATTGACATTTAAAACCCAAAAAATGTATGGAGTTTTTCATATTTAAATTAGGCAAAGGATTACTATATACAGTCAACTAGCCAGTTTACATATCTCGCAGTTAAGGATGACCCTAGCTTCAATGTAATGTTTTATTTATTATATTACTATAAATACGAATTGGTATTGATAACCTCCGACCGAAGCATTTGTTACCAACGATATTTTTTTTTACGATGTTTGGCTGCCACTGTCAATCTTATGTCGAACGCCATTAAGTTACATTAAAAAAGTTTATATTGTCAATAGCGATAAGGTTACATTAGAAAATTGAATATGGTGGTTCGGGGCAAGATTTCTTTTATATAACGTACAAATATACATATGCTATGTGTATTTGTACGTTCAATAAAGAGTTTAAAATGGCAGGTTCAGCCATCGTTATGTAAAAAAAAGTTTTTGTTTTAAATTTAATTTCTGCTTGTGTGTTAAAATATAATAAAATATATTCTAATGGTACGAGTAAAAAACAAAATCAGGAATTAAGTACACGTCTCGATGTTAAAATAATAGTTATAAAAAACAACCAGGTCTAGTATATAAATACTAGTTGCTAATATTATAACTTATATTTAAAATACTAATATAATGAAGCTTAAGATTATTTATGCTTGCTATGAAAAGCAAAATGCAGTACTGTACCTATATCGAAATACCCTTAAGTAACACAAACTTTTAAGTAAGTTGATCCTTGGAACCCAAACAGTCCTCCAAATCTGCAAAGAAATGATAGGTAAATAAGTTCTATGCAGATCTTAAATGACACCGAGTCGAGATTACCTACCTATTGAGCCTCTGAGAGGCGACTAAAATTCTAAATAGCCTTGTAACTTATCTAGAATTCAAGACGTCAAAGCAATCGTATCACCAAGAACAAACCGCGGAATACGAATTCAAATTACAAATGAATAAAAACAAACACGAAACTCAGTAAGATAGAAAGAGATTTGAGAACGCAATTTACAGGATAAATGGCTGCCAAAGTGAAATGAGAAAAAATAATGGCGAGATATATGTAATTATCCCTTTTCATTGGTTCAGTCGTGACGTGTTTAGCCGTAGGTAATATAACGCTCGATCTGCGGCAGGCTAATAAATCCCTAATAGCACCGTTGGGTTTTTAACCTTTTTATTTGCTCGGGCCTGCCCACTCTTTTACGAAGTACTTTGTAAAATAGCATTTTTTTTCTACTATGTGTAAAATATACGTTGCGGTTTCTCTTTATGGGAGAAATTTCGACTAATTTCCTCAAATGAGATCGTCATAAAACCGAGTATAGAATATTAAGGCTTAGAATTATATTATAAAAACAATTTGTGTACCAAACAGTTGTCTTCAGTCAGACAAGTATCCATACCTACGTCGAAACTGATTTTGAATAGCTTTTTCTAAATTAAGCTACATTCATATCCTATATATTTTATACGGGTAGGAAGTTGTAGCCTATATATGCACCCAGCTTATAAACTAATCCCGTGCAATGTTACAGCCAAATCTGCGTGAATCTGTGACAAACATACATCCATACATTCTCAAAAACTTTCAAGTTTATAATATTAGTAGGATGTGTTTTAAACAGTTTTAATACATATATCTATCTTCTGAAAATCTCTGCCTATTTTGACTTCTGTCTACGAATATTCATGAGTAAGAAACACAATTCATACTGCAATTTTGCTCAACAGCAAAATTGCAGTGTGAATTGTGTTTCTTAAAACCTGAACCACTAAACAGTTTCGACAGAGTCAAGTCTGTGTCAAAACTATGTGGTTCAAGTGGAATATAAGTATGGAAATATTTCGCATATTTTTTGGTACTTGTAAACTCTATGGAATCATAGTAAAATATTTAAGTTAAATTACGGACTGTAAGGTTTCGAGAACAATGGTTTAGGGTTTTAGTGGATTAAGCCGAATTTAGGTCTATGTAGCAGAAGCAGACAAGTTGTAAAGCTTGTTGAAAGCCTTGGTTGGTGTGAGGGGAATAACATTTAAAATACTGAACGCGTATTTACAGCTTGTCAGGTGTCTGTACTACCTAAAGACGGCAGCTTTGAAGAAAATATACAGTAAACTTAAATGTAATTTGTTATTTGTGTCTTTATTGTAACAAGTTGTCGCCCAGTGGTCGGCCATAATAAAAAAAAATTAGGATTCTGTACTCATCTATATATTATAATTCCTCCGTCCGCGCAATTGTCGTCAAAAAGGATACAATGTTGTTTCACGTATATGTCCACCATGTGCATATAGATGCACATGGTGGTGTAGTTTTTCGTAAAAAGATAATCAATGAGCATTCTTAGTCTTCGAGTCTTCTTAGCCTTGAAAACATCCAACTAGCTTCAATTTTGATAAAGTATCTAATAAAATTCTGATTTTCGGTTCATATGACTCACATCGTAAAAACTTGCTTAATCAAAGATATAGTCAGATGAATTCTTCACTCAATTGAAAAATATTTATTCGTATCAATCCGGGTAACGTGAGCGAACTATATCCCATATATTTTGATAAAAAGCTTGAGATCTTTCAAATAGCTCTTCTAATATTAAAATGTTACGATTCATCTTTGAAATATTGGTATTTTTGAGTCATTCACTGATTCTGATATGCATCTTCCTTATTCATCTTTTACCTTTATGAACTGAGATTCGTATGTATACAATATTAAAGATAGGTACTTTAAATTTCAGCCAAAGTAAATGGAACTATTTGTATTTGAAAGGTTATTTAAATTTTGAGTATTGGTAAGAAAATCCTACTAATATTATAAAGGCGAAAGTTTGAGAGTTTGAGAAAACTAAAAACTACTAAATGGCTTTGACTGAATCTTTCACGGGCATAGTTATTAAGTTCGATTAACATATAAGCTACAAAAAATCACGCTCCAACCCACTGGAGCAGAAAGAAACCGCGGGGCGCAGCTTGTATGCCATAATTTAAACAAAGGCTTATAAACATTTAAATAAAGACATACACGAGTACTATAAATGCGTCAACAAAAATTAATGTATTAAACTCGCCAACAAAAAATCTTACAAAAAAACAATACAAATTTGTTATTCCCTATCAAAATTGATACTTCAAAAGGTACTCAGTAATCGTAAAGTACTAAGAGAACAAATATTTTTCCCACGAAAATTTTATGTGTCGTGAAAATGACGAAATTTTATTAGTAATTTTATTTTATTGCTTAGTAATTAACCAGTGTGAACTAAAGTGAAAAACTTACTCAAAACAATCAATAAATTTTCTCATATAAATTCTACCTATTGTGAAATATATCTGAGCTATTTAATCATTTTATCTCCTATTACAAAATAAAAATTAAATAGATGCAAAAGATTATTCTAGTTTAAGTTAAACTTCGAACAATCTTAGCGTTCTGCTTATGCTATGGATACCATACATACCGATCACTGGTATGTAGCGTCGGATGACGTCACTGGAACGTGTTTTGACAACGTAACGTCAAAATAGCGGTGCCGCCATTTGCATGGCCAACAGTCGTCAAGCAGATATGCAGACTTTACGAAACCGTTCCATAAAAATATAATATGAATGTTTTATACAAATAGATTAGGAGAATAACAAAAAATATATATGTTGTGCTTTGTTTATAAAAATCAGCCCAAGTAGGTACTTTCAGATATTATGTCTTACTAAAGTAATCAACATGATACTATCACGCGTTAAAGGGAATGCATATATTTTGGGAGCACCTTATAGTAGCTTTTATGCAAATCATAAAGAACTTACTAATAAGAAACTTAAGACGATGATATTGATATTCGTACCGATTTTGTTAGTCAGCTTTGTCAATTGTATAGAATAATTATTTTTGGATGCTTACCTGATTATTAAATCAAATGCGAAACTTCTTTGTTATATTTATAATTGGTATTATATAATTTATCAAAGTACAAAACATATTGATCACGGATCGCATGATTCGCCTTTCAACCATATTATTACATTAATTAATTTAAAATTCTCTCATGTAAGTAATCGTACTATATGTTCTTATGATAATAAAGATTCTTGAAACCCATCAAAAAGTATAAGCAAAGGAGGTATTCCTCATTTTGAGGCGCTCCTAATGAGGCGCTCCTTTTTTATTCCTCGGAGCGCTCCTTTTAGTAGCGCCTCCCAATAGGAATTAAAAATATTACACTTTACTCTTTGAATACACAATACCCTTGGTCTTTGAATACACATTATAGTGCCGAAAGCAAAAACATATTTTTCTCCCAGTTTCGTACTTTTGGTTAAGCAACTTAGATGATGATGATGCACAAATGAGTTTTTAAAAATCATCGATATAATTTATTACGTTTACTTCATGCTCTTCCCTATTTTTAAACGTGGGTAGGCTTCAAGGTTTTCTTCAATTTTATTATTTTTAATTACTATCGAGAGGCGCTACTAAGAGGAGCGTTCCGAGGAATAAAACAGGAGCGCCTCATTAGGAGCGCCTCAAAATGGTAGCGCTTCGAGGAATACCTCAAGCAAAGATTAGCGCCATATAAAAAAACAATAAATTATACAGGATCTTTAAAACTAAATTGATCACAATTATCTATTCCTGAACCTAAACTATTTTTTTTTAGTCTTAACTGTATATAATAGAATATGCTAAGCCTACAATATAATGTGTGCAATTATAGTTCACGTTTTATATTGACCCGCATTAGACTCATGTGTTACGTCAAACGGAAAAGTCATAGCACTTTCATATCCTGGTTATAATGCAGTCCGTGCGAAATATGAGATAGCATAGAAACTGAAATGGCTATTGATTTGTCACTACTAATTTTAAATGACGACTACGTTCGCGTATATTAAAACATGACGTGTTTCATCGTATTTAACCAACAATTACCAAACACATTCGGCTAATTAGTGAGCCCATGTTTTATGCCCGGCGAAGTAGCAAAAGCCTCGTGGCCGACCACATAATATATTTACTTATTTACACAAACACACAGAAGATATTAAAATACCTACAATAAGACAGATTTACTGCAATGTACCAAGGTTAGGATTTCCAGTAGACATGAGGAGAAATCAGAAGGTAAAAAAATTAAAAAATGCATGTGTGTGTGTATATCTTCGCCCAGCTGTAGGACAGTCTGTTACGAAGAGGAGAGATTATATTCTATAGTTTATCTTGAACATGGTTCATAAATATCCATCCGAAAAAATAATTCTGTACCTACTTAAGTTTAGCTCCAGCAACTTGTAATATATTTTTTATCCCACCATCTCGGAAAGAGTATTTTTAATCTTCAATATCTGAGTGGAAAAGCCGTTTTTATTCTCTAGAGGATAAAGTAAATTGAATTCAGAACATCGTTTGCACTAAGTTTGTGAATTAAAAAAAACATTAAACCTATTTACTGCTACCTCTATGGTGCCGAATATATCATACAATTTTTTTTTAATTTGTTAAAAACTCAGACTCGGAACCTTCTTGGTGTTCTTTTTTCAATTTGCTACGTACGCGGTGCTTTACGCGGTATTTTTTCCATCATTGTTAAACCTTATATTAAAAACAAGATACTTGAAAACAAGTGAAAAAACTAAAATGAGTGATTCTAGCGACGAGGAAGTTTGTTTGACGCCAACAGAATTAACTGAAACTGTTAATAATGCGCATTTCCTCGCTGAGGTGGAATGAAAAGTTACGTGTTGCACTCGAGTGCAAAGATTTTTCACCTCGTGCTCTTTTGATTCCCTCGCTAACGCTCAGGATTCTAATTTTGAATCACTCGCTGCGCTCGTGATTCAATTTAGAATCCTTCGCTTGCTCGGTCATCAAAATTGAACACGCGGTTAAAAAGCAACTTTGCACTCTTGTATAACAAATAACTATTAAAACCTTTTTAATTTTTGACACAATTCTAGTTTATTTGTATTTTTATTATTGATTATTGTGATATGTTTCTTATTTTTCTAAAATGTTAAATGGATGGCATATATTTTGGTAGCACCTTCTACATTATTATGTACATGATAAGTTAATAACAGGTTCAATTGACCATTTCAATACCAATCCCAATGACCAACTACCTGTGGGTTTGATTCTTGTGATTTGGTAAACTATATCTGCAGTAAATTACTATACTATATTAAATCAATAAAAATAAAATAGAATAGCCTTTATTGCTGTTTTTTTTTTCTTATTACAATGAATACATGCCTACTTACAAAAACTATATTGACTTTTTCGTTTCTAAAAACTTTCGTTTCTTTCATTTGAATAATCGGGAACTGGATGTTTATGTGGAACCTATATTAATAATTATTTATAATACAGTTGCAGTAATTTTTTTTTCACTATTTGTTATGGAAGTCCTGTACAGCACTAACTAAATATTCTTACGTTTTACTACATTTTCTTGAAACACGACAATATAATGTTCAACAATAGTCTCAATTCTACCCGAGCATACGATTGAATTAACTTATTTCCCTAAACATTTTAGACATGATAATAGTCATGGATTGTTATCGAAATATATTCCTATCAAGCCACTCTCCTCAACTACCAGCCATTAGTAATTTATCAATAACTATTCGTTATAGCAGGATCAAATAATAGGAGAGCTGGCACCAATTTGAGGCAAGCTAATAACTTATCACATACCTCGCTTATTATACACCAACACGGACCTGCAGACCTGACTGGTGAGTAGCGGGTCAAAGACCCAAATTTTTTATAAATGTAAAAAAAGATTAAAAATATATTTGAGGTAATATGTAATTTTTATATGTTGTAGTGTAATTTTTAAAGTAAATCGAAATTAATAATCCAGACGATTTAGTTGGGATTTTAACATTGCCAGATGTATGCTAAAATACTTATACATAAAAATGTATTGGAGGCAACTTCAAATTTTAAAAGGGTATTATTTATAACTAAAAATAAGATTCTCTAAAAGAAATTACTTTTGCCTCAAATATGTTTTTGTAAAAAAAATATAAAAAAAAGTTACGGGTCTTTGAAGCAAGCTGAAAACTAGTCACATACCTCTTCAGGTACCTACGTGTGACAAATTTCCAGCTTGCTTTAAATACCTACCCAAAAATTGGGGCCAGCTCTCGGGCTAAAAGTTCCTCTCAACCACAAATCTGTACGTAAGATTGAAGTTGAGACCAAACATGTTCAACAAACAAGTGAATCTACAAGGAAGGAAGTACTACACAACTATGTACATTTCTTCAAACTTCCAAGTGTAGAAACTTAATTGAAATCCTTATGTTCAACATTTCCATGCTAAGGACACAACTTGCTAATCTACAAACGCGTTTGCCTTGTGTCCCTAAAAACGAGTAATTAAGTCTTCTCTCATTATGTTGGGATTGAATGAACTGCATAAACTGGTAATGAGGTTTTTCATAACTTCTTTAATGTATATTAATAAAACAAGCTTCCCGCGTGTAGTTTCACCTGCGTAACTCCCGTTTCCAAAGGAAATTCATAATTAAATATACAGCCTTCCTGGATAAATAGGCTATATAACACTTAAATATTTTTTCCAGTCGGCCCAGTAGTTCCTGACATTATAGCATTCAAGCAAACAAACAAACTCTTTAGGTTTATATATTAATATGGATTATAACTAGTGTTTTATTAACATTGTTACAAAAAAATATTTTTTTGTTTAAAATCAGTGATATGTAAATAATCGTTTTAGAAAAGTAGCTTATCATTTTTTATTATACTAACAGAAGATGTGTATTTTTGTTTGTAATTAATAAACTCAAAAATTATGTGACCTATTTCAAAAATAGGGTTCCGCTTGAAAAATAAAAATCTGATTCTGATGATCTGATCTGTAAAGCTGATTTGCAAGTGAAACTGCACGGGACAGATACCTAGTTATTTTCATCTTAATCTATATATATAAAAGAAAGTCGTGTTTGTTACAACACTTATAACTCGAGAACGGCTGGACCGATTGCCATGGTTTTTGATTTGTTGGATTTGTTTCCGTCCCGAATAGCAGAATACATTTTAAAAACAAAAGAAAGTCGTGTTAGTTCCGATTTGGCTGAAAATTGGTAGGGAGGTAGCTAAGAACTGGGAGAAGGACATAGGATACTTTTGGGTAGGGGTAAGGTAGGGTAGGGTAGGGTAGGGTAGGGGTAGGGTAGGGGTAGGGTAGGGGTAGGGTAGGGGTAGGGTAGGGGTAGGGTAGGGGTAGGGTAGGGGTGGGGTAGGGTAGGGGTAGGGTAGGGGTATGGTAGGGGTAGGGTAGGGGCAGGGTAGGGGTAGGGTAGGGTAGGTGTAGGGTAGGGGTAGGGTAGGGGTACCTAGGGGTAGGGTAGGGGTAGGGTAGGGTAGGGGTAGGGGTAGGGTAGGGGTAGGGTAGGGGTAGGGTAGGAGTAGGGTAGGGTTAGGGTAGGGGTAGGGTAGGGCAGGGGTAGGGTAGGGCAGGGGTAGGGTAGGGCAGGGGTAGGGTATAAAAGTCCACCCGTGCGAAGCCGGGGCGGGCCGCTAGTATTAAATAAAGCAAACTGAACTTGCATAAAATTTCTTCAATTCCTATTATTATTATTTTCAGAATATTGATTCCATCTAAATGTATAAATAGATCCGTATCTACCCGTCACATTTTGTAATACGTAGGTTGGCATAAACACTACTAGCTTATTATGCAATATCATAATTAAACATAATAACCTGTTGCTGCAAATTGTCGAATGATTAATGTCCTTTAGTCATATACCCCTTTCGAGTTTCAACTGTTTGGCAATCTTCAAGCGCCAATCCGCGTATAATAAATAGGTTAACTAAAAATTTTCGAGCTAATATTATTGACTTCCTTCATATTTTTTTATACTAAAACTCATAAGAAAAAAATGAGGTCACCTCACTATATGGAGGCATAGAAAAATGTGTGATCAAAACATTCGAATAAGGAAATATTAACGTGTTGTAACAATAGAGGACTCGTCCACGTAATATTTCCTAGTGTTTTAAAGAGTGTGGTTCGACTAACAGCGACAATATTCTACTAAATCAAATCAGTGCAGTACAACTTTTACTTTACCGCTATAAAAATACGCATTTGACTTGTATATCTCTATCACACATACCTACCATTAATTAACTTTTCAGTTCAATCATCTATCTGCTGGTTTGTACACAATTAATGATTACGTCAGCATTACTGACGAGGAAATGATCATAGTCACGTACGTATACATAACATGAATATTGTACCAGAAATCATACCATAAATAAATTATCCAAAAAAGGGTTTCAAAGAGGCAAAAAAATTGGTAAATTAATGTTTAAATTATTAAATCCTTAATCATAGCTGATGTTGTCACCACGAATGAACTTTGTTATACACGTTTCACATCCTATATAGCCATAATAATATAATAGAAACAATGTTTTTACTAAGAATGTGTATGTATTATACTTATCATAAATATTGATAGAAACTTCAAAGGAAAAGTTATAAATTCAACTTACGTCTGATGCCAAAACTTATACATGTAGAACTTAAAAAAATCATTAATAAAACATTTTAGTCGAAATCGCTATTATTAACGCCCCACGCAAAACACGCTCACACTCTCCCACGAAATTATCAGACAATTGTTAAAGGTTTTGCAACCGCCACCAGTCTTAATAAATCCCCTAAAAAATATATGGAATTGTTTGTACATGTCATAAAAGAACATCGAAACTACATATTCATACCTACTTTGAATGTAACTCCATAAGACTTTCTAAAAAATCTACGCACTACGCGTCATTTAAAATGTGAAGTCACTGTTTTATAAATGTAGCTCAGGTGCATATTACAACTAATTCGCATAATAAAAAGATTACTGAATTTTATAGGCACTAAATCAGATGAAAGTATTGATAAATGGATATTATGCTGGTTTATAACAGTGATGAAAGGCTATTATATCATGTAATGCGGTGATATTATTAAAATTGAACTGCGAAATTTCGCTTGCTATAGATTTCCTTTTAACAAGTAGGTATATAAAAAAGTGAAATATTTTAAATGGGTGTGTAACCGTTGATTACGATTAAATCATAATTAGAAATTATATTGAGAACGTATATTTTATTCTTAAGTTGCAGCCGAGTGTTGCCTAGTCTTTCATAGCATCATTGTTTCGACAATTACATGTAGACATTTTTGAGGTTGGATGTCTATTTGTATTACTTTCACACAAATATAAGTACGTTAGTTACCTAAACCGCCCTGGAGGCGCGGCCCGGTTCTTCTTCATCATCATCAGCCCCTAAAACATCAACTGCTGAGCAAAGGCCTCCCGAGGGGGTGTATTTTCATAGTCACCACGCTTGGCAGGGTGTTTAGTGATCGCAGTTGTAATAATAATTATGTTGACATAGTGAAACACTACTGCCCATTCCCAGGTATACGATTGTTGTATCAAACGAGACCAACGGCTGAGTGTTTTCGGGCGTACGGAAAGTGATTCTAAAAACCAGACCCGTAAAAAATCTACGATTTTACACAACGATTTCTCGTCCGTATTGGGGAGCGAGCCTACGATCTCCGAGATTTAAAGCGAGACTTATACCGCTAGGCCACGGAGGTTGTCATACTAATGCCGCATCCACACAAGCCGAGCGGCACGGCCGGCGGCCAACCCAGCGGCCACCGGCATGCGCATCTTTAGGAACGCATAGGCAGCCTGAAAGCCTGCGGCAAAACCGTCGGCGTGCGTAGATGCGCCATAAAGCTCTATTCCTACTAGAGGAACTTTCTCAGCCATGCAGCTCATTAAGCATGTTAATCCTAGTTTCAATTTATTTATCGATGCCCAGAATCCACAAGCTCCGAGTCTGTAAGCGAAGGTGAACCATACGTCCTATATGTCCACAAGAACCTGAGTGAGTGAGAAAGTGGTCTCTGCCTAATCCCTAATTATGGGAAAGAGGCGTGAATCTCTCTTTTTCCTGGATATTCCTTTCTTAAAGGCCACCAACGCACTTGCGACTCCTCCGGTGTTGCGAGTGTACATGGGCGGCGGTGATCACTTACCATCAGGTAACCCACTTGCTCGTTTGCCTCCCTCTTCTATAAAAAAATAAATAAAAGTATCTAAGTAATATGCACTACGCCATGCAAGCTATCTACATGCACAATTCCATTTCAATCCATATAACCAAACATAAGCTTTCACATTTCTAATATTAACAGGAAGTAGGATTTAATTACTATCGAAATTAAATTTCTGTTAAACACATCTTAGTGCCGCGCCGCAATTATCTTAAGCTTTTAATTTTGCGTGATGGAATATTCCTTCTCTAATGACACCAAAATTAGTATCACCAATAGATACTTACATCATCAACGCCATTTGTTGCTAACTATTCCTCCGTAGCGCAGCGGTATTTGGCTCGCTTTAAATCTCGTCGTCGGTCGTGGGTTCGATCCCCACGCTGAAAGAAATCTTTGTGTAAATTCTAAGATTTCTTTCCGGGTCTGGTAGAACTGTTAACTGAACTGTCTTTGTTCTGTTCTTCATCGTATAAACATTGAATTTATTTATATTTTTCACTATTCTACTGGTGTCACTGCTTATTTTTCTTAGCGATACTATTACCACATCAAAATAATATGAAATTTAATTCCTCTAGCATAGTCACATGCGTAAGTTTTACCGTAAGTGACGTGAGTGCAAAGAACTTTAACAATATTAATCAAAATATGCTCATCTATACAACTACCTTTACATCATAAATTTTAATTATTTATATCCGTAAATAAATAAACATAAATAACAATATGTTTGCTACAAACATCGACTGTTTACCGAATATAATATCGATTGTAATAATTTACTTAAATAAAATCATAACAGATGAAAATAAATACAACGTTTGTAAACTAAACTTTTGTATGGAGCAAAGCTTTTCTCGCCGTGTGGTTTCTGGCTAAAAAAATCCCACAAAATGTCTTACCTTGGGCGTCTAAAGAGGCGACTAAAGAACATATAGCTGATAGGTTAGCCGCAGCCTCTGTATAAATGAACAGTAGGAGTAGGAGTAACATTATATCGAACCTATGAATATGAATCTATTTCTCTATTACGCCAACGAGCTAAGGACCTTGAAATTGTCATGTACAATAGCTTTATAGCCAAGACTGAGGACAGTATATCTAAGAACCCAAAAGCCTTCTTGGTCCTACGTTAAGTCCAAGCAACAAGTTAATTCCTATCCTTCTTCTTTGAAGTATCAATCTAGAACCTCGAGAGATGGAGACGATATATGCAACATGTTTAGTGACTATTTCTACTCCAACTTCTTGGATAATAGTAATGCATCTGACTCGGGCTTGCAATCTATTGACATCAACACGAACTCTGATGAAATTGTTCCCGATATACATTGTATTGAAATACAGAAATTAGAGGTGTATGAATTGCTAATTCGCGGGTCCAGATGGAATTCCACCTATCTTTATTGCTAACTGTGCAAAAAGTTTGTGTGTTTCTCTCTCACTGCTGTTTAAAAAATCTTTTTCCTTTGGCACAGTGCCGGAAGTTTGGAAATCGGCATTTATCACTCCTATCCATAAAAAGGGACCCAAAGATCTCTGCATTTTTGCAAAAAACATGGAAAAAATAGTATACCGGCAACTTTATGCTTTTCTAAGCAGTTATATTAGCGTCAATCAACATGGTTTTTATAGAGGCCGGTCGACAACAACCAAGCTAGTCCTTTGCGCTGACTACCTCACAAGCCATATGTCGCAACGAAGTCAAGTTGATGTAATATACACCGATTACAGCAAAGCTTTTGACCGTTTAGACCACTCACTTCTTCTACGCAAACTTTTGGCCATGGGCATCAGGGGAAATCTCCTCCGTTGGTTCACTTCTTACATTGAAAATAGGTGTCAAACTGTAGTTCTCAATGGTTACACATCCCGATCTGTCTTTGCTCCTTCTGGAATTCCTCAAAGATCTTTATTGGGCCCATTACTTTTCAGTATATTTATCAACGATATATCTCACTGTTTCACTAACTCTAAGATACTACTGTTCGCCGATGATATGAAAATAATGAGTGCAATTGATACAGTCATGGACGCCTCTAATCTCCAAAATGACTTAAATCGGTTCTACTGTTACTGTACAACTAATAAGCTAGATCTTAATATTTCAAAATGCTATGTATGTTCCTTTACTCGTAAGCCGAATTTCATTAAGTACAATTACTCAGTTTTAGGCACACCCTTAGAAAGAGTTGACACTATCCGTGATCTAGGCATCACCTTCGATTCAAAACTACTTTTTGATACGCACATTAACAATATAACTAAAAAGGCTTCAAAATCCTTGGGCTTTGTGTTGAGACTAAGTGCTGACTTCAAGAACATTAAAACCCTTAAAATACTGTACTGTGCTTTTGTTCGAAGTCATCTCGAATATTGTTCTCAAGTCTGGAATCCTAACTTTAGCGTATACATAAATCGTATTGAAAACATACAAAGGAAATTTTTAAGGTACGTTCAATTTCGAGCCAAAATCTACTTACCTAATTACACGTCTCGTTGCAAAAAATTCCATATAGGTACTTCCGTTGCATGAACGAAGAATTATAGCGGATATAGTGTTACTTTACCAGCTAGTGAATGACTCCATCGACTGTTCTGAGCTAATAGATAAGATAGGACTACGTGTCCCTTCAGCTATGTTAAGAAAGCATGATCTGCTATATGTACCGGCAGTACGCACTACCTATAGGCAGAATAGTTATATGGTGAGGGCAATGAGGACATACAACATGACTTGTCGCTGGATTGACATTGACTTGTTCTGCATTAGCACTGGCAAGCTAAAGAAATTCCTAGCAAATGATTTCTTTGGTGTGAATTAATGCTCTAACCTTATGATTCTATTTTTTTTTTCCTACTGTCAACTGTCTTTTACATCTTTGTTTTCTTCGCCTGCTGTCTACCTTCTCTTTTTTCATATTATGTACTAATTTTTATCAGTGAAAACTTTTAATTGGCCTTCATTTACTATTTCATGTCTTATATGTACTCTAGCTGTAAGTTTTCTAAAGCAATAAAATAAAAATAAAAATAAAATATAAAAAAACCTAAAATTAAAGAAGTAGTCTTTAACTGTATATTCGATAAAATTTGTTTCTACATGGTTATACATTATTAAGCTGTGACAGTGTAATTCTAGGCGACTAAGAGACATACAGCTGGTGGATGGGCAGCAGCATCTATCAGCTAAAGAATACTCACCATCTTACTGCGATCACCAATCCACCTGCCAAGCGTGGTGATAAGGGCAATATCCCTCAACGATGCTAGCTTGCCAAGGTCCATTAACAGAAGGCCCATGTTCAGCTGTAGGCGTAAAGGGCTACTAAAGTAAAGCTTTTCCAGCCATGGACGTCACCGCGTCGTGCAAATCAAGCGTCTTTGTTCAAATATAAAAAAATTGCAAGTGTTTATTGCATTTCTATTAAGCGTTAAACTTTTATTTTATCAGTTTAATTGTGTGAAAACTTAACTCGCATTTATAACTTCTCGGTAATATAATTAGGTAACCTGTTGTAATATTTTTATCATAAGTAATTTGTAAAACACTTTGTCCGTTACGGGTAGGTATTTTTTATTACAATTGTTACATGAATTAACAAATTTAACTTTTGTAACTCTTTTTCCATTTGTTTACACATAATTCAGAATAAACACATGTAAAGTAATACAATAGTATAAAGTATAAACAAATGAGTAAACATTCCGAAGTTGATATTTGGTGCATGGCGCGAAAAGAGCGAACATTTTAAATCGTTATTGTTTACCGTTAAATCCTTGTTTATAGTAAAAATATAGATTTTAAACAAATTCATGTACCAAATAAAATATCTACTCGTATTTTTGTAGCATAAAATAATGACCCAACCTTGATGGCTGATTAGGTAAATGCGTATTATAATGTATGGTAGCGAATATTTTTCTGATGTTAACGTTTGCACGTTTGTACATTATGAAAAATAAAAAAGTTAAAACCAAAATATTGGCAATAAAATCACGCTCCTCACAATCGACTATATTATATCTGATTATTTTAATTTAAAAAGTTAATTGGTGTCAAAATATTTCGTAATCCGGACACCAAATTAGGGAACAACTTAACTAATTTCGTAGTTTCAACCATCGGTACTATGATATTCTTAATTAGTTTACCTAATATAAAGGTAAAAGTGGTTACACAATCCAACCAAACTTTGCAATTAACAAATTGCTGAGTTAACAAACTCTGTTTTGAACTTGTGAAATAAGCAATATCTACTTACAGAGTGCACCACAAATAACTTTCCAATTAGAAACTGGATTAAAATTTGAATGATGTACTTGTACATTAACACCTAGTTTATAAAAGTTGAAATAATAAAATCCGTTTTCAAATAAAATTGATTAGCTGATGACTTGATTATCGTGCTAATTAATCTATGATTAATATTTTCGTGTAAGTATACGATAAAATACCACGTTTTACACGTGGTGTTTTGTAGGTATTACTTACACCCGGTTAAGATAAGAATAATGACATTATTTATAGCAAGCACGATTCTTTTTAAGGGTAACGTAGTTTTATCGATTTTGTTAAAAATATTTCAGGATCACGAACTTTCGGCGACGAAACCGAGAAAAAAACTTTATCTTAGTGTAAATAATTTAAATTAATTATAAATTAAAATTAACGGAATAGATTCAATTGACTTAACACTCTTTATCGGTAGATGTTATAACTTCTTGAGAATATATAAAGTCGCTTTATAGATTTACTTTAAAAAAACCTTCTTACTTAAACACTCTAATCCAACAAAGCGGAGTAAAACGTAAGCAAACTAGGAAGATTTTGTTTCCAAAGTAGTATTATGCGGGCTATGCAGAGGGATTTTGCTTAATAAGGACCTTGAGCACAGAATAAACAATCCTTGAGTAAGGCTGATCGGTTGCGATGACGTCACTCGAAGATTCCATAGACCTTTTTTTGTCGAGACAGCCCCGCAAAAGGTATTTACGCCGGCTTTGTTAGTGATGTATGGCAAAATATAAGGCCCTGTAATTATTATAAAAACTGTATTAGTAAAACCGCCTTTAGGAGTGTTCATGGTCGATAGAAACACTCTTAAAGGTAGGTTATAGGTACCCAAAGTCTATGTTTATACTTTCATCGGTGATAGGTTATTACCTATCACCAATGAGTATTCTGTTTGGTAGTTACTGTCATAAATATAGTGATTTCTATATTTGAACAGTTTACCTTAGAGACATCAATTACACAATACTACAACTCGACACCGGTGTTTTATTACCGTTACCGTTTGGGCGTTGCTGCTCGACTGATGATGGGAAGTACTCCTACCTTACAGAATACCACAGCCAAATAACATTATTGATTGATGTTGTGTTCCTATGCGTGAGTAAGATCGCCGGAGCTCACAGGGGGAAAAGGTAGAATAAAGGTGTACAATAAATTTATTATTCTTTCTTTACCTGACCAGGTAAATTACCCTTATCTACCTGATGTTAAATAGCGTAGGGGTCTAAATACAAGGACAACTAATGTCAATACAACTTTTGTAATGGCACTAACTGTAATGAGAAATGTACACACCCACCGGCAGGTTTCACCGACCATGGGCCATGCGTACCCGGCCGCCACCAACTGCGGATCGAAGGAGTGTCCGGGGGGTTTTAGTGGTGTAGGGTCCTCTCCTCGTGGTATGAGTAGCATACCACCGCTATGGAGAGGGCGAGACCCACATATCCCAGCGCGCGGAAACGCTGCAGCGGCGGTGGAAATGCGTAATGAATTTCCCCCCGGGACAAAAAAAAGGTTTCACCGACCACGATATCTTAACCATCTATCGCAATTAATCATTCTCATTCTACGTTTGTAAGAGGAATGCCATCTATCGATGTTTATTATTTATTTAATTTCTCAATAATAAGGTAGGAACGTATATCCCTTTAACATTATCTTTTCATACAAACAACAAAACGATTTAAGAATACATGTTTCTTTTGAATTAAGTCTTTTACTAATATTACTTATGCCGGACGTACCTCCCGGTGTATCGTGAAGCGAGAGGGGCAAGAAACAATATTTTATGGTAAAATAAAATGTATTACTTCAAAGAAGTTTCTTTAATAATATAATGACACATGATACTACCTATTGTTAACAGATCTATCTAGTTTTCAATTAAGGAAGAACCTTATACAGTAATTGAAGATTACAATAAGTCAAACACATTGTACCTATTTATAATGCTATTTACGTACCATCTCGAATTTGTATAGGTACCAGCTTCCCTCGCTCGTAGCTGCCGTTCCCGTGTAGAACTTCATAATATATCCAATGTTACTCAAGGATAATATATAGGGTGACTGGTAATTAGTGACCGATACCTAAACACATGATTGTGCTCATGATAACAAACAACTTTTACTATGGCACCAAACCTGAAATCGCGAAAAAAAATCAGTTGCTCCCTACCATGTTGACGAGTTATGTGAAGATAAATGTATGGAACAGCTGATTTCTTTTCGCGATTTCATGTTTGGTGCCATAGTAAAAGTTGTTTGTTATCACGAGCACATTCATGTGTTTAGATATCGGTCACTAATTACCAGTCACCCTATGTAATTCTAATGTTGAAAGAATTATCGAAATCCGTCCAGAAGTTTTTGAGTTTATTTGTAACAAAATGCATACGAAAATACAAATCTTTCCTCCTTATAGACTCCAATTTTATAGTGCCTTGTGGTTTCCGGCTTAGAATAGACCACCCCATATCCTCCCATGGGTGTCGTTAAAGGCGACTAAGGGACATATGGCTGATGGATGGGCAGCAGCATCTATTAGCTCAAGGTTTACATCTTACTGCGATCACCAATCCGTCTGCCAAGCGTGGTGATTATGGCAATATCCCTCTACGATCCTGGCTTGCCAAGGTCTGTTAAGAGGAGGCCTATGTTCAGCAGTGGACGTAAACGGGCTGTTGATGATTTGAAAACCAATAAAATTTAAGAATGCATAAAAAGTAAAATTCCAAAACGTTTACGTTTAAATAAAAATGAATAAATCTCGAATTGACGTTATTAAAAGAATATATTATTACATCTATCTAAACTTGAGGGTTTTTCAAAAAATCACTTAGCCAAATACGAGAAAAAATATTCTGTTCTCATAAAAATATGGTAATATAAACGGAGTTATTCTATTGGAAGACCTAGATACTTATTTCACAAAATGAAATTACTGAGAATGTTCAGTTTATTGGTTTAATAATCTCATTGAATATAATTTACCATTTGACTTTATTTTCTTATAATAAACTATATTAAAATGAACGTGAACCAAAACCTTTGTACCTCTTTTAACGACAATTGCGCGAATTACCTATAACGTATTATTAACGAAGGAATATGGAATGTCGCACACTTATATTTTTTTAAAGTATCACTCATCACTGGGCGACTACTAATATTGAATTATTATTACTGTAATATCATCATCAATGTCGGCCCGTGTAATGCCCGTGTAATGTAAAGAGATTTTGCTCGTTCGGACCTGTCGCGGATTACCTTAACACCACACAAACCCTTACTATTTAGAAAATTGTCAGCTTTAAATAAAGTAGAAATCTACTGAATATTTTTCATCCAAAACTAATGCAAAATCGATAATATACTTTTTCAATTAATAAAATACATATATACAACAAAAATAAGCTCATTTGCATAAAAAAACTATTCTAAATTTTATTCTTTTTGGCAATGTTCACAGAATGCTGGCAGCATTGCTCCGTTGCAGAGCATTGCTTATCTACTGAGCTATTGTAACATGAGAACTATAATATAAAGATAATAATAAAATAATACAGTGATTCTTTTTTGTGAACAAAATTGTAAGGAGAAGTGTTTTCTACATAATTAACTAATATTACATGACATTGTCGCGCGCGTATCCCTTTCAGATTCTCATAGTAAAAGAAAACCGTATTACCTACGAGATTAATGAGTTGAAAATAAGTACTAACGGAAACTCAAAAAGACCCAATAAACCAACCCAGTTCCCTTATCTGAATATCGTCAACTGTCTAGCAATCGTTTGATTTACAGCTTAGATGAATCGCGGTTTTTCTCAATCGCTCGTATACGAAGCATAAAAAGAAGAAATCACCTAACTACATCGAGTTCGTTATTGGGATCCATTCGTACCCTAATCGGGATCAAGGTCCTAAATTTAGGTCAACGTACCATCCACAGTAAGGTGACAGTAACATGCTTAATGGAAAATAGACTTTATTACCTTTAAGTTAAGGTGAAATAGTGACTCAATACACGTGGACTATACTTACGTATTCTCCGTGGTCTTTGCCGAAATAAGCTGCTAGGTATGTAAAATTGTGTCGAAATTTTTTATTTTTACAATACCTATAAAACTTTTTAACTAGATCACACATTCGATGAAAAATCGTTGCGTACTGCATCTCACATTTTATATTTCTTCTCAGTTACAATTTAACGATCTGAAACATGATGCTGACGTTTGCTGAGACATTTTAGAGTTCTGACAATGTAAATAGAAGCCAGAAATCACTTACAATATGTTAACATAGTTGCACTTTATACTAAGTAGTACGTTATGGTCGCTCAATCAAACTAGGTTGAATTAACTGTATATATATACGATAACTGTTATGTTTATCAAAAAAGGAGATCCTTTATTGGCATCACCTCAATGTTCCAAATATACCTATTAAATAAAGGGTCAATTAATAATTTGTATGGACAGTGTTATGTCTGATGTCATATTTGTTGAAGACCTGCTTAACAACTGACTTGGCTGCACGACTGTTGTCTTAACGCTAATGGTTGAGGCTAATAGAGACACATTCTCACTATGGTTAGTTGGAACCTAACCAATGTAGAGTTAATCTATTGGCCACAACTTTTTTAAATATCAAAATAATATATTTGCAGAACGTTGTACAATTAGATGGGAGTTTCCGGAACTTATACTCCGCAGAATACCTTTGACAGCAGTGATATAAAGAAATTAACTTTAGCAGCTGTGCTGTGTTTTTTAAGGACTCAATGTTATATGTTAATCTGATCATTACTATCAAACAGCGATAACAATACATAATTCAATAAAGCAGAATATATAAGAGATAAAATGCAATAGATGAACTTAGACAACGAACGAATAGACAACCTCTGTAGCGTAGCGGTATTCGGCTCGCTTTAAATCTCGGAGGTCGGAGGTTCGATCCTCACGCTGGACAAGATATCTTTGTGTAAATTCTAGGATTTCTTTCCGGGTCTGGTTGGTTGAGGGACTACCCTCCGTGCCTCGGAAAGCACGTTAAGCCGTTGGTCCCGATTGTTATAACATCTATACTAATCGTATATCAAGGAACGGGCAGCAGCGTTTCCTTGTGTGGTACAACATATGACTGCGGTCACCAACCCGCCTGCCAAGCGTGCTGACTATGAACTTAATCAATATGTACCAGCTCAACAGCTCATAATACCATAGAAGTAATAAAGCAATAAAGATTGAGATTTCAAGATCAACACTTGAAAACATTTTCTCGACCGACAAAACATAACATTACTATGTTGTAGAAAAATATGGCACCATAAAAATTTATTTACGGTGTTATATTTTTGCTATAACAGCCAACAAAGAAATCGGAAAGGAAAATTTAGGAATCATATTTATATGATGCAGCAAATATATAATTTGCTAGTATGTATAGTAGTCTAAGTGATACAAGACTCCGCAGAAAATATTGCATACAAAATTCTGTTGAAATATGCAAGAAGGGGAATTGAGAGAGCAGCACGTTTTATTTTTAAACGTACTTGAATGTTCTTTCGGACACGATATTACGCTATAAGCTGAATAATTATATTTTAAGGTAGAGAGAACTATGTTTATTAATTTTATTATTATCAAAGCATTTTGATTTAGTTTTGAATATTAAATCTATTGGTTCATCTCGATTTGTGAATGTTAACGTCTAGAGCGTGCATTAGCGCACATACTGTTATTTGAAATATATATTAAATAAAATATTGTAAACAAAAGTTATTAAAAACAAAAGGTACATAAACTGTGATACAAAAGATGACGAAAAAGATAAAGCCCGGAGTTTCTTTCTTCCTTTCTTCTCCGAGTCGTCCACATAGGTAGCTAATGAAAGGTTGCAGGTTAGCTAGGGTAGGATTCTCGCCGGCGAGGACCGCGTTGCACCCCTACCCCTGCCCTGTGATCCAGCGCCTGTAGGCCGATCACTTCCTTTTATGTTCATAAATCTGACTTATATATCAGTGGTACCACTGGGTCGTGGTCCTAACCCCTTAAGGGTGCCCCCAAGTGTGTGCCACTTAATTGTATGTTTTTTTTCCAAATTTTTCTATATTGAACCATTAAAGTCTAAAATAATTAATATGAACATAAACTTATTATGAGTAGAGAAATTAATGACCAGCTGACGGACGGACTACTTTGTCTGTAATATCCTACAATTTGCTAGCGGTTAATTAAGTATCTAGTTTAATTCATAGAATAAGAATAATTGTGTAACATTGTGATTCTGACAAGTACAAGTGTATGTAAATACCTAAGTGCTGAATAAATTCATTATTTCATTATTATTTCATTAACGCTGTACCTAATTAGTCAAGTGGTTTTATTAAGTTTACCAGCTTGCGTAGCCAATATTCCCGTGGGCACTTCATAATTAAATATAAAATTATTTAATAGCTTATTAGTTACTTCTTGTTCTTTTTCCGTAGCTTTCTAATAATATAAGAAATTTTAAGTCGGTCCAGTAGTTGCGGAAGCTATTGAATGAAAAAACAAACGGAACATAAAAATCTTTCCTCTTTATATTTAACTAGCTTCCCGCGCGGTTTCACCCGTGTAGCTGTCGTTCCCGTAGTAACTTCAAAATCAAATATAGCCTACAGCCTTCCTCGATAAATGGGCTATCTAACACTGAAATATTTTTTAAATCGGACCAGTAGTTTCTGACATTAGCGCGTTCAAGCAAGCAAACTAACATACAAAAAAACTCTTCAGGTTTAATCTATACTTATATTATAAAGCTGCAGAGTTTGTTTGTTTGAACGCGCTAATCTCAGGAACTACTGGTCCGATTTCAAAAATTCTTTCAGTGTTGGATAGTCCATTTATCGAGGAAGGTATAGGCTAAGATATAGGCTATATTTTATTTTCAAAAAAGTTAGGGATCCGTAAGAAAATTGCAATTTTGTAACCCAAGGTGTAAAAGCGAAACCTATTTATGCGTGCGCTGCAAAAACTATTGACAATAGAACAAAACGATGTACTACGATGTTTGTAGGTCTTATTAATATCTACAAAAAAGTCCGCGAGAGCATATATCTAACTTTCATAGTTTAGTCACAATAACCGCTTTTATGTTCATAAAAAAATATTAAATCGTCTGAAGAAAGAAACTACTTTAAATGTATATCGTAATATTAATCCTTATCCAAATTAAGCTATCAAGGGTATTTATGTAGAAGTAAAATACTTTTTGTTTTATTCCAATCGGTAATTTCGTTGTGAAATTATCACGAGTATAAAAACGCAAAGAATTGGTACCTAATAATGAGTTATTTGACATAATAGATAAAGCTGAAGAGTTTGTTTGCTTGAACGCGCTAATCTCAGCAACTACTGGTCCGATTTGAAAAATTTTTTCATTGTTAGATAGCCCATTTATCGAGGAAGGTTATAAGCTATATTTTATTATAAAGTTTCTACGGGAACGGGAGTTACGCGGGTGAAACCGCGCGCGGAAAGCTAATATTAGTATAAGATAATAATATTAGAATAGATAGATATATGTTTGTTGGGATGCGATGTTTTATGAATTATAACATAATATGTTTAATGTCTGAACTTTAAGATACCTCTTTCGAAATAATAATTTATAACAGTTATAAGTTAAGATACAGTTATAAGTTATAATGTTTGCAGAAAATAATATATAATTCGCCTTCGGTTCATTATAGGAAGAGATAAATATATTATACATAACCCACATATTACGATCTTAACATGACTAAGAAACATGTATGGCGTTAAGAAAAGTTACCTCCTTTTCCATATCCTTTACGCATGACTCAAATATGACGACACAACTTGCGCGTCGGGGAAAGTATCACATACCTAAGTCATTGTCAAACGTGTTCTACTTATTTGTTTGTCGCTGGTTCATTCACACAAATAGTTCCAGTTGATTATAAAGACACACTGTAGCTTAACTATGTCAAACTGAGTAGCATTGCTTGTAATTTATTAAGCCCAAAATGGTGATAATACAGCGTAAACTGTTGTTGTTTATAGAACGACGTCGTCGGTGTAAGACTAACAAAGGCATTTCATTTCAGTACTTACTGTGCGAATGATTTGTTACTATTTAGCAGTTCATTAGCAATCGACTGCGACTGCGTTGTTGGAATAAATGTTCAATAAAGTCTTAAGCTCGGGTTGAGTTAAGTGACGTAACAAATTTTAATACTAAAACGAAGTCTGAATCAATAGACAAATTGCGACATAAAAATATCAATGGTTGATGTGAAAGAATATTTGCATAATTTTACCAGTCGAGACCTAAACATCACTCTATGTTACCATGCTCTCTAACTCAAGACTCCCATTGGGTTATACAGGGTGTCCCAAAAGATTACATAGCTGGGAAGGGGGGTGATAGGGATAGTCACAAGTGTCACAAGAAAAATATAAAAAATTCCCTCTGGGTGTTTAAAAAAATAAATTGCATTTTTTAAAAGACTAAAAATTTTACACCTTGTGCTAACTGTACCTACAAATATGGCTGTATTTAAAAAAAATGCTGTTATGTAATCTTCAATAACAACAAGGTCATCAACATCAAAAATAACAAGGTGTAAAATTTTAAGTTTTTAAAAAAATGCCATTTTTTTTAAATACCCAGAGCGGATTTTTTTTTTATTTTTCTAGTGACCATTGTGTCCACCCCTGTCACCCCCTTTCCCAGCTACTTAACCTTTTGGGACACCCTGTATAACCAGTTTCCTGAAGACACAAAAAAAAGGTAAAATCTTATACTTAATATTCATTTACTGTCAACGCTCAAACGAAAAGTTACTTAACTGAATATCAAATTCCCGTTGCAATTTTACCTACCTACCGAATAGATAGGTCATTGACCGAACCTATACCTTGCTTTTAAGATTATAATTAAATACACCAATCTATATATAAACTGGTTTTCCATAAATCTTTTAGCTGGTTTCGTGGAGTAAAATAACATAGGTAACTAAGACATATATGAGGCATTAACACAATATTACACATTTCATAAAACTCTGTATTTCTTTTAATATAATAAACTCACTTCTGATCAGTCATTTTAATAATAACCAATAGGTGTGGTTTGTGATATTTTATAAATAAACAGAAATGAGGAATAATCTATAATTATCAACAAAAATTTCCCGGCAACCGAAAATTTCAAAATTCAAAATTGTTCGTTCGGAGTCAACGCCGAATACAAACAGCAAGTAGATATAGCAAAATATTAATAATTATTTTATATTTTTTACATTTATGACCTTGTTAAATTTACCTAACTAGGTATTTATTTATTCTTTATGAATACCTATGAATATTTTTGAGTTTGCTACCAGCAAACCATAGTCACAGTGAAATTTGTGTTAAGTTAAACGGGCAAGAATATATATTTCAAAATTATAATCTACTTGCTACCGAGCGCGGTTTCACATGCGTATCTTCCGTTCCCGTGGGAATGTCATAATAGAATATAGCCGCCTACAGCCTTCTTAGATAAATGGGATACCTAACACTACGGTAAGTATAATGATCATACAGAAAACAAGTATCTAGTATAAAACCTCGGCATCTAATTGTGATTATCCATTTCGTATTTAATATCAACTTCTATGACTTTCAATTTGATAAATAAAATAATATACCAATATGTACAATTTATTAATATGTAAAAGAAACTATTTATTTACTAATATTTCAATAAAATCAAAGAGCGTCAATAGGCAACAGTCGCTCACAGTCAGCACACCTACACGCTAAGGTATCGGTGTGTGTAAGCACCGTAGACCGTAGTCTCATTCTTACCTGCGCACGCGTTCGTCGTCTCGAAGAAAGCCTCAGTGCTGACCTGGCGGCCGTCGTGACCGCACCGGCCTGCCGACATGTGGCAGACTTTGTGACTCAAGTGTTGTGAATTGTGTACAAGCACAGTGCCCGTGCGTTAACCCCAACCCCTGATAGTGCTTAACCGGATTTTTAGACGGAACGCCCCGCGGCGTGCAAAAGGTGGGTGTTGTTATCTTAAATATGTTTAGCGTTTCATCCCTACAGTTATCTATATCGGTGTTAGCTCAGTCGAGTGTTAATTTAAGGTAATGTGAAAGTTGTGACGATCGATCGTCGAGTTCGAGGAGTCAGCGATGTTGACACACTTTTGGTTCAGGTGTGGTGCTGGCAGGTGGGCGCGCCCGCTGTGTGTCAGTAATACGTGTCCGACCAAAATTCCATTCTCAAGACCGCTTTCGGTTGGGCAACTTTCTTCGGGAGGTTTTTGACTTCAGCGTTTGAAACATGCTCCGAATATTAATTTCCTGTAAAGCCCTAGATGAGTTTAAAGCGGTATATTGATAAAAGCTCTTATTGTGCCATCGAACGGAAGACATCAACGCGCATCGTTGACTTGGATCCTACTTCTCTTGCGTTTAAATTGTTGAGCAGTTCGTTATAATGAATAGATACGTGGAATGAGATAATAATGAGCTCTTGGTGCGGTGTGTATTTACATTTACAGCATTTTTTGTTGTTAGGTTGATTTGATTTGGAGTTATATTTGTGTTTGTTATTCATATGGATATAGTTAGCATCATACATCATAATTGTACTTTGATCTAGCTTTTGTTATGTTAGAGATAACAAAAGCTATATTATATAGTAGTATATATATATATATATATATATTAGTAGTAGCTTTAGTAAATCTTTGCTTACATAATTTCCTTAGACAAATCCTAATACCGACGTTACAATAATATACTCACATCGTTGTCATAAACTCCATGAAAAACAATAAAGGTATTTATAAGAAAATCATGCATAATTATAATATAAACAGTGTAGGCAAAAGGGGACATTGCCTATACCTACTTCGGAACCGGTCTTCCCCTCCGCTCTCCTCGCTTCCCGCTCTCGGCTCGGTAACTCGCGATGCGCCTGAGCGCATCCCTCGCATCTCCATTTTCATAAATTATGATTGACCTCTTAAGACTCAAGCAATTACCACCATTACATTCTGTTTTACAAGAATATTAGTTGTAGAAAACACTCAAAATTTATTTACAGCTTAAACAGGATTAACATTCCACGAACTCGTTTAGCAGGTTTACTTAAGAATTTGTTAAAACAATAGAAAGGTGGTTTTAATGTTTTATTTTTGATTCTGCGAATTGAAGATTATAAACTCTGTAACATGAGAAAGAGTTAGAGACGTCATTTTTTTTAAACAACTTGTACCTACATACATACTCCAATACAATTTTAGTACTGATTTTTCAACTCGACAAATAGTTAATTTGAGCGTAGGTTCTTTAATTTTTCAAGTTAATTTTATGTTGGCAAAATCTCCCACGTCACATTAGCCTAGTTTTATAGTACCCGGGTTTATTACCGATTTGATTTATGTATTAAGTGAATTACTCAATATAATGTTGGCAAAGTGCGGAAACAAAATCAGAAGTATAAAAAACTTATAAAGGACACACAAAAAACATATTATAAATAGTTTATTGAATAAAAATTCCCATATTACTCACCGAAAAATACTTATTGTAAAGGTCAAGTCAACTTAACAATTTGAAGTGATACATCAAGCCAGTTGTCCCAATTTGCCACGCTAAAGAATAAAACTTTTCGGACGGATCTACTTCCCATGAGGCTTTTGCTGCTTCAACGGACATATCTAAAGAATTACCTGTTAGACATTATGTGGTCGGCTATAGTTGAATAATTTGATACTCTCCTCAATAAAGAAGGATGCGAAAAATTGCAACGTTTGGCTATAATTGGGCAATATCGTTGGGAGATATATTTGATGACACCTGTGACAGTTAATATCTCATTTCGTTACTTTCCATGGGTTTTGCGAAAACAACCTGTTTTTTTAATCCTTTATAGGGTCTAGTTTCAAGACATAATATATTCTGATTTGTGCCAAGCGTCGAAACTTACTCTAAGTAGAATTATTTGATTTGAACATGTATATTTAGGCTTCAGTAAGTAGAACTAAGTACTAACTAACCGAACAACAAATAATAATAAGTTAGATTAGGTTAGGAATTATATTATATGTATTTTAAAATGTTAATGGCAAAAGTTACAATACCATTTCATACGAAACAGATCACGACTTAAATCAGAAATTTAATTTCTTGCGGATAAAACCACCCAATTCTTAAACGAAGTCACTCAGACTCTTTCATTTTATTTTCTTTCCCCCGGGACTTTTTATTATACGTCTCTGAATTAATTATAATAAAAATATTCAATTCCATTGGTATCAATCATACTACTAAATTAGGTTTGTGGCAGGCGATGTTGCGCTCTGATGAATAAATAATTTTGTAGGAGAAATTCGTATCACTCACCCAAAGGTTATATTCGCAAATATATCTCCGGGTGTTAACATAGAAATTGTCATTTGGCTAGATATCAAACAACTGTGTTTGATAAAGATAAACATTATTATTTGATAAACGTTGTTTATTAAAATGATAGATATTAAAGCTTCGTATAAGCATTGTGCAAATTTTCGTACAGGTGTTAAATACATAAAGTTGTTTTAAAAAAATATCTTAATTGCAATTTACGACAAAGGAAACAATACTTTTCTTAAATAAGTGGATATGAAAAAACGACTCGTACATCAATAATTTAAGGTCTAAAAAAGTTACATACAAAACTACAGCTTGTTTTAAAAGCATTAAACGTGCATGATAGTTCAACCTATTAATGATTAAATTCCTAAAATTATCTAAAACAATACCAGGGAATTTTGTAAACCGTTGGAATAGTTTACAACTAAAATCTTTCGACATAAACATCAAAGCCGATTGTAAACTTCCTAGAATCCTAATTTCAAAGTCAGTGAGCCAACATTCAAAACATAATCCTCTCTAACAAATATAAACCTTCCTAGACTTGCAAAGTAACAATGTAACAATAAGTAGGAACTTCAAACCAGAAACAATTTAATAATACAAGATGAGCGTCGATCCCACGTTCGCAAAAACTAGCATATTTTCATGTTACTCTTGATTTACGCAAAAAGAGAATTAAAAAGAAACTTCAGAAGTGCATCGAAAGGTCATTAACAATAATAGTATTACCATCGTTTTAATCGAAGGTCTTTTTATTTAGAATTATCACTTTAATTTGGTGTAATTAATAATTTTTGCTTTAGTCTTAGTGATTTAAAGATTAGTACCAATATTGAGTTATAAAATAAAACTGCCCCGATTTCTGAAAAAAGTATAAACGACGCATTAATTTAGTTTACACTATGTCATTATATCGTATGAGATACAATGCTCTGATAAAGCTCATACCAATTGCCCATAATTACTACAAGATTCATGTTCCAAGAGACTGAGTTTGAGTTGACAGCTGTCAATGCTGATGTAAACATAGTCCGCGTATTATAAAACCTTAAAAAATAGAATCCTGTATTTATTCTAACTAGTAAAGTAATTAAATTGTGTGTGGAGTGAACATAAACACTAGTAAATGCTCGCAGAGTGCTACATTGGACCCAAGTGAAATAAACTTTGAAAAATATAACAATCACAATATTGTTTATAAAAACAGTTATCAGTGTTAGTGAGCGTTTTTTTTTACCGATGGAAAAATCAAAAACACAATCGTAAACTAGCCTGGCTACAAATAATAACTTAAATTCAGTGCATAATCTTGATATAAACACGAAACAACAAAATTGAATCGGTTGTAATTTCAAAACATTAACTTTTGACAATTATGTGTCAAACCAAAGACAATACTTTAACCTGCTACTAGTGAGGTGACAAAGAAATGTTACTAAAGAACGAATGATTTCACAAGACCTCACATAATAAAAACTTGCGTTCAGAAACTTAACTATTGGGCATATCTTGAAAATCGGACACTAGCCTTTTGAGACAGCGATCTCTTTACACGAAGCAAATTAACATTTGTCAAAAACTAAAAATGGATAATGTAACCATGCGTAAACAGAGAAGAAGACATTCCGACTGCGAAATTTTAAATGATACTATTTTTAACTCTACCCTTCTGGAAATATCAACGCAAAGCGAAAATGCGGCACCTATTGCCGATAATTCCATAATTATAGACTTAGAAAAGCAGTTAACCGATACGAACTCAGAGCTTGCTGCTGCACACATTGAAATTGAAAATTTAAATTTAGAGATTAATGCATTAAAACGGAGTCTAGGAGATAAAGAAAAAACCATAGGCCTATTCAAAAAGATAAGTACCCCTAGCACATTGTGTCCCACACCTACGCAAGCGCAAACTCGCACACCATTAAGAAGGAAACTTATCACTAGTCAAATTATTACACCTAGAGTTTCTCCGCTTCATTCAGCTGGAGTAACATGCAGACAAGTGTACGGCCACTTTAAAATTAAACCGAAAGGCAAAAATAATATAGAAAACCCTAGACCCTGTGCACCCGTGTACTATGATGAAGGCAACTCTACCTCCAAAATCGACTTAGCTAAAATAATAACCACTGCAAAAACTATAACACCAATGCCAAGAAAAGAAAAGACCCAGAGAAATATAATTGTATTGGCCGACCAGCAAGGACGCTATATCCGAAATACACTCCAGGATCTTGTTGGACCCAAATACAAAGTTACTTGTTTCTCAAAACCTGGTGCCATGCTGACGGATGTGTTAAATGGTCATGACCAAACGACTAAGAATTTAACTAAAAATGATTATATCGTAATATTAGCGGGTATTAATGATAATGCATATAGTTCGACTGGTAACTTAAAAACTTGGCTAGAAAAAGTAAAAAATACAAATGTAATCGTTTCGGAAATACCCTCTAACAATTTTTTGAATTTACGCCATCTAAATGATGGTTTTAGGACTGTCTGTAGTAAATGTTCAAATTCAGTATTCATAAATATGGATTACAGTATAGAAATTACTTCTAAAAAGAAAAATTATATTAAACTCTCTCCAAATATTCTTAAAGAGATATGTCATATTGAATATAAAATAAATTTCAATGAATATAATATGCAAAAACCTAACATTAATAAAAGGTATAATGACCAATTTACTCAAACTGACCTAACATTTTGTGATGATATAAATGTAAACAATCAGTCCAAAGATATTAATAATTCAAATGCAAAAGATAATGATTTATTTCGTGTATGACAAACTAACTGTAATGCATCAAAACATAAACGGGTTATTAAACAAAACAAATCTACTCACTGCATATTTAGACGAGCTTGATAAAATGGATAAAACTGTAGACATCATTTGTGTAACAGAGCACAACATGAACAAAGAAGACCACATTTTTCTTAATATACCAAATTACTCTCTTGCGACTAGCTATGCTCGTAATAACAGAAATGGTGGATCATGTATCATAATAAAAAACGATCTAAAATATCAAAGAATCAAATACATTGAAGAGTTGAGTATTCCAAATTTGATAGAATGCTGTGCTATAAAGCTAATTGAACATCCCATTGTTATTGTATGCTTGTATCGTGTACCAAGGTCTCGGAAAAGCGATATAAATATCTTTCTTGAAACTTTGACTAATATTCTAAATAAAGAGCTTCGTCATAGAGAAATAAAAATAATTATTTGCGGTGATTTTAACATTGATCTTAAAAAAAGAAGCTACTCATCATCTGAATTTGAAAACACTATCCTAAACTTTAACTTAAAATTTGGTACCAGAGAATCAACGCGTTTGAGTAGCGATACATGTATCGATAATATCGTAAACAATATAAGGGGTAGCAAGTGCGACATCATCGACTTTGCCCTTTCAGACCATACTGCACAAGTTTTATCATGTCCAGTTAAAAAAACCTGTCGAATTAAACATTGGTATACCTTTAGGAGAGATTTTAGTAATGATAATAAAGAAAAATTTAAGCAGTGTATAGAAAGTCTCACGTTTTCTGACGTTTTCGACGAAAACGATGCAGAAATAGCTTTCAATAAATTTTTTGAACACTTTCAAGTATTCTACAATCTTTGCTTTCCTGTTATAAGAATAAGGAATACACCAACCAAAAGGCCTAAATGGATCTCAAAGGGTATAGCCAAATGCTGCCGACGAAAGAGAGAATTGTTATGGACGTATCGCAAAACGTCCAATAAAGCGGATCACCATAAATTCAAAAAATATTCTTCAAGGCTGAAGCGAATAATAAACTTGACTCAAAAATCACAAAATGACTACAATATTAAACAATCCAATAATAAAACTAAAACAACTTGGAAAATAATCAATTCTACAAAACAAAATATTCCTAAAACAGACATTGAACGAATAAATGTAAATGGAAAATCAATAACGGATCCGCAACAAATTGCTGACGCGTTTAATACTTACTTTGTTGACCTTGTTAAATCTACAAACCTTCCAACATTAAATTATTTGACATCACATAATAATAAAACGCTGACATTTATTGATAATAATTATAATTCCCTATTTATGAGTCCTACAATTCCAAATGACATATTTAAAATAATAAAATCCTTAAAAAATACGCACAGTACTGGATACGATAATATATCTACGTCAATTATTAAGTACGTCGCACCATCCATTGGTCCGGTTCTAAGCTACTTGATTAATCTATGCATCCAAAACGGAAAATTTCCAAGTAAGCTAAAAGTCTCGATCATCAAGCCTTTGTTCAAAAAGGGTAAAAAAGACGATATCTCTTGCTACAGGCCCATAGCTTTAATTCCAATTTTTTCCAAAATAATTGAAAAAGTAATTTACAATAGTATTTATAACTATTTTGAAAAACATGATCTTTTTGTCATTGAACAGAATGGATTCCGTAAAGGCAAAACCATCAATATGGCCATCTATGATCTTCTTACTAGGATTTACAAAAATATGAATAATAGAACACCAGTAACGGCTATGTACATGGATATGACTAAAGCTTTCGACCATGTGGATCACAAATTACTGGTCGAAAAACTGTATAGATACGGCATACGGGGTAATGTTCTAGATTTGATAAAATCGTATTTAAGCCACAGGTTACAAATAACTGAAATAAATAGGCTTTCTTTTGCGACGAAAACTGAAGTGCAGTATTTATCGAGCCCGAGCGGTGTTACATACGGCGTACCACAGGGAAGTGTTTTGGGTCCCTTGCTGTTTCTTATATACATTAACGATTTACCACGAGCTGTCAAAATTCCGTTAGTCCTTTTCGCTGATGATAGCACTGCTGTATTTTCTCCGACAGACATCAACACATTTGAAAATGACATAAATGGTACTTTAAATGACATTATAAATTGGTTAACATGTAATAATCTCATAATTAATTTAGACAAAACAAAATTAGTCAGTTATTCCCAAAGGAAAACCCCGTTGACATTAAATGTAAATTATAAAACGAAAAAAATAGAGGAAGCAGATACTATTAAATTCTTAGGACTATGGATTGACAAAAATATGTCATGGAAAACGCAAATTGATACGGTGTGTAAAAAACTAAATAAATTTTCCTACGCTTTATACAGACTATCTAAGGTTGTAAATCAAGCAGCAGTACTAACCGCTTATCATGCTTATGTTACGTCTACGCTTAGATATGGACTAATTTATTGGGGAAATGCTACAGACAGGGAACTCGCTTTTAGGGCACAAAAGAAATGTCTTAGAGCTATTTGTGGTATACGTGCCCCAGATAGCTGTATGCCATATTTTAAAAACCTTAAGATTTTAACCCTTCCTGCTCTCTACATCTATGAGGTTGCTTTATTTGTAAAAACGAATAAGGAAAAGTTTGGTAACCTGCACTCCCGTCGTCATGCCGACAAAATAGCAAATTACATGCCCTCAAAAACAGCACTACTTTCTAAAAGTTTCTTCGGGATGTCTTCACGAATTTATAATAAGCTTCCCAAGCAAATAAGAGAAGTGGAATCCATTAAATTATGTAAGAAAAAATTAAATGAGTACTTTGTAAATAGACCATATTATACAGTACATGAATTTTTGTCCGACAGACTCATGATGACTAGTGCCTAACTCTTTTTATGTTTTGATGCAAACTAAAGCCTTACTGCAATTGAAATATCTATTTTAAATATATAACATAAACTTAGTTGTAAGAACATTTAAATATTGAACTATTGTATGCCTATCATGGTAGAGCAGTGCAACGCACACAAATTAACCTGTAACAACTCTGTAACCACTGTCTCACAATAAAGATCTTTGACTTTGACTTTGACTTTGAAGAGAAAGTGTAACATATGTACGCCCAAAGATGGTTTTTAATCGTTTAATTTTCACGGACCGACCCGCATGGAAAGTAGAGTACCTACCTGCATTTTGCACAAAGCTAACTGCGGTGTTGCAAAAAATAGACTAAAAAAACGCAGACGAATTGTTGTTACAAACTCTATAAATGTATTCTGTTTCTTTTGTATTTGTCTTTTGGGTTGCAGCCAGCTTTTTTATGATTTTTATGGCGAATTTTAGATACCTAAGTCATCCAAGTAAATACGAATGAACTTTAGTAATAGAAATATGTACAGTGTATATATCAACAAACGTTACGTAGTGTACGAATATCAAATTCACACAAATCAATTCAAATTCAAATATTACATCACCCATAAATTCTACGAACACCTGTCAAAATCAGGTATCATTTAACCAAAAGTCGCTTTCTCATGGGCCCTCTTATTACCGAAGAGCTTATATAACTTAAGCAACAACTGAACACCAGAGAACGATTCAACGGTTACTACTTTAGTTGCTATTGCTACGGTTATACCCGTTAGCGTTAAGGGGGTCATGTGCCTGCGTCGCGTGCGTACTTTCAACACAAGCATTAGCCGACCTGGAATCGAATGTTGTTAAATAGGAAATGTAATTTTGCATTGAAATCGTAAAAGTAAGAACGAATGAATTTAGTTGAAATGCAATACATACTGCCTCTATTTTTATGACGTTTTTGCTACTAAAAATGACTCAAGATCCATAAGACGAAAATACTCAACAATTCTTTGAAGAAAGTACCTACTATAACGAAATGATTACTACAATCAACTAAGCAATAATGTATGAAATAAAACCTATGGCACTTTTTGGAAAGTTTTCAGTAAAGTGAAAGTTAGGAAATATAATTACACAGAATGAATGACCACTATAACTCGTATTACCGTCGTCAATGATTAATAAAACGTGAATGGAATGAAAGAAGTCGACGAAGACGTGGGAACTGAACTTCAACTTTTGACCATTAATTATACCTACTAACTTTTAATAGAAAAGATAATAAATACTCTGCAATAAAAATCAGCAAATAATTAAAATAATATTATAAGAATTAAAATATATTAATAATAAATAAAATTAAGTATAAAGATATAAATATCCATAGTACAGAATGTAAGCGGAATTAAATATAAAAATTCGAAGCCATAAGTATGAGGTCCTGTGGCGCAACGGATAACGCGTCTGACTACGGATCAGAAGATTCCAGGTTCGAATCCTGGCAGGATCGCGATGCCTATTTTTACTTTTTCTTCCTTATATCACTGGTAATAACATTAAATTGTACTAATATACACATATTTTATTATATTTGTAGAAATAAGTTACATTTTTTGTTGGAAACTTAATTTTATACATGAAGTAATACGAAATTAGTAATATAATGTAATTTAATAGTTAAACAAAAATAAAAATATATAATATTAGATAAGGAATAATAAGCACTTTCACGTTACATCATATCGGTGGGAAGCCCGCTAATGAAATAGATTATCCAGAGAGAACTCGCTCTTCCGCACACGCCTCTGACGACGTCAACGCCATATAATTTCTAGGCACAAATACAGTTACTCTGCTAATAACAACCCCTCGAACTTATTACGGATTGCAGAAGGTTGAAAATCGCTTGTAATTTTATTAAGGCTATAACTCTTGGGGTAAACTGTTGGGCTTGTGCTCATAGATACAAGATAGCTGAAGGCTTTTGGTGCGATATTTACAAACGAGCCAGTGAACTGCTTTGATGTGCACCTATTTCAAAAACAGCGCTAGATAACGATGTAATATCGAGTTACTCAACTAAAATAAAAAGGTCATGAGAGATTCATGTGCTTGTAAATAACTTCGTATAAGTGTTGGTTTGGACAAATAAAAGTTATGTAAAACCTTGGTGATAATAACATTCTATAAAATAATTTATAAATTTACGTGTTATAAAAAAACACACTTAAGTAAAATTTACATATATAACTTCATTATAAAATAATAAATAAAATAAATAAAAAAAGTTTTTATTTACGTAAACCTATTACAGGCATTTGCAAATAGTCAAAACATATTTGGCTCATTAATATAATATATTTAATTTATTAATTTAGTTTTGTTATTATAGTTATAATAATAATAAATAGTTTGTATTAGATTTTTTATAGCTTTAGCGTAAAAGCTGTCAGGTATGAAAATAGAATTTTATTTTTATTTTATTTTACATAATATGAGTTTACGTAATATTTAACCAGAACTTCATAAATATTTAAAAATTAATCCATGATGCTAAATTCAGACGAAACATCCCGCTACCTCTCTGAATGCCTGTTGAAAATTAATTTTCGTAAGTAACTAAATACAGCGGGCCATTCTAACGAACTTGAATCTCAAAAGGCTTTTGAGACGGTTTTCTCCTAAATTAACATAACATTTATATTTGTTTATGAGTACTTAAGCTGGTAATTATGTTGCGCTGTATTCTATTTGAAGAGATTTGAAACGACATAAGATTTTATTTAAGCAATAGGTAGCATGAAATCTGCATGGAATAAGATGATCGTATTTTTATTTAACAACTACTAACTAGATGAAATAATTATTCTGTGACAGTTGTCCGTGCTTTAGTATTACCGAACGCTTTAAGCTTAAAAGTAAATTTTAAACGCCAAACAAAATTTTTTTTCAGTTTCAAGTCGCATTTATTTGGTAAGGATACCTAATATACCGATCATTCGTATAGAATAAGCCGCATTATAAACCAGCTTTGCGTAATCCCATGAATATAAAAGCAGGTCTGACATGAATAGCAATGTTTAAACATTCTTAAGCGTATTTTTATCCCTGGCGACACAAATTTAGTGTATTCACCTAAAGCTCAGCTTAGAGATACCCGTCGTTTAGTCTACATACCAAAACAGGGACAGCAACTGACATAAGCTAGCTGTTATATAGCCTAACGATAACTGACTAAAATCAACCTTATGTAATGACAATAAGGTTTACGTTCAAAGACGGTTAATCGTAAGTGCTTGCATTTTATTAGTCTTAAATTACAAAAACAAAATAGGCATTAAACTATCACCGTTAAACAAACTAACCGTTGTATATAAATAATGCTTAAGATATTGATACTCGCCGACCCGCGTGGTTTAACCAGTTAGAGTTTTAATTATATTCTCTTTTTCATTATTCACATAAACGTTCCTCATGAATCCCTCTGCTAATTGGTGTGAACCCGTCTCAAAATCCGTTCAGGATTTTTTGAGTTAACCGTGCACAGACAAACAGAACAGGGAGAAGGATTTACTTTTATAATACGTAGTAGTGCATAGAATTCCAGAAAATAATACCATAAATACAATTTTTGATACCATTGTAATAAAATTAAGCTTATTTTACATATGGAACAACATCGGGAGCTTACGTGTCAAATCACGGTCTGAACATTTAGCTGAGGCTTCTACACAAACTTGTTAATTTGCATTCGTGCCATCTCGCATTCAAGTGGCATTATTTAGGCGAACACGACGTTGAGGAATCTTCGTGTAACGGTTGGCCGAGTGTAACTGGTAGCGATACACTTGGTCAACGCTTGATACTGTTTGAATATGAAAGCTAGGTGCTAATTTGAAACTTGGAATTTGGAATTTTCTTTTCTTGTTTAACTAGGCGCTGCTTCCTTTTGTGTGAACTGTATTTTGAACCGCCCACTCCAAAGTATCGCTACAATTTTTGAGATATATAGGATACTGAATAGACCATGGTGTATAATAGATTTTTTTTTCAATTTGGACCTAACATGGGAATGTCGTCAATAGTGTCTAAAGATCGTCTTTGTAAGCACATTCAATAATATTTAAATAGATAACCCAATTTGGTGGATTTGAGCCATTTTTTCGGACGGGCATTATGTAGTTAGCCAGGAGGCTTTTGCTATTTCACCGGACATAAAGGTGAGTAGAGCTCCAGCTAAATAAAGTATTGAGTAAACCTTGACAACTTTCGAAGGAAAAACGGTTAATATATGCAGTATTTCCAATAACTTGTAGTAGATAATCGTAAATATTAGCTACAACGACATCTATATAATTTTGTAACGTTGTTGCAGCAGTTTTCTTTTGCGTGACGCATAGTACAGCATTTAACATTATCAGAACGGTGTCACCTTGGACTAGAATTTCTCATTTTTTCCAAGCAAGAGTAAAGGCTACAAGCGCAGTTTATTCTACAAATGTTCTTTGAAAGAGTACAAATCAGATACACGAGTCGTTTATGTAGCCGGTGCATTTGTAAGACTGTAAAGGAAAGCTTATCCCCATTGGGTCAATACAGGGAGTTCGTGAGCAACCAGTGTTGTACGAGATTAGGTCTTATTTCAACACAGACGACCTTTCTCTCGGACATTCTTTGGAGAAATATTAGTATACAGTTATTATTTTTAAAAGGATCGGTATTTGGTGATCGTCTCAAAGTTGAACACCTTTATAAAATTATGTACCTATAGTGCAATGTCTTATCCTCTGTCAGTCATTTAAGTCTTATCTTATTTATACAAATATATAAAACTAAAGAGTTTGTTTGTTTACTTGAACGCGCTAATCTCAGGAATGAAAGAGCCGATTTGAAATAAGAATCAGCCCATTTATCAAAAGTCCATAAAATCATTAAGAAAAAAACTGACGATAAAATTGGGTATTATTTTCCCTTTCTTAATATACGTTTTAAAGACTATGTACCTAACTACTTTATGCATTTAAAACCAGTAATGAAACAACTGCACAACAAGGAAGGATATTGCTATATGTTGTTTTAAATATTTTTCTTTACCAAACAGACGATATTGACTCTAGAATGATATTCTAACATACTTACTATATTTTCCTTAGGGTTGACGCGAACATAGTTATGATAGATATTTAACATAATTCAACGTGTACATACGAACAAAATTTTACTTAATAAACATGTTTGTGTCTATATCGAGCTCAATGAAACCTTAATTAAATTGTGACGACTCTCAAATTATAGCATCAGCATTTGAAACACGTAATGCGACGAACATCCTAAAATTCCTATCTTAATGAAACTTGTGCGGGAGATACCGCCTCAAAAGAAAACAACACCATCTAAGAACATATAACAAAAACAGGCGTAAGTTCATTTAGGAAGCTATTTGAACTAAGTATATATAAATAGAGCGTCGACCCTATTCTGGTCTCCCTTCACAAAGTGACCTTGTGTGGTCGCAAGGCCCGTTGTCGTTCGCCTCGCAGGAATGCGAACATAATGGCACTAACTTGACGAACCTATAGATAAATTCCGTGATGAAATAGATGAAATACCTACATTTGTTTTACTCTATAGTGTGCCACATTGATTTACCTGGTACGGCCGTAGAATAGCCATTGAACTTTTTTTTTTAACCTTGTTCATAACGACTTTGGTAAACTAGAGCAACTAAATATCTAGTATGTTTAAATCAAATCAAAACTGTTACAAAATATAATACATATTTGAATATACCCCAAACAACTTAATTTTTTTTAAATCAAATTTGTATTTGATTTAAAAAAATCAAATTGTTAAAAACCAGATATGCAACCACGATATTGCTATCGTGGTTGCATATTTGTTTTTTTTCAAATACGACACGGCATTCGTCAAAACTAATTAAATTTTATATTAAACGATGGATGTTCATTTTATTTCTACTCCATTATTCTATCGATATATTATTATATAGAACCCCTGCTTAGATGCCGCTAGCCTAGCAAAGAACGTGACACGGAAACATCATAATTGTGACTCTGTCATGACAAATGCTGATGCAATACGGTGTGTTATTTAGGAGCTATGAAATTAAAACGCCATAACAATGATATGACCTTTCGTTTTATCTATTACGATATTGATACAGCAGTATTAAGCAGACTTGAACTTTGAATATAAGGCATTAGGTAGATCCACCTACGAACTTCTTAATTTGTATATACTAGTAGTAAAACCAATGTATATATACAAAAACAGTTTCGCAACGAATGTAGGAAATGTAATAATCATTTAACAGAGGCGTCGATTCGGTTTCATAGACTAATGAGTTTATAATAATTCTAGTCGGCCTCCATCGTTAATACCGAACATTGCCAATAACCGGTCTAGTAGGAGTTGGAATAGAGCCTGCTCCTGTTAACTGTGAACAGACTGCCAATGCAAATGATGCAATCATTCTAACATACTATGAGTAGTATAATCAATTGTAATAGAATGTGCTTAAGTAGGACATAGTTTATTCCGATTTGACTACGGAATGTAATGCGTTTACAGAGTACGTGATAAAATTTTAATATTTAGACACTAGCAAGGTTTCTCTACGTCTTTTTGCGTTAAAACGTGATTTATATATAAAATAAATACCAAGGCAGAATATTCTCAGTAAATACTTGCGTAATCTAGAATCGCAGAAAATCAAACCAAACTGCCAGTGGATATTCAATTTAATAAAGAACACCATGAAAAAGTCTTCTTACATAGATTTTGTCGCGGAGACAGTTGGGCTCATGAATAAAATTATTCTCTCCACAGCCTCAACGCCTCCAACGACAACACAAAAGCTTTACATACAATAGCAATGGTACCTACTAAGTTAAGTAGTATACTTACGAACAAACGGGTTGTCATTGTATTTCAGACTCAGTACATTAGGTTCTCAACCGACACAGAGCTCAAGGTAATATTGCATAAAGTTATTCTAAGACATGCCCGCACTTCAATCAATTCGGATTGATTAAGTCTGAGTACGATATTAACAATAATGTATTGTTTCAAATTATTTAAGCAATAACCCGCTGTGTTAGATACTTGTTTATTATATTATTTGTTATATGAATTATGGAACATTTTCATCAATACTAACTTTCGTATGTTATTTTAACATTACAGTTATCACTCGTGTTTTGGAACTAATTGTCGATCTCAAAGAATATTCATAGTCAAAGTATTTTTAAACTAACCGTTAATTCCTATTTTTATTAATATTTGAGAAGTAAATTCCATACAAACCATACTTTGATTGCTAATAAAACGAGCTTCATAAAATGGATTCCACGAACCATTTTCAGCTTGTAAGCTTATTACGAAATGTGTATCGCGAAATCAGATTTCGGGAACCTACTCTGACAAATTGTAATTCCGCGTACCAAGTTACAATATTACCGTGTAATGTTGGCATGGATACAAATCACTTGTAGTTTATCCATTTCTATGCCTCCATGTAACAATTAATTTAATAGCCTTTTTAATAAAAAAAATCACTACGCACATTAATGTGACTACATTCTTATTAATAAATGAATAGTCGAGATTCACAACTAATCAAAGTGCATACCAAAGCAGGTATGCGGGTCAACTTCAACAACAAATATACAACATAATATAACGTTGCGTGACCAATATATTGAAATGATGAAGTTACATTAACGGATGTCTCATGATATTTTTTTCGGAAAGACAGTTGCTAAAACTTCGCATTAAAAAAATACTTAAAGCCATAATCCCTAAATCTCCCCGTCAGCGACCGCCCTGAGCCGAGGTCCAAGCCCCACGGGGGACGCCCTCTTGCGCAGGTCGCTTAGTTTGTAATTTTTAAACCATTTAACAAAACCCTCGGGGCGAATTACATAATGTCCGTCCGGAAAAAAAACTGACAGACGTATGTAGTTAGCGGTGAAACTCTTTTGCTACTTAACAAGCATCTATGTTACATGCCTTAAAGTTTTCATATCAAGGAAATACTTAAAGTTTAGAACACGCTTTAACGCCTGTTTTCATACTGAGGTAAATAGCTGAGCACAGTAGCAGAGTATACAAATTTTCTCACGTATCCCAGTCAATAACCATTGGTATAACCTACGTGACGACTATCACTGCACATACGTGCTGTTACATAGAATATATAATAGTTTTCAAACGAATATTCTATATGATAATAATTTGCAAGTACCTATTATTGCCGCATGTCATCCATTAGATTACCCAAATGATTCAATAGCATAGTATAACAAATATATTTTAAGATCTTAAAATATTTCCAGCAAAATTAAAATTCATAATCATATTACACATTTTTACAAAGTATTGGCTTTGTGGGAAGCTTTTTTATTTTTAATGAAATTATTTTAATTTTTATATCAAATTAGCAACCTCACTTCCTGTTTACGTAAATAGATAATACATAGCTACGCAACTTGTGGTCAAAAGTAAAGCTAGATCTTTCTATGCCCATTTATGATGATCTGAGATTAGAGTCATAATGATACTTATAATTCTATAGCCGTCTCACGACCACATCCAGAATAATAAATGTTAACACTATACTGCCATTCGCCAAAGAACCTGACGATATCACCACTTTCGAACACCATCAGAATATAAAATATGGTCTAACTAACTCAGCTAACAGTTACATTAAAACCCGAAAAACTGGCAATAGCAAACAAATTTATAGAGAGGACGACCTCGATATGCTGTCCGTTAAAATTCGCAAAGCCATAGAGCATAATGGTTATCGATATTCTAAATTGAATCGTGTTAAGCCGTATTTAGTGGTAGGGAAACAAATTATCTTTTTGTTGTTAATGAAAAGAGAAAATAAAATCCCCAATATCTATGGTTAGAAGAGAGTAGGAAGATAGGCGATACATTTATTTTTCAAAAATCTGAAATAATTTATTATGCTATACAAATATATAAAGCTGAAGAGTTTGATTGTTTGTTAGCTTGAACGCGCTAGCCGCAGGAATTACTGGACCGGGTTGAAAAATATAATCAGTGTTAGATAGCCCATTTATAGAGGATGGCTATAAGTTATATTTTATAATGAAGTTTCTACGGGAACGGGAGCTACGCGGGTGAAACCGCGCGCGGAAAGCTAGTAATATTAAACCATAGATACAGGCAATTTTAACATTTATTTATAACTTTTATTTAATTTGAGAACAACGGTGGATCATAACAAATCCTTTTCTAATATTGTTTTCCAGATGATTTGATATATTAAAACTTGTAGTTTTAGACGCAGAGGGTCTGAATCCGGACAACTCAATGATATTACTTCATATCTCACATCACCTCTTTCTATGAAATAAAACTAGTAAGTAACTACAAATTGTCATTATCAAATTACCTGTCATTCTTTCTATAGTAAACAATTTACTAAAATAGCGTGAGATGGAAGTTGAACCGAAACTTTAATTTAATTTCGAACACTCAACCGTGTATAATGCGTGCGTGATTTGATTTGCCTTTTGTATTGCATGTCAACCAAAAATCAAGTAGGTACCCACGCGGTGGCATTTGAAATTTATGTAACCAATAAAATAATAGCTTATTTAAAATGATATTTCAGATTAGCAAAAAAATAAAATACAATATAGTTCAAATTCAATTTGTCGCCAGTGTCGTGGTTGGGTTTATCAAGCCACACTGGCCACGAAACCAAGGTTGTCACAATCAATTTTCTGGCAGCCTTGGCTAAAGCTTGTACCGTTAGACAGTGATCATAAAATAGCTGTAACAATAAATTTATAATATTTCTATCAACAATTAACTAACTACATGTAATAACTATAAGACTTTACTACTGCGAAATTACGAAACGGTACTTATATAACAGATTATTTTTCTAACAATATTACCTACGTTATTTAATTTACTTCACCCTCTTGAATAATTAAATGTTTTACGGTTAGAGCGGTCTATAATTTTTCCTAGGTAAAATAATTTATAGACAGTAAATATAGATAATGTAATCATGTTATTAAAATTGAACACGAACAACATTATATTAGTTTTTAATATTACAAACGAGCAACTCTTGATTATATTTATATTGAAAACAGCTTTAATGAATTTACGATATAAAGGTTCAAGAGGAAAACCAATAATAAATAAGTTGGTTAATTTTTCGGAAAATAAGTTATAATAACATTTTCATCGAAACACGCTAATAATTGAGATCTATTAAACAATATTTCTAATAAATGTAAAGTAAAAACACATGTTAAATACTGCAGTACCAACCCTAAAGTAATTTACAAAGTTAGCTACCGCCGAGCTACCTTTGCGCTTAGCTGTAAACGCGTCTCCAGTGACGTCTTTAAAGTCTTCCGTTTCTATCATAGCTATTGTGCTGACAATCTCAACTTGCACAAGTCTGCAAAGAACCTGGGAAACAATCTAATTTTGCAACTTCATAAAAGTCTTAAAAATGTCACCAACCAATAGTTTACTGGTAGAGAATTCACCTGGCATTAAGTACGCCAATGTTCTTTTTTGTGCAGAAGTTTTGAATAAAAGGTTAAAAGGTAACTGATGGATTTATTGAATAGATGGAGGCTATCTAGATTGGAATTCTAATATTCAATCAAGATCATTAAAAGACAGTTACATAAACAATTCCATACAATATGACACAAACAGATTTTCTGAAGCAAACGCGCATGCAATACGTGTCAAATGATCTTTGTACACAAACAATACATTTATTATACGTTTATAAAATTCAGCGACCGTCAGCGGAAGGGTCGCAGTGTGCAAGGTTTGCAAGGTCGAATCGTATATATACACTTGCAAACGTCAGCGACTTCAAATGGCTATGTACGTATTATTATATGATAGGTACGAAAAATTTAGAATAACCGGATATAAGAAAACTGAGTATGATTCTCTGAATTTTTTACTAAATAAAAAATAATATAATGTATTTAGATTCAGATTTCACGATTAACAATAGGGAGTCTTAAGACTGTCAATTAATAATGGTGAATGAATTTTAAAATAAATCTTTTATCTGGTACCTCTTTTATTCTTCATGCAAATTTAAAACAAATATATGAGAATTTTCAAATCAGAGAACATTCACCCTCCAATCCAATCTAATCCAATAATCCAATTTCAGTAGTAGGTGCAGCTTGAATATCATATGAATAGCTAACAAAAACACTTTTTTAAGACTAGTTTCTATCTTCTGTCATTTTTCTGGACATATATTAAAATGAAGCTCATTGTATTTTCGTTTAATTATACATTTACTTTCTCTGGAGTGGACATTTCACCAAAGAAACGACGCCGTTTCTAATTTAAGTCAGCTCTACTTGAATCGTACATTTTAAGCTCTTCTCCTCATTATTTGAGATCTCTCCTTCCGTACTGAAGTTGTTCGTTAGTTTACTGGTGTTAATTAATAATTTAATATTTAAGCGGGCCATTGTTGACAATAATTTAAAAGACTTGGAGACAGTCTATTTAGATTGTTCAGCCACTTTGTAAATACGAATATTTTAATTTAAACATTTGTTTTGATCTTGCTTACTTAATCATGTTTCAGCACATTTTACCTTTATTCCGTTATCTATCATAAACTTAACATTAAATATGTTACGTCTTTATAACTTACAAAAGAAACAATACCGCGATGCAAACCTGCACAACATACCTTGAACTTTTCGCCTTATGAGATCGTGCCAACTGGTTAGCTCGTTTCGAAACTGCTTGTGTGAATAATTCCAAGTATATTTTTACCTGTTGCACGACGTTAAGTTTATAGCAGTCGAAATGCAAATAACATTGTTGGTTTTATTAAGTCTTAGGAATAACCTAAATAAAAGGCAACGATTGAACTATCAACATAAAACTTAAAATAACTGTTGAACGGATTGCACTTAAAATCGGACGAAGATATATTATTACGACGCGACGCGACGCGACGTGGGCATTCGCTATTCGCTAATATTTTTAATATGTAACCCTCTGAGGGGATGAAATGGGGGTCCATATTTTATATTGCGAAATCGAAATATAACATTATTTTACAGCAGACCATGGGTACTCCCGAGAGAGGGTTATGCCATAGTCACCACGCTTGGATGGCGGGTTGGTTACCTCAGTAATATGTTGAGAGAAACACTGCTGCTCATTTCCTGGTATGCGTTGTTGTTATAACATTATAATATATTGCTATAAATGATACTATAACAATTGGGACCAACGGCATAGGGTGCTTCCGAAGCATGGGGAGTAGTCCCTCAAATAACCAGACTCGGAGAGAATTCTTATATTTTACACAAAGCTTTCTTGTCGCGGCATGGGGAATAAACCCGTGACCTCCGACATTTAAAGATACCTCTGCGCCACGGATGCTATTAGTTAATCAATATATATTTCTAAATATGAATAACCTAAAAACCTACAGTAAGCTACTATTTAGGATAAGATATTATTATAATAAACATTTGCGGTACATTGAACACGAAGTTATATAAAAGGCCGGTCTGAGGTTATGGTCAGCAGTATTCATAGTCATGACAAGGAATCTGATCGAGTGACTCATACAATAAAATAAAATTTATATTTATATATACCTAACATTAATATTTATAAGCAAATATCCTTGACATTCTGAGTCATAATCATAATCTTTCTTCATTATTACAATGACGATTTTTTATATTTGAAGATTATAGAATTGGCGAATGTGATATAAACATACGACTTAGATCATACACCAAATCTATTTTTGGGTTACATCTTGTTCTTTTAACCTATTTACAACCACTTTAAATAAAATATGATGTGAGTACCACCGATAGTGGTATGTCAAGATTGAAACAAGTGAAAGGAAGTGATCTGCCTACCCCTATAGGAAAGAGGCGTGAATGTATGTATTAAATAAAATATCATATAGTGTCCATAACAAGTAAAAAACCACGATGGTCACCGCTTTCCTTTCATTTCAATGTCACAACACAAAAACCTACACCTAGTTTTCTTTACTCATTCCGTTGAAATCACAAAGGGAAATGAATATGAAATCATACACAAAGAGCGTGCTAAATTTAAAAGATCTTTTCTGGTGCTCAAAACAGCGGCCATTGGGCTCTGTCTCGTTAGCTCCATTCAAACGGTCCGTAGTGCTCGGACTTTAGAAATTGTACGTACGTTTTACTTTTGACTGTGTGAGGTTTTATTTTACAAACGATTGGATTGAGCTTTGGAGTTATAAAAATGCGTCGTGTATTTGTCTTTGCGTTAGATTTGTGCTCGCCGCTTTGATTTGGAAAAGAAAATTCAGTTTTGCATTTTACGTAGGTATCTGATTGCAGTTTCAGGTTTTGAACTTAATTGAGCTTACTTAGTTTAGCAGTAACATGCCCATAATTAGTTTAGCAATAACTTTCCACCGATTGAAATCTGCCAACACAATTTTATTAATAAAACAGGTTATAATGATATTAATTTAATTTTAAGATATTCCCAATTATTTATGTGTTTAAATTAACTTTTTTTTAATTTGCCAACATAATATATAACTGTTGCAGTACTCTTAGGTAATATTCACATCATCATTTGGGCACACATAAGAAAAAACATACACGTCACCACGAATAAATTATAGACTAGCCACGAATCACTACGAAAAAACAGCGACGCATTTTAAGCAAATTTTTGTACCTACGTTCCTGGCAAAACGTACCGGAATTTAAATTTTGTAACATAAAAATAACTAATGTGGGGTAATTTGGTCGGAATATTTCTTTTACTCTTAATGGTACCGGTTAGCCTTGTACGTTAGCCGTATTCACCATAATTTGCCGTTTTATACCGGCTGGCTTCTGCCAGTTTTAGTTTATTACTAGGTGTAACCACAAACTCTCGAATACATCTTAATTTTAATTCGAGAAGAATTGTAGATTTTAATTTAACAAATTTACTATCGACAGATTTCTCTTCAGGTCAAATGGAAAGACGAATTTTGCCTAGACAACCTGTTTGATTACGAATTATTTTTACGTACAGTTTTATTGTCAAACAAATTCTCACCCAATTACTTTACCTTTTCTCAATAAAACGTCGACGAAATTCTTGTATGGGTCGTATCACCCCAAAGAAATACTAAGAACTAGCAATAAATTACTAAGAATTCCGCCTTTACAAAAGTATTTCGTATACCTGCGGTAAAGGTCACCTCGACATCAAAAATCCCACTTCTCAAATAGCCGTTTTCACTGTCCGGGATCATGGATTTCTCCAAAAGCTTTCTTTACGACAAGTGTTCAGGTATATATTGTTTTTTTTTTTATATTTTCATAGAATCGCATGTCCGTATTGTGTATTGCACGGTAATTACAGCATGAATAGTATGCTATTATCGTTTTCGGTGAAATTTTGGAGCATTGGTGATAGTTTATGGTAATATAAATCACTCGATTGTTGGTAGATCAACCAACCTGTTTTACAATTTTAAATTCCAGACAGTACCATCAATGTGATTAAAGTCGGTTCATTGTCTTAGTCACTGAACATTTCCTTTAAAATGGTCCTTTACATTTTTTTGGAATTTGTATTAACGGATTGTTCAAATGTGGGGAAACATATTTACGGTTTCGATGGCATTATAAGAGTTTTTCTTATTATTTGCATTATTTTATTGTACGCTGTTCTCAAAATGACAATTGCTACGTAGAAATGCAAAAGATAATTTAGGAGTGAAATTTCATCTAGTTCTATGTTCTAATACCTATAATTTCGATTCCAACACATGCCTCTAAGTGCAGTTATAATGTGTTAGCTTATTTATAATCATGGGGTATCGACATAGAATTCATAAACTAAAACCTGTCTCACAGTTATACGAACATAGAAAAACGTCTACTTTGCATGTCCATCGCATGGCCATTAATGCTTTACACACAGTCATATAAGTCGAGCCAACAATATTTTTTGCTTCCATCACCGAAGTAAGATATAGTATAAATATAATATTGAGACAATATATTGACAGCACTTTTAACCGATTGGTAAGAAGGTTAGCAAGTATAACATTAATCAAAACTCGGTTCAAAGGCTTCCTCCAACTATTACATCATATTCCGACCAGAAATAGGTATCGACGTAGACAACCCTCTGAAAATCACATGATAAAATATTTGCTCTTCCGTTTCCTCAAGTGGTTTTCAATCTATCGAGGCTTATTCGTGGAACGCGGTGGTAATCTGTCCGTTGCCTCTGTTTGAACAAACGCCCGCTAGCAGAGTAACCCAGGCGGAAGAGAGGGGTTCAGACCCATCATGTGTGTCGTAAAGACTTTTTTTGTTCAATAAGGGTACTACATCAAATAGGTACATCATAATTTAATATCATGTCAGTTGAAAAATTGTCGCTCACTCTTTAAGAAACGTGATTACGAAAATTTTAATGACATTTCCGGTCCAGTTAAACCAGTTCTTGACGAAACGCATGAAGAAATTCTTCGATTATAGTTTTAGCAAGCTTAACTACGAGTATTATTAACATTACGTAGATATTTCCGTAGCCAATAATTACAACTTATTACAGAATATTTTATTTTATTATCGAAAGTTGTGAAATAATGTGGAAAGCAAAATAAATTAGAGGAAGTTTTTTTATCTTTCTAGATTTTATGTAAAGAAAGTAAAATTTTAATAAGCATATTTTCAGACGACCCATCTGTCATGGGCGGGACAAAGGAAGCCGCGATATCTCGGAGTTCTTTAACATTAAGTGTCATTCAACCAGCTTACAACGTGATCACAGTTTCACTTTTGCTATAAAACATGTCAATTCCGCGATACAACGCCTCTTAAAGGAACACAAAATGGCGGCGCAAAAAAGCGCGAAACCACAAGTGCGGATGCGTTCGTAACTGTCTTGTTTTGAATAACAATGCGGTGTACATCTCTCTCCACTTCCACGATAATCTATCATATCGGTTTAAGAAAAACGTGAAACAAATCGGCTGTCTGTAACATGCACGCTTCGGTTTGGAAGATGGATACTGTTGAAGCTTTTAGGAGGCAATCTGTCACCTATTTAACCGTTATAATATACTTTATGGGATGACAGGCATGTGATTTAATTATAGAACATTGATTTCGATTAGCAACCGTTTTAAGTGTTAAATTCTTTAAAAAAATAACTTATTACTTTCGTCTATATTGTTAAATATACTTAGCAGAAGTTCTAAGCCTCAAGCGACAGGCATCCAATTGTTATTTGTGTCATGTCGTAGTCAAATGGCGGCGAGAGCTAAATGCGTAAACTGGCTAACGGTGTCAGTTCAATGAACTGAAAGTGGTGCTACTAATAATAATCACCACCTGCTGCTTAAGGGAAGTTCGTTCGCCATATTTAGCGTATCCTTGATAGCAAGGAAGTATAGTAAGATACGCTTCAAATAATGTCACCGCGTGATAGCATAAGTATTACCAACTTAGACATCTACTGGCATGGTAACGTGACTGTCATATACCTAATTTCACCTTCCTTTTTAAGTTTTCTATTTTCACTAATATTTTAAAAAATTTCGTATGTTGTGTGTGTTCGTATGTTTTTAAAAAGTTATGTTTAGATGTGTGTTAGCAATATGCAGTACTTAGTCGTATTAGGAACCAAGGAATTATGGCAGTAGGTATTTTAAGGAAAAATCTATGTAAAGGGTTAAATCGAAGGAACGGGAAAATGTAGCTGGTTACTTTGGTAAGCAAGTAAAAAATGCCATGCAAAACCAAGTCATATTACTATAAAGCTTTGATAACGTGGTCTAGCGTAGCGTCATGACCTGCCCTACAATAAGACTTATTTGCTTTTTATTATGTTTTGAACTTTCGTTATTTCTTCTCTAAACACTATTTAAACATAACTTTTACTTTTTGGAATCGTGTCCATCGTGACTCAGTGTTATGTTACAAAATGTAAACGATACTAAAAATTGTCAACAGCATTTCTTGTATTTAGTTCCGTGTTTAAGTCATATCAAGAGCAAAGTAAATAAAAATACTTTTGCTGAGTAGTATAACTAGTTTCCAACTGTTAACTTCCCATTTTCTAACAAGATTTTTTTTCTAGATAGAAGCGCGCGAGTCGAGACTAGGGGCTTCTTCCGCACTAGTGCACATTGCATGGAGTGGAAAAAGCCACTATCGTTATGCCAGGTCGAGTACACCGCCACGTACGCAATAAACGATTCTACAGCAATAGCACAAAATTACCTTTATCACGGCCTATCCAACATAGTATATGTAACATAAAAATACATCCATAAAAACTCATAAACATAACTGGCAGTTAAAAAAGACAAAAGAATAACAGTAACTTTAGTTCACTCATCACAAGAAGGAATACGAGTTAAATGACATACTAACCGACTAAAGTCCTTCAAACTTGCGTCTTGTCTAACTGGAGAAATTCTTGTTATGTGTCTAAAGGTTCTTGCTTTCACTCTGCTAATTACTCGCTAGGGATGCTATACGATAAATGACCCTCATACGTTTCAGATATATGGACGCATTTGTCATGATGATAATCGCGTTGAGTCATAGTTTGGATTCAAGCCAATCCGATATTTTTATTGTCGACTTCTGATATTACGTATCGATAAAAATATGTAAGTAAAAATGTCAATGTCGGCATTCTAATAAAATTCGAATGCCAAATTTAAGTAGTCGTCTATTTTAATCATTTTGCCCACTTTCAATGACCGTTTGTGGCGGCTCTTTCTCTTCGCCGTATGAATATTAAAGTCGCGTATGCTGCCTTATAAAGAAGGGGCGATATGGTCGATGGTAACTGTAAAACAGTCAATGGACGAGTGACACTGGCAATGAGGAGGTGCGTATTCCGTTTTAGGCGACCGTCACGTATGCGACACGTACGTGGGGTCGTTTGCGATGAAACACATCGGCACACGTATTACTTTCCACCGCAACGCACACAAACGGCTTGTGAAAAAGTTTTCTATTTTTCACGATTCGATAGACGGATTTTCCTTATTGAGATTGTGACAAATTATTTTCCTATAAGGTGATGAAAGATTGAGTACGATACAATTTAAAAATAACGACAAAATATTGATTTTGAATCCGGTTATTATTAAACGAGTTTTTAATTAAGCGTTATAGATAAATACATCAAAAAAAATAAATTGAGGTATAGTGCAACAAAAACGTGACTGACTTCCGCCATCTTGTGGCTCAAAGCGTCGCTATTGCATTCCGTTACGCGAAGCTCCAAGTAGTATGGGATGAAGGTGATTAAAGAAGCGACAGCACTTATAAGGAACTTAAAGAACATGACTATCGGTAAATTTAAAAACGAAATAAGTATATCTTCATCCCCCTTACACTTAGTATCAAAGAAGAAGATAAAACATAAAGTTCGCGTGACTTAAACCAATCAGACCGATTGGAGCTGCTCATAAACAGTTGATTTTTTCGTATTCGGTGCAAAATACGCCCGACGCTTTTTCCGATAGCTCGTTGATTGTTCAATTTGACTTCGACTAAACGATGCTTTGCTCAAATGATTTTATAATAACATCAACTGAACTCTAATCATATCATCGTTCGGCTTTTACTTGAGATTGTTTCGCTGAGACGAAATAATGTACGTTATTTCTTTACTGATGTTATTTTTCTTTAATATAACGTAATTTTTTACATGAGTTGCTTACGTCCTTTTATGTGAAGAAACTAAATAAATACAATAGACGATACAAATTTGATTAAATATCTCAAAACTCAAAACGATGTCATCACCGCAGTAAATAGTAAAAAAACTTATGTAAAAATTACAGGTTGGGAATAAAATTCGGTATATACGTAACTGCTTTGATTAATTGGGATATGTCATAATATAAACAGATAATTAAATACTTTTATTTCAGAGCAAATATGTCTTAAACTGATATTTTAGTTAAATTGTTTGAAAAACGAAATGTGTATATAAATATGCAACTTGTTGCTGCAAGAGCATGATGAATGAATATAGTCACAGTAGTGAAACTTAACAGGATTTAAGTTATTATTACCTTCATTTACTCTTTTTTGCATTTGATTAGTTTTTAAATGTTAAACCTGCTCATTTGGAACACCTAACTGGACTAATCAATCCATATATAACATCGTTAGATATCTTAAAACATTCCAGTTACTGTTATGCGAACTAGGTCAGACACTGTTTCGCCTACCGTAAAACGATAACATCTTCGCACAATAAAACGCTGCTATGCGCTTTATCGTTGCACCACTCTGCTCTGCAATCTCCAAGAGTTTTTATAACGCGTTTGTGAACAGTCAGCAATTTCAACGTGTTTCGTTTGCCCGTATTTTTAACAGGCTCAAAGTTTGTCGATTTTGTAGTTCGTACATTGTTTATTGTTCACTATTTGAATTTAACAAGAAGGTATATACATATATACGATATATGTAGCGTCCACAACCTTAGAAATAATTAACTATAGGTTCCTTAACAGCGCAATATTAAGATACCAGTGTAAAATAGTAACAAAATAGCAAGCGCACATCATCATACACCCTTTCGAAATATGACACATACTTAAATTCAGAAAACCTTTTCATCTCGAGTCAAGCTCTAGCAAATGAGATTCTTGTTTGTAAACCTAACAACCTAAATACACAAACAATTATTTGCGCACAAACCTGACCTGCTTTTATACATATAATATAAAATTCAATATTTTAGCTAACATTATTTCGAACGTTCGAATACACAAATAGGGTGTAATATACAAGCTAAAACCAAACGAGATTTGCTGTGGCTTGGTCATATTAATTACCCCATCCCTGTAGGAAATTCAGATTAAACAGAAGATACATATATCAACACTAATAAAATATGAAAGAAAGTGTTAAAGTCAATCTTTTAACCATATTTAGTAGTTTACAGGTAGAAATGTACTAAAACGTAAGAATATGTGCACCTCGCGGATTTACCCACGTCGAATTCTTGCCACCACGCTACGTTCGACAATAAATAAGTGACGTTGGTTTTAAGATAATCGCATTTTTAATAATTTGTTCTTTTTTTACAGGTAATAACTGAGTCAAATAAGGCGAAGCTGCTAAAATACTTATTTTAGACGCTGTAGAGAAGCATAGTTAGTGGTAAGAATTCGTATTTAATTTATTGTTAAAAATACTATTTTTTGGAATCAAACATGTTCATGCTTTATTTACTTTACATAAACCCATTTTAAAACGATAAATAAAAATACCCTCCAAGCACAGGTCAGTGTCTTGTCAAAAGACATTAACGCAGTGAAAACGACTACAGTTAGGATGTGCTAAATACTTAGTGACGACATCGCTTACATCTCCATTAAACAATATCTCCGTAAAACGTTTAATATGTACTTCCTATTAGCTGAACAGGTGGAACTACGTACAAACATTTTGTGCAAAGAAAAAGTTGCGCCTCTCACTTTCTTTGAATTATATCTCAAATTCAGGCCCACATGCGTTGTGAAAGTGAATACACTCGTAGACTCTCTGTCTCGTTTATCTATTACTTACTAGTTATTTCTATCGATTACAACTTTCTGCTGACTTTCCCATTAGCAAATAATTTAAACAATCTCATTACGTAAAACTAATACCCGCAAAGAATTTCATACTTAGGTACATCAAGGCGTGTCCGTCTTTACGTCTATTTATCAAACGCAAATGAGTTGTGAGAAAATGTTTAATGGTCTTTAGGTGTGAAGATGTCGAATATATTAAAGTAAATAACATTGCTATTTCTTTTTAACATAAACCCGCAACATATTTAAGATATAAATTATTGAATAATAAATGTCATGTAAGGCTTGAAACTTATTTTAACGTGTGGATACCTGCCATATATTCAATTCTTCTATTAATTATGTTTGTTAACTTCGGGGTATTAAACCTGTAGGATATAAACTGTGATCTACCGAGCGTCCAAAATGGTTTGCCAGAATGTATAACGAGGTAGTTTGCTTTTGCCAAATGTGATTATTGTAAGGTATGAGCTTGCACTGGGTGAATAACACATACATATGTTATCCATCCCGTACGACTGACATACCTAATTATTCTTTTAAAATCTTTTAGTAGACATTTTGGGTTGTTACGTAAATGTAACAGATTAATAAACTAGCGTAGCGTTAACAATCCTATAAACAACATTTTTCATAATATATTTCCATTTCAACAACTAACACTCCGAATAACTAATAGAAAAAAGAAAATGAGACAGTTATTTAACGTTAAGCAATTTCTTCGCACTGTAAACACAAAGTGAAAAATGATTTACCAATGAGATTACCAACAGAAAAATTTACATACAAAGTCATCGAAAAAACAACGTTCTAGAATCATTGGTTATAGATCCATGACAATCTAAAAATATTGAAAAACAAGATATGTGACAATTTCGTTGAATCACATAACACAAGTCAGCTAGAAATAAAAGTACTACACCGATAGCTCGTAGCCACTGAGCTATCGGTGTAGTACTTTTAATTCCAGCGGACTTGTGTCTCTGGTAGTTGTCTCTGGTAGGTAAGTAGTTGCTTCTGAGATTTGGTGTTCTCGGTTCGACACCCGGGACAAATATTTGTGGAAACCACGAACAGTAGTTCTGGGTCGGGGTGAAATCTGTCTCCTTGAATTATATGTTTGTAAAGTCCCTCACGACACAGGCATTTATTGCCCAAGTGCGGGAATTGTCTTTTAAAAAAAAAGTTTTCTTCGCCATTTCTCTGTATGTGCAAATATTAGACGTAACATTAAAATGTCTTTGCATCGCCATTCACAAAACAAACAAATAACTTAGCTAAGCAAAATATTGAAACATAAATGTAGATAAACATCTGTTTATTGTAATAGTTGGCAGGTCTTTAAATATTTTTTTGATAAAATATTTATAGAATTTTCTTCAAATATGCGAATGCTTTTATCTAAATATGAACCAAATTACTTAAATACTATATTTATTTAGTTCTCTCTCTCACTTGGATATTACAGACGAGTTCAAGTTAAGATCACTAAAGTAATTTAAGTTTAAAGTCTGCAAAGATTTCTAATCTTAAATTTGTAGTGATAGGTTCATATCTTTTATAAACAATTAGAATGATTACATTTAAAACAATTGAATATTGTTTGCAATTTAAACATTAAAGTACATAATACTAATATATAGGTACATTAAACCCAGACTTGTTGTTGTCTTTCATAAGATAGTCAAGCAAAAGTATCTCATTTATTGTCAAACATCAACTTGTTTTTTTTTTAATAATAGCAATTCGTATATATATTTGACTAGAGAACTATAAAATGAAACTGTCATGCAGCTCTATTCTACGTTTTAACGTTATTTATTATTCCGTTATGTAATGTTCAACGGTTCACTAGTCACAATTGTGTATATTGCATCAGTACCCATGCCTAATAAACAAATGAAATTACGCCAACTAATTAAATCATATCCGAATTGTGAAATGCTTGTTTAATTACTACAATATGTAACTATCATCTCCTATCAAGTTTGTCGCGTAGATTATGTGTGGTGGTTTTATCTTAGAAGCGCCATCATTGTAAGCATAATTGCATTGTTTCGTGTTGTATGTATCATCAAAAGCAACAGTTAATTGAGAAAATCTGGACAATGAATTATTATTAATAATATCTTAGCCTCGTGAGATGCGTTTGTAAACGCGATTCGAAATTATTTTACATTAAAACGTCCATCATTCAATAAAGATAGTTATTTACTACTGCATACATAGTGGAATGTTGGTTAGAAGTTTAAGAATTATTAATATCCATTTAAATACTCTTTCAATTGTGTTATCCAGATGACTTTAGTACAAACAGTCTAGAAACTTTTCTGTATCATTTGTTTTTATTTTTTTGAAAGATTTTGCGAATATTCATACCATGTTTACCCATTTGTTTTTAATTTATATAATGATCTCATTGTGGGCGCTAGATGTAAGTACTATTAATTTATATTCAGGTCAAATTTTGCCTCTTTTTCCCGTTGTGGCGACAATCTATTTTTTTTTCCACGTATAACGGCCAGTAAGCGGGTGTTTAACCTTAATATTAAGATATTAAGGCCCATAAAACCTATTAAGTTAGTGAATCATTTATAACGGAATAGTCGTAAAAGAGAATTTCCACTATTCACTGTTAGCATGTCCATATTTGTCTTTATAGCATTTTAGACAAGGGAAGTGAATCCTCATTACTAGGTTTATAATTTAGGGAATTCTATTCTGCCAAGATTGAATGATTTCATGTATTTTTATCTAAATATTTCCTTATATAAAGTCTACCATGTAGCAAAAAGGACTATGCCTTTAATACTTTTAATATAAAAATGAGATGTTAGAACAAGATGAGTTATAGAGGCCTATAATAATATATCATTAAGATAAACCAACCGACGATCTCTCACAGAAACGAAACTATTGCCGGAAAGGAAACGACTTTGAGTGGGCCATGTGAATGGGATGCTCAATGGACCGGAAAACCGGGCTATAGAGTAAGTTCGGACACCTGCTTCGAAAACTCAAAAAATGTTTTTTGCTACAGATGGTCATTGCTTTAGAGACACAAGTTTGTTAAAACATTTCCAAACTTAAGTTCAAGTCTTGCGATTTCTCTCTCAAAAAGTGTAAAAACTAAATATTATTATATATTTCACAGAAATTTATTCACTAACGTTATTACTATACATGATCTACCGGTAAAGGGATGGCATATATTTATACTCCAACAAGCAGGTAGTGTTTTAGTGGTGTAACCGTACCATGCGTTGGGTGCCAATGTACCCAACGCATCGTACGGAATGGTTTTTTCAACCAGTGAATCATATTAAAATATACTTAACGATATAATAATATAAATCGCAAAAATATTTGTACAAGGTAACATTACTGAATTGATAGCTACGACATAGTTGCTATGGGATAGAATTTTTATAAAAATTCCGAAGGCAGGAGTTTTCACGATAAAAGTTACTTAAAGAATCCTATTATTGAATTCCACGACAAAACGTATAACTGAAATAGTAATACCTATTTTCACGTTCTGCTATCGTATACTATCTAATAAGAGATTCTAGGCTGTGTCACAATGGCAACAATACAATAACTATGGTTAATAAAGATCTGTAGCATTATGCATAACGTAAAGATAAATATTGTAACTATAAGTAACGGGATAAAACTCGTTAATTTATCAATAATACCTTATTTTATCCATAATTGCACTTTCGTTGGTCAAACTTACGGCAATAATAATTATAAGTATGTCATGTTCCCGAAAACGCGCCTAGATTAATTAACTATTGTTTGCATAATATTGTGCTTGTATGTCTGTGTGTAACATAGAAGCGTGAGAGATTATTTCGAAAAACATCTACGATTACCTGATGATAACCAGGTCAGTTCAGCGTAAGTTTCTCAGTATGACAATGGTCAATTATCTAGAACATTGGCTGGGAGAACTTCGAATTCCATTTGTAATAAAAAAGATCATAATCTCGGTTCACACTAAGAGGCACATTGAATCCAAAAGCAACTGAGTAGTAAATCATTTTTGTTTTCATAATGAGCCGTGAATAAATAAACAGATAGAAACATATGAGTGCCTTCTTTTTAATACATACATAAATGTGAAATAAAATTGAACAGAAGGTACAATAATTTCTCTTTGATCTTTTCAATCAATTGATCCTTGATCCAAAAATGTAAAATATACACACTTTTTCAGTTTCGGCAATAGCGTTCAATGCAAAGGGTGTGTAATATGCAGTCAATATGAATAAAACAAATATTTTTAACAATGCAGTTTGGTTAAGGTACAACTTCGTGTAATAAATTCGAACCTTAATTAAAATTGACAATCACAGCGCGCAACAATGGGAACCCGCATTGGGCAATATGTATGTTTTATCATCGAAATTACACCGTGTTCGGGCGAAAACAATAGAGGTGACAAACTAATTCGCCCTTATCTGTATGTTGTTCTGTTTTTCTCAGCGCAGTTATTTAGACGTATAAACAACTGTCCTGAGAAGAACAACAGTGTAATTTACTGCCTATTTTCTCAGTAGAAAATTATGTCAAATATAATTATTATTATAATGTGATTTATATCAAAATTGATCTTTAACGTCAACTTATAGAGCTTCCATTCTACCTTATAAGCATGTAACTGTATCATAAGATATTAGTGATGAAAGCCAAAGTTTTCTTACAAGTGCTAAACAATGTTTCATGCCTAGCAAAATTAGCAGAGTCTGCGAATATTTTACAAATTGCTACAATCTTGATTAAATTTAATCTTTATGTAAAACAACCAAGAACACAAGTGTCCCTAGTGGTAAAACAACGTAACCCACTTTCGCTTAAATAATAAAATTTATCAGAACGGAACAAAATTGTCTAATCTCTAGAGATAGTAGCTACAAATTAAATCTCACGGTGCGCAGACGCAGGTAAAGACAATGGAAGTATAGATGGGAGGTGTCGTGTCAACAGGGCACGGGGGCACGATACATCACGAATTATGAGGAAGTAGTTCCTACATATATAGCTTTTTACTTACCTCGCCTTGGGAAGTTTACACCTGCAACAAATATCAAAAAGTATTAAACCATTGTATTGTTACATTGTCATGCCTAGAACTGAATGCAGTAATCATACAGTTCTTGGCATGAAACAATATTTGGTTAAAAAAGATCCAGGAAAATATATAATAAGAATAACACATGCACAAACGTACTAACTAAAGCTATTAACAGAGATTAAGGACTACATTTAAGAAATAATTATGCAATAATATACTGACTCAACGTCGTCTCATTTATGAAGTTGTGTAAATTTATTTTTTTGTGGGTCATTTGTATTCTAATGAAGGTTACATTATCACATTTTGTTTTAATAAAAAAAAGCTTTTCCGCACAACTTATTAAAAACAATGATGTAAGGAATAAAGAAATGCTGGGAACACGCATCTACTAATTCCCTGTGCAAGAAACAGAATTTTGACTTCTTGAAGCTTCTTATTGAAGCAGACTATTGAGTTTCAAAACATAACATCTGTTTCAGTTTATGGAATTACTTCATTCACGGAACACAACAAGATATATATTAATCAAAAGATATCAAAGAATACTAAATACACATTTAATTTGAATCAGTTTTGCCTAATCGCTTCAAATTAATTGGCATAATGTTTTTAGAACGATTGTTACTACATAACATAATTACCTACACAACGTACGCGTTTAACAAAATTTTCGAATAATTAAACAAAAGCATTTAATGTTACGAGTGTTACAACCCATTTTCCTGTGTTAATACAGGTAGGTACTGCCAACCCAAATGCTGTTTAGAAACAAATATTTGTGGCCAACGTAAATTATGGCCCCGTACGAAATTGGACCGCAGAAAACCTTTTTACGAAATCTAATCGTAAAGCTACTTATTTATAAATGTTCTTCCTTTCAAATGTGTGGGGTGAATCTATTAAATTATTGTGGTGACCTGCTTTATAAACAAATAAATCAGTCAGATGATGTTCAATATTTAACTGTAACGCGATAAGTGCACCTTGCGAATAATATATATAGGTATATGGGTATAGTATACGCCCTGAGTGAGCCGAGGCCCAAGTTTCACTGGAGTGTTTTCTTAATTAGGTTGCTTAGTTTGAAGTAATGATACTATTATTTATTAAAGCTGGATCACTGCTCGCTTTTATACCTGGTGAAGTTGCAAAATCATCGAGGAAAACTACACACCTGCCGAAAAAAAGGTACCTTAGTTTAAATTTAGGCAAGTTGCAATAGTTTTAAGAACCACAATATCGTGAATTAAATGACAATAAAAATAAGGGAAGTTGTCAAAAAACTCTATTGAATTGGAAAAAAAAGAGGTCTTAATCTCGAAGGGCATTCGGACACAGGATTTCGTAGTCGTAGTTTTAGCATTGTAAACGAAGGAAAACGGTATGTTCCCATGCTTGGCTAATCTTTCCGCCCTACTGACTAAAGTCGACTGAGAAAAGATATTTGATGCGAGCAGCCGATGAACTGGCAACATATCACTATGCACTTTTGCGGATAAACCGCTTTCAATTGAACGGTTTACGCCTGGGAATCAATGTCGACCAAGTTATCCATGGCAGAATAACCGTCCAAAACAGACTTCTGTTGGTATTCTTTCACAGTTTACGTTGTAAGGCTGTGGATTCACTACCGTTTAACAAATTTATAAAAATACTTACCTTGAGCCCTTATATTGAACTAGCGGACCCGACAGACGTTGTCCTGCATGATAATATATTAATATATATATTATATATGATTTGTGAATCAAAACCATCCAGGGCGCCACTCAAACGCATACAAAAACAAATCATTCAAATCGTCCAGCCGTTTAGGATTTCAGTGAAATAAATAAATAAATAATAATAAATAATAAATATTTATTTCATAAAAACATGAGCACATTGCACTGTTAACATTGTACACCATTAATATTACATTTGTCACAATTAGCACAATTATATAGACTCTATCCCTTAAACTAGGTCTAGCCTGTATCTTAAGAGATAGGGTTCCGCCTTATAGGTAGTTCACTTAATAATAACAACAAGTAAACAAGTGAAACAGTGTTGATGTTACATTAAACCAATGTTATCCTATGAAATAAGTGTAGGTGGGTATCTAATTATGATGTGTATGCGAGTGAGAGTTAGTGTATGTGCGTGTTGGTGTGGATGTGTATATGTGTGAGTATGTGAGTGTGCATTATATATTTGTTTGTGATTGTATATGTGCATAGATGTGAGAGTGTATTTTACGAGATGTGTGCTAGAAGATTTTCCGTTGTAAGGTAGTCCTGTTGTAGTAGCCATTGAGTGATTTTGTGTTTTAACGTGTGTCTGCTTAAATCAAGTATGTTTAGTATTTTATGTAGTTTCCTGTATATATAATTACCTATGACGTAATATTGGCGTGCGGCGAATGTAGTTTTATGTGTTACACCCGATGGGATATTTGTGCGTTTTTTTGGGTTGGGTCTGGGCATAATTCTGTGAGTTCTGAGGGTAGTCTGCAAAATGAACAGCTGTCTAACAGTTAAAACCTTACATTCGTCGTAGAGTTGCCTGGTTGGATATAAGTATGGTTTCTTACAAATTACTTTAAGTACGGCTCTTTGAGCTCGCTCTGCTCTCAAGAGATTTGTTTTACTAGCACCACCCCATGCAGTAATGCAATATCCCATTATCGACTGGCACAGCGCGAGATAAACCATTTTTAGTGTGTAAATGTCAGCCGACTCTCTAAGGGATTTAAAAATATATATTAAACGCATTGTCCTGTTAGTTGTCATCTCCAGCTGTTTGTCCCATCGAAGACCGTCATCTATTTGCAGGCCTAGATACTTAACACAGACATTTCTAGCTAGCAGAGGACATGCACACGGTGTTGGTGAGTTCTGGCAGGAGTGAGCAGTTATATCGAAGCCATGCGGTGGTTTTGTGTTTCGTCGGATTGAGAAAGGAATATAGCAAGATTTGTCCAAGTTTAGTGTTAGTAGATTTTGGTAGAACCATTTCATTATACTATCTAGTGCTATTTCTGCCTTAGTTTTAACCTCTTCCCAAGTAGAACCATAAATGATAATTGCAGTATCGTCTGCGTATGCGTAGATCTCGCAGTTAGGCAGGCTCATCCTGCAGAGGTCATTGACGTAAATTTGAAATAATGTGGGACCCAAAATACTCCCCTGGGGCACGCCGAATGTCACGATTTGCTCATTACTGAGGTAGGTATTTATTTTAACTTGCTGAGTTCGATTCCTAAGGTAATCTTCGAAAATGTTGAGTGCTATGCCACGTATACCCAGAAGTTCCAATTTTGAGGTAAGTATGGGAACAGAAACTGTGTCAAAAGCTTTCGACAGATCCAGGAATATACCCAAACACTTCGCCCCTCTATCAAGTTTTCTTGCCACAGATTGTGTAAGATCCAGTACAGCATCTTCCGTCGAAACTCCGGACCTGAAACCATACTGGTTCTTGGCAATAATGCTATGTTTATGTAGGAAGCCCCTTAGTTGTCTGTTGAGGATTTTTTCAATAATTTTTGAAAGCGAAGGCAGGATGGATATGGGTCTGTAATTATTGACACAGGTTCTGTTCCCACTCTTATATATTGGATGGACTATCGCTTTTTTAAGTCCGTCTGGGAACGTTCCTGAGTGTAAACAAAGGTTGCATATATAGGTGATTGGTGGCACTAGTACGTGACGACAAATTTTCAGCAAGATAGATGAAATTCCATCCCAACCTATAGCACAATCATTGCGTAGCTGTAATATGATTGTTTCTACCTCACCATAATCGGTGTCTAAGAAAACGAGGGAGCTAGCTGGTGATGAAAAAAAGGGCTTTTCGGATCGATCACTGCCAGAGGGAGTACTAGATGGATCATGAGATTTTAATTTTGCCGCTAGATTTTTGCCAATATTAGTAAAGAAGGAACAAACTTGATTCACAGAAGAAAGAGGATCATCACATAGTTTTAACAATTCATCGGGGGTGGAGCGTATTTTACTAGTACTTGTGATTTCTTGTATTGTTTTCCAAAGCGCTTTAGGATTATTTTTTGATTTTTGGAGTTCATTTTTTTCAAAGGCTATTTTAAGTTTCCTGAGTAATCCATTACAGAAGTTTCTGTATCGCGTATATGTTAGTTTTAGAATTAGGTTATTTGGTGATTTCTTTGATTTTATATGCAATCTATCTCTATTTTTGATACATTTTAACAAGCCTGGTGTAATCCAGGGTTTTAAAGTTCTTCGTGATTTAGGAATTGATATCTTGATCGTGTATTTATTGACTACTGTAGTTACTATTGATATGAAATTATCTAACGCCTCATTTGCATCTCTAATTGTATATATGTGAGAAAAATCTATATTTTCAAGTTCAGATTTAATGGCATCTAAGTTAGGACGGGCGATAGTATATTTTTGCTTTCGTGTTGGGTTCGCGTTTGTCAATGTTAGTATAATTGGTTTATGGTCGGTGATGTGAGAATCGAGAATTAATGTAGTGAAGGGTAATTTGGACTTAAGTAAAATATGATCTAGACAGTTTTCTTGTCTTGTAGGTATTAGGTGGGTAGGAAGTAGCCCATGGCAAGCATTCTTGATGAGATATTCAAAGCTATGGGGGCTCTTGTTACCTAGTTTAATGTCGATGTTTAAATCACCAATAAGTGCGATATTCGGGAAAGAAGATAGTTCACCTAAGACATTATTTAAGCTGGACAAGAAATTTTCTATCTGGTCTATGCTGTTATACGACGGTGAGCGGTAAACAGCTACAAAAGCAAAGTTATCGTCTAGTTGACACACAAGGGAGTTGGCGTTTATTATGCTTGGTTCCCAAACTGTAATATTTAGTCCCAATTTAGTGTAAACTATTACACCCTCATTTTGATTTGATGTAAGTTTAGTTGAGTGAGATAGATAGCCGTTAAGCATTGGGGGGCTATTTATTTTACTCAGCCAGCACTCAGTTAGTAGTATGATGTCAAAGCAAATTTTAGTAGAACAAATCAATGCTTGTAGGTTATCAAAATTTTTCTTAACACTGCGTATATTCATGTGTAATAGTTTAATATTACTCTCTGAAACGTTTATATAATTTGTACAGTCTTGTGGATTACAAGAAAAGGAATTCAGCCTTAGAATGTCCAAATCGTCATTAATATTTTTTATAGAATCCATTTGTATTTTAAGTGATTACTAGCTATGGGCACAGGAAATATGAATATTATTGTACCACATAAAGAAATACAATCTCTACTTGTTAAAGTTGCACTTGTGTTTGTTTGTGTATAAGTGTAAGTGTGTGTTATGGTCAGTTTACTTATGATTTGTATTTTTGTATAGATGTAGGTAAGAATAATTTTATTGTTATGCGTACGTATGTGTCTGTAGTTTAGTGAAATGTATTTTAAGTCTAATACAAAGTTCTGAAGGCTTAGCGTAAATAACAATGAAAAATAAGCAAGAGATGTAAACATGAATAACAGAGGAATTCATAATGTAATGTTCATACCGAGGTCCTGGAGACATTTTTCCGACTTAATTAGTAGCTGTTTGTCACCGGCTTTTTTACGGAGGAAAATGTTCCCGTTGCTAATCCAGCAGAACGTGTACTGATTGTTCTTGGCGAATTCACGTGCCATATAAAAAAGCTTTTTGGAGCTGCCAGGTAATTGATCAGCGACGTAGACTGGTTGACGTTTGCCGGGAATGCCAATTTGTTCAGTGTTTAATTTATTATCTTTATTTTCTTTATTCTTATTATAAGCCCGGATAGCAGATATTAACTGCTGTTTGGTTTGCACTGACGTAAACTCCGCTATTATTGGGCGTATGGTGGTTGCCAACGTGGATTTTCCGGGTAAGCGGTATATATCCCTTAGATGAGGCTCATCGATAGGAACCCCAACCCCAACAATACACACGTACAGTAGAATTATACATATAAAGATCTAACTGTATCATCATTATTTTGTTTTAATATTGTCGTAACAAAAATAAAAGTTCCAAATGGAATGCTGCATAAGTGGATTTCAAAATATTTTAAATTGCATGATAAAAAAATATGTTATCGTTGTAAGACAGAACAGGTACTTATCCTCTAAGTGAGGACCAAAGGCTCCCTCCAGAGATATCGACAGGGCTTATACGGTGTGACACAACATAGTAATACTGGTAGGCGAGGTAGCAAAATCAATATACTGAGTTGTCTATGATATTTATAGCAACTACGTAAGTATAGTTAAGAATTGCTGTATATTTTCTCAATCGGATTATGATGCATTAATCGAAAAAGCCAACAAAATTTCATCGAAAATTCCCTGGTCCAGACAAATTAAATTGGTGCTCACTCGGAATTCATCGCCCTTTCCTATGCTGTAATTGATCAAATTATAACCAGTTTCGTGTTGAGTGGCGTATCACTGTTGCAATATCCACACAGTAATATCACCTCCTGTTATATTGATTTCCGTTCTTGCAAAACTAATATATCCATCCTACACTAACTCATTTCGTTTTTATAGAAACTTAAATACTTTTTTAGAATAACGCAATCTACGTATCTACATTTGTATCGAGCATATGTTATTAAATTCATTTATGATTTATAATAATTATTAGTACCTACGTACGTTCATATGTTCTAGATCAGTGCACTCGTATTTTTTAAGAATTATTGATTAATTGTGTTGTAACTACATATACTAGGTACAACACAATGGTTTGCGATTGCCAATTTAATTGCAAAAATGATTACATAAATGTGCTGCAGGCGAGGTTCACAATATGCATTTATAAATGTTTGAATGACCCCAACTTGCAGCCGCCGGGAGCTAGCGTGGTAACTAAGTTATTATAGTTAAGCGAGTTTTTGACTTCACTGTGGAAATTAGAAGGATAACCATAACTACTATACTGTTATTTTTGTCAATGTGAAATAATTTTAAAGAATACGTCTACATTATTTTGCACATTAGTTAACAGTTTATATGCTTATATTTAATCTTATTAAAATAAATTTGATGTTACAACTTACAAAGAACTAAAGCGTTATTTAAGCGTTTAAAAATAGTAAATTTATTAATTGATTCATATACTTATCGATGAGGAGAACAATCTATATTTAGAAACACACTAGTAATTGACCGATTGTTATCATCAGCCTCCAACAAAATCACGACAATTATTTCCCAAATATTCGCGTCGTGATGTAATCTTTTGAATACAAATATATTATTAAATAAATTCCAGTCGATTCTATGATAATCAATTATTAAACAACAGAATGCTACAAAAAGTTAAAGGTCGACCCGGACTTACGATTCTGACATCACCACCAGACGGTTAAAGTCAGAGGTCCTCAAACTTTTACCCTTTATGTCTCTCACACTTTATCTTAAAATGCTACGCAACGCTCTAGAACCCGACAGCGTCGAAATTATAAACAAAGATAAAAATATAAATAGGCTATATTTTATTTTTATTGTAGTATGCACGTAATAAAATAACGAAATCGCTGTCGCGTATATTGCCAAAATTTGGCTTTTAGTGAGACATTATATATGTTGTAACCTTCGCCACGTCCCCTCTTGGGAAACTCGACGACTCGACCAAGTGAGGTTTTTTCCACGGGTTGAAATTCCTGTCTTCAAAGTTATACAAACGCATCTATCGGTTAACAAAACAACAATTTCGTAACACTCAAACTTAATGTCGGATATCTGGAGGTCCGACAGTGCCCCCGCCATGCCCCGAGCACTACCGTACCTTCCTTTTCTCGAAGTCATAAAAATTAACGTAGATCTAAGACTGTTTGATATAAATTAATAACTTATTTAATTGAACCATAAATGTGTATTTAATTATTAAGTTTGCGTTACTTAAAGTTTAAGATAAATATGTTTCATGTAAATAAGCACAAAGAAATGTCTACATCAAAATTGCAAAACTTATCTACAAATTAATTCTGAACTATTTATGTATTCATTTATAATGCAATAATTATCTATTATTAAATATACCAATAGCAGAATAAAAAAACGGGCCAAGTGCGAGTCGGACTCTCGCACGAAGGGTTCCGTACTAGTTGTAAGTGCCTACCTATTTTTGATATCAAGAATACAACAAGTAAAATAGTATAAAAGTTCTTGTAGTTCGTTGTAACTTTGATCGATGTTAATAATAGTTGAATGAATGAAAGGTAAATTGCGGTTTACGGTTTATGACGTATTAAAAAAAACACTACTTGCTTGATCTCGTTCAAACCAATTTTCGGTGGAAGTTTGCATGGTTATGTACATCATATATTTTTTTTAGTTTTATCATTCTCTTATTTTAGAAGTTACAGGGGGGGGGACACACATTTTACCACTTTGGAAGTGTCTCTGGCGCAAACTATTCAGTTTAGGAAAAAATAATATTAGAAACTTCAACATCATTTTTGAAGACCTATCCATAGATACCCCACACGTATGGGTTTGATGAAAAATTTTTTTTTGTGTTTCATTTCTATGTATGGGGAACTCCAAAATTATTTGTTTTTTTTCTATTTTTGTGTAAAAATCTTAATGCGGTTCACAACATACATCTACTTGCCAAGTTTTAACATTATAGTTCTTATAGTTTCGGAAAAAAGTGGCTGTGACATACGGACGGACAGACAGACAGACAGACAGACAGACAGACAGACATGACGAATCTATAAGGGTTCCGTTTTTTGCCATTTGGCTACGGAACCCTAAAAAACGATTGTAGATTTCATCAAATTATTAGTTAAGCCATTTCCACAGCTAGAAATCAAATATAAATGTGCAAAATAAGAAATATTATCCAAAATATACATATGGGCAATATTCATAGTTATTTTAAAATATAAAAGTTTCACTATATTGTTAATTGGGTAATTAAACAATAAATGATAAAATTAAATATCATTTAAAATTATTCGCCACATACCACTATGGAATTTTCTCCGTTTTCTCTTCTTTTGCGATTCTATTTTATGGTGTAGTATTTTATCTTTTGATCGTATTTGATGATGATTACCATTCAGTATAAACCTTACGAATTATGGCTTAACTATTTTCTCCCCCCTCGTCCTCCTGACCCTTAGTTTGCAAAGAACCAACCGATGCCCTCGTAGACCCGAAGTCCGAGAGCCCGCGAACTGTAAAGTAGAGCGACAGTTTCACAAAACTCCCCTAAAATACTCAAAGTCATAATCTTCAATCTCATTGCCAGCGAACGCCTTGAGCCGAGGTCCAAGTCCTACAGGGGGCGCCCTCTTGCGCAGGTTACTTAGTTTGTAGTTTTTAAACCATTTATTAAGGCTGGAGCTCTGCTCGCCTTTATGCTTTATGAAATAGCAAAAGCCTCGTGGTAACTTAGGTAAGTATGTACATCCGGAAAAAAAAGGCTTAACCGTTTTCAATAATTATATACATAAGTCATTGATAGATATCCCTGTGTCGCGGGGGACTTTACAAACATTCATTTCACGGACACAAAGAACACCCAGACTCAGAACAACTATTTGTGGTTCACACAAATAATTGTTCCGGGTGGGAATCGAACCCAGAACACCAGGTCTCAGAAGCAACTATCGTAACCACTGAGCCACCGGTGCATTATTGCAACAAAATATCATAGCACAATATATAATAAAACATGTACAACTGGCGGCCTCATCACAAAATGAGGTCGCTTCCAGAAAACCCAGACAGAGAAGAATTGTAAAAAGGAGTTTTAGAGGAGGGAGTCTACATAACCGCGTTTTTAAGATAGTATCCACGGGTACTTAAAATGTGTAGAAAGATTATTAAAAAAACATGTAGGTATAATTTGAACTGAAAAGCTGAAAATAAGCAATTTTTTATTCTTACAAACATACCATTCTTTATTGATTAATTTATTTAACAATACATTATGCCTTTACTTTTTATTAAATTATGCGTCATTCGGTTTGTTCGTGACACGACGTTAACCAACACGTTGTGTGGCTGAAGCAGCTCAAAGGACACACGAGTCATATTACAAGCAAATAGTATATAACTTATACATTATAGAAGATCGCTTAAAAAATGGACGAAAATTTACTGAAGATATACGACATACAAAATTATTTATTTATTTCATCTTCATTCACGTAGATTTTAATTTCTTCATACAAGCTTTGTATCCCACATTAATTATATTAGGGAAGGTTTTTTTAACTCTCTTTTATCGGAATCCTACGTCATATAGAGAATACACCCTTCGAGTTTCAGGTCTCTACGACCAACGGTTTAAAACCGTCAGTCATTCAGGACAAGGCGTTTGAATAATATAGGGACCCTGTTATGCAGAAAAGATCCAACCAACGCTATATTACATTTTGGTTGGATCTTTTCTGCATAACAGGGTCCTTAGATGGGAATAGGTTCGCAATAAAATTATGGCATGAAACTAGATTGACTCCAGTTGATGCAATTATTTAGAAATACACACATAAATATTATATTATATTATGAAACCATTGCCCAAATTGCGTCAACAATACTGCGTGTTTAGTACTGCATAAGTATTTCCACATTCAAAAAAACTCAATGAACCGACTAGTAAACTCTTTATTACAGTTACAAGATTATGACGAGTATTCTTTTAGCTCTTAATTATTCCTATATATTCATACATATAATTCATTCCATTGTACTATGAAATATCCAAAAGTGCTTGAAAACATAATAGTCCCGACTTCATTCGTCATTTGTTTTGTTGTGCCAAATAATCGCCTGCAATTTGCAAGTAGTGTTCAAGCGGACATTGTTAATGGTTTTAACAGTACTTAATAATATAAAATTATGATGTTACCGTATTAAATAAATATGTAAGTAGAATAGTTTTGTTTTGTGGTTTGAATAATGATATGCTACTGTATTTAACTGTGTATATATAAGCGGGGACAAAAGTCGGCGCTTACGGCCGTATTTTGTAAAAAAAAAAACATTTTTACTGCGGACAAAAAATACACACCAACTACGATACGTCACAAATTTCTGGTAAAATTCAACGTTTGAAAAACGTGATCGGTGGAGTATTCAGAAAAAACATATTGTAACAAATAATTTGCTTTGAAATCGTTATTCATTCCGGTTGCCCATAAATGTTCAAACTGAAGGTTAGGTACAAACAATTTTAGCAAGGAACTAAAATTAATTATTGTATCGTGCATTTCCAATCATGCCAACAAATTGGTTGCACCTTAAATAAAATCTAAGAACGTCCACTGCCCTTGCTCCACATAAGTACGTTTGTCTATGTGTTAACACATGCGATCTAATTACCTAACTGTAATGTCCACGCACCATTTGAGTTGTACCGATGACGCGGTTTATTTAATTCGATTTTTCTACGAGTTTACGACTGGCCTAAAAAAGCTAGCTAACGAAATACTTTTTGAGACAAGTATTAAAAAAAAAACTTTTTGGGATCCACAGAGTTTGCATTTTCGTTCGTTCTACTTTTATAAGATCTGATTTATTAACTTCCTATCTGTAGTGATATACATTACGGTACATTACTCATGCCATATTTAGGTGTTTGACATGGTATTTTATAATGCAAAATTTATGTGTTCAAAAGATGGAATGTCTCATTCCGAAAATGCTATGCTGTAACTTTGACATCAATATAGATCGTATAGTTTGTAACTTAAGGCTTAAATTCCGCTAAGCTTCTAGTCTGAAGATATTTGTTGTTGGTTCTACGTTCTTTGTCGTTGCACTATCGTGATGAAATAACGCAACAAGCACATTGTGAGCCCGACAGCGCTTTGTAGTCTTATCGGCTTACTTAATTGCACTCCTGTTAAGAGTTCTCATAATTTACCTCGGATTCTTTTTAATTCTCACAGTAGAATTTTTGAATAAAAATACTTGGCCAAACAATTTAAGTCTCTACTTACTTACGACAGTTACTAATTTACAATTTGATGTTAAAATCTTTATGTCCTTGGGTTAATATTATTGCTATGTTAATGATGTTTAGGTTATGAAGGTTTTCGTTTCGGTTGTCATATTTATGACATAGGTATTCCATATTTACAACCACAAAGGCAGATTCATTAGTAGCTAATTGCTTAAAATTTAAATGAATTTAACACATCTTAAACAGATTTATGTAAGTTCTCTATTCGTCCTTGTATTTAATTATTCACTTCAACGGCTCTTAAGCGCTTCTTGGCAAATCAAATCAGACTACACTATCGCTTACTTGGCAGACTGTATGAAATATGTACCTATGCATATTACAATTGCGATATTTCGCCAAGGAGACAGACAAGGAGGTAGCTAAGTAAGATTTTAGATGAGATGTGAATTATGAACCTTAAAGTCTGAGCTTTTTGGCACTCATATTTTGCTGGCCACATCAAATTTGAATTCAATTGTTGCCATCGCAGGACCCTTCGTAATGGGCCGGATTGCCTATGCGTACCCGGCCCCCGCCAACGAGGGATCGAAGGAGTGTCCGGGGGGTTTTAGTGGTGTAGGGTCCTCTCCTCGTGGTATGAGTTTAGCATACCACGTTATGGAGAGGGCGAGCCCCACATATCCCACAGCCAGCGCGCGAATACGCTGCAGCGGCGGTGGAATTGCGAAAAGCATTTCAGCGGGAAAAAAAAAAAACCTACCTCTAGCATGTCAATCATGTTACATACTCGGTAACTCTATAAAGGATAGACGCTTTGATACCATGTATTGTTCTTGATACCGTAAAGGTTGGGGCCATTTGCAGTTAGTTTCTTGATCAATGCCTATTCATACGATTGTTATTATTTTAACTTTCCAAAGTTTATAGACATCTGGTTCTTATATTTGTTTGTTTACTTCAAAAGTAAAAAAAAAATAATTAAATAAATTAAATAAATTAGAACTCTAATTTCAACATCTACTCTTTTTCCATTATTTGTTCAGCAATCTCCTAAAAATGTCACCAAATGTAATGTGTGTCTTTCCCATTAAATTGGATACACATTAGGATTGTACGCTTATCTTACTCCAATCCAATTGGAAATGCACTGTTATGTTTAATACAGGTAATCTAAATAACCTAGCAAGGAATAAAGTACCCTGCCCATCACGTTAGTTGTGTATAATATGTACCGCTCCTAAAAAAATACACTGTCGTACAAGTGTATTTTTTTTCTGATAAATAAAAAATAAGTAAGTATGCATTCATTTATCTTGCTCGATGAGACAGGTCTTATATATAGGATTAGTAGTGAACTACAGGCTGATATGATGATGATGTATTTATAAGCACTAGAAAGATATTAAAGTATTGCAATGTATCACAGTTTTTTTTTTCTAATATTCATATTCATTTATTGCATACCATTGAGTATACAGTAAAGGAAATAGTTTGTATTAATAAACAAATATGACAGATCAATAGGCATGAGGCAAGATTTTGAAATCCTCTTGCGCAACGTGGGTAGTCATTTTCTAAGTACGAAAAACACAATATTTCGGTAATTAATTTAAATTTAACGAAGTTTAAGCCATATTTCTATTTAATTTTAAATAGCGCGCGAAAAAAGGCCTCAAGTGTCATGGCGTCGGCTATGACGTCACGCTATTGTAAAAAATGTCATTGAGTCCGCCAAACCTAACGTAGTGGTTAAATTCTCTTTGATGGTTACAATATCGTGACGTCATGCGCCGTGATTGGTGTTTCAGTCAAAATGGCCGATTGCAGTATTTTAATCTTTTATTTTATTAAAAATCACATTAATCTCCAGGTTATATATAAAAATAAATAAGTGTAATAATTTCTTTTTATATGTACTTTCCCCTAAAAACATTAAATCTTTAATTTTTTGATACTGTCGTCACGCCTATTGGAAACGAGTGTGATCAAAATTAAAACCAACAACGGGTATACATAAGGTGCTTCCAAAGTATATGCCATCACTTTAACAGTAGATAGATATTAGGTGTCAATTAATAATACTTCAATTGTTAAAGTGATGGGAGTATAGTTCGTAACGTCTGTCACATTTAAAAACTATATTTAGTTTCACAAAATGTAAATATTTTCTTTAAAATGAAATTACATTAAAATACATCGGGCGGTACGGCTGCCTATTAGCTAGTATTCGAAAGATAAGAGAATATGTTTTTATTCCACATTAATATCTTCACTAATTTTATCTATATCTATATTGTAAAATAAAAATGTCGACTTATTATTATAACGCTAGTATTATTTTAACGCTGTCTCATCTATATGCCATTAAAGAAATATTTAAGATATTATTAAGGTCTACTAGTCTAAAACACAGGAATAGCTACCTAGTTCAGGCACAATCACTATTTTTTTTACCTATTTCTTTGTATTGCAAATTAAATATTTTTGTGTAAAAAAGGACTGAATAAAATAATAATTATTATTATATTAATCAATACACGAAATTATCTACTGTTAATACTGTTATGGAAGGCATATACTTAGGAAGCAACTTATATTTGTACAATAAATTAAATTAATTAATTATTAGTAATTTCCACGGATTGTTTAAGCGATTGACGAACGGTAGTGCCTGAAATTGGGAACAAACATTTTTCGTTACGATTCAATATCAACTTGGCTTTGTAAATATGCAGAAGGTAATTTCAATTAATACATAAACGTTGCAGCGAGTTCCTGTTAAATTTTAACGCTGAGGGTAAATATTAATCTACCTCATCCCTGTTATAACTTGATTGCTGAACTCCGGTGGGTCTTTTATTGGCTTAAATAAAATAAATGTTTAAAGTGGACAGTGCATACTGTACGTGAACAGTTTTACCGTTGTTGAATTTGTGTCAATAACTACGGGTGTTTCAAAAGGTTTTTGTTTGTTTATTGCCTTGTAACATCAAAAGATTGTTTTTGCATCATCATGATAAACAATATACATTTTTACACTCTCAACAGAATGCTAAAGGAGGAGGTTCCATTCGCCTGTATTTTTTTATATTTGTTACCTCAGAACTTTCGACAGGGTGAAGGGATTTGATTTTTATTTTTATTTTTTTATTTCAAAGCTAATGCTTTCCTTGTAGTCTCATTTCAATTGGTCTAGTTCTGACAAATGCATCTATGAGCAACTATGTAAGTTAAATTTGCATTAAGTATGTGCGCGACAAATGGAAGTATATAGCTCAATGTAATTGTAAGATGTAATTCAAGGATATTTTTTGATGAGAGTTTGGTTAGGTTCTGATTATGGGTTTTTTTTCTTTCTTCTTTTTCTTCATATTCATTTGTCTTGGAAGAGTTTTTTTTTTTGTTAAAATTGTATCATCCAATTCATTAGGTACAGGTCGAATACTTTAAGGTATACATGGATGAGCTACATAATAATATTGATTTATATGATAATCTTGCGTAAGTGATAGTGTCAGAAAAAGAATGGTCATATCCAAGTCATCTTGGGTCATCGTGTGTACCTAATATATCTTGTATAGCAAGTGTTCATAGGCTACCGTATCGCTACCGCTATTAAAAACATAAAAATCTTACAGAAACTATCCATAAAAATACTTAGGTACTTTTGTCTTCAAAGTTACCACTCTAATGTTAAAGTAGTACACATCCAAGTGAGCGCTATAGCAGAAGCTACTGAACTGCTATTCTAATAGCTTTAGAATGTCCTTTAACCTGTTATTGGCTATTAGATAGCACTCAGCACTCAGTTGCTGTACCACGTTCCTTTTGCCGTCTTCCTTAGTGTCTGTCATAAATAGAATTTCCCTAAGGAAAACTCTTTTATAGCGTATTGTAAAGGATTACATAAAGTAGAGAGTAGTCTAGGAAGCATAGACAAATACTACGGTTAGTGTCAATATTGTATTGCTATTTTATGGTATTACCTCCGTGACGTACTGGTATAAGTCTCGGAGATCGTGGGTTCGATCCTCATGCCAAAAAATATATGTTTGTGTAAATTCTAGGATTTCTTTCCGGGTCTGGTTGGTTGAGGGACTAGCGTCAACAACCTAGCGTGGTGACTATGGCAAAAACCGTCTCTCGGGAGGAGGCCTATGTTCAGCAGTTGAAGTCATACGGGCTGTTCATTATTTTGTGGTGTTTAATTCTACATCCAAATCTAGTTTAGCTTGTGTTTTTTTTATGATTAAATTAAACGTTATTTTTTTTGTTCACAGATCAACGATGTTGATAAGGTGTACGACGGCACTATGTGTCGTCGCGCTACTCGTGGCTTCAACACAAGCCAGCACAGAGGTAAGCATATTCATCAATCTATACTATTTAATATTACAAAGAGGTAAAGTTTATGATTTTCTGAAGTTGTAGGGGGTCATCTCTGGATCTACTGAACCGATTTTGACAATTCTTTTACCAATAGAAAGCCACGTCATTTGTGAGTGTTAGAGGCTATAATTATGGAATTCTATAAAGTAGGTAATAAGAAATAAACAGGTACGTTATTGTATTTTATAATTATATTACATACAAGCTGCTAGCCGCGAGTTAGTTAAATAAGGTTTTTGGCTATCAAACTAACAAACGGACAGACAAAACAAAAAGAAGCCTATATTATCTATATCTATACTAATATATAAAGCTGAAGAGTTGATTTGTTTGCTTGAGCGCGCTAGTCTCAGGAAATATTAATCCGATTTAATAGAGGAAGACTATAGGCTCATATTGAATTATGAAGTTCTTACGGGAACAAGAGTTATACTACACATATACTAGTAAAGTCCCGTCAAAATCTGTTTAGCTGTTAATGTAATTAGCCTGTAAACAGAAACACAAACATTTTTTAGACACACAACATTTGTAAAAGTTGTTTTTGTTATTATATGTATATGCCTTTAGTAGACACCTATTATTTTCCAATACAAACAGCCACTTCAATTTCATTTTATATAGATTCTTCATATTTTTTATGTATGCTTGCAATTTAGAAACAGAGAAAGTACTGATATTATTGTAAGAATTCTTTGAGAATTAAAAAGATTTACGAGTTATTTGTCTAACATCAACTCGTTTATTAGACACTTGTCTAATGCTTAAAATGAAACGTAATCAAGTCACTATTTTACGACAAATAATGCAACAGTTTAAAATATAATATCAGAATATAGGCTAATGGTTTAAATGTTAATTAAATTTACCTTAATATTTGAATAACGCGATTAAACCGATACCTACTAACGAGGTACCGATTAAAATTGGACCCAATAATAAAACGATTATACAATAATAATTAAAAACTCATAACGTGGAACACAGATAACCCGAAATCGCGCAATAAAGGTTTTTTTTAATTAAAAGTAGGTACTGCTCAATGAAAATATGGGAAATAATTGTCTGTTTTGTGAGGCCGGGTGCTCGGTCAACCTCTTCAATCATATTAACAGAACAAACAAAACATCTCATTGTATGGTAAACAATGTTAGACTATTGTAATCGTTCATTTCGTAACTTTGTATTGTGAAGATATTAACTTTTACATCAATGTTGTAATGACTGCTGTATACATCGATCATCTCAAGGTTAGTTATCATCTTACTACGATCACCAATCCTCCTGCTAAGTGTGGTGTTTATGGCAATATCTCTCAACGACTCTAGACTTTCCAACGTTTGTTAAGAGGAAGTGTGCGAAGTGGTTTTAAATACATTTTTTTTAAATATCGAATAAGGATCTAATTAAATGTTGTTGCTGTAAAAGATACACCTAATGTTATTTCTATCTGCTATTAACGACTTCATTGTGTTTTAAAAGGATGCCGCGTCTGATAAATACAATTATCAAACACGGCATCCACGTTCGATTCAAGCCGCAAAATGCAACAACTGAACATCAAAAGCTTTTATATATCTGCCGAATGCGGCAAAGTGTGGCTTTATGATAGAACGTAGTCATCAAATTATGAAGTTAAATCAGAAAAATCGTAAAAAATATTCGTATCGCATTTATTCGTTATTATATCTACAATTATATTACGAGAAACAAATGACAGTAAAAAGTCTTTTTGCTGCATCACAATGCAACTCAAAGTTTTATCAACACTGTCCAGAGGCATTCTTGCATACCGACTGGTTTTTAACAATACAATCAAAGGTCTCATGTATTAGGTTATTTAATTGGTTTTTATTAAATGAAACCTTCGGCTTTATTTATTTCATATTAACAGTTCCGTTGATTCCATACCTTTTAGTTACATTACAATTGGGATTTAAATGTTGCGTAGATTTAATGAAGCAGCATTTTCTGTGATATACACTTAAAACATATATTCAATACATTAACAATAATGTACACTACTATTGAAAAAACATAAATTTTATGAACTTATCCATTAGTTTAGCTGTACTTAGTGCAAATAATTGGCCCGTTATGTCGCCGCAACCATGATTGAAGTAATTAATTCTCATAATACGTCAATGTCGCGTAACACCACAGAGTAATTATTTGGAAAATATCCATATAATGCATCGATTTCAAAAAATAATGATCGTTGATTATTTTAGTTAATAGCAGCAGGATTTGTCACAGTGATTAAACAACCAATTATAATTTTGATATGGTAAATAATGTGATTACTGTGTTTAATAAACTGTTATGTTCTCATAATGAAGAGACAGTCTCACAGTAGATAATTTACTAGTTATGCAAGCTAGAATCTGAGCTACGTCACCATAGATTTTGCACGCAATCTATTACGATTTGATAACTCCCAACTACTCGTATAAGCCGACTAAAAGCTATTCAACTTTCATGTAACAGAGTGTCAATTGAATTTGGCAGCTCTGTGATTTTGTAAGTTGTTAGACAAATACTGCGGCCTACGTGAGTTTGCACTTTCAATACTTTATTTGATTTGGCAAAAGCTGTGACGTGTGCTGGCACATATTTGCAAACGTATCGCATTAATGCAATATTTGTTTAATTAATTTTGGAACCTCCTGTTAGATAGTAGCAACGATTTGTAGACCGGGAAGCGAATGCACGAATGAGTTAATAGAAGCTAGTGATACATCGTTTAAAACTTATATTATATTATACTCGTTGTTAAGTAATTTACAGTTTGGGAAAATGCTAACTTTCCAACACTCGTAAAGTCAATAACAAATAATTATTATATTACTCCTAAGCTACTCTATCAAGTGTACAGCCTCAATTGGTATTTATCAAAAAAAATATATACCAGTATTTTTTGTTTCTAAATCAACGTAAAATATATTTTGTATTCATCCTACAAACAATATTAAATTCTATTTCGATCAAAGAGAGTAACGAAACAAATAAATCGCTTTTTTAAATAGTTTGATTGTTTTATCCTATAAAAGTTATTGGATTGTAATAGTTCGGTCACGGTAGCGAGTGTCCTCGTGAACTCACTTTCCCCAGTTTGGCAAGCCACTCGAAATGGATCATTCTGTCACGACCGCTGTTATATCAATTTCCGAATGGAAAATTGTGACGCTGACCACATTTTTGATCTGTTTCATTTTGTGTGGTTTAAAAACCTGAAACTGTAAATTGATATTATGTTTTGCCAACATATATTTTATAAGCATTTTGATTGGAAACTCTAAGGCAATATTTACTTTGTTGTTTATGAAGCGATTTTTTGCATAAATTTATTTACATTTTCAGAAAAGTATAAATAAGTGTAGTGTAATATAGCTACCTAAATTAAGTTATGAAAAGGCTTTATGTATTTTATTAATTACCTTACTTTATAGGCAAATTAACCCAAGAAAGTTGTAAATGTAACATACAGTAAAACCGTAAACGCGCCTACAACCGAGATGTATAACGATAACATCCTAAATTGACTGTCCATGTAACAAGATTCCCCAATATGGGTTTCTTAATCTGATGGTGAGTTCATACAGAATTTACTCCGACATGTTTAGAAACAAGAAGTTAACTAAGTTACCCAGATAAAAGCAGGGGCGCTTTCTGTATAAGATGTTCTTAGTAGAACGTAACAGATACATAACGTGCACTTGAAAGCACATTAGTGCAGCACTAACACTTTAACGGGCTTAGTACAACAAATGTATAGCTTCACTTATTAAGTTAATAAATTGTGGTATGAAGTACCATAAAAAGTTATGTAATGTGCATAATAAAAACTACTGGTACGGTTTATATTTTGAAATCATTATTTCGTTTGTATATCTACTGATTGTAGTAGCTTATAAATTGGAAAAGCTTTTTGCAATAGTATTTATCAAATTTTGTTCAGGTTTCATAAGATTTAAACTACATTGCTTCTGGTTCTGGTGACTTTTACGATAGGTCATCTTTTTCTCTGTTTATATAGATTACGGTCTTCATCATAAAATATTTTATATAAAATCATTTTAAAATTCAGTTTGTTTACGTATTTAGCGTACTAACACTGATATCCATAGCATTTAACGTGATTGATACTATTAATATAAAATTCAAACTAGTAACGTCTTGCACCGATATACCTACTGTTATCGCACAAGTAAATCTGTGTGACAGCAGTAGATATCGTTTATGTAAAATATGAAATTATTTTATATGACACTTTCCATTATATTCATTCATAATACCATCAATCAATCGCTTTACTTCGACCAAAAAGGACACTCTTTTGTAGCAATTACTCTTATGATCCTACAATAATTGTTAAAAGCATTTTTAAATTGTACAAAACCAACTAAGTATTAATAATTTTATTTTCTTTTACAGGGAAACCTCTTCACATGTCCAAATGGTAAGTTTGACTTTAAACTTTATTGTTTTATTATTTACTTGGTTTAACTTTTACCAATACTTCAAATAACATCGAAGTTGGGCTTTGTAATTAACTAAAACTGGAGCAAGTGCCTCTGCTTACCTTTGGGAAATATAAAACTTGTATTGGCGAGAATTCAATTTTGTTTGATTATAATAGCTATTATAAATTGAAGTAAATGTATGGGGATTTAATAATATTACGCTTATTGCTGAGACTTTTTATATAGTTATAATTTATATGAGTAGAATACTCATAATGTGCAAGTATTTTTTTGAAGTGTTATTCTACTGTTAATCCCTTTAGTAGAAAAATACAAGCAAAGCCAAAGCCTCGTATGCAAAATCTAGTTAATAAATTATTCAAGAAAATAGTCGCATACCGCCTGTCACTGGACCTGTGCTAAAACGCTAAATACAGAAACACCTTATACTTAGTTGTACCAGTTGTACGCTAAGGGCACGTTCTCAGTATGTCGGTAACGATTTCTGTCGCCTCTTGCTATTCCCATTATATCGCCAGTTTATAAATTCCTTGACAACATATCGTCATTGCATAAAAAGTCGTAAACGACTGTTAGTTGCACCGTTCTGTAGGTATATAAAGCCACGACACTGTAAATATAAACGCGTCCTAAAGCCTAGCTACATATTCCAGTCTACTAACTATAGTACCACCTTAAATGTCAGAAAAAAGTATTTTATATCTAAATAAATCTGTCTTCTCTGTCATCACTTTGACGACCTACGTACCTGTACCTGTAGTACGTAATAAGGTTTTCTTGATTACAACACGGCACTTAATCCCAAAAGATTCGTAAGCGCCGGGAGGCTTGCTTCCGTAGATCCTAAACGAAAAACGGTCACGACAAAGGCTAAGCTTGTTAAAACGAAATAGGTATTTTATGGTTGTCCTCAGACTTTTAACATTCAAAGTTCGAGGTATAGGTACCGACAACAATCAGATGTTTCATTTTTAGTAACTTAAAATAAAGGGACGCAGTATTAATACCTGAGTCTAGGATGTGGTAATCAAAACTAATTAGACAAAAAATACCAAAGAGCAAATACATTTTTCTAGTCTAGTAAATATCGAATACATATATTGCAGAACTGTATTATATTTGGTTAATATTATTCATATCAAAACTTAACAGTAACCGACCGCTTCAATTAATTGGAAATTTCCTAAAATGTGAACCATAGGTACAAACAACAACAACAAAACAAATAGACATGTTTATTCGTATACGTTCATTCACAATTAAATGAACTAAATCCTATTTGAGTTCCGTAAACGAGCAATTAATATTCCGACTTTGTGGAATGGTAGATACGTACAACAGTAAACTAACATTCTAGTGTGACAATTAATCACTAAAATTAACGCGTTCCTACTCCAACAACGTTTCAGTACAGTTATCCGCTTATTAATGTAATTATATCTGCCTGCGTACTAAGAACAATAAGTGATGAAACGTATGTTGCAACGCAAGGTTCTCATAAGCAGTGAGCTTTCAGATAACCTCTGCACATATGGTGAACTATTTACTTACTATGTATTTCATCTGCCCATCTTAATTATTGGCTTGCTGTTATATGTGGCTTCACTCTCATTACAATTTTCATTCCTTTTGGCTCAAAAATTAAAGATTATAACTTCTGAAAATAAGATAATTATGTATATCCACACAGTAAAAAATGTCCTTCCTTGCAATCCTGATCCAGTCGCTAATATTTAAACCATTTATTTATGCCTTTATGCTTTCCTGCAATATAATAATAAAAGAGTTAAATTGAGAGAAGCACGTAAATACTAATCATCTAATTATATAATTTGAGGCTATCCATCCATTCGTGTGTATGATGTTGTCATATCGGACCGCGTCGTTGGCTCTATGGTGACGGGAGATGGAGAGACCTGATATTTTGTGTTCGTTTTCTAACTGGGAAAATGATTTGTGAGTACCACGGCAAGTCGTCCTGAGTGTTGTGCTTTGTGTCAGTAATATCAAGTTATATTTGTAAAGTCTGTCGCAACACAGGGATTTATGTCCTTTATGCGGGATTTATCGTAGAAAAATGTATTTCATAAATGCAGCGAAGATAAATAACCAATAGTTCAATACAATCAAGTTTTTAGATTTCGAAGTGGTCTAACGACCTTGGATTCGACTGCCAAAGTGAAACCGCTAGTGACTTCATCTTAAGGAATTTAGCTTTTAGTCGTACAGATACAAGTGCTAATTATAATGACATTTGATATTACAAAAAAAAAGGTTCAGAATTTATTTGGTCGTATAAGTAAAATAAACTTGTTTTTTTAATGGTTACTCTCGCACTAGGAAACTTAGTATTAGGATTGCAGAGGACTTTAGACATAGTGTGCTCTAATTTTTATTCATTAAATGAATTCATAAATAATTATTCATTAAAATGAATTATTTTTATTAAAAACATAATTAAATATTTGCATGTCACTTCTATGACTAAGTGTTAAGGATCTATGCATTTAATTAAGACCGAATTGTACCAACACTTAATGTAAATAAATATATTCATTCATTCATTCAACAACTCTCTGTGGTTCACACTAATAATAGTGGGAAGCAAATCCAGAACACCAGGTCTCAGAAGCAACTATTCGCTGAGCCACCGCAGTAAAAAATATGCAGTACTATAGCGACCTTATTAAAAATGTTATTGCATGAATTAAGTGTTTCAGCAAAATGTAATTGTTAGTCTCGTAATGAGGTATACCTACTGGTAAATTGAATATTCAAGGGGCTGAAAGAAAACGTGCCCAATTTTCGGTTGTCATTGTATTAATAAACGGCCTCAGAGAAAATTATTTTAATAGATTCAGCTAATTATTCTGTGATATCGAGATTCCCATTCATTTGATTATACTAGAGAATAAATTGAAATCTTTTCTCTTTTTAAATAGCTTTGAAAAGAGCTTAAATTATAAGATAATTACAATTTATTTTTATATAAATACAAACATTACATTATTATTAACATTCTTTTTATATAAATAAGACTAAAATATTCGCTTTAAGTACCTCGACTGTAGCATACTCAATGCTCAACGACTTCAAAACTTCCGCATAAGATTTATAGGTGTTTGCGTACAGTTAATATGATCACATCTCTGCATTCCGCACTAAGCTTGAGTAAATCGAAATACTCTTCTATGCACAACATTAGAGTCGAGTGGTTGGATTGAAAAGAGAAGCTATTCAATTAGAATGAAAACCGTTTTGTGTCAGTTCCTTTACATAACTCCCTCAGCACTCGCTTGAAGATTTGCGGCGCAGTAAACCGTTGCACTCTATACATTTTCACGGTTAAATCTTTAAGTACCCAAGCTACATGCTACAGCTTTTGGTTTGAAATTACTTTTATTTTACGTTGTTTTATTAGCTCACTCAATCCTATTAGGTATGTATATATGTACTTTCTTGTTTTTATTACTAGAGTACCTCATGTATTTTCCGCACACTTCGTATTACGTAGATAGAAAGTGATTTTCCTATTCCAATTGAGTTTTCTGCACGCCTACAGCATGTTTACGACATCACATTTAATTAATTATTATCATTTTTATCGTATTTACAACTCAGATACAAAAATTTCATATCGCATATTTAAACTGTAACCTCCGCTCTTGTCAATAATTGGCACATATTGTTTAGAATTAACAAATATAAATTTAATATTTCTACATTTCATTTAATGAGCTACAAAGAGGTTCCAAAAATATATCAGTGTATTATTTTTAATAATGCTTGAATTTTGTGTAGTTTTCTGATGACAGCTTAATATCAATAATCGATACAATTTAGTACCTACTATTTGTTACCTTATAAAATTACTCAAACTATCAAAACTATTTAATGTCATAAAAAAAGTTTGTATCTGCCTTTCCAAAAAAAATATAACAAAATATACTCAGCGATGCTACTATATTATTATGGAAATGTTATTATAAAAATACCGTCATAAAATGCAAATCAAAATTACAAATCTCACCTCATTAAAGAGCAGTTAATTAACTCTTTTTAGTACCTTCTCGGGCGCGGTACTAAAATAATAAGTTACAAAGGTGAGGGTAATGAATTGGGTGTGTGACTACGTTGGTTTTCATCAGCCACATAATTAGAGTTGGAAAATACCTCACATGTTAACTGAACAGAGTAATCAAACGAAACTGGTTACACACACTTAGATATATTGCAACCACATTGAGAGGACTCACTTCGGAATCAATCGGTTTTCGCCTCGCAATTTTAAAGCAATTAGGGAATTCAAATGCTTAATTATGGTAGCTAAAAGCTTTTAGAAAAACGATTTTTATAACATATTGAAGTAATGAAATATTACAAAAAACACCGTTATTGCCGTTTTGTAACGCAAAATCATACAACAATATCATAATGATTTCAGATAAAAGCTGCACTTGTAATATCTGAATATACCTAAACGGAAACCCTTTATTTCATTATAATTAATACCTAATATATTTTATAGGATTAAATAATTATTCATTCATTTAGCTCACAACTAGTAGATAGTACAAACACTTAACTCTACATTATTACTCTCTCTTCACATAACTCTACTCATAGAGTTACCCTACTTAACTGCTAAGAAATATTATCTTCACATCTTGTAACTTAAATTCTTCTAATGTTACGCCAGTTTGGAATGCTTAATTAATTTGCAGTTCTCTACAAGTATAAAACATCAAGTATAAACATTATATTTTGTGAAAACTTCTATACCTAATGTTCCCAAAACTTTTGTAGTGTAAAATATTTTATCATCAGTCAATTATTAGGTATTTATAGCCTCATCTGTTATTTACGGCTTTCATTCGTCTATCCCCTTAGGAACCTAATTTATTATTTATATTTCTTCATCTATACAATCTTTGATGGAAGTTTTAATCACATTCTTATTTTTTGTCTACTCTTCAATATTGCCTACTTATTTTTCATGATTTATTTTATTCAGCGACATTAATTTGGATGATAGAAATTTATAAGAGGAAAACGATCTTAATTGGTCTCTAAAATTTTGAAAAAAGAAGACAAACAACATTAAAATGACTAATTTCCTTAATAATAAAAAGTTTTTAATTTCACCTATTTATTGGATGGAATAAATATTTTTATTTTATATAAGGCTATATAATCATCAATTATTAATTTTAAAATTAGGTATATAAAGTAATTAAACGTCAATCATATCTTATTTTTTTTATTTAATACAACATAATAATATGTACCTAATTCCGCCCAGTTCAAAGATGTTTTTTTTTATATTAATAACATTTTAGAGTCGACTCTACTATACAGCTTACAAAGCATTAGTCACATAAATTATCAAATAGTTATTATTCAAATAGTTCAGTACAACTAAATTTTCACATACATATTACTTGTATTTATATAGTATGAGAAAATAAATTTACGTTATAATTATGTTTCTGTGAATTTTGCCTATAATAAAATAGCCTATATGTTATACCGGACACTCACAAATCTGAATACTCTAAGATCCTTTCGATGTAAAGGATTGAAAATTTATATCACTTGCCAAACCAATCAGCCGTGCTGGAGTTATAAATGGTGCAACTAACCCAACTTTGTATGTATAGATAAACAATTTACGTTTATTCGAAGACAGTAAACATCTGTCATCACCTGTGAGTTATTATAGAGGAAATTAATTCGTGATTGCAAGGATGTGGCAGTTTGCAAGCGCCCTGACGAGGTAAACAAATTGGAATTAACGCGAGCGACTTGTGATTACACATAATTCAAGCTAACGAAGAGGTTTAAAATGAACTACGGTGCACGTAGGTAACCTTGGTACAACTATATAAAATTATATATAACTTGCCATTTAGGTCAAGGGGCTGTATAATCTGCAATATTATAGTACGCTGTAAATTAAAATGATTATTTCAACTAAAACTTAATAAAAAATAATAATTCATTTCTCTTGGAATTCTGCGCGATTATCCCGTTTTATCTGTGAGTCACGTAATTCTAAATGTCATGTCAGTCAGACCTGACGTCTTTAATAAATAAATACAGAAAAGTGTAGGTACTTATTATTATTATTATACATTTGCTAGATTCAAAATCCACTTTGCTCGTGGCGTAGCAGCCAAACGTGATTATAAAGATAACATGTTTCATTAAAACATTTTTATTTCAATTGAATAAAGTGTTTTCAGTAACTAAATTACGAGTTGGTTCTATTTTTAATGTCGGCAACTAAATAGGCAGAAACAAACAATTGCATGTTGTTACAGAACTAATATGGATGTAGTGTTATTTACTTTTATTAAATAAAGGCTTTGTTTATCTCTAAAAGGAAATGTAAATTTTGCACCGAACAGAAAGCGAAATTAAAAAGAGCTCATTAATTAAACCACAATGTAACAAAACGTAATTTTACAAAAGACATTCAAAAAGGATTTGCGCTTGTTAGAAGTTTATGAAGGAAATCTAAAGAAACAATAGATGATGCCATAATGAAAAATGGAATAATTAAAGGTATGTGTTTCTTCGAAAGCAAAAGCTTAAATTTGATCTAAAGCAGGTCATTCAAACACCTGCAATATTCTTATACCATAACAGTGTTGTAATACTTTGTTAACTTCTTAAGTAAACAATTTTACTTTTAATGTAGTATATTGTATTATCGTAGATTAGAAACATTTGTGTTTACTGTAATTGGTAAATAGTATGAGAGCATTTAACGTGAATACTGTGAAGATCTACAATACAGTATTCTCATCGAACGTCTGGGTTCTGATCTTGTTATAATATAAGCCTTAAAGTGAGCATAATCAACTTAATTCAAAAAATATTTATAGATATACCTACATACCTACCATATGCATGAAAAATTTATTGTTTTTTTTTTAATACGTATCTATGTATTTCATATATTTTACCGCAATAAATCAATCTTTATGCTAATGAGAGACATCTGCTTTCTAAATTAAGACTCTATGAAAAAGAAAATACATGATTGTAATATATCTATACAATTAATCTTTTCGCTTCGTTAATTGTGACGTTAGGTTGCGGATATAAAGTACGGTCAGCAACAGACAACATTCAAAATTCGTAAACTTTCAAATTCGTGTACTTTCATAGTGTCTTGTTCTGGGTAATGTGATAACAGTCAAGTAACTTTTCATAAAAAAAAAACTGTTAAAAAGCTTTTATACTTGCTAAATACATATTACTAATATTTAACTATTGTATTCTAGCTTAAGATTAGGTGATAAATAAACTTTGCTTGGTTAAGGTCATAAACGTGCTTGACATAAATTTGACGATTATTTTACGTAGACGTATTTTATTGTAAATGACGTCCTTATTTGAAACACATTTTTTTTTATTCAAAGGAATAAAATATGCGTAATTTGAGTTACTATAATCTACAAATGTTATGCAAATTTGTCAATCGTTCTTTGTTCGTAGATTAAACAAGAACAAAAATATGGTATACCCAGTCACCCAGTACACCCGCGTAATTACAAAGGCCGCCAACATATCTGCATAATTAAACAACCGTTCTCCCTTTTGTATGGACTGTAAAGCTACATTGGCATGTCAAAGGCCATCTAGGTAGGTATATTTAATAAAGTCACATCGACGAAAATAAAGACAAAATGAAATCTGTGGCCAGATATTCATTGATTACAATAATTTAATTGTTTCAGTATTCTTAATTTGGCATATTTCCAATTTCCTTTCTCTGGTCGTTTGAGATGAAAGTTTTTTTCTTTTTGATATTTGTAAAAGTTGAACAGTTAGTAACATGAATTCGACAAAAAATCTCAAATGTCTAAAAAACACAAGTGTTTTAGGTAGAACTAAAATAACAGGTAACAATAACATGTTCCATAAGGTGGCACGCAACTATAAGTTTCCTAACTAACTTCACTTTAAGTATATTTACTTGATGAAACGTAAAGCTCAATTATATATTATAATAACTATTATCATCTAATACAATGCCACCTTAAACATACATAGGTACATTACAATGAGCATAAATACATAGGCATGTTCAACTCCTAGTTACTTGACGACCTCGGCGATGAGTTTGAAATACTTTGACGCTGCCATTAATTAACAGGTACTGGTATAAGCTAATATTTACTTTGTTATCAGAACTAAGATTTTAAAGAAATTTAAGTTAAATATTGGAATTCATTTAAAATTTAATGAGGTACAACTACGAACGTTTTATTAATATTACTCGAAAACAATTTTCGCATTCACTGAATATATTAGACGTAACTTCTTGAATCCTAAGCAAAAGAAAATGATATTAAATAACGAAACATTAACTACAAATTATCAGAATAAATAGAAAAAGAAAAATTTAAAAGTTAGTAATAATAATTGTCTCTCGTCGTATGGTATTTTAGCGATCTGACTACGAACAAATGCACATCATCCAGTTCCAACTTAAGCAAACCATATGTAGCACCCAATTACGGAGTAGTAAACACGAAACAGAGACATGAATAAATTCAATCTAACAGATTGGCATTAGTGCATTAGTCTCCTCTTCGAATAGCACTTAATCCGCAATTGCAATCAGACGACAGCCGTTACAGGGACGCATGTCAATGGAATCGTATTCTAAGAATACCTAAAGTGGTCTTCATGTTATGCAACCCATGTTGGTTCGTAACTAGTAGCTATTGGTAGCAGTATTATTATGATGAGCGTACACGTATAATTCTATAAGTACGTAATGAGGTAATACATGATTCACATCCAGCAATTAATATGTCTTGTGCCTTACACTAAGTAATTTTATGATCCGTCCTTGGTAAATACTATTGCTAAACTTAACATTATTTTCCTAATTAAGACATTTAAGACGCCTTAGCTTTAAAACGAAATTGGCTATGAAGTTTTCGAATAAGATAAACTTAGGAATATATATGTATTTTCTTAAGAAATATAAAATTTACAATGATTCATCAATAGATGAATCTTTCATTGTACAAATTGAACTTTACGAAGGCTCTTTAAGAGCAAAAGCCTATCTATAAAACGATGACAGAGCAAATACCTCGGAGTTAGTTGTGCGAAGAAAATGAACTCAAAATATTAAGCAAACAGACGTAGCTATTGTCCAATAAGAGGCTGGAATTCCAACGCTTTCACCAACCGAAGCAAGTTATGAAGCCCCAAGATAAATGCAATCGACAGGACCGCTCTGCGCACTCTTTGTATGTAATTTATACGTCACGATACATGCACGATTTAGTACTTACTTGAAGTCGGGTGAGTTACAAAATAATGCGTACTATGTTAACTGGAGATGACCATATTTATTCAAATACATATCTATATATTGATGATATTTATAAAAACACAAACACATTACGGTAAATAGACTTCAATCTCTCCATTCGCCTTGAGTCTTATCATTAGTGCCATCGGCACCACTTTCCTATTAAAGTCTGAGTGACTATGCTACGCACTCTATAATCAAAGCTTAAAATATGATATTAAAATCAAACCTTTAATAACGACACTAAATTCTCCATTACATTTAATACAATTTTATGGAAAATCTGATCATAAAATAAATAATTTTCCATTTTCCGTGTCACAGCTGAGTTTATCGTAGTCGTAAGATATAAAAGCGAGGTATCTCGAATGAATGCTGCGTTATCGATCTGTAGTAATTGCAGCCCCTAGTTTTCTATACCACTGGTTGAAAGTACCGCTACGTCCTGGCCTATAACTAGGCTAATCATAAACATAGCTACCTACTTAATAACCGGGCTGGTATTAGATTAAATACCGCTATACCATGTCTGTACCAACCGTTCGCTATTTTTACATTACACAAGTAGAGAATAAGCTTAAGTTATAGCGATAATTTCATAAGCGCACGTGTGTCAGGTTTCAACATAATGTTCTTGGTTGCTAATTCTATTGTTTATCCATAAACGTTTATTCTGTTGGTCCCCATAAAATGATGACTAAAAGCATAAGTGTTGACGTGACCTCGCCTTCTTCCGCGTCTAATTTTAACTAAGTGCTTTAAAATACTTAAAAAATACAGCTATCAAAATAAGATATATTTTTTTAATATAATAGCACTGTAATCTTGACAAAATCATTAAATGTTCAACATTTTGAACGGTTTTACTAGAATATAAAAATATCATAAATAAGCATTGAGTAATCGCCTTCGAGTTGCTTCAAAACAAAACTTTGCCCAAGAACGTTTTTGTTACACGACGAATCGTCATTAACGTTATTCTGATGTGCAGCACTACTCTTATGATGATTCGTTACACATAAAAAACTTATTGTACAAAATATACTGAGAAATCCGTAAAACAGAAGTTTGCAACATCGGTATTAACAAATTTATTTTAGTTGAAATTTTAATGTGTTTATTTCTACAATCGTCAATGTTTAATATTTCTGTAAGATACGTGTAAGAAAATAGTAAAATAATAATGATCTTATTTACTTAAAAATTATTTACTCATTACTTAAAAGTAAATATTAAATAGAAACCTGATAAATAAACATCATAACAACATACCACTTAGGCAAATAACCAACCAAAACTTTGATGTAATATTTTGTACACCAAAGTACTGTAATACCTTGTAGAAAATGTAGAAAATACCAGTTGTACGGCGAAAAATTGTTAGAATAAAATTTGAAGTAATTTTAAAATATAACTTTTATAAGCAGTTTAGTTTGAAAAAGAATTCGTGTCATAAATATCTTTCTAAGTGATATTTGGGACTATAATGTTGAGGACATCGGAAGTAATAGGTACTAAGTTCATTATGGCTAACACTACTACTATATTGTAAACTCGGAAGCACACAAACACGCCTGTATTAGGTACTCGCCCTTGATCAGGGTAGATCGTGATAGTCGTTTGCCCTTAGGTCAATGCATTCTAATAACATTGACTCTGTTTTACTATTTAAATTGTCACAGTAATGTTAGTTTGTAATAGGATAGGAATGTTGTCACCTAAACTGTGTCGCAAGCTTCACTCCAGTGCCGCCACTCTAATCACTGCACCATCCGTGTAACTATTGCCCGTTTTATGTCGTGCCTCATGCCCACTGTCATATCTTGCATCAAGCACATATAGCTATTAAGTTTATTCTAAACTTGGCACGCATCTGCTACGACATTTGGAGCATCACAATCTAGGTCAGTTGTTTAGTAAGGCGGACTTGATGTACTGCATATAACTAACAATACTGTTTGATTGTTCAATTACAACCTACAGGAGTGACTTAACTAGGTGTGTGGAGGCAGCGATTGCGCAGCGAGTTTGCAGTATATCGAATCAAACTTATTATAAATTCAATTATTACTTAATACTAGTTTTTTTTACTGTTAGTGTTTATTCGGTTTCTTTAACGGATAAAATAACATTTTGTGTTAACAAAAAAAGTATGAATTAGCAGAGATTTTTCTTTAAAAGAAATAATCATAATTTAAAAGTTGTACGACAAGCAGAGAACATAATATGCGCCCATTATTTATTTAAGGATTTATTAAGAATATACACATAAAATAACATATATCACAACATAGTATAAACAAAGTTGCTTTCTCTGTCCCTATATCCCTATATATGCTTAAATCTTTAAAACTACGCAACGGATTTTAATGCGTTTTTTTTTTAATAGATAGAGTGATTGAAGAGGAAGGTTTAAATGTATGATACATGCATTGCACCCGTGCGAAGCCGGGGCGGGTCGCTTGTTACAAATTTTTTAAGTTATCGATTACATTGTACAGCAAACTTTTTCTTTCTTACGTCACAATCGAACGCACGCACCAATACGAGTTACGAGCGCTAAAATATAATTGATTGTATTTTTGTTATCTCAAAAGACAATGCAGGCTTTGTGCTGTTAGAGTCAATTGAGCGGCAAACAACTAGCCTTGAAGGCTCACATTTGTAATGAGTGAAAGGCGCCACCTCGATCACACATAGCAAGATCGTGACTCATTGATGGTTTTTAATATGCGAATATATCTGAAACAGGCGTAGGGATTGGAAAATTCATCAGATTTCACCTTGATTGCATTCAAGGAAGACGTTTCAGATCTGATTTGAATACTTAAAAACAAATAAAGTACATAGGGAGTGGTGTTGTTGTTATATATATGGAGGCAAAGACCCTTACCCTTACGTTATTTAAGTAGGAATAGTACAGAAGTAAAGTTTTTTTCAAACTGATATCCTATGAATTCCTTATGTTCATAAATCTATGTTTTTTATAATACGAACATATGTTATAATGTAAATGGAAAAGGTCATTAGGTATATATATTACGAGAGTAGGATAAGTTTTTACTTTAAATGTCTGCTACGGACATACTAACGGAAAACAAATGATATATTTTTCTCTAGCGGTTGAATATAAAACTTCTCTCGTGACAATTTATTAAACGCAATGTGACAAACAGGTCCTTCGAAACCATTAGCCTAAAAACATGTTTCATTACGAAAATAAGACTAACCAAAAATGTATTGAATTGAATTAGAAATAAACTGCAGTGCTGCAGATGTTTCAGCCTTGTGTTTTTGACTAATACTCTCAACGCCAATCCAATCCAGTCACGTGATAACCTATCAACATTTATGATGTTTCAATTAATTTGGTTTCACACAAGTGGTAGATGCATTATAACATAACGGTGTGTAAGTAGTAAGTTCATTATATACACCTACGTAGCCTGTTTGGATAAAGTAGTATGCATATCAGATCTATCTACGTCCATACATAGGTAGGCAGTAAGTCAATCTCCGGTGCAGTGGCATATCCGTTATATCCTTCAGAGGTTTCAGGTTCGCCTTGCCGAGAGGCTCTTAACACAATTGATCGGCAGAAACCGTGTCGGCGACTTGTTGTCATTCACATCGTCCCGTCTGGCTCCAGCCTTATTGATACCCTCTATACTGTTTTGTAGGGCCGGAAATATGTAGGATTTAGGTGCATCGAATAATATTCCTAAATTGAATAAATATCGAGGTATCTTTCCCGGGACTTAGTGAGCTTCGGTGGTCATTGCCATTTCCAGTGTGTGCCACAGTTGATACTGGCTTACAGGAGTTGCAGTGTGGATGGAATTACTCAAATAATAAAAAAATGTGAACTATGTAATAAATGACAAATATTTCAATCCTACATTTTATATTTAAGCAATAAATTTAATATCTATCGCGTCTAACAGGCGGGACATTGAATGGGTATATAATGAATTTGAAACGCAGTTTCTCCAACATGCTCTTTATTTCCTGCTAGGTAAAGAGACTCTTGCAGATTTTAAATTGTTTAATGTATTTTGTTGATATCTACCGCCAAAATTTTGTTTGCACGGCTTAAAAATAGATAAATAGAAAGATCAAATCTATTGTGTCAAAATACGACAAATTTATATTGTATACTTTATAATTTTGTCACAAATAAGAAAATTGGTAAATAGGGATGCCGCCGCAATCCTAAAGATGCACTCGAAATGTCATGTGTTATATAGAATCAATTTTTATGGTATTTATATGTATGGTTATTATTTCTTTACATTCAGTTACACTTGTAAAATCGCAATTAAATAGATAATAATTCCTTGTTATCTATTTAATTGCAATTTTACAACTGTACAACCTTGGAAAAGAAGGGACTTATAGAATTTCAACAAACCATTTGCGAAGTTAATATTTCTGTAACAAGGCTAAATAAAACATCAAGCAATTTAGCTTCGCCTAACACTGGACCATAAAATCTATAGCTGCAGTAAGCTTAGAAATCAATGGCTGGAATGAAATAGCTCTGAGCACCCCTATTCATGCTGGTAGTGTTCAATAAAACGCAGCGACTTGTCGCTAACTGTTCAATGTTCATTACACATACATACTCAATAATTACGTCCAACGAACGTAACTATTATCTGCATGCGTAGGTATTATCTCGTAAATTGTTACATGCGAATAATATTCGTGACGCATGAGAGACGCTTGCGACTAATCGAACCTTAGTAATTAGTCGTTGTTTACCGCAAAATCTTGACATAAAAGCCATAACTTAACGAGTACCCCGACGAATCCTCGACTGAATCGAAATACCATTTGATTTCACATCCGGAATCACATCTAGGATGATCATCTAGTTGTACTGCGAATAAATCACACTAGGATTGGAACCGAAAACGATTTCCTCTAGCCAAATTATTCGAAATTGCATATACGTATTCATACACGAATTTCCGGATATATACAGAGAAGTGACTATAAAAAGCGAAGTTTATGAGTACAATTTAGGCAAAAGAGCGGACAATATATATGCAGTGATTGCATTTGTGCAGTAACATAACTAGTAAAGTGGGTCAAACACATTGCATAGAGTTGCGGACGACGCGCAGTGAAGCATGGACTCATCGCGGTCTTCGCGATCGCGCGTCAAACTCGCACGCTCTATTTATGCCTATTTACTTTTTTATCTTTTACATATGAATGCGCGGATATTGAATGAACATATTGTACTTTACAGTATTTTATAAATATCATTTTTGAAACGAATATGGACCTAGACTTATTGCCTCTTTAAATTGTGCTTTTGATTAGATACTACTTTATATGTTACCCATTTCAAAAACCGTAATACATAATCTGGAATCACTTATTACTGACCGCCACCCGGCCGACATTACAATGAGAACCGATAAGAGTTTAAATCGGAAAATGTCTATCGTTGTCGAGTAAATTTCCGTTAATGAACTGCACAGTTGACAAATAAAATTATGGTTACATAGTAACGTTATCTATTTGATGAAGTTACTACAATTTTAGGGAAATAAATGTTTTTTGAATTACAAAGAGTTTCCATATAGGTGCTTAATGCGTTCTCAGTTTCTTCAAAAATAAATACCTACTCATTATTGGTATTGCGACATCAACAGATTTCACCGAATTTCTTTGGACGGAGAAATCTTAAGTTATTATGACATACCTGTTTACATGTTTAACATTGTATAGGTACCTAAACAACACTTGACAACGCCATTACTTTTCCCTTTGTACTAAGTTAACATTCTAACTTCCTATGACTTTTAACATAGTTAAATTAATATGTAACCTTTTCTCATTTTTCCAGGATGGGAGTTAAAAGGCCTATACTGTTACAAATTTTTCAACATCAGGCATTCATGGGAGAAAGCGGCAGAGTTATGTCGAAGGTACAATTTAAAAAGATTACTTATCCTTTTTAGTACAAATCTAACTATATTGGTTCAATTATTTGGCTCTATGAATTTAATGACCACGATAGTTTATATTTATTGCATAATTTAACCTTGAATTTACAGGTATGGCAGCGAACTTATGGTTGTAGATACCTACACAGAAAACAACATGACTGCCAGCATGGTGCCAGCCAGTCCTAGTAACAATCATTATTGGCTTGGACTCGCGACGGTCGACGATCTACGAACGAACACTTTGGAATCGGCAGCTGGAGCCTTAGTATCCCAGTACGCTGGTTTTTGGGACCTCAGACAACCAAATCCCAAGGACGGCGAATGCGTTGATGTCCATGTTTCGTCCGATAGTCAATCATGGGAACTAACAACATGTGAAACTCTTCTGCCATTCATGTGCAGAGCTAATGCCTGCCCTGCCGGTAAGAAATACTGACTAATAAATAATGTTTAGGGATGACTTAGGTACATACACTAGCAACACTTCCCGGCTTTACCTATTTCTGCTTTAGTACTCGTGGGCATTAAATTATGCTTTACTACCCGGATGGTACTTACCAAGAGCAAAATTTACACAAAACCTTAAAAATGTTTACATGTTGAGTTTTGAGTAAATTTTGCTTTAGATACTTCCCTCGCTCGTCTTTTAATGAAAACCGCATGAAAATTAATTTAGTAGAACAGAAGGGCTTTGTTTAATAATATGTACTGATAAAGTGGAAAATACATAAATTATAAATATTCTTTATTATTATGGTACATTCACACTAATGCCCTTGATAAAACAAACAAGTTTAATCAGTAATTATTGAAGGCCCATTAAAAAATTACCCAAACATTGTTTACTAATTTAATTATTTGGTTCATTAGAAATTTGTATATTCAATGTAAAGGTCAATCAGACTATACAAACCATTTCTATTCTTTTTAGGAACCTTCCATTGTTCTAATGGAAAATGCATAAACGCAGCCTTCAAGTGCGACAAGCAAGACGATTGTGGTGATGCTTCCGATGAAATGGACTGTGCTTCCGAATGCCATTTCTACATGGCCAGCAGTGGTGATGTAGTCGAGAGCCCCAACTATCCTCACAAATATCCTCCTTTCAGCGAATGCAAGTGGACTCTCGAAGGCCCACAAGGTCAAAATATCGTTCTACAGTTCCAAGATTTTGAAACTGAAAAGTCTTTTGACACTGTTCAAATTCTGGTTGGTGGCAGGACCGAAGATAAATCTGTAAATTTAGCGACGTTATCAGGAAAACAAGACTTATCGAATAAATTATATGTATCCGCCTCAAATTTCATGATAATAAAATTCAGCACGGATGGCTCAGTGGAGAGGAAAGGTTTCCGCGCAGCTTGGAAAACTGAATCCTCAAATTGTGGCGGAATGCTTAGAGCTACCCCTCAGGGTCAAGTTTTAACCTCACCTGGATATCCTAATGGTTACCCTGGTGGACTAGAATGTGTTTACATTATTGAAGCTCAACCGGGAAGAATAGTCTCGTTAGAAATCGAGGATTTAGAATTAGGCATGAACAGAGACTATATTGTTATTAAGGATGGCAATACGCCTTCAAGTCCCGTATTAGCAAGATTAACCGGACCAGGCGAAGAAAATCAAAAAGTTGTTGTATCAACAACGAATCATCTATATATGTATTTTAGAACCAGTCTGGGCGATTCTAAAAAGGGCTTCAACATGCGATATTCTCAAGGATGTAGAGCAACTATCATCGCTGCTAATGGTACAGTTACTTCGGCCGCGTACGGCCTTTCAAATTACCCTAATAATCAAGAATGCTTGTACAGAATAAAGAACCCCAATGGTGGCTCACTTTCCCTAAAATTCGACGAATTTAGTATTCATCCATCTGACGTAGTACAAGTATTTGACGGCGCGAGCACTAGTGGTTTAAGATTACATTCAGAAAATGGATTTACTGTGAAGCCAAGAATAACACTGACTGCTTCCAGTGGCGAAATGTTGATACGATTTGTGTCTGATGCTTTGCATAATGGAATAGGATGGAAGGCGACGTTCTCGGCAGGTAAGCCATTTACATTCTGTGTACAACGTATATAAGACACACGGCTTATATTTAATGCTCTTATCTAAATATTTTATTTTTAGATTGCCCACCACTTAAATCCGGCTTAGGAGCTTTAGCGTCAAACAGAGATACCGCCTTTGGAACAGTTATTACATTCTCATGTCCAATTGGACAAGAATTCGCCACAGGAAAATCCCGTATAACAACAAAATGTTTAGACGGAGGAAAATGGTCAACAACTTACATTCCGAGCTGCCAAGGTATGTACATATCGAAATATTAAAATGTGACGTAAAACAGTAAAATTACATTGTTACTTTAAAATTTAAACTTAACTTTAAAATCATAAAATTATTGTGTTGTTCAACTTTCAGAGGTGTATTGTGGTCCAGTCCCACAAATTGATAATGGCTTTTCGATCGGTTCAACGAACGTGACCTATCGTGGTGTGGCTACATATCAATGTTATGCTGGGTTTGCTTTTCCAACTGGACAACCTATTGAAAGAATTTCGTGTTTATCTGATGGAAGATGGGAAAGAACACCTACTTGTCTTGGTAAGTTGTAGATATAAAAATCCACTTCGAAACTGTCGACTCACACTATCACTATCAATCAGTCTAAATTATTGTAAATAAGATGTTAGCGAATAAAGTAGATGTTCAAAGGCATTTAAAAAACTTTAGATATTACAAACGTTATTTTACTTACTCAACATTGTCTAAATTCTACAAATCTTCTTCAGTAAATCGTTACCATATTGATGTGACCTCGGATATACTATGCTAAAATACATTGGTCCAACTGTTCAAATATTTAATGATTTTAGGCAAAAGTAATAAAGATATGATTTTTAATATAAACAATTTACAATATCGATATAAATAAACTTAAATGAAGAAACTCTATTTTAAACATATTTATATCTATTCTAATATTATAAAGAGGATAGATTTGATTGTTTGTTTGTATGTATTAATTGAATCGGCTCTGGACCTACCGGACCAATTTCAAAAATTATTACGGGAACGGAACTTGCGCGGGTGAAACCGCTCGCGGGAAGCTAGTACCTATCACATATTTTTCAAATAGGTAATTGCCATTATTGGGCTTACAATTTGAAATAACATATTCTATTTCCACAGCATCACAATGTGTCGCACTACCCGATGTCCCGCATGCAAATGTAACGATTTTGAACGGAGGCGGCCGAAGCTACGGTACTATTGTGCGTTATGAGTGCGAGCCCGGATACGTAAGGTCCGGACAACCAGTCCTACTTTGTATGAGCAACGGAACATGGTCCGGAGATGTTCCCACGTGTTCCAAAGCACTTTGTCCGAAATTCCCGGAAATCAAGAACGGATTTATAGTCGACCAAACAAGGATTTACATGTTCGGCGACGAAGCGCGCGTTCAGTGTTTCAAGGGTAAACATTTCTTCTTAAGAGTTTTATAAACATTTTAATATAATTTTGGATCTCTAATCATTGTAATAAATTGATTAAATATATGGACTAGTAGACAACAGTTTTGTAATTTTCAATTCATAACTTGTAACATGCTACAAAATGTCGTTCATAATTATTACATTACAATTAATATTATTGGATTATTAAAATTTATATAATACATTTTATTTATTTTCAGGATACAAATTAAATGGGCCGAGTGTACTTAAATGTGGACCAAACCAAGAATTTGACAATCCACCAACCTGTGAAGATATTAATGAGTGTAGTAACAGCCAATGTGATACAGCCTCTACTGAATGTAAAAACACTCAAGGTGGATTCTTCTGCCCATGCCGGCGTGGTTTTACCCCTAATTTAGATTGTAGACCAGTTGGAGATCTAGGTTTAATCAACGGAGCTATTCCTGATGAGTCCATTACTACTTCAGCTCCTGAACCAGGATACGCTAATGGAGTAAGTTTTTCATAATATAAAGTTTAGTCTAAATTATCTATAATGCAATTATGACAGTAACAGAGTTTTTTTATTGCTCTATAACAATTTTGTGCTGACGTCTGGAAAAAATCTCAGCAACAATTAAACTATCCTTTTTTTAATATTATGCTGTACTAATTTTGTATAAATTCTTGGTGTACAATAAATATATTTTTATATTACTTTGCTAACTTATATTTTATCAACAGATGGTTCGCTTAAACAACGGCGGTGGTTGGTGCGGTAACAACCTAGAAGCTGGAGCCAATTGGGTTCTTATCGATTTAAGAGCACCCACTATCATCAGAGGCTTCAGAACCATGAGCGTAAATCGTGCGGACGGTAATCTAGCATTTACGTCGGCCATTAGAATCCAGTACACTAACGATTTGACTGATGTATTTAAAGACTACACAAACCCCGACGGAACAGCTGTCGAATTCCGTATCCTGGAACCTACTCTGTCTGTGCTCAACCTACCGGTCCCAATAGAAGCTCAATACGTTAAATTCAAGATTCAAGACTATGTTGGTGCACCTTGTCTCAAACTGGAAATTATGGGTTGTGCAAGATTGGATTGCACTGACATCAATGAATGTAGTGAAAACAACGGAGGCTGTGACCAGAAATGTTTAAATACGTATGTATAGGAAAAACATATATTTCTTCTAAAATAGGGTTTTCAACAATAGTTTAACATGCTAGTCTTAAATTTATTTATGTTATATTTTCAGCCCTGGAAACTTTTCATGTGCCTGCAATCTTGGTTTTGAACTGTATTCTTCAAACGGAACAGCCGGTTTTGCCATCGAACTTTCAGAAACAGGCGAACGCGATGGTGATACTTATCAAAGAAATAAATCATGTGTACCCGTTATGTGTCCAGTTCTTGCTCCACCTGAAAATGGGAAGCTATTATCCACAAAGAATAATTACCACTTCGGAGATATAGTTCAGTTCCAATGTGACTTCGGGTTTATCATGTCAGGATTCTCTTCACTTCTTTGTACTTCCAGTGGAACTTGGAACGGAACTGCACCAGAGTGCCAATGTAAGTAAGACAATAACAAGATATATATTAATAAAAACGCATCAGAGTCCGGTTTGTATAAAATAATTTAATTTATTTTGTTCGTTTTAGACGCTCGCTGCGTTACTTTATCTGATGACAAGAACGACGGTTTGAAGGTAATAAGAGATGACCCTGAAAGCGTTCTGGTCCCATACAGAGATAATGTTACAATAACATGTACATCTCCTGGAAGACAGTTAAGAAATACCTTGTCCTCAGGATTCAGACAATGCGTGTATGATCCTAAACCGGTAAGATTTTGTCAAATTGAACATACACATTAATATTTTTTAGATTACCAGTTTGGTATTTTCTAATGGTATAACATGGTATTATTATTATTATTATTATATCTTTTTCTTTTAGGGTTTACCTGACTACTGGCTCTCTGGCGCCCAACCTCAATGTCCTAGAAAGGATTGTGGTGTTCCAATGCCCACACCTGGTGCAGAATATGGACAATACCTTGACACTAAATACCAAAGCTCGTTCTTCTTTGGTTGTCAAAATACCTTTAAACTTGCCGGCCAAACCAGTAAACATGACAATGTAGTCAGATGTCAAGCAAATGGTATTTGGGACTTCGGAGATTTGAGGTGCGAAGGACCTGTTTGTGAAGACCCAGGTAGACCAGCTGATGGTTACCAGATAGCTAGAAGCTATGAACAAAGCTCCGAAGTATTGTTTGGCTGCTCACGCCCTGGTTACATTTTGATCAATCCCAGACCTATTACTTGTATTCGTGAACCCGAATGTAAAGTCATTAAACCTCTAGGATTAGCATCCGGAAGGATACCTGACTCTGCCATTAATGCTACGTCTGAAAGACCTAATTATGAAGCTAGAAACATAAGACTTAACTCTGTGACTGGATGGTGTGGCAAACAGGAAGCTTTTACTTATGTCAGCGTCGATCTTGGCAAAGTTTACAGAGTTAAAGCTATTTTAGTAAAAGGTGTTGTTACTTCAGACATTGTAGGCCGACCTACAGAAATAAGGTTTTTCTATAAACAAGCGGAAAATGAAAACTATGTTGTCTACTTCCCTAATTTCAATCTTACTATGAGAGATCCAGGAAACTATGGTGAACTGGCTATGATCACGTTACCTAAATATGTACAAGCTCGATTCGTTATTTTGGGTATCGTCAGTTTTATGGACAACGCTTGTCTGAAATTCGAATTAATGGGCTGTGATGAACCTGCAAGCGAACCCTTATTAGGTTACGACTACGGTTATTCTCCTTGCGTTGATAACGAACCACCAGTGTTCCAAAATTGTCCTCAACAGCCAATAGTAGTACAAACTGACGTAAACGGAGGTCTTTTACCAGTAAACTTTACGGAACCTACAGCAACTGACAATTCGGGTGCAATTGCACGTTTAGAAGTAACACCTCAACACTTTAGAACTCCTATACAAGTATTCCACAACATGGTTGTTCGATACGTTGCTTTTGATTTTGACGGTAACGTAGCCATATGCGAAGTAAACATAACCGTACCAGACTACACACCTCCCAAACTAAGCTGTCCACAGAGTTATGTTATTGAATTAGTGGATAAACAAGATAGCTATGCAGTCAATTTCAATGAAACCAGAAGGCGAATCAACGCTACTGATGCCTCGGGTGAAGTTTCACTCAAATTTATTCCCGAAAGGGCCGTCATCCCTATACGCGGCTACGAAAATGTAACTGTTATCGCTTCGGACAAATACGGAAACAGAGCACAATGCAATTTCCAAGTAAGTTTTTTATTTACTCACGACTACAATGTACGATTCGATCACGTTTGTTTCCCACAAAGGTTAGATAGAACATGGTGTTGTATATATAGTATAGCTGGCGTACAACAGTATTTATATTAAACATTACAATTAGGTGATATGAAAGAAGTCAAAATGTGCATATGCGCCTATCGGAGGTAACCTTTGTTTAACAAATGAATTGCCTCATTCATACCTACTACACATACGTTTTTTAAAGAAATTTGTGCAAAAAAGTTTTGAATTTAATTTAAGTTTGTCTGCGTCCTGACAGACATCGATGTATCATAGTTATAGGCTATTCAAATATCGTAAAAATTCATAAAACAATCAACACCAATCACAAATACAACGATCAACAATAATTTAGGATAGCGGGATAGCGGGAGCCGGGCCGATTTTCGAGCCAAATGTCGTGTTAGTCCGCACAAATAGTACCTAGTGTTAATATTGTAACCTTAAAATGCCTTTAAATTATCCAGGCATACGTAGATATAAAAATATGGTATTGGTTTGTTTATTACAAGCTTGTTTATTTATTATTTTAGGTATCTGTCCAAGCTACACCGTGCGTGGATTGGGAATTAATGCCACCAGCAAATGGCGCAATGAACTGCCTTCCAGGAGATAGAGGCATTCAATGTATAGCAACTTGCAGTCCCGGATTTAGATTTACTGACGGAGAACCAGTCAAAACATTTATATGCGAAACCAAACGTCAATGGGTGCCCACTTCTGTTGTACCTGACTGTGTCTCAGAAAGTAAGTTAAAAAATATTTTTAATAATCATAAATCACAAAATTATTATAATCTTAGGTTATATTATATGTAAAAAATAACCAACTTCTTTATGTATCTGTTAATTTCAATACAGCATTTGAATTTTAAAACGCTAAGAAACTTAGATAAAAGTTTAGTCTCATCACATTAGTATTATTATTATCTATTTCCAAGTAATAGTTCTAAACAATTGATTAATTCTTTCAGATACTCAACAAGCTGCTTACCACGTTGTATCCACCGTACAATATAGAGCTCTTGGAGCAGTTTCCAACGCTTGCTTACCGAAATATAAGGACTTGGTCGCTCAATATGATAACGTACTAAACGAAAGACTTACCCAGCGTTGTTCCGCCGTCAACGTAAATATCAATGTCACCTTCATCAATGTCATTCCAATCCTACTTGACGAGAATGTAGTAAAAATGGACTTCGTTCTGGCCATAACACCAGCCGTTAGACAGACGCAACTTTACGATTTGTGTGGTTCTACTCTGAATCTGATATTCGATTTATCTGTACCGTATGCAAGTGCTCTGATTGAACCAGTATTGAATGTGTCATCTATCGGTAACCAGTGCCCACCGTTAAGAGCGATCAGAAGCTCGATTACAAAAGGTTTTACTTGTAGTGTCGGAGAAGTACTGAACATGGACACAAACGACGTGCCACGATGCTGTAAGTATTGGAATTAATTTTGATTTTGTAGGAAACTATTTATTTCTTAACCCTTTAGTCATATGGTAACAATTTTTTTTTCATAAATTTTAGTGCACTGTCCTGCGGGTACCTTTGCCGGAGAGAAACAAAAATCTTGTACAATGTGTCCACGCGGATTCTTCCAAAATCAAGCACGTCAAGGATCATGCCTCAAATGTCCTCAAGGCACATTTACTAGAGAAGAAGGCTCAAAAGATATCAATGACTGTATTCCTGTCTGTGGATACGGTACATATTCACCAACTGGATTAGTTCCATGCTTAGAATGTCCTAGAAATAGTTACACTGGTGAGCCACCAGTCGGAGGATTCAAGGATTGTCAAGCATGTCCCGTGAACACATTTACTTATCAACCAGCTGCACCAGGAAGAGACAGATGCAGAGCTAAATGTGCACCTGGAACTTATTCACCTACTGGTCTGGCTCCTTGCTCACAATGTCCAAGGAACTTTTATCAAAATCTTGTAGGTCAAACATTGTGTATGGAATGTCCGACAAACATGAAGACCGTTGGAACTGGAACAACTGGCCTAGAAGAATGTCTACCAGTGGAGTGCTCAAATAGCGCTTGTCAACATGGTGGTTTGTGCGTACCTAAAGGACACGGAGTTCAATGTTATTGTCCCGCCGGATTCTCTGGACGTAGATGCGAAATCGATATTGATGAATGCTCGAGTCAACCTTGCTACAACGGGGGAACTTGCACAGATCTTCCCCAAGGATACCGCTGCTCTTGTCCCACGGGATATGGTGGAATTAACTGCCAAGAAGAAAAATCTGACTGTCGGAACGACACTTGTCCAGAAAGAGCAATGTGTAAAGACGAACCTGGATTCGATAACTACACATGTCTATGCCGATCAGGATACACTGGCGTTGACTGCGATATTACAGTATGTATCTAATTGAGACGACAATAATTATAGTATTAATTATACGTCTAATTATTACACGAATATGATGACGATGTATAACAATATGGCTAATTATTTTTGAGGCGAATACTTGGTTACAAAATAATAACTTGATAAATAAATTAAATATTTTACAATTACATTATGCAAGGGTCTATTTAAACTAAATAATGGCTGCTTCTATAAGATAGCAAATATATCAAACAGGGCCAATGAAATAATAGGTGAGGTGTTAAAAATAAAGACTCGGCGGCTAATATTTACAGTGGCAACTATTAGTTAGGTTAGGTTAGACAATTAATTTTATAAACGAACTCGTTGAATAATTTATGATAACCTATTTTATACTTTTTACCGCCGTCAAGTTGTCGCCTAACAACAAATTCAGTTGCCACACCAAAAAATCACTGCCAAATTAAATTTACACAAAGGTACAACTCAAAATAAAGCTGCTACTTCATACTTAAAATGCTACTTCACTGTAGCTGCCATCTTATTATTTTTGCTACCCATTTTAATTATTTTTAAAACCCTAAATCAGATTTGTCTGTCGCCGCGTTAAATACATGCCTATCAATATTATGAAGTGTTTTTCATGCATTCTTTTTTTTCAGATCGATCCTTGCTCAGCTAATAGAAATCCATGCACCAACGGCGCATCTTGCATTGCCTTACAACAAGGCCGATACAAATGTGAATGTTTACCAGGCTGGGAGGGACAACTTTGTGAAATCAACACAGACGATTGTGTCGAAAAGCCATGTCTATTGGGTGCCCACTGTACTGATTTAGTTAACGATTTCAGCTGCGCATGTCCACCAGGATTTACAGGCAAACGTTGCCACGAAAAAATTGACCTCTGTTCGAACGAGCCCTGCAAACATGGTGTATGTGTTGATAAACTGTTTGTTCATCAATGTATCTGTGATCCTGGCTGGAGTGGTCCCTCATGTGACATTAACATCAATGAATGTGTTATTTCACCATGTGAAAATGGAGGTCAATGTATTGATGGTATTGATGACTTTAATTGTATTTGTGAGGCTGGTTATACTGGAAAACGGTGTCAGCACACAATTGATGACTGCTCATCTGACCCATGCCAAAACGGCGCGTCGTGTGTTGACCAAATTGATGGATTTATTTGCAAATGTCGTCCAGGTTTCATAGGTCTTCAATGTGAGACAGCTATCGATGAATGTTTGACTGAACCTTGCAACCCTGCCGGTACTGAGCGTTGTGTTGATTTGGACAATAAATATCAATGTGTTTGTCGCGAAGGCTTTACTGGAGAGATGTGTGAAACCAACATTGATGATTGTGCCTCTGATCCTTGTTTCAACGGTGGCTCCTGCAAGGATGAAATAGGTGACTATAAGTGTGTGTGTCAACCGGGATGGACTGGAAAACGTTGCGAAAGAGATATTGGAAACTGTATGAACCGGCCTTGTCAAAATAACGCAAAATGTATCGACCTTTTCCAAGATTTCTTCTGCGTGTGTCCAAGTGGAACCGACGGCAAACAATGCGAGACTGCACCAGAAAGATGTATTGGTAGTCCATGCATGCACGGCGGCAAGTGTCAAGACTTCGGTTCTGGCCTTAACTGCACTTGTTCTCAAGATTTCACTGGTATAGGTTGCCAATACGAATTTGATGCCTGTGAAGCTGGACTTTGTCAAAATGGTGCAACATGCTTGGACGATGGCGAAGATTACACGTGTATTTGTGCCCCAGGTTTCAAAGGAAAAAATTGTGATGAAGACATTGTTGACTGCAAAGAGAATTCTTGCCCACCTTCCGCTACATGCATTGATTTGCCTGGCCGTTTCTATTGTCAATGTCCATTCAATCTTACTGGCGACGATTGCAGAAAAAGTATGTATAAAGCACCTACAAGTTTAAATTTTTCGTACATATTTTTTCCTATATAAATCAAAAAATACTAATAAATCACTCACTTTTATTTTAGCAATAAGTGTAGATTACGATCTATACTTCAGCGACCCAATGCGTTCAAGTGCCGCTCAAGTAGTACCATTCGATACAGGATCCGCCGACAGTTTAACTGTAGCTATGTGGGTGCAATACACTCAACAAGACGAAGGCGGAGTGTTCTTCACTGCTTATAGTGTTAGGTAAGCCACATTGAAATGACAAAATTGTATACATTAACTTTTATATGTGGTTTGTATTATGTATAATATTGTTTTTTTTTTCATTCTACAGCAACTCTCACATTGCTCTCAATAGAAAACAAATAATACAAGCACATTCGAATGGAGTTCAAGTATCTTTATTCCCGGAATTACAAGACGTTTATTTAAGTTTCGGTGAATTCGCTACAGTGAATGATGGACAATGGCACCATGTTGCTTTAGTTTGGGACGGCAATAATGGAGGCGAATTAACACTCATTACAGAGGGTTTGATTGCTAGTAAGATTGAAGGTTATGGCAGCGGACGAACACTTCCACAATAGTAAGTTTTATTTCTATCTATTTTTATGACAAGTAAAGCGGTAAAATAACCCACTGAGTTTGTTTCGCCGGATCTTCTTAGTTGTGGCGTATTGGATCCGGTGATAGCATTAAAGCGCGTCCGTCGTTATATACTCATGGTCCAACAAATAATGCCAATTGTTCTAACCTTTTCTAACTATATTGTGCTAAGGCTTATATAATAGACAGAACACGCTATTGGGCAATATAGTTGAATAATAAAGTTAAGACTAAAACATTATGAATTACAATAACTAAAATAACTGCTTAATATGCTAATTTATAAAATGTTAAAATTATACATAGATTGATACTTAATTATTGTTTTGACTATTTGCAAGTGCCTGTGTAATATGGTTTACGTAAATAAAAATGATTTTTTTTTTTTTGAACTCAATAAAATATCTAACTGAACATTTGTTAATTGCAGTGTTTGGGTAACGCTTGGCAAGCCTCAATCTGATAATCCTAAGGCTTATACGGAAGCTGGCTTCCAAGGGCATATAACTAAAGTACAAATATGGAATCGAGCTCTCGACGTCACAAACGAAATTCAGAAACAGGTTCGTGACTGCAGAACCGAACCAGTATTGTACAATAATTTGGCTCTTACTTGGGCTGGATATGACGACTTAGTTGGTGGAGTCGAGAGAATGGTTCCATCTCACTGCGGTCAAAGAGTTTGCCCCAATGGTTATGCTGGTCAAAAATGCCAACAATTACAAGTAGACAAAGAACCACCACGAGTAGACCGATGCCCTGGAGACTTATGGGTTATTTCAAAGAATGGATCGTCTATCGTCAAATGGGATCTACCTGTATTCAGCGATAACGTTGGAGTTGCTAAAGTGGTGGAAAAATCCGGACATAAACCTGGACAGACTCTTGCTTGGGGTGCCTATGATATTGCTTACATTGCATATGATGCCGCCGGAAATGCAGCAACTTGTACTTTCAAAGCTACAGTTCTATGTAAGTGGACAAGACCTTGTCATAAGGCTTATATTTTTCATTGAAATATTTTTAAATAAATATTTATACTTCAAAGGTTTATTTTATGTATTACATATATTTTATTTCATTATGTTTTGAAAAATAAAATAAATGTAGACATCTCATCTGCAGGTTAACTTATATAAAAATATTATTTTTTAGCCGAATTCTGCCCTCCATTGCCCGACCCACTTGGTGGTTACCAATCTTGCCGCGATTGGGGTGCCGGTGGTCAGTTCAAAGTATGTGAAATTGCCTGCCGTGATGGACTTCGATTCTCGCAACCTGTACCACCTTTCTACACATGTGGCGCCGAAGTGTTCTGGCGTCCAACTGCTGATCCTACACTACCACTCATCTATCCAGCTTGTTCTCGTAAGGAACTTAACTAAATCATAAACGAATATATACCACAACAAACGATCAGAAGCTTAATATCAATTATAATTTACTTTTTATAGCGGCATCACCAGCTCAACGCGTCTTCAAAGTCTCCATGTTGTTCCCAAGCTCAGTACTCTGCAACGATGCTGGACAAGCTGTTTTGCGACAGAAAGTTCGAAGTGCCATCAATCAACTTAATAGAGACTGGAACTTCTGTTCTTACGCTGTCGATGGTAATCTTATGTTATAAATTATGGAAAATATTAGTTTTAGGAGACATAATTGATGATTAATACTAATAATAAATATTATATTCATAGGTACTCGTGAGTGCAAAGAGTTAGATATCAACGTGAAATGCGACCACCGCGCAAACGTGCGGCAAACAAGACAAGTATCCACCCCTCCCGCAGTAGCTGCCGAGGATACCTACGTTCTGGATGCGATTATTCCTGTCGAAGAGTAAGTATTTAAAAATATTATTACCAATGTTTCAAATTGTTTAAAGTCTATGCAATAAATAGGTGTTGGCGTAGATAAAATTTATCAACATTTGTACAGTACAATTTGTACTATAACTACGCATAAATACTTACTCTATGTAGTGCACAAAGCATGTGTTTTAAAAACACAGTAAAATACACCGTAGTAAACTTTAGAAGCATTTAGTCAAACTTGTTGCACTTTTAGACTTTTTAAATAAAGCATGATGTTTTTCCAACACAATTGCATGTGTTTTATCTGGCACTTAGGACACGAAGCAGTAGGGAGGGTCGTCAAGTGGGCGATACATACAACGTTGAGATCGCTTTCCCGTCTGTCAAGTAAGTTGTTTGCATGCCTTGAAGTAGCACTCAAGCACTTGTAAGTCTTACTACATAAAAATACAATTTGCCTTGTAAATTTACTTAGTACCGCTTTCTAAGGTGTTTTATATTAGTTTATTTTCTTTACTATACATTAAGTAACAAATACTAATGATACTCTTTATATTTTAGTGATCCAGTAATTCATGGTGGTAATAATGAAAGATCCACCGTGCAACGTTTATTGGAGAAACTAATTCTCGAAGACGAACAATTCGACGTCAGGAATATTCTTCCTAATACGGTCCCTGATCCAGCCAGCTTGAACTTAGTATCAGATTATGCCTGCCCTTCAGGACAAGTCGTTATGGCTCCCGACTGCGGTAAACATAAATTTATATTCTAATTGGATGAAATTTTCACACACAAATTTATAACTATAAAATTTATAAATTTTCAACATATTTTTTCCAGTTTCTTGTGCGGTTGGTACTTTCTTGGACGCGGCAAGTGACACATGTAAGCCATGTCCACTAGGCACCTACCAATCTGAAGCGGGACAGGTGCAGTGCACAGCTTGTCCGGCTATCGCTGGCCAACCTGGAGTAACTCAAGCTACTGGAGCACGTAGCGCTGCTGATTGCAAAGGTATGCCTTCACCTATATTTCTTAAAAAATAAAATACTATAGTTATTAAAAAACTAATTGAGTAAAATAATTAATCATGTAACTCCTGTATAAAGTCGAGTAAAAAAGACTTTCAACCAGATGCTTAGTAATAGTATTACTAACCAGCGCGGCTAGTGAACCACAAATAATTGTTCTGTGTCTAGGTGTACTTTGTATTTGAAAAGTCCCCGAGACAGAGATTTAAACCATTAGTATGAGTAGTAATACATTAGTGAAAATAATACACCTAGCGAGCAGTCCCAATTCTTCCGCATACCGTGATGTCTCGTTTTCATTTTTGCAGAAAAATGTGCTGCCGGTAAATACTACGATGCTGAAGCGGAGCTTTGCCGTCCATGCGGACACGGTTCATACCAACCACGCGAAGGAGCATTTTCGTGCATGGCTTGTCCAAGAGGACAAACCACTCGCGCCACTGAAGCAGTTTCAGCTGCGGAGTGTAGAGACGACTGTCCATCAGGTATAATTACTAGAAGCGGATGAACACAGACTGGATGAATTTGGAGTTGAGAATATTAATATAATGTTTACTAACCAATTCTTGTACACATGTAGGTGAACAACTAAGCAGCGATGGTGGTTGTGAACCTTGCCCACGTGGAACATGGCGTGCCAACGGTGAAGGAGCAGCCTGTGTTTCTTGCCCTCCAGGAACAACTACACCACAAAATGGAGCTTCATCCGCGGACCAATGCTCCCTTCCCGTTTGCAGACCAGGTAACTACCGTCTCAAAACTTTCAACAACTTCAAATAAGTTTTCAACAATATAGTGTTAAATAACAGAATTTATTTAACCAAATAAAGACATTTGTGTTTCGGTATTTGTTCCGTAACAAAAAACCGCACAACAATAACTCATGTTATGAATTGCAGGTTCATATCTCAATGTCACACAGAACACATGTCTACAATGCAGGAAAGGAACATATCAATCAGAGGCCCAACAAACCGTCTGCGTTCCTTGTCCAATCAACACAAGTACCAGAGGTTCGGGTGCTGTAAGTATGAATCTACTTATGATAAATGTACGAAATTGGGAAAATATTAATAATATCGGATTTTCGTATAGTATCTAAGAAAATCTAAACGAAATTTATTGTTGGAGGATTTTAATTTACATATATTATATTCCACACCAGTCTTAAATTGTCCACAATCCCGTGTGTAACAAGAATTAAATTATCCTTTTTATGTATACCTAATCTATATCTATTTTTTTTTATATAAAACAAAAGCGAGTTAGTTACAACAGATTTATAACTAGAGCATGGCGGGATCTAATTGAATTATCTTAGATTTTTTTGTGTGCGCACCGAATAAGATAAAAGCTAATCGTATTTATTGTTATTTTAGACATCGGAGTCAGAATGTACAAACCCATGTGAGATGAGTGGCCCAGAGATGCATTGTGATGTCAACGCTTATTGCCTTTTGATACCTGAGACCAGCGAATTCAAATGCCAATGCAAACCCGGCTTCAATGGCACAGGAAAAGTTTGCATAGGTAAGCACAACTCGTATATCGTAGAACGTGATATTTTGAATACAAATTAAAAGAAGATGTTGTAGAACAAACTAAACATTTTTAATACCTTTAAATCTCAATCCAATAATGCAATTTTGGATCGTTTTCTGAGAAACACTTTGTTGAAATAATATAGAATTAACATTTGAATTGCTATCGAATATAATACATGTAGAACAACCCGAAGGAAACCTTTGATAAATTATATGGAATTACATTGGTCTGGATAGCGGTGCTTTTTTAGTCGCAGATTCGACAGCAAAAGAGAAACAGTAAACTATTCCTCTTTATAATATTAACATATAGATAGTAAAAAAAAATGTTCCTTCCAGACGTTTGCCTAGACTACTGCGACAATGGTGGTGAGTGTGTAAAGGACGCACGGGGAGAACCTTCGTGCAGATGTACCGGCTCCTTCACTGGCCGTCATTGCAGAGAGAAGAGCGAATTCGCCTACATTGCCAGTGGAGTCGCCGGAGGCGTCATCTTTATCATATTCTTAGTGCTGCTTGTATGGATGATTTGTGCCAGGTTAGTTCTAGTGCGCTTTATACATACAATTTAGATAGTTCAATGTGTCTTTAGTTATATTAAGCTCCTGTATTCTGACCTCAGCCAAGATCGACTGAGTTAATGGGATTAGTCCATCGAACACTGCCAGAAAAATGTAGAATGTAGAAGTGTCACATATAGGAAGACCTACGTAGCAATTCTATTTAACCATTCACACCACAAAACAATGAGAACTGATGAAAAGATTTAGACTTTTGCAAATAATACAAACGAAAATTATTAATTAGAAATTAATTACACTTCACAGATCTACAAAGAAGAAGGAACCAAAGAAGACTTTAACACCAGCTATCGACCAAAACGGCTCCCAAGTGAACTTCTACTATGGAGCACACACTCCATACGCGGAGTCCATAGCGCCGTCACATCACTCCACATATGCCCATTACTATGACGATGAAGAAGATGGCTGGGAAATGCCTAACTTTTACAACGAAACATACATGAAGGAAAGCCTCCACAACGGGATGAATGGCAAAATGAACAGTTTAGCGAGGTCGAACGCTAGCATATACGGAACCAAGGAGGACCTCTATGACCGACTAAAGAGGCATGCGTACCCTGGTAAGAAAGGTCAGTATATTTGTAGCACTTAGAATAGTGCGCACTTTTCATTTGTTATTGAATGCAGCGTTATGCACGGCTAACATTTTGTATAGAGCTTTGCTTTAGTAAATATTCTTAATCGAGGTAAAATCATTTACACACAGAATAATAGTGTACCCGCCTTAATATTGGGATCAGCAAACTGAGTATTTCTTAAATAATATGACCAATGGGTTAAAACATTAAATATACGCAAGGAGGAAATGTTATTTGTTTAAAATTTCTATATGAGAGTTTGCTGATTTACAATATTTATTCTGCATAGTATGAACACTTTCGAGCACACTAAAATAAACCCAAAACTTGACAGTCTAAGAGCGTCAAATTAGACGCGTTTAATTGTATATACACAATAGTTCCATTTTCAACATACTTGGTGAAATATGTTTGACTCAGGGTCTAAAAATTTCTTATTGTCGCTTTTATAAAGCACCAGTAGAATTTACTATATCGATTATTCTTTTGGATGCTACGCCATAACGGCATCTCCATGCCCTCTACGCAAGTCCGAAAATCTCTAAATTATATTGTTTTTTATTAAATATTGAATAACTGAAATGTATTTTTGTTTGCTGGACACAATAAAGTAATAATTAGAGATTCAGTTTTTGAGCTATATCAATAAAACTCATTTAAATAATGATACAATATGTTTACTGTATATAAATATATTGTGCTTTCTGTGACTTGTTTACTGTCGAGTAAAGACAAAGTTGGGGATCAAGTCCCGATAGCGTTTGTCGAGTATGACCGACATTGGCGTTCAAAAGGTTAAACCAAATTCAGAACCAATTTTCAACCGCATCCGCATGCGAGCAAAACATACCTACGGTTGATTCTCACGAACAAGGTGACTGTTGATACTTGTAAGTCAAGTTGTAAGTCGATCCTATTTTGATTGACACATTTCCTAAGAAAGACATTTTTGGAAAATAACTGTTGGTAATTAGAGCAGCATAAAGGTTTATAGCAATGTTGATTAATCCTTAAATTCCTATGTAAATAAGTTAGTATTTACTTACGGTATATACTAATAAATATTATTTACAGTCCCTAAATAAATATAATTTAAATGAGAAACACGGTTATTTCATATTATGTTGATTTTTCGTTTACTAAATTCTGCTTCTAAATGTAAAATTTACCAAATAGGAAAACTACTTTCTAATGAAACTTCTCAATTTTCAGTATATTAACCATCCTTAAAAATGTTACTCCATTGTTACCCAAATTATGTTGTTCTAACTTATATAAATTCAATACAGACGAATTAACATGACCTATCGACTCTTGACATTGAAAACATACTATCATCTGCATGACGTAACTGCACTCTTTGTTTGTACGTCATATTATGATGATATATGATGCAAAATTGTAAATAACAATTGTATATAACAACACTTGCGCAAATATCTTTATCGATGACTGTTAACAAATCTAGCAATATACTTGATGAAACCTTAATGTATTTTCTATTTATTTGCTTTCAGATAAGAGTGACAGCGACAGTGAGGGTCAATAAAATATTAAAGGACTGCGTTTTGTCGTATTCTGGTCAATCTTACATAATACTTCGTACTAGGTTCAATTCTCGGGGAACCCAATAGTAGTCAATATTATTGATAGAAACAACTTCAGTGTTCATGAAATGTTCGCAATAGCGATAAACCGAGACTGGACATATTTTAGAATTTCGTATTCTTTAGCTTTATCGTCTTTTAGGTTTAATGTAACGTGGATTAACACACTCACTGTTTAAATTACAGCCCCACCAAATATATTTAATGAATTGTCACAAAAATATAAATTTTAATAAAAAGGCACAACAGTTTTTCCAAACAGTGAATGTGTTGATGTTCTAAAATAATTATCAACGAACAAAATGCTCAAGTACTTTAAGGCGAACACTGCCATATTACCCGAAAACAGGGAGTACTCACAATTTTAAATATCAACGATTAATGACTTATTATAATTACATTCCAGAAACATTGTATTTTTTTAACCGTGTAAATATAATTACGTTGGAAAATATATTTGTATATTTCGTAGAATCGGGTTTTAACGTTAATAATAACTGCATAGAAAAATAATTAGAACTATTTATTGACTATTATTAACGTTAAAAACAATTAGGTACTTAATCTTAGATAAATTATTGGTCTCGCGCGCTCAATTATATACCGCGCTCACTTAAAACCATAGCTCGGTAAATGCGACAACTCAATATGGTAGCGTGTAAGTATAAGACACTGTACCGATGTTATGTGAACCCGATGTACTTCTTATCATAAATGTCTCATCTTGTAGTGTTACATTTTTACACAATTGAAACATAAACTGGCATATTCCTTCGATTATAACCAACATTTAATAAAACTCTCGACGCGTATTGCTCGCTCAGAGCGTGACTGGCTCGGGTACGCCGATTTCAGCGTACTATTTTTTACCACATTTGTCAAGTACGGTGGCGGTATCTAGTCGAACGCGCGAGACTAATCATTTATCTAAGTACTTAATATTAATGACGGTTATGTTTTGTATTATAAACAGGACTGTATAATAATGACAATAATTGTAATTCTGTCATCTGTGAATGAGCGAGTGTGCGTGCATGTTGAAAGTGAAATAAAAATATATTTTTTTATATATAACTATCAGGTGAATATATGGAATTACAATTAAATGAGTAACATGTATTATATATATACGTTTTGTATTAAAGTATTTTTAAGCTGATATAATTTATAGTAAATATCTACATATCTTCCTAACATTGAATAGGACCATACTGGGACAAACCGTAACAAATACATATTAAGAGAGTATTAGACTAGTTATATTATATCATGTATCCTTTGTATACGTACCTAAATGAATGTTATATTGAAATACTCAAAGAATCTTCGGGTGGTCAATATTCCATCACAATCTATTACCACATTAGTGATTATTAAAAATATTGTTTTTACAAAAAAAACTAACGAAATAAATTTTAATACATATATTTATTATGATTTTTATTTTTATTGTAATAATCCCTAACATTTAACCTTCAACAATTTTGAGCCGAGACTATAATATCATATCTGATTAAAATGGCAAGTTGTAAATTAAAGTTATTCAAATAAATAACCAAAAAAAATCATTTAGATTTAAGTATTTAATTAATAAACTAATCATGATCCGACTTCGATAATTATTTTTATAACGAATAGATAATTAAATATTGTTGCTGATTGTAGACAAAATTATAGTCTATTTCTAATAATGTTGCTAATGCCACCACAGTTCTAATCGGCATCTTATATAACATTTTGTATAATGATATTCATACACATAATTTGTACAATTGATTGAACTGTTCTTTTATATTTGGTGATTGCTCCATAAATTTTCTCGTATATAATCAATCAGCATATCAGTATGTTTTGTTACCTAATAATTGTTGCTACGCTATTATTTTATAGAGCTACTATTTTATATAATAAAATGTTTCTTGACCTTCACTATGAATAACAATACATTTGAATTATCTATGTAGGTAAAGTGGGTATCTCAAACGAATTATCACAATTGATACCTACATACCGCACTGCATAGGTAATGATAAATTTCTATATATCTAACATAGAATTCCAGACTAAAAATTTATAAAAAATACGGATGTTAATCGTACAAACTTATATAACGGTTAAATAAACGGAACAGGTTCATTATAAGTAAAACTTAGAAGTAGAATTAATCATAACCTCTATAAACACTGTAAAGTATTGCAGGACAATATTTTTTTAGTTTCAATATGGTATGATAGTTTCTGCTCGCCAATTCTCGCCCCTGTAATTAGCAGAAGGGAGTAGTGAAGAAAATATTTAACAACATAGCTCTTATCCTTGGCCTTCCTACTTATAGGTACTTAACAAAATCAAAATCAACACACACGCGTTGAATGAAAGTTTAGTCAAGGGAGAGAATAAATAAACAGGATTTACTGTAGCTTCAGAAAAATTGAAGATTCGGATCCAGCCGGTCCGAATATACTATTCCTAATAATTCATTTCTTTGTTAGGTGATTATAAAAACGCTATCTATGTCGCGCACTGATAAAAATAAAGATACTGACACAAGGTCAATAATACAATGAACTCTGATAAAACATCGTAACAAATATGTTCGTATCACGTCCATTTTACATCATTCAATATCTCCACGTGGACTCATGCAATAGATAATTTTATCTCGTATGATAAACAAAACTTAAGAACTGTTATGTCTACCAGGAAAGAGGGTGTGTTTGTGCGGCGATACAATGTTATTTTGTTAATAAATGAATATGTTCATTCGTTATTATAACTGATTAATATTACAAAAGAGTGAAAGAAATAGTTACAATTTCAATTGCACAATCTATATATGTTTATAGGACGTCATTAATATCATTATTTATACTTTATTGCACACAGTAAAAAGCAACAATTAATTTTAGTCATAGAAACAGAGGCGAGCTGAATGCAAATATGAATTTCCTTCTAGCAAACCCATTTAAAGAGTGATATTTGAAACCAGGTCGTAGCTAGTGTACAACAAAGTACCTAGGTTTACCGAACTATATATGTCCGTTATAGAATTTCAAACCATCTAACGGATGTCCCTTATTTAACAAATGTTTTTAGCATAGTAGTACACGTCGGGTTTACGAAATAGGAAATAGAACGTTATACGTTTAACGCAGGCGATACGATGATGACTAAAGCATGTGTTTACACACTCACTTTTAATTAGAGTAAAACGGTTTAATGAGCTGAAAGTGACTGATAAGTCGTATCTAAAGAATCGAAATGTAACCCAAGCGTTTTATCGCCATTCTACTTATCCATTAAACCTGTGTAACGATTACTAATGTACCTCTAATCTACTACTAATAGATTCGATACTATTGATTACATATGGAAAGATAAATAAAATACTATATACGAATTAAAATTTATTCATAAACAAGAATGCCAACACAGCCTTTTCATATACCAATTAACAATACGATAATATTCGTACAAAATTCTAAAAAAAACTTTGATATATTTCAATAAATATAATTTATTTACTTGGAATGTTTCTTCTGGAAGTCTCTCATGTAGGCTACCAAGGTTTGTACCTCTTCGACTGTGACAGCATTGTAAATTGAAGCACGGATACCTCCCACAGACCTGGAATGAAATAATAACAAAAATTATTATCTATACTAATATTATAAAACTGAACATTTTATTTAAACGCGCAAATCTCAGGTCTGATTCGAAAAAACATTTTAGTGTTAGATATTGAGGAAGGCTATATATTATCACGCTAAGACCAATGAGAGCAGAGCACCAATAAAAAATGTTGCAAAATCAGGGTATTCAAAATAACTATTCCACATGGACGAGGTCGCAGGCACAAGCTAGTTTTTTATAAAATAAACTTAATTTTGCACGTCGTTTTGGCGGAAATGATTATTATTAGTCTGTTCTTAGACATTCCCGAAGGTGTTTTGCAGAGTTTCAGAGAATCATGAATAAAACCATAGGTAAACGCTGTTGCCTGTTCCCATGTATATGACTGTCATAGATGATGGTCCAACATGCTTCGAAGCACATAGTGAATTCCCTAGTAATATTTATACTGTGGCAATTAATTCCAATGATCTGAGACTCCATGTAAGGTTTATGCCTCTTAAGCTATGGAGGTTGATGAAGAAAGACATAATGATTATTTGACTAGATTCCCGCACGCGGTTTCACCCGCATGTCTGTCGTTATCGTAGACACTTAATCATTAAATGTTGCCTACACTACTTTTTTTTTATTACTTTCTAATAATGAATTGTTGAAATCAGTCTAGTAGTTCTTAAGTTTATTCATTACAAACATACCAAAAACACAAAGTTACAAATCTTCTCTCTTTATAATAATAGTATACATGATGACATTTCTAAATATGGTGTAATAATATCATTTTATTTATAGTGGAAGTTTTAAAAATTTAAATCAGATAAAACTTATCAGAATCATTTACAACAGCTCACTATTTATTATCTTTATTACATTACCATAGTGACAAGCATTACTAATTTTTTATTTTTATTATTTATTGTCTACTTGTAATTGAGATTAGGATATTGATATTTTCTCAAATATTTTTGCGAGTGAGAGTAGAACAGTTGTTTACAGAGACAATACAAACATATTTACCTGTGTCCCTTAAGCTGAATAAGTCCTAAAGCTTCAGCGCCTTTCAAAAATTCTTTCTCTAAATTGTCATGTGGTGGTGCACCAATTCTGAATGGCACATTCATTTTACTTCTCGCATTTTTAGCTACAGTTGCAGAGTAGAAGCCCTTGGACTCCTCGAAAATGTTGTACAAAAGAGATGATTTCTTTTCGGCTAGTTCAGCCATTTTTTGTACTCCACCTTGTCTCTCGACCCATTGGAGTACTCTGCCCATGACGTAGATACTGAAACAATAACAATCATGATTATTTTTTTGAGATGCATATTTAAATTGACCACTGGCTTTATAGAACCCAGTAATCTTGGATAGTAATATTATAGTTTTAATTTAATTTCTATCAAATTTAATTGCTACAGGCTAAATTACATTATACGAAGGTACTGCTTATTAAAAAAATCATCTATTGGTAATAAAGGAATAAGTTTCAAGTCAAATAAAAATTTTATGATGTGACAATAAAACTAGACCATAAAGCACACCCAGACTCACTACAACCATCCATGTTACACACTAATAGTTGCACTGGGTGAAAATCGAGCCAAAAACACCACCAGTGGAGTCAAAATATTAGAATTGATAAATAACTTACGCAAACATAGGAGGTGTGTTCAGAATAGAGTCTGCTTTAGCAGTAGCAGCATAGTCGAATATTTGTGGGCATATTGGGAGCGCGTTACCGATCAGATCGTCTCTAATGATGACTAGAGCTATTCCAGATGTACCAATGTTCTTCTGTGCACCACCATAGATAATGCCGAACTGAAAGAATGTCAGGAAATTAAAAACTATAATGCAGGTAACTTGAGGTCAACTTTCATGCCATGCACATTTGCTAATGCACTGGGCATGAAGACGCGCAGGGCTCCAACCTAATTAATTGGCTAAAAAACGACAAATAATCCATATATATAAGCAACCTGAGCAAGATGGTGCCCCCCGTGGGGTTTCGGCCTTGCTGAGCCAAGATTCCAAGAGCCAAGGGCGAAAGGTGATAAATAGTACCTGATTTCATACTTATTTACGAAAATATTATTCGTGTAATTTAATTAAAATGAATGATCGAACTATAATACCAAAAAGACGTGATTTTAAGTTATAAGCGTCAAAGATTGTTGAAGAAAATACCCATAGAAAACATATTAAAGTCAAGTCTTAGCTCCAACATTATTATTTTATTTTTTCCTTCCTATAAGATAACTAGTAATTGTAATGATATACCAGACTGTAATCATTAAATATGATAATTTTGATTACACATCAGTCATGGAAATGAATACATACTGCTTTTGCAGCCAATAAAGATGTTTTGTTGTTTGGTGTTTTCATAAATTAGAATAAACTTTATTACCTTAGAAACATCAAGTGGCTTAGACATAATATTTGAAGACATATCAGCAACCAATGGTACTCCTTTTGTGTCTGGTACAAAGTTAAACTCCACTCCTAATACAAATTGAAAAATCAAAGTTATTTGTAAATATATATATCTATACAATATTTAGTCTTTGTTAAACTCATATCTATTGAAGATATCAATATTTATAAAACAATCATTATGAACTACGTATATAAAATGACATAATTAGTGCGTGATATGAGAGTGTCACTGTAGTTCAGTTTTTTTTGTTTTCATTATTTTAGAAAACAATTATTTTGTTGTTATAATTTTACAGATGCAGTTATTCCATGACTGTCTAGGTGCTCCTGTGAACTTGACATTTCTCTAGCCAAACTCTGGCCTAAGGAGGAGGTGGCGCTAACTATATCTCTGATAGCATATAGTTAAAACCCTGAAACTGCTTTTGCCTATGCATAGACTCTATACAGTTATGAAGAAAAAATATTCTTAAAGCTTCATAAATATTGATAAATGCAATGCCTTATTAATAAATAGTATTGAACCATAACATTGTGTTTGGATCATGTAGTTTATTCACAATTGCAAAGAACCTGCCTATTTATAATGAAAATAATGTGATACTTGGCCTTGTTAATGTTATTTACATTACAGGTATTGCAAATAAACCTTTGAGGAATTTAACTACTATTTCTTTTCATATTAGAGATTTGACAAAGCAATAAAATCTTTAATAAACTATTATGTTTTTTTTCTTTTATAATGTATGAGATGACACTATACATTAAAGTTGTTTTTACATCATATATTCATTTAATTTTAGTATTTTTAAATGAATAGTATAAGTAATTACTTTGTGTCTGCTTATTTAGTAGTACTTTATAACTCTAAAAAAGATTCAAAAATTGACCTTATGTGATTATTTTTGAAGTAACATAACTTTCTACACAGTTAATATACTATACAAATATGCAAACATTTATATCATAAAATGGGTCCATATAACAAGCTTCAAATTAGGACAAATAGAAGTTGAAATAAACAGTATTAATTTAGTGGTGAAATCCACAATTAAACCCATTTAACTTTTATTTTCTGCACTACACAAAAGAGTACCTGTTTTCAACAAAGCTGTAGAATACAGCTGTTCAAATATAAGATTAGTACAATCATCTTACCATGGACAGTTTCGTTGGCACAGTAGTGTACATAAGAAGCATTAGGGTCCAGATTCCATGTTGACTGGTCTGGAATGTCCTGGTATTTGTCTGTGGGGGGTAATACCAAGTTCACTTTGCCATACTTTTTAGCTTCTTTTGCTGCTTTGTTTGACCATTCACCTAGAAGAAAATAAAAGTATCATCATGAAAAATAAATACTGATATAAATGTAAATTTCTAGATTACGAATTAGTTTGTTTAGTACAATACGTAATTATATTTGACGAATTTAGTTGGGTCAATAGTTACCAGTGACGATATAATCCGCAGTTCCTGTTCTGGATATCAAGTTGAGAGGAATGGCTGAGAACTGACCGGTTCCACCGCCAGCCATGAACAAAACTTTGTAGTTAGCCGGTACATTTCTAAAAAAAGGAAAAAATCAATAGACACCCTTCAGAAAAAAAAAACTTTATTATTGAGCACGTCCATGGCACAGTTCTCAAGTGAATAAACATTATATAACAAGAAATTACTAATGTAAATTTAGAACTCAATTTAATAAACAGTTATTGTTGTATTTACCTAGATATATTGCGTAAATTGTAAATTAAAGAATGTACCTACTTGATGGACAACAATAATTAGTCGACTGAACTGAACTGAACTCGACTGACGTTAGGGTGGATATGACGTTTGAAAGTTTGAATAACTTTGAAGGGGTGAATAGGGAAGTTACCAGTTAATTTTATTTTATCGACATTTTTCACAAGAAGCCTTGCTGAATATTATTGAAAATAAAATTAATAATAAAATACGATGAGTAAATACAGTTGAGAAGATCATGCAATAATTCTTACAAATCCATATTACTATCTTGAAAATATATATGTAATCGAATTTCTTTTCACGGTTGATTAGTCAAAACCTGAGGGTAAGTACATATTATGTAGATATTACTAGCTCAATTAATCAATTAAATTACATATTTATCCCCTGAAGGTTAATATAATGAAAAATTATCCTCTGTAAGTAGGGTAGTTTAAAAGTAGTAGATACCTGCCTACTACACCAACAATAATAACATACCAATAATAGGTATTATAATAACTAAGTATCACAAGGTAAATAGGTAGGTATCACTTCTACCTTAGATACTAAAATGCCATTAAAAGTAAAATCCCTTTTTTATTTACGGTTATTAAGAAGCGTAATTAATGTTATTATAGATCAATAAGTTTTATTTATACTTACAATAGTCTTCTCACGACATCTTGTACTTCAGAATTGAACTTCATGTACGTTTGAGAACGATGGCTTGTCTCTAATAAACTTATTGAGGACCCTTCAAAATCTGTGAGCTCTTTTTTCATTATTTCGTACACCTATTGAAAACGTTAAATTTAGTAAGTAGGTAACAAACTAATTGGGTAATCAGGTACATTTTACGAGTTAATTTATTCCAGCATTCCGGTTGACATTGAAAATTAAAACAAATTCCAGACTCAACAAATACAAGAAGATACAGAAATTACATTAACTAGATATTCATTTTATTATAGCACTTACCTCTTCCGGCATTTTAGCCGGTCCGGCACCAAAGTTATGAATTTTGGCCATAATATTTTTTATACTAACACACAAGTGACTTTAGCAACTCGCCAAACGAGACTGTCGCGCTCGTATAGTCGTATCAACAACACACACTACTCGTTTATTCGTACTGAGTGAGTGGTTAGGTTATCGTCCTACGTTATTATGCCGTGAACACGAGACTGGTTTGCTGCGGGCACGAAGAAAATTAGTAAACTAAGAGCGTGCCAGATTTCTTTTAGCTAGTCTTGCGGAGAGGGCGTATGTACATAAGCAGGGTGTATGCAAATGGTCTTCGTAATAAAGTAGAACCTATCGTTTGCATTTAACTGTATGCCCCGTCCTCGAAAATTTGCAAATATACCTAAGTTGGATAAATCCAGGAGAGAGCAACAACCATTTAATTTACTTCCCACGTAAATTGTTCGGTCAATTAAACACAAAAATGGATAAATACCTATATCGAAGATTATACGTAAATTGCGTATCCACAAGTATAAACCTATATTTAGTTATATGTTTCAATTGTTGCAGTTTGTTGACGGGGAGCAACAAATATCCAAGTAAAATAATTTATGCATGCAATGAATTTAATCGTTTCTAAATAATAAGATAATTAAAAAATATAACTTATACTACAAAATCGCCTAACTAAATTGTATAGCAACATGTTTGTCTTTCACACATTTTTTATTGTTTAGCTGTTAACGCAGGAGTTAGGTATATGAATTAATATGAAATTATTTATATGAACTTGAACTAACCAGTGGCGGCCGCAGTGGGAAGGAAAATAATTAAAATATAAAATTCCTTAAAAAATAATGAATCGTAGTAAAAATGTTTTAGTTAAATGGTAATGGCAATTTTTTTCCATCTTTAAATTTTGAAGACAAATAGCTACAACAATTATATGAAAACCTACCATATTCTCTTTTTAATATCAAATTCAAAGGAGTATGATGTTATAACGTATTATGATATATTTTTGTTGTTATTTTATTATATCTAATTTAAGTAAAAAAATCATTTATTATGATTTTGTGGGGAATTTTTAAAGAGCATGGGAATATAAAATGAAATAAGGGAAATTGAGTGTGAAAATGGGGGAATCTTAAAGAGCTGCAACACTGATCACTTGTCTTCGATTTTCTCTCGGAGCAAGTGGTGTTATCGTATTTTGTTTTTAATTTTTATCTAACGTTTCCAATTTAAAAATCGATCTTGGATTTAAAACACTGTGAAATTAAAACGTGCAAGGGATATGCCTCCAGTAAAAGATGAGTCTATAAGAGAAACAAATTGTTTAGAGATAATAAACATTGTTGAGAAGAGTCCCGCTAAGAGTACTCTTGTAGATGTAAGAGCGTGCAACAAACCCGCTTCGAAGGTATGTTTTGTGAAATTAACATGTGTTTCTTGACATGCTGTAGGTAATTCAGTATATAGTATGCTTAGGATGTGCCCATATAACCTTAGCCCTCTAGAATTTAAAAAGCAGTGTTGTGGTATTTTTGCGGCTAGCAGTAATAACCTTTTTGTGCTTATCCTATGTTCCTTTGTTTTATTGAAAATTTATACGCCTACATATTGTGTTACGTTGACTTGTTCGTAATATGCACTGGTAATAAATGCAGAAGCTACACTACAAAATTACATCAACATGCTATACAGGTTTTTACAACACTTTCTCATAAATCATTTCTACATTCCTATAATAATTATAGTTCAATGCCTACTAAAACTATAGATATAAAAACATAATTATTGTAACTATTTATTGTTTTAATTATGAAGAGTATATAAATAGTATATTCATTAATAATATGCTTATCTTTATCAAGAAAGTTTTAATTACCCTAATTGATTCTTGTTATAAAAACACTATATCTGCCTGAGTTAAAATTGCTAGTCATGTGTAGGTATCAATAATTTAAGAAAATAGTAAAATAATACTAGCTTTATTTTTTATATTCTATGTGAGTAAACATCATAGTAACAAAATTAATGTTGTGTCTTTCAATTTAAATAACATGAAATGGATCAGAAAAAATCACAGCTTGTCATACGGCTGCCAGTTGTACTATTACTACAGTTGTACTATTCTTGGCAATAAAATCAATCATTGTATAAACTTTTTTAATAGCTTAAAAAAAATGATTTTATTTATTTATTAATGAAGTAACATAATAGGGGGTCCACACATTTTGTAACATCTTAGTAACTAGTTCTCATACTGTTAAAAACAAATTGTTTGAAGATCTTATAACATTATTTATACTGTATCTATACTATACTATTTTCATTTCTTTATTTTCTCGATGACAGCTCTTGTGGAAAACTTGAATGGGCATCCTTTTTACATTATAGGCAAGGGAAGGTATAGGCAGATACTCGACAATGAAACGTAATAATTATAACAACAGGTATTTTTTATTTATTTATTTTAATATACACATATGTATATAATATATATATTATATAAAATATATATATATATATTATATAAAATATATTTGAATGTTTTTGTTGTATTTGTCTTTTTTCAAAATATAATAAATATATGCGATCAATATCATTACTTATTTGGTCACAACACTACAACTATCAAATTAGAACTGTCATCGAGAAAATAAAGAAATGGAAATAGTATAATATTGTAAAGAGGAAAGATTTGTATGTAAGTATGTTTGTAACAAATTGAAACAAAAAGTACTGGACCAATTTTAAAATTCTTTCACCATTTGAATGCTACATTATCACTGATTAATATAGGCTATATTTAATTATGAAGTTCCCACGGGAACGGGAGTTACGCCGGTGAATCCGTACGCGGAATCCTAGTAAATAATAAATGTAAAATAATTAATTATATACAAAATAACTTGTCAGTATACATTATATTTAAACTTTAAATAAAATATATCCACATTGAAAATTCCATCCATGAAATAATAAGATAATATATGTATAATGTTTTGTTTATTTATTTATTTTTATTGTACAACATTACAGATAATTCTGATAAAATAAAATTTAAAGATGATTTACAATGGAGAGATGAACTCATTAATGAGTTTTGTTCTAAACTATAAATGTTTTTAAAAGTCAATCCCTAATTATTATTATGCATTTTCTACTGTATCATTCAAAAACTATTTATTCCATTTGTTTTGTCCTCTCATCATCTGTCTTGTTTCTAATGACCCAGTTGTTTAATCTGTCTTCAACTCTTCATATTTATCATTCTCCTTCCTTTTGCATATTAGCATATTGTGATTTTTTTTGTTATATCCCATGTTAAAGTCTATGTTTGACTATATCTATGACTATGTGATTAAACAGGCTATATGCAGGTGTTAAATAATTCCATTCGAGTGTATTCCATTTCAATCTATCTTATATTATTTCAGTCTATTTATAATTACTATATCATCTTATAGTAAATATAGTTTATAGTACTTTCTTTCTTTATATTTTCTGTATTTGTTATTATTCTAGTTTTCTTCTGGGGTCAACAAAACAAATAATAATATTTTTTTTATATGAATCAACTTAATTGCATATCTCATATGCGTTAAGATGTACACCGTCTATGTTTAACCCAACTTTTTCTAAACAGATTTTTCTGAAAATTGATTCTACTTCTTGTACTATTGTTTATTCTGTGCTTGAACTGACAAAGGATTTTGATCTCCTTCTACTTTTTTCTATTTTGAAAGGATAAGTTAAAATGCAAGTCCTATTCTTGTGAATCTGTATACATTTCTTATTTAGCTAATATATTTTTGTCGGACTCCTTGTTCCATTTGGGCAGCCTCTATCATATGCACCATTGAATGTAGTGGTAATCATTATAGTTCTCTTAAACTATGCATAATCTATGAATGTGGTTGATTACAGTTTATCTTTCAATCCATTTTAGTAAATTGGAATATTTTATAATTATACAGGCTAACCATGCGCAGTTTCACCTGTGCAACTCCTGTTTCTGTAGAAATTTCATAATTTAATATAGACATAAGCCTTCCTTGATAACTGGTCTATACACTCAAATTTGACCAGTAGTTTGTTGGACATAAGGCTAATGAGGCAATAGTTTTGAATTTCATAGATACTGCACTGTTAAACTCTGTCCATGCCTAGGTGAAGTCCTCGGTTTCTGCTTTTATTAAAATTTATGTGAGGACATGATTTCCCTACTTTGTCTAATGATTTAATTACATATATATGTACACATACATTATGAGACCTCTAAATACAACATTAAAAAACCTAATAAAGACACATATGTACATAAATCTATAGAAATCGGCTATGTAGTGACTTAATACCTCTATCACAATTTATTTAAATTTATTACATACTGATTTTATCATAACGCAATCTACATACGAACAAGTTTAGCGAAAGCTAAATTAATATCATCTCGTAGTTTATTATATATTTTTTGCTATGTGCATCTTTAGATCTTAATCTTTTCTTGACTGCCAGCTCAAACTATGATAAAACGTAGCTTATCCATGCAGTGCACTACATTGGCTAGGTGATAGAATGGTACATATCCAAAGGCACTAAAGGACTAGGGGGCCATTTGTTTTTTTTATGTTGTATCTATTACTCACTAGACTTTTGCTTCTTTACCGGGTGTATATGCGAGTAGGAAGCCAGTCCTGAGAGCCACTGCACAGGGCTGGTAAGGAGGATTGAAGAAATAAAGCTTAACATTTTAGGGAGTTTGAGCAACTGTCACTCCACTTTACAGTTCGCCCCCGGACTTCGAGTCTATGAGGGCATCGGACGATTGCAAAATAAAAGTCGAGAGGGTAAAGGGTATGAGGCATCAGCTGTGTAGATCAGAGTAGATAAAGAAAGTATTTAACTTTACACTCACATGGTTGGGCTTGCGTCAAAAGTTATTTATCAATCCCACGAGATATTTATTATCTCGTCTATTAATAAATCGTCGTATTAATTCTTCCCAAGATTCAATTCGAGTACCTAGGTAGCATAAAATATGTGCTATACCGGCTGGATTAGCTAATTAACATCTATCCATATCGTTTTTATTATATATTTTATATAGGTACTTCTTCTTCGTGTCGCTGGCACGACTAAATTTTAAATCCCGTTGGCCTAAAACTTAGCCACTTCCACGGCGTCATCAGTGGCAGCGCAGAGGTCACTGTGACTGCATGTTTTGAGACACAGAGGGCAGGATAGGAGGTGGAGCATGGTTTGCGACATAGCTCCACAATCAAACAGTACTGCCGTTCCGTCAAGGTAGCCCCACTTAACTAGGTTGGACTTACATCTTCCCACTTGTGTCCGGAGCCCGTTCAGGGACTTCCAAGTAGACCACGGAAGGATACACCCTGCAGGGTAGGAGGGGGAAGAGTATCCTATCAAAGTTTGCAACGGGCGTCGGCCGGGTTTCCTGACAGCGACGCTGTCGATTTCAAGAAGCTGTGCCTGCTTTTTAGTCGTATATACTGATTTATTTCTTTACATCCACAATAAATGTATGTATGTAGTGACAGTCAAATTCTTAAACGTAATGAATGAATTTTCTATTCACGGGTTGTTTGTTATTATTTTAAATGGTAATGGATCACAAAAGTGATCATACTAGAAACATTTTTTACTAAACCTATAAGGCTCATCACGCCTATGTACGTAAAAAAATGTATTCGATTTGGAGAAGCAACGCAGTAAGCGCTGCTGTTCTGCAGTTAATTTCCACTAAGAAATACTATATTCTTAATGCTATTTATATCTTTAAAATTATATACTAAATATTATAATTAATCTGAGAAATAGTTATGATTTCGATAAAAAAAGATGATTTAGGTAGTTTATACTTAAAAAGTTTTTAAGTTTACCTATTTAGTTGCAAGATGATAATTATTCAATGGCATTTCAAATTTGATAGTTATCAAGTCGAATTTCTTTTAGTGTTCATTTGGACCTAATTAAATAATAAATATTAAACATTCTTAGGCAGGCCAAAGCATCTTCGACCGTCAGCAATAGCACATAAGTTAAAAATAGAGTAGATAAAAGGAGATCTGTAGATTCTATGTAATAAAAAATGTTTGAATTTTAAATCACTAATAAAAAAAATACCTGATCATGCTTTGACCGATAGTATGATTTTTATCGATATTCTTATCTGTAAACTGTATAAGTACGTTACAAATAGTCTTTTTCTAAGTTTTTTAGGCAGTCCATTGTCCAGTTTTCTTTAGTGCCATCTGATGTGAAACGCACAATAGTAATTTGTGTTACACTCTGTTGAATATCATGTAACATCCTTATCTTTGAATGTTGAAAGTGTTACATATTGCTAAATATTTTGTTTGAGTCATACTGGTATTGTACTGCTTAATTATTATTGTAAAATAAAACTAGGAATTGTATTCATTTTACTTAGCCATTTATAAGAATCTAGCGGTCCGTCTACATTTCTGGGTGCACATTCCTAGTAAAATATAGCCTATGTTACTCAGGGATACTCAGCATTCTAATGGTAAAAGAATTATCAAAATCCGTCCAGAAGTTTTTGTGTTTATTAGAAACAAATACATAAAAATACACACTTTTCCTCTTTATAATATATAGATTAGTTTACCCGATACTGTAGCAAACTGCTTGTACATTTATGAATTTGCCAAAACATTGAGCCTAGCTTCGAAGGACAGGACAAAGAGCCAAATTTATTTAATTTTAAAGAAAATGAAATATACTATCAATCTAATTTAAAAACTAAGATAGCTAGTTTTTAAACAAAAAGTAACTAAGCAATTTTATTTTTTTATGTACATCTGTTATCATCTGCGTAAATCACCCTAAATGTTTTTTTTTTCAATATGAATAAAATATATTATATGGAAATAAGTTTTGTTACATAATATTAATTTAAAATCGTATTATGTAGAACTATAAATGCTACATTATGTGATTATAAACTTTCCTAATGATTTGAAATTGAATAATTATGTAACAGTTGCGTCATGGGTGTATTATTTAATTGATGTTCTATTGACTAGGTATTATGAATTTAAATTTCTCTCAGAATCGACGGCGACAACGAATTGTATGTAACAACTGTATCTTTTCACTTTTTTTTTCTCGCGCCAATCGAGACACGCGCTTCTGCCGCCAAGAAACGTTCTCATAGCATAATACTTTAGAGTCGACCTAGCACCAGTGTGCACGACTTTCGTGAACTGAAGACATTATTTATTTTTATTTGCACTTTTTATTTTCATGTTTTTTTAATGCATCCTTTTTGTTTCTTTGGAACTTTCAGTGTTAAGTTACAGTGCATCATGTTGTGGGCAGCGGATTTTTATGTTATTTGTGTATACAATTATGTTATGTAAAATGCACAGAACTGTATAGTTTCGGAGTGAGCCTCTATGTAGTGCATGACTTGATATTGCACCTGATTACACTGGAGACATCATGACTAATTCACAGGTACAGTATTTTTCATTGCACTATTTATTTGTTACTTGTATATTTCATATTGAATGTAGTTTTTGTACTTCTCAACTTCTACGGGTGGCAAGTACCTACGGTGTTTGAAATTTAAAATGTGGAATTATACATAATCATTTTAACTGGTTTTTATTTTCTTAGCCCTTGTTCTAAACAAGGGCTAAGAAAATAAAAACCAGTAGGATCTCGTTTCTAATAAATAAAAATTACTAATTAAACATTACAATAAAAGTCCTTTATTTTCTGCTTATCTCGTAAGTTGACTAACCAATCAGATATAAATCAGTTACTCAAATTTGAACTTAAGAACGGCAGCGAACCGAGTTTAATTTTTAATACCGGTATATATACATATACAGGTACATTACTGGAAGAATTAGGATGGATTATTCCAGCTTAAATTTGAATGCCAATAGCTATTATACTCGTACCTACATGACTAGATAAATATACACTTATTGTAATGGCTTTATATTTATTTTTATATCATATTTGTTTAACCTTTGTTTTACTCGTATGTGCCACTTGTTCGGCACTAATTACGTTATTAGTATTGCTTAATTATTTTTTATAAATGTGTATGTTATATTGCTTAATATTATCTTGCATTACATTGAGTCGGGTTGTATATCTGCTTAATCCATACGGATTATGCAGATGCTTTGTTAAGTAGGTACAGTATACCATTATAGGAATCTATACTTTATAATATGTTTTATTAAGACTATCCACTGACCACGATTTGCTTTAAACAAAGGGTCTCGTTTAGAAATTATTATAAACCGAAAAAATCGTTTGGATTTGTAAGATAATGCATCTCTGAAGTATTAGTGCTATGACAATAAAATTATAGCATTATTACTTAAACTTTCAAACAATCTTAATCTTAACTTAGGCAAAAATCCAGAATTTATAAAATAAGTTATGGAAATATCACGAGTACTTACATTAGTTACAATTTATACGGAAACCCACAATATAGGTCCGTACATATCTTGTATCTGTATGGATAACATTCTTACTGTAATTATAATGCTAACATGATTTATATCAAATAAATAGTAATCGTAAATTGTAAATACTTTATATATTTTTTTTTACCGTTTACGACCGAATTACGATTAATTACTTCCTAAGTCTAAAACAAGCCGATTGATGATATTTATATACATGTAATAGTTAGTTTCACTTCCGACTCGACCATGGCAATCACTTAGCGATAAAAATCATAGGGGAGTTAATAACATTTGAGCATATTGTTCTACTTATAAAGTAGAACGTGTGTATAAGATGCTAGATATTTATAATCCGTTACGCAATTATGATAATTGGTCTTAATTCCCACCACTAACGACGCATAAACACATTTGTTTTTTTTTTCACTTCTATTTCAATTAAAAGCATTAAATTATAAAGATTCATTCTAATTTTAAATTCAGTTAATCGATCTGAATTTTATTTCATAATCGTGATCTTTGGTGTGTTATTAGGAAATTAAATGTCAAAATTTGTTGTAATAATGTAATCAGAATCACCGAATTGATTTTTTCAATAATATTGATATAAAACATTCACTATCCTTGGTATTTAATACTAAAATATATAAAAAATAATATTTTGCAAAGCTTTATTTATACCTGTATTTTTCACCTTGTATTTTGAGGTGAAGCAACCATGTGCAATGAGAATTACATTTTTACTGATGTAAAAATCCGTAGAACTTATACGTCCGATTATTATTGAATTATTTGTGACGGAACAGAAAAAAAGAAACAAAGTGTTACTTATTTTGAGTAGTAAAATACTAAATGTTCCTTATTTTTTTAGTCTGGTCTTTTAAAATCAAACATTGCTAAAATAAAATTTTAAGTCAGTTAATGGATTTTGATTGTAAACAATTTCTCTTATTGCGTGCAGTGTCATTGATTGTTTCAATTAGTTAAAATCAATGTTACTGCCAAAATGTATACTCTCATTTATTTTAGTACATTCGGCTTATGTAATTTTGTTGTCAGCACCAATTACATGTTTTCTTCTTACTGAATTTACGTGTATTGTTACGTTTTCTTTTTTTTCAAGCTTGCGCATCCACACTTTTCATTATATTTCACATTTAAGTATCATATAAAATTGAAATTTCAAAGGCCACTATATGCTAACGTTTAACTACACAATTATATAATACGTTCACAAAATATAGTGTTACTCACTAACTTTATTATCTTGTATCTATACTAATATATAAAGTTGAAGAGTTTGTTTGTTTGCTTGAACGCACTATTCTCAGGAACTTCTGGTCTGATTTTAACTTTTTTTTGGTGTTTGATAGCCTATTTATCGAGGAAGGGCTATATTTAATTATGAATTATTCCCACGGGAACGGGAGCTATGCAGGTATAAATAAAAGTCGCTTAAAACTTATAAATATATTGATCGCAAAACTGACGATATAAAATACACCTATAAATTATGTTCCAAATAGGTTTAATTCGTTACATCTTATATAGAACAGACAAAGAGTTATGAGCTTTTATAATTTTACGATTTTCAGCTAGGTATTTTGGTAAGTTTCTAAATTAAGTAATTTAGTAGTAAATTTGTTGAGAAATGAATATTATGTACGTCCAATTTTTTTTATTTTTCACACAGTAATAAAAATAGGACAAAAATGTTTTTTTTTTTACTGTTTTCTTGTGATGACAAATGGTATTGATATTAACAACATGTTTACATCAATTTTTTTTACTTAAATGAGTAAAAAAAAAACAGCTAGGAAGTTAATAAATACGTATATCCGGCATAAGATTATTTGTTTACAATATAATTGCACATTTAATTATATTGTTATTTATATGCACGTTTAAAATGTATTTATTGATGATAAAAACATCTATAGCGCTGTCGCTTTTTATCTTTTGATAATCATGACACTATGCGAGTTTAAAAATAATAAAAAATATATATTACATGTATCCACGGTTTTATCTGTTGGACTGCGTATGTATCTTATAGGATAAATTTAATATATAAATGATCTCTGTGCCAAAATTCATCCAAGTCCGTTTAGTAATTTTATTACCTACTCAATAGAGTCCCGCGCGCGGTTTCACCCCCGTAACTCCAGTTCGAGTATGAACTTAATAATTAAATAAAGCCTTATTCGATAAATAGGATCTAACACTAAGATTTTTTTTTAATCGGATCAATATCCTTTATTTATCGTTATATATCGTATTATATCGTTCCTGAGATAATCGTATTCAAGCGAAGAAACAAATTCTTCATCCTTATAATATTAGTATAGATAACTATAGTTGTTCTATGAAGTAGAATGATCCTTTTATTATTTTATCAGTTGAAATGAAATAACAAGAAAATAATAATTTGGCGTTGAGAGTGAACTAAAATTTGGTGCGGCATTATTTGATGATGTAAAATTTAGTGTTAACAAGAATCGTAAAATCCTAATTAATTGTAATTAAGGGCTTACGTAATACGGAAATATGTTTAAGTCATATTTTATTTAAATTTTTTAAATCAGATGAAATGTATTTAGAATCTGATAGTTGTGTAATAGTATTGCACAACTTAGAATTATAAGAACGGAAGGATGTTGCTAGAATTTACTAACAATCAGTGGTCGTATGATTTAAATTTTAAAGCAAGACAACTATTTGCTATCTTCAAGATTATTAATTGTATATACATGTTATATATAACTACATTCATGGAATCTTTTATCTAGGCTGGGAGCTCTGCTTGCCTTTATGCCCGGTGAAGTAGCAAAAGACTCGTGGCTACTACATTTATCCGTCCCAAAAAAAACATTCATGCATAACTAATGCATATACCTACGTAACTTTATTATATTTTGTCCGTTTTAGTATAAGTTGTGCATTCTGTGGTAGTTTTTTTTTTTAGATTTTGGAAGTATACAATGAATTTACTATATATTTTTAGTTTCATATGACAATTATTAAAAGTAGACTGATACATATTTCATTCAGTAATAGTAGTCTTATGTTTACAACTGCACTAAATATTTGCATGCGTTTGTAATCTTCGTTCCGTTCGACCAAGAAACGTTACAAAGTACATAAATCATAGAATTCATATTGAATTCTTAATATAGAGTGAAAGTCTATTTAGCGAATCATTGCATTGCATATTGCACAATTCAAAACAATGTGTAGATTACGAAAAACAATATCAATGTACAACTTTTATTCGATCTAGAGACAAACGTAGAAATTAAGAGACACGGCATCATAAAAACATAATAAAGCAATTACCTAATTGTGATTAAAGTAATTAATACTTGCAACTCTATAATAAAATAAATTCAATAACTAATCACGACAATTGGTTATATTTTTTTGTGTTCTAAAGTTTTTTTTTATTATTTGTTTTTTTTTATTTGTTGGTGTTATGGTATATAACCTTAACGTAACTCTTTTAGGAATTAGTCTTAAGTATACTCAACAATAATAGCTTTTATATAAGGTGCGATGAGTATACACGGAAAGTAAAATTATGTAATTTCAAACAACTGTTCTACTACTTGTACAGCTCGCTTATAACTGAAGTGTTAAAAATGAACACCAGTTCTACGCCATTTATTAAGTTCAAATATGAGCCGCGAATTATATTTTAGAATGGTTAATCAACTTCCCACGATTTCTTTTTAAAATCAGGCCCATAATTTAATTTTAATTTACAAATTTGTATGCGTTCACGTATTTAATATAAGCTTAGGAGGCATTTAGAATTTAGTTTATTTAGTACAAAATTATTCATTCTAACCACATTTCAGGTATGGTTCCGTGGCGTGAGAAGCTCAAAATTCCGCCATGTGTACGGTGTGCCGTTCAAAAGAGAACGTTGCTATGACAACATTAAAATAACAAGGAATGCGCATGATTCGAACTTTTGCGCTGTCAACCCTAAGTTCGTTGCCATAGTAACCGAGGTGGCCGGTGGTGGAGCCTTCCTTGTCCTGCCCTTGGATCATGTAAGTAACAATGTTTTCTCACAATTTTAAAAATAATTACAGTAGTGAATCGTATCGTGATTAATAAGGGAAACAATATCTACTATTTTGGGCTTTATACATAATATGTATAAAGCCCAATATTATATATTTTTTAATTTTTTTGTACGATAGGCCACGTCTAACTGCTCCTTCTATTGAAAAAATATCTGGTTGTTTTTCTCAGAAGGGCTAAGCAAATTTATATCACACATTCATTTCGCCAATCTTGTAACGTCCCAATAAAATATGAATATTTTTAGAGTATGTGTATGTTGCAAATTATTAAAGTATATATCTGCTATGTGACACCATGTCTGTGAAATGAGAACAGTATTACAAGTATTTATGTTAAACCAGTTTCATTGTAGCAAGCTGTCTTTAGGAATAATCAGAGTGGAAAAATGATCAGACAAAGAGGGATACATGTATTGTCGATAATCATCACATCCATGAACAATGCATACCCGCATATAGACTGTTTTATGCGTGATCAGCAATGTATGTATTGTCTAACTTTTAAGGAGCTCACAACTGAAGTAATAAAATTATCCAAATTATTTGCGTGATGCTTTGGAGAACTAAAGGGAAATTGTGTCCAGTTGCTTAGTATATTCCACTATTTAAAGGGTTTCTATATCGTCATTCGTCACTAGAAGTCGTCTATTGGTTGGAAGTTGGAGGAAAAAAGTAGTTACGGACTAATAATTACTGGTTGTCTCGACAAAAATATAGCGTGGCTAAAAAGAATGCCTTCTTTTGTTTCTGTTGTTTTAATGTCACATACAGCTAAGCAAGCAGAAAATGTCTCCTTGTAGAGTTACACCATCTGCAGCCAGACACAAAAGACAAATAATCAAAAGTATGTAGACAAGTTTGACTCAATTCCTGTGGAGGCGGGGCAGAATTCCTTAAGCGACACCGTATACGCATATCCATAACATATAGGTTAAATTTAATATCCTCAAATGCATATTATTATTTTATGGGGTATGGCTCATACAAAACATATCCAATTAACAATATTTTCTATCTATATTAAATTATTCTGTCACTTAACAGTAAAGAGATATTTTAGTTTTCCTCCTTTAAAAAAAATCGGGGTTATCTTCGACCACAACTTATTCCTGACCATTTGGCGATTCGACAAATGGTCAGGAATATTTTGAAACGAACAAATCTATAGGCATATATTTTATTATCACTACGAAGTATAAAATAAAGTGGCTCCCCGCTGTCTGTCTGTAGTCTGTACCTATGTATGCTTAAATCTTTAAATCGACGCAACGTATTTTGATGCAGTTTTTTTTTTAATAGATATAGGGATTCAATCATATGTAGAATAACGAGAGCTAAGCGGGAAGCTGGTAACTAAGATACTATTAGTTTGTTGAGGAAGATTTCCAATGGGATAGTTTAATTAGGCTTGGAAATGGGTAGGCCTAGATGGGTTTAGCAGTAAGCTCAAGTCTTTACCGGAGGGTGTTACAAAAATAGTATAAGACAATTGCTTCTCTATTTTTCTCTTAATAGAAACAAAACACGTACTGTACATCTAGGTCAACTAACTCACTTAATTCATTGAGGTCGGCTCCCCTGCTAACATTATATTGCATCCGATGATTGATGGGCGTATAGGGAACAATATTTTCTGTAATAGGTACAGTCATCTAAATGTGTTCACTGTAATTTTGTACTAATTCAAAATACTTTTAATAAAACATGCATTTGATGATATTAAACTTCCATACTTATCTATACAAATATATTAAGCTGATTAGGTTGTTTGCTAAAAACTCTGTCAGTGTTAGATAGCCCATTTATCGGGGAAGGCTATAGGCTATATATAATTATGAAGTTCCCACGGAAATGAGAGCTACGTTGGTGAAACCGCGCGCGGGAAGGTAGTATCTCATATAACTAACTTATAAAAAACTGTTCCAAGTTACCTCTACCAACTTATGGGCCGAATCCGCGGAGAATCGCAAGAGGCTCGAATACGGTATCCTTGAAAGTGGTTATGTGTTTGTGCATTTTGACGTCGAAACATTAGCGCCGTGAGTTTATTATATTGAAATTTACGTATCAATCATTATAAATACATGTTGTATTTACATAAATTTAATATAAGAGCAGTTGGTGCAAATAAATCGGCAGATGAAAATTATCGGTGAAGAGTCACTCGAATGCCTGTTAAAATTGGCTAAATTAACTTTGGTATTAAACAGACAAGTTACAAACTTTACAGTGCTTTTGCCTAGCATTTTCAACTAAATTACTACCTACGTTCAATCTAAAAGTTTTGTTTCTCTGAAGTATAAATCTACACCTACGTACATATCAAACCAAATCTTTATCTATAGGAAAAACGTAAAAGTTCGTTGCTACACCCTCGTTAGTCGCCATGTCATGTTTGGCGAACGACAATATTTGTGCTTATTTTATTGCCGAACCGCCCTACATTTTGTACGTACCGACAAAGGCAGACATTTAGTGAAGTTCGTTATTACAGAAAAACTTTATGTCGTATGTCTTAAGGTTGGAAATGCTTATTTCAGATGTAAACATTATGGAAATCAATTAAGATTTGACGGATTTTTGATTTTATAATATTTAATGTTTTGGTCGGTGTGTCTTATTAAGTTAGTTTATTTTTGTTTGGTAGTCTAATTCAATATGCTTTCATCTTTTTAATCAAAATTTTCTGTCATAATCAAAATTAAAAAAAAAAAACTCTTTCTAATCATGTCATTCGTGGTCGTGATTATTATTTTAAAAATATGAAAAGATTCAGACAAAGAACAAAATGTTATTTACAAAATTATAACTTAACTAGGAAATTCAATAAAATACTTTTGGATCTGCTTCCCTCCACACACCCACACACAAAACTTAAACCCAGACACACTCAAAACATTCTATATAATTGTTAACTTGGGGCAAAATGACATATTCGCGAACCTGAATGTTCATAACAGAATAACAATGTTTGGTTTTGTTTCAGACGGGAAGATTGGATTTCAATGCAAGCAGAGTTACTGGTCACAAAGGTCCTGTGCTGGACATAAAGTGGAATCCTTTCAATGATAACATCATCGCTTCATGTTCCGATGACTGCACGGTAAGTCGGTTTGTGCCATTTAATTTAACATTAAGTACTGAAAATGTTTCAGAATGAAGTATGTTAGTAAGTACAGAGTCATTTTAAATGTCACCCACGTCACGGCGTTAGGTATTATAGTATAACAATAAAAAGCAACTGCTCCAAATAGATTATTTTAAATTTTAATTTTCATTCCACACAGACATGTAGTAATACTAATAAACGTAAAAGAAATGCATAAAAAAATACCGGCTGTTTGTAACATAAAATATTGTATTGATTTATTTATCTTATCGGTTACAACGTTTATTGTGATTAACCAACAATAAATCAACGTCATTGTTTGATAGCATTGTATACAAGCGTTCTAATCCGTTATGTTAGTAAAATATGGAATGCATATTATGCTAATAACATAAGGTATACTTTAGCACACAATTAGTTTAGTAATTAAATAGAATTTGTGTAAGGGTTTTGTCTTATTATAAAACCAAGTTTGGCAGCGTCTGTCTGACTGCCTATTCGCGATAAATTCAAAAACTATCGATCGGATTTTGTTGCGCGCTATAACCGTACAAGATAATATGTGATTTTATCACGCCGAAGGGGTTAAACAAAACTTAAGATTGCATACTTTTTCATACATTATAGTAAACCTAACATTGTGTTTTTCATGCCTTAGTAACAAAAAAAAACTTACACATGACTTCAATTATGTATGATATACTTTTCCGGAAATCGTTCATTAGATGCGCGGCATAAATATGTATGTGGTGATGGTAAGGTGGAAATGATATTCACTAATTATGTAACGTCAATGCGATAGATAGATAGATTTGAATTAAATAGCTTTACTATTGTGACTTAATGATGTGTGCAGTGTTCATTCATCTCAAATGAACACTGCTTATATCATTAAGCTTAGGTACAATAAAAACCTATCGTGACTGTGTAAATATTCTAATTATATTAGAAAAGACATATAGCGTCAAGAGAAGACGGGCAGCAAACCATTGGTTTATGCACATGCCTATATTTACATGTTTGCTCTACAAATTGCGCTAATCAACGTGTCAAACATATACTTAATTGAAGCATAGATTTAATTATTAATTAAGTGCTAAATCTATGCTAGCGCGGAACTTTATACCATTCATTATTTTAACCAACATAACAAATAAGAATGCTCTTTTCATACAGATCGAACCTATATTATAATTTCCTTGCTATATTCGAATTGATATAATTCGAATTTGCACCCAAATATGTATTTTAATTAAGTAAAATAATATTTCCAGGTTAAACTATGGCATATTCCCGATGGTGGTCTGTCTATGCACCTGACCGATTGGCTAGTGGAGTTACACGGGCACAAACGGCGCGTTGCTTACATCGAATGGCACCCAACTGCCGAGAACATACTACTAAGTGCTGGATTCGATTACTTGGTTAGTATGCTATTTAGTTGAATTTAGTAAAAATAGACAGTGAATAACCATAAGCTCTCGATTGAGTAGCTAGGGAGATTATAACCGTGTAGGCTGTACAGGAACGGTTGGTACACGTTTCTCCACAGAGAATGCAGATCCTTGTCGGGTGAAAAGATATCAATGCACAGAAATTTTAATGTTTGAATTGGAGTGCAAACTCCTATTGCGCGATACAGGATTGTCAAGAGTTGTAGATGGCACTACTATTAATACTCTATTTTGTAGTTTCTGTAATAAACGTTACAATACCTTCAGCAAATTAAATACCGTCATTGCCACTAGAACTACTGTAAATGGGGTATTACAATCAACCGATTAACATTGAATTATTACCAGTAGCCATAGACGTGTTCTCTTAGTATAAAAAGTTAGAGACATTAAGTTAGAACAGTTAATGAAGGTTTCAGACATAAATATCGTGCGTTATAAAATTCCTTTAATGTTTTCTGGCATGATATCATGAAGAATTTACTTTTATAATATATCTATCAATCAAATATTCTGTACAATAAATAGTCTAGGTTTTCAATAATTTCGCAAAGCTTTAAGTCTGATGTCTACTCGATTTATATTGATAGTCCTACTTGTAAATTCCAACTTCACACACAGTTTATGAGTTCAGCATTTGTTCCAAGTACTTGCATTAATATTATTTGGAATGATCACGCAATTTTGTGCATACCTAAACTATCGGTATTCCACGGCATTAGATATGCGTGTCATGTTATCATTAAATGTTAAGAAGAATTATTGGGGCACCGGTTGTTTACCGTTATTTATTTAGATATCATTTAAGATTTGATGAATAACTGTCTTCAATAGGCATCTAGTTAGCAAAATGGGAGTTGCGCTTAATCGTTGATTTTTACAGTAACTATCTTATTTTATTGCCTTAGGGCTATCATTTATCGAAACAAATTACATTATTTTTTGTTTTATATGCATGTGAGTATTTTAATTGCGTTGCTTTTGATGTCAATGACTACTTAATCTATACTAAGATGAAAGATTTGTATTTTTGTGTATATGTTTGTTACTAGTAAACTGAAAAACTGCAGGACGGATTTCGATACTTCTTCCATCATTAGAATTATTTTTGAGTAATGTAGAATATTATATTTAATAATGAAGTTCGGAACGGGAGCTACGCGTGGAAATCTAGTTATACAATGTAGAAATTATCATACAATTATTTTATTTTAATTATACTCCAATTTTATTTATTAAATAGATAACATGTTATCTTAAATTATGCATTTATTACTAATTGAAATACGTGCAAACTGTTATAGTACATTCAAACTTAAGTAACATAAGCACTAGATAAGTATCTAGATAAGCGCGATTCGTACTCGAAATAAATCGGCAATCATGATAGACTAATCTAGAACGCCAATGTACCTAGTAGAATTTTATAGGTCACATAATATATAAAAAAATTGAATACGTTAAATAGTGTAATTATTTTATCATAAATTAGATCACACTTAGTTTGTTAATACAAAAGTTAACTTGTCGGGTATCAGTGGATGTAAAATGGGTAGTAATTGCACACATTGTAATTGCATTTTGTGCAATGATTATTGTCTTGATTGTATTGTAACACGTAAATCAACTTAATTTCATACATTTATCTTTGTGTCGATCTTGCCGCTGCTATCTTGGATACTGATTTAAATTTATATCGCATTGATATGATGAGGCGATGATTTGCTTGAACATACATTGATTCTTTCATAAATTATAATAATCTTTATTGTTCACACATGAGTAAACAAGACAACACATTTAACAGAACAAAAACACAGTATGATGAGCAGTATAATATAATCGCCAAAAATTTAATGATATAAATGGTTTTTGCTTAAACATTTCAATTGAATTACTATGAATCTTCAAAATGTAATAAACTAATGTGTAATGCAGGCGGGTTCAAGATGTTTTGGTCAAAATTATTCCCATGCCTGTAATCATGACCTTCCTGAAATATATCTTAAATGAGGTAAAACTAGGAACATAATTGCAAATTAAGTACTTAAACATATTTAGTAAAAGTAAATTCGAGGCGTGACCATTGAAGCAGTCATTATTATATTAAAATATCACGTTGTTGTTAACATTATAAAGAGGAAAAGTTTGCATTTTTGTTTTGAATAAACTCAAAAACTACGGAACGGATTTCGATAATTTTTTCACCATTAGAATGCAATATTATCCCTGAGTAACATAGGCTAAAAGCTAAAAGTCCACCCGTGCAAAGATGGGGTGGGCCGCTAGTAATATATAAAATAGTACCTATTCATATTTTTATTTAGCTACAGTATTACTGGTTTTTTTTTCAGATATTTGTATGGGACGTAGGCAAAGGCGAGGCGGTAAAGGTGATAGACTGCCACAGCGATGTGATCTACTGCATGTCATTCAATAGGGATGGCTCACTTTTAGCCACCACCTGCAAAGATAAGAAGCTGAGAGTCATTGAACCTCGGAGGGGTATTGTACTATCTGTAAGTCTTTCTATGTTAACATTTTTGTTGTTTAAACATATCACTCAATAGTCAATTTTGGAGAATATATTGGATTATCCTATTTATCATATATAATATTATAATTAACTATTATTATTATTATAATATATTGGATAATATATTGGATTATCCTATTTATCATATATAATATTATAATTAACTATTATAACTATTATATATAAACTATTATTATTAACTATTATTATTATTATTATCATTTACTGCTGAATGTGAATTTACTGAACTGGTAACCCAGAGGTTACGGTACCTTGCTTCTGAGACCTTGTTCAGTTCAGGATTGATTCCCACCCGGGTCAATTATTTGTGTGAACCACATATACTTGTTGTCTGTCTGTGCATCACTGTCACTAACAGTGAATTAAATGTTTGTTAAGTCACCCGCGACACTGGGATTAATTTCCCCAGTGCGCCTTTACTGATACACCCTTCTAATCTTCATATTTTCTGCCAATAAATAGTTTTAAATATTGCCAAAATTTAAACATTATTTACTTATTTCGCCAAAGAATGATAAGTAACTTATCGAGAAAGGGGCTAATGTTTCACTCATTGTTTAATTACAGGAAGGTATTTGCCATACTGGGACCAAAGCTTCGAAATGTACGTTCCTCGGTAGCCAGGGCAAAGTGCTAACCACAGGTTTCTCGCGCTACAGTGACCGGCAATACGCGGTGTGGGACCAACATGATTTGGAAAAGCCATTGGTTTGTGAGACCATTGACAGCTCATCAGGCGTAGTGTTCCCTTATTATGATAACGATACTCAAATGGTGAGTCAACTAATTTCTGGTATAAAATAAATATGAAAATTTAAATGTTTGGATGCTTTGTAACAGTAATTTATCACAGATATAGAATTTAAGCTGGATTAATATGTTAATAATAAATTGAATGCTAACTGTTGCCGTGTATAATGCCGAAACGTGGTGTATTATATAACTTTACTTGCGGATTACTTTTATTCAATAAATGAGTTATAAATTGAAAAAACCAGGGTATGGTTTTTTTTTATTTATAACTCGACCGGTAGTTCAAGACTAACGTATTTAAACAAACTCTTCTCTGTTATATTATATTACGATAGATATTTATGTAATGATAGAGAGATCAAAAAAATTGGCAATATTTTCCATATCTTTTCCCCTATGTCAAATGTGTAATGAAACATTTAATATTATGTTTTAGTTGTCTACATTTTCATATGAATTTTAACATAATAATAATTTACTAATAACAATTTCTACCGTATTAAATAGCCACTAGGCTTTTAAATATATGTAAAATCTGTCTACTACACAGGTGTACCTTGCTGGCAAGGGTGACGGGAACATTCGATATTATGAAGTTGTTGATGAGCCACCGTATGTGCATTTTCTCAATCAATTCCTCTCTGGAAACCCACAAGTAAGTATTCGCTGCTATAACTTGTTTATCCGACCCGACGGGGAAGAGCCCGCGGACGGGATACGTCTCACCTCGTACTTCCGACTCTTAGTTTGCCAATAATCTACCGATGTTCTCGTAGATCCGAATTCTGAGAGATAGCCTCTCAAACATATAGGTCTATCTGATAAAAAACTATTTCCCGTTGTATTAAGCTCTTAAAATAACTATCTATATAAATAGCACATGTTTTAAAAAAAAAAGCGTATGGTAACATTTACAGAAGTTACGAAGTATTTGTGTCCATATAACTTTAATACGATTTTTACATGGTGTAAAACTGAAAAATAAATACATACGCCATTGTCATTCGTATTCACGGTCATGAGTGATGTTGTTAAATAATAAGTATTTAAATAAATATAACTCCAAGATTCATATTAGATTGCTTACCCGAGCGGAAGGCAGTACTTGTCTGACGTAATTATTTAACAGGGTAATAAATGTTCTATTTGTGTTTGTAATAAAGATTGATTGATGATGAGTAGGTACTTGTACAAGTACACTTAGAAACATACGCTATAAATTCTAAAGTAGAACGTAGTAGTAGTCTAGAACAATAAACCATATCACCTTTATGAGTAACCTTGATTGTTCCTATAAAACGTGATTAGTCTGCGGTATTTTTATTATTCAACATGCGTATATAGGCACCTCATTGATAAAATATACCATGCGCTTCTAATTCAATTAACTTTATTAGTTGTATGTAGGTACACATGCCAATTTATTATTCCAAAAGTATTACCAATAAAATGTAAATTTATATCAAACACAATTTAATTCTTAGTAACCAGCATGAAGCGTGATGAGATCATAATTAATTACTTGATGAATACGTGAAGTGATGCAAGGAAACATATGAGTAAAAGCATAAGAATTGAATTGAAAGAATGGTTAGATGTTCTTTATGTAATAATGTAGGTATATTAATTTAATCGGAAAATCGATGCACGGTTTCTGAAGCACACTCAAGATTTACATATTTTGAGTGATTTTTTAATAACTATCTTTCGTTTTGTACAGCGAGGTCTGGGTTTCATGCCGAAACGTGGGGTGAACACAGGATCGTGCGAAGTGTTCCGCTTCTACAAGCTCCATACCTCGCGGGGTCTGTGCGAGCCTATCTCCATGATAGTGCCGCGGAAGTCTGATTGTTTCCAGGTATAGTAGTAATAGTACAGCCTATAATATATTACCTTAGACGCTTAAATAATGTACGCTTAATTATTTTTGCGCCGACTTTTTTTTGTCTTAAATAATGAATAACATGGATTGTCAAATATTGTAGATTAGGTTTCGATCTTCTGGCTTAGCCTGGGAAAAGACGTTGGATATTTCCTTCAGACAATCGTTGGAGCCAATGTTTTATCGCACTTCAATACACGTCCGATATTAATTGGAAGGTATAAATATACATACATGGTATAAAATAATGGATACACGCCTTCCGATAATCAGAACAAAATATCGGTGGTGTACATCCAAGGTTATAGGTCAACAATCATGGCGATTGAAATGACAATTGATTGTGCTGGGCCTTTGTTCTCATATTATTACATTCGCAAAATATTATATTCTCAAAATATTACACAAAGAACAATCACAGCGAAAAATGTTTTTAATTTGAGGGAAACAATAATAAATATTTGACATCATCACACAGGTTATTCATCACATATATTTGTCTCGGATGGGAATCAAATCTACAACCCCTTTGTTTAAGGTTTACCTACCTTTTGTAAAATAAATCTAACTAATGATTTTATATCACCCAGTAGTAGGTAATCCTGAAGATATGCATTAATAGAATATTATGTGCATTTATATTGAAGTTTTAATAGATAAACTCTTTGCTAGTAGTTCCTGTCAGATTACAATGAAAAACCTATGTTTGTACTAGTGTCAGTTTTTATTTATCAATTGTTTTTTATGTATAATGTGACATTGTGAAAAATAGTTATTGGGAATAAATTTTGCATTCTGATAAATAAATATTAAAATAAAAATGTCTGAAGATAGTGAAGCCAAGTTTATAACGAGTCAAAAAGGCAAGTCTGTTTTTTTATATAACGGTTACAAATACAACTTCTTCATGAAAAATAAAAATGGTACAACCAACTGGAGATGTTGCAACCAAAGAGAGTGCAAGACTTCGATTACATTAAGTTTGGATAAGAACGTCGTTAGACAGCCCAAACATAGTTGCAGCGTTGATTTTGAAAGAAATATAAGTGATATGGCAATGGAGGAGTGCAAAAAAGAAGTGTGCGAAAATTTTGAACCCATTCCAAAAATATTTAAAAAGCACTTCTTGGGAAACCAAGTTTTTCAAAATAAAGAGTATCTGATCCCATCATTTACGCCCAAAAAGGATTCGCTGTACAGGAAACGAAATAATTTTTTGAATGTTGGTGCATCAAAGACTACAAATAATGTGAGATTGCCACACCACATTGTGCAAGACTTTTTTTTATTTGATGATTATGATGGTGAAACGGATGATAGAATTATAATATTTTCGATGTTACCTGCTCAAAAGCTACGAGAATTATTCCAGACAATTGATATTGTATACGGAGATGGTACATTCAAGGTGACATCGTCGCCTTTTTACCAATTGTACACCTTTCATATTGATATAGCACGAGACCAAAACACAATTAGTTTTGTACCTATTGTCTATGGCTTATTACCAAATAAGAACACAAATACATACAAAAGGTATACTGTACTGGTACTGTTCTGTACTTAGAAATCAATTTCGTATGAATATTAGTTCATACAAATGCGATTACGAAACTGCTGCAATTAATGCTATACGTGAGGTATATCCAGAAATAAAACTAAAAGGCTGTTATTACCATTTTTTAAATGCTGTGTTTAGAATGAGTAAAAAATTTAATTTCAACGAAACTCACTTAGGTCGCAAAATCACACAGTTGTGCACAAGTTTGGCTCTGTTACCACCCAATCTAATTCCAGAAGCATATCTTGCTATAAATGAAATCGCACCAGAGACGGAAGTTTCACAGACATTTCTAGACTATTTTAATAACCAGTGGATACAAACCATTTCCAAAGATATTTTTAGCTGTTATGGTGAAAAGAACCGCACTACGAATGCAGTGGAAGGATGGCACAGAAGAATTAACTCTCGAATTCCATCTCGACCAACCATTTTCCAATTTTTAGTAGCATTAAAAGTAGAAGCTCAAATTCAAAATAAAAGTTTGCTAAAAAGTGCTTTCCACTGTCCTGATAAAAAAGATCTTTAAAATACATTGAAAATGATAGAAAAATTAATTGCATTATCACAGACTGTTTATCCAACAAAATTCAATCAATAGAATGCTTAACCATGTTAGCGGCGTTGAATAAGCTCCCATAAATTTTCCATGATGTATATACTTTTACAATTTTTATTGTTGAGCGGCTGTACCAATCGTCGTGCTTGGAAACAGATGCCACTTGTGAAAACTTGTATGCATTTGATCACTCGGGATTTGTTTAGTTTGTTATTATTAATTATATTTTATTAATGATACATGCAAATAATTTTGCAATACTGTATGATACTGCAATTAATTTTTATTTTAATATTGTATTACGTTCGAAAGCGTTTCCATGATGCCTAGGTATTGGAATAAAGAGATTTTGATTTAAATTAATTAATTTTTATTTTTCACTGTGTTTGATTGTACTTCTAATATTTTGTGAATATAATATTTTGCGAATGTAATAATATGAGAACAAAGGGTGCTGGGCACATTATAAGTATTGACGATGTGAATAATTTATTTAATTTATCTTTAAAATATGATTTAAAAAGTTGTGCTATGAATGGGAATTGTAAAATACCTTTAGGTACGATGATTATTAAAATGACGATTTTAAAATAAACTCGTATTAATTTCCGCCCAAATTAAAATATAATGTCGAACGTATTTGATACAATTTAACGTGTTTAATAAAATGTGGATCATTAAGTAGATTTTCTTTCGAATGTGTGTCTAATACAAATACTTTAAATGGATACCGTATTCTTATATTCTGGTATAATAATAAACTTCTCACATATCTGCACTGATATGTTCCCACTACTGTTACTAGTATTTTTTTTTGTTTTTTATATAAGAAATCCAAAACATTTTTATCACTACATATTTTTTTAAATAACATAAGGCAGGCACATGCCCTGGGGACTGTGCCAGGAAAAAACTAAAATAACAACAGATGCTAGGTACAAACTAGTAGAAAATATTGTTTTATTAAATCGAGTTTACACTTGCAGGAAGATTTGTACCCCGACACAGCAGCACCACTGCCTGCGTTGTCAGCTAAAGATTGGCTCAGCGGCATGAACGCGCCTCCTCTACTTATCAGCATGAAAACTGGTAGGTTACTTGCGAGTTAAAAATATGGAGATATCTACCAAAAAAAATAAGCCTTAAGCTTCGACCCAATGAAACTCGATCAATTAATGGTTTAATATTGTGCAACAGTTCTATACAATAGAAAGTTAGATCTAAGTACTACTACTAGCTAACAAGGTTATACAGGGTGTCCCAAAAGGTTAAGTAGCTGGGAAAGGGGGTGACAGGGGTGGACACAATGGTCACTAGAAAAATAAAAAAAAATCCGCTCTGGGTATTTAAAAAAAAAATTGCATTTTTTTAAAAACTTAAAATTTTACACCTTGTTATTTTTGATGTTGATGTTGATGACCTTGTTGTTATTGAATATTACATAACAGCATTTTTTTTAAATACAGCCATATTTGTAGGTACAGTTAGCACAAGGTGTAAAATTTTTAGTCTTTTAAAAAATGCCATTTATTTTTTTAAACACCCAGAGGGAATTTTTTATATTTTTCTGGTGACCCTTGTGACCATCCCTATCACCCCCCTTCCCAGCTACGTAATCTTTTGGGACACCCTGTATATATTTTTTTATATAATGTAAATTATTAAAATATTCCAGGTGTGACGATATCAACGCACAAGCCGCGTACGAACAGCAAGGACGCGCCGGCCATGCAGCCTCAAGATGCTAACAACAGGAAGAAGTTCGCGTTCCTGTCGCGCGAGACCACGCCCGACTACCGCCCGCTCGGGACCTGGCAGCCCAGCGACAACGGGGAACCTGAACCGGTAAACTAACCACATATATGCACCTTTGACTTAGAGGCTAATCACGTAACGATTTGACTATGACTTCGATGAAAATGTCTTCACTACTAGGGTTATTGTAAAGAATTTCCTATGTTATTGTTACTGTATTATTGAAGCTACATTAACTTATTAAACGGACGATGAAGAATTCTGTAATCAAACGCCTAAAGATCTTATTTATATGTAATAATTATTTGACTAAATAATAATTGCAAAACCCAATACAATATACAACAAAAATCAGATTAATAACGCGGCTATCATTTAATAGCGTTCTCATATAAGTGTGGCGCCAAATGCAACTATCAATTCATATACAAGATTTCAAAAACAGTTTGTTTACTACAGTTAATTTCATCGATATTTCTACAAAGTTGTACAGGCTTACAAAATACTCGCGATATGACGTCGATCGCATATCCTAAGTTTAAATCAAATTTTAAATACGTACGTAATTACTGTTATTGTTCAGGTGCAAGTAAATGAAAAGTCGCAGAAGACAAATGCGAATCAGAACACAAAGTTCCACCAGTTGCAGCGAATGTTCGGAAAACAGACCGGCGACGCGGAGCCCGTGCCCCTGTACAAGCAGATCAACCAGGGAGACGTGTTCAGTACTGAACATGAGGTTAGTAAGCTTTCTATCCAAATTGCCGCCGAACATAACTAACTTATTCATAAAACTGACAATGACTTATTAATTCCAGTGGACAGTTGACTCGCATATAACTTATAGTGTGAAGTGTCGATCCGTGAAATATATATTGTTCATCGATTAGTTTTACCTGCATATCACTTCAAAAGAGACCTCAAAAATTACGTACCTATGATTGCAGACATGTAAATTTAGAAAGTATACATTTACATACTTCTGTTAGAAATAATTATTATCTAACTTTCAGTCTACTAGTCTAATGCTAATGCTTGTGTAGCACAAAGCATTAGCATTAGACATATCATGTCAGAGAATTTTAAAGAAATAGTTTTATTCCAGTTACGTTTGGCGTTCAACCGGCAAGGCGAGGAGTTAAGGATCGTGAAACGGCAGCTACAGAACAGTCAGCAGCGAGTTCGTGAGCTCGAGCAAGTGGTGGCCGCGCTACAGTCCCGCCTACAACGCGATGGATCATAAATGTCTCAGATCCCACAGGCTTGCTTATGATCGATGTTCGCACGTGTTCGCGCCGCTATCGTACATAAATATAACCTGCGTTGAAACAAACTTAGCATAAAATATTACAAGATTATCTCTACGTTAAAAAAAAACTGTGATTTTCACAAAAATGCATTCCAATTGTAATTCAAAAATTCGCCTTTCAAAACTTACAATATTTTTGTCATATTGACTCTGCTAGGATTAACGCAGTAAGATGTACTTGGATGAAAAGCTTAAAATTCCACTTGATTTATTCTTAACTTTAATAAGTTATTTCCTAGTCTTACACGTCTCTAATAAATAAAAGTATCTCGTTAATATTGAGAATGCGGTGTTCTTATTAAACAAATTACAAATTATAAAGGAAGACGGTTAAAATACAGTTAACATGAGAAAAGGACTGTCTAATATTACCATGAATGGTATTACGATGGTCAATATTTTAATAATCTTTAAGCTTGTATAATGCTAATACATTCGTGTGAAATTTGAAGCTGCGCGTTAAATAAAATATTTGCTCAGTTTTGTTCTATGAACTAACAGAGTCGAAATACGAGGCTTTAGTGAAAATGCAAGTTGACACTGATTGTCTCTAAGAAGAGTTTTTTTTGCCATAAATTACGCCAATTATCCTTTATATCCTATATACAAACCAAGTTTATTTTACAGTCTTGTGTTGTAATCAAAACGAAACAATTGTAAACTTTAGTTTTTGGTTTGATAAGAGATATATTTTTATGATTGGGTACTAATATTATGACAACCATATAATGCTTTTTATGAGCCTTAATATCTAATATTTAATGAGAATGTTTATATTGAAATGGGATCAAAATTAGTCATTCCAAATTATTTTAATCCTAGGCCTATGAACCAAAAAGGCCTTATGTACTTTTCCTTTTGTTAAAATGTGATAATACCATGACATTTACCATGTCCATGTCACAAGTTATTGTTTTAGTTTTTATGGAATACTTTGTATTATACCTATTTTATATATTTTCTATACAAATTATTTTGTATGCAATGTAAATCAGGGTTATGGTTTATCTTTTTTAGATTTTGACGTTTAGTATTATGATTACTTGCCTAATTATGTAACTTCAGTGATAATAATTTTATGAACATAGTTTTTTTATAATTAATTAAAATGGTAATAAATACAGTTCGCGACTGATAGTGAGTGATGTAACAATTGCATTAATCTATGTATTTACGTTAGATTGGCCATGAAGAAACATTGTACATTGTTATCTACTCTAATTGACATGAGTATGAAGTGATATGATGGATGGCCATGAAATTGAAGATATTAAGAAATCATTGTAAAACACAGGCTAATTGTATCTATATTGGTTTTATTGTAACAGTTTTTGTAAAATAATGACCATGGTAGCTTTTTGTTTGCGAATTGTATTATTTACCATTAGGAATAATGATTTAGTTTGCTCGGCAGCTGGACAGATCTCAATGTCAAGCACTTTTTATTGAGCACAAATAAAATATTCCATGTTTATCAGTTAAGTTGTCTTCTTGTTTGTTAGTGATTGTTTAAATAGTCTGATTTATGTCGTAGTGTTACCTGTTATTTTGATAATTGTGTTTTATGTTTGTGTGCATACTATTGGACTGCATTATGTTTTTTGACACATTAAAAGAAACAGCATTTACTTTCATATGAAATCGCTAGACGTATTTTAATTTGCTTATATCGCAAATGAGATTGTACAAAAAAGTTACCTGAACTTTTTTTGTACATATTTAGATTTTAAACTAGATATCTGCTAGCATCATAAGCGTAATATAGGTGCTAGACGTTCTCAAAGTATTTAGATGTTCAACTTGAACATAGCTTCTTGATTCACATAAAAGATAAGGCATACGATTGAGGCTTTAATAATTTTATGTATACTTTGAACTGGAATGAAATACCAACAAGAGCCTGACATAATTTCTATGATATTTGAAAATAATACATATTCTTGACATTTAACTAATGATTACATTCCATTTTAAAAATAAATTCATAATGTTAGTGTGGTAAGTGAAAATGAAAGTATTATTGTGCATTAGCTGGTTGAATTAATTACTTGGCTAAGTCGGTGTTAATATTTATTATTATGTATTTTTATAACATGCTTGTGTAGCACAAATTTTCAATAAATGTTTGGATAGTACTTATATCTTTTATTACCCCAATATTTTCAACAATAAAACTTAAAGGCGAGTTAAAATAACGCTTTCACAGGCATGGACCCTTTTCATATCAGAATTACATTATACATTTACGCCTCTTTCCCATAGGGATATGCAGAGACCACTTCCTTCCACTTACTTCAATCTCGACATACCACTTTCATATCAGAATTGACCCCTATTTTTAGGAAGTAATGTAAGTTCTAATAACTATATTTTCTTTTTTCTTTATTACTAGCAGAGTTATACATTCTACTAGTAATCTTGCTAATCTTCGTGCTATGCTAAAATGCTTGTGTTGCAAGTGGGTTCACGCCGGTAGTGCAATGGGTGGGGATCGAATTGGCGACTACAAGATCACAAACCCGACGCCCTAGCCATTGGTCTACGGCCTCTTAACTTAAAACTTATATATATAGTTATTATGACTAACATTATTGCTATTGTAGCAATTTTATAAACCATAATAAAACACAAAAGGTTAGTGCTTACAAAAATGTATTGTACAAAGATCTTGTAAATATAAAAAATACCTTGTAATCAGTCTATGCATATTTAAACAAAGTGATTTTTATTAGTACATAAATGCCTGCTATATTTATTGGAAAGTAAAAACATTTTCAAATACTAGAACAAATTATTGTTCAGGACAGTATAAATGAGATTTATATTTTAAAATAATTACTTTAAAGATACAACTAGTTTTAATATCAGGTACCATACTAAAGTAAAACTTATTGCCAGTATTGAGATGAATCTGTAGTTATGTGATTCCATGTAATCTTTCATGAATTGCAAAACAATAAATATATGCATATATACTTAGTGTAAGGAATCAAGTTAGTAACAGCAATACAATGCCATAAATAAAATAAAAATACTTATCACTAAAAATGGACGGAACTTATATACTTAGTCAAATAGTTATCTCACCACATTAAATAAATATTTTGATGAAAAAAAATACTGTTAATAAAATAGCTGAAAACTTCAAACTAGCTCCAGAGTTGCAGCCATCAGTATTACAAGTGTAGATACATGTTCTGTACTCCAGTTTGTCTCCTGGTTGTTGCACATAATTGCAATAGTTTCCCAAATCTAACGATGAACAAAATCTCTTTGTGCTGATGCCACCTGAAATATATAACAATTTTAGTTTAAGTAGTAGACACTACAGATTGCAATATCTACAATGAGATTATTTTACAATTATACTAAAAAAAAAGGTTTATTTCAATGACTGTGCAATCAAAATAAAAAAGTTTAACAAAAAATCTGATAATACCTATGTATTCATGGTATTGGCTTCATGCCATAAATTTTTATATACTGGGTGACTTATTTTACCATCTCGAAAATAATAGGATGTATTATGTATATGAAATAGATTTCTTAGGCATAGTTATTTTATCATTTTATTTTGTTTAGATACATGAGTTAAAATCGTTATGGTAAAAATGCGTACCTAGGTAGTAACACTATTTCCCTAACACTTTTCATTCATGTGTGATTGCATCATAGGTATTATAGGCACCTATTTTATTATTATGCATGCACTATGTAGTGTGTATTTATTTTAAGTAATTTATTGGATTTTCGTAACTCTTTAAACCAAAATACTTGTTCACAAATACTGTGGTCTATAGATTCTATGCCACTTACACAACACACCATATTATTATTAAGAAGGTAATAAAAGTCACCCAGTATAAAGTTTGTAACTATGTACTTAATTTATGTTATTCATTTACATAAGATTAAGAGTCACAAATGGGAATCTACCCATATTAAATCAAATTAAGATTATAAGGCAATCTACTGATAAAATTAATTTAAAGAAAAGCAGTTACTCACCAAAATGCACAGAAAGTTAACATCATGAAGGTATATTAATACAAGTGCTTAGTGCTGAAAAACTCAAACCAAGTGCATAGATAATTCTATAGTTAGTATCTTATAAGTGCAATTAATAATTTCATAATCAGTACCAAAACTTAGTTCTTTTTATCCCAGTACCTACAGGAATATGAGGAGGAAAAAGCAAAGTGCGAGTCTCACTCCCTCACCGAGGGTTCTGCACTACACACAGAACAAATTTAACACAGTTGGTGCATGGAGCAGAATGTTATATTATTTACATTAAAAAGAAAAATAACTGTACGACACACAGTAAAATTTGTTATTGACGGCTTCCATGGAACTGTGGGCCTTAAGCCTGTATTTTTTAAGCATAATATTATGATATTTGTTAATGTTAGTAAACCTGTAAGTTTAATGCAGTAGTGAGCATTATAGACATGTTCACAAGACATTGGTTTCAGTATGCCACCATCCAAGTTCATTAGCCCATCACCACATTCCATAGTCGATGAAGAGTTGCACTGATAACATTCTATAGCATAACCTAGGATAACAGAGAAATTTTGAAAACAACTTTTATAATTGTTATTAAAGAATAGCAGCATTACTTGGTCTCACAATATCACAGTTTACTGTAGTAAAGTACTGTTTTTTTTTACTAAATACATATAAATGAAGGTAGGACACTTCAGTATATTAAAAACACAATAAAAATATCTAGAAATATAATAAAAAACAGCCTTACTGCCACAGGTGTTAAACCAGATAATAGTCAATGTAACATAACTGAGGTCATTAAGTCTTTTCTGTACTGTGAGTAATACCTACTATTAAAAGAAAAAAGGAATGAAAATAAAATGAAAACCTACCTAGTATTCTCATTTTAACAGAATAAAAAGTATGTATTTATTATACCTTCAAGAATATGTGTAACATGTTCAAGGCCAAGGATTCAAGGGAGGGCATCTAGGGCAACAGCCCCGGGGCCTCCACAATAGAGATTTAAAATCTTTCAAATTCTGACAAGTAAACTCAACAAACTAATTTTTTTGGTGTTGTACTTTAACATACAGTACTTTGTAGAATCATGACTAATATAATAGTTTTTATTACAATATTTAAAAACTATTATATACTTGTACACTTAAATAAGACAGTCAGTAAAATATCACAATTCAAATCGTCCTGAAAAGTAGGTACATAATTCAAATTTTCTACACATTTAGAGGGAAACTAATTTGTGGCCAGGGGGCCTCTTCTACTTTTGGTCAAGTAGTTTTCGCATTTAAGTGTAAGAAATAAATTTACATTCACATTTATAATATTAGTAGCGACAGTATATATTTTTTAAGATAGAGTAAAATATAACGTTATTCTACTAAAATGCACGAACAACATTTACTTTAATAGTATGTTAGTAAAGCTGAACCGTCACCTTTGATGTGTCATGTTATTGCTAAAGTTGTGTAGTTATATCCAGTGCGTCCCATATAACTGTTTATTCTATCTCACCTTCAAATCTCCCTACGTGCTTAATACAATACTGAGCATCGTGTATTGTTGCACAGTCAGTCGGGACCAAATCAACATCATTTTCTAAGAACTCATTGCACTGAAATGGATTATTTGAATCCGTGCCTGAGCATTGGTAACAGTCTATGGAATAAACTAAAAAATAAAAACAAAATAAATAAACGAAAAATAACTAACAAAATAAGGGATAAACAAAAAGGAACAACGCCCTAAAACTCATACCTGTTTTAAATGTAGCAAATACGAAATAAGCGGTTAACAAGACAGTCCTTGATGCGGAATTCATTTTTTTGAAGTATGTTGGTAGTAAAAGTAATGTAAATATGTAAAGTATCTCAAAAATCAATAAAAAACCAAGCCGATTTTACAAAAAGTAACGATAATACAAACTACCAATGCAACCAACCAGCCCTCAACTGTCAAATGTCAACCGTGATGTTTCAATTGTCTATGTCACGATAATCACTAAGGCCGTAACTTCAATAGCTTTTTGAGCTTAAGAAAGAAAAAGTAAGGAATTACCGTTTTATCATGCATATTAAACAATAGCAGTTTCTTTAAAAAATGGTAAACCCGCCTTAAAAAGCACTTTGAAGATATTTTACTTCTGCTTTAGATGGTATATCACGAATAACCTCAAAGGATTCCATTGCTGTATATAGGTTGGCTCCGGGCAGAAAAAACGCTAAATATTCTTTATTCCGTGGTTATATGCAATGATATCTTAATCAAAAAGGCAAAGTACTGACCACAGTTTCATGTTTTAGCACGCCAAAAAACTATTAAATGTTGCTTGTCCTCTCAACAGTTGGTTGAATTAAGCTTTTCCCAAAATATATTATGAGAACCTAGTTATGTTAATTTTAAGTCATAGGATCAATTCTTAAAAGACACATTTTCTAATCTTATTGTTTATACGTTCTTGATGTAAAATCAAGGACTATTTGTCTCTGTTTATTAAATTGCGCTATGGATGATTCTACATAAGCAAAACATAGCAGAAATATGTAAGTAAGTATAGGTATCATTTTACACTTAGATATGTTCCAGTAAAAATGCTTGAGATTGGAAAATTTGAAGGGTTGGGGTAGAGTAGGGTTAGGGTAGGGGTAGGGTAGGGCAGGGGTAGGGTATAAAAGTCCACCCGTGCGAATCCGGGGCGGCCCGCTAGTTAATATTTTTTTTTTAGTTTTTAACTCCTGTACCTATATTTAATTGTTTGCTTATCTGATCCGACGCGTCGTTCACTTTATTTTATCTTTTTGATATGGATTTTTCATGATAAAGTTCTCCTTCATTATAAAAAAACGCGCTCGTCCTTACTCTGCAGCAGTCACATCAAAGTGAGAGCACCCTTTGATTCGCGTCCGAAAAACCGAAACAAAACGGAGCGACAGCGAGGCGAGGCGAGGCAAGACGAGAGGACACGAGCGCACCGTCCACAGTCAGTCCACACTCTCGTACTCGCGAGTCTGGATCGGGCATTATGGTTAAGAATAGTTTTGTTAGACCAGAAAAAAAAACCGGCCCTAAAATAATTAACAAAATTGCCATGACGGGTAAAGATGAAAAGGGCTATTTTGGTCCACTTTCTATATTTTTGTGTATATCTGGTTAAAAAAGCTGGAGCATCAGCGTTATATTAATCGAGTTAAATGGAGACTATATTGAGAAGTAAATTGCCACTTGTCCAAGATTTCCGTTTTTCTTTTATTGTAGGTAGTGTAGGTACCTACTGATCGAGCCGCCTGCGTAGATCCATTACGGTGACATGTTTTTATAAGGATTCACTGACATTTCTTGAGAACTTTTTTCTCCCTCGTTTAAAAATAAAAATGAAATATACGACTTATTCAGAATATTTATTTCCACATTGTTTTCATTTCACAATAGGTTTATATAAAAATATTATTAAGTTTATGATAATAAACGTGGAGGTCCAAATTAACCTCACTGATGTTAAGAATAATATCTATAATAATATAATATTATACAAATTAAAGATGTTTAAGTCGTTATTGATAAAGTAAATCCTTCATTCCAATTATACACAAGACATCTTATGCAAACATTCATACTTAATTTTATAAAAAAAATACCCTAAGGATAATAATCACAATACCCATGAGTTGTACCATAACTCATGTACACTTAATTTGTACATTAAATTCTATTTTAAATGCATAACTTAATTTATTACTAATTATAGGCAGTTTGCAAGTTGGAAAATATTATTGTCATTAGATACTTAAAGCTATATTTTAATATAATTATATTCAACGTGGAATGTAATGTTATTATCAAAATTAGGCATCTAAATATCAAACAAGTAAATATTTCGTTTAATATTGTATCTATATATTCTATGTTATCATTAAGTAAAAATATATGAGTAAAATAGTAGCAATATTGGCACATTTACCACAGAGAAGTATTTTGGATACAATATAAGTATAACAAAGAGTTTCAGAGTATTACGTAGAAAATAGAATAACAGTATATACTTATCAAAAAGATAGATATAATAATAATTAATGTATAATATAATTCTGTATCAATTTCGATGTGATGTACTTATACATAATTCATGTACTTAATTTTGTTATGATTGAATATTACGAAGACAGTATTGCCACAATTTATTGTGGAATTTGTATGAAGCATTTTGTTTTTTATGGAGTTTGTGTGCAGTTGTTGAGTTGTGGTCTAAGAGGCAATGATCCTTCGACCCAGAAGTTGGGGCGCTGCATCATCGTTTGCCACAGAGTGACTTCCTTGCCCACGCTGTCCATCCAGTTTACACTCGCTCCCATGTAAGTTCCTGTAAGAAATGACAAAATATAAATACATATTACTAAGTTCACATATACTTATATATTTGAGATAAGAATAGGGGAATTGCCAGGCAAATGACCCTCCAGTTCATCGCATGTTAAGTGACACAGGGGTCCAAATACAAGGACAGCTACTTAGTTCGATTACAGATTTTACAGCACTAGTCACCCTTATCCTGCCGGCCTTTTTCCCTTCCTCGCCGTAAGCTCTGTTTTTTGTATTCCACTAACTAGCCCGGTATGCCCGGCTTCGCCCATCAAAAAACTCCTTAAATATTCTGACGACTCGCGTTTTTTTTTTTAATTTTTCGTTCGTACAAACCTAGTTCTTATTATAAAGATCGAAATAAAAAAGAATCAGCTAAATTGGTCAAGTCTTAAGTTATGCGCGTACATACATAACAGCAATTCATTTTAATTTAATAATTTAGTAATATATTTTATTTTTTCGACGAAAATAGCAGTGTGTCACGATGCCATTACCGGGCATGACAGTGATCATGTCCTGCCTTATTAATAAATTAATGTCTAATATACACTTACCAGTACCTAATGACAGTCTCACAGCTCCCATAAAATCGTTGGAGGCGAGTCGGTCCCGGTCCCACAGACTCAGTTCCAAGGCGCGGGCACTCAGCTCGCTGAGCGAGAGACCCCGGTAGGTGAACGTGTGCTCCCAACGAGGGCTCAGAGTGCGACGGCTGACGACCGTTTTTTGCTTCGCTAGACGACCACGCTCAGGTAAAAGGTAACTGCGAAAAATATAAAGGGTAATTTAAAATTGACATATTATTATATAGTTTTATTCTGAAAACTAGTTCTTCTAGTCTATATCTTTTAATTATAAACTTATTTCTTGGTTATTTGTAGTTTTTAAATTGGTTTCGCTATTAAAATCCGATAAAGATGTCTATTTATTGAAATATTACGTAAATATTATCATCACAAAATATTAAGACTGATCTAATTGAGAAATTAACAGACGTAGCTCAAGACTTTAGTGTGAAAATGATTGAATAAATGTGTTTTGTGGTGTGTTACCACGAAACACTCACAAATTTATACGTAGATCAATAAAAAATCCAAAGTAAGACATCATTTTACCCACCTCTTACAGAACACATCAGCCAATCCATTAGGTTTTGTAGCCACAAGGTTTTTAGCTTCCTTTACGAGTACATGTAACGTGCCTTTCGACCGCGCCGCATCAGTCAGCTCTAACTTCAAGCCGATTATCAGGTCACCGCGACTACCCTGCTGCTCGTCAAATTGTTCCGTCTGAAATAAAAAAATAATTTAATTATTGACTAAAAAGTTTTGGTCAATATTTCAGTTGTATTAGAAACCCTTTATTCGATTTCAATATCACATACAGCAGCCGTTCAGTATGTTGCCTTCGCCTCTCGCAGACCCAAAGTCCGAGTAGCCCATAAATTATAAAGGAGAACGAAAGTCAAACACAAAGTGCACACAAATCCTTAAAAATCTAAGTGATCATTTCAAAATTTAAATAATGACTGCACCGGTGGCCCAGTGGTAACGGCAGTGGTATATGCGACTTGGTCCTCTGGGTTTACCCACCCGTGACAATTATTTGTGTGAAACTCGAATAGTTGGTCTGATTCTGGATTTGCTTTGAATTATGTTTGTAAAGTTCCTAGCGGCGGGAAGAATAGCTTCGTTTTTTAAACAACTATGTTTAAAAAACGAAGCTATTCTTCCCGCCAGCGTCCGCTCTAAGCTGAGAGGTTTGAAGCAGTATTCTACAGCATAGCAAATATAATGACAAATGCTACTAACCCTTTCGTGCAACTTGTACCACTGTGGCGCGGGGTCGTCGAACACGACGTCGGCCAGCGGCAGGGTGACTTCGCCCAGGAAGTCGTTGCGTCCGAACATGTCGGCGTGCCACACGCTGAGCCACAGTGTCCGCGCGGACACCGACGCCAGCGGTTGTACGAAGCTCAAAGTCTCCTCGAATACTGGGTTAAGGGTGTTCTTCTTCACCTTTGTCTTCCTCTTGCCAGCTTTGGACTTGTCCGGTAACAAGTACACCTAGAAAAAAACGAGACTCAATATTAATACAAACTTTTTATTTTATTTGATTTTCACATCAAGAAAATTAAGCTTAATTATTGTGATCATGATGATTAAATATAGGGAATATTGACAAGAATATACATATGTAAGTCAGTTTGTAACTATACGATTGCAATCTATAATTACAACGAATACCAACGTAAATTCTTAATCCATAAAAAAGTGATCGGATTTCACAACTTGTTTCCTTCATATAATTAGTTAGAATCTGAACTGATTTCATATTCCATTTTCGTGAATGAAGATGGCTTAGGTGACACAGTCTGATTTGTTTACCAGTCGGGTCATTTTAAGTAGGTTATAAATATATTGGTTGTGGATCAATCAGTGAGATAAATATTATATAATATTCAAATTTAAAAGGTATTAAGGTCAGATGGTGGATTCTAGAACATCGGTCATGCTTCCTGGTGGTCATATCAAACGGCATATTTAAACGTCGTATATTTGTATTACTAAATTATCGTAACTAGTATTATAATTAATTGTGCATGTGTAGGTAGGTTGCTACGTCGCTTATTCGTTGACCGGTTTCAACATTAAAGTGTGAAACTGGTCTATATTTAGCTTTGTGTTTCAATCCATGAATATTTAATAAGTTATTAATACTATAGCATCTTGTTGTTGGTTTGACATTCAATATCACATCACAGCTTGGTAAGAAATATGACTATTAGTGCTATCTAATAAACAAGCAAAATACGTATATCTGTACTAGACAGGAATAAAGGAAATTAGTTAGATAATTTAAAACTCATTAAGTTGCTGACCATTTAAATACTTTATTATATTTTAGTCGTTAGCCACTAGAGGATTTTACTACTTCACCAACAAGCAGTGCTCCAGTCTTAACGACACGTGTGTAGTTTTTCTTTCTTTTTTTAGGCGGACATACGTATGTAGCCACAAGTGTTTTGCCACTTCACCGTAATTTGAAGTAATTGTTTCCACTTATACTTAATGAAATAATTACTGGTAAAAATTTAAACATTTTACTAAAAAAGCTCACCTTAACATAAGGATCGGAGCGGTTCCGTTTAACGTCTACAGAAGCAAGGTCTCGACACTTCTTAACGCCGACTTCTAGTGCTCCCAGGCGATAGTTGTACAGCAATGAAATCTGGACGTCACCTTTCACAGTCACGTTGGCTCTTGTGCCTTCACCAGCACCGGAATATACTGAGGCCATGGATTCGGAACGGCCCTGGAAATAAAAGAGATACATATGATTTTCAAAAAAATCTAAAACATGTAGAATAAGATGTATGACCCTGGGAATAAATTTTGGTTTATTCAGATTTGGAATTTATTCCGTTTCGTCTAATAACAAAAACCTCCAGGGTATTTGTTTAAAATAAAATAAAAAACCCTACAATAATTTCGCTCTAATACTTAATACTATATTGACAGTAGTTAGTAAAGAAATCAAAGCGTAATAAATAATCAAACAATTATGAATATCACATTTAAACTGCAGTACAGGAGTAGACATAAATAATACTTTTTATGGGGGAGCTTCTCGCTCGCACTTTCACTGGCGTAGCTACCGTTCCCGTGGGAACTTCGTGATTAAATATATGTTACTCCTGGATGACACAGCTTTCTAATGGTGAAACAATTTTTTAAATCGGTCTATTAGTTACAGAGCGAATTCAAAGCAAACTTACAAACAAACAATTTTTCCTCTTTATAATAATTGTAAATATAAAAACGCGATAAAACTAGGAGATAACAAAAAGTTTTTTCACCATTGCCAATGATAAGCCCAAATGTCAATTAAATCACTCAACACCGTTTGAACTGAACTTATTTAACACTCCACTAGACAAAATATACGGAAACTAGACACGATTATATCATATAGATTGAAGATAGAACATGTCGTGAATAACATCAAAGTTACGTATAACGCATAAAATCTAAAAATACTGTGTACTGGCACATTTTCCTCAGCCACCGCGGTAATACTGAATCTCGTTGCACTGACGAAATACCATACTGTTTTTATTTGCTTGTTGTATCTGTCACACGATATAATTGGCCCACTCGTATGATAGAGGTATCTAGAGTGAAATTTGTTATGCGAATGTATTGTGATTCCGTTTATAGTTATAGCAGTAATGAGTACAGAAATCGAAACGTTTTAAAAACACATCAACAATCATGTGTTTAAAACGTTGTCTGTTCTCATCATCAGCTATTAGACATTAGACGTTTAGCGAGGTTACAGCTAAGTGGGTTATACGTCTCGGTTTCTGGCAGGTGTAGGATAAGATTCTGCGATTTATGTGTAGGTACCCTCCGTGCCTTGGAAATTACGTTAAGCCGTTAGTCTCGATTGTTATAACATCATCCATAATAATCGTATATCAAGGAACGGGCAGCAGCGTTTCCTTGCAACATAATACTACGGTCTACTTTTGGACCCAGCCTACCAAGCGTGGTGATTATGACATATACCCTCTCCGAGAGGGGGCCCATGTTCAGCAGTAGACGTTATACGGGCTGATGATGATGATGTGTAGGTATTGTGAAGATATAATCAAAGATTCCGATTTCAGAGACTGGTCGACAGACTGCCCTTCGACTAGCGGAACTTCCATCATCGGAAATGTTTGCCCGTAAAATTAATTAATATATTTACCAGGTTTTTACTACCAGATATAAATTACTTTATTAGATACAATAATGTCGGTTAGTTGTATATTACTAACCGACATTATTATACATATTTACGTTTGAATGTAGATACATTTTAAAATAATAGCTATATAGACAAAGACACCAATACGCCATTCAATACAATAATGAAAAACCTAATATAAAAAGCTGAAGAGTTTGTTTGCTTGAACGAACAACAATCTCAGGTACTACTGGTCCGAGTTAAAAAAATATTTCAATGTTAGAGATAGTCCATTTATTGAGGAAGGCTATAGGCTATATTTTATTATGAAGTTCCCACGGGAACTGGATTTACGAATGTGAAACCGCGCGCGGAAACTATTAAGATATAAATATGTCAATTATGTAGTATAGTTTTACAATTTCAACATAAAGGTAAAGAAACCCACGCGGAGATGTCTTGGGAACGCAATATTACGTTGTGGGCGCATTCTTATTTTTATGCCGAACACAGCATTATGTCAAGTTACCATAAACGATCAGGAAGTCCATTTACTTCATGTTCTACAGATTATTCAATATAACTAGTAAATTAATCATTAGAATAATGGTACAATCATTTAGTTATTTGTGGACATTACATTACATTTATCTATACTAATATTATAAAGAGGAAAACTTTCGTTTGTTTGGTTGTAATGAATAGGCTCATAAAGTACTGGACCGATTTCAAAAATTCTATTACCATTCGAAAGCTACATTATCCACGAGTAACATAGGCTAAATTTTATTTTGGAAAAAAAATAGGGTTCAGCTAAATCCATGGACACCGTCACTAACATCGAGGACGCAGTGAACTACCCCTAGGAATTTTTAAATTCTCTGAAGCCCGGTGGGCTTCCACCTCATGAACTGTCGTTAAAAGTTGGCACGCCGATAATGCTTCTCAGAAATTTAAGCCCCCCCAACATGGCACGAGACTTCTTATAAAGAAGCTAAAAGGTAATTTAATAGTAGCGAAGATTATCACCGGCCCTGCAGCTGGTGAATTAGCTCATATACCAAGAATACCCATGATCCCTACTGATTTGCCTATACCCTTCAAAAGGCTCCAATTTCTAGTAAAATTTATTATAAACTTATATAAAATAAGTATAAGTATAAAATAACTTATATAAAACTTATATAATAAAATAATATATGGATAAACAAATCCCAGGGCCAAACATTCAAATTAGTAGGAATTGATTTACGCAAAGAATATTTTACGCATGGGCAACTTTACGTTGCCATATCACGGGTCGGGGCTCCCGACCATCAGTATATTTTGTTACCTGAAAATATTTTAACGTCAAATGTTGTTTATAGCGAAGCTCTACAATAATCGCTTTAGTTATCTATCCTAAAACAACGGGTTGCACTCCGGGACTGCCGGCAGAAGTGAAAACTTAGTATTAATTACATTTAAATATTTCCATCATTAACAACTTTAACATCCACAGAAAAACAATCTGTGCAGCCTGCGGATAATGACTGCGTCGTCGATGTTTGTGTCGGTGTCTGTGAATTGACCTGGGAATCATTTTGCTGAACGTGTCTTTCCTGGGTAGGCTTTTTGCAGCGGTAACCGACATCCGCACGGAGCCGCGGGCGACCGCTATCACTACATCACTACATATTATAAAACAAAGTCCCCGGCCGCGTCTGTCTGGCTGTCTGTCTGTTCGCGATAAACTCAAAAACTACTACATGGATTTTCATGCGGTTGTTACCAATCGATAGAACGATTCTTCCGGAAGGTTTACGGTATGTGATTTGTTCAGTTTATGTGTACATTTGACTAATATATATATTGATATTTGTCAGAGGTGTGGGAAAAAATTAAGCCATTTGGGAGCTTTCAACGAAAACGCTGCCTAAACCCTATGAGATATAACAAAACAATGTATGGCGGAAATATTATTCCCTTTTAGATCTACAAAAAAATCTGCAATAGCATATGTCTATCTTTCAAGGTTAACTTGCTATATCCATTATATCTTTTAGTAAAATGATCATTTCTAATGCGGTAATTGTAAAGCTAATCAGACGGATTCAGTATTTATCCTTATCATTTTAAATGAGTTAATATTCTTAAGCATTTCATGCAGATTATTTTACCCCTACACAATATACTTTAAATGAATAACTTAGAAGTTATCGCAAAATAACAGCGCGTGTTTTCGCAGCGCAGCGAGTGAGGTAGGCCGAATGCGATTATGCGCGCTCGATCCTTAAGAATTATAAGGCACATTTTTGGTTTGTGTTCGTTGTAACTATGATGGATATCTATCCATCATAGTTACAACGAACACAAAACAAAAAATAAATAGGTATTCAAGTATCTACTTGAATACCTATTAGTTAGTCCTGAAGAGTATAGGTAGGTATTTCATACGATAAAAGTACCTACCTATTTCACTTAGTTTTAGTAGGTACCCATATTAATTTGTTTCTGTTTGTTTTGACCAAATTTCGCCCGTTTGTTAGAGGTTTAAAGACATTCTGTAGTATAAGTATCAGTATTTTACCCGTGCGAAGCCGGGGCGGGTCGCTAGTAGAATATAAAGCCGAACCAATATAAAGTTTGTTTGCTTAAACGCGCTAATCTCATGATCTACTGGTGCGATTTGAAAAATTATATCAGTGTAAGGTAGTTCATTAACCGAAGAAGGCGATAGCCTATATTTTATTATCAGTTCCCAAGGGAACGGGAGATACGCGGGTGAAACCGCGTGGAAAATAATATTCTATATTTGAAAAGAGCTTAGAATATGAAATAAATACAAACCTACTGATTTATTTACTGTTTCCATCGGTACGCTGGAAGAATAATAGTACACATACAAGAACATTATTGTGAAATAGTATGGTCATCAATGTACAAGCATCTTTTGAGTTTTAACGATTGCAGTGTTTTATCGTATCTACCCACACTGTTATACTATATAAGGGATTTATATAGTAGGTGAGGATATAACTGCTTTTATGCAATGCTGCTTATTGCGTAAATGCAGCTATAGTTTTAATCTACCACATAATAAATTAAATATTACTTGACTTACTGAATTACCTAAAGCCTTTGTTTAAAACTTGTATCAGAATTACTGTAATTATTTATCACAAACGAACTGTTCCCCTTGTTATTATTGCAGTGTTTTCGTATTCGTCCGAGTAAATGGCTTGCAATGCCTTGCTATGTCGCAAGTCACTGTAATATAATACAATAGCCAGCGACCCTCAAGACAATGCTCGTATGTGTACTAATACAACCATTTCAATTGAACTTTAATACTTCTAGGATAAGGTCTAGTGTGGCTTTCAACAAGTAGGTTCTATTCAAAGGTTTGCAGTGGGATACCTATATACTAGGTTTACGCAGATTTAGACCATATGACGAATGAATAGTATTGTTAATCCTCAAAAGTAGAACATTATATAGGTATAGAAATATCATATAATTACTTCTTCCTTAAAATAACACAAATATTGATTTGTGTCCGTTGTAAGGTACTTTACATATCACACTAACAAAGTATAAATTATGAAGGTAATCACCAAATCAAATAGGATGAATCAATATAACCGATAAAGCACAGACAATGGTTCGAATAATCGATTAGTAACAATTTATTTCGATTTTGGAGCATTGTTATGTAGTCAGCAACGAGCCTTTTGCTACTTCACCGGACATAAACGCGAGCAGGGCCCCAGCCTTATTAAATAGTTTATAAGCTAACTAAGCAACCTGCGCAAGAAGGCGTCTACTATGGGACTACTACTACTATATTACAGTGAGTGAGGGGACCTCTTGACCTTCGGGTTTACGAGAGCATCAGGAAGTATTTTGCCTTACATCAAATCAAATCAAATCAAAATCAAATTCAAATCTTTTCAACTATCTTAGCCTTAGACACCATTTCCACTTTTTGATACATAATGTGTTCAAATCAGAAATAGCCATTACCTGCAGGCCGCTCTTATTAAAGGACAGTCGCTCCATATCTCGTTCATGAGGCAGCGGTGAATTGGAACGCCGTGGCAACGTTGCACGGTTGGGTGACGTCGGATCCGCGGTGTATACCTCATCTGAAACAATCCAAACATCCGTTAACACCACACATGGATACAACACATAAACACAAACATAATAGCTGTTATTTGAAACAAGAAGGATGTTATAACTCATTCGATGCTGTTAAACTGGAACAGTCAAAGTAAACAAGTTTTTTTTTAAACATTTTTATGCAAATTATATGTACATAGTGAAAATCTCGTTTGCCGTGTTATGTAATATAAAATTATTTTGTTAAGTATATTGTCCTTGTATATGATGGATTATAAATGGTCTCATTTTAAGAAAAGGTTAGGACACAAAGACTGGTTCAAGCGTGCGTAATTCTTGTATTATGCAAAGGCTAATCAGACTTAAAGAGTTAGGTACTTATGATAAAGAAGCTGGCATTGTAAATTTCAGAAGATAGGTAAGATAGTAAAAGCTGCATAGAAATCTTTTGTCTTCTGACATTTGTCGTCCATATACTTAAATTGGTTTCAAATAATTAACGTAAAAAGATGGAAGATAGAGAATAGGAGTCACTTTCCGAAGTTTGACTTAGATTTTTATACTGAATATGTATTGTGTGTCCCAAAACATGCCATATGCATGTTTCGTTTAATACGTTTAGCGTGAAATGTATAAATATATAAATTCAATAACTTAAGGACCAATTTAACAATAGTTGAAAAAACTCATAACATAATAATAGTTAAGTGGCAATGTAACTGAAAATTAACGTGAGATAAGATGGTGCTATAAAATTAAGAGTATGTTTTTTAATCTTGTGCATAATTGTATTCCATTGGCTTTCATTAAGAAATGCATTTATTTTAGTTTAATTGTGAATTAATAGTGTCTATAAAACAGGCGTGCCTAAAAATTGGTTTTTAAAATTGTCACCATTTTTTAACTCTAGCCATTCGTCGGGTTTGACTAACCGGCATTTTCTTCTTCTGGTCAAAGAATTATCACACCATTCCAAAGACTTTAAAAATGTATCTCGACAAGATAATACTTCTTTAATGAATGAGAATTTCTCACCAGACTCTAAGGTGATTCCTTTATTCTGGTTGACTGGTCCAGAACATTGCCGTAAAGTTTTTCTCACAGGGTAGCTATGGGTGGCAGCCATTCTTTCAGCATTCAAAAATTGTTTAGATAAATAAATATCATATAAATCCTCTCGGCAGTTTGCATCCCTTTCTGAGGATGATTCTTGCGCAGTCGACTTTTTCTTAACATCATATCTTTTATTACACGGAGTTCTTTCAGCAATAAGAAGCTTTGAAGTTGAAGTCGAAAACTCGTTATCTATCGGTCTAGTAACAATTAGTTTTGGGACTTCAACATTTCTTGCAGGGACTGATCCTGTAGATTCACTAGAAACTGTGTAACTTCTTCCTGTGGACTTGACTAGAACTGATGTCGGACTTTCTACACCAATATAACCGTTGTCAGAAATAGTTTCACAGCACAAGCAACGACGTAGAAATGCACCCAAATACATATTTTTCTTGTTACCACTTATGTTTCCACTATAAACATCTACAAAATGATAACCCGAACCAAATTCCTCAGGGTTGAATCTTCTATTTTCTATAGCACAATATGTCGACTGTGATTTATGACTAAACACCATAATTTCACTATGTGCTAACGCGAAACACGACTATGTGCTACTGCACAAAATCACTGTTGTAATTCTAGCTAAAATCCGTTTTTATCGTATCCTACATATCACGGTTGTTTCCTGTTGTATGTACCTATATGTGTTACATATACTGCTAACAATAACATAATGCCACGCTATTTATTTTAGATCATACATTAATTAAATATAATTTTCATACCCTACGGTATAAGACAGGCCACGACAACTGAGTTAAGCATGAACTAATTCCTATAAATTAAATAATGTGCGTCAACATGGCGTGATATATTGGTAGCCCTGATAGATATATTATTTTTCTTAATAAATACTTAAATAAGATAATTAGATAATAAAAAATTAAATCATACCCGTGCTTGAATGTCGTGGTAAGTCGAATGTACTCCAGCGTAAAGACTTAACTGGTCTTTTCTCTACTCCACTAGTTTCTGCATCATATAAAGACTTGGTAGATTTTAAAATATTTTTTCTATGCGTCACATTAAGCGCAGGTAATGACGATTTGAAATCCTCGTCGCTGCTTCTTATTTCTTTTGGTACACTTATTATGGAGGGAAAAAGAGATTTGCTACCACATAAAGAAAGCTTTTTTCTTCGGGGAATCGTATTATAATTTTCATAGTCATTTAAATCACGCGTCGCAGATCCTCCATAACCGGACTCAGAACAGTTAGAACTAGTGTACTCGGTTTTGTCACTCGCAACTTCTTTGTCTGTAATACTAATATGTTTTATTCCTTCTATAACTGTACCTACCATATTTCCTTCATTATTAGCTACCTGAGGTTCGGAAGTGGTTTCCCAAATTGTATCATTTGATATATTTTTTTGCTTCGTTTTAGGCGTTGAAGTCTCAATTTCTACTTTACCAACAATACCCGTATCGTTCTTATCATTATCGGTTAAATCAATCTTTGTTGCATCTAAGGATTTATTGATATTGTAGGTGTCATCGTAAGAAATATTTGGGGTGCTTTTTGTTTTTTCTTTGCCTTCCTGCTCATTATTTTCTAATATGTACGATTCTTGTAAATTAAAATTACGTGAATTGATTGAATCTAGAGACATATAAGGGTCATCGTCACTATTTTCCGTATAAGATATATACGACGAATTTGAACCTTGAATTAAACTGTGTTTTATTTTATTTCCAATTAATGAAATCTCGACCGCCTTTTGTTTGACATCATCCGATACATACAAAGACAGATTTGGATCACTCACTGATTTATTTTGTAGTTTAAGCGATTTCTTAAAGAACATATTTTTCTTAACAGAATCTACTTTTGGTGAGTTACCGAGATGACTACCCTTATCACATAATACAATATTAGGACTATATTCGTCTTTTTCAATAACGCGTTTAGACTTTTTATCAACATCTATATTATCTGTATCTTTTTCCTTTTTAGATGAAGTAAATATTTTTTTGATCAATTTGTTGGGGGTGGTACTGAATTTTACCTGTTTATCAGATTTTTTAATTGATTTTTCATTGGTCACATTGCATGTTATATTGTTTGCGTTATTAGGTTGAACTTCATGAGATGCAGAAATGCATTTTGTAATTTTATTGTTAATATTTTTATTAGAGGTATATTCTGCGATAAACTTCTGGTCTACTGAACCTTTGTCTATTATTCGGTCTTGTTGGCGATTATTTGTATAAGAAACCTTCGAAGTATTAACTCCATTTATTATCTTACGCCTTAATATATCAGTGACTGTATACTCTGAACTCTCTTGTTGCTTGTCTTCCTCATAAAAGTCGTCACCGTTTGAGGAATGTGAAGATATACTATCCTCATATTGCGCTTTAATTAGCCTTCGTCCAGTATTTTTATTAATTACATATGCATCACTGTTAAGTCCTGGCTGAGTAACTGCAATATTTTGAGAATCTTCAATAATTCTTCGTTCTATTTTTTTTCCTCTGGAATAATTTTCTTTTACTTTTTGTTTTAATGGAACTGTTTTAGGTCTCACAATTTCGGATGCCAACACAGAATAAAGTTTAAATTTTTGTCTATTTTTCTGCCGCACTTTAGATAAGGGAATATCGTATTCCTTATCATCGTTTTCAACTATCAAACAATTCCAGCAAGACACGTTTAAATCCTTCTTTTTCACTTCCTTACACTCAGATTCACATTTGTCGTAACTTTTGTCAATCATTGTTAACTTGTAACACAAATATTAAATTCAATTATGTTATACACTGAACAATCTAAACTCGACTAACCCGTCTCAAAGTTTACGTATGTTTAAATAAGACAGGTACATTCCTAATGTATTTTAAATTGTATTAATTATTCATGACATAAAAATATCTTACGCAATCAAAGTTCTAGAACATTTCGTACAATTTTATAATGTTATGTAATAAATGTTAATGACAACCTGTAGTGATATTGTACATTTTATATAGAACCTATTGGGCAAACATGATAGCAAAAACAAAACAGTAAAGTGAAAAAACAAATACAGGAAAAATATTGTATGGTCCTACCGGTTTGACGCACATTTCAAGGCGCTTAATTGATGTTGGCGATAGGTTAGAAGTTCAGACAAATTAGTCTCAGGTCTGGTATACATGCTGACCATATCGAGTTGTTTACGACATCGTTTAGTTAAATTGAAATGATAATAATTGCCACGTGGATTTAATAATTTTGAAGCAAATATTTGTGTCACGGTCAACAAAGAAATCGACAGAATTTTTTTAAGTCGTTCGAATTAAAACAAATGTATTCAATTTATCGACTAAAATTTGCATTTCATTTCATTAACATAGAAATCATCTTAGGCTGACATAGAGGAAATTTTAAGTATGGGTCCGTAGCAAGGTTAAAAATAATACTGTTACTAATTCTTGTTGCTGTGTAGATAAAAATTATTGAGTAAGTTGTTTATGTAATATTGTTTATAAGTGAAATAAGTTACTTCTTTGTCAATCCAAGGAGAAGAAACCATTCTGAAGTTTCTTAATTGAAAAAATATAGACAATATAAACTGTTTTTTATTTCTTCATTTATTTCGGGGATTCTGGGGATGGCGGCTGTGGGACAAGGGTTACAACCTCACACACTTGAATTTAACACGCACTGAAGCCAAGCCCAAAAAAGGTAACATTTTCATGGTAGTACTCCATTGAAATGTTACATGTTGTAATGTTAAATGTTGTTCCATTACGATGCACACCTACGATGAGACAATATTTGCGAATCATACGCTAATTCAAAGTTTTCCTCATTGTGTTAATAATCCATGCCACAATGCCACATTACAAAAATAAACATAGCTTATGAGGAGATTCATAAACGAGTCAATTATACTTATAAATTAAATACAACAAAGGGTTTAAAGTATAAAGGTTATTTTATCACAGAATATAAAAAATATACAAATTTATAATAATTAATAACATACAATCTACACTTTTTTCAACAAATAAAAAAAGTCAAGGGAATAAAGTACTTTCTCTGAAAAACCAATAAAAAGATAAGGGCTGTAATAAGTACCTGGTTATTAATTTGAAACATTGTTCTTTTATTATTCAAGTTAAGTTTTCATTATTGTTTTTTTTTATGGGGAAATTCTAAACCATTTAATCAATTCCTACACATTTGAAACTAGTAGGTACTTATAACAAATGAAATTTATTAAATTAACATTTATATTCATATTATGAACTAAATACCAACTTTTTAAATTAATTCCGCTTCATTGCCACTATCTCTTAAGATAGAAAACGCAGGTGCCATCTTTGCTTTCATTCAAGTTTCCGTCTTGATCAATGAATACATTTTTTATCTACAGTTTACGCGCTTCGATTAACCTTGGAAAAAGATACACATTTTTTGGGGTTATGGTTTAAATTTGATTGAAGGCTCTAAACAAAAAGCATGTCACGAATGTGTGGACATAGTCATTGTTCGTTTAATGTCCAGCCAGTGTGCCAGGTCCGAAATGATGTCATTGTCACTGCACTGAACGTCGCTCTCACTGGTTGGTTACCTTTCTAAACATGTATTAACTCAAATCATATATCAATATATCTCTTTGAATTGTAACTTTATGTCAAGTAAGACAACTTAGTTCCATCATTACGAAATAAGTAATATTTACACAGTTAAGATGTAAGGTGTCTCGAGCTAAGTCCGTGAAGGTGGCAATTCCGTTTATTTCAAGTTATTTTTAAACTACAAACAATATGTTCCTGAAAAATACGATTTTTTCAAATGAAAGCATTTACAACAAAAACTAACAGTTAAGATTCGTTACTTACTACCTAATTTTAACTAAACTGTTTTACTCCTGGCACGCATTTACCTCAAGATACATAAATAATAAGATCAGTGCCATGTGTAGATTCAATCATTTGTGAAGTTTCCCACTATTTAAAACCATTAATAACCTAAACCAAACGAGATAATTATTAAAACCTCATGCAGAGGAAATTTAAATAAAGAATAAATAAAAATTAATCTGGTGTTAACATCGAGTAATGTCAAATCGATAGATGGCATATACGTTCCCCCTTATTAGAGACGTGTTAGGTATAAAGAGATTTATAAATTACGACGACCAGTTGGGATCCACCTTGGCCAAATGGTCTAGGCATTAGGGACTACCTAAGATGCAGGTTGAAATGCTGCCGGTAGTCAAAATTTATAAAAATCAATTTACGAGACGATTGTATCCAATAACATGTTTTTAGGCACTAGAATGTGTGACCACCATCACTAACGAAGTAGAAAAATTTGCAAGACGTGTGAAATCTTAAAATGATCTCCTTATTACTGCAATGTATGCCTGTTCTCGTGAGAAGGTAACTATATACACTTTCTATTATGATTACAACAGTAGCAAAGCGAGAAATAAACCGTGCGATTGCTTTGCCGATATGCAAAATCACATTGTAACTTGGTACTTAAACGAGTAGTATTTCTATCGGCTGAATAACTTGAGGTTATTATTATTATATTAACTTATTTTATTATTGAATCTATACTAATGTAATATTAAAAAGGAAAGATTAGAAACACACACAATAGAAACTTGTAAATTAATGTAAAAGTAAACTGGTATTAATTTGGTGTTTGTATAAAATTCCATGAGTTTCGCATATCCATTTTTGTATGTTTCAATTATTAACGTAACAGTGAAATATTAATATTTTATTATAATGCATGAATTCATCATTTTACGGTCATGCATACGTAGTGTAGGAAGCAATATTGTGAATACATGAATACACGAATAAAAATTAGTAAGTAAGTCAGTACTCGAAAACGTAAATTACAGGTCATTAAACTTATTGAAAAGTATCATCAGCTGTTACCGCAAAAACTAACTGAACCAATTGGCCGTGGATTAAAACATAATAACCTTCGTTAGTTATACATAATTACGTAAAACCAATTATTGTACTCAAATACTCAAACAGTGTATGAATAGAGGACAAGACAAATATCATTGCATTTGCACCTTGAAATTAGCCATTGATAAGATTAATTTGATGATAAAATCAAAATAATGACTAGCTGAGTTCATGCTAGATACTTGTAGTAGGTACGATTAAATATTACTACCGCAATATATTATAATAATGTTCTTAGTAATATTGTAAATACAAAGACAATATTAACTTAACCGTGTAAAATATATAATAATGTCGATGTGTATTGATATGACGTCATTCACACGCAAGCCTGTCGGTTCCAGTTCTGTTAATAGGAGGGTCACGACATAACCAGATGTTAAAAAGGATATAATAAATTGTATATGTATATATTTAGGTACTGCTGATTTTCTGCAAAGGTTTTGAATTTCTGACTTACCAAGTGAGTAGGTACAACGGTGCGTGATGCACTGATAGGATTAGTGCAGAGGCGGCGCTGCTGTCGCACGAATAATCAAACGATTTGCACAGAATAATAGCAAATAGAATAGACAGAGTTGAAACTATGGAAGTTATCCAATCTATTTAGATTCACAAAACGTTATATTTGATCTATCTTAATGTCTATCCTTCTACGCGCACGGACTAAATAAGTGACGCAGTTTCTACAAAATACTTATATTACTTTCATTACATAGTAATAAGCAAAATAAGAAAGTACTCTAGAAAGAGACTATGAAAATAGCATAACTATTATTATCAACAGAGTTTCAAGTCAATTGTTTAAGGTTGTGAAATAAAATAAAGGTTGGCGAGCGGTCACCGAGTGGAACGAGACGCAAAAACTGGAATTAATGTGATTTACGCTTGCTAACCAAAACCAGTTACTGTTAAATAAATAAGTATACATTATATATATAAAGTAAGATAAATAAAAGTTTAAAGCATTTACAAAAATAGATGCTATTTTTGTAGTTTGAAAGTGGTGACTGTGTGTACCAATTTATGAGATTAACGTATAATTTTAGAAAAATGTGTACATTGATCGTGTAAAGAAAATGCAAAGAGTAACATAGCCAGTACAAACAAACACACTTTATATTATTTCTTACACGTGAATGAAACAACTTCCGTGCTTCAGCGAACAGTCAGCGGTAAAAGGCTTGCTTTGAATTTTAGAGGTCGTGGGTTCGATCTGTACCGGACAAGAAATCTTTGAGTCAAATCTAAGATTTTTTTCCGAGTCTGGTTGGTAGAGGATACACCATCCATGCCTCAGAAAGCACGTGAAGTCGTTGGTCCCGATTGTGATAACATCATAACAATCGTATACTAGGGAACGGGCAGCGGCGTTTACCTGTGTGTTACAACATCATTCCCCTGCCCACAACGATAAGATCATGTTAAAAATAGCAGTGGGTTACTAAAAAAGTCAATTAAAAAAGTCATTTTTATAAGAAAACGTCTTACATGCATTGATGCTCAATTTTACTCCTGCCAAATAAGTGAAGCAATGAATATACGGATGTGGGAAGGATTGACAGCGGGAATTTGTAGGAGCAATGTGCACAATAGGTAATTCGATTAGACACAATGCACCTACATACTCTGTGATTTTTTTATCGTTGCTAATAATTAATTGGCAGGAAGATTTGCCATCAGTATAGCTATCGAAACATTTTTTTTTAAGTATATATGTTTTTATTAAAAAAAAGTTGCCTTCAAGGATACGGCAATAATCATGGAAAAATGAGCTCTAGTGCCTTGCGATACAAAATAATCTAGATTGTATGAAGGGGCGCCAACACGCGTTTTACGTTGTTGTGTAATTTACGCTGTAATTTTTAATGAAATTGAAAGATATATCCATCCATCAAAATGGTATACGTAATTGGTAATTATGGTGTTCTGCGCTCGTTTATTTGACACCTGGCATTTATTTTTAGTTGGCTAAATTGATTAAAAGATACTATTATTCCGAAACCAGATTTGTAAAACTAGTTTCAAAATTGACTTAACGGAGGTTAGCAAACTGCTTTTAGCAACTGTCATCATTAGCATCTGTCAGCCCGTATAATGTCTACTGATTATGAGCCTCCTCCTGAAGGAGGGCTTTTGCCATAGTCAAGCTTAGCAGGCAGCTTGGTGACCGCAGTATTATGTAATAACACACACATGGAAAAGCTGCTATAGATTTATAACACGTCTATATCTCCAAACCGATTGTAATGGAATTTGGTACATAGGCTAGACCTTGAAATGAAAATATTTATTCCAGCGTTTAACACCATTAAAAATAAACAAAATCGCTGAAATATATATATGAAAAAAAATAACATAACATATAATATGTGATCTTCACACTAGGCAAGCCTGTACTACACTTTATATCTTGGCTGGGTCGCAGCGTGATATTTTGTAGCCTATAATGTTAATCCAGCTCAGAAACTATCCGCGTGCAAACTTTCAGCCAAATTCATTCAGTAGTTTTTGTGTGAAAGCGTAACAAACATACATACATACATCCACACATACAAAAGCTAGCATATCTAAGCTTTGTTTGACTCAAGTCCCTATTGCACCGTTAGTAATGTATGTTAAGACTTGTTTATTTGTCAAGACACGTAGTAGTTCATTTACTGACGTATCTTAATACCCATATTCATGATGCGTGGTCGACAAGTAATTATAGTTTCTCTTTCTTAGTGCTATGTTTGTAAACAGTCGCATTTCAAATGTAATGTGCACAAAAGTGGTTCTACTTCCTTACTAGATATTAAGTTGATCAATTTATTTACGAAGGAACCGATTCCGCTATAGATACTAAAAAGGAATGTTGATATTACTAGTAACGATATAAAATATAATCATCAGCCAGAATAACGTCCACTGCTGTAAATGGGCATTCTCCCGAGGGAGGAGAAACGCTGCTGGCCGTTCCTTGCTATACGATTATTATAGATGATGTTATAATAATCGGGACCGACGGCTTAACGTGCTTTCAAAGGTACAAAGTCGCTCAACCAACCAGACCGGACAGAAATCTTAGAATTTACACAAATATATCATGTGGGCATCGAACCCACGACCTCCGAGATATAAAAAAAAACCTTTATTTCAATTACAATAGGCATTTCGATACATATTTTTGGAGATCACTTTTTAAGTAAGGAATTGCTTGTATTAGGATATAAAGCGAGCCAAATACCGCTTCGCTACGGAGGTTGTCAAAAATATGCATTAAGTTAAATCGGCGATATTGTCGATACCTTCTTATATTGTAAGATGGCAAGATTTCATGGATTTGTTTGTTTGTTTATTTGCATTAAATAGGCTCCGGAACTACTGAATCGATTTTCTTAAATTATTTCGTATGCTTATAAGCTACGTTATCCAGGAGTAAAATAACATGAAGTTTTGAAAACGCTCACGGGAAGCTAGTATTAAATAAGAAGGAAAATGTGATCCGCTTCAATACTATAAATTCTAACTAAGAGACTCACAAAACAAAGATAAGTACCTACTTAGAAAATAAACCTTTTTGGCGGTCATTCAAATATCAAATATATTCTAATGCTTTGATGTTCGACCTTACCGATTGTATTGTTAAGTGCAACTTGTATTTTATTTATTTACTTTAACTTAAATAAAAATAATTTTCCGTAGCCAGTGTACATACATCTTACTATAATTATGTAAGTACGTTGTCGGTTTTCGCGTGTCAATTAGAATTTTAAGTACATACATAATGACATGTGCATGTTATCGTTTATTTCTCTCTATATTATTATAAAATCTAATCAAATATCTTGTAAGTAAGGCCAATGATCATCATTGGCTGTAGCCAGATTTTCTCGTATAGATTTTATAAATATTCTGCGCTTAAATATTCTAAATAGGAATAAAAATATTCAAAACCCAGCGATTCTATGCTAAAATTCTTGGTATACGAGTGAGTTCACGTCGGTAGTGCAATGGGTGGGGATCGAACCGGCGACTACAAGATCATACGTCCTTGCTAGTCAAATCGATATAAATGTATGTGATATAATTTATAGTAGCATAAAAAATTACAGACTTAACTTCTTCAAACCTGTGTCAGGGGTGCCTAGTAGTACAACCTAGATAGTATTGTAAGGCACTATAAGGCTGAAACCCCGCTCGCGTATATGCTCAGAGAAGTAGCAAATGCGTCATGGCTGACAACTTATAGTAGGGGAGCCCATGCGGGGATTTCGGGATTTACTAAAGCGCGGCAGATTAATATACAGGGGGATAGCTTGTACCCGGTTAAGTACCTCCACAAAACATGAGACCCATATATAAGGCCGCCCGTGAAGGATACAGGATCAGATTAGTAAAAAAAAATTGACCATCAGAAATTCTCGAGCGCGTCAGATTAAGGTAGGGTGAGTTAATTATATCCTAAAAAGTGTATATTCCACTAATCTGACAATTTGAGAGTGACGTAAAAAAAGGGGAGGGCAACAAAGTTGTAAAAAAAAAACGTCATCTCGACATTCTCGAGCGTAGCTAAATTTTTTTTTATTTTGAAGGAAATAATTCAAGAATAATGAAAAATATATAATCTGACGATTTCCGCAAGCCGAAATAACAAAAATTCGTCGATAAAATTAAATGCGTGCAGCTGCGTTATGCCTACATTTCCTTCTCCGCGTTTCTATTACTCTTTCACTCCGTCCCCACTCTGGTTTCTGTTGCCATGACTCCATCACAGCTGATCATAAAGACTCGTTCGTGGCATACTGTTTACAACGTGTTTCCAACGTTTTGGCTTTTAAAATAATGTAAAATAATAAATTTATTCAGCACTTAGGTATTTACATACACTTGTACTTGTCAGAATCACAATGTTACACAATTATTCTTATTATATTAATTAAACTAGATACTTAATTAACCGGTAGCAAATTGTAGGATATTACAGACAAAGTAGTCCGTCCGTCAGCTGGTCATTAATTTCTCTACTCATAATAAGTTTAAGTTCATATTAATTATTTTAGACTTTAATGGATCAATATAGAAAAAATTGGAAAAAAAACATACAATTAAGTGGCACACACCTGGGGGCACCCTTAAGGGGTAAGGACCACGACCCAGTGGTACCACTGATACTGACGATTTTTTTGCTATTTTAATATTATTTGTGTGAATTAAAGTTTATAAATATTTAATATGAGTGACATTAATTTGAAATGTGTATTTTGTGGTGAAAGTACCTTACAAAAAACAATTAAATTTACGGTAGAAACATTAAAAAAATGTGTAAATATTTTGGAATATCGTCGGAGCAAGCCGGTTATCCGAAAGTCTCGAGGATCATATGATAACCTCGAATTGTCGATGGAATCATCATTAAATGATTTATATCACGCACAGTGCTATAAATTATAATTATGCAAAATTAATATTACTCGCTTATAACTTTTGAACGACTAAACCGATCGGAATCTACTAAACGGCGTTCTAAATATTTCCCTCAAAATTAGATTTCCTGTGAATTTGAACCGATTCGGACCGATAGATTTTGAGAAATGGTGAAAAATCTCAAAAAAAATAAGAAAAACGTTTTTTTTTTTAAAGTGTTTTTTTTGGAATAACTTTTAACCGGCTTTATCGATCAATTTCAAAAACTAATCCGCCTTTGAGCTTGAAAAACCACGTCGATCGCCACTAAGCTGGTCAAAAGCGGTTGATTCGTTCGAAAGATATCGTGAACGAAAGAAACCCGAAAAAGTGTTTTTTCGGGATTACTCCGAAATTTGTGGTTCGATCAATTAAAATTGCAAAATTACTCATGAGGATGATAAAACTGCGTCGAATGCCGCCAACCGCGTGAAAATTGCTTGATCCATTCAAAAGTTATTGCGGTTTGAAAATTCCAAAAATAGTGTTTTATGAAACTTCTATCAGACTTTCGAGCTGGGAGAGCTCAAATGCATAGAAATATTATTTCTTTGAACTCAGCGAGCTCAAAATATCACATAAATTATATTTTGAGCTCAAAAATGTCATAAGTACAATTTTAAGCGCCCAGGAATGGAATTAGCGGGAAGTTGCAGGGATGGCCTTTAAGGTGAACCGTTTTTCTATTATTTTTTTTGTCAGATCAGGCGAATCCCTCTAGTTAATCGTCAGATTATGAGACAGTACGTTTAGAACATAAAGATGAACCATATATATCTTAATCTGACACGCTTGAGTATTTCAAAATGGCGAATTTTTTTTGCACATTATGAAAATGGCCGCGAGTTTGCGTCCCATCGAAATCGTCAGATTAGTGAATGAGAGCTTTTTTTTGGTGTACTTAACACTCCCTTAGAAAATCTGACGCGCTCGATTAAATTTTTTTTTTTTCATTTTCAACCCTTAAATACAACCACCCGCATCATGCAAACGATCAGATTAACATACGTACATTATTAAAAATACGTAGGTCATTGATGCTATCAATATCTGACGCGCTCGAGGATGTCCATGCAACAGTTTTTTTTTACATTTTTAAAAATCTATAGCCGCTTCCCCCACCGATGTAAAGGTATATATCATATAACATTTTTTTCTTCGTACCATCTAAGCTTTGCATCCCAATAGGTCTCTACGACGCTCGAGTAAATCCCCATTTAGCCTCGTCGGCTCCCTTACTATTAAACGTCCATCCGAAAAAAATGTAAGGCACTGTAGATTTATTACTTGCAGTTTCCTTGATCAGTCCGTATTTGTAAAAAATGTTTATTTTAAATTTAGAATTTGACGTTTTGATAGTAATACCGATTTCGTCCTGCCGAGTATATAATAAGCAACCATTAAAAGATCACGTCACATATCCAATTTCCGCGCAAAGTAATATTACTTACTTATTAAGTCCATGTCTTTGTTTAAGCTTTAAACATTGTAAAGTGCTAAATAACAAAGTACCGTACACCAGTAATTAAATGGCTAGTTAGAATGTTTACATTTGAATACAAGTTGTTCTTGTTAAGTTATCTCGTTTGTTTCATTATTATCATAATTAGACGTATATAATTACCATTTCACCATACTTTCCGCCCAAGTTATAGGTACAAATTGTTTTAGAATTTAAATGCTCAGTAAACAATGCCTGTAACTCAAAATAAATTTTCTTACAAATATATCACGCCCTCATTATTTTTCCTTCAGTTTATTCAAAATACGTCATATTCTGCTAATCTACTTTTTTTTCGGACGGACATACGTAGTTATCCCCGAGTCTTTTGCTACTTCACCCGGTATAAAGGCGAGCAAAGCAGTTTTAATAAATGGTTTAAAAACTACAAACTAAGCAACCTGCGCAAGAGGGCACCCACTGTGGGGCTTGAACCTCGGCTCAGGGCGGTCGCTGGCGATAAGATTGAGAGATTATGACTTTTAGTATTTTAGGAGGTTTTGTGCAACTGTCGCTCTACTTTACAGTTCGCGGGCCTCTCGGACATCGGGTCTACCAGGGCATCGAATGATTCTTAATTAAGGGTCGGGAGGACGAGCTAATCTAAACTGTTCGGTATTTTACAATGGTAAAACCCGATATCGTTATACATGACTCGGGAATTTATCCCTAAACCGCTCTGTGAGTAAGACAAGTTTAATTGAAATTGAACTCGTTGAAGTCTTTTGTGTGTAGCATTGAAAGTAAATATTTGTCCAAAAATATACTTAATTTAAAATTACAGATAATTATCAATAATAGTTTAAACTCTGGCGTAAAGGGCTCAAATTATTAAGGTTTATGTAGAAATAAATAAGCCTCTAATACATATATTTATGTAGTGTCCAGAATGCCTCAAAACTAATGAAGTCAATGTAATTTTGAATATCGAATACCCAGCAATGCCTCCATCTCCTTAAGATTAATTCATAATTCAACAGGGACTTTTTTCCGAACAGATATGTTAACTTAACAATCGCCACATTATGACAACAGTTAAGAGACAGCTGAATGTCTAGTTATGATGTGTATTGTGAGTTTTTGTTTAAGCTGATTGTGTATTGTTTGTGTACCAACTCAAATTGTATCTTAGCACACTTACGAGATGTGACACTACTAGCGATGAATCATGCCCGGTGAAGTAGCAAATGCCTCGTGGCTGACTACATAAATGTCCGTCCGAAAAAATATTTATGTACAATAATAAAACACACTCCGTGTATCCACTAGCAATAATAACATAGATATACAATATAAGCAACCGTATCTCGTGTAACAACAAATTTGCCGCACTTACACGCCGCGGACGCTTTTACATATAATAAATAATAAGAGATGATATATAATCTGTTATTTATCTAAGCAGGAGTGGACGGTGTATTTATTTTACACAGTAGCCCGCGACTTCCTCCGCAGAAACTAAGGATTTATAAGCTTTGATAATGAAAGTACCATCAAAATCGACCCAGCTGTTACTGAGATTAGCCGGAACAAACAGACGCATATACAAAATAAAATTAACTTTGTTCTTGTTATAATAAGAGTTGAGTAGAAACCTGTTATTTATTCCCTTAAAAACCGACACTTCAATTTCATTTATTTGTATATATAGACACTTATACATACTCAATACAAATATTTTGATTTTACACAGAAGGTCAAATCCAATATGACGGCGCAAAACCGCAAGGTGATTGAGGTGTGAGCGTGTAGCGACACTAGCGACCTACACGCTTGACCATAACTAATTTCTCCAAATAACGGGAGTTTTAAACTATAGACAACTAACTCTTAGAATAAAATACGATGTCCAGACTAAGTTCCATGAGTCGATATGTGATTGTGTTGATTAAAACATGGCACACGGTTTGTACGATAAATCTAATGATAAGATACTATGTTCAAAATAAAAAAAATCCTAGTCTTCCTAGATAAATGGGCCATCTAACACTGAAATATTGTTACAAATCCGACAAACAAAGCTATATATATTAGTATAGATTTGAAATCAACCAGCGCGGGCTAGAATCTGATGTGAAGCATAAAACGCGTCGCAAGCTTCTTCCCTATCCTAGCTTTTCAAGTGCTCTCACCATAATAAATGGTCGTTAGAGGACCTCTCCGTCAAGTTTCCCATGGCCCATCTAGGACTTGATATGCCACTGGTAACACCACATATAATATTAGTCCATTTCTATAATATAACATTGAGTTAACATCTTTATTTCATCATTGCGAACATCTAGTCTCAATAGAAAGTAAGATAGACGCAAAAATGTATGAATGTAGTTTTCCCATGGCGAGAAAGTGGTTGTATAGCCAACTATAGCCATCCATCAACGTCTGTTACAAAAATTATGTGCACTGAACACACCATTATTATTCATAAGTACTTTAGTGTTAAGAAAGTGGTAATCGCGGAGCTGTTTATGTAATGATATTGATGATGCCGCTCTCAGTTTAATTAAATTACGAGATCGATACATAGTAAATAAATTGTTCTCTCTAGATGTGTCTGTTTTCTTGTTCTATAATATCAGATGATAACGTCAAAAAATATGCGTAGAGGACCTAGTGGTCCGATGCAGTTATTCCACATTCAAAGTGAAGATTTGCAGATTAAATGTATTGATAATATAAATGCCAATAATTACCTGCACCCCACAGGAGTTATTCTAATACCTGTCATTATTAATTTGCACTATATATTTACGAATTAAATTTGCGTTAGTTATGTACGTTTTTAATTCTAAATTTTATGACAATAGAATTTTATGTTTTTTATATTGTTTGTAATCAATTCGCTATTATTTTTCTGATTGATGTTATTGCATATTTGGTTTTTTATTTTATTTAATTTTTTGTTTACGTTTCAACAAAAAATCTCAAATTGGTGATGAAACTTGTTTATTTATTTGGCTCTACAATTAAAATTAAAATGGAATATTGTATCAATAATAATAATAATAATTAGGTAAATATAATTTTCTATATATTTTTATTTGACGTTTGGCATGCGTGGCGTCAAAACTGGGGCTGGCTAGAATACCAGCGCTGCGCAATGATCTTTTAGATTTTTGACGTAGCTTAATGCTGAAGCCAGTTCCCATTTATGGTGCATGTATGTAATAGTGTTAATCAATGTCTTATGTTTTATTTCCTTGTATGTGCCGTAAATAAAAGTATTTTCTTTCTTTCTTTCTTTCTACTTACTTAATGCTTTCAAATGCCCATATAGACATGTTTCATAGCCCGCGCCAACCCAAGGCCTTCATGAAATTTCAGCTTTCCAGGATTTTTCGTTATCAGACCACCATTTTGTATCTATATTGACCGGACTTACTAGCTTTCAACTGTAATTGCGCAAGCGCCAGTGCATGCCTTACGTGCGCTGTTAATAATACACAATCAAAATGAGGATTCTTTCAAAAGTTAAGAAAAAAAGCAAACTTAATCGCAATGAGTACTTGAAAATAATTTTGTAATATTTCAGTTACTTAAGTATATGTTGTATCTGTGAAGGACATGATAATCTTTTCAAAACATACATAGTATATGTAGTCTCCACCATAATATATTGAATTCTAATTAAGTTCAAAATAAGTTGATTTGTTCGATAGACACTTTTGAAAACGAATAATATAATGTCTATTACATAAATAAATTATATATTTCATTGCATAATATCCACAAACCTGCCAATTAGAATTGATAAGGTACAAACAGGCAGATGTAGCATATTAACGAAAGGTCACCGGTTAGTGTAACAGTTTTACACTCACATTTTTGCTGTAACAATATGCTGAGTCGCTAACCATTTGAATACATCCTCATATTTTTTTGGACATGTTTTTTTTCGCAAATGCTTTCAATTTTTTTTTTCTTTTTTCCATATAAAAAGGGTATGTGACTTTGAACCTATTTAATGAAAAGATTAATGATAATGAAGACGAGTGAACAGAAAGTTACAACACTGATTGCTCTGAGATAAGGCGGGGAGTAAACAACAAGTTTCATAACGTATGTCAACATTTCCTCAACAATTAACACACACACACACACACACATGTTAACTATGTTGGTCATCAGCATCCAGCTGTATGCAAGTAAAACATACGAACTAAAACATTTTACGGTGGTACTGACTGTCAGTTAAGCAAGCTGTTTGTGCGAATATAATAATTATTCCTTTCGTGGGTCAGGTGGAAAAGAGACAACTGAAATAAGTTACAATAATTTCGTCGCATTCGTCGTAGGTGCCAGTTTACGATAAAGGCTCCTACGACTAATGTTTCTGAAGTATAATGGCACATCCGACCTTATGCTTCTGAGCTCTAGATATATTAACTGTGTGTACATACATTATTAAATGGAAATAAAATTAATGATTGTTCTTAATTGATACTTATAATACTATTTTTTTTCGCCATAACTTCATGATATAGTTTGTAGCGGTGTTAGCGGTTACTATAGGTAAATAAAATTAAATTGCAGCATTGTTCCCTTTCTTTATCATATTCAATAAAGAAGAGCAAGGTCTGATAACAATTGCAATTAACGAATGAGAAATCAACAAATAAATGCTTTATTGTTTTTCCGGGCACAAATTCAGTATTTTTCAGATTTGTATTAATTTCTCAAGTACCAGCTGTTGCTCCCAACTTCTTCAGATTTCTCTATACAAACCATGTCAGCCATTTTCATATCCTTAGAGGTAGAATATAAGAAAAATAACCCTTTTTATCAGATGTCGACGCCATATATAGAATACACCCTCCAACAAGTTCAGAACTCTAGGATCAGCGGTCTAGGGTATTAGGAGACTGATTGACAGTTAACACACAGTTGATCCATCAATCAGTCAGTCATCCAGGACAAAGCTTTTATTAATAATAATATGGATATTGAAGGTTATAGACATAAAGATATAATTTATCGTTTACAATTAATTACTTAAATACTTTGTAAATATAGCAATTTTATGTTGCATGTTTCGAAAGTAATTTCCATAAAACGAAATGGTATATTTAACTTCGAATGACCGGATTTGTGGGCTAATGAGTAAACTTGTTAGCCGATTAAAATCAATATTTATTTTACGCCTAGTTAAGTTTTCAGAAAAAAATGTAGTTCAGTAATATGATGTGCATAAAATAGATTAGAAATACCACTTTACTTTTACTTGACCTCTCTATTTTGTACTGATCAATGATCAGTACAAAATTTTAGATTTTTCATCGTATATTATTTTAGTAGTTCCAAAAGCTGTTTTGGATTATTAAATCATGTCTACCTACAGTACAATGTCACATCATGAGAAACAACAATGAATTCTTCTAAGACATTGAAAAAAATTAATATTATTTCCACGAACGAGTGGAAAAATTTATACCCAAGCCAATGAGCTCAACCGGTAAACTTGGAACTAATCGGACAACTGAATCTAATGATTTCGTTGCCCAGTGAATAAAGTAACATTTATAATAAGAATACTTTGTTTAGTTGTATTTAATTGTGTTACTATTATAATTGCATTTTCTCTTCTATTGCTTACAGTAAACCGGGAAATTTGATAGAATTAAAGCGCAATGCTCGAAATTGACTGTAAGTGACGCAACATACGTACCTATCTAGAATATATAAAACTACTTGATTTTAAATTAAGTGAAGTTAATAAGACAGTACCGTACAGTACTAGGCTCGCCTTTATGTCCGGTGAAATGGCAATAGCTTCGTGGCTAACTTCATATGCGAAAAAAAGAGTACCAACACAGGAAATTTAAGACATTGCCCGTATGCGGTATCATTATTACTTGTTGTAATAACCAATTATAATTTGAATGAAAATATGGGCTTCAATTGTGTGGCCGCTAAGTGTATTAAGTTAGAATGAACTCATTTGGTATTGCGTCATATGGATACGAGTTGAACTGGTTGACCTCGCTTTGAACTGCATTTTGAGATATTTTCCTCAGAGAACAATACATGAAGTGCCTACAAGCCTCAATTAACGCATCGTATAAGGCTATTCAGGTCAAAATTTGATTCAATCACCACATAACACTTAATATATTGCTAGGTAGGTTTAGTTGCCTTTTCGATAACATATCCACATGCCTATATAAATTCCACACTTTTAAAATATGTCAAATAATATCTCTAATCTCTTTATTAATTTATTTTTAGCACCCGTTCACGACGAGACAACTCTCGAGAAGAACAGGCAAGAAACATAGAATAATTTAAAACGTAAGCAATCTTAAGTTAGCTGTTAGTTGTTGGTTTCAGAATAAACACTTGAGGAAACACAATACTGCCTGACGAAGTGACGACGCAGTGGAAATGGAAACTAGCCAAGCAGGTAATTAGATCCTATCAAGCATGATTGCGTATGTTGTTTAATAAAACGCATTTTTAACTTGTGTCGAGGAAATAAGGGTTTAAAGTAATAACGCTTATTTTTAGAACAAACAGTTGCTAATAGCATAATGTTATAAATTAATTGTTAGGGCGAGTGTCCATATACATGTTTTGTTTTTCATATTTAACTTTAATTTAACATAAATCGGTTTTACTACCAAGAATAAATAATTTCACTAAGTATAAGCAACGACAAAAAAATAGTACAGATCTGGCAAGTCTAGAGTACGTCAGTGTCACGTTACTTCATAGTTTGTAACTCCCCGTCTTGGTGCCGTGGTCACGACAATGCTGGCATGCCTATTCACAATACCACCGACCTTTCATTGTATCACTGGCATTTGGGCTATTTGGAAATGTTGTCGTGACAAAACGCACCTTGGTTCGGGTTAGCTAGTCTTGGAGGCTTTTTACGTTGCTTGTGCTCTGTGTTTACAACTAAGTCAATAATTATGATGTCATGAATACATCTCCAAACATCTTGTTATTTTTCTGTTTTATAGTTAGAACCAACATATAAGACTAAAAATTAACGACTGTAGTACAAAAAGCACCTTTATTCATGATTGCTTAATTTATTATTTCACAAGGCAATGATATAGTAATATTTTTGTACTTCAAATGAAGGATACTTCAATTTATGTCTGGAACCGTAAATACTTGTAAAGATAATAATAATAACCAGAGTGGAATTACATTTCCATTTTAAGCACGTTATATTTAATAATAGGGCACGCCCAACTTCAAATAATGCTTATAATAATCGAAAATGATTAATGTTTTAAGGGTATATCAAAGTAAGTAGGTAATAAAATAATTACTCAAGTATTGACAATATTCATTCGTTTGTTAGCTTATGATTACGAAACTGCGTGGGAATCTGTACATTCTAACTTGTAGAAACGGACATACCGTTGTAAAAACGCTGGTTTTACTGACTGACAGTGTGTACCTGCTTAGTACGTACGAACATACGTCTATTTTATGGCAAGACAAGTATATAAGTATACAAAGTACGTAAGTGAGAGAAACTTATGTGAGCAATTACTGGAGACCATTTATTAACAAGAACGTGTTGCTTTCACAAGTAATGTCACATAGTAAAACTATATTTGTTTAACTGAATTGATGATGTGGTGTGTTAGGGAAGTAAGTCTTATGTGTTAATCTAGATCGTTGTATTGTTAATTGTTGTATGTAGATCGTTTTAAGTATAATATAAAAGAATGGAGCAACATATGGTCCTCAAAAAGCGAGAAAAAAAAGTTTGGCATCTAGATTAGATTCGATTTATATGATAAACTATTTATATGTGAAAACCTATTAACCTATCTACGACGTACTTTATGCGCTAAATAGACACACTTTCTTACGTCCTCACATAATGTTGTATTTATACATATAACATGTAAATATTCTCCATAAATTGTAAGTTGAGTACAACACTAGATCAAGTAGGATATTGTATACGTTTTGACAGACATTTTGTTATTAATTCTATACCTCGATAAAGTTCTACGATCGATAAAGTACAATCTAAACATCGATAAAGTTTTAATACCACGTACATTATTTCTGGCGCTTACGATTTGCTGGAGCCAATCGTTTCAACTAATTAGAAACACGCATCGTTCAATAGAATCCTGTAAAATCATGTAAAAATTAAACTGGTTTTGCTCTGACTTATGTGTAAAATTCTATGGCCTTTTAACTCTCCCGAAAAGTTACTATTTTTGACATTATGTAGTGTTCGCACTTCAAAATATATCACAACATTCATTAATCTTCGGTTCATTTCGCCTATAAAAATAACTTATGTAACTGTTTGTAATATATGGATTAGCAATCACGATGAGCTTATTAATAGTAATTGCCTTTTTTTATCCGCATACCTTGTAGTGTAGTAAGAAATAGACAAAGTGAAAGCATACTACATCGATACAATCATTGGCAACAATTGGTCACATGGAATCGATAAAAAATATCGCGGTCTCGTAGACAGGTATAGTACAATGCTTTAGAGTTTCATTTCTCTATGATATACTGTGTAACATGAAAGTAGGAAATAAGATTAAGTCGTTGGGCAACTAATTACTTGTGATATTATGACGATTTTCAACATTTTTTAAACGTAGTTTAGCTCGCTCTAAGTCTTAAACCTATGACACAGACAGTGTATAAAAAGTGTGGCTATTCAGACTATGACATAGACTTAGAACAAAATAAGTGAGAATAATATTTGAATAGAATAAATTAAATATCGACATGATCTCACAAGTAATTCTTATGAATTATCATAACAATTACTTGTGATTTGATCTCATCATTGTGATCAGTTCTTGATAATTACGAAAAACACTCATGTAAAAAACATGTTTAATGTGTATAAAACAACAGTTTGGGATTAGATTAATATAAGTAAAGAAATGGACGCAGGATGAGTAATTTTTTTTTAGTACTATTTCTAATTCTAATCACGACACAAACATAGGAAAAATCTACATAATCCAGGGTTTTAATAAAACCAGAAGATTTATGATCACAATCATTCTACACCAAACAATCCTTTTTTACATATATTTCAACATACATATTACAATGAAATTGTACCAAGTTGTTCTTTACGTATAAAACATATACGAATGACACCAATACCGAATGAAAACAGATGTTATATTTTAGTATGTGTCGTGGGTACTATTAACAAATTGATTAATAATAACGTGTCACTGACCTATATAAATCTTAAATGGTGTTATCTTATTGCTCTGACCGACTTCCTAATATTTATATTTTTAGTTAACTTGTAATCCATAATTTTTTTGTATTTTTAACTTTAACAGTATTTGCAACGTAATCGATAGCGAAAGCAAACAAATTTATTATTATTCATGTAATTTAATTAACATTGTATAGTAGTATATTATAGTCCTTCCGACAGATTACGGTCACGGCGGCCAATCTTTAAGGAGATTTAGCCGTCTGCACAGGAAAAATTATAGTGCACCAGTGTGTGCGCACATACAGGTGCACTCTCTATTCCTTTACTCTCAAAACAAGGTAGGATGGTTCTACCGCCAAGACAGGTGCGAGATCAGGAGATCAGACAGCTTAACCTGCTCTCCGAGGCATGGGTGTATTACTTAGACTTTTCTAAAACAAAAATATTGCATAAGGTTTACTGCGTTCATAATAATAATTTCTTGTACAACTTTTAATACATCACCTCCAAGAACAATTGTACAAACACTGAGTAATATTGCGCAGTGACAATGACATATTATTTTGACAAGTTACAATGGAGTTTGAACAAATTCTTAGGTAAATATTAATAACATTATTATGCTGGGGGAATATAATCTACGATAAATGCGTAAATTTAATTTTAATGCTCTTATTTATTTTTAATGCAATGTAATCGCGGATGTTTTATTTTATTGCCGATGTGCATAGTACCTATTATGAGAAAAGTTTATTGTATTACTTATTCTTTGTTATTATACATATACGAGTTACAGACACTTCTAAACTCATTATCTATTATAATATTTAAACGATTTGATTATTTAAAATATAATCCACTACCAAACGATATCAGAACCTTTGTAAAAAACATGAAATACAGAAATAAAAAGTATAGAATAGGAACCATACACAGTGATTTTTAATAGTTGCTGAATAATTGGCTTGACTATTTCCCATTAGTTACTATCGAAATGTAACATTGGAATTGTAAAACCGACGTATGTTTTATTACAAAAAAAAAAGTTTTTAGAGGAAACGGCGATAATAAATGTACATGGCAAAATGAGCACTTCTTTCTTGCAATAAAAGATAATCTAGGTTGCACAACAGCCGCGGCGCGGCGCGGCGCGGCGGTCCTTACACATGTTCGAAGTCATTTTCTGTTATTTTGAATGCAATTGAAAGTATATAGGCACCTACATAGATCGGTAGACTAAACATAGACTGTAAAAAATAAAATATCACGGTAATCTATATATCTATAAATATAACAAAACTGTAAAGATCGAAAGTCTGTACATAGAAAAAAAAACGTTAAAAACCGAGTCTTTTTACTACTCTGTCTGTTAGTACGGGCTAATCTCCGAAACTGTTGCACTGATTAAAATTAAATTTTGAATGGTGGTACCTTACATCCCCGGTCAATATTTTATATACTTTTTATTACAGTAAATGAATGAGATCTTGTGGGATAGTTAAAAAATCAAAGGTATAACAAACACCCCGCGGACAAGCCGCGGGCATCAGCTATTGGTTATATAAGCCCATGTACATGTTGTAGTTCCAAAGTCTAGCAGCAAGTTAGCAATAATTCATCTGCTACTATTACCTTGTCCACAGTATTTATTTGAAGTCTGTGAAATGTACGTAAATAAAATCGTTTTAGCATACCGACAGAGCATTGCGGAGTTCAGCAACCGAAAAACAAAGACCTAAATTACAAAAAACCAAAGGAATCAATGAATTAAACTGTCAATGGTACCATGTAACCGGATAAGTCTGAACTGTGGGCAGCAACCGTGAAACTATCATTGGGCAACCAAGAGGCCAAGATACGCCATGCGTATTCAACTGTTCTGCTAGGTACCTAAAGAATGCACAATCGATTTCTCATGTCGTAATTGTAACAGGCAACTATAATTTATAAAATGATAAAGAGACATTGTCTTTGTTTTAGGCATTGATTGTACAATAAATAACTATAAAGCTAAGGCTGCTATTAGTTTATGTAAGTGATTAATGCTTCGTTAGTGGTAAAAAATACATTTTCATCCCACCATCTCGGAAAGAGTATTTTTAATGTTCAATATCTGAGTGGAAAAGCCGTTTTTATTCCCTAGAGGATAAAGTAAATTGAATTTAGAACATCGTGTGCATTAAGTTTGTGAATTAAAAAAAACATTAAACCTATTTACCTCTATGGTGCCGAATATATCATACAACTTTTTTTTAATTTGTTAAAAACTCAGACTCGGAACCTTCTTGGTGTTCTTTTTTCAATTTGCTTTGTACGCGGTTCTTTACGCGGCATTTTTTCACGTCATTGTTAAACCTTATATTAAAAACAAGAAACTTGAAAACAAGTGAAAAAACTAAAATGAGTGATTCTAGCGACGAGGAAGTTTGTTTGACGCCAACAGAATTGACTAAAACTGTTAATAATGCGCATTTCCTCGCTGAGGTGGAATGAAAAGTTACGTGTTGCACTCGAGTGCAAAGATTTTTCACCTCGTGCTCTTTTGATTCCCTCGCTAACGCTCAGGATTCTAATTTTGAATCCCTCGCTGCGCTCGTGATTCAATTTTAGAATCCCTCGCTGCGCTCGTGATTCAATTTTAGAATCCTTCGCTTGCTCGGTCATCAAAATTGAACACGCAGTTAAAAAGCAACTTTGCACTCTTGTATAACAAATAACTATTATTGCTGGTTAACGTTATACCTATTAAAGGAAATGATTTTGAGTCTGTAGGTCGTAGAAACGTCAAAGAAAAACTATTTAATCTTAAAATATGTAGATTAGTTAAAGTTAACAAATATCTACATTGACAACCTCCGTAGCGTAGAGGTAATTGGCTCGCTTTAAATCTCGGAGGTCGTGGGTTCGATCCCCACACCGGACAAGAAATCTTTGTGTAAATTCTAAGATTTCTTTCCGGGTCTGGTTGGTCGAGGGACTACCCTCCGTGCCTCGGAAAGCACGTTAAGCCGTTGATCCCGATTGTTATAACATTATCTATAATTTTTTTGCAAAGCACCTACAACATCGTCTCTGCACTACCCTATGGTCGACGGCAATTTGTTGGCAACATTGTGTGCTAAAGTTTAAATAAATAAATCGTATATCAAGGAACGGGCAGCACCGTTTCCATGTTTGTTACAACATCATTCTGCGGTCACCAATCCGCCTACTCCGCCTCCCTCGGAAGGAGGCCCATGTTCAATAGTGGACATTATACGGGCTGATGATGATGATGAACAAATATCTCTCTCTAATAATATATATCTAACTATGATTGAAACACAGAGGTACCATAATAAATAATTCTTGAATATAATTATCTTGTAGAATTCGTACATAAATAAAGTTAGAATAAAGTTACTTGTATTATATATTGAATATTGACATGGTTATTATTTATGCCAATGCATTAAAATTTTAGAAATAATTCAATTATGCCACTTAAATTTATGGTAATACAATCTCAAGGTTAAAAATTTAATATTCAACACACAGCAGGTAAGTGCGTACGTTACGTAAGGTACCTACGTCAAATCTATAGTAGGTACATCACGGGCTCCAAGCTTGATTCATGTTAGAATAATCCCACATTGATTAGCGGGAAACAGGATGCCGCCGCCTCCGTTGAGTCGATCAAACATTACAGGAACGCGCCAACCCAATATAACAGCCTTATAATATCGAAACGACAGAAATATTAATATTAATACCAATCAAAGTAATAAATGACTTTCTGTGCTCCCACAGTAAATATTTATTCTAATACATACATACATATAAAATGACTTCAAATGCAAAAAAAATATATACAATGTGATGAAAATACCATATATTATCTGTAATGAACAATGCAAGTTCAACAAATAGAATGGTTTAAACTCAAGCATAGCAAATATCAAACCCTTAAATCACTTAGAAAATACACTCATTGTCTAATTGAAGCACAATTATTAAATTGAAAACGATCAAGATTATATAAATAGCAGTACTAACTTATGATTACTTTAATAGAATGTCTCTTATCTGGAAACAATCTGATGAAAGTACCGATTTCCGAGAACCAGCTATCGAATAAGCTAATGTAACGGAGTTAGATTATAATAATTTTAATGTGGCAGAAGTGATAGTATACGTGACATTGACTGGTTTTAATTGTGACAACATTGGAAATCTAACTTTCTCATTATATTTTAAATTATGATAACCGTGGAACGATTAGATATTGTGTGCTTGTGTTATTTTCTCCATATTATCTGTAATATTCTCCAAAGTTACCTTTTTTATAGGTACAGAGAAGTCGAACAATGCAGGAAGAATATAGTCCCTATAATGTGCTTTTTATGTATAATACACCTTTAAGCCTTAAGTAGGTAGTACAAAAAATATTGAATGTTAAAGTAATAACTTAAAAAATAATCATAAGTGCATTATCAATAACTATACAACCAATCAAGCGAGAATTGGACACATAATACATTTACTGTGTTAAATTAGGACAAGGCCAGTACTTTTCGTTGCTTAAATAGTACTTAGTGCGTAAATACATCAGCCAATGAGTGAGCGGACTATGTATAGGTGTCTACTTACGTAGTACTTACGTAGGGTAGACCGATATAGGCTTCGCATTCGCTCGAGAACATGATTACGTCCGATAAGCCGGAAACACTATATAAAACAGGTTTACAAAGTTTTGAAAGGAGTTACTAGTTACGTATGAAGTCAAGTGAGCTAAGAATTGTTACGAAATCTCTATTTCAATTTTTTGATTTTTGGATGTTACTTCTGTGGTCCGATATATAAGCCTGAAGGAATCTATACTTATATATAAAGTAACATGTCCTGACCGACTCATCAACCTCGAGGCAAAACTATTGAAGCTAGACATATGATATTTGGACCGTGGCTTCCTTTTGTGACGTATAGGACTAAGAAAAGATTTAGTATAATTCAACCCCTAAGGGAGTGAAAAAGGGGAACATTTCATTATAAAGCTTCTACGGGAACGGGAGTTACGCAAGGAAAACCGCGCGCGTGTAGCTAGTATTTAATATTAAAAAAAGAAAACAACGAACACCAATATAACTCAAGCAAGTATAATAAAGAAGGAAGAGATTCTACAGAAGATTATTTAGATCTTATCTTTTATAGGTACAATACAGTTATGATAGCTATTGATTACGAAATTCCATAAATACACACAAAACATACATGTTTCTACGTAAATGATGGTCTACTTGAGTCTTGCAATGTCTCAATTTGCTTCGATGAGGAAGCATTAAGGTCGCCTGTTGAGGAATGTAGTCACGAGGAGAAATGTTCTGTCTAAACAGTTAGGCCTACTTTTTGCAAAACCATGTTGTACTAAGCGTAACATAGAAATAAAGATGTATTGCCTAATGACGCGTAGAATATAAAATAATTTGATAATTTACTTTAAGTTACCGATATCAAACTAAATGCAATTTATAATTAAATAATGTTATAAATGTATTGCGTCAAATGGAGCGTTAGCGAATATATTATACGCGCAAAGAAATTATACAAAAAAATACTAACTCAAGAAAAAGTTACGCTACTGTGTACGCTAAAATTAAAAAAAATATGTACATTTATGATTCATTAAAATTTTCATGTATTTTCACTTAAAATAACTGTTCAATTGTCAATTATAAAGTAAAATGGAAGATCAAACTGTGTGTTATCAATCATACGCAGGTCCATCTTCTTCTAAAAACCACGCCAAGATGTTTGACCTTAATTGCTTAATAGATCTACATATTTTCAAGTTTTTACAGCAAGTTATATATCTGTCATGCGTTTAATTGTTCATCAATAAGTTCTACGAAGTTTTATTTCTTTGGAATGTGAAACAATTATAGGATGCGAAGTTGTAGGATGTCTCCATCTGTCACTCTGCAGCCAGGTGTTCCTTAAGATTCAACGGACGCATTGGAAAGTTCATTGTCATTACCTGTACATTGACTTTCAAGCCTACAAAAAACTAACTGTACTTGCCTTTAAATAGGATCATGGATTACATAAGATCTTGAGAAGGAAACGACTGCGTTGCGTTCTATTGTATCTGTTGCTTAACCGACATTTTTATAAAGATCTATAATAATAGTACCTACGCGAAAATCAATACGTTAATGTTAGATTTTTATACTCAATTTACTAAATATACTTGATAGTATCATGAATTAGGAGTTTTAACCCAGTTAAGAAGCCACTTTCTCTAGTATAAAATAAAATAAAGTGTTACAAGATTTGTTTTTATAATAATTATATATATTAATTAAATATTACACAATATAAATAACTTTAAGTAGATATATAGCTAGGAAATAACGGAAACACTTAGGTTAGCACCGCATAATATAAAGGTTAATTAATTATATTGCACAATAATAAAGTAAATAACAACTCACAATGCTGAAACGTTGAATTTGTTCTATAGACATAAAAAAGTAAAGCAATAAGAGAACAATGACGTCTGTATTACTATTATTAATAACAGGGAAATATTTTTTCGTTTTTGACATTTAATACAGGAAATACGTTAATGGCGACGTTCCAGCACCAACGGAAAGTCAGAGTACAGTAAAAGCTCCTTATTCGCGCTTCCTTCATTCGCGTTTTCACTATTCGCGGATTAAAAAATTGCGACCGAATTCCTGTATTCGCGGCAAAAAAATCCCATATTCGCGGAACTAATCGGTACATCACTACATACATACATATATTAATAGAAAGGATTCGGGTTCCTTTATAAACGTGTCGGTAATTGGACTAAGAAATGAAGATTATAGTGATATTACGACTACGCCTTAAGTTTTTGTTTAATGCTGCCACATATTAGATGTACTGTGCTTTATAATGTCGATTAAAAATAAGTGTTTCGACACGAAAAATATCTGTATTACAGCTTTAAGTGGAAATAGATATGCTTTGATCATTTACGCTTTGGAAAGTCACGTTTCCAGTGCATGTGGAACAAACACTGGAAACGTGACATTTTTTAATGAAAATTGATCCATCTACTGTCTCCTAGGAACGTATCCCCTATAATCCCATATAAATTACCATTCCATATTCACGGTTTCTGTATTCGCGGTATATTTACGGAACGTATACCCCGCGAATAGAGAGCTTTTACTGTATTAAAAGATTAATATCACTTATAGAAAGTTGACTACAAGCTCATTTTCATTCAATTTCTATTTGATCACAGTCTACTACCACAACCCGGTTTACCTCGTAGGGTAAACTAAAAATATTACGCCTAAATCCTTCAATAATAAGGATGCAAACATGATTTATAAAAAAGTTTTATGATATTAGATGTGAATTTAAAGCTGTACGCTAATTAGGTAAATTCAGAAAATAAAAGTAACGAAGCTAAAATAAAATACTGACAATACGTAAGCATAAGTATATTTTGTTGCATACGAATCAATCGGCAAAATTTGTTTTGATTTGCACACAATAATTTAATATCGGAAGCATCTTATAAATTTTTCGTTTAACCGCGATCGCCGTGCATAAATATGTGTTATGTACGTGACATTAAAATAAATATTGGATATTTTTGCACGATAATTGTGCATCGATTCAATTACAATATTTGAGAATCAAACGAACTTACAATGAAGTTCGATAAATTATGTGAGTAACTTCATTGGGTGTTAAATCTGGCGACTACGACGTTTGTTTCTTTATTCGTATGATTAATCAAATCTATATTTAGTGTTGGTAGATATCTTATCTGCTTTGATTGCCATCGATAGCTATTACATGATAACATCGGAAGGAAGAAAACACGTATTCTACTTAGGTATATATCCAGACAAAGTAATTAACAAATTTAAAGAGCGCCGTATAATTAAAAGGTAAAAAAAACGCAATACTATCCCAGGAACTACTTATAATTGTTGACAAACTGCAATTAACAAAACAATACAGTGCAAAAATAATAATAAAATTACAATACAGTACAGTCGCGAAACAAAAGTTAGTATTAAAGTGGCTCAAGTCAATGGGAAAACCAAAGCACGCAACACTCAAGTAGGTTAAATAAATACAAAAGTACAATGATAGTTTGTAAACGAGAGTAATTTGTTGCGGTCATGGACATGTTGCTATAATCAGCCATCCAACATAATCACTGGGAAACTACAGGGACACGCAAAGAAAAATTTTTTAATGATGTCAACCGACTTATTTCCTGCTTTTAAGATATTTTACCGTCTTTAAGCTTAGTTCCTTGACTCGTCGTGTAGTTTCAAGTGCATTTTTGCGTTTCATATTATGTATCTATAACATTGATACGACATAATACGCATGAAGACTAAAAAAAATCATTTAATCCGTCAGTTAGCTTACCAAAAAATATTGGACACTTTTTTTTTCGTTTCTCAACCAAAAAATGACGAAGATACGGACGGGGCGTTGAAATTTCACGTGACGTCACGATTCTCTCTTTTCTGAACTTTATAGTTTGTTCTTGCTCTGTATCTTTGAATTTTTTTATTGATTTGATAAATAAAAAAATACGGATTCAATATTATTTAGTAATCTAACTAAATATAATTTTTAGTATTCGTGCCTATTCGAACACAATGTAGTTATTTGTAAAACATGCTTTGGTAGGTAATATTATTAGTTTCCAGTATTATAAGGTGATTTCAAATGCAACGTGCTCACATATAGCACCTACATTTAAAGTTAAAAATACTAATTAGTAAACGAAAAAGGTTACACTTTATTTGAGTTTTTAACACGTGTTCATTAGAAATAATCGGCGCTTGAAGAATAATTTTCTGTCTCGTGGATAAGCAACACATTGTAACATTGTTGAAACTATGAACCCATACTTAGAACAATGTTTATCATCGTGGGCACGTACAGTTATTGTATCGATGTTATACACATGTTTTTAGGTATGTAGGATATAACCAACACTAAAGAGTCCACTTTTGCCACAGTACTACTAAATAATTTAAAAATGAAACTTTTATTGAAATAAAAAAGTATTTAAATGTATCTCGTTATATACTTATTTCACAAATGAAAATTTCAATTAAAATCACTTAGCGAAATTAATTTACTTAAATAATTCATCATGTTCCAAGAAACTTAACGTTGTCCATAAGATAATTAGCAAATTGTCTCATCTATGTTATTTAAATTAAGTGAAATTGACTTTCTATTTTAAAAGAACAATTCGTCATTCTAATGACGAGGTAATAATTAGTTTTTACGCAACAACCATTTTAATTGTTTAGATGTTAGCATTTAAAGTAAATGGGACCATTCATACACAACTATATCCATTGTCTTTTTGTAAATTTACAATAGACCGAAATATTACGACAAATGAAATTTCTGTGAAATATAAACTTGAATATTTCTCGTCACTGGCGGGTGTCAAGTTTTCTCATGACCTTACGTGTAGCGAGTCAACAGTGTAATAACTATTGCAATAGAGATAAACTTGCTTAACAACGTAACAATTTTCTACTTGAAAAATGTTTAAAAGATAAAAATTTGTTCCAGAACTAATGCGTTCATTGTTATCGTGGCATCTATGCTGAAGCTGACATTAATAAGTTCATGGTTATCATTTTGAAGAATATTAGATTGTGCCATGTAAAATGATATGTACCTAATCTTACTATATTATAAATATTAACAGTTGAATGATCCGTGAAAAACATATAACATTGTTGGTTATTTCATTCGCTATAAGTCGCTGTACTAACAAAATAAAGATAAACTTACCCTGCAGGCTTGGTGCAGAGGCAGGTGCTGACGGTGGGGGTTGCAATGGTGTAGGCGGTGGTCTTCGTCGCCGCGGGGCATGTAGCCCCGGCGCAGACGCAGCCCGGGTGGCTGTGCGGAACCCGGGCGCTCTGTACCTAGCCGACTTCACCGGACCCGCAGGAACTGTGTTCGTGCCCGTGATTGAGGGTAACCGGGGTAATGATCCTGCCCGCTGTTCTTCTTCGGACTATAAAAAAGAGAAGGATTTTAGTGGGGGTGAAACAAGATATAATAGACAAGCTAGCTACTGCCCGCGACTTCATCTGCGTAAAAAAAGGATTTCATAAGCTAGCTAACAATGGTTCCGTTTGAATAGGTTCTAGAAATTCGGACAATGAAACAGATAGACATATTAAAGAGTAGGTAGCCTATATTACACCTTATGAAATTAGTTTAACCCGTAAACTCCCGTCGGTTTCTCGTAAACAAAATCGGTCCAGCTGTTATTGAGATTGGCCGGAACAAACAGACAAACATATTAAAATTAATCTTATAATTTTACATAGAACAACTGTAGTAATTTAAACAATTTTAGAAAATAAATCTAACGAGCCCCTATTATATAGCCTACTGTATTGAAGAACTTCAATGTGGAAGTACTGTCCTACTTTGAATTTCTACAGACAGTTTCAACGCCTTCATGATAATAGAAAACTTACTTAGTCATATTTATAGACAATTCTTAGCCGTAATGGCACGTCAACGCTACGAACTAAATAAGTAAATTTCGCTTGTCGTTCCTCTAATGCGGCCGCCACCATATGTTTATATGAGTTGGTTTTCATGAAGTCACCATCGCGCCGTAAACGGCGTGGCGTACCAATGCGGCCCGGCCCAAATATTTGTTGTGTCATTTTGGTGTTCTTTATTGCTAGAGCATTACAATTAAAGTACCTTTACACATAACAATTTTCTAATAACTACTTAGGTTGTACAAGTATCAGCTTTAAACACGTACCTAATTTCCTTGACATTATAGTCGAAGTAAAAAAAGTTTAGTAATACAACATCATTCTATACAAATAAATTAAATTAAAGTAATAGAAAATGACAGGTCTTTACTAATAATTCATGAATGAATGTATATAGGGTATTAATAACAATAACTATTAAATTCAAAATTTAAAGAACCCCCAACGACAGTTTTTTTTTTTTGAGTTTTAAGATTTTATTTCGTTAGTTAATACACCCAGTGATGTACAAGCCTCGAGGCGTCCGAGTCCCTTTGCCTAGAGCTCGGTGTCGTTTACAGGGCTCGCCTTGTATGTATGGCGCCCGACGACTCGGGAGTCTTTTTCAGAGCTCGAGTCCTATCAGAAGGCTCGAGCCTTTTTCGAAGGCTCGAGCTCTTTTGAAGACTCGAGCCCTTTTTGAAGGCACGAGCCCTTTTGAGCGCTCGATCGATCTCGAAGCATTTCTCTTTGGCGCACTAGTCTTTTTCTGCCCTCTAGTTTTAATGGATGCTGATGAATGAAAATAAGTAGAGGTAAACCACAATAGATTTAGCGTTTAAGGAGCACTTTATTCTTATTTTGAAGACTCGAGTTCTTTTGAAGGCTCGAGCTCTTTTGAAGGCTCGAGCTCTTTTGAAGGCTCGAATTCCTTTGAAGGCTCGAACTCTTTTGAAGCCTCGAGCCTTGGCTCCAAAAAATCGTGGCTCGGTTAGGCTCGGGACTCCGAGCTTACCGAGCTCACTGAGTCTTGCCATTCCGCCTCGAGGCTTCAGAAATAACACTCGACGCCTCGAGGCTTGTACTTCACTAAATACACCTCATTCCCTTTCTGTATAGTGTACATTATTCATATTGAGGAAGTTGTTAAAAAATATATATTCCGCCATTTTGGACCGATTCATCAAAGATAGGTAAGAACACTCGCGACTAATTCACCTTCAAAATAAAAACAAAATCAAAATCGGATCATCCGTTGGAGAGCTACGATGCCACAGGCAGACACAAACAGACACACACACGCAAACACAGATACCTCAAACTTATACCACCCCGTCGTTTTTGCGTCGGGGGTTAAAACACAATAAACAAATGTTTATTAGTCTATTAGTTCCGGCTCTAAGTAACAGCTGGATTTTGACGCAACTTTCATTGGTTGAAAGCTAATTTTATTTTATTGTGTGTGTCTGTTTATCTCTGTATTCACTTCACTGTATGTAGAAAGCTAATATTATAAGGAGTAAATCAGGTTTTTTTTAATCTGGAAAAGTTTTGAATGTGCTTGAAGACTAACAAAAATATAATTAGTTCGCCAGTGAGATTAGTAAAAAATATTGGACACGGTTTTTTTTATTTATCAAATCAATAAAAATTTACAAAGATACAGAGCAACAACAAACTATAAAATTCAAGAGAGGGGGCCTTGTGACGACCTAGTAGTGGGTAAAATTGTACCTAGAAGTGACGTCACACAAAATTTTATTCTTTATGCTTATTATAAATCTTTAACTTTGATTGGTAGAATTTAAGTGAGTCAGTCATAACCACTAAATAACTCTAGAGAAATCAACGACATAATTAAGATTTAACTGCATTAATCGCCTAAACGGCGTTATTTTAATGACTAGTACACGTAACTGCCTAAGTTATCGATTATGGAAATTGCAAAACGTTTTAATGCAAATTCGTTTCCAAGCAATAGATTCTCTAATTACTACTTAGTCTTAGAAAACAACCAGTTGTAACTTTCATTCATTGATTTCAATGAATGTTTATAGATTACTAGCTGTCCCGCGCCGATTCACCCGCGTAGATACCGTTCCCGTGGAAACCTTGACTGAAATATAGCAGCATCACTACATAGTATAAAACAAAGTCGCTTTCTCTGTCCCTATATCCCTATGTATGCTTAAATCTTTAAAACTACGCAACGGATTTTGATGCGGTTTTTTTTTATAGATAGAGGGATTCAAGAGGAAGGTTTATATGTATAATACATGAGCATTGTACCCGTGCGGAGCAGGGGCGGGTCGCTAGTATTATATATACTAATAAATAATGTGGCTTTCTATTGGTAAAATATTTGCAAAATCGGTTCCGTAAATCCAGAGATTACCTCCTACAACCTTACCAACAATTCACAACTGTTATCTCTTTATCATAGTAGTATAGTCATAAACAATCATAACATTGTAGCATATTTTGGTAATTCCTGCATAGTTAAATTTTGGCATACACAATAGTGTAATGATTAGGAATACTTTCAAGCTTACATTTTTTAAATTTATAAATATGAAGTAAATTACAAAATGCTATCCGCTGGTTTGATTCCTTCTCTAGGTGGTCACTAGTGATGTACACGCCTCGAGGCGTCGAGTGTTATTTCTGAAGCCTCGAGGCGGAATGGCAAGACTCAGTGAGCTCGGTAAGCTCGGAGTCCCGAGCCTAACCGAGCCACGATTTTTTTGAGCCAAGGCTCGAAGCTTCAAAAGAGTTCGAGCCTTCAAAGGAATTCGAGCCTTCAAAAGAGCTCGAGCCTTCAAAAGAGCTCGAGCCTTCAAAAGAGTTTGAGCCTTCAAAAGAACTCGAGTCTTCAAAATAAGAATAAAGTGCACCGTAAACGCTAAATCTATAGTGGTTTACCTCTACTTATTTTCATTCATCAGCATCCATTAAAACTAGAGGGCAGAAAAAGACTAGTGCGCTAAAGAGAAATGCTTCGAGATCGATCGAGCGCTCAAAAGGGCTCGTGCCTTCAAAAAGGGCTCGAGTCTTCAAAAGAGCTCGAGCCTTCGAAAAAGGCTCGAGCCTTCAAAAAGGACTCGAGACTTCAAAAAAGTTCGAGCTCCGAAAAAGACTCCCGAGTCGTCGGGCGCCATACATACAAGGCGAGCCCTGTAAACGACACCGAGCTCTAGGCAAAGGGACTCGGACGCCTCGAGGCTTGTACATCACTGGTGGTCACCCGGTACCTAAGTACTTCGCTATGTATACTTTTTAACCTAAAATTCATCCAATCTATCAGAGCTCCAACACGACTGCCCTGAATTTGCCAATGTTAAGTAAGACTAATTCGACTGTCGACATTTTACAATATCTGCTTTTCTACCAATTTGAGCTTGTTTTACTGTGTTTGACCACAACATGGACATTATTCTTTCTCCTAGGCACTTAAATAAAATAAAATACAGCGATACTTCATGCAAAACAAACCATCACAATTAACACTTTCACATTACGCATAGAATAATGAGTATAAAAATAAAAAGATATTTTTGTTTCACAATAATAACTTTTAAACAGTATTGTATTATTTTCGTATTTCGCGGTACATTATGGGGTTTAAGTTATTATACGTACCCACATATTTTACATAAATTTAAAAATATATATCAGCTTTACTAAATACAAGTAGCAGAAAGTTCGAGATTTTCTATTAATTACTAGCTTTCCATTTTACTAAAAGCTAACAAAATTACTGTTTTTTGTTAAATGTTTTTTTTTTGACATTGATAAGTAAAACCAATTGTTAAAATTTTGTTTGCCTGTTTGTTTCGGGTAATCTACGAAAGGGCTGTAGCCATTTATTATTCTTTCTCCTAGGCACTTAAATAAAATAAATTACAGCGATACTTCATGCCAAACAAACCATCACAATTAACACTTTCACATTACGCATAAAATAATGAGTATAAAAATAAAAAGATATTTTTGTTTCACAATAATAACTTTTAAACAGTATTGTATTATTTTCGTATTTCGCGGTACATTATGGGGTTTAAGTTATTATACGTACCCACATATTTTACATAAATTTAAAAATATATATCAGCTTTACTAAATACAAGTAGCAGAAAGTTCGAGATTTTCTATTAATTACTAGCTTTCCATTTTACTAAAAGCTAACAAAATTACTGTTTTTTGTTAAATGTTTTTTTTTGACGTGGATAAGTAAAACCAATTGTTAAAATGTTGTCTGCCTGTTTGTTTCGGGTAATCTACGAAAGGGCTGTAGCCATTTGTACCAATTTTGCTGGAAAAAAGATTATATTAGAAGGACATTATTGTTATTTTAGATATAGAATTAGGGTTCAGCAAAAGCAAATGAAAACGATGACGGATAATGTCAATTTTTAGTTACTCATAAATATATAAATTCGAGTCACACGTTACATTAAATGACACAATAATACATTATATCGCTTTACTTTCGCTAATGCGGTTACAAGTTTAACATTATGTTGCTGGCCTGCTGTCCTGGCCTTAATCAGATTAGTAAAGTAACCTACTTTAACTATATAAACCAATTGTATAAGACATTATGATAAACTACTTGATCAAGGCAATAAATGTATTCGCTGTGACCTTATTCCGCTATTTTAGGACAGCAGTTAAACCCAACAAATTTTTTTTTTGGTGACCGAATGGTTATTTACTTTATCTCTCCGGAAATTAGAGTTTAAATAAAATTTATATTTAGTTCATTCACATTCTTTAGTTAGATTATGAAATATGAACTGCTCAAATATCATTATGCTCTTATTGATTTGAGCACTACTATTGATTGACGGTAAATGTTTACATACATACAATATTTACTATTGAGGTAATATTGATATGAATGAAGTTATTTTACTTTTATGAGTAATTTTGAAGATATAGTTCACATCGGGTATTATTATATTCATAGCTATCTCTCGATATATTTTTATTATTACTGAAACGAACTGACAATTTTAAGTTTTAACTAATTTATTTATATAGATAATAGACATGGGTAACATATTATTATATTTAATATTGTATTATTTATATTATGTAAGCATTTTTGGCACTATGGCTTATACGTTGCGTTATCAGTAAATATTTACACGTTTATTACCTAGTACACGTTATCTCAGTTGCTAGGGCTAACAAGTTGTAGGTGCTAAATGTGAGTCAACGTACGTAAACACATAAATAACATTGACATTTTAAGATATTTATGTCGAAAGCTGATATGGTGAGGAGACGGCCTTGAATAGTGATTGCTGTATTGTAACATTTCGTTTAAATTCACAACAATGCAAGAATAGTTACATAACATGCATATCGTTTCTGCATGTACAAATGCTAATTGTTTATTTTTATGGTTATTTCGACTGTTCTTATACATTGGCAGCAATATGTATTTTTAATATGTATTAGGTACTTACTTCAGCATCGGGAGCGGAGGCGCGACGTCTGCCCCGCCACAGTCTGTCCTCGCTGCCACCGATCGCTCCGCAACTCCTGGAGTGCGATCGCTGCGCCGCCAAGTCGGCTCCTGCTGGAGACCTTCGCGATTCACCACCACCACCCAATGTACCACGGGAATCGGCCGCCAACAGAGCGGACTCAAAACTTCCACGCCACGAAAACCTTTCACAATCACTCGCGACACTACCCCTACTAGCCGTAGCTTCCAAAATATCATGAGATCGACTCCTGGCCAACGCTCCCGGTTCCGATGCACTATCGTCGTCCGTACTAGGTGAGGCACCGCCCGACACTTCGTGCATTAAAGCCACTAATCTGCCGCCTATGTGTCTCATCACTTTTCCGAACAGTGGTGGTGAACCTTCCCCGGCGCGGCCCAGCGTCGCCGCCAACCGGCGGTATGCTCCGACGGCGTCGCGCTCTAATGACCCCGCGTCGTTATTACCTCGATCAAACTCATCGATTATCTCGCGGCAGCTATCGGATATTTGCTTCCTTAGTGCCGATCTGTTAGCCACCGTACCTTCTATGTCCGAGCCCGCGTAATCAGATGAATCATATGAATCGCTCCAAGTGTCTTCGCTTGACAGGTATTCTACTATTTCACGTACTTCTTCGTCTCGAATGCCCGGAACTGTTTTCATTAATCTCGTTAATTCGCTTTCGAAGTACAATAGTTGTGGTGGTTTAGGAGGACGGGAGCTCTCGGAATTAGACGATGCCGGGGTTGATGTGCGCACATTATTGGTGGTATGTACCATTTGTTTAAAAAACTGTCGCATTTTAGTCATCATAAGGTTAGTTTCCTCGTCAGATGACCAATTATTAAAACTATCCTTACGTACTAGTGGACTTTGAGGTGGTCCGGACGGAGGGGGCCCTTCTATACGTTCTTCTATATCAGGCCTGATTTCTTCAGTAATTTCTTCTAATTCTATTTTAGGTTCATGAGATCTAGCATAATCTGAACTAGAATCACCGTTTCTAAGTAGGTCATCGCAACTACCGACAAATCCACTATCCCTACTTGTTTGTTTTTTAGATTCAGATAATTCAGATCCTAGCGGTGGGAATTCGGGTCTAGGTGATGACCTACCGTCCTCACCTTCCGAAACCGATCTCGTGTCATCTCGTGCTTCCTCTGTAAATTCAGCTGACTGGCGTCGTTCGTCGGCGGGTGATCCACGTATTTTTTTACTTTGTTTTTTCCTCTTAGATTCACCTTGCATATCCAGCCTTTCGGACGAGTCGTGCCTTTCCTCTGTTTCTGTGCTAGATGCATCTGAAACTTCTGGATTGTCTTGTGAAGGTTCATCCCCCGTCAATAAATTATCGAGGGAAGAGGAATGAGATCGCGGTGTTCCACGGGCACGTACTAAACGTTTTCTACGTTGTTCGGGACTTTGTCTTCCTTCACTATCACTCCCGACACTACCGGAGCCGTCCGAATCCCGCCTTTCCTGATTAAAGCCCATAAAACCTGACAAAAAATATTTTTCCAAGCGCGAAGACACAAGATCATCACTATCACCACTTCGCTTCGGTTGTTCATTATCAACAATCGATTCACCACCTTCACTACACACGCTTGACGTTTCTGACACAGCTTCCTCATCTTCACGAACATTTCGCCCTTCCCCCAATCCAAAGAAAAAGTATTTTTCCAATTCTGTAGCCGATATAGGTCGTGGTTTTTTTGTTGTTTGTTCCGTTTCGCTTTCTTCGCAACTTTCTTCGACGATAGTGTGTAAAGTGAAATCTATAGACCGTCTACAATAGGCAAAATCCTCCCCTCGTACCGGGAGGGAAGCTTCATCTCCCGAATCAGTATCAGAGGGCGAAGTAACCTCGTCCTCATTGTGACTGACGTCCTCGACCCACGAATCATCGTCAGCGAGCCCCTCCTCGAGACACACAACCGCCGAGAGAGTGTCGGCATTGCTAACAACAGTCACTCCGCCCGAAGGCTGCGGTGTTTCGTCGTCGGATATTTGTTCCGAGTCCGATTCGTCTTGTTGCACTTCCGGGTTGGGTTCCAATTCACTCTGTGAGTTGGTATGGTGCACTGTGACGTCCCGCATGAGCCGCGTCGTGTCTGACGTGACAACGGAAACGCGGTCGTGCGTTATCATAACGCGGCTAGTAAAGCGCGCGGAGCCGTCCGCACGAGCCGTACGCGAGCGGCAAACTGTTGTCGCGGCAGGTGCGCACGCGCCCCTCTCCGCCTCCGTGCAAACCGGCCTAGCGTCGTGCATTTTCTCCTCCTCTTGCTCCTCCATTAATTCCTTCTTCAATAGTTCACTGAGTGTACGTTCAATACCCTTAAACAGGTCTATTTTTTCCGCGGGCGACGAACTTAAGCTATCGTGACTGGGCTCCGGTGAAGGTGCTAATTTAGTTAATGAGTCTGGCGGGATTTCTGCGGAAATTATATCTTTATTATTGTAATTATCGCTGGATAATCCTACTGAGAATTTCACTTTCATGTCGCTGTCGGTATTGAAAGATTCAGCCAACGAATCAAAGTCGGTATTTTCTGACGATATACTTTGATATCGATTAATATCACTATCTGGGTTATTTTTTTTATCTATATCATTGCTACTTGAGCTACAACTTGCATTAAAACTATTATATTTTTCACAAGTTTCGCTTTGAAGCATGTTTTCATCGCAAAATTTGAAAAAGTTGGTTTTTTTTCCGCTGTCATTGCTTTCTTCGTCACTGTTGTTTTCGTATGGTATCACTGAATATTCTTCTGTAAAATTAACAGAGTCCACTAACACTATATTAGAATTTTCACTATTTTCCGAAACGCTCCCACTTGATACGGCACTGACATTCATTTCGTTTTCCCTTGGCAGCCCAACCGCTATTATTTCTAAGCTATCCGACTTCTTATCAACAAACGAGTCATCACAGTCTATACCACTACTGTCGGCATTATCTTCCAAATCTGAAGAAGAATCCGCAGGGTTGACCACAAACACACGGGAAAACCTCCCCCCGCCACCCCCGGAGTCATCAGAGTCCTCATCCGACGTTGCTGGTTCCTCTGGCGCGCCGGTTGTGAGGTCATAGCTGCACCGAGCAACGCCTTGCTCGGAATCACTCGATTCAGCGGACTCGTTAGAGGATGCGAATGCCTTTTCAGCCTCTAAGTGATCTGGCATAGCATTTGCTTGATCGGATAATAACGATAAAGAGTCCTCCTCGGCAATCACCTTGATTCCGACTGACGTTTCATGTTCAGCTGGCCGTTCGATATTGTTATCGTCCTTATCGTTATCGCGGGACTCTAGTGTTTGTGACGACTCGGACTGTATCGCCTTATCAGTCCTTTCAACGGTGGTCATTGCGAGTTTATTTGTTGGCGCTGTTGCGGAGGCGGTGGCCGTGGCGGTCGCGGCGGCGGTGACGGCGACGGCTGCGGCCGTGGTGAGCCGAGCAAGAGCTGCGGCATCTAGAGGCGGGAAACCGGGGTACGTGTTCCAGTGTGGCGCGGGCGGATGTTGCGTCGGGAACGCGAGTAGCGCCGGCCAAAGAGCGGCAGGTACGGGAACTGGCACGGGAACAGGTACTGCGACTATACGGGGCTCGGCACCGCAGGAGCAAGTTCGTGGACAAGCTTGTGTCTCGTGCTTGGTGGGTGGGGGGGTGGGGTGCGCCGCCGACGCGCCCGGCTCGAAGTAGTCCCAGTCACAGTCGTCGGGCGCGGGCGGCGCGGCCGAGGAGGCCGTTGAAGATGAGTCTTCCGTGTCTTCGCGACACGAGGAGTCGGAACTAAGGAACACGAGGCGGTAGTCTTCGGGACGCATGCGACTGGCCTCCGGTTCGCTCGCCTCGCCCTGTTCACTGTTGACGCCCCACTCTGAAATTAAAATAAAATAGTTTTAATCATTATTGAATATACCAAATAGTTATATAATATCCATGTTTAGGAAAATATATATAAATACTTCCCATTTAAATATCTCAATGTTAACGTTCCCATTGAATTAAAATAGTATGTGTGTCACATGAATTTATAATAAACAATTTCAAGTTTCTTTGTTTTTTTATACGCCTACAAACAGGCGGTAGTTAGTGCATTATAAAAGAGATATATGATTCATCACGATGAAAATATACATCAGTATAAAATAAGTACCTACCTAACCATATTAAAATTGCATAATATAATTATCAACTCGATCAAATAGCATCCTTCATTTAGAATAGGCAATAACTTTAGATGATCTACCTAAAGTCACCTATAGTCTACCGATAGTCATTTAAATGAATCCATACAAATCACTTAATTTTGACAAACCATTATGTTAATCTATTGAACTTAGTTTGTAAATTACACCATTGCCTCTAACGTGTTGTTATTAAACTTATTAGTCATACGAAATATTATTGAAACTTCTCTAAACTTTGCTATTTTGCTATTTTTATAAACCTACACGAGGTTCAGAAAAATAGCAAAATTGTTATAGACGTGGTGCGATAGACTTAATAAATGTTTTCTCATGGAGAAACTCTTTAAGAAAACAATGATAGAATCGATATCTACAAGGGTAAATAAAAGTTAACGCCTTTCATTTTTATATAGCAACAAGTCGCAGTGTAGTAGTCGCACGTCATGAATATAATAAACGGCGTTTTACGATTTATTTAATACATAATTATGTACTAATATATATAAAAATATTTGCAAGTCGCTACCCGAAAATGTATTGTGGGACACCTATCCGTATGATATTTTTATGGGTTTATCTTGTTCAAAGAAACACACACACGTGTTAGCGGTTACCGTTTTGTAGTATGTGGTGATTGGATGTATTGTTATTGTGGTACAACATGTTGTAAGTTTATATACTTGAAATATAGGTAAACAACCAAAATAAAACAAATGGACGGAAATGGAGGGCTTAACATCGGGCTCCTTTGCACCCTTCAGATGGAAAAAATGTAAAGTATAGAATTTTGCCGTAGTACGTACATTTTGTTTTAAAAGAAACAACAAGAATTAATTCTAAAAAGAGACGAATACCATACAGCCGGGGTGCCCAAATTAATAAGACCTAAGAAGGTCGACTGTTTACTGTATACGGTCGACCAATGTCATTTATAATGTTGAAACACGGTTCGTATTAAATAATTAGGTAATTTTCAGATTATATACGACAGAACTGATTTACTACGTCCGCGTCTGTGGGACGTATTTTTGAGACTTAAATATGTATCACTTTTCAGTATATAAATTGACCGTTTTTTTTTCGGACGGACCTATGTAGTTTGCCCTGAGGCTTTTGCTACTTCACCGGGCATAAAGGCGAGCAAAGCTCCAGCCTAGATAAACGGTTTAAACACTACAAACCCCTGTGGGACTTGCACTTTGGCTCAGGGCGGTCGCTGACGGGGAGATTGAGGGATTATGGCTTTTAGTTTCTTTAGGGGAGTTTTGTGCAACTGTCGCTCTACTTTACAGTTTGCGGGCCTCTCGGACTTCGGATCTACGAGGGCATTTCGATGCCATCTGCTGATGCCCGAGGGCTGCCGGGAGCGACCGATTGGCCATAGATAATATGATTAAAAAAAAAGGAAATAATAGTTAAGTAACATTAAAAATCGTAAAAGGGATAAACTAGATTTTATACGAGTGGAAATAATCTCTCGAGTAGAAAGAAAGAGAGTAATAAATAGCTAAGACTGGTATTAAATGACACGTTATTTACGTGATATAAGCACTATCACCGACATATTGTTTTATCAACTCTTTACAAATCACCTGGTAAATTATAGTTTATATCACCGCCGTACCTGAAATGAGTACTTTACTAAATAAAAATACGTGTGTTGATGAACAATATGAAGGAAGTCTATTGACTTCATAGGCAGCAGGCTAGTAATAGCCGGAGCAGGAGGCGTGGTCTATAATCACGGAACGATATTACTATGACTTTGATGAAAATGTTTTCGCTACTCTGCGTTTCCTATGCTATAAGTTATTATATATATTATAGGAAATGCGTTAAAATAACCCGACAGTAATGAAGACATTTTTATCGAAGTCATAGTCATATCGTCTATCGCCTCCAGGTGATCCGCATTTTATGAAACGTTGAAAAATTGTAAATTGGATCTACACAAAGCAACAGGTACTATGGGTATGGTATGGGTGGGTCTTTGTAAAAGCATCATGAGTAGAAAGCGACTTTAACGCAGACCAATAAAAGCGATATTAAGAAATATATCTATAGGTATCTTAATGGGCATAATATACGAACAGCAAAAAATGGAGAAATTATGACGGACGGAATAGGGTTAAGTTTTTCTCGTGTGTGCAGGTTAATGACTTGGTCGGCTGTGTATCAAATTTAATAATTACAAAAACCTTTACGGTTAACATAAGCCAGCGATAAACCTACCTTAGTTTATGGCGAATCGAAATGTTATTTAATAAAAAAATCACACCTGTGCGGGCCAGGTAAGTCGGACTTGGCAAAAAAATATTAAAATGTGATATAAAATAAAATAAGTGTCGCGCCAAGGAACGGATCAGTTCGTTGAAGTGGCAATGGGAAGGCCATATAGCACGGAAAACAGATGGCCGTTGGGGTCGAAAAGTTCTTGAATAGAGAAAGCGGATCGGCAAGAGTAGCGTAGGACGTCCACCTACTAGTTGCACGGATGATCTGGTTAAGGCCGCGGGATCACGGTGGATGCAGGCCGCTTCTAACCGCAACAACTGGAGATTTATGAGGGAGGCCATAGGTCCAGCAGTGGACGTCTTACGGCTGAAATGATGACGATGATGTGTCGCGTAATTTGAGATATGTTTTATCCTAAAAAGCATATCTCAAATTACGCGAAACTAATCATCAATTGTGAAGGAGGCAGATATGGCTCAGTTTTCTTTACATTTCCTAGAAAGCACTTGAAAGGCCTCGCTTATAATTTCAGGAAACATCTTGGCAATTAGAACTTTCTCTGCCTATTATTTATAAATTACCTTAGTGTTATGAATGTTACTTGGCCCGACTTTGTACGTGTATACTTTGTGATTTTTAAAAGAATGCTAATATTCAGTATAATGTTAACAAGGTCTTTAGTATCAATAAAACTATACCTAATAAGTTTTTAGTTCGGGGATAATAGGTACTTACAAATGAAAAAAAATATCTTGTATAATTATGAAAGGCATTTTAATTGAAATAGCTGGTCATAGAATAAAACATGTACTAATTTAAGGTTCCGCGCAACAAAGCAAAAGTGAGTGAAACGCTTGGGATAGCTAGTATTAAGTATACGTGTAGATTTATCAGCCTAATGTGTCATTATTCTGAGTTTATCTCATGTAGTTAATTGTTCACGGACAACACAGCACGCCATTGCCTTTGGACTTACATGCATGATGTGAATGTAATTACGGTTAATATGTGCACGAATTAGGACTTGTATCTGCGTACACGCAAACCTTTTTGCATTCGAACATCTATAAATAATGTACTCAAATCAATATTGATAATATGAACATGAATACGTGGTCAATGAGTTAAGATGAACATAATTAAAATGCTATACTGTTTTTTACCCATATGCTTTTTATTTCTCACGCAAATTATCGTTTTAATAGACTGACGTAATATGTCCAAACTTTAGCTTCAGAAAAGTCATATTATACTAGCTGTACCACGCGGTTCCACCCGCGAAGATCCCGTTCCCGTGGCAACTTTAACTTAAAATATAGCCTTTATGACACTCACGAATGACGTGGCTTATTATTAGTAAAAGAATTTTCAAAATCGGTTCAGTAGATCCAGAGATTACCCCCTATAACGTCACAAACTTTACTTCTTTATAATTTAGTACAGTCTGATATAGATTAGTATATAATATTTGTATAGATTGATCTCAGCCAATACCTATCCAAATTGGAAAGACATCTTTATTTTATTTTACTATGTTCTATGTGTGGATTAGTTTGGATAAGAGTTAAGCATATGACGTAGTACCTAATTGGCTTTTAGTTATACAAATAAGCAAATGTACTAAAACGTGTCCTTAAAACATGTCAGTCTATAAGACTGCATTATTGCCTCTTGTATGTATGTGACAATTTTCGTTAAATGAGTTCTTTCTTCGCTTCTTCTGACTGACAGCAAGGTATAGATAGCATTAATTTTCCATTTCACGCCTGACATTCGGCTCATTTCCATTAAATAAAAGAAGAATAAGATAGCATAAACGGAAAATAATGTCCATCTCATCAAAAATAATGACTATCAGAGTTATTATTAATGTTGATAAAAGCGAAAAGATGAACAGTATTGTGTAAAAAATAAACACATGTGCAACAAAAGCATAGGCCGCCATTGTAAGGTTTGCAATAAAAGAAAAGTGTTAAATGTAGATAGCACAAACAAATACACATCAACAATGGCATGATTACGAACGTAATCATGTCACTGAGTCGCAGACGTCACACGGATGGAGTATATGAGTCCCTAATAGCTGAAAACAAAATTTTAATTCGATATCTAGATGATAATGCAACAATACGTTCGGTTGTATAACTAAATCTATATTTATTTTAGATCTGCAAGTTGTATATCTTACATACGTATTATGTAATATCGCGAAAGTTTGTATATATATACTTATGTATGGATGTTTCTTATTGTTTGATGCAATAACTAGTGGACTGATTTTTGCTGATGTTCTGCACATATATCGTTTATAAGGCTATTTACTAACATAAGGGCTATCAAAATCATACAACGACCCACTGGAGCCGAATAGCAGTGCAACGCGGGGAATATCATTCTACGTGGGAATTTAAAACTTAGTTTGCGTTATGTAAAGCCCTTTTTTCGGATGGACTTGTGGTTAGCTTTAAGGCTTTTTCTACTTCACCGGACACAAAGGCGAGCAGGGCTTGCGAAAATAGTATTGGGAAGTTTAGCACTGCTAGGAATCATAAAAGTTTGTGCTCCCAACACATACTAAAATGCAGATTTCTGTGCATTTCAAATATTTGTTAAAGAGAGAGTAAGTTATCAACGGATAAGTATTACAGATATCGACATAAGGATGCTGATGTATACCCACGTCTAACATGGCTGTTGCGAAACGAAGTAATAAAAAATATGACATGGTCATTATAAGGATAATCAAGAGAATTCGTCTTACTTGGTAACTTTCATATCACATTAAAACTATCTAATCTTGATATAACTTTGCACCGGCTTTAAAAATTCTCAGAAAACATAAATTATTTTGTTGTCGGAATATGAATTCGTTTAATATTGAACTCAATGTAATGTCTTTTAAATAAATAAATAAATGAAAAACATTTTTATTCACGTAAACCAATAACAGGCACTTGTAAATAGTCAAACATTATGTATATACCCATTATAATTATTATAATTTATTTATATTGTTATTAGCATTATTGTTTCGTAGAGAAGGAACTTTTGTCAAGTCTAGTGTACATTTCAATAATCTGACAATTTAATCGTGCCGCAATGGGATAAGAGAAAATTATGTATTTCAAATCTTCTTATTCTGATTATGGGTCAGTACAACTTGGACATCAAGCTAAACCGTCCGCGCTGCAGTATTTAAAAATAACGATTTTGTTTTGAATTAAAAAAAGCCGCCAAGAGCTGGCGTCCCATTCGAAGAGTCATTTTTGCACTGGAGCTACTTTCGGTTTCACTTAAACTCCTCTTTTCATGATTTGAAAAATAAGTTGTTCTCCTACTACTCAATTTAACGCTATCATGTGTAGTGGTTTATTTATTTCTATTTTCGTAAGTCCCCACCCACATGTTCTACTTATCCATATTTATCAGTTTATACGCCAAACTGTTGCAATGCATTATAAAGGAGTAGGTATCAACAAAGTTAGTCTAAGGAAATCTAATACAGTAATACCCCGACTTACGCTACCCCGACTTACGCAAATTCGGAGATACGCGGTTTTTATTTTTGATCACCACGCGCATATCTTGCAGTAAACCGAACACGCCTTTCGGTTTACTGCAAGTTACACTGCTAACTGCTAACCTAACCTAACATGAAATGAAAAACACTGTCTTTTGGAGTGTAAACTAAATATTATCATTATACCCTTAAGAGGACTTTGAATCTAAAATAAAAAGAAGGAATAAACAAAGATATTTGATCGAACCAAATAATAAGTAAAAATCTTTCTATTTCAATTCAGACGTCACGGTATTATCGCTTAGATGGAAACCATGTTAGAATTATGGTGTGATAATGTGAATATCAATTATAATTTAACGTATTATTAAACATGTTTCTTCTGATCTATTGTTTTTTTTAGACTCTGGTCCCGATTACACAAACATTATATGTATTGATAGGGAAAGTTGAACCCCGACTTACGCGAATTCGACTTACACGGCTATCCCGTGGTTCCACCTATCGCGTAAGTCCGGGGTATTACTGTACTTTACTTTGAGTTCTACGGCAATTCAATGCCAGCCTTAAAGTAAGGATATATCTCAAAAAGAAAATCCCACTTAAATTTAGTATTGTTCTAAACACTACAGTACATTGTGTACTGCAGTGTTTAAAACAATAATATTAATATTTTCTATGACCAGACTCCGAAATTAGTGAACCGATTTCCAAAATTCTTTTAACATTAGAAATCTACGATATGCAAGAGTAACATAGGATATATTTATTTATAAGGTTCCCACTGGGACGGGAGCTACGTGAGTGAAACCTAATATCATATATCGAGGTTAACCTCCTTATATGAATACAAGCTTAACATAAACACCATCAATGATGGCCTTATTGTAATCAAATCGACATTCAACGGACAATGAAAGTAAGAGTGTACGTTGGCGCCGGCTCAAGGCCCGTTGCCTAAGACGGTGCATGTGGGATGATAGGAGGCAGCGAGGTTAAGCCAGATGAACTATATGTCCTTAACATTACTTAAGCAGCTTGGACATGTCTTCTGGACACTAAGGCTTTACATTGATCAAAAAGAAAATGTACTCAGCTGCAATGTATTATTTTTAATAGTATAGCTAAATAAAATAATATAATAAAACATATTTGTTGTTTGTTTAATTAGAATATGCTAATAAACTGTACTTGCTTCTATCTATGTTCATTTGGTAAATGTTACATTTATCACAATGTTGTTCGTACTACATACACATCGCATTCTTCTCGCAGTTTTTTTAATATTCTAATATGTATAAAGGTAAAAAGATTTGAGTTAACATTAGTCCTGTTAAAAACCCATAAGCCTACCGAGAATATTCACGCTTTAAAATTAGGATCCGATGACGTCAAACTGTTTTCCACGAAAGGTTGAGAGATGAAACCAGAAAAAAATTAATAAAAGGTGTTCGGTGTGTATTCAAGCAGGATTTCATTAGTAATTCGGTTTAAAGTTTTCTGGTCGACTTTAATTTAAATATTTTTTTTGTGGCGACACTAATTAAAGTACTCTGTCTTTAAACTTTACGCATAGTAACAAACAAGGAAATATTGTCTAGATAGGGCACAATGGGAGGATTAAACGAATAGCAAACCAAAGCTCAACTCTTCACTATAAACTCTGTTTTGCCAATTGTTCCAGAATTGAGACCAGTTTACTATTACGAAACCCTTCACTAAGCTCCTAATATACCTATCGTATTGTTACAAATCTACGCTATATGTAGAGCAGATGTTTATCAATTCTAACTTTCTAGTGCTTATAGACCGAACTAATCTCATAAACGCTCGGATGGCGTAGATAGTTCTGTTCCAATAGGGTTTTATGGTGCGATATATCTAATCATTTCAACATTTACCGCTCTAATAATGCTTATTGTATGTTTTAATACAGTCTGATAATCTTAATCTGATCAAAAGCAATATTGTAAGTTTTATTAGGTTATTAACCCTTTAATGATTCATCCTTCCAAGTAGATAGTTATGATATGAGCGGATCTATTTGAGAATACGTAATAAAAAACTGTAGGCCAACTTTTTCTCAAATTGAATTACTTAGTTTAAAACAGACTTGACTCTTCTTCTCAAGTCGAATTTCGCATATCATAATAATATCATAGGCATTAAAAAGTCAATTCTATTGACTATTCAATGCCTATGATAAGTATCTGGATTATTCCAAAACACGTAAGGGCACATTTTTCTCAAATTATTTCATCTTACTTGGCTCAGACCTTATAATGCAGCATCGATGCCAATTTACGAAGTTCCACATATATAAAAAAGTACCTATGAAAAGAATGAAGATTATACGGAGATTATTTTTCAATCACCTAAATTGACGATAAATTGTTAATACTTATTACTAATTATAGATTAATTGGATAGCAATCGCAATGTTTAATAACCGTAGCTGCACCAGTATGAAATGAATATTTCTTTTACACTAGAAACGTTATGAATAAGCAATAGATGAGAGATATCAGATTTTCTCATGAAAATTTATCTTAAAACACTACGGAGTTTTACTATTGGTGGAGTTTTTTCTAACTTATGAAGTTTTTAGATAGATGTGCGCACCCCGTTAATTGCTGTTGTGGTATAAAATATTATGGACCGTGTAATCACTGCATTTTTTATGAAGTTATTAACACCCAGGTTCTTAAAATCTCAATCAAACCAATAATCAGCTCACTCGGCTGTAAATCTAACTTAATTCACTGTCAAATTAAATAAAGCATCTGAAAGATTAAATAACTTTCAGTCCATTCAAAATTACGTAGATGTATCAATATCCAAAAAAAAGGTTTCATAGTTTTAGTAAGACGACAATAAAATCAAATTAAATAATCATGGTTTATGCTTTATTTAAAACTTGACAAGAGTTTGACATTTGTAAATTAAAAACAAAATAATATTCTAAATCTTATTTAAAGTTCTCCATAGTTTCAGTAGCTTAATGTAAATATGTTCATTGTTGCTACAGATACCATGGGGACCTAAATTACGTCGAAATGTATATGTTACGGCTAAAGGTAGGTGTGAACATAAACTTAAGATTAGCCGGCTAAACTTAGGTTTAGCCGACCACATGCGGTTAAACTTAGATCAACCTGAATAAGTCCCTGTTGCACTCCATTGGTTTGGGCTTAGGTTTTTTTTTGCCATGCATAGGTATTGTTTAATTTAGAGTTGAACAGGGACTTATTAAGACCTTAACGTAAGTTTAACCGCATGTGGTCGGCTAAACCTAAGTTTAGCTGGCTAATCTTAAGTTTATGTTCACACCTACCTTTAGCCGTAACATATATACCTACAAAAACCTGCTAACCAATTTGCGGTTGTATCTGACTAAGTGTGGGTGCAGAAGATCATTGATCAACAATTATTATAATGCACATAAGCTATATTAACTTCCGTGGTATAATTACAATAATAACCTACCTACTGCATGTAAAATAAAGCTATAATAATAAAGTAAGTAACTATTGTTATTCAAGTCCAGTGCTTTAAAGTATCGCAATTAGGAGCAGACTACATAGGTATTAGTACATATTCTTAACTTCACTTCCAACAGCCCGTTTACAAGCAGCCATAATAGTCGAGGGATATTGCCATAATTAACACGCTTGGCAGGCGGAATGGTGATCGCAGAAAATTGATACGTAACATTGAGCTGAAATATGCTACTATATGCCCTATACATTAACGGTATATCTTTTAGTCGCCTCTTTCAACACCCATGGGAAGAAATAGGGTGCTGCTCTATTCTAAACCAAAACGTCACAGCAAACAACTGTATATAGTGCCTACCATACAGTAAACTTTTATACGATATACCTATATTTTTATGACATTAGCTTCTTCTTATATTTCTAAAAAGTAGAAACTTCTAATATTTACGAAGCATTTTAGCATTTAAATGTATTTTTATTTATAAGTTAACAGATAATCTAAATATACTAAAAGTTTTGTTCACGTACCTACTTTGAGTGTCAGTTAATTAGATTTGATCTTTTACATTCAATATAGCCATATAAAAATTACAAGGATAGGTGATACTTTCGAAAACGTTCAATGATGAATGAACATTACATTTTTAGTATCTTTATAAAACTATTAAACATAAAGCAGACATTCATTTAAGCAATAAAAAGCTAATTAAACTTTTTTAAATTATCGTGAGATACCTATCCATCGTGAGTAGGGTTGCCAAGTCACCAAACCTAACAGCCGGACAGACAGGCCAGTTAGCCCGGACATTTGGGTAAAAAATCGGACACCCTACATCATTGAGGATTTTTTGTCTCAGTATTAATACGTACAAAAAAAGTATGTCAAGTACTGACTTTTATACCCATACAGGCGCGATACGCCCAGTCAGTACCTACTTCGTTTCTAAAATGCGCGTCGACGGTGCGTTTAAAGTAGTTTAAACAACTTGGTGTGCTTAGGCCCTAACTCTTTTGATTATTGCCATAAGTCAACATTAAATTACTATAGATAAACATTTGCGCTTACGCTAAGCCACGCCCATTTGCGAAGTATAAAAAGTCGGACAAGCCGAAAACAATTTAGGTATTTTGGCTGGACATGCAATCAAATAGCCTAACTATGTCCGGCTTTATCCGGACGCCTGGTAAATAAGTATGAGTGAATGTATACAGTACACTGTACACCCCTTTTCTATATTATTAACATAAAATCTAGCTACATACATAGGTACTTATTAGATAAATAGGTAATGTTAAATACAAAAAGATAATCGTTTCTTAAACGTGATTGGCTATTATATAAAACCTGCAATAAGTTTATTTTTCTTTGGACGGTCATTTATGTATTCAGCCTCGGCTTTTGCTACTTCACGGGGCATAAAGGCGAGCAGGGCTCCAGCCTTATTAAATAGTTTATTAAACTACAAACTAAGGAACCTGCGCAAGAGGGCGCCGCCTGTGGGACTTGGACATCGGCTCAGTGCGGACATTGACTGAGGGTTTAAGGGATTATGGCTTTTAGTTTTTTTTATTGGAGTTTTGTGCAACTGTCACTCTAAGTTACAGCTGTGCTCTCATTCTTCGTGTCTAAGAAGGCATCGGGAAGGGAAGTTCTTTGCAAACTAACGTCGGGAGTGCGAGAGGGAAATACCTAAATAATGTGAAAATGTTAATGCAAGTAATTGTAGTTTCAAAAGTTTAAGAAACTTACCAAGTAACCTCTATAACAGTTAAAATCCTTTGTGTAGAGTAACGGAACTAGTTTCAATTACCTACCACTTGTAACTTTTTTTAATTATCTTCTAATTTACCGAATAAGGTTTTATTATAGCGCAAACAGCCTAGCGTAACAAAACCTTGAAGAAAAAAGATGTTACGAACAGTTCAGCGTAAATCTTAAAGAGCCTCCACAGCGAACATAAAAAACTTTAATGAATATCTATATTTTATTTTTTACTGATTTTTTTATCGTGACTAGCAATCTAAGATTGAAACAATAAGATGGTAGGCTAGTTTACCGTGACGTCATCGTGCATGCCGAATTAATTTAGCTATTTGTATTACCATGAAATAGAACATTTACTTAGTAGTTTGTATTCTATGCGAATAAACCCATTACAATTTTATTCGTCTTATTTGACTGAGAACAGACAACTATATAATTTAATTCATAACTTCAGTTAGACTAACGGTAAAATTTGATAGGTTGTTGTCATTGCGCAATATGATACGACATTAAATTAACTTAGTATTTTTATAAGTACTAAGTATAATCCAAGCATAAGCCGCTGTAGATATCCAATTACTTGGTAGGTACTTTCTTACTTAAGACTTACCTATTTTTAATGAACACGGTTTTAAGGTTTCCTGTAAGGTTTCGCTTAAAGTTCACGATACGTACGAACTGTTGTTCTAAAACACAATAATTTTGAATGGCGGTCTTACTATTTCTGAACACTTTTCTTCACATGTTACACTGGCATTTTTACACATTTTCACAGAGACAGTCACTTGTTTTATTCTTCATTTGTATTTGTTTTTTTTTTAAGTTTTTTTTTTTGTTATAGGGCTTGGATGCGGGCGCGGGGCAGAACGCGCAAGCGGATGTGTCGAGCCGGCCGGCCGACTGTTGCGCTCGAGCGAGACAGTGTTGCTCCCCTATTCGATTGTCGAGTTTGTTATCGATGTTGCTATGGTGAAGGAATTAATACAACGTGTTAGTGTTTTGTTTCACTGTTGCTATCACGTGCTATTTTTTTTTTGGACCAAAAATTGATATAGACTTGCTTTAAATAAGTTTTGTAAAACCAATGGAGTATTAAATCATTTCAATGATTTCGTATGTAAACATTAGGCAAGAAAACGTCATGACTTTACATTTTTTAGAATAAAAATGGATTCGATATTATTTCACTTTACAATCAGCTATGGATAGTTGCATCATAGGTATATGATACAGCTGTTTTTAAAAAACACTGTTTATAAAAGTAGGTAATTAGTGTACTTACCTAGATAGTAAATATAAAAGAAAGAAAAAAATGAATCGTCATCTAGTGTTTATCGACAACAAACATCGACTTTTACGTGTACTAACAACGTGACTCACCTCGCGTCTCAACGCCAACAACAAAACGTTTTCCAGTATCAAAATGACGTAAGTCACTTTAACAGATCGACAAAAACGCTTTACTTCAGCCGAGGACCAAAGTTTGACACAAAAATACAGTCGGATAGCGCCCGGCGTTTACGTCCAGTTTGAATTAGTAGCGTTCGAACAATGAACTTGCAAGCGAACTAGACCAAACACTGCGACCACTGCTTGTATATGGAACAAGTTCGTAAAAGAATAGTTGTTTTTGTACGTAGGAGTAATCCCGCACTGGTGTAGGTACTCAGTAGGTACCTATTCTATGCACCTAAAACTAAAAACCCAACTTAACTGTCATTCAGAAGATGTCACACTATCGTACGAGTCGTCAAACCGTGACTTTGATGTCACGCAAAAAGAGGCTAATTGAAGACTATGGCTTTTTGTCGGATCTCTTTTTGTCGTAGCATAAAGTAGAACCTTGTGTTTGAAATTTGAAGGTCATGAAATTATTTGCCGATGCTATGTTGCAATATTGTTAATAGGTAGGCAATTAAGAATTGTGTGGGAGTCATAGGAAGGAGTGTCATAAATCTCTTTACAGATATGGACCTAGGACAATCAAATTATGCTACTAATCGCCTTGGTAAGTATTACATTGCTATTTGACCCTTGCAAAAACACCTAATTGAACGAAATGTTTTAACTTCCATGACGAAGCGGGACATTGCAAGTCGTGGTTTCAATTCCCGCGACAGTATAGACATAAAATCCTGAATAAACAGTACTTAAACAATTCACTACGTATTATAAAACAAAGCCATCCACCAAGTCTGTCTGTTAACCAATACTATTGAACCACTTTTGATGCGGTTTTCGTCAATATATAGATATCAATTAAATTAAGGTTTTGTGTTTTGCATGTTTTACATCCCGTGCGAAGAACGGACCCGTCCATTCTTCTCCTCTCTCTAGTACCTATCAAAATAAGGCAAACTTGAATCTTTGTTCGTACCTATTGAGACCTTGAAGTTATAATCATGTTGGTTTGTAAATAGGTCAGGCGGTGATAATAATTTTAAAGCTGTTAATTATAACTTTTGACTGCAATCGTCAGATATAAAGCATGATTTATACCTATGAAACTAGTGCAACCAAAATAGCCTACAAACAACGCTCCTAAAATATTTACTTTACTTTGTCCTAACAAAAGACATCAACGACTTCCGAGGTCCAGAGATCATTTAGTTACGAAATAAATTTTATTTTGTCACGATTTTAATAAGAATGGATTTATCTACTTATTACAACGAGGAAATCATTAAAACTAGTGGTTCTTGCAATGTGATTTCAAATTGCTTTTGTAATTAATTAGATACGGTGCCATTATAAGGCATCATTAAATGAACTTGTGTATAAATTAGGCAGTAAGTACTACTAAAAACTTTAAAAAAATCCCAATTATGTACGTTGGAGATTCAACATGATATTTTTTAATAAATTCTACTAGGTTTTTTATAGATAATGATGATAATTCCAATGGTGAGCCATAGCCATAGCCATCATGATCAATCTATTAGGTACCTACATTCAACATGTTATAATCAACAGGTGGGCATTGACCACGAGTAATACTAATAATATTAACTATATTGAAAATGTTGAAGTACTAGTATAAGTAAGGATTAGTATAAAAAAATGATAAGTAAGTTTTTTTTCATCAGTGGAAGTAAACGTACATCCACTGCTGAACATGGTAAGCCTTTTGGTAAGATTTTGTCATAATCACCACGCTTGGTAGCAGTAAGATGCTGAATAACCTTGAGCTAATAGAGGCTGCTGCCCATTGTAAAGCAACCAGAATGTATGCCCATTGTAAAGTAGTAAGTAAGTAGTTTTTTTAATAACCTATTTGTAAAATGATTTTGTTGAAAAACCTTTTAAGAATCAGAATTATTGTCATCTCGCTTACTCATACGTATACGGACCGCTTTGTCTCGGGTTGACGTCGATATGAATGACATTGACATTCGATCGTTTAGCTCATTCATTCATTAGCACAAGCTTCCCACAACACGAAGGCTACACTTCCGTTGTATGTCGAAGGGAAGTGTCACAGGATGTGGCGGCGGTTTTTTATTTAGGGTACGTGGTTGAGTCACGTAGTTTTATTCAGGTGGGGCGAAAGTTCGAAACAAGTATTGGAATTGTGACAGGTGCAAGCGATTTTTTATGTTTTTATGATATCCGTTTACTTTATAACGTTTATTTTATGAGAGTAGGTAGGTTATCACCATCTCCGGGAAATCTCCCAAATATCTTCTGTTACTAGTATGTCAATAATCATTAACAACGAATAAAAATGAATCATGATCATGGATTGAACAAAATATGTACCTAACAATAGCAAAAGATCTTCAAGTAGGTTAGGTACACAATATCGTATCGTATAGAACTAGGTAGGTATACTTGCTAATATTCGTTGTGATACAAATATTTTTTTATTAAGCTTAGTAAGGTAAACTAATGTTGGTATAAAAACATACTTCCAATAAATTGTTTCCATGATTTTTAAAATATAAGAACATTTTAACGCCTTCGTTTATAATGTTACTAGCGAACCGCCTCGGCTCCGCACGGGCGCAATGCTGATGTATTATACATATAAACCTTCCTGTTGAATCACTCTATCTATTAAAAAAAACCGCATCAAAATCCGTCGCGTAGATTTAAAGATTTAAGCATGCGTAGGGATATAGGGACAGAGAAAGCGACTTTGTTTTATACTATGTAGTGATGACACGTAGCGCCATCTACAGGAACACGTAGATATTATAAGTGAACGCGACATACTAAGTAACTCATAAGTCTACCGTCACGTGTCGCTGTTGCTCGTTTGTAGACATTCACTACTAGGTGGCAGCACGGTAGAGGCAACCAAACAGCTTATTTATTTATATCACCAGAATAATAATAATTAATGAAAATCGGATTACGCGTCATTTCCACTGAAATTGTATTATTTGTTTTATCATTATTACTTAATTAAGTTGAAATGTATTTGCTTGTAAAATATTTCGAATTTGTTTAATGGTTTTTTTTAATCATTTACATACCGTGGTTGAAGTTATAATATACTTAACACCATGTAGGTAAATAACTTTTTGACGGTTGATAGAAATTGGGAATATAGTTATGTCAATTTATTTAGTTTACTAGCTGGCCCCACGGTTTTACCCGCGTCACTCTTCTCCAGTGGGTCGGAGCGTGATATTTTGTAGCCTATATGTTAATCCAGCTTATAAACTATCCATGTGCAAGCTTTCAGTCAAATTCATTCAGTAGTTTTTACGTGAAAGAGTGAAAGAACAAACATTCATCCATCCATACTTACTAACTTTTGCGTTTGTAATATTAGTAGGACGTAGCTTCAATAACACAGTAACAATAACATACAATATGTATTACCATAACACTACAGTAATGAAGACATTTTTATCGAAGTGAAAGTCATATCGATACGTTATTAGTCTCCAGGCAAGCAAATAAATTTTAATTATAATTTTAATTATATATAAGTGATAATGAAAATTGTAATTGATTGAAGATTTATACCTAGATAGAATTGTTTGCATATAAGTATGAGACTGTTTCCAAAGTTGTTGTTCATTTTTAATTACATTTGTATAATCGATTTAGAAATGTAACTTTAATCGGAGCAATACGTTCCGTTTACTGTAAGTTTATACTCTAGGAGTGTAAAAGCTGGTTCTATCTTTTTAATTACATACGTAGTATCTAAGTAGGTGCCAAGAATATTATGGTGAGTAGTGACATTTTACTACAGGAACTAAAGAACAGATGCAGTAGGCAGGTAGGTGACGAATAGTGGGCAGTTTAATTTGATACACAAGGTTATATTTTATCTTAACAGATGAACAAAAAATAGGCGTAGTTATTTAAACTATCAAAACTTTAATTTGTTCGTTTTAATATTAAGTTAATATTCTTCTTTGTCTAAGAGAAAGAAATAGAGATATGTATGAAGTTTTGCGTAAGAAGCACAGTAGATATAAAAATATATCTACTGATTTTTGGTTACTAACTAAATAAACTAGAGAATCACATAACTAATTTGACGTTAGAATCATAAATAAATATGTTTTCAAAACAACCAACTTATAATACTCTTTGATAAGAATCAAGTTGCTTTTGAAGGGGCAATTTGTTATTTTTGGAGAGCTTGGTGTAGATAAAAAAATACTTATCCAAGAAACTACACGGTCAATCATCATATCTATGAGAAGTATGCGGTCATAAAGCAGTAGGTACCTAAATTGATATTCTTGCCTTTAGTTACCTTGTGTATTATGTATAAAATAAGACAATATATCGTCACCCAATATGTATAACATTGTAACTTTAATTACACTTTAATACAAATTTATGACATATGGATTCAGCAGAAGATACAAATTTGTATTAAAGTGTAATTTAAGTTACAAAAAAGTAGCTGTTATTCTGTTCCCTTGAAAACATCATCTTCAAATATAAAATATGGCACTCACACCCAAGTAATGTGGTTTTCGTTCTTGCTTGCCTAGTGTGTTGTGTTTAAAAATAAGACAATATTTTCCGCTCCCGTGGGATCTTCATAATAACATGTAGCCTATGTTATCCGGGGATAATGTAGCTTCCCAACAGTTAAAGAATTTTTCAAATCGGGCGAGTAGTTTCGGAGCCTTTTCAATACATTAAAAAAAGTATAAGTGTATTCAATATTAACCAAGGAGTCTATTCAATACAATCAAACAATCAAATCTTTCCTCTTTATTATATTAGTAAAGATATAGATAAAGAACATATTTCTTGCTAGATAAAATTACATCTTATTAGCAATTTTTTACTTACGCGGTATTGCACTATCACTGACGATATGACACCGTGAGAATGTGAGAAATCTTTTTTATCTCTTTTTTATAAAAAATGTAGATCTAAATGTTTGTGTTGTTCGGATCCAGATCCAGTCTGATTAAGGGTGTTAAAGCTATACTTAGGTATTATGTGTTCTTTTTTTTTAAAGAAGCTGTATGATGTCTATAGAGTAAATAAAGTTTTGTATCGACCCTAATATTCTTAAGGTAAAACTAAGCATAGCTTTGAGAGAGATAGCTTTTATATACATATATTTATTTTTCGGACGGACATGTGTTTTTAGCCACCGGGTATAAGGGCGAGCAGGGCTCCAGCCGTATGAGATGGCTTAAAAACTACGAACTAAGCAAATAGCACTGATAATATGAAGACTCCATGGAACAAACGAAGAAAGTCACCGTTGTGTGAAAATTACTTTTTTGTACCATCTGGCGGCTTATTGGACTATTATTTTTATAATAACTAGCTTCCTGCGCGCGGGTTCACCCGCGTAACTCCCGTTCCCGCAGGAACTTTATAATTAAATATAGCCTGCCTTCCTCGATAAATGGGCTATCTAATATTGAAAGATTTTTTCCTGAGATTATCACGTTCAAGCAAACAAACAAACTATTCAGCTTTATATATTAATATATGATAAGAAATAAGTTAACCGAACATAGTTGTCTGTAATAGTTAAATTTATATACATACTAGCTTCCCGCGCGAGGTTACACCCGCGTAACTCCTGTTCCCGTGGTAACTTCATAATTAAATATAGCCTATGTTACTCAGTGTGAATGTAGCTTTCCAATGGTGAAAGAATTTTAGAAATCGGCACAGTAGTTTTTGTGTTTATTCATTACAAACATGCACACACACAAAAATACAAATCTTTCCTTTTTATTATAATATTAGTTTAGATAAATGTACATATAGGTATACACTTTGAAACCATTTTAATCTCTGATTCAGGGTTTCTCAAACTTTCAGCTCCACGAACCCCTTACTAAGTAAATTAACCCCCCCCCCCCCCGAAATGACAATAATAAAATTGACGGTTGAAGAAAACGCCTGTCAGTTATCAAGCCACCATTACGTAAATCTTGTCGCGAACCCCCTGCCGTCGAATGGCGAACCCCTAGGGGTTCGCGTACCCCACTTTGAGAAACCCTGCTCTGATTTATAATTAGGTATTTATATATTTACTCAAATTAGGGCAATAATTTATCCTCATATCAGGCTCTAAACCCATTGCATGCTCTAAACCTATATTATAATTAGCTTGCGCAACTACACACAACTAATGCATACACCACTGGCTCTATGTCTAATGACATTCATTTCCTGCGCCAAGTATAGGTATTGTTACAAATAATGACAATGATTAAAGCAACGCATTTTCTTGACCAGCCATGGCTATAAAGACTATGTACTTATTAATAACATATTTTATAATGCTCGCAGCCATTTAAGTGTAAATAACTACATATTTAATAGATGGCGGAGATGATAAAATTATAGAATATTTTTTTACAACGTCAAAATCACAAGTAACAATAAAGGTACAAGTTGGTAGCGGACGACATGAAGCAGCAACAAACGACGTGTCGCAGCGACACTACTGGTTTCTATGTAATTCTATTCCCTTCGTAGTTAGTGACATGAAGCTAGAGGGGAATTACATAGAAACCAGTAGTAGTGTCGCTGCGACACGTCGTTTGCTGCTGCTTCATGTCGTCCGCTACCAACTTGTACCTTTATTGTGAATACTAATACGTATATGAAGCTGAAGAGTTTGTTTGTTTGTAACGAGCCGCTAATCTCAGGAACTACTGGAGCCTAATCACGTAACGATATAAACGAACGAACGAACGAAAATAAATAAATAAATAACGATATGACTATGACTTCCATAAAAATGAATTCGATTGTAACGAATAATTGTAGTATAATTGTAACGAATTGCCTGTTATTTTTTACTGTATTATTGAAAATAAATTAACTTAATAAATTGACATAATTAAACATTTTTTGCATGCATAGTCAATTTCGGTTCGAACCCCACCCATAGCACTACCGACGTGAACCCACTAGTAACACAAGCATTTTAGCTTAACACGAGGGGTTAACAAGAATACTAGTAGACTACAAAACTCTGCTAGTAATGTTTATAAAAAATTAAAATTAAACATTCCGTGTGCAGCGAATATATTTAATTTTTCAGTCGTAGTACCTAATATCGTTACGTGATCTGGTCCGGTTTGAATACAATATTTCAGTGTTTGATAGCGCATTTATCGTGAAAGGCTAGGCTTTATTTAATTATGAAGTTTTTACGGGAACGGGAACTACACCAGTAAACCCGCGCGCGGGAAAGCTTCCCGCCGTCGGCGCCGTCTTCCATCTTCAATATAAAAAAGTTTTTTTTTTTTTTTTTGTATTTCGCATTAATTTTCACATGTAGCATCGTTCAAGTGAAGGTATACGGTATTAGTATTTCAGAAAGCTAAACATTTTTGCAAGGATTACTTCAGCGTGTATACAAAATAACACATTTTAAACAATAGTATCGCAGATCTGGTAACATTAATCGGAACAACTACATTGCAAAGTAGTTTTATTTTACTCTAATTAAGGTCAAGCATTGCACTCATCAGCTATTAAAACCATTCCTTTGAGGTACTATTGCGGCAATTAATGAGCGTTTCATTTAGAATGTTAAGTAGTATTATAGAGTCTAGATCCTAAATGGATATGGTCTAGACATATAAAGCAGTGTTTTTGCTTTACAAAGCCAGGAACTGTTTGCTTGGTATGTACATACATTTGCACGTTCATTACACTTTTATACTTGAGTAAATACGTACTATGTCTAGTCGTGTTATAGAGGTAAAGGGTTATTTTCCTGAGCGGGCTACTCTCACAGCTAACAGCAGGAGTGTAGTCGATAGAAATCCCAAATCACGAGTAAGGCATACAACATTTCTCAACTTTCACAACCCATCTGGCAGAGGCGAACTTGGCTCAGCACAGAATTTGTTTGACATTGACATACTAGTAATTTGAAATTGCAATATCAGGTCAAATGTCAAGTATGCCATGCCATAAGTCGTAAATAGATAATAATATATCAAAGCGAAGATTCACAATAGTATATTAATTCGCGATTTTCTACTTTAATTTTACTTAAAACACGTTTCTCCATTTCACGCCTGACATTGGCAGAATTGTCGTCATTCGGCACATTGCTATTAAATAAGAAGAAGAAGAAGAACCTTGCGCAACAAAGGAATCAGCTGATCAATAGTTAAGCAAAACTTTAAAAAATGCGAGTGCAATTCTTGTTATGTGTGAAATATTTGGATCAGAGTAATCTATACTATTATATGCTATCTATACTAATATATAAAACTGAAGATTTTTTGCTAACGCGTTAATATCAGAAACTAGTAGTCCGATTTGAAAAAAATATTTTAGTGTTAGATATTTCTCGAGGAAGGCTATATGTAATTACGAAGTTTCTTCGGGAACGGGAGTTACGTAAGCTACGGAGGAAATAGCGTGCGAAAGTAATATATAAAGCTAGCCTCTAAACTTTAGATTAAACTTGTATAAAACGTTAACGTGATGCTTTAAAAAAGTTATACTATAAAGTTACATTAAAATAGGGTTTTTGTACCTGGATTCGCTGGCGTCCTGCGTCGCCTCGCTGAAGCTCTTTTCACGACTGTCGAGACCAGGGAGTCCATTTCACTCCCAGAGTCCCACCGGGATCTCGCTGGCGCCGGTCTTGATAGCCTCCCATCATCCTCTGTGTCCCTATCACTACTAGTAGGCGGTAAATTCGACTCGTCACTTTCAGGCGGAGGTACTACTTTAACATCACTATTAAACACACCGATCATACTAACATCATGAATATCATCAGAACATGTAAACGGGTGAGTCAAAGTTCGTCGTATATTACTTTTCCTATGCTTCACTTTCACTGACCCCTCGGATAATGACCGCTTTCCGTTCAACTTGCTGTCCGTTTTAGCATCTCCCCTAGCGCATTTTAAATCTGAAGGCGACAGGGATTTTTTTCTAGAGTTCCGCCTTTTGTTACATCTTTTTTGTCTGCTTGATTCTCTCGTTGTCTGCATGGTTACATTGACGGCGTCTGTAACAAAACATAAATAACTATGTAGTTAATTGCGTTAAGAAAAATATATGTGGAAAATTTAACAACTCTTGAACAATGGGATTATAATAATTAGAAGAAATGGAATGTTATTGTTTGATACACGTAATGTTATGTGATGTTAAGTGTCAATGATAACGACCGACAATGTTTTTTGGGAATTTACCTCTGATATAACTAACGAAGGTTGCGTCAACGTAACACAAGATAATGGAAAATAAATTCGAACACCACTTTTAAGTTTAAAAAAAGAAATCTTGCTTTAAATATTAAAAGCAATATTACAATATTTGGCCGCCACGAAGTTTATCAAATAAAATTAATAAAGAATACACTTTTTACACATATTATTATATAGATATATAATATTAAGAATTCAGAACAACTCTAGTATGCCTCGCGTAGAGTTAAGCGACAGTCTCAAGAGAAGCGATCTTCTAAATTGAAGTTTCAAACGAAGTGCGCAATCAATTTAAGCACACATAAACCTACACCATGATATGAAGTAGTTTAAATTTTCGAGTATCATTTATATCTTGAAATAGACACACAATTGAGTCAACTAGATTAGAGTCTTAAATTTTTTTTATTAAAACTTAAATTAACTTACATTACTGCATAGCGTGTTTCCTTTCCAATACTGATACCATTAGAGAAATAAAAAATGAATCAAGTTTTTTTTATAAAATGATTGTCAAAGTAATCCTAAAGTTGCTATATACTCGTAGTAGTAAAGTATTTATTAGTTGGTACAGATCAATTTTATAGGAAAAATTGCTCAAGCGCATCAAAACTAATTAGTAAGAAACGTAAGATTTTCCTACTGAAATGAATAATAATAATCGTCAGACTACATCATTCTCCCAAGGTGCCTTCGACAGCTGTTACTTCAAGCGTATCGTTTTTTCTAATCAGAAAATGTTCACAGAAGAATATATTATTTTTTGCAACATTATTAAAGTCCATGGTTAGTGCATAAAAATGAGTAGGTAATACCTGTTTTTATTTTTGTACGCAAGCAGGAAATGTGTAATGATGTTACATTATACTGTCAATTATGACACTTTTATAGAAAAGTAAATAACAAAATATTTAATTTCCAAATAATGTTATGCGATAGGTAAAAAGCTACGGAATTAAGCACGAACCTAATTTTTTTATGATTTACTAAGTTTATTGGGTATAAAATCTACATAACTGGATATAAGTGACAAGGTTAGTAGAGTTGTTATTAAAATAAAATTATCATTAAACATTGTGCTCGGAGAAAAAATATTTCCTTATATTATAGGTTCATCAGATACATTTTTTTGTCATTTTTCTATTTATAAAAATATCTAGGTACTAGTGTAGATAACGCAGCCAAATAAAAAACATTGCAATACATTTGCAAACAATTGAGCTAGATAATAAAAGAGTTAATTACATTTTATAATAATTGGTTATCTACTTCGATTTTCCTTCCTCAGATAAACGCTTCAATATACTTAGGTGCGTAACGACCATAGCATTATACATACAACCAAGATAATAGATCAATATGAATGTATAAAAATGTTATATTGAGCTTATAAAATAGTAGTAAAAATAATACATAATTATACCTCAACCACACGCAACCGCAAACCGAGGAAACATTATCTCTTCTGTATCGTTCGTATCACTGTATCACTGTTTCGTATTTCACTAAACAAACACACGTCCGCAGGAAAATTATCTATAACGATTTGAAAAAAGAATCACGACACCGATAAGAAACGTGTAAATCAAAAAAATATTAAATTGTTTTTGCGGTAGTTGGTTACGTGTAATAGAACTACACTCACTAACTTGCTTTCAGTTTTAAAAGTTTAAAGGTCTCGCAACAAACTATCGCACGCGGTGTAGACGTCCGTGTCGGCTGGTTCTATTAACTGAACTGCCTTTGCTTGACGCTAGAGTGTGCCTGCGGCGGGCTTAGCGTGCGTCAACATCGTATTATAATTAATGTTAAATGCAAATTTGCGCGAAAATTTATCAAGATTACCTTTAAAGTTTACACAATCAAATCATTCAACAATTATGAACGTAGTTACGCCAAATGTCATTACAGAGACTAGTAGTAAAACGTGTAAAAATAGTATTATTCATGTAGCTAATGTTTTAATTAAGGTTCAGGGTATTCATTTTAAAATTAAACACAGTCTTATTGTATGCTTTTATGTGGAGTGAAGTGGAATCATTTCCAATATGATTGTTTCGACACACTTAATTGATAACTTAATTATGACAAACGATTATGTTGTTTTTATTTTTGATCACCACGCGCATCGGCGTGTTCGGTTTACTGCAAGTTAAACTGCTAACTGCTAACCTAACCTAACATAAAACGAAAAACACTTTAGTCTTTTAGAGTGTCAACTAAATTTTATCATAATAAACTTAAGGGACTTTGAAACTAAAATAAAAAAAGAAATTAGCAAACATCGACAGAATTAGAATTAGCACATCGACCGGAATAATAAGTGAAAATCTTTCTCTTTGAATTCAAACGTCACGGTATTATCGCTTAGTTGGAAACCATGTTAGAATGATGGTGTAATAATAATTTAACGTTTTATTAAACATGTTTCTTCTAATCTATTGTATTTTTTAGACTCTGGTCCCGATTACACATACTTTATATGTATTTATAGGGAAAGCTGAACCCTGACTTACGCGAATTCGACTTACACGGCTATCCCGTGGTCCCATCTATCGCGTAAGTCCGGGGTATTACTGTATATGTGTACATTTTTATTACGAATAAATAAATATCTTCTGTCCTTTTTGTAAAGAAATTAGCTTTTGACTTCAATATTCATTTTCCACTTGATCTATTATTTCCTAACTAACTTCCGCGCGCGGTTTCACCTGCGTAGATCCTGCTTAGTTCCTATTTCGCTGAAACTTCATAATAAAATAGCATAGGCAATTTTGGCTTTAATTATGGGATAAAATATAATGACCACCAAAAATATATACTTGACACCAGAAAAATAAAGTCTAAAATTGTAATAGTACTAGCTATTTTAGTCACGACTGCACTTCAAATTGTATTCGAACACCAAATGTAGTAAATGATCACCAAATGTAGTAAATGATCACCAAATCTTAGCGAGCAAATGATTGCGCTATTCTACCTTAATAAAATCAATGAAAAATGACAATCGGTTAGGTTAGGTTAGAGCTGCGGCCATACAACGCACGAGCCGAGCGAGCGAAGCGAGCGGTGCCGCGGTAGCGGCCGGCGAGTGCCAGAACCGAATAGTAAATTAGTAAAACATTTAGGTACTTTTGGTGATCATTTACTACTTTTGGTGATCATTTACTACTTTTGGGTTAACAATGATTTATTTGGAGTCATTTTGCTTAAATACGATAGCGAAATGTTAAAACTTTGGTTACCATTTTACATTATAATGCGGGTTTAATTTTGGTGATCATTTTTACTATATCTGATGGTAAGTTAAACATAAGCCTTTAATTATTAAGACTATAGAGCCTTCCTTGATACATTTATCGTTAATGGGATAAGGGGTTTAAGCAAACAAACAAAATCTTCAGCATTATACTTATATTAGAATATAGATTTCGCTAAAACGCAACATAATTTGCATACAAATTTTACAACCAAGCCTAGGACGACTATTACGCCCCTTGACTAACATAGTAATTTATTCATGTCTTCACGTTATTACTGGCGATCCAGGCCATCTTGAGTTAATAACTACAAATCTCACAAAGTTTCGCCGTAAAATACCTAAATGAAGGAATAAGCGCGTCGTACGAAAAAAGAAATTTTCCTCCTTAAATCTTGCGAATTGAGTAACTCAGACAAGCTGTCTTCCTAGCAACACAAAAGTGCCTAAATTACCCATAAAAACTGCTAATATTTCTAATGCTTGTTGTTGTTATTCCATTCATTCATGTACAAGCTTTCGCCTATTTCGGTCATGTTAGATATGTTAAGAATTAATTAGTTAAAATCACATGTGATGTGAGTAGCGCCCGCCACGCCTCTCTTTCCCGTAGTTATTGGAATTTATAATGATACAATTTAAATCACAGAGAAGAACTTATTCTTGTGGCTTCCGTCCACTGTGTCTTAGGACCACGACTTCTGTATTACATTGCGGTTTTAATCAATTGTGTCGAAGCTTCAAGTTTAAACGATACATTTTTTAGCCTAGCTTTATAGCTTAGACATTAATATTGTAACTTTCTTAGAGTGCAAAAGCTTTTCCCCTATTTGTCACGAATTAAGATTAATAGCTAAACTTTTAACATGGGTCATAATCATGCATAACCTCCATACATTTCAGTGCTCCATTTAAAAATGGAACAAACGTTTTCAACATAATCGGCCCTTATATCATTCACTGCTCACACGGGCCACCTTCCAAGACAGGATTTTTGCCACAGTCAATGTCAAAGTTTGCTACGCTTGCCAAGCCACACAGTGGGTAACACTGCTGCCCGTCCTCTGGTATACAGTAGCTATAGATTATGTTATAACAATCGGGACCAAATGCTTGACATGCTTTCCGTGACACGGAGGCTCGTTGGCTTAACCAATCAGACCTGGAAAGAAATCTTTGATTATGAAAAAAGATTTCTTGTCAGGCGTGGGGATCGAACCCACAACCTCCAAGCAAAAGCAAGAGTTAAACGCTACACCATGGAGGATACGTTATCTATCCTTTTTTTGTTTCGTTGAGAATAGTGGCGATACTATCAATAAACTTCCCTTTTTATGACTCATCTAATATAGACCCGCCTGTTATCGGTTTGTGAATTTCTTAGAGTTAGACAGACTTATCGCAACCACATTGCTTGGAATTTCACCGTAAATAAATTTCTTGGAGCGAAGCAATGCGACACGGTGGTCGCAGTGAGGAAGCTGACGATAACGCTATACAGTTACATTTTTTCTCATTGAATATGCATTTCTTTGGCAGTCACTTGTGATCCAAGTTCCGTCATTTTCGTATTGCGAAATTACCGGCTTACAATATAAATTAATTAGTTTGTAGTTGTATGGCTTCACATTATTTGAGAAGGTGATACGTTTTGTATAGTACCTACTTGAAGATTAGGATTAAGAAAGCCTTGGATTAGAGGCCTTGCAGGTTTTTATTGTATAATATGTCAATACGTCTAATAGAATAAAATATTGTAGGCAGGATCTGTGACACAATTATTCAATAAGTACATACATTACATAGATATTCTTTAGGAATGTTTTGGCTCCGTTAAACTCTTGGCAGCTAACACGTTTAATTAATATCACACGTAACTCTAGATATTGCTGACTGAAGTGCATGCGAATAAAAGCAATTGGCGCGCGGAGATGCAAAAGTGGTAATATCTTATTTTCCAAAATGCGTTTATTTAATTATACATAGATATGATTTAAAGAAAGACAGCAAATAAATACGTCCTAATTTCGAGATAGAATAAGTCCAGAAATTCAAAACTTAAATTTCGAATTAATTAATTAAACCTTTCCTCCGTAAAACAGTCAAAGAGAAGGTTAAGATTAGACACAGATATAACTTCCCATTATATGTGTTGTATTAAGCGAAGGCGTGTGACATTGCATTCCTATATGAATGACGTGTGATGCAAAATAGCTTAGGCACGTATTGTGATTACTCACGAAAATGTGTTAAGGTAAATAGATTTAAATATGCATGCGATCACTGAATGTAGAACAGATATTCGGGATACGTGACTTCTTTAGTGATTTATTGCCCAGGTCGCCATGTCAAACGGTACAATACTACATACTTAACTGATTTGCGAAACCATCAATCATTAATCTAACAATTTGGTACCGTAGACATATTCGTCATTAATTTTCTAGGCGTATGAATAAATTTGTCAGATTAAATTATGCAGTGTAAGAGTGTAGGTAGACCTTATGTTTGCAATGGCATTCTGGGTATGCATAAATAGAGGATGGACGTGTCCAATTCGCTACTGAGGTACACTGCCCCGCATCACGCAACGTAGTGCGGGAGTGCGTCATTTATTGTACAATACAGTTTTAAAGGACAATATTTAATATAAAGACAATCTTGTATGCGATTAAAAAATTAATAATACATATTTACACATATAGAAAACGCATTGTGCAACAGACAGTTGTGTTGCAAGTTACGCGCTTAGTGAGACCCGCAACGTAGAGCGAGACTGACGACAGTGTATACGGTCTTAATCGTATTGCTAAAGCGACCTTTTTATACTATGCAGAACATAAATAAGTTTAAGTAGGATTACTTACAGTATGAGGTTAATTATAAGATCTTAGTTAAAACTCGCACTACCTACCTTCTTAAGTTGTTATCACAGCAATGATATGTATGCGTTGTAAATAAAAACATAGTTACCGACCCTTTTACAAAATCAACAAAAAATAACGTAAAAGCAAATTCAATCGAATAGTTTGACCCAAATGACAGATATTGCGAAAGATACAGGTGTGCTTTATACTAATATTAAAAAAGGAGAATGTATGTATACTTCGCTTGCCTTGCGTTTAAAAACAACGATACGATTGAAGGTTCCCTATTAATGACGCTTAAGTTTTAAAATAGGTCTATTTTGAAAAAAATATATTGGGTAATAGAAAAGACAGAACAAATTATGATCATTGCAAATTCATTATTCACCTTCATGATCTAAGTGATACCTTATTATTTTTTTTGTACAGAGGGAACTAACACTTTTTTTTTCAGTACCTACCCAGTACTTGATATACATATAAATTTACATTCGGTTTGGGCCCGTCCAAATTCCTATCATACCAGTATTTAATTTTAACGACCAGAGCCGTTAGTGAAAATTAATCGTAGTAACACCGCATGGTGAATATAATTTACAAGTTAAATGAAAGAGAAAACGTATTTAGCTCTTAAAAATGACGCCAAAGGTACGACGAATGCGTTATTTATACAAATATTTGAATAATTGGGCCGTATAGCAGCTATCTGATTATGGCGTGTCATGCATCTTGAAGTATATTTTAGACGGTAAAAAATAAACTTATATTAATTGTAGGAATTATTCCCTATAAATACACTGACAACCTCCGTGGCGTAGCGATATAAGTCTCACTTAAGGTCTTAATGTCGGTCGGAGGTTCTGGGTTTGATCCCCAGTAATCCCCACACTAAAAAGAATCGGACAAGATATCTTTGTGTAAAATCTAAGATTTCTTTCAGAGTCTAGTTGAATGACCATTCTTCGTGCCGTCTAGGTAACAAGCAGAAGCATTTTCCTGTGTATGTTATAACATAGTACTGCGGTCACGAACCGCCAAGCGTGCTGACTATGGCAAAAACCCTCAATCGAGAGGAGGCCCATGTTCAGTATTATAAATACGAAAATATTTCTGACTTCAACTTGGTAAAGAACATAGGCTAACTTTTATCACGAAAAAAGATGCACAAAGTCACTGGCAAAAGGTAAAGTTGATGAACGTACCAATAAAAGTACATCATAATGCGAAATGAAAGCAATTTAATATGGCGTTCCGCTACACCAGGGGTCTCCAAACTTTGAAGCCTTAGGGCCGTAACGATTTTTTCAGTATGTTCAAAGGGCCAAAACAGTTTTATTATTTCTATCCCTAAATCGACTCTTATTTCTAGACTAGTTGCAAAGTGTGCAACCGAGTAATTATCATTTTGTTGTCTTTTTCAACTTATCACAGCAATAGTAACAACAATAAGACATTGGGTGTCGCGGGCCAGATTGATGATACTAGTCTAAACCAGTCGCGGGCCGGATTTGGCCCGCGGGCCGTAGTTTGGAGACCTCTGCTCTACACCAAATACTTACGAAACACCACATATATACCACATAGTTAATAGTAATGGTAGTAAACTGGTCGAAGGATATATAAATATCAATACAATTTATAGAGCCGCGTTATCTAACGGTTCCAAGCTTATGTCATCTATCATACACGTAGTAATAGTGCATCTGCAGTTGCGCAATCTTCTCAAGCCAGCATCCACACTATACCACATTATTAGAATTAGCTCATGTAACGGAACATGATACTGGATTGAAGTGAACAAATCGCTAGAGACATTTATTAGCACACGAGAATATTATTACAAATCAAGATTTAACATGATAGTTATACTTGAAGTATGAATATTGTAGGATATTCGTTCACAAAAAGAGAGGTTTTTCACTTCTTCTCACTCTTAAGACTCTTTTTAAATTTTAAAAAGGCAGAAATTATTCTTTTTCTCCTTCATTGAGTATATTAGGTAAAGAGTAATTTGTTAGGGAATTTTATTGAAAGGTAGCATGCATTCAAAAGTATCTTCCCTTTTTGGAACAAATTCAAGGTCTTCAAACTCCTGTTAGGAGTTAGTATTGAAGAATGATAATATGAGACACAAATGGCTAGTAACAATACAAGCCAAGGTTAAGCCATCTTTAGGTCGACTGATTAGTTAAACTAATGTTAAGTTAGCGATAAAAGAGTTGTGTACACAAAAGTGGAGATAAGCATGGCATGACTCCTTAATTTACAGTCTTCCTGGATTATGTTTTAAATATCAAGGTTTAATTTTACAATTAGGGAAATGGTCAAAATGCATTTACTGGAGAAATAAACCTACCGATGTCCTCTTAGACTTTGAAGTCTGAGAGGACCCTGAACTGTATAATAAAATATATATAAAAGTAACGATTCCCCACTACAGAAGATACCCTATTCGGCCCTATTGCGCAGGTTGCGGTTTTTTGACGTTTTTAAAACCCTACTGACGGGAAATAAACCCCCGTGAAGTAAATATAAGAACTTTTCGCTATCTAAACATGTCCCGCCTAAAACAAGCAGTTCTAATTTGTTTATTAATGTCTTGGTTAACCATGCACACGGTGTGCATACATAATTAGTACCCTACGAGGGTACCGCAAACAACTTCGTTAAACAGTTACGTCGATAATGATGGGGAATGTATGACAAGTTCAGCTTCTCATAATAAAGGTGCATAGCGAAGGAGTTCCCATGGCCAAGACAATGGTGAAGTAACGTTATCGCTTTATCTGTAGTTATCGTCGGTACCTGAATATGTGAACTTGGGTGCGGAGGATGTTCTGATATTTAGAAAATTGGTTTTAATAATGCTTTTACAGGTAGAGTTAACGTTAAGAACCTAAATATAGATTGACTGCTACTAAAATGTAATAACTGTGTAATCAAACTACATTTTAATGGAAATTCTTTGAATATTGGATACTCGAAGATTTTCTATTGCGTTCCAACTAGTATGTATTTCTAAAATTGTAAATAGATTTGATGGCGGGTGTGGTAACGTTTGATTATCCAGTTCTCATATTTCAAGCAGTTCAACTTTTGCTGTGAAATTAAGATTCATGATGTTTATATACCTCAATCTTCGTTTCCATTAATCTGCATTAAAAAAACACTTGACGGTAAAGGGCCCGTTTATTTATGTTTGTCCAGCCGATTTCCAGCGAATTTCCAATATATCGAAAGTTATTGCGAACATCTTCTTTACCGATGTCGTAAATTAGATGTATCATCAGTTAATTAATTTTGTTTCCTTACTACTATATATAGCAACACTAAAATAATAAGTTCGTAAGAAATAAAAGCCTGAATGTAGACAACCCTATATTAAGTTCGACGCTCACTTGGGCGATTGCGAGTTATGTAGGGCAGTCGAATGGAGTAGTCAGATGCAGCTATATGGCCTGCTATGAAAATATTTATTATGAACACGTTTTATTTAATCATTATAATTAAAAGAGGATCATGGGAAGAAGTTTTAGTATTTTAGTGGTAAGTGGCTATCTGCATTAGCGGAAAGACATATATAGATAATTATTTTAAATATGTATACAGGGTGTTTGGCAGAACGTTGAACATACGAAAATGGTGGGTAGGTGGGGTCATCTGCTACTTACTCAGCCCTAATTTATTTGGCCCTGGCCGACTGGGTATTTTTAAAAAAAAAAAAGTTTTTTTCTTGTTTCACCACTTTCTTAACTTTAAAGTGTATTTTTTTTTATTAAAAATGGGCAATAAAACAGGCAATTTTTTTTTTTAAATCTTTGATGTTGGCAGATTCTTATAAAATTATTGCTTTGTTCAGATGTTAGCTAGAAAAAAAGTTATGAGTCCTCAAACTTACAGAAAGATGTAAAAAATACTTGAATGTTAATTTCAACTTGCATTTAAAAAAAAACAAAAAATGATTGAGGAGTTCCAATTCTAGCAAAACATCCCTAGTGTGTGAGCTTTCTAATGGTATGTAATTTGCTTTTATAAAAAAAAAACTTTAAGAGTTATTTCATAATTTTATCAAGCAGGAAATTTTTGACGAAACTCTACCTTTACGGAAAGTTAAATGTTTTGCGAAATTTAATACTGCAAAGTTGGTAAAAATTACGGATCGACGGCTTGCCAGTAGCAGTGGTGCAAATTGACATTCACTATTCCCTTGAGATGGTTACACAAAGCAGGTAGAAATTTTGTTTCACTCTTGCGCAGTCATAGCGTATTTTTGCTCTCTTTCGCTCTCGTGGCACCGTGACGCCTCAGAATGAATTCTTTTCTTTTATTCAGTCGAGACTTAACTGCCTCTGCGATCTCACGTGCCCGTTACGCTTACGTTTGTTTTTGTTCACTTCGTTTTCTTTTATTGTTATCACTAGTTAAGTTTAAGTTTAAGTTTGTTAAGTTTTTTGTTATTACTGTTACCTGTTGTTATTGGTAAAGAAATGGCTGCTTTTACCAGTGAGGAATACGCGGACATGTTGTTAGCGTATGGAAGCGCTAATACAAATTCGCGTGAAGCGCGAAGAATTTATCAAGAGCGTTATCCCAACCGCCGAGTACCCAGTCATCAGACGTTTGCGAGTACTTACCGACGTTTACGAGAAACCGGTAACCTGAACTTACAAGAACCACGAGTGAACGCAGCACGACCCGATGCTACCATTGACGAACAAGTTCTAGCCGAGTTTGACGCGGATCCTACCAAAAGCATTAGACAGATAGCTTCAATACTTGGCTTAAGCATATGGAAAGTGTGGTCTGTTCTCCGGCAAGATGGTAGACATGCTTTTCACTACACTCCAGTGCAAGGTAAGATTAAGCCGTTTATGCACTGCATCTGATACGATTTTGTGGAATGTAGTAAATTATGAGACAGTTCAATTGATCGTTCCATTTAACCTTGATTTCGTCACTTTCTTTATTAGTTGTTTTGCCTCATGTTGTTTTTAGCGCATTCAATTCTAATTTCAAATTAAATTCAATAAACTATTCCTATTCGGCCGCATTCACGTAACAATCAGGCGGCCAGCGCTTACAGGATTCGGATTTCGGATTCGGTTTGCGCAGGTGGTCAGCGTAGGTAAACTTGCCAGCACTTATGGATCCTTTTTAGAACAAAATTGGAAAGTCGCACGCCCTTTTGTGAATTTGGTCTTACGTCTTTATGGCTAAGCCATAAAGCCAATTAGTGTACTTAAAAATTGAAGATGAAAAATTTGGATAATTGTAGAGTTTGAACTCGGAGGAAGAAAAGATTCAGTATTGAAATCAATTCTTAGACATGTTTTGTTTGTTCTAGGTCTCGATGACAGTGATTTTGGGAGACGTGTGCAATTTTGTCGCCATTTGCTGCATACCGATGTGGACGACGTTAACTTTTTAAAAAGTATTTTGTGGACAGACGAGTCCAAATTTGACAAAGAAGGGATTGACAATTATCACAATCTTCACCATTGGGCACTTAAAAATCAAAACCCACACGTGAAGAGACAAAGAGGCTTCCAGAGGAGATTCAGTGTGAATGTCTGGGCAGGAGTGATTGGCGATAAGCTAATAGGGCCTCATTATTTGCCCGACAACATCAACGCGAACAACTACTTGGATTTTTTGATAAATGATTTACCACCATTAGTGGAAGAAGTGTTCCAAGTAGACATAAACAGGCCTATTGTCTTTCAACACGATGGTTGCCCAGCTCACTTTAGTCTAGTTGTACGTGAGCATTTGGATAATTGTTTCCCAAATTCGTGGATTGGCAGGGGAGGACCAATTCCCTGGCCTCCGCGATCGCCCGACCTCACTCCGCTCGATTTTCACGTGTGGGGAAGGGCAAAGGAACTAGTTTACACTACAGAAGTAGAAAGTCGGGAAGATTTGATAAATCGAATTAATGCTGCTTTCGAAGTTATGCGACAGGAGATGCTGCTGCGCACAACAACTGTAGAAATCAGACGTAGATGCCGCACCTGTATTGCGAATGAAGGGCGTCAATTTGAACATCTAATATGATTTATTATTTAAATAAATTATTTAAAATTATTTAATTGTTTCATTAACGCACCTAACTGGTACAGCATAATTTCAATCGATCATTTAATTTTTACCAACTTTGCAGTATTAAATTTCGCAAAACATTTAACTTTCCGTAAAGGTAGAGTTTCGTCAAGAATTCATTCTGAGGCGTCACGGTGCCACGAGAGCGAAAGAGAGCAAAAATACGCTATGACTGCGCAAGAGTGAAACAAAATTTCTACCTGCTTTGTGTAACCATCTCAAGGGAATAGTGAATGTCAATTTGCACCACTGCTACTGGCAAGCCGTCGATCCATAATTTTTACCAACTTTGCAGTATTAAATTTCGCAAAACATTTAACTTTCCGTAAAGGTAGAGTTTAGTCAAAAATTTCCTACTTGATAAAATTATGAAATAACTCTTAAAGTTTTTTTTTTATAAAAGCAAATTACATACCATTAGAAAGCTCACACACTAGGGATGTTTTGCTAGAATTGGAACTCCTCAATCATTTTTTGTTTTTTTTTAAATGCAAGTTGAAATTAACATTCAAGTATTTTTTACAACTTTCTGTAAGTTTGAGGACTCATAACTTTTTTTCTAGCTAACATCTGAACAAAGCAATAATTTTATAAGAATCTGCCAACATCAAAGATTAAAAAAAAAAAATTGCCTGTTTTATTGCCCATTTTTAATAAAAAAAATACACTTTAAAGTTAGGAAAGTGGTGAAACAAGAAAAAAACTTTTTTTTTTTTTAAAAAAATACCCAGTCGGCCAGGGCCAAATAAATTAGGGCTGAGTAAGTAGCAGATGACCCCACCTACCCACCATTTTCGTATGTTCAACGTTCTGCCAAACACCCTGTATATAAGTAACATATTATTTATACACCGTGAAATTTTAATGGTTGTTTTCCCGAAGCAGAACAACTTGCCGTCGGTAGTACTATCGAAAAATTTTTTTTTTTTTTTTGGACATATTTTGGATTTAAAATTATTAAAAAAAATATTAGACAACTCGAAAGCGTGATAAACAGTAGTAACACTAGACGTAGTGAACGGACCTTGTAAGTACTACTCGAATCGCACGCGCTGCTGACAAAGTAAAGAACGATCCATAAACGTTCAAAGCAAAATAAGAGCTCAATGGTAGTTATACGGCATAAAATAGCCTGCACGCAAGAATCACAAACGAGCCGGCTTCCTTTGTAATTAGCCGCGCAGCGCCGACGCCGGAACGCCCCGCGCTCTCCTTCGACTCCCTCCTTCCTTAGTTGTCCCGTGAACGTCGGAAGCGCAGCACGCGTTATCTTATTACTTTATTAGTATTATGGATCGACATTACAGTTTTAGTAATTCAGAGTACGTCGCTATGGTGCAACTGTACGCTAGGGCTAATTATAATTCCCATACTGCCTGGCGTCTTTACGCCGAGCTGCAACACTTGGCGTCACTCCGTCTTCGCGGAGTTCTGAACCCTCAAGTCATACAGGACCGGACGATCGTAGCGGCGACGGCTACTCGATCATGGGCAGTTCCAAGTGCCAGCACATGCACAGGGCAGAGGTCGATCGGCCGTTCTTTCGCCAGAGCTCGACGAGGAGATCATCGAGTACTTCGAACGCGATCCTCGCCGAAGTACGCGAATGGCGGCAGCTAAGTTTGGCGTAAGCCAATACTACGTCTGGAAACTACTCAACTCAGAAGGACTGCATCCATATCATTTCCGCGGAGTTCATTTAATTTTTCATTTTTGTTAAATACGCCTTAAATACTTTATTAGGTATCTAATTCAGAAAATTATTGTTCTTAGATAATAAACTTGTTTTAAGTTACGTTTTCTGTAAGTTATAGCTAAAAAGGTATTGGATAAAGCTTATTATTATGATTGGGTACTGTGTTACATTACCTAAGGTGTAGGTATCAGCTGATTGACTAACACCCGGGTCAACGAACGCGCGACCGATCGACGCGAGCGCTAGGTATCGCGAGGTATTACTATCGGTTCGATGTCATTTTCGAGTTCGGTTTTTCACGATTGTTAATCGGCCATTTTTGATTTATAATATTTAGTTTTTGTATAAATTGAATGTTTAACTAAGACCAAACCTTTTCGCTGCGGGAAAACAACCATTTAAATTTCAGCGTGTATAAAAAAAAACAGCAACACTGAATAGATTTCACGCTTAAAATGAATTGTCTTTAGACATACAAATACAAATAATATATGTATAAAATAATTTTTTAGACATTTTATGGCCGCAGTCAATGAAATATAATAATATATTTTCCTATAATATTGATTAATTAGGATAACATTGACTAGTAAACCACTTAATTTAAGGGGGTCATCCCATGTGATGGGCTCAAAAAATCGTTTTTTTTTCTTAAATTGCTATCTTAACATGTCTACGGTAGCAAAGGGGAAATTCGAAGTCGTTTTAAAGATACAGCAGGTAGAAGAAAGAGCTGTTCGGAGCGCTGAGTTGGCAGTTGGGGTCCGGGTCTATTGTGTACCGTCGGCTTTATACCTGGCCCCCCTTTTATACAAATATACTATAATATACAAGTTTAGACAAGTTTCTACAGGCTTAAACAGAAATTGTTATAGTTATTAAATAAGGAATACTCTTTGGACCAGGCATCGCCGATTGAGGGTAAGTTGAGATTTTCATAGTTTTAAACGGAATTGAAACTTTAAACGCGTTTTTATCAAAACTGTGTTTTTCAAACTTTCCTCCATCGTATCTCAAAAACGGCTTGACCTAATGACTTGAAATTTATAGGGCACACTCAACACATGTAAACGCATAGAATGAACGATTTTCAATGGAAAATTTCCAAAATTTCCATTTTTTTATAGCAAAAAACAAACGCAAAATTTGCTTTTTTTTCAAATGTGTAGCAAAAGTCCAATTTTTGGTATATTCATTCGATAATAGTCCAATCCGTGCATTTAGGCTTACAGATTAAAACGCCATTTGTTTTTTTTTGTTTCAGATAAGCCAATCAGCCGGAATCGTGGAGGAAGTGCGAGCTAATTTTTTCGAGGCGGGGGTGTTCAGAACGCTGTAACTCAACTTCTACACAATATTTTTAGCTCAAATTTTATATTTATACCGTCGAAATATATATTAATAAATGATAATAAATAAGCTCTACCTATTTACTGGTCGTAGAAAAAAATCCAAAATATATCCCTAAAAAACAGGCCGGCACATGGGATGACCCCCTTAAAGACAATAATTTTAATGTAGATCAATGGTTCCGTCATATAACACAATATTTAATCTTGGATTAGCTATGTAAAGCGCCCAGAAGATATAAACTAGAGCGGATATTAAAAACAATGTTTAAAGGTCGTAACCGTGTCTAGTTAGTCACGAACGATCTTATTGTCATCTTAACTCTCACTAACAGTAACTTTTATGTAAGCCATTAGGACGAGATCCCATAAAAATAATGTATTATCTACATTGCGAAACTATGAATAAGCAACTCGTAAAAATTATTTTAAGTTTTGAATATAAATAATATATATCAAATATTTAAAAAAATGAATACTTCAATTTTAATAACCTGTTTTTTTTCTGCATACAACAACTATTTTCTCTAGGCAGGTATAGATTATAATATAGTTTTTCTTATAGAATAATAATTCTTGTGTCGATGTATTACTTTCGTCGTTTGTTTCCCAGTATGCCACAATTGTTTTATATTCAATCGTTCAATTAGTTTTAACGAACAGTAAGTTACTATATTAATACTTCATCATAAGATTTTCGACATCGTGATATTAAAACCGATATTTATATAAAAATTTAAATTCTATAAACCGCGTTTAAAAAAAAACAAAATAAGAAAAGAAAAAATGCCGAAGAAAATCACAATACATTTAAAAAAGCTTTTTAAAATTAAACTAAAATGACCACTGGTGTAATTAAGAAAATTAGTTTGGGTTTTAAAATTTGCAAAGAGTCTTTTTACAGTATAAAAATATATTAAGACTCAGTTGTGGAGGTTCAACAAGGTCTGCCCTAGATTTGATTGTGTGATTTTAGTAAACTTTAAAAATGTGTGCAAATATAACATTTTAATAATCAATATCCACTCAAGATTATTTGACGTATGCATTTAATGCGAAACCACTACCATAATTTCGCATTAATTGCGTTTATGGCTTTCGTAGCGAGAAATTGTTGTTTTACAATCATGATACGGTAACCATTCTTACTTAAAATATTTATAGGTCTTACACTAATCTCTTGACTAGCAATTGATTCAGTGGCATTGATGTGGTTACGAAGTGTGAAGATCAAAGCAAAATATAAATTTATTGCTGTTTTACTTAAAAACTGTTTTTGTTTGTCCCACTGTGCGTCATCCGCTTTGTTCAAATTTACTTCCTACTTCTGAGGACGTCGTCGTCGCCTCGACATTTTCTTGCAATAATTATTATCAGTCTTGCATATTCTATTCATGGACTGATGGCGAAACCACTTTCCCGTCAGTTACAGCAAGTACCTTGTTATTTGTTGCATTTAATTGTTTTATAAAGATGGTTCACCTGATTGTGTTTGTCGAATGAGTGCGTTTTATCGACGTTGAGTAAATCGTTAAATCTATGACTATAAATAAAGTTTAAGTTTTTAATAGTTTCTTGATTACTGTCTGCCTACACTATATACTAGTCGTTTGTCATACAAGACACGGCAACTTGAACGCGTCGCGTCGGACACGGTGTAATACGGTTAATATTAAATTGGTTTAATTATAATTTAATAGCGTATTTTGTCATAGTAAATATCTCTCTTCTATCTCCAAATTGGAATTCCTTAAATTATTAAAACAAATGACCCAATGCACTGCCATGGGCTATGATTGTAATTTTATGAAAGTAAAGAACATCAGCATGGTCTATAATTACCGTGTAGATGACTGATCTCCCTTAAAATTGGTCGCCGTGACTGATATGAAATAAGGCCCAAATCTGATTTATATAATAAGTACTTACATAACAATAGCAATATAATAGAAAACACGCTTCAATTTGTAGTTTTGATAAGCAGCGAATCCGTACTACCGTACACCTGCGTACAGAAATAAACGAATGACAACTACCTACAATATCTCACCGATTTAACGGTATACTTCCTTATTATAACGGTCGAATAAGGCTTTCGAACAGTTACGCCTACGCATTATCTATTGAATCATGTTCTACCAATGTAGTTTCAGTACAAATAATAAGCAAAGCCTAGGTATCTTTAATATAATAGTTTATAACTGCTTTAAAAGGAAATTGAAATAATAAGGTTTATTTAATCGCCTATAAAGGTATTAGATTTTTATTTCTACCGAACAAATATTTAGTACCTACATGAATTTAGAATTTAAATACTTATTAGTGAACAGTGTAGTGTGTTTAATTCATCAGTTTACCTGTATATTTATTATCTCTAATTATTACTGGTGTCTAAGGTAAATCACAACTCAAACAAATATATTTTGCACCGATATTACACTGCCATAAGTATTTTTTGAGGTTATTTTTCAGGCCCTGCCACAGAACGTGGAGCATAGTAGTTCGGTAGTTCGGACGCTGGGAATTTGGAATATTGACTTTTATAATTTTAGGGAAGTTTAGTGTATTTAAAGCTCTACAGTTCGCGGGCCTCACGGTTTGTTTTGTTTACGAGAACAACCGAAAGTTTAAAGAGACCAGAGCAGACCTACACAAGGGAAAAATTAAATGTTCTAAGTTTTAATTCTTCGGATATACAAAGAGAATTGAGAATTAAAATATCTGTTAATCTGATTACAAAAATATCTATAATTTTTTTTCGAATGATAGTTAATGGCTATTCGCAGACCAGCCTTGTGCCAGTAAACAGACAATTAACGATTTCCTGCGCAGATACCTAATAGTTAGGTAACGTATGTCACCCACCGGTATAGGTACCTTTTTACGTGCAGTTGTGAGACTAATAATATGACCCAATGACCGGTGGAAATATGAGTTACGAGACTAAAGTAGCAAACGTAATATGATTCGACTTTAATACTAGTGAATGAGAAAGTTCGTGAGGATGTTTTTTAGGACGCCTGTATTAAGTCTCAAGGCTTTGTTTACTGCACTAGGCAAAAAGGCGAGCAGGGCTTCAACTTCTTTAAAGGTTTAAAAAACAAAAATGGCATCAGGAGATTCATTGCATAGTTAGCCACGAGGCTTTTTCTACTTCACCGGGCATATACAAACCCAAGCATCCGGAGGGAGTTTGTAAAGATAAAATAACATAAAACTAAAAAATATCGTGCTAATGATTCCCAAGATCATAGAAACAGAAAAATACCATAAGGCATTGTGTTACTCTGACTGGGTGTGACTCATATGTGTACTCTGGCTGGAGTAGCGTTTAAGGCGGGTAAAAAAACAGTGCACTCTTAAGATACTACGGTATTACCGAATCATGAATCAATGCAATATTTGTCACAAAGCGATGATCAAAATAATAAAAATACAACAAATAAGGATAATGTTACAACTAGAAGTCGCTATTAAATGAGTCCAAGACCACAATCTCATCTAATGAGGATTATTAAAACTCCATCAAGAACGACTATAGGTACTTGTGTTCAAAATATCAAACTAAAACTATATGAAGTTGCTTATTTATATTGTTATTATCTCAAAAAGGGCTAGGGCTAAGATAACCGTGTAAAAATTAAAACAACAATCGTAAAATAAACACTGCTTCGACACTGATCTATATTTCAATATTAATTACGAGTAGACGAATGAATTATTGCATAGCAAATTACTATGAACGTTGTTTGTCCATGTATTTTATGTCAGTAGAGTCACTTGTACTATGTATAATTAATTCACAAAGTCAAAATGAAGTCAATCAGATCAAATCAATTCGGTTATATATTACCTACTTGTAACTATTATTTAGTATTTAAGAAAAAGGGAAATAGTATCTAACACCGCATTTTGTGTATATTAGGTAGTAGATTTTAGATTCTATTCTGCCGTGAAAAAATAGGATTTAGAAGGTACATTCTGAATCCATTTTTTACATGTCTTTATGGCTTTTGGACTACTACGTACTGTCGATAATTAACTCCATTTGTCGATATTTATTCTGTTCACGTTTTATTAATGTTCAAACAAAGATATAAAATGCCACGTCTTAGTTGTGTATTGAATCATTGCATATGAGTATACTAGCAACATGCATGGTTATAGCTACAATAAGAAGTAATGGCTATTCTCAGGCTTTTATAAATTGACCGCCCGTGGCTGCGAATTTAACAAAATAACAAATCGAAACGAATCACGGGAATAGAAGTATCCTATGTCTTAATTCCGGTCATGGCCTACCTGTATAGTAAATTTGATTCAGATCCGTTTACACGGTTTATTGAGAAACATCCTGTTATTTACATTTTATGATCTTAGTACGATAGTGATAGGTAACGTTCCATGCATTTGCATCTGACACAAATATAAAACAAATATCTGTTGCGATCCTCAGTTTTACGTCAATAGTATATCTACTTATTTGGATTAAGATTGATCTATGAACCAAATACCATCTATCCAATAGTTTTTGTGAAATAGACATGGCAAGACTGAAAGACTTTTTATAAATAAATATCTTCGAGGTACACATTAATGAGATATGGAATATATTTTTAAAGTACTTCAATCATTTTTTATATCCTTAAATAAAGTAACATACCAAATGCCAGATGTTCATGTTCTATAAGTCAATATACAACAAATGATCAAACAAATAGTTTGGAATTTACATAATAAAATAATCTGGATCTTACGGCATATTAACATTCATTTAAGACAGTTAAATCTTGTCGTTGAATAATGACGATGAAGGTATCATTTATCTCTTGAATGCATAAATTTTGTCTGATATTGCGATGACATTTCACGTTTCTTAAGTTTTTAGAACAACTACCGTGCCTTTTACTAGATTTATTTTCTCGATATTTATGCGTTTTTTCACTACCCTTGGAACAGAATAGATAAGTTTAATTGTGTTTCAGCATGAAAGAAAAATATTAACTTAATTATTTTTTGAGAGGTTATGCGTAATAATGCTCACTTTATACTTAGCGGATCGAGCCTAACGGAATCAGAACATGTCATGGGGTTATCTCAGTGTCTGCAAATCATGGTGTCGATTTCCGTGTTAAAAAAATCGTTTTGTACATACAAGTCTAATGTTTCCAAGTGGATCCTTACTCACATTCAGAGGAGCAACCGGAGGTTTCTAGTGGATAGACCCTCTCGTCTTGGCATGACTAACAAGTCTGCTTGATTTAAGGACCGTTTTGAAAATCACGCTGAGCCGTTGGTTCAGATTGTTACAACTGCATTTTTTAGGTCTTAAAAGCAAATCATCAACGTGCTTGACAAATAACATCTACTATAAAAATACTCCCGACGGTAGACTAATATAGGATTACGATTATGTTCTATTTCTTCATAACAGTGTAGTGCCGAATATTCATTGGGGAGGAACTTGTCGGTAGTGTTGATTGACTTTCATCAACCTGACCCAATCTTATTATGACCAATGGACCGTATGGAACTTTAATTACTCACTGACACGGGGACGTGTTATAAAACATGAGCACCTAGTTCCGCTGACTATAATTTATCAGTTGTAAACCTGTATCTATCATCATCTTACAATGCCATTGCATACTTACTGGCCAATTTCCACACATCCTCAAGTTTTGGTATGTATAACGTAAATATTATTAAGAACTCTGGATAGATGACTTAAGGTTCAAAATCCACTATACCAGCTAACAGACTAGGTGAACTTGGCCATTTTTTCATTGAGTCGCTATCACCTTTTACATAAACATGCATGTAGCCTACGCTAGCATTGTTTTCATCATTGCCTTGGTCTTGTCTCCTCTCTCCCAATACATGCAAGGTCGCAAGATAATAATTGTTTAAGTCAAAGACTTCTTTCAATATGAATGTAATTAGTAAATTGCATAATCTTTTTTGCATATATGTTAAGTAGGTAAGTATCAAACTTATTGAAGTTATAAAATCTATATTCACCATAGAAGAAAAATAATTGGCAAAATCTAAAACGATAAATTAAATTCAAAAGTAGTTTAGTAAATCCGTCAGTTCACTAACAGGTATAAAGGCCAATAAAACCCTGTCATACTTAGCGTGTTTCATGAACATTAGACCAGAGTAGATCGTTACGGTGGAGCGATTATAAAATTATGCTATGTAATAATTTCTCATTGAAATTGTTTTAAATATATGGGTATTAAGGGTAAAGAAGTAGTATGTCATTTCTGGTTCAAGGACCAAGATATTGATAATTAGAAACCATTTAGTCCCAAGAAACGGTTTTGCGAGAAATTTAACTTTTAATTAACATCAGCGGACCAATGGCTAAGGGCGTCGGACTTGTGATCTTGTGGTCGCCGGTTCGATCTCCAATTCCCCACCCATTGCACTACCGACGTGAACCTTCTCGTAACCCAAGCATTTTAGTTTAGCACGAGGGGTTAACAAGAATACTAATAGATTGCAAAAATGTGCTAGTAATCTTTAAAAAAAAGCGTGGCTGTGTGGCTCAGTTTTTAAGGTTTTTATTGCTGAGATCTGGTGTTCTAGGTTTGATTCCTTACCTGGACAACTACAACTCTGAGTCTGGTTGTGCTTTGTGTTCGTGAATTATTTGTTTGAGAAATTCCACACGACATAGGAATTTCCGGGCTTTTAGCGGTAAATCCTTTTCTCGAAGTATGATTAGCATACGATTGCTATGGAGAGGCTTTCCACCCGGAGACAAAAATGCTGTTTGAGTGTACTCCGGAGATTCCATCATTCATTAACATCAACATTTCAACCATAGGAGGTCCATTGCTGGACATATGCCTCCCTCACAGATTGAGTTGTTGCGGTTAGAAGCGGCCTGCATTCACCGTGATCCCGCGGCCTTAACCAGATCATCTGTCCATCTAGTTGTGGACTTCCTACGCTACGCTTGCCGATACGCGGTCTCTATTCCAGAACTTTTCGGCTCCTAGAGCCATCAGTTCTCCGTGCTATATGGCATGCCCATTGCCACTTCAACGAACTTATCTATTGGGTCATCAATGAATATACCTGATTCTAATAAAACTAAGATCACAAGACTAGGTTTCCATTGAGTCGTTTAATTAAGATCGATATTTCACCTTTAGAAAATCTAGCTATAGAGCGTATATCGTTAAGAAAATAGATATTTCCTCGACGTTTTACTAATGACGGTAACATTGGCATGAGAAAGTCGAATAGCTTTCCCTGGTGCAAGAACCTCTTTATGGATATCGGTTTTATCGTTTAATGCAAATTATTTCTTATTCCACTTAGAAGGATCCTGTTAGGTAACTATTGAAATGTAATAATTGTTATGTACGGTATTATAGTCTCTGCTAGTAATCTTTTTAAAAAAGAAGAAATAAGAAAAACTTAACTAAGATGTACATGGTGGACTTAATGCCGTTGGCATTTTCTGCTAGTCAACCATAGGGTGGTGCAGAGAAAAACTGGTAGGTGCACAGAAGTGACAAATTCTTACATACATATATATATATATATATAAGCCTGGAGCCCTGTTCGCCGATAAATCCGGTGAAGTAGGTAGCGAAAGCGGAGCGATTAACTAAATATATGCCCGTCCAAAAAAAAGCCTTGAAATAAGTTTTCTTTTTAAATATCTATTCTAAATCGGAGATGGTCTTACGCTTTAATCATATACTTTACTGTAATTGCTGTCCGCGTCGAGGGCACACTATTCAACAAAATGTACTTAGTATTTTGTTGAATAGTGTGCCCTCGTGAGTAGTACGGGTAGTGTAAACTAAACAAGAAAAACTTACGTTGAAATTTACGAATGTCTTTGGTCTTAACTAATTTACCAAAGACACTTTTACAGAAGGAAGAATTTCTCAAACCGACATACTATAACAGCATCAAACTATACACAAATAATAATAAAAACACTGTCGGTCTAATGAACATAAATCTGTTTCACGTCATTCCACTGACTCAAGTCATATTTTATGATGAGTGACTTCTCTTCGGACATGGGATTAAAATGAGAACATTTAAATTGAATCGATAATTGATATTTGTTTGTTCGGATATTTATCTTACCACATTTGATATGAAATTGTCAACTTGGAGTAAGTGGCTCAAAGTACATCTTGAAGTCACTTAGAACTCAAACAATATTTTAAAGGCATAAGAGATTTAAACGTAGACTTAGAGGTAGATATTGCAGTGATTTTTCTGGTACTTGATATCATAAGAACAGTTACTATAACCATTCTACAGTTTGCAGACATTGTCATTGTCCAACCTTGGTCTGTGCCTTGTTCCATGACTATCATATTTCAAAGACATCGCCACTTACGGTTCACTTAATATTCAAATAGGTTTATATTATTTTTAATAACACTTCGTGTGCATGTCTTGCTCCCAAGGTTATATTCGATTTAATTAATTTAGATCCTGTTCTAATTTTCGCTAAGTGTAACCTTTTATTTTAAGTTGCTGTATAAATAAGTTTTTTTGGCAAAATAACAAAAAGATATAAAGTTTTATGGCTTTATAAAAGTTCATTTTAATAATTCGCATAATTAAATATTGATTTACCTGAAGGCATACTGTCCTTATATTAACGTTCTTAGGTTTAAGTATCCAAAGGGTAAATACGGGACCCTATGTTTTTTCTTCTAGCAGTTCTGCAGTCTACTAGTATTCATGTTAATCCCTTGTGCTAAGCTAAAATGCTTGTGTTACGAGCTTGGAGCGAGAGTTGGGTGGGGATCGAACCGGCGCGGTGGAACCGCGATAGCTAGACAGTTGAAATTTTCACAGATGGTGTATTTCTATTGCCGCTATAATAAATAATAATATAAAAAAAATATTTAAGGGGGGCTCCCATACAAAAATTTTTTTTTGCCCTTTTTGTAGTCATCAGCGTTGAATGAACGAACTAGTTAATTCGACCGTCGACGTACTGTGAACGTATCGACGGTTCACCGTTATACGATGGACTAGTCGAATCCGTAGACGCCTCAGAGGGCTAAACTGAAACTCGCAACGCGACGACCGACGACGCGCGACGGCGAGACGAGACGAGAACGTAGTCGGGTGATAGAAATTCATTCGTCCGTTGAAATATCGTGCAAACAAATTTGAACTCTAAATCTAGTTGAAGGGTGTTGATATTTTTTCGGGTCGAATGAAATTATTGTTGTGCTATGTGAAGAATGGATGCCGAATGAAAGGTCTATTTAATAAAAATAATGTAGATATATCAAATCAGTTGATGTTCTAAATACGCCAGAATAGTGAATAAAACTTTATAATTAACTCTATTCAGTATTCAGCCAGTCCTAAGCATACGAGAGACTAGTCTAAGTCTACCGCCTACGTCGCCGTCGCCGCCGTAGACTTCGTCCGTTCGTCGTAATGTGTACCAAGTTAACGCGTAAACTAGTCGACGACCCATCACTACTTGTTGGCTCGATGTCAATAACGGCAACATGTAGACGCTTGAAAATGGTACGGAACCCTTCGAGCGCGAGTCCGACTCGCACGTGGTCGGTTTTTTTTAATTTGTTTGTTTGGACGAGCTAATCTCAGGAACGGAGTGAAAGTTATTTCAATGTAAGATAGCCCATTTATTGAGAAAGACTATATGTAATTACGAAGTTCCCAAGGGCAACTGCGTACGGGAAGCGGTTCCCTTCGAGCGTTAAATCCGATTCACACTTGGCCAGTCTCTTTATCAACTATTTCTATTACTTACTCTCAAAAATCTGTCCCTGTCTATCCCTTTTTCTTAGCCAATACAGCAAACTTAAACTTTCAGCTTAGAAATCGTGGTTATGCGTTGATAGAGATAGTCAAGGGAAACAATAATAATTTATAGGTTTACTATAAATGGTTCTGACGATTAAACTGAATGCGGATAAAACAGCAGGCTGCAGTTAGCAAACATTTAAACTTACATTTCATTTAATATTGATATGTCAGCATCGTTTTCGCATAGTTTTCCACCGGGAATAAACATTGCATAATTTTAAATTAACAGTTAAGTAAGAACAAGGTTTTAAACAGGTCTATAAATTAAGATCAGTCTTAAAATAAGTCTCCTTAGCACAAGTTGTAGTACAATTAATTGTGACGCTAATGTTGTAAATAGCAGACTGGTTTGCGTTGGCGGTTTGCCTTGCTGTACTTGTCACGTAGAAAGCAAGACAAAGGTCTCTCGTCTACACCTCTACCATGGGATTGTGATTGTATTGATTCGCAGTAGGTACAATAGAAAGCCATTTTAAAACAATGTAAATCATTAGAATTTGTATCTTTTATATAAAACTACACTCGCGAGAAACCAAATCGACTTAAGCCTTATCGGCGCACACATACATTGATACAACTAAAATTATGAATGGAAATTATTAAAGTGATATGTCATTCGAAAGCTTAAAATGTCAGCTTTAATTTGATATCATTATCATTGAAATCCATCCATCATTTTTGAAATAAATGATGTCTGAACGCAAGAGTAGGAAAAACGGGAATTTAGGAAAAAAGGGTACGTGTCTCGTATTTGACAAATTAAACAAAAAAAATTAAAAATAAAATTAATTTATTTAAATAAGTATTTTGTATTGCCCCCTCTAGCCCTTATTACATCCCGCAGTCTGTTTTTCATGGACCTTATCAATTTTTTGACATTTTCTTGAGGAATGCCGTCCCACTCCTCTAATAATGCTGTCTTTAGCTCGTCTATGCTTGAAGGAACTGGATTTCTGGCCCGAACTCTTCTTTTAAGCTCGTCCCATAAGTGCTCGATGGGATTCATGTCAGGACTGAGCGCAGGCCAGTCCATCGTGCGTAATTCGGAATCGTGCCGTGTGGCAGCGGGCATTGTCGTGCATTAACACGAAGTCTTCAACGACAAACCCTGCGTAGGGCACAACATGATCCAGTAGAATGTCGGTGATGTACCGATCAGCTGTTAGCCCACCTCCTCGGCCACCCCCAGGCACGAAAACAAGTTCGGTTTTTCCCTCTAAAGAGATACCAGCCCACTTCATGCAGGAACCGCCCCCATATGCCACTGTTTCAGCGAAACAACATTGGGAAAATCGTTCCCCCGGACGCCTGTAGACTCGGTCTCTCCTGTCACTGCCATGCAGACACATTCTGCACTCATCAGTAAACAGGACCGATCGCCATTGCGCAACGCTCCAATTGAGATGCTCTCGAGCAAATTGAAGGCGCGCTTGTCGGTGGCCTGCAGTCAATTTAGAGCCCGTCGCAGGTCTTTTTGGTGTCAAGCTGGCTTCCTTCAAGCGTCTTCTCACTGTCCACTTGTCGTACACGTCTCATTTCTTGCTGCACATCAACGCCCGTAAGGTGTCGATTGCGCAGCGAGGTTGAGACAATGAAGCGGTCGTCTCTCTCTCTGAAGTGCACTGGTGGCGGCTCGTTCTTGGTCTCCGATTGAAGGCACCAGTCTATTGGAACCGTCTGTATACTCGGGATACAGAAGACTGACTCAAGTGGAGCTGGGCAGCGACTGCTCGCTGACTTAACCCTTGTTGCAACAAGGCAACAACTTGAGCGGCTTCTTCTGGTGTGGTATCCATGGGTTAGCGAAAACAAGGAATGCAATTTACGGAGATGTGTACCGGTCAACTTGTAACAAGCAACTGATAAGATAAACCGGAAGTGGGGGGGTTTTATAGCGGGAGCAGGTAGCGCAAGTCGTGGATTCGTAAAGAGGTAATTTACGTTGACGGCCAATTAAAATGTGTCAATAAATCAGCGCTTTGTTTTTTTTTAAGGTATTGATGTTAATTGAAAGCCTAATTCTTCAGCTTTCGAATGACATATCACTTTTGTAATTACCATTTATCGTTTTAGAAAAATCAATGTATATGTGCGCCGTCTAGGCTTGAGTCGATTTGGTTGCTCGCGAGTGTAGTATACTCGATTGCTAGAGATAATATTTCTTTTTTTTTCAGACAGGACGATTAAAAAGACATGACTTAATTTATAGTGTTATTAACAAACTTTTAGGTAAAATAGGTTTCGTATTTACTTATTCAGGACACGTAAGTAGATATATTCCTTACATCATAATACAGGGCCCTCTTCCCCGCTGGGCACATTGGTCACGTGCCCAGGGCCCCGTGATGGTTTAGGGCCCCCTAGTGTGGATTACGTTATGTTATCTACTCATCGTATCTAATGTCGCGGTAAAGAAGTAAAAATAAAGCTTAAACTTTTCATATCTGCGTTCTTTGTAAAAAATATTCTAATTTACCATGGTGATAGGGGCCCAATTATTCTAATGTGCCCAGGGCCTCTGATAGGTGAAGGACGGCCCTGATTATAAAACATTTGATCTGGCTTATATTTCTAAATAATAAGTTTGATATATTAAAATTACTAATAGAACATTTTAATCTGTTTTGATATTTGTTCATTCAACTTATTAAACATTTTTCCATACATAAAATAAGTTTTTCGTAAGTAATCCCCACAAAATAACTTACTATCGATATAAAATACATACATAAATTCATGCCTCTTTCACATAGGGGTAGGCAGAGGCCACTTCCTTCAACTTGCTACGATATAGATATACCACTTTGACTTTCGACATAAAAAAAACAATAAGACAATTAAATGCGACCGCTTTGAGTATTTAATACCTAGAGACAAACACTGTCGTACTGCCACTTCTCTGCTTTTAAAAAACCCTCCCCATGTCTCTAGCAAATATGACCACTCTTTCACCGTCCGTGCAGTGTGGTCATGGAATTCCCTTCCACATCCTATACGCGCTTGCCAGTCTCTTGATGCTTTTAAAAAAAGAACAAGGGAGTACTTTTTCTCTCAGTAATTTATTATGTAATATGGACATATAAGTTAGTAGTTATATTAATTTGTTATAAATAGCAGGCATATTTATTAGTATGTAGTTGTATATGTATGTAGTTGTATAATAATATGTAATTGCTATCTGTTAACAATATGTATTTGTTCTTGAATAAATAAATAAATAAAATAAAATAAAAGTGTGTTTGTTTATAGATATGTATTTACCAATTTGGTAACAATTATTTTAAATCTGTTGTACACTTGATATGCACTCATTATCATGTATCTCTTTCCTAAAGGTTTGCTGGAAGAGAATTCATAATTGAATTAAGCTCGCCTTTGTTGTACATGTTGTTTCCAATTTATAAAATTTATTTAATGTAATTTTCTGTATGCAATAAAGTATAAATAAAATAAAATAAATGAATTAGGTATGACAATATTTAATTATTTTACATGACGTTAACTGTTTTTCTTTTATTATAATTATATTGTATACTATATATGTAGCATTCTCAATCGATTTTGGTGACGGCAGCCAAACCTATTTATTAATCTGTGGCCAAACTCTTTTAAGTTCGCGGGTCGCCATCTGGGCAAGACATTTTTATTAAGTGCACAAGTGTGTGCAAATGCAGGTGCACTCTCTATTTAATTACTCTCATAAATGCGGTGTGTTTTAGTCTTGTGTAGTTCGTGAACGATGAACGAATAGGAGCCGTATCTTCGCACTGTACTAAAAGAAACGTTTCCGAACGCTGATTTGTAATCGGTCTAATAGGTCAAATAGCTCTTTTCGTACTTCGTACATTGTAAACCGCGAGATCGTATAAGTGCGAGCGAGAACGAAAAATGAAATAGCACGAATACGAATTCATAGTCCTAAGCCTGTTCAAGTATGAAGGAAAATCAACTATGTTAAATTAATACAAAAGTAACCATTATTTGGTCACCGTGGTGATTTGGTGGCTGTTGTGTGGTCCGCAAATACGTTCTAAGTAATTAACAATGTTCCTAGAGAACGGATTTGCTCTGTGGTCCGCGCTGTCCTATATGGAAATGCTGACCGAGAGCAAAGACCGAATAGAGCTGTTAGAGCTTATAGAATGAACTAGTTCACTGTCCGAAATGAACTAGTACGGAGCGATCTTGAAAATGACCGAGTAGGCACAAGACTGGTGTGTTTCACCGATACTACGACCAAAGTACTTTCTGTTAATACCAACACAACGAACGTTAAGATACATCGCCTACAACCTACATGCTAGATTGAAACTCATGGACAACCTACAATGCTAAGATTGTACGCACTTGTGTAACAAAATGCTAGTCTAATGACTACTATGATTGATTGAGAAGTTATGTAAATCTATCATAGTTCAGAGTGCAGGCAATATAGATCGCCGTGAGATAAGCTTGAAGTTTGTTGTCAACATTTTTGATTTCAATTTATACTTAAACACAGTGTAATTTATATGTGCTAGGAACAGGGACTATGCTTAAATAAGCTTTTAAATTGTTGCGATTTGAAGAGGGCACACGGAATCAATTCATTTCACTGGAGCTCTGCTCAGCTGTCGGGTGAAATAGCAAAAGCCTCGTGGCATCATATATGTCTATAAAGAGAAAAAAAACGTTTTTTTTTTGTCCTTTGGTGAATCTCAAATTCTCAATACCTACTCATAAATCCAAGATATGATTACCTCAGTAATTGAAGTCTGCGACTCATCTCAATTCATGTTCTAAATACTTGAGCAGGCTAATTATCGTCACTAATTAACATTATATATATACCTACGTTATAGGCTAAGAGCTCGATCGCTGTACATGCTAGGTTATAATGTTGTCAACAATGACGAATTTATACGCCGTCTTAATGTTGTTTTGCAAATCTAAATATTGAATAGTTTCTACAATTTTAAATCAATAGCTGCTTAACAACTGCAACTGATTAACTTTTATTTATACTAATTGAACAGTTATAATAGACCACGAAATATATGCACCAGCTGTCATCTGAAAATTGTACCTAATATTTTTTTCATACGTCTATTACGAATTTAATTTGAATATAAATTGCTATTCTTATGTCATTTTTTTTTAATTTTATTTTACTGAAAATGTCAAAAATATTTTAAAGTTGTATATGCACTCACTGCAGCAGAATAAGAGTCCAACGTGAACAGTAAAAATACTGATAACTAGCTCTTAAAACTATAGCATACTACACATTTAGCATACTAAACGAAGCGGGTAGTAGGTATGCTAATTACACTCTTAATCACTTCAATGATGATCTAAACTAGTACCTAGTAATGCGATTGATCAATACCTAGGTAGTTTATATTAGATCTAGATTGTACTAGTTGTCAGCGGTGAAACAAAACTCGTTCCAAATACAGGATAAAGCTTAATAGGTGTGTTTAAAAACTAGTGGTGATACTAGTTTCTTAGGGTTCCGTACCCCAAGGATAAAAACGGGACCCTTATTACTAAGACTGCCGACTGACTACTAAGGGGGCCGAGTCTGCTTTTTTTTAAGTATTGTGCCACTGTAATGGCATCATGATATCATTATGCCAAAAACGGTAATCTATCGTGACGTCATTTGGATTAGTAGATTACCAAAAAACCGACCATTGAACTGACATTGACAGTTCATACAGACAGACAGTTGAAATTTTCATAAATTATGTATTTCTATTGGCGCTATAACAACAAATACATAAAAATAAAATAAAAATAAATATTTAAGGGGGGCTCACATACAACAAACCTTTTATTTTTTGTCCTTTTTTGTTCGATATTAATAACGGCAACAGGCAGACGCTTGAAAATGGTAAGGAACCCTTCGTGCGCGTGTCCGTCTCACACTTGACCAGTTTTTTAATGATAATATATGTTAGCTTGTTAATAATATTATTGGCCACATTTCTTTTAATAATATCTAACCTAAAAATATCTACTCCGGCGCGGCGGGCGGCGGTTCAACAATATATAATCAACTAATGATATAAAGTGGAAAGATTTGAGTGTTTGTTTGCAATGAAAAGGTTCCGGAACAAGTGGACTGATTTCAATAATTATTTCACTATTAGAATGCTACGTTTTCCAGGAGTAACATAGGCTATATTTATTTTTGTAGTTTCCACAGGAACGATAGATACCTGGGTGAAACCGCGCGCGGGAAGCTAGTATATTTTATGTTAACAAAACTTCCCGCGCGCGGTTTCACCCGCGTGCGGGAAGCGCGGGTGCGCGAGTCCACACCGTTATTATACATATAATTTTTTCTCTTAAATCACTTTAAGCCGCATCAAAATCCGTTGCGGAGTTATAAAGATCTACATAGGGAAGGGGCGACTTTGTTTTATACTATGTACTGACTAAATGGATTGTTAAAATGAAGCATTACATATATTCCTAACATTTAAAGTTAGCTCAAGGATTCGAAAGGTATTTAACTAGAGCAAGTAAACGTCGTTATCTTATATGTGACAGAGCGTCTATGGGATATTTTTTATTTAAATCTTAATAAAATAATAATCATAATATTCAAGTTGCTTTGATATTACAATCAATACAATATGACAAGAATAAAAGTCACCAATTCTGGAAATTTTAAGATAGTAAATCTTATACCTTCCCATTTGGTTGGTTAAGGAAACGTAACATAGTTTGATGACACCGACATCGTGGCGGATATGATATGACAAATCTTTTATGAAATGGTTTCAGCACTCTATATTAGTATCTGGCGTCGATAGAAGAATAAATTAGAGTTGCATCCCAAAGGATGTAAACAACATAATAGTTGTAGAGGAAATTCGCCTGTTTACGTATTGACAAACGGATGATAATTCTATGAATGTATCCAAAAGGAAGGTGTGAGTATGCGCGTCGATTTGTAGGAAATAACGGAACAACCAGTTGATGTAGTTTAAGTTCGCTTTATCGGATTGTAGGTAGACATATAAATATTTATGAATTGAATTTTAACTGATATCGTTGAAAGTTAGGTACTTAACGTTAAATTTTTCAGGAAGCATTTTAGCTTGAAATATATTCAGCTCAAACTACATTGGAGGGAAAATTTAAAACAGAATATAAAAATTAAAATTTCTACGAAATCTTTTGTTTAGTTTTAATCTTTGCAAGTAATAGCTCGTCTAGAAGGTGTAGTCCAATAGCTTTTAAGCACATGAATTAATTAATAAAAAAAACTGGGGTTCTACATCAGTAAAAATATTTGATTATATCAAAATCTAATTAACTTGTTAAATTAAGTTTCGAATTCGACAAAAAACCCACTTGCTTTCATTCCCAAAGATCGAGGACAAATCAAAATGGAAAGTCGAAATTGAAGTAAGTCAAAGTTTATGATGTTATGAGATTAGTCTAATCAAGATCACTAAAATTTGAAATGTACGAACCAAAATTTCTCCCCGGTATGTCGACGAAATCGACACACGAGTAGACATGAAGAAGCAAATGTTTCAAGATAACGCCATGACCAGTATTGCAGACTACAAAACATCATACCACCATAATATGTTAGAGTGGAGCAATAGTCTAACCCCGATGAAATTGCTTGGCGTTGCTAGTAGGTATAACAATGTATAATGCAGAAATATTATTATAGTTAAAACCACCAAAAGCTGAAAATCTAGATTGATCTCCAATAAAACAAACGAAATTATAATAATATAATTATTTATAAAAGTGACCGCAATTTCGGTAATGTTTCAGTTGCGGTTATGGAACCAGTGTGTCAAATTATAATATTTATTATAGTCTACGTGATAGGCGGTATTGTATACGCTGACCTCATATCGAATTCAGGTCGACGGCTACCATCTATGTAAATTGAATGATAAAATATAATTAAACAAACTATTCATACGGAAAGCTTTTTTTGTACATATTGCTACACAATTTAAACTAATTATATAACGTCATCCCAATCATACCTATTACGATAGGTACTGAATAAAAAAAAAGTGACATTTATATATAATCTATTTGTATTTTTTTTTTCAAATAAAAAAATATGCCTGTTGAGGGTAATGGGTACAACAATATCATACAGTTAACAATGTCCGTAACTATAAAAGGAAATACGTATCAATATTAGGGTGCAACATTACTCTAGCTATAACGTAAGGATTAACTATCGGCTGGAATTGGACAGACCTATCATCATTCTATCCTACAGATCCTATCATTGACCAATTTATGGACAAAGCCTGTAGATAGAATGACCGTACCATGCTAGCTGGATATTCTATTCACCTACCTGCAAAAATGAAGCTAAGTATGTCGTACAAGTTACTAATGAAAGTACAGATTACTTTTGTAGAACACTGGTGACAAAAAGATCGGATACCTACTAATGATCGACTTTGTTACAGCGCTAAATGGAAAGTTAGTAATAAATAATATATGTACTTTCACGCTGGGAATATAATTCAGCTCAATTATTTACGAGTAACAAAGACATGGTTTGTAAAAGAGAATATTTGATTTCAAATGCAGGTCAGATATACGCTCTATAATTCTATACATACGATTGGTTAAAAAATAATCGTGACTTTCCGTTTGAAAGCATTCATAAGTTATTTTATTTTCATTGTTAAAAAAAATATCTTCCATATTTTTAAAAAACTTAAAAAAAAAACCATAACCCGAACCCAAAAGATGTCAATTACTGGCTTATTTTATTTTAAGAGATACACATACTTAACTGTTTGCTTTGTCATTATTATTTCTTTGTCTCAGCTTTACCATACAGAGATTGGATGACTATACCTATTACAAGTTTAACGCATCTCAACTCAAATCAACTTACAATAAAATTTACTATGAAAACAAATAAAATATATAACCAGGTAGTACATTCCTAATTAAGGAAAGTGCATGAAACTTACATCCTACAGAAGCTTAGTATATTAATGTACAACTTACAAGTTTCTTGTGAGGTCCATCATGTTCATTTTATGAGTATCCGTCTGCGACTGTTTCTTTAGTCATTTGTACCGAATCGCAAGACATGTTACAGTTAATGGTTTATGTTTTTTAATTAAAGTCATCATAAACAAGATCCATGAAATATGTAGTTTGTTTTTGAGACACTCCTATACCAAGGAATATAACTATCTGTGTTAAACGGGGAGTCTGGGTGAGTTGTGTCCGTGCATTATACACGCACAAAGCACATCACAAAATTAGTATAGGTGATATTCAAAAAAAAAAATTTTAAGAGAATAAAAAGACTTTTAAGAGTAAAAAGAATATGGTCTTAGGATACGTATAAAACCGAATTTTGCTAGCTGGGATGTTTTCGATTCAAAACACAAAAAAATACTTCTAATTAAGACTACCTCGATATTCTCGAACAAATTATGTTATCTCAAAAGAATACAAGTATGTGTCCGTATATCCGATCCGCTAGCCACGGTCCAATGGTCATGGAAGACGGGTGAGGAAAGGACTCGATCGAGCCGAGTGCAATGTCCTGCGGCGACTGCGGCGACTCGCATACGTAATGCGTTCGCTTAGGCCGCGCGCTACTTACGCGATCAATCCGACAGTGCATCGATAGTCAACCCAATTTTCCTAAGTGATAATATTATGATTAATTTTAATATGGTGCATAAGATCGTGCTTGATTCGATCTAGCGTACAATTTCTTGTGATTGGAGACACAGTAGGTACCAATCTGTGCCAGATCTATGTATGACACACAATTCGTGCACACCTAAGCTTAGATATTCAATAACAATGAAATATATTTATTTACCGGGTTAAACAGCATAGCCTTCTCATATAATTACCTGCAAGAAAAAAACAATAATAATTTCGAGTATGTATGATTTAGATCTATATAAGTATAACTATTTAGACGATTTCAAGTTAGAGGTAATAGACACAAACCTCTAACTTTATATTTGGGATATTTGTTCGCAACGCCGTACTTTTCATTTTTCCTCCTTTATGTACAGAGTCTAAAAACATAAATATTATGTCGTTGTATATTTCCTCTTTTACAAATAACTGAATTACAAAATTATTCTATTATATTTTAAAATCAATCCAATAAACTATTGCGTGGTGAAGTGATTGACCTTTTAATTTATGCTGACGACTTGAATCCGTGTATATAGGCGTTAGACATGTGATATTATGTTCATATCAAGTTACTAAAATAGGATTAATAATTACACGTTAATTAAAAAATTACTTAAATTTTATTGAATTCAGCAGGCGGAATGTTTGAGTTTGTATTTTCTTCCAATTCTTATTTCTACAAAGTATAATAAAACAGTTTAACCTGCACCATACGATATTGGATCTTGAAAATTACCATATATTTTTTAGAATGTGTATGCTTAGGACCTTTGTAAACGGTATCTTGGTAAGGTGAGTTGGTGTAATAATCTTGGCGAAGTTTCTTTATTCTACGAGTTTTTTTTTAATTCTAGATACGTTATCAGTAAAACACTGAACAACCACTTATCAGCCAACTCTATTTGAAAATCAAGCGGCATCGGAAGATTTAGACCTTTTCCTCTTAACGAGTTATCTTTATTACCATTTCAAATGGAGACTAATGGAGAGGTCAAATCCCACATATCCCAGCTCTGTTTTGGAGACGCTAATCTTTCCCCCGCTACGAAATGAACTAAGTAGTAATACTTTTCTCCCTAGAAAAAAATGGAAAACATAGGTAGGCTATATTTATAAAAAGATACACAGATAGGGGTACCAAGTGAAACCCGCTAGACGCTGCCAAACGCTCGTTATTATACAAGTATATATTAATATTAAAACTAAAAATACAGCCATTTATATAATCGATAACATTACATACCATAAAGACAAAAGCTGGTAAAAACAACAATCTAGCAACTTACTGCCTTCAATCATAAGGTAAAGGGAGTTGTTAGTGCTATTAGACTTATATACCATTGGTTAAGCTTGGCTAGTTTTTATTTTATAGCTTGGAAGACGTTTAAACACATTGAATATGTCTCGAAAAAAAGACTAATCAAATTATGGCCGACGGGATATTCCTGTTAAAAGACAGCAAGAACAAGTCTTCTACGACATACTTTGACTATATCTGTGAATGTTTTAACTTGTTAATCGTAAAAAAAAAGTGGTTAGAATTCTCCACAGCAATTAAGTGCATAATTTTGATTAGCGGTACGTGTGACGTGTCTTCCAGATAAAGATACATTCTTTAATACCTTTTCAAAGAAATTTTATCCTTCTTTGAAACAGTAATGTGTTTGTATGCGGTCTTGCCTAATGAAGAATTACAGGCTTGTAGTTTTAAGTAATATATTATACTCTTGTCATTTAGAAGTTCAATACCGAGGTTCAAAGTGTGTAAATGTGAAATGTGTTTCTCTAGATACTGTCACGAATACCTGAATTTTGGTATTGCAGTGATTGATACAAATGATAATGGAATAGTTCTAAAGAACATCATCACTCATCAGTAAGATGATTAAGTATTGTAAAATAATCATCTTAAAAGCGAGTAACTTGCAAGATGTATCGTTTAAAGTGGTTACTATGTGTGTGCATCAGAATAAAGTGGTCACAAGGTGTATTTAAATTTCAAATGGTGCCAAAAAATCGGTTCCCTGTTATTTCCGTTTACTGCCTATCACAAGGCGAGGCGTTCACCTTAATTTTCGAACGGAGGTTCTAAGGACAGTCAGGATCACTATTCATCTTTCATTAGTGTTCAAGATGCGTGTTATATTTATGAACCAACAATGGTTCACACATGGTTAATTCAAACAAATAAAACGTACAGCCTGGACAAAAATCATGTAATGTCGTTTAGCGCCTAACGAAACAAAAAAAGCAAAAACGTTTATAATAAATGCACACAACTAGGTATTTCTATATATTTTTTTCGTGAAACGTGAAGTATTACGATCAACATCTTACGGACATTATAACAATATCTGTAACAAAATCGCATATGATAATTCAAAATCATATTAACGATTTAATACAACTTTACCTCCTATATTTTTCCGTTTTAAAACATAGCGACAAGCAACTAAATCACCGCGTACAACCCAGTTATTCATAATGAAGCAATTATGAATGAGCTATTTAATTGGTAACATTACGTTGCGTGATGCAACGTACTTTGATCTCTGGTGTATTAGATAGCCTACCATGTCGGATCGAATGGTTACAATGTGGTGCAACATTGATACTAACGCTGTGGTGAATTTATAGATAGACTGCTATCAGGCAAAAACAATTTTGCTGTTCATAGTGTCTTCTACAAATCCATATTGAAATGAATTATTAAATACAAACCAAAATGGGTCAGTAAAAAATGTTTATATAAGTAGGTAGATAAGCAGATTTTGTTTTTCTTGCTTGTGTTTATTATGTTTTTTAAAAGAAAATATAATCTCAAATTTGCCGCCTTTATGATCTGCTGCCCTTATAATTGCCGCCCTAAGCGCCAGCCCACAATGCCTAGAGGAAAATCTGCTGCTACACTAAATAAATGTATTTCTTTGTAACCGATTTTACACTGTATTATTATTGTTGATTTAATGATCGGCTAGCGAATGACAACAACATGATATAATTATCCACCTTCATGCCTAGCTTTAACTGCTAATGTTAAGCAATCAAGTTTTCAAATAAAGTATGTAAAAACTTGATTTCTTAACATTTATGAGTTTTAGAACTAATTGCATTACACGGCTAGAAGTAAGGAGGCAAGAATCATTAAATCATAGGTATGTGTATAACAAACAACAGAGTAGGTATCCTGCATAAACAGAAGGTAACTATATTATAGTAGACATGCGCAAAATAAATATTTTAAAGGAACAGAGATTTATAAATCTTTTTGATAAGAAGATTTAAATCACTCTTTTAAATCTTTCCATCCCAAATAACTCCCATATTCTAAATAGCTCACTCACTCACCTAATCTTTCAATGTTTCTGCGGGTGAATTGAATCATTCACTTGCATTTTGATGGGCTAGTCAATCAATATTTTTTTTCGAGAAGACATTTTAAAGATTGATGGTCCTACTACCTAATCTAGTAAATAATTATTTATTTACAAAAAAAAATTTAAAAAAAAAATGTAAACCAAATCAACGAAATTATGAGCGATCATAAGTTCACATTAGATTTAACACTTTGTGACCAAGATGGAAGAAATAGTTTTGTTCGTACATATGCGAGATTCAATGAAAATTCCAGGGATCATTGTTGTACGCATACACAGACTTTGAACATACAAATCATTCTCCATCTAATTTTGTATGGTGGGAAATAATCTGTATTAATTATTTATTGAAGGCTAATTATTTTACAAATAAGACACATACAAACTTTCATCCCCTGTTCTATATTGTTATTATTTTGTATATATTTAATCAACAGTCGAACAATAAGTTTCAAGCTTCTAGCTTCAAAAATGACAATATTTACCTTACACCCCTTTATTGGCTATAAGCCTAGCCTATGTCCTTTCTCAGATTCGACACTATCTGAGTACCATATTTAATAGAAAGGGATTGAGTTACAGTACATTAGCTCAGCGACGGGAATGTGACAGTTAGTTTTCGCGACAAACGATAGAGTGACGAAACTTTGATCGACAAACGATAGCGCGGTATACCAAAGCGAAAACTCTGATAAGCAGCAATAGTATAATTATGACGAAAAACTGCATACTGGTAAATGTGTTTACTCTTATTTAAAAGAAAAAAGTTCATAGGTTCATTCTTTAATCAAAGATAATTCCTTTGTTCATATTTCATCACTATCTGAACATAATACATCAAATGAACTGATTGTTGATTAGAACAAAATATAACAATGCAACTCAATGACCAGAATGACCACTAAGTGTCTGGCCGTATATTATCAAAATATTGTAGACGAAAACAGATTTTTTTAACCAATTTAATTTAAAGATTCTCGCACGTACGACCCGCACCTCTTGGTTTGTTAAATCGACCAGTGGATAATGAAATGAAATGAAAACGTTTATTGATAATGTAGACGAATCGATCGTACTTATTATAAGTAAATACAATGATAAAAATACACAAAGAAAAAAAAATCTTGTCTAATTAATTAGTAACTATACATTTCAACAGTAAAGTTATTAAATAGAATTTAAATCTACCAATGTGAATGTGGTATGTGATCATGTGATAGTCACGTATTATAAATATAATTCGCATCATCCAGCGCGGGCTGGGATTAGGTCAGAAGCATAGAACGCGTCGCGAGTCTTGCCTTGCAAGAACGACCGGACCCTATCCTAGCTTCTTACGAGTCTTTCTCTATCTACCTACGTTGTGACACCCGGAGAAGAAAGACTATAAGAAACTCCGAGATCATTCTTTTTGTCATCTTTTAAAGTCTTTGATAAATCATTTGTACATCTATTGAAAACATTTTAGTATCTAGGTTAGTGATCCCTATACATCGATATCGACTCGCAGCAGGAAATTGTGACAGAAACAATGAAAGTTTCAAGCAAGTATCGATTATAAGGAGCGCTCCTCCAGATTTACATATTTTTTTTACAATTGAAACATACCTACAGCCTGATCAGTTGTCTTACATATAGATGAACAGTTACAAATTTATAAATTACATAGCATAGACTTTAATTTAGTTGCAAATTCGGTGTGATAGCTAAAAGGTGCCAGTCTGCCGCAATGTAACCGATGGACTCATCCGCCAAACATCTCCATCATCCATGTATTCTTTGATATTGTAATAACCGCGAGTCATAAGGACCTTTTTTGAATTTATGGTCCGGCAAAGCTGTTACATTAAAAGGAAGTTTATTATAGAATCTTATACAATTTCCAAGAAACGATTTACTTGTCTTAGATACTCTGTATAAAGGTGTAATGAGCTTATCTTTGTTTCTAGTATTAAAATTATGAACGTCCTTCTTCTTGCTGAATTTATTCATATTTTTACGTGCGTAAACTATATTTTGGTATACCTATAATATAACTATTTTATGATAATAAGCACTAATGTTGACCAAAAATTGTTTAGGGTGAATGTAGCTGTATGTAAGTATGTATTTATATTAAGTGTATACTGTACTTAATATAAGCAGCGAGTATTATATGTACATACATTTTGGGAATAATGCTCTTACTTTCAATAGTTTGAAATAAAACTAAGAAAAGGTTAATTAAGCCACCACCATTGCAAACGTACCTTACGTCAATTACCAAAAAACAAAAGAATATAGGTAGGTACCATTCAAGTTTTTGCGCGCGTCTACTGTCTTGGTAAGTATGAATATTCGAGAAAAACAATCAAATGGATTTTGTAGCTTGTTTAAATATAAACCTAGTAAGTAATCATTCAAATTCCCAAAAGTACGAATAATAATAACAATTTGTTATTGTTCGTTAAATTTAAATATGTAGAGATACCTATCTGCAATTAGGTACTTGATGGTAAAATTAAGCATAGGTTAGGTAAGAATGTAATTTTATTTTACAAAAAAGTAAAGACGCGTTATAACAGCAATGTAACTTCTATAATTGATTGTTCCATCAGATAATAGCAGTGTCATTTTTATAATTATTGACCCATCTGATTTCACTTTCGCGAAGTCGCAGGTTTTGTCGGAAAACGGTGGATTACGCTTTTATATATGTTGCAGTCAAAACTCTTAACCAGTCAAAAGCACTTTTAACTAGCAAAATCAGTCAAAACTAACCTAACCTAAAACTACTTTTGACTGATTTAACCAGTCAAAATAACTTTTAACTAGCAAAATAAGTCAAAAGTAGTTTTAGGTTAGGTTAGTTTTGACTGATTTTGCTAGTTAAGAGTTTTGACTGAAACATATACTGTTTGAAGGGTTTAAAATTATTCTCTTAGATTTATCTAAAATAGACACAAGTTTCTTCGGCAGTAGACAACAAATACCTAAACATAATTTATAAAAAAAATATCGATATTAGGATATGCACCATTCGACGATGATCACGATGATCACAGTATTCTGTGGGTGGTCCATTATGTCTCATTGATTTTCCATGAAACATTAACTGTCAATTGTCGCGACATCTATAAACAATGTTAGCCACTGATGTATGGTGACTCACTGTGCATCAGTAAAAATAAAAAGGACAGAAAGATTGCTACATTATAATGTTTATTTATGAAAATGTATATAATAACAACTATTTAAAAGTGTTTTTTATATTTTTTGATAAATCTGTAATGTATAAACTACTGGACGTCCAAATAAATAATTGTATTATATATCTCTAGATAGCATTTCATTTCATTCGGACACGTACATAATATGTTATTAGCCACAATGCTTTTACTACTTCACCGGGCATAAGGACGAGCAGTGTCCCAGTTTTAACAAGTAGTTTAAAAATTACAAACTGCGCAAGATGTCCTGTACCTACTTGGACTCGGCCTAGGGCGATTGCTGGAGAGGAGATTGAGGAATTTTGGGGAGTTTCGTGCAACCCTCTCACTACTTTAGAGTTTGTAGGCCTTTTGAACTACGGAAGGATCGGAGATATCAGAAAGTTCTTTGGAAGCTAAGGGTCGGGAGAGCGAGAGAGGACGCGTCGCTTTAGCGGTCGCACTCTTCTTCGGTCTAGATTGCATTATTATCTACAATATGACCGTCGTAAAAAAACATTATAATATTTAGCCAACATTGTCAACAAATGGAATCCTACTTTTCACGCCAAAACTACTGAATGGATTTGGCTGAAAGTTTGCACGCGGATAGCTTATAAGCTGGATTAACATATAGGTTACAAAATAACACGCTCCGACCCACTGTAGCAGAGTGACGCGGGTAAAACCGCGGGGCGCAGCTAGTTAAAAATAACACCAGAACAGATATAGCCCAAAGTTTTAGGCACCGTTACATAGACTCTGGTATAATAATTAGCAGATCGTCAGTGACCGAAAATCAGCGAAAACCAGTTTTAAGGAATGTTTTCTGTCTAGAAGATGATTCCGCAACGTTTTCCTAGGAAAACGTATCGCACGATCGTCACGATTCGTATCAGTTTTAATGGTTGTTGTTTAAACTTAAACTGCTAAGTTGAAACGCCGGTATACTGGCTATGGTGATGAAATGACAAATTTCATTGTAGTTAGCAGCGAAATAATTATTGCATGTAATTACTTATTGCGCATTTTTAATAACTTTCTTATTAAATTATGCTTACAAAAAAACTAATATTTTGACGAGTAGGTAGGTATGTATATGAACAAAGAATCTACGTTTTTACAGTACAAATACGCTAAGGTTTTTTAAGGTTCGTTACTAAAATATAAATAGGTACCTACCTATTCAAAAGTATTACAAAATTATTTTACAACAATAGAGAAAAAAATACACTTAACATAAATCTCATAAATTTGGTTAGAGTTAAGATTAGGTATACAAGTGTCCTAATAAAGACAATCATAAAAGTGCGATGCGAACACAAGTAGGTAGGTATTGTAGTAGGTATATGTGTATTTATGTAGGTATAAGGTACTATGCATTTGTGTTGTGTATCGGTGACGTGATGAATGCAGGCATCATTTAGGTCCGGCTTTGAATAATAAAATGCTATATTTTATTCATTTTTTAAATCGAACTGCGTTAATTATCTAGATATAAAGGTGTTTTTTATGCATTGAATAATAATGTAAAATTTATTAATTTTAGTTTTATAGTTATCAATACATATAAGTAGGTACCTACTACACAGTTCAGTGTGATTTTAAGATTGATTGATTTTATTTAAGACACAGAGATGATTTTAAAAATAACAATTGAAATCCAAACTTAACTAAAACTAAAGTCAAACTATAGAATAGGTACCAAATTATGTGTAGATAGTTTGTCTCGTCTATTAGATTTCGAGTTAATTAAAAGAATAACCCATATAAATTATTATCAAACCCTTGGCACCAATAGTGTCTGTTATACATATAAAGATTGAGGAAGACATAGACTGGTTAGGTCTTACTGTAATTTTTGGGTATTTCAATATAAAATTGAATACAATATACCTACCTAAATATCTATTTAAATACCTATCGATTTAAAACTGTGTATGTGCCAATCGTAGGGATTCGTTAAAAGGTACTTTAACGACACATATATAGGTACCTAAATTATATCAAAGATTTACGCTAACAACATTTAATAACTGCGAAATTAGAGCTGGATAAGTAGTCAGATAACTAATAAACATTAAAAATACAGGTTCCGCCGATGTGACGTGACCGTTTAGTTACCCACACACATAAAGAGCCGGTCAAAAATACACTTGTTTGACTACCTGCTGACAGGAATCCAGACAATCGCTTCCCCAGAAGTGTTGTATTGTTTGTCACTAATGCCATAAAAGGTATGTATAGGTACCTACCTAGTACATTGATAGAGTACCCGTATTAGCAAAAGGAAATGTAATCGTTTTGCTTGCTGGTGAATAGAACTCACAGCTTATTACACAGGACTGTTCCACTAAGGGCCTATGCACACCACGTTTTTTAAACGCGCCGACGACGCGCGTTTGTAGCGATACAGACGCGATACGCACGCAAGTCAGACGCAGCCTGTAGACCTTTGCACACCTGTATAAATACAGACGCGCGTGTGTAGCGATACAGACGCGATGCAAACGCGCGTGTGTAGCGATACAGACGCGATGCAAACGCGTGTGTAGCGATACAGACGCGATGCAATCGCGCGTGTGTATCGATGAATTTCAGTTATGAAGTTTTCTGTGTCGAAAGGCTCCATTTTTTTTGTTCCAAAGACGTGCGGTGCACCAAATCGCTCGATTGCTACTAGCGTAGATTCACACTTCCCTTTCCCTCGTTGCGGGGGAAACCCCGTCCGTAGGGAAGGCGCTCGCGCTAGACGCGCCGGTGCCGCGCGTTTGTATCGATACAGACGCGCCGGTGCCGCGCGTTTGTATCGATACACACGCACCGGTGCCGCGCGTTTGTATCAATACAAACGACAACAAACTGCTCTGCAGGATAAAAACGCGCCGGCGACGCGCGTTTCCAAAACGCGTGTCGACGGCGCGTTTAAAAAACGTGGTGTGCATAGGCCCTAACGTAAATTAAGTAGGTAGGCCAGTAATTATTATCTACCACGATACGATGCCAAGTGGGAAGAGTGGTGAGATTTAAAATGAATCATTTAGGATTTCTTCTCCGACCCACAAATACCTACCTAACTATTTACTAATGAACTAGGTATTACTTAGCATACAATCGTTTGAATTCGTTTTTTTTCTTAACCATAAACAATGCAATGGCGCATTTCGTCCTGAACCTGCTCACCTATTTGTTTACTTTTGATATACCTATATTTATAAAAGTATCTAGTCTGTAATAACCGTTAATAATTAATTCCATACTTACAAAGATAAAGACTAGCCCAAGTAGGTTCATTCCTAATTTCCTAATAAGTGCTGTGTCCATTGCTTAGCCGACAAGCGGCACTACAGAGCTTTAGTTAGACAGTTTACAAGAAAGCTGTGCGTAGGTAGGTAGGTAGGTACCTACTAATATTTATTAGTACCTACGTGCTAGTTATCACTCTACGCGTTGTTTAGTTTTTGACCATTAATAAGATGTCACCATGAATGAAACGTGACAATTAGGTAGGTACCTATTTCTTTAAATTCACAATCGCAGCATATAATAAATACAAGAACACAAAGGTAAAATAGTTGAAGAGTTGAAAAACATATTTTTAGCAAAGTTCTTATTGTGGAACAAGTGTCCAATAACGTATAATTCAAAGCCTTACCTTGTATATGTGAGTCCTCCGTTGCCGGTTATAAACTACCGAAAACACACAGGAATACTAAGAATGCCTAAACCAACAACAGAAAAGCTACTTTCAATATATTGAGGACTCAAAATCTGGTTCCGCGATACCGCTATGCACTTAGGGAAGTTGTGTCAACGTTGGTATATCTCGGCAGTATCCAAATTGCACACTTAACAGCACATAATGTATTTTAAAAACTGTCCTTTTTGTTCGTAGTGCTTAGAATACAATATAGTTCGTTTGACGAAGGCGTTCGTTCGATCGTTTTGTCGTTGAACCGGTAGGACGGGACGCGACGCGATACCTGCCGCTAACCCGCCAACTAATCGACTGTCTGTCTGTGCTATAGCGCACGTGTTTACATGAGATCCGTCAATGTGTGCGTGCGAGGAGGCTTCGCTGCGCGTGCGAGTGTTTTGTGTTGCCAACTCTATAAGAATATCTGTTACTGGGGTAGGTGTGGGGCTTTTATGTCATAGTTAAGTTCAAAGATTTGTGTGATTGTGTCGGATATTTCACCTGGCGCAAGTTATTATCTGTTGTCCACGACTTTGCTATTTTTTCTTGTTTTCTTCAAATACACGAGTAGCACGAGTAAACAAAAAATAAAAAAAACAAATGACTAGGTATTTGTCACAATGGTAGGTACCTACTGTATTTTTTTAAATTATGACTATTTGCAGCAACTTGCTAAATTAATATTAACGCGTTTTTGTATGTGATGCACAAAACATTATTATTGTACGAAATTTATTTGTATAATTTTGTGGAGAAAAAGATTAACAACATCAGATGTGTTTTCATTAATACCAGTGGCCTTGTTAATAATGTAATTAGTATGTCTTTAGTCAATATAACTAGCTAAAGTGAGTCATTATGTTTTAAACTCTAGCTAGAGTTTGTAACATGTATAGCTAAATTATGCAACTACTGGTTGAGTATTTCAAATTTACAAGCGGTAACATTAAATAATTTACAACATATCTAACATACACAATGCACTAAGTAAGTAGATACAGCATGGCTTTGGAATAACACTGTAGAGGTATCCCTGCGTTTGGTTTTATTTTATTTATAAATAGCTCACAGACTGGTTTGAGTTCATCGAAATGGCATTAGCTACTTGTTATTATGCAAGATTTACTTAAAATATTTAACTTTTTTGAATCAGAATTAAATATATACCTACATTGCTGAGTCGATATATAGTTTATTTTTTTTACTGCTGGATGGTAAACACCAAGACGGGCCCTGAATCACTACTTAATAGACAAGCTCTCTCTACTACATTCGAGGCCCTTGTGTCATTGTGGACAAAACACCCACAAGTACATATATACAACATCTTATATATTTGCACAAACTGTAACTTCAAAATCACAGATGACTCTGATTCCCCATAACTGATTCCCGACTTCCCCATAACTTGATGTACCTATTATATTTTAGTTTTAGTGCTATTTAAACTAATCATCAGATATGAACTCGTATTATTATTCCTCTTAAATATTAAAATTTAAAATATTTTAGGTGTTGCAGGAAACCAATGAGGTTTGTACAGAATGTTATAATTGGAGTTGCTTTTAATGTATATGTTTGTTTTAAATCTTACAAAGAAAAAATAATGTACTCTATTTCATTCAAAATTTTAACCTTGAAATAGTCTATTTAGTGTGCTTAAGTTTTTGTAGTAAGGCAGTGCGCCTAAGTTTTGAATTGGAGATGTCAAAATTTATGAATTATATGAAATTTATGAAAGGGTATTTTTTTTCTAAATTAAAAAAATATTGTTTACGATTGCTTAGGGTCGTCTGGTGAGAATTTGTTGGGTGGGTACGACTAACTATATTTACACTTTATTAGGTGAGTCTAAGCTATAATAATTCAAAATTGGCATGAACACACTTAATAGTAAAGTTTCTTTTAAAGAAGAAACAGCATTAAACAAATTTTGAATAAAATATAATTAGGCATACCTAATTATAAAATTTCGACATGTACCTCTACTAAACTACAATTAAATAAAAGAAAACATCTCTTTACACTATAAAGAAACAAAAAATTGGACATAGACTCCTTTCACAGCTAGTGTGCATTTTACAATTTTTTCAAATTTGTTGATTTATCAAGAATCCGCTATCTTGAGACCAATTTACAATGTCTTTGATTGAAAGATTAAAGCTTGTGGATCGAGGCGGAGTTGTCAGCACTAGTCTAGAGTTTGTAAATTTGCACTTAGGCACTTATTTAACATTTTTAATCATCAAATAAAATAAATTGTTATTTTAGTTATTTTGCTGTCTCCACACTTTAAAATCTAATGAGCTATAACACATACCTACCTAAATAAGTATTATTTTATCCATGGAAAAAGGGAGTTACAAGCCGTGTATTAGAAGAATATATGCAGCACTTAATGTATGCCACATTATTGATTATTTTACAGACTTTATTTAAGTCTTGCTTTTCCGCATGGATTCACCTGCGTAGCTCCTATTCTCCTGAATAACTTCGCGACACAATCATCACAGTATATTTTTAATCGGAAGATTAAGTACTCTTGACGGAGGACTTTCGTACTTGACCACGTAAGCTGACCCCGCACTGGTCATCAGCCTTTATAAGTATCACTAGTGTCTATAGTACTTTATGTGTTGGCTTTTAAATGTAAATATATATGAGAAATAATTTAGCTAATATTGCAAAGAACGAGTATATCAGTCGCACATGGTATGAGATTATTTCAGTTGTGATCACGGAGTCAAAGTCATAGAATTTCGTTACATTCAAATGTCAGCAATTTTAATATAACGAAATTCCGGAAATATCAACTTTTACAGTCGGCTCAAAAGACTAAAATATTGATGGGTTATAAAAAAAAGTTGTTAAAATGTTGCCTGAATTTGAGATTGTTTGTTAATTATACTAGCTTTTAGAAAATTATGATATCCAATACGAATTCATATCCACTTTGTTTGAAAATTTTATTATACTTTATTATTTTCGTGTATTTGTTGATAGAAAAAATATAACAATGCAGACAGGACTGCACCAATAGCTCACAGGTAGTTGCTTTTTGAATTTGTATAATAAAAATTATTAGCACATCAACTAATGAGATTTGCGAAGGAGGAACCGTTACTTTTGGTCGGTCCCACTATTTCCATTGAGAATAAACATTAATGGTATTAGTAGCACTAACTTTCCACAATAACCATTACGTTTTATGGGCGTTTTTTGAGCGTCGCGCTCCGAAGCGTTTAAATTGTAAATAGGTAAAAAATAGTAACGTTTTATGTTTGATCTATTAATAAAAACTCTTTAGTCAAGTGTGTACTCTCGACTATTTGATAAATTACTAAATTTATCTTCCGTTTAGGGAAAATATAGGTAAGAATAAGTTATAAATACACTTTAAGGTTCAATAGACAAGAATAGTGAACGTTTATTAAACGCCGCAATAGGTTATTCTGGGACACGATCGTACGAAAAGTAATTCCCACTATTTCCGTCGGTAAATTTTTATGTCAATGGGTATACTGGGAGTGCTTTGAGAAAAAAGTGAAGTCCCAGTATTACCACTGCAATGGGTAATAGGAATAGTGGCATCGACCCGTTACTTTTTGTACATTACAATTGTCTGAAAGAGAAAAACTGTTAAAAAAATAAAAATCATTGTATTGTGGCGAGTAAACAGTAACCGAATCAGCGAAAATATTTGGTAATGATCCAATTGTAAATTTTCTTATTAAACATATTTCCTACTTCCTAGTTTATATTATAAACGCGAAAGTTTGTAAGTATGGATGGATGGGTGTTTGTTACTCTTTCACGCAAAAACTACTGAATGGATTTGGCTGAAATTTTGCACGGGGATAGCTCGGTCCCACCCAGAGTAACGCGGGTAAAACCGCGGGGCGCAGCTAGTTTCTAATACATTCATTCAAGTGCCTATTTAAAGTGCTTGTAAAATATATGCGATCCTTTAAACAATAAAAAGTATCATCATCGAAGTTAGTGAAAAATTTGAATAATTTTAGCAAAATTGTCTTTTACCCTACCTCCTGTTTAAGGTTATTATAAAATGTTTCGCATCATGTACAATACTAATGTATTGTACACGATGCGAAACATTTTATTATTTTATTACAATTCAAATTTTTCTAGAATATAAATTGGCAACACTTTTAGATGTGTTGAATTTTCAACAGATGGCGTAAGTAGTGACAATTTTGTCAAATATTGTGTGTGGAAGATTTGAAAACTTCACTGAAATTACAGTTTTACACAGTGAAATACTTTTGATAATACTTGTTAGTTTATTGGGTTAGTGAGTCATCTTTTGTAATAATTGAGTGATGTTTAATAATATTTAAATGGTAAGTTTATCAAGTGTTTGTTTTTAAAATATCTACTAATATAATATTCCATAAATCGATACCAGAAGTATCAATTAACGTAAGGGACATTTTGGCAAAAATGAGTTATATACATCATTGGATTCAGAATTTCCCGCTCTCTCTATGGATATTATTAACATTTCTCTATCGTTAAGAAAATTTCCCTTACATTACAAATTTTTGAACTGCGTAAAACGATTTATGACAAAAAAAATGATTTAACAGTCATCATAATTTTTTCTTCTCAGAAAAATAAAGTAAGTCATGGTATTAAATAATTTACGCTCTTACCTTAAACCTTAAATCAGACAATTTTAATAACATGTTCCTTACATTAATTAATGATGAGAGTTTTTTTTATTATTATTCCCTTACATTAATTAGTATGGTAATCGGCGCAACAATATGTATATTTCTTATATTAATATTCATACCATTTATATTTATTTATTCATCTTACAACGATTCATGCACCTCTTATTCGATCTTCTTTCCATACATCCATTCGTTCCTTCTATTCATCATTTCTATTTTCACTGCCATCATACTAATCATCTTTCACACAATTCATATTCCATGTTTTCATCGGTTTTTCGTTTAAGTACATTCAAATTTAAATCTTTATTGCTTCCATGGTAGTGTATATGTACATTAGGTCTCAAAATGTTTCTATTTTATGTTGTATTACTAATATATATGTACGCTATAATGGGATTTGCTAATCAGCAGAGTTTTAAGTTTTTTTTTAATATCTCTATTTTGGATTATTTTCTGATGATTTTTGGTAACTTATTAAATATTTTTATATATAAGTACATGGCTTACGGACTGGTTGCATGTAAATTTAATTGAGATGTATTATGGGTATAATGGTATATTTAATTTACCTTTATTTCTTAAAGAGTATTTTAAATTTTTGTCTTAGACAGTCGTAAAAAAATTTCTGAGTGTTTTTTAACAAATTTACAGGTTTCTAATATTTAAATAGATGGTAAAGTTAAAATAATATGTTTGATAAAATGAGGCTTACATGATTCTGTGCTATCCATATGGACAAGGATACGAATTAGTTTTTTCTGTGCTATGAAGATTGTGGGTGCATCTGTGCTATATAATATAATATGATTCCATAAGTGAGCCAGAAATAAGCGTAAGCATAACATCCAAGATATTGTGTTGTTGAGAGTGTGTCCAAGTTCGTTATTATTATTGTGACATAAAGTGATAAGGGAAATGTCATATACGAATAGTACACACTGTCCATTCAACACTTTAGAATGAGCATTTATAAATATAAATGAGGAATAAAGGCGGTAACATATTCTTAAAACGCGACGTGACCTGATGCAACGCGACGCGTGTTGAGTCGAATCAAATGTGAATCACAGATTAGTTTAGTCGTATTGTTTTCTATAGGCCAGAATCACACTATGAACACCCGATGCGACGCGACGTGACATGTTCTTAGTGTAATTCTGGTCTATAGAAAACAATACAACTAAAGTAATCTGTGATAGCTAAGCTATAAAACCTGAAACTAACGTGTAGATTTGCTTTGAATTATTAATGTTGATTCATAACAACATTGATCATGCAAAGAACTTGTTTCTATGGTGTTAAAATACTATCAATTTTGGTAGATAATCTACAGTTACATTGAATGGCAACACTGTAAAAGTCCTTTACAATAGAATTACGTATAATTTTCTATTTCTCTTGCTGCTTACATTACGCTCAACGGGTTACACATAAAATATTAGTAATGTAAGGCACAACTAAACATATTTTTTTAAAGTAAGGGACATGCTATATTTTAAACCACTGGGCATGACTAAATCTTTCGTTGATAGCATGAAAGAAGAGCTAATTCTAAGAAACTTTGCTCAAGATACAATTAAAATTGGAGCAGACAGTAAAAAGTTATAGACAGATTAAAAAAAATAAAATATTTTTTTGGCTCTCCTGAAAAACCGTGATTTGTCCCTTACATTAATTGATACTTCTGGTATCGAAATAACAACATTTTAAAATTTTGAAAGATCGTTTACACCCAAGGGAAATGAATCCCGCTGTCCCGGGGAACTTACAAACGCTTTACCATCAACATAAATCATTTTTTTATTTAAATTTTCAGTTGTATCTAGCGTAGGTACTAAGGTACTATTCATAACTTTATGCTAAGTAGGTACCTACATTTAGGTAGGTATGTGTACCTACTTATATATGAAAAATAATTGGATATAGGGCCAGAGTAAAACTTCCTTGAGTTTTCTGGGAAAGTGCCAATAATAGCCCATCTATTACATAGAAATAATACCATTAACACTATTCTTATGATGGTTTGTGGAGGAGCGAAACATGTCAGGTCTTCGGCTGGTGATATAATTTGGAAATGTTTTATTGTCCCTTGTGCATATTACATCATGCATATTTTTCCTTTTTCATGGGTCATGCATATTTTTGGTGGCAGGCAAAAAGTGCATCCTGGCACGGCAAGATACATTTTTGAGCAGAATTCACTCTAAATATTTTGTGCTTTTAATTCAGATTAAAATGGATTTGCAAAAAGTAACACATGATTATATTAATTATTAATAAAATAATATTATTTTTCAAACTATTTCATAAATAGCATAAGAATAAATATGTATGTCTATGCAACCTTAGAATCCTTAGAAAAAATATACAGTAGGTAATGAAAGAATCTAGTAGGTGCCAACTTTAAATTATGCCACTCAATGACATACCTATGTTTGTTTTGATTACAAATTTAACCAGAATATTGATATCAATTCATAAATATAGAGTATAATTTATAGTAAAAGATTTTTCAACAAGATCTTTGTTTTTTAAATAAAAGCGAATAACAAATTTAGATGACAATTATTTAATTTTTATTGTAGGTACATTACAAAAGTAGGGTTTGGCAACCTAGGTTACAGAACTAAAAAGTACCTTTTACAACATTAACAATTGTTGGAAAACAAATATTTGCCATTTATAAATCATAACAATGCAAAAAACACAGATTTACGAGCCATAGTTTCAATAGTATCCAGATTAAAATACTGAACTAGGTAGGGGTAGGAGTTTCTAGTTATAAAAACCTACAGTTTTCCAACATATATTGGTTTAAATTAAAACCTTCATTAGAATAATAAAATCCAGCTTAGGACGAGTAAAGAAATTGGATGAGGTATCATAGGATGTATATGGTATACCACCCATAATTATCTGTATAAAGTGGATAGGATGAATCTAAGAGCAACAATATTGGAATATGCTGGAGCAACTCTATGTAGCTCTTAAGTCACACAATTCCAACTATAATTGAATAACCAACCTGCCAAGCCTGGTGACAATGGCAAATACCCCCCATTGGGAGGAGGCCCATGTTCAGCAGTGGATGTTATACGGGCTGATGATTTAATATCATCTTTATTATTATTTTGATGTGTTCAGTGGTGACTTGATTAAGAAGTCTTATTTGTTTTTTAAATATTTTGTTGTTGTTCTAGGTCCCTCTCGGTGAATCAAGAAATTAGAATTAAAATTTCTTGCGGTAAGTCTTATTTTTAAATTCTTTGCATAACAAATATCCAGTGAGTATTATGCCCAGTCAAATTGTATGTTGAATAAATAAAAATCACATATAATTTTTAGATTTATTTTATTTTCAATAACATAAAAATGTTATGTTTTTTTCATTTTTACACATTTTGAAATTAATTCTGTGGTACCAACCTGATTTGCTAAAATGTTCACATAATGTTCAAAATGTTAAATATGCTACAGTAGGTACAGTTTGGCTTTGCATTAACTTCAGAGTCATGGGTCGCATGTAACCTATTTTAGAATCCTTTTTTCACTTATTTCCAAATGCTGCTTATATTTGTACGAGCACAAAATCTACTTCACAGCAGTTCATTATAATAATCAACAAAATATATAATATTGTAATCATTTACTTACTTGGGTGAATCATACAATTAGATTTTTGTTTTTTTTTTCTCATAATGTGATATGCTATAAATTTTTTGTGATATTTTCAATTTTTATATAAACAAATTTGTTACTTTTAAATTACCTAAATAGGTAAATGTGTAAAAAATTACTATTTGGTCATACAAAAATCATTATGATGATCCATCCAACAGCAATATTCACTACAATAAATAGATCTAGCTAACTGGAATTGAAGGTCCCTTAAAATTATGTAATTTATGCTAAAGCTGTGATCAACTAGACATACAATTGCCATAAGTAGCTCGCTCTAATAAACAAAGAGCGATAACACAATCTTGACTATAATTCGTAAATTTGAACTCACTAGTTTGCCTGAATAATTGACCACGGCTTTGTATAATACTAATTTTATTGTTTTCCGTAATAGTTTGACTAACTCTAAAGAGGCGTCCATATTCATAGCATGAAGTAAAGATGCGCAAATCATCAATTTACATAAGATAGTGAAAGAATCAACAGTTATACATTAAAACTCTAAGTTAGAGATATTTTTTAAACTGTTATTTATAAAACTTTAACAGTAGATTTATTATTGAAACTTTTACAACAAATCATCTAAGTGATAGTGACTGTCCAATTTCATGGGAACTTAATTCCATTTAGAAACCAAGATTGTTGACAATTTGCGCTATGCATTACACTAAAAAGTGTATATAAAAATAAATTAATTAAAATGTATAATTTTAATGCGCATAATTTAAATTGTTGAAAAGTGAACCAAACATTTGAAAATATGTGAAATAAGATTTTGTCAATTCAATGCTCATCGAAATTTCCCAATATTGTTGTATAATATATATTTAAATAAAGACTTTATCTATTATAAATATCGATATAAATATAATATAGGTAATTCCTTAAGCACATAATTATTGCTGTTTGTTTGTGGAACAGAGGTGGGCAAACAATGATCAAAATTAAGATGAGCATAGTGTTTAGACATTTTTCTATTAATTTAACATTGGCTGTTTGAACCTGTAAATACAGATACGTTTAACACAAGGCAGTACCATCAACCTCAATATAAAACGAAAATACTAGGTATAATATAATAAATTAATTTAAAGGAACTTTTCATACTATTATATTTAATTTACAGAAATTAAGTACCTAAATAGGTGAAATGCGGCCATTTATAAAAAAGAAACGAATTCCAACAATGACTAAGGGTATCTCATACTTAATTACTAATTGTTCTGGATAAAATTAAATGGTTATGTTGAGGCTCCATAGCTGTAGGTTGGGTACTGCACTGTATATTAACGCATAACTTGTATAATAGGTATGGTAATTTTGTATGTACATGTAAAACCATGTGTAGATTTCTTTAATTTAGTAATACTATACTAAACTGGCCGTCATATAAGTATCTGCCATGTTCTTCTCCTATATATATAACTAGTAATATAATATTCTTATCTAGATTCATATTTACAAATAATACAGTTCATTACTATTTATATAGAAATTAAAATATATTTCTATCATTCTTCGATTCACATAACGCAAAATAATTTAACAGAGTTCATTTTTGCACTCACATTTACAATAATATAGTTTTGTAACTACTTTGTTACCATTTATTTGTTGATTTCAAACAACTCATTTAGAATATATCACCCAAAAGCGAGTAGCGTTACTCACGAATTCTATCATATCTTACCATTTAAAAATGCAGAATATGCGAAAACTTGAAGGAATATGTTTACAGTAAATGGCAATTGAACATTATAGTTCGCTCGCATCCAATAGGAACTATAAGATTCACAATGCCTCCGGGCTGCGGGCGCGCGCTACTCTATACATACAACATCGCCCCGCCCACAGTACACAAAACAACTAGCACAAATAAAATAACTCGTCTCTATTATTTACATCCGGTCAACTATTCACAAATTATGGACACAAATCAAAAACTCTAATCGATTACAGTTATATCGAATAAGAAGTTGAATTATTAATGAAAATTTGTGTTATAGTTTATGCTAGAGTTTAGAATATAAAGGAGCTCAGTAGCGCCACCGTGTGTGCGGCGGTGCGAGGAACTATACATGCACAACACCGCAGTGTTTATGGCCGTTCGCCTCCAATACTTTACTTATATCTAATAAATGTTCTCCAACACCATTGTTTGAACAATCGATGTCTCAGTGCACATCCTTGCTGAAAATTGGAGTAGCGTTCGATTTCTACTAGACGATAACACCTTTAGAAGGTGACAGAGATTCTGGTAGTATCTTTTGTTCGAGCGCTCTGCTATGTTCAGCATGGCGACAAATGGAGAAGGAACTAAAATCTAGTATCACAATATCGGGCTTCGCTGGCTGATTGCGAAAAGAACCGACGCCTTGACTTATAGACGAATGAATATCTTCGGAACTTGCATAACTAGGATCTTACTACGTAGACGACTACAGAACCCAGGTCTGGCGATAGGTCGATGAGCCTTATGGTGGATAATATAGGCACGTTTGATGGACTTAGCTGCAGCTTTGAGTAATTGACGTTTTTGGTGTCGTCTACGTACATGTCTTCAGTTCACTAGTTCACTCGAACAGGGCGAGCAGATCATCTGACGAAGGCGCGCGCGGCGGGTGCGAGCCGGCTGACGACGAAGACGATGGTGGCGTAGCGAGCAGTTCACCCAACGCCGGCGCATCTAAGTACGACAGCAGTTCCATTGGATCCACACTTGTCTCCGGCAATAACTGGAAATGAGACAAAGCAAGTTAAAGCATTATAATTTTTAATTATTTAAACATTTTTAGAATATAGTAATTAGCTGCTGCTTTCCTAGCGTATTTCTTATAGGATTTAATGCTAACTTGGCTATATCTATTTCGAAGTGCAATTACCTTGCGAAATGGAAGACTACGTATAAATACTTACATTTAGATTATCAGTGCCCTCTCCGTCTATAACGGCTGCCGGATCGAAGTTGAGGTCGGCGGGTATATCGACGTCCGTCAGCGAGTGATGGTCGACAGATGGTGGGCCAGGCGTGTGGGAGGAACCCGGCGTGTGAGCACCACCGCCGCCTGGTGTGTGCGCAGACCCTGGTGTGTGTGGCGTGTGAGGCGTGTGCGGCATCTGGACAAGAACACAGGTGTTTATAATAAGAGATACAGTAAATATATTGTATAATTGCGTTTCCGTTTATTTTTGTCTATATGGTTGAATAACTAACACGAATAAATAATAATTTAACAACTACGATTTTAGAAATTGATATTTTAATTGGTTATATAATAATATACTGAATTTAAATATGTGTTCATGTTACTTACTTGGTCGTTTAGACTTTTCTCCATCGCGTTGAGAGGATCTAATGAGTTGACACTGTCATTCAAATGGGACAAAGGTCCATTACCAGCAAATTCATTGCTTCCTGGACCGTTATTCATTCCGAAATCATAATTCTGACTGTTTGAACTCGAATTTCTGTTTTGTCCGTTTTGATTATATGACGAGATCATAGATCCACTGGCAATGGTGTTCATGTCTGGCGGTAAATATGGCGATAAGGCTTGGTTCATGTCCCAATTGTTCATTGTCGGCATGTTCATGGAACCCGGCGATACTGCTTTGCCTCGCTTGCCTACACAGTTGTCATTACTGTCGTCCTCCTGCTAATATAAAAAAAAAACAGATTAGATATAAAATTAAACAGTTATTTAACTTTATACCTATTTTTATATATGAAAAATACTTACCTTAATGCCAGTGCTATTAGAGATCTTAGTTGCTTTCCAATTAGCTCCACTATCAATTGTTACTTCATCGACATCCGAACTATTCAATGTGTTAAGTATGCCCCACATGTATTGATCCACTTCTAATCCTTCTAGCTGCGCTGGTTTACTGTAATGAAATCGCATATTAAACTTTTGTCACCCCTTTAATATTATTAAATTGTATCTTATAAAGAATAATACTTACTTGCAAACCGGACATCTCCATGATCCCCGTTCACAATTCAGCTGTAAATATGACTCTAAATCAAAACATTGTATGTGTTTGCACTCATGTCCACGCGCCGGTAGTGTGATTTTCTTGAATGTGATTGGACATTTTAACGATACTTTTAAAGCTGTTTGTTCAACACTGTCCCTGTCGTTAGCTGTGTTAGAACCGTTGCTTCCATTGTTTGATGGTGTCTGATTGAAGTTCATCTTTATCTTTGCAATGCAATGGTCTGCTGTCAGCAACCGTTTTCGTAATAGACCTTGTAGCACACTTCGTACGCTCGGTCGGTGGACTAATTGTAATACAAACAAGTGTGACTGTAAAGAAGAAAAGGAATGGTTATTGTTGTTTTGGTCAATTTTTTGGCAACATTTAATCGTGATATCAGTGTGACATTCGGTGTTTCTTGAAGAACATAATGAATATAGCATAGTAAAAGTACTTACACAACAGCAAGCCGCAACTGTAATTTGTATCGTGTTTCTGCCCGGTTGGCATACTTCTTTCAGGTACAATGGTTTGTGTGATGTTTTGTTCTCTCCTCTATCTATAATTAAGGGCGTCGCGTTTACCGACACTTGAACACTCGCTGGCCAGTTCGTATTCATCTGCCGATCTTCATGATGGAAGCATTTAAGTTGTAGCTCCAAGTCCGATCTACAAAGGTAAATCACACATTAATATCTACTCTTATTTATAAAGCGTCACATTTAATGTATCCGTAAATATTTTTATATTTACCTCCATATTAAGGTTGAGTGGACCGTAGGCTTTAATTGAAATACGTGATTGCTAACTGCTAAATTATGTTCTAATCTAAATGGCGGTAATATAATACCATCTCTTACGGGGAATGTTAACCGGAGCTCGTCATCTGAAAAATAAATATAAAATTAGCTTAACAGTTATTAGAAACACTTTAAATGTAATAGATTAGAAACAATATTCAAATATACGTACTTTGCATGCCCATCGGTGGTTTGAGCTCATTGAAGTGGGGTTTTACATCACCATTAGGGCTGATGTACGGAGGCATACTGCTAGCAGGAGTAAGAGGTGGCGTAGGATTGCCAGGAACTGGACTGTGCTGGTAGCTCATATTAGTGCGCATTGCAACTTCTTGCGCAAATTGTCCACCATACTGTCCCCCATATTGTGCGTTGCTACTCTGGTGCTGTGGGAACTGGCTAGGTACTCCGCCGTTAAAGTATTGCCCCTGATTAGAATAAGGCGGTGTTGACTGTCTCATATTGCCTCTCATAGCCGCACCGAAGTTTCCGCTTGGACCAAGCGGTTGTTGAGGTGGATATTGGCCCTGGAAGCCTGGCCTACCACCATATCCAGCTGGGTACTGATTTGGCCCAAAGCTAGGTTGCCCTCCCATGTACTGAGTCTTCCGCTGTCCCATAAGCATGTTTCCAGATGGATAGGGAGTGTGTCGTCTCTGATAACCTGGACCCATTTTTGCCGAGCTGCTCATTTGTCCGGGTCCCATTTGTGACGGCATCATATTGGCATGCATTCCCATATTGGCCATTTGCGCCATAGGGTTCATACCATTCATAGCAGCATTTCCCATCTGCCCCATAGTCATCCCATTCATACCACCGTTGCCTCCCATCCCCATTCCGGTCATACCCGGGTTATGGCTGCGCTGTTGACCGTAACCGTTCATCGCGCCATACTGGGGATTACCCATAGTCATGTTGTTTTGCATCTGGAAAATTAATATTATTTATATTTAATTACGTATACTTTTGTGTACGTGACCGAAATCATGTATGACTAAAATTGACTATTACGTCATATTTGATTAGAAATGTGAATGTTTTATCTCATTACTGTTAGCTGTATTTTAAAAACTGTACTGTTTTCATAAATAGAATAGAAGGTACTTTTGAAACAAAGGATTGCATATATACTTTATGTTTACCTGCGAGAATGGCTGCGAGTCCTGCATCGCGGCCGTGGTGGCCGCGGCAACCATTGCGGCGGTGGCGCCGAACTGCGCGTTCTCGCCCCCGCCGCTCATCGCGCCCGAACCGCCGGCGCACCCATAGCCGCTGAAACAAGATGATAGTTTTTAATGAGCACGCATACATATCTCTTCCATTCTAATCCATTCTAATATTTTGCGGCAAAAAAGATAATAACTTTGTGAAGTTACAAATAAGTCGAGGATAGTATGGGCTCTTTAACAAAAGTAATTATTTTTTATAGCGTGGAGCAACTAGGTACACATGTATATATTAAATGTGAAATCGGTCCAGTTAATATTATTTCACTCACGATACGAATAGTTTCTATTGCAAGCGGCCTTGCAGAATCGAACATTCCACACGTTAACGCTTCGATTATTAATAAACTCAGATTCAATACTCAACCCAAATTCTATCAGCGCAAGATCTTTTTTTAATGCGCACCATGATTATATTATTTAGCCAACAATGAAAGAAAAAAATCAATATGGACGTGTAGTGACGCGTTGTTACCCCTGTGTTTCTCTCGGGATGTGTTTGATTTTTTGTATGGCGCCGGAGTGGGAGAACGATTCATGTGAACTGCTTTTAGGGCGAATTCCCGAGCCTTCCCGGTGCCCTTTCTAATAATTCCCATTCGACAAATGCACGACAAACACTCGCACGGGCTACCTATTGTTGCGAGCATCTGTAGTGGTGCAACAATATTGGGTCTTTGTGTTCGCGTATAAAATTATATTCATATAAATAAGTACTTTCATATGTATGTGTATAAGTACGCAATGAGATGTTTTTGTATATTTTTTTAGTAAAATGACTAATTTGTTTTTCCGTTTGCTTAACCAACTAAAGTATGTATAGGAAATATTTTGATTGTCTCCTATAAAATTCTTGGTTACAATTGCTATTATAATCGGTGATCGATACATACATATATAATAACACATCTATGTTTACTCATATATAATAACACATCTATGTTTACTCATATATAATAACACATCTATGTTAACTACTTCAATATTCTTATGAATAGCTTAACAGATACTTAGTAATGTCGACAACTAATAAACACACGAGTCAACAAGGCTCAACTCGACATCGCCTTTATTCATCGTCGCTGCAGATGATTTACAAGGGTCCTTCCTTAGGTAAACTCGGCCCGACCTGCACTTCTTTTTATAGTTTTGTCCGGACCTTTTTTCTTTTTATCCACCGAAACGTGTAGTCCACAAAAAATCTGTGTTCTGTATCCTGGCGCACTTTTTGTTAAAGTGGTACCACATCCGAATAATCACTTACGGTCTGTTCAAAATATTTGGGATTGAATGCGAGTGTTCAGCCTCTGAAAGCATTTCTTTTGGGACGATTCGCGGAATACCTTTGTGGAGTACTTATCTTGCGGTAAATGTGCCAAGTACAGACAAGACGTCTACACACAAAACAACTTCGAAATATTCTGTAACTAAACTAAAGCGCTGTGCAGAGCTTATGACACGATCTATTCGTAAGCATGTTACAACCGTTTTTCGACATACGAAACTTCTAAATAAATCAATATGAATGAGTAGGTAAGCTGCTATTTTGAGAAACTGGAAGGTGTTTGGCATAGTATTGAGAGATGTGCGAGTAACGCGTAGGTATTTTGATACATAGGCTGCAGTTAATTTTAGATTAGTGCGCAGACGTGTTGGATTCCTGGTTAATTGGCAGTGGAGATAATCGTGTACTGAATCAAGTGTTTTCAGATTAAAATCTGGCTTCATTGTCATTTAGACCTAGAATAATTATGTTATAATACAAAATTTTATTAGAATACTTAAGATTAAGACAAGATAATTCGGCTAAAATTAAAAACAAAACATCACAAAAGTTTTAAACGAAATTATAACAATTTTATCTCATTTTGCACCTAAGCCTATATTGCTTTAGTTAACGCTAGATTTTCGTCATCCTGGCTTAGTGTCATCTTATGTCATTGGGTGTGTGTATTTATTTGTTTTTTTATTTTCATTTGAAGTGAAGTGTTAAATTAGGCATTAATTGTACGTCTTGTATAGATTACTATCGTGGTAGCGTGAAGCCGTGGCATGTTCCACCCTTGTGTTTCGACGACAGTTGGTCACCCCTATTTAAATACCACTTCACATTGTGGCTTGTGCGCACACTAACTTAATAATCTAAAAGCGTTAACTTTGATATTATTAGATCGATTTAAATATAACGTCTTGGATACAACGAAATACGTTTTTGAGGTGATGCAAATAGTTCACGGCTATTTAAACTTGACTCACAATATAAACAAAATATGAAACTTTTACATTACAGAACCAAAAAAGTTTAACTATGGTTTAAAAACCGAATTATTAACCAGTTTTAATAAAAGTTTTTATCATTAATCAAACTGATCAGATATCAGTTTGATTACATTACTGCAAATAAATATCTCATTCTCATCAATTGATGCCGGGGTCCGGAGAATGAATCATACTTCGAGGAGCGGATTCCCGGGGTTTACAAATGGAGGCGAGCGTTCCGGGGTAAATACGGTACAATGAGCGGGGAAGGGTCGACATCGTCGCCTGCTTAGGGTAAGTGAGGCCGGTCACGTCAATATGGGGCTTTATTACGGCGATGCTTCTGATAATAATTTGTTTGACGATGATATTGAATCATATACAATCGCCGTTCAACTAATTTAACCAAACTATAATAATGGTTATTAAATATGTTGTGTCTTAAGGACTTGTAATACGACTGCGTATTTTAGTACAGAAATATTTAAGATTTGTTTTAAGAATCTGTTCAGGTCTATTGATTGGATCGTAGTCATCTGAGAAATAAATAATTATTATTTTATTATATTATTATTGAGCACGTGGTGTAATATATGTTGTGTTAGTGTATCCGCCCTCATCCGTCCGCTCGATGGAAACTGTCATTTTTTCCCACGATCACTTATGAGAGAACAACATTGATTAACCATTGCTTTAATATTTGAAAATTTATTACCAATAGCGATTATTTTTATTTTTAATTATTAAGTTTGCTTAAACTTCCCTACCGCTGCCCTTAAGTTAAGTAGACTTCCTGTGTTGTGTTCACACAATCTCGTGGCCCCGGTCCCCATTTTATTATTATTTACTTATTGGTTTTGTATAGAGGCAGGCAGTCATCAACAATATGTCGTTTGTAAAGGTGACTACTAAACAAAGCCGTTGAGCGCTTCTACTTAGCACCTGCTCTGTATATTTTTTTATTATTTATAATATCGTATTTAAGCCATGACAATATACAAAAAACGTTTACTAAAACAATTAAATTATTAGCTATTTATCATGGGAACACGGAGAAAGTTTAATTATTATCTATTTACTTGGTCGCCAGTAAAAATTTGTACTAATAGAATATGTAATATATCTTAACTGTACGATGCTCTCAGTTGTGGTTCTAGTTTAATGTTTTGTTTATTTGTGTTTATTGTAAGCGCTAAAGTGCAGTCACCGCGTGCATTCCCAATGCGCATCTGTGTGAGTGGTTCGAAAATGTGTGTGTGCCTCCGCTTTAGTGTGTGTGCAATGAGGTGCGACTGTGTGGGTGCCGAGTGCCCTAAAGCGTTTGTGCGTGTGAATGGAAGAGCACATTTCATTTATAATTGCAGCGATGCGCGGTCGACAATGTCACACTTGCGTTTAGGTACTTTTAAGTTATCCCTTCGTTTATTAGAGAAGCCCTGAGCTTATGTCGCTTATTTTTTCCGTTATTGAACATTATTGAATTAAGAGTAAGTAAATAAATTCGTAAAAAAAAACTATGTAGGTATGTAATGCGAGATATTTAGGTAGATGGTGTGTTTTTATTGCTTGTTGACCAGGTACGATAAGGTGGCACTCAGGTAAGCCGAGTCACGTTTCAGCATTTTGTTGAAATGTAAACAAACTGGTTCCGGATAAGATAAAAACTGTAAAGGCAATAGCAGTCTACGTAAAGTGTTTTGGTAACTGATAACAAATCAAATGTACTTGTAATTATTGTTACTAGTATCACAATTCACGATTAAATATAAATAAAGAACAATTTTAAATATTGGAGAATGTGCTGACAACCAGTATAAATAGTCCGAATACCGTATATTCTAAAATTGCACTTTCTTTTTACCCTTCTTGAAGTTTTGTCGTAGTTGAAATATTTGTGGAAGTTTCGATATTTAGCGTTTTTTTGTGTAACCCACATTCCTAATTATTATAATTTAGAAATCACATTTCTTATATTACTATAATGATATTTTCTCTCATTTTGGGTTTAATTTTTAATATAAAAAAGTTGGACTTACCTAGGGGCGTTGACTCGGTATCCAATTGTTCCTTGCAATGGGTTCTGTTTTCCGTGATCGGGAGCTGGTGCTCCCGAGTAGGTTACAGCAGTGCCCGCGTACCCGGCCGTACTACTAAAGTTCGCCGTCCTGACGATCCAAGGCACCCCCTGAAACACGATGCATCTGGTTGGTTGAAGTCCAAAAACACTGACATCAACTCGAAACTGACATCTTCTTCAAATGTTAAAAATTTTCCAAAGAGCTTATGGCATTGAAATATGCTTTTTTTATTTTTTCTCCATTTTTGTACTTGTGTCAGTTCTGAGTGTACGGTCGTATTTTCTGTAATCGTGTATCGCGTTTGAATTTCGCTCCAGCCATTCGTCGAACGTCAACAATCGGCGAAACGTTCATCGTTTACGTTTTCTTATATTTTCACTGTCATTTGTTTACGCTATTTTGTTTGTATTTGCCATACAAAGATTATCTTGTGATTTTTTTTTGCTTATTTAAATAAATATTTTGGTAGAAATCACATTCAAAATCACTATCACGTAAATATTTTCTCGTTTCACCTATTTTTCTTACACAACATTCCGTCAAACGATGAACGCTTCGCGAAAACACTGTGTCTCCGAATCAGCTGAGGTTAAATCCAGCGTGTACATATTACGACAGGTGGTGTGTTTTAGCTTTACAAGTTTTTTCAAGTTTTGAATTTGTTTTGAATTTTTATAAAATAAAAAAATATTAGTTTAGTAGTATAGTTTAAAAATTATTTACAAAACTTGTAAAAACTATTTAAACTAGTCGAATAATTTTAGAAAAACACTTTTATTTACTTGTATGCCACTTTCACGTATCACGATCTTTAAATCACTTGTGTATTTTATGCATAATCCAATTTTTACACTTAGAAGAAATCCGTTTTTGGTGGTCCACTTCACTAAATATGTCCAAAAATCCAAATTGTCACTTATCACAAATCATCAAAATCCAAATCCAGGGGGTAATGAGATCAAAAGTTTTCACTGTGTTCCAGTATACGATAGCCAATAAGTTATCGTTCACTCACGAGTCCGACTTTGAAGTCACCGAAACATCATAGACGTGTTGCACGAGTGTCGACACCGACGTCACTGGCTGCGACGGCGAACGACCGCGCATTCGACCGTCAAAGGTAACACTGGATGATGGCGATGGCGAGCCGGCGACGGTGAGTGAGAGGTTGCGCGCGGGGCGCTCCCACCCCGCGCGACGTTGCCAGCTCGCTGCGATAAGTGGCGCACCCCCGCGTCCCCCGCTCGTAAGTCGTCGTCTCGGCACTCGGCGATCGGCCGTGTTCGGGCGCCATCGTTGTCGTATCGGCTGTCTGCCCCACCCCGCACGCTTGGCGTTTTCACGTAACGGTCCTCAATCGAGCGCGATACTGCCATTGCGATAGTTGCAATGTTCTGTCGTTATTGTGATTCCAATGATTAATTAGAGCGCTAACAATGTTGATGTTTTTTTTATTAAATATTGCTATATCAAATTACGATTAAGATTAAATTTACACATTATTATATATATATATATATATACATATATAAACCAAAATTAAATTATGCATTTAGTATTATTCTCAGGTAGATTTGTAACTAAGTTTTTGCGCAGCGGTTCGGATCGGTGCGGCGTGGCGGTCGACAAGCGTCTGCGTTGGGGCATAATAATTAGCAACGATAAACAATGGGCTTGTCGTCCTCTGGCCGCTACCTGCGCATGACGATAGAGGACGAGTGACTTGTCCTGAGTTGTCCTTGTTGCGGTGCAAGCGTCGTCGAACGCAATCCGCGCAGTCATGCTGGAATAATCCTAATATTTGATTGAATACATTAATGACGCTAGAAATCTGCTTTTAAATACTTTTGTATTCATATATTTATTTTTCGTCAATACTTAATTTTGATTTAGTTTACCAATTGACGCAGATTTATCCTTTATATTTCAATTGATTGATATCTACTTTGCTTAAGTAATGTGTGGTAATGTTACTAAAGGAAAAGGGGCGATAGGGGTTGGGAATAGCGTTTTGAAATTTAGAAAGGGTTAAAGTATCATTTTCGATTTTTTTAATTTTTTTTTAATTAGTTTATTATAGGTACCAATTTTTTGCGCAGCTTCTTAAAATCAAGCAATATTCTTCACGTAATCTCATAGTGCTACTTATAGAAACATAGCTATCCTAGCGTTATTTTTTACTAATATTTAAATGCAGCAGTTAAAGGACTTAAGATCTTAGTATAGTAAGGTATTAATTTTTTTGCATTTTTGAAAGAAATTAGATGACTCAAAGGGGAAGCCACTTTCTGTTGACTTTTAGTTGTAATACCGCCAGATCCACATGGTTCAGTACAAAATAAACTACCAGAGCTTATCAAGAATTGGATAACGATAATAAGCCGGCAGGCTGAAGGGGATATGTTTTCACTAAAACTAATTCGCATTTACACTGTGGGTATTCCAGTTAACTCCTACTAAAAAATCAAATTTAACATCATGCTTTTCGTTTTTATAAAGGAACAATTTTTTTTTTCAAAATTATGCTTAAAATTTAATAAGCAAAATACGAAATAAGCATTTAGTTAACATAGTCTTTATAGGTTTACATAACTATAATAGTTTGTAAATGTCATAGTTCGGCAGGTTCAGGTGTGAACAAGATCGTTAAATAAAAAAAATAAAAAATGCTATTATAAAATATAATTTCAACAAAAAAATATTAACGAGATGCACCCAGGTAGCAACGCAGTGGAAAGTCGGGAAAGCGACCGTTGTCTGCGCATCAAGACGTCGGTGCTCGCCCGCGTTCCGATGCGCCTTGCGCGCCCGCCCCAACTCCATTCATAAAAATAATTAACTACTAAATACGTCACAAACAATCTAAATATAACATAGTGTAAATATTACAAGTTTGAGACTGATTTCGTCATTAAAACTAGAGATGTTGTTACGAAATCTCATCTAACTAGAAAGATGAGAAATTACAAATTGCTAAGAAATAAAATCTAAATCTGGTACCTACATCATAATAATAATACGAGTCTTGCTATAGGTCATGACTAGGCATCATGAGTATAAAAATGGCTATTTATATCTACAATTCAAATAAATTTTGTATGTGATTAGAAATAAATGGTATCAGCATGTATTAGTTACCTTATTTTTATAATATTTAAACACTGAAAGTTATTTCTGAATGAAACTAAAGTATACATTTTTAAAATAGCTAATATTCAGCCGAGAGATTCCAATACAACCAGTTGAAAGTTTACTATTATAACCAAGAAATAAGAATGAATGATGCAATCATATTTTTTTTTCTATATTATTAATTAAATTGGAGTCCAAATTGATTTTAAGCTATGCAATTTGAATTCACCTAAAAATCACTATCACTGGTTGGACGCCGGTAGTTGAAGCTCTCTTCAATGTTAGATAAACATTTAGAAGTCATAAAATAGTTTCTAACCTTACCAAAACGAATAACTATGAATTTTGGGAATTAAAATAGAAAGAATTGTTTGACGTACATTTTAACATAAGCGATTAATACGTGTTTAGAAATACATTTCCGCCGTCGAATCTTATCAACACAGATAACAATCGTGACGTAAGCAACGCTGATAATAGGGCCGAGTGTGCAAGTACATCACGTAGTAATTTAGTCCCTTATAACATACTAGGACCAATATTATGTTACTATATTAACATTTTTACCTTACGTGACTTTTTAAAAACTCGAAGGCCCGTATTGGAAACATCTAATCAGTATAGAATCTATCATTCCTAAAACCTAATTAATGGAAATAACTTACGAAGTATTTTATTAACATGTAAACGTTTGAATAAAGGTTTGTTTTCATATTAACCTTGGCGCCCGAAATTCCCCTACACTTAGCTATTCGTTTTGGTAAACACACACACTCCTTCATAACACGGTTCGAAATGTAATTACAATTGAATTAAATGTTGATATTTACAGCCACTTATTCTATTTTGTAACTATAATAAAAATGTCTTTCAGTTTTGCTATCTTAATACGAATTAGTTCAAACTGTATGTTTAAATAAAATCAATATTTTATTTTCGGTATTAATTTACTAAATTATTATTTCCAACGGTATACATTTAATATTATGTAAAAAAAATGAATATCATCTTAATACAATGATCCAAAAAAAAAAGAATGTTAATCATATTTTTTGTTTTTGTTTTAGCCATATTTAAGGAATCTGTAAAAGTAGTTTAGAGCGCAGTTTAGTGTGAATAAATTTAAGTATGAGAATTAAAGTAACACAGAATTATATAAAAATATGTATAAAGAAGAACTTCTTGAGACTGGCGTAATTTTTTCGGGAATGTTTGCCGAATCTCGTGTTGATTGTTTCTACACAATCTGTATTCATATCCGCAGCGCGGGGTCCGGGCTAGCCCCAGCATCATCCTGAAAGTATTCTCGAATAGGTTTGACTGAGGGTACGTGAATCATTGCTCTATGATTCATGTACTTACAAACAAACAAATGACGAAATATCCATGACTGACCTAATATAATGAGTAATTACTTGTGTGTGTATCTTAATGTATTATTTAAATTGTATACAACTATAGTGTATGTGTATGCGTAAGTTAATGATACTAACAAAGTGGAACACTGTTATCTGATTTTAAATCCTTATCCTTACTAATATTATAAATGTCAAAGTAACTCTGTCTGTCTGTCTGTTACGCTATCACGCCTTAACTACTGAAGCGATTTAAATGAAATTTGGTACAGATATAGTCTAGAGCCTGAGAAAGAACATAGGCTATATTTTATTATGAATTTCCCACGGGAACGGGAGTTACGCGGGTGAAACCGCGCGCGGGAAGCTAGTAACAATATAATTTTATATTCGTGGGTGTTACTGAATTAATACTTTCAGGGAGCTTTGGGTCGGATCTTAAGGTCAACAAGAGGGCGTAAAGTTAAGAAACATACATCATATTATTTGCTTAAACTGCAAATATCATTACAATGTGATTTTAAAAATTACGGTCTCTGTTTTACTTAATTTATGAAACATGAATCTCATCAATAGTAAGTATATTATTCAAGTGTTATCAGTTGATATATTATTTAAATATAGGTTTTAGTTATTGAGTAAATAAGGCGAGTTTCACTGAAAGTATCGCTTAACTGTCGTTTCAAACGCTCAGTTCAGTATCTTGTCTGAAATCGATCGACAACGAAAAAGAATAGAAGCCAGATAATGTGTCATTTACATGCTACGGGGTTCGTTATTTAATTTAATGCATGACCGGTTTTATGTTTAATAAGCTATCTGAGTCAATTTATATTTCTGTATAGAAATAAGTTTTCTCGATATTAGTTTTTATTTTCGGAGGTCCTATAAAAAGCTGTTGGTATACTCGGCGTGTTAAAACCATTCGTTTTTGTTACAAAAACTACTTAATATTTTAATTCCTATATGGTTATGGTTTGTACTAGTAAGAATTTTGGTGCACGTTTGTGGATTAGGCCAATAGAAACTTACTAATTGGTACATCGATAACTATTTCCACGCTTTTGCCCGGCATGGTATTGCAAAACCGCGGCGGTGACGATAATAGCTAGATCATAAAACAAACACGGAGATTGAGATTTATAACTTCTGTCTAAGAACGAGGAAAATTTGTTTTTCGTTTCTTAACTGGCATCACTTTGATGCTGAAATATTGAGAGGTGGCGTCGGAGCACATGGACAATTTTATGTTGCAGGTTAGCTAGGGTAGGATTGCCGCGTTGCGCCCCTACCCGTGCCCTGTGATCCACCGCCTGTAGGCCGTGCCAGCTATCACTTCCTCTTATGTTCATAAATCTGGCTTATATATCAGTGGTACCACTTGGTCGTTGGTCCTAACCCCTTAAGGGTGCCCCCAGGTGTGTGTCACTTAATTGTATGTTTTTACCAAACTTCTATATTGATCCACATAAACCTATAATAATGAATGTGAACTTAAACTTATTATGAGTAGAGGAATAAATGACAAGCTGACGGACGGACTATTTTGTCTGTAATATCCTACAATTTGCTTCCTGTTAATAAGTATCTAGTTTAATTCATAGAATAAGAAATATTGTGTAACATTGTACAAGTACAAGTGTATGTAAATACCTAAGTGCTGAATAAATTATTTCATTTTCATTATTTCATTATGATAATACTCCGTTATTTCATACGTTGTTCCAAGCCCCACAGGGGGCGCCCTCTTGCGCAGGTTGCTTAGATTGTAGTTTTTAAACCATTTATTAAGGCTGAAGCTCTTTACGCCTTTATGCCCGTTGAAGGAGCAAAAGCCTCGTGGCTAACTAAGTAAGTCCTTCAGAAAAAAATAATTATATTATAAATAAAAATGTTCTGAATTCAACATATCAACCAATTAATGTTATAGCAGTTCTGTTCCATCCATATTAATATCTAAGTAAATAGTTAGTAGAAAATATGTTTGGACAGAAACTGCCAAATATGAATTTTATGGGGATTTTTTATATCTTCTTGAATATTCCGGAGCAAAATGTTTGCATGATATGTAATGATTTTATAATAAACCATTTAGAAACAAAAACATTGATAGCACTGTGGCCTTTCGGCGGTAAGCAAAGTAGGAACCTTATCGCACGTGACGATGACTATAAGATACCGATTACGACAATACGACTGTGTATTGCACACAGATAACGTATAATAATGATTTGTTGAATTCTTTATATATCATTATAACCTTCGTTTTCAAGTCATTTTACTAAACAAAGTTAGTTACCCGGAGTATTAAAAACCGGCCAAGGATTTGTTGTCTTGGGCCACGAATATTATAAGCGTCTCGATCTATACTGTGTACATAAATATATACACGATTGTGCTATAGATTGCAAATCGATCTTGCGTGCAATAAAAAAAAAATTATTTGTTTATTATTTCGAAAACGTCATTAGCACTACAAAAGCGTTTGACAAGTTCGATGAATTTTCAAGTGAATAAATATACCTACTCAATTTGTTAGTAGATCTAATTTTGGTTCAATTCGATTGGGCAATGGGGTTTTCCAACTAGTGGTAACAATTTCTTAGTACGCCTTACTTGAATTCTTTTGGTTCCAAATTATGTTTAAATGAGTCGGTGATTATGAATCATCGGTGTAGTTAACCGACTCCTCAAAAAAATATAAATTAAATCTATTTACTATATACTACTACTGTTTTCTTGCATAGAAATCTTCGTGTAAAGCTGTTGCTCCTGATTATGTGTTTCAGTTATAACTCGTAGAACTTAGTTCGCGGACAAATTCATAACGGAACTTACGCTCGGTTTACTTATCACTTAGGCTTTAGACTCGGTTCCACTTGTGGATATTATGCGTTGCATTTGTACAATTCCTGTTTAGACTGGTTTTTGGCTGTGCTTTAATCTCTATAGAACAGTTCTGTGGCTTCCCTGGCTACTTAGCTCAGCTAGATTTTAGTTGACTTCCTGGTTTGTCACTTCATGGTTTTGAGTGCTCTAGAAATAGGTGGTCCTTATTTCATTGTGATATTTGTTTCTCCTTTTATTTTTCATTCATAGAGCTTTTCTAAAAAACTTATTTATCTAAACGCGTATAATTGAAAAATAATTGCCTTTACAAATAAATGTAAATATCGTTTACTTAATATGTATAATTTAAGAAAAAAAAATTTTTTTTCTTCGCTTAATAAAGATCGGAACGCGGAACAGAAGTGGCTTGACGGATATATATTTTTTTTGTAAATTTAATAACTTAAAAGTAAACTTTTTCTCTATACTTATCATAAGTGAAAGATAATCTTATGGTAAAATTAAGTAAGATGGCCTTTTATGTATACTATAACATAACATAATGTAGTTCGTAATTTAAATTCTTCCTTAGCATTTGTATGTTTCTTTGGTTATTTAATCATTCGATATAAGTTATACTAAATATTACAGGCCTGAATATAATGCGATGGGACTGTTGGTTTATATAGGTTAATAAGTAAAATTAGATAAGTTATAGAAGGTTTACCATGATCACATTAAAAGTAAATAACATTAAATTTATTATTTTGTCTCATGATTTAATAGCATGAAACTTCAAAATTCTATTCGTGATTTTACGATATTTTTGTTGATTTATTTATTTTTAGGAGCATGCAATGTAATAAATGCATATTATTTAATAACATAACTTATTTATTATGTCTAAGTTAAACGTAAAAAAAAAAAAAATTAAGAAAGCGAAGATTTTAATTAGGTATAATAATCTGTTATTATTAGAGATGGGCCCCGACTGTAGTATTTGCCGACTAACCGACTAGCCGATTAATCGGTTTTCAAAATGCCGATTAGCCGGCCGACTAATCGGCAATGCCGACCATTCTAATACCTACTTGTCAGAGGTGATCGAGCGTTCTATGTTACCATATTGGTTTTTAAATATGTTTCTAGACTGTAACTTTAGGTTTTAAATTATACATATATAATTATTTATATACTGTAACTTTAGGTTTTAAATTATACATATATAATTATTTATATACCTACTATAGGACTTTTTTATCACTAAACATCTGACTTAAAGAATACTTACTTATAATTACCATTGCTATGTTATTTGGTTATGTATGTGCCTTATTTCGTTGATTAATGATGTAAAGTTAGCTTAATTACTGACTGATTAATACGTTCCTATGTTGTAAAGACTGTACCTTAAGATAACTACTCTAAGTAATGTTTAGAAATTATAAAAAAAGGACAAGTTATTTCTTTTATTTCATTTTTTATGCGTCGATCATAATCGGGATATTTTGCCGAATGGTCGCCGACTAGCCGCCGACTACAAACGATGCCGAATAGTCGGCTTTCCCGACTAGTCGGCCCATCTCTAGTTATTATCGTTTTATTATTATTTTTACTTTTGACAAAATAGATCACAAAAAGATCTGGCATGATAATAATTAATAAGTAGAAAAAAATATTAAAGCGTTTAAAAAAAATATGACTACAGCAATCTTAAATCTAAAATTATTTGGAGAATGAAAGAAGGGAGATCAACATAGACAGAAGAGTGGGTCATGGTGACTGCCTTCCATCAAAACTATTATCAGCAGAGATTAAGAAGGTCTTTCCATAGTAAGAAAAAACTTTGCTGTCCATTAAACCTGAAAACCTTTCACAGTTAATATTTGCGTATGATCTGGTAATCATTTCGCTGAAGAGTGACAAAACAATTGGGGGGAAAGGAACTATCAGTATCAGTAAAATTTAAATAATCATCTTCAGATCTAATTACACTATAAATTGACCGAAAAACCAAAGAAAACTTTTTGATGGGCACTCGCAAAAATATAAACTTGTAAGAACTCCATGGAAATAAGTATTTAAGGTATTTAGGGATAAATAGATTAAACATTGCAAATATGATACCACTTCTATTTCAGCTTATAACATACAATCACTGGAATTGAGAAATGGTTAAAACTAGTCAGTTATTAGTGAAAACCTTTTGCTACCTACAAAAATAACTAAGGCAGACCATTTAGACGGTGGGTTGATAACATTAAAGTTAATGGTACAAGAGTCTTATTAAACAAATGTAAATAAACACATATAATGTAACTGATATACTGTCTGCAATGCACAACATTATAAGATGTCTCTATTCGTCGTAGATTTGTTTTTTTATTCCTCTTACTTGCTTCCACATAATTGTCCCAATGTCTGTCATACTCTTTAGTTCATATATTCATATTCATTTATCCTTTAGGATAGATGGTTATCCTACTGTGCCTCAGCGTAAACTTGTTTTGCGCTTCGGGAAATGTCGCCGATCACGCGTGCCCGCCGGTTTCCTTCACTCGTCGTTACATTATTATATTTAGTTATTTACTTTTTTCGTTTACGTTTTTGAATAAACGGTTAAGTTTTTAAATTTGAATAATATTTTAGCGAATAGTGCATTGCAATATTCACCACGAAAGAGGAAAACAGTAAGTTTAATTTATAATAAATAAAACTTTTTTTTTCTTTTCGATCGTCCGTTACTACCTACACTTTCTGTTTTTTAATTGGGAAGTTCTTAAATCGCTGTTGCATATAATTCGTGCCACATGAAATGGCGAGTTAGACATAACTCGTGTCTATATTTATTATTTACAGACGGGCGATGATTTCCATTCTTCGCGCTCGATCTCGCGTCTACGAGACGAGAAAGCCACACACAACGTGAAAACATTACATTCTTCGCTCTATAAATGCATTCGTTCTAAAAATTCAGATTGTTTAATTTTACCACCTCTTTTGTTCTTGTAGACCAAGTATTGCTATGCTACTGTATTTTCTAAGACGCGTTTTGTGAGTAATAATAACATGTTCATCTGTCTTATAGAATTTGTCTTTTACGTTGCTACCAGACTTTATGACGTTCTCATAATAGCAGGTAAAAACATGAAATTATTAATGAACGTGTTGTGCACAACCGTTCTGTTTTGTTACTCAAAGTGGAGTCAACCTAAATTCAACGGTGACAACTCAAATTCATATGACGTTTTAATTTTAATTAAGCTTAAAAAAATTACAAGACTGGAGATAACCAAACAATGATGCACGTGAGACGAAGTGTTTTACGAAAATAAAGGCAACAGAACGGGCACAATGACTCAGATGGAATTTAGCTTTGCCCGCCATACTGAGCTTCGTCGGAATCAGAAATACAATCCTAATTATAATCGCACGCATCCGTCCAGCACCTCAATCGGTCGCTAACGTTCCGACTAAACCGCACTGTGCTCCTGGACGCTCTCATCTCAGTGGATTGTGTGCAATGAACGTTTAATAATTATTTTCGTAATACACGTCACGTAAAGTTCAACCGTCCACAGCGTTCTCGCAGTGAGAGCCACCGCTGTGCTACTCTCGCTTTAAGGTTGTAGAATAAACACTCCATTGACATCTTGTTAACGTACTCGTCATTACATTATCTGTACCTAAGCGTTAGGTATCACTAATTTTCTAATGGTGACCAAGTCTTAATTAAACGATGGGTGATTAAATGTAGACCATAACCTATTTTTTATCTGACAAGGTTATTTAAAATAAATGTAGTTCGAATCTTATATTTTAGTATTTATTATCTTGCATTAAAGAAAAAATCTGTAACATTCCGCGAAAATTAATTAATTAGATTCGTTAAATAGATTTTCATTTCAAACATGCGTCATCGGTGCATCATGCGCTGCTTACTTATATAGATCGCCTTATTTATTGGCTGGTGTATTTTTATGTGCGTTTACAAGATACACTTATAAATACAGCACGAGTATTAGCCGGCGAGTGGTTCATAATAACGTATGTGTACATAGGAGCAACATTGCCGCATTGCGGTGAGCCGCCCATATGTCGACATATCACTTCTGCCCTTTACTGGAGTGTACCAGTGTAGCATCAAATGCCTTTTATGTCAGACAATTTTATATTGGTTCCATATTGTATACAACACCTAATTAATGTTATGAAAATAAGTGCGTTATAAATAGCAAACAGTTTAAACAATTTGATGCAATCTAGTATATTTACTTAAAATATTACAAAAGCCATTCTATTATTAAAAATTAGGTAGTTATATAAATCATAAGAACAATAAAACGATGTCGGCTCATTATCAACTCAATAGTAAATTAAAGGAGTTGTTTCTTTTTATTGAGAACTCGTTTCCGGGTCAGGTAAGTTTGTTCCACATAATGATTTTGAACACGGCGTTAACCTGCGCGTAAAAATAATAATAAAATATAAAGTTTCTAGTTGTTTTTAGTTTCACGCCTGTATCGCGTTTGTAATACATTAGTCGGGCGTTGATTTACACGGCTACATATCGTGGGCGCGTCTATTCATAGTACTAATGTACTATATTTAGTAGCGATTCCCTATTATTTCTCGCGACTGACTCAGTATGTCTATGTGTTGTTCTGTTCATTAAAATGGGATTTAACTTTACATATCCATTTTTAAAACTTTTATTATAAATTGTAGTTAAAATTATTTATGTATTTTCTTAACTAATATTTTTACAATAAAAAACCTGAAGTTAATAAATAAACTAGGTTCTTAAAACGATAGTCTAGTGCACCCAAGGTCAGTGTGTTGTGTAAATAGCGAAGCGCGTGTGGAGTATGCAGGTAGAGAGCAGAGGTGGCGGGTGCGTGCGCGCACATCTGCCGGCGGGCAGCGCGCGCGTGCCGGCCGCGCCTAGCACCCGTCCCGTCCGGCGTCTGCGCCACGAGCGTAAAATATGGCGTTTCATGAATCCGACACATCATCAAATGTAATTAATTACTGTATAGTTAGTTTACTTATTGCTCATAATAAAAATTTAAGTTACGTGAAATATTTTCCATTGCTGCTCACAATTCACCACTACCACAGAATAAACAATAGTACATACAGACAAGTTCCCTGCTGGTGAAGTCCTTGCATTAGACTTCTATTATATCATGGTTACCATTTTTTGAATTAAAGTACCTACTTTACTTTTTTATATAAAGACTCAACATCGTGAATGTATAGGTTGTTGTTTTAATATTAATCAACTTGTTGATTACTAAAATCGCTCGCGCTTATGATTTCGGCCACACGTTGTGGGTTGGCAGCGCGGCTAATTATAATCTACTAAACATCATCGAGTGCTTGTAACTTAGGGTCGCACCTCGTGTATGTATTTTTAAATACGTACCATTTCTAGTCTCACTTCCTATGATGGGTACTAAATTTAGATAATAAGTAATGATGAGTGATTTAAGTACAGTTAAAATCGGTTGGACTAGTCATTATATAAATCTTTATTTCATTTGTCTGTAAGGAAATTATTGTTAGGAGATTTTATGTCATATGTATGATTAAATATGTATGTATAAACACTTCAGTAAAATTGGAACAACCCTAAACCGGTGTTGCGGCGGGCGGCCAACCGGTGCGTGAGATCTGGTCACAATGATCGCACCTTGTTGAAGACCGCTCCATGCCTCAGATTAAATAATAAAAGCCCTTACAAAAAGTTCAGTAATTTCACAATAACACAAATTACAAGAAGTTCAGTAAATTACACAATAACACAAATTTTAAAACAATAATATATCTCGGAACAATATTTAATCTATCTCAAGTCGATGACAGATGGTGAACTTTTTATTTGTATTCCGTAAGCGTACGGGCTAATAATGTTGTTACAGAATTTCTAAATATGAAAGCCTTTTAAGCTCTTAGAATTTCAGATATTTATCTCTATTTTCCACCCATTGTAGTAATAATTATCATCTCTAGTAACAGATAAGTTCATATCTTCTCGCCTACTGCGTGGATTATGACCTGTCCAAGAAAGCAACAGGCATATTAGTACCTATTATGTATATGTTTATTTATTCAACTCTTATGCTTGACATTCAAGTTTTCGTGTTAAGTTTAATCATGTTACGTTTCTTATTTCAGTCTGCATACGCTTAACTTTTACTAATTGCCCGCGTCGTTGACAAAGTGATAAAGATCTCGTTATTTAAATGCGTGAATATTAAACAAAGTCATGTGTCATAATAATTAATCTGCCTACTCGTGCTCTATTTAAAATTATCTTGGGTTCATGCCAGATATTCTAAATACCATACGTGGTGGCGTTCAAATTTGTCTATAACAATAACGAAGATATTCCCATGAAATAGAAAGGTAATCAAAATTGTAGCAAAATTGCATGTATTCGAACTGGTTCAACTCGTAAGTCTCGCGATTCTATTGTTTGATTCGTAGCGTGAAAATCAAACTTCCGTACGTCTATTAAAGACATTACAAACATTTTGTAAACCTATCTATTGTAGTCTGCGATATTTTCTACAGATAATTTGTATGTAATTCGCGTAGGTACCTGGTTTATTTTAGTACCTATGTGTGCGGGTTCGTGATTGTTACGGGTGTGGACAGGTATTCCACCTACACCGTTTGTCCAAAAATATAGAGAACGTGGTGAATTTATAGCATAATCGCCGGATCGAGCATAGCATAAATGACGTCAGAGGCAAAACAATAATGAAATAAAATAATTATACCGTTTTGGTCAGAATAGCAGGCGAGCCGTACGACTCAACGGTCGTTGGATGGTTGAGATTATCCGGTGTCGAATGTGTGCGATTTTTTAAATCTGTCGCGCGTTTCCTTGTAAATCTTAATTCGTATGTTCCGTTATAGTAATTCCAGTGTGAGGGCATGGACGTACATTTATGTCTCTCAAAACATATCACCTTGTCGTCGGGTAGCCGGTTACTTACCTACAATTAAAAAGCGAAAAGAGCGCGGATTCCGAGGCGAATTTCGAGAAATATCGACGGGGTCAACGAACTATGTCGACGCATCGTGTCCGCGTCTCCTCACTCGATCTTTTTACATTTTGGTATTTTGCGGACAATTTAGGATGATATGTTATTGATGTGCTTTAAGTTTAATTGAGTATGGTTCTCTTCATATACCTAAGTAGGTAAAGTAAAATATTTTCAACTTTTTGGTTCGTTTTCTAAAAGTTCATGATATTTTTTTCTGCAGAAATATGCCTATGATAAATAGCGTATTAACATTCATTATCTGATAATAGTCAAATCGGAACAACTATATATTACTTAACGGGCGAACATTTGATTAAAATTAACATATCGACTGTTGTTTTATGTCAACACCGGAGCCAACACTTTTTTTATGTATCGGCCACTGTTATATGTACTTAAACACCTAAAACATACTTAGGAGCTGTATCTTACGCCTTTAATAGTGGTATTATGTTTTATAAGTAGTCTAACGATCCAGCTTTTTGCTCAAGTGCGCAGACGCTCGTGATTCGCAGCCATCAATCCGGTAACAAAAACTTTGCTAATTGTACAGGTATCGACCGGCAGGCTTTGAAGGGTTTAAACGTATACCAAATATTAGGCAGAATCTTTTTGATTCAGCCGGTTTTAACTTGGAGATAAGTAGCTATGTATTTTTTGTCAGCGTCTGGAATAAGTTCTGATCGATTCTCAGTAGCATATATAGAATGAGGTTTTACTTATGTGTGTTATGAACACAAATAAAGTAAACTCTACATACCTACTAAACATTTTTCAAGATTAACGGAAGCAAAAATCTATTGATCTAGGACTCAGTAAGAAGAAAATCGTTTTATCGCCAAGTTAAGCTTTTTCGACAGCTAAATAATTCATGGTACTTTTCTACCACAAGTATATTTAGGGTTTTCAAAGCTTAGTGTATATACATTCATAAAGGGATAAAATATAATGACCACCAAAAATATATACTTGACACCAGAAAAATAAAGTCTAAAATTATAATAGTACTAGCTATTTTAGTCACGACTGCACTTCAAATTGTATTCGAACACCAAATGTAGTTAATGATCACCAAATCTTAGCGAGCAAATTATTGCGCTATTTCTACCTTAATAAAATCAATGAAAAATGACAATCGGTTAGGTTAGGTTAGAGCTGCGGCCATACAACGCACGAGCCGAGCGAGCGAAGCGAGCGGTGCCGCGGCAGCGGCCGGCGAGTGCCAGAACCGAATAGTAAATTAGTAAAACATTTAGGTACTTTTGGTGATCATTTACTACTTTTGGGTTAACAATGATTTATTTGGAGTCATTTTGCTTAAATACGATAGCGAAATGTTAAAACTTTGGTTACAATTTTATATTAAAATGCGGGTTTAATTTTGGTGATCATTTTTACTATATCTGATGGTAAGTTAAACATAAGCCATTCATAAATTAACAATTCAATTACTATACATACATTAACACTTGTAGGGAAATTTAACTAACCCAAGCTAAACGTTGAATATTAAATTCATATAAATTATCCTAAAGCACGTAAATTCATACCTTTTTCATTTTTATAAATTAACTACATATAATTCGCCCTCAGAAGCAACTTATGGCTATTTTTAACTCATAGAATGTGATCGTATGTAGACAATTCAGTTGACGAGTGGACATAAAAAGGTGCACACTCGCACCGCATTTCATTTGTGACCGCCATCAAGCGAAGGCGAACAATAAAAATATCACCGACGTTGAAATAAATAAAAAGAGCAGCCGGTCCAGGTGCCGCGGGGGCAGGTGGAATAATTGGCAATTCTTTGTCTCAACCCATACACCAGCTACGAAAAACCCACTTAAATGTCTCAAGTCGATGTCTTATTTTCGAAAAAAATATGCATTTTGCATATTATGACGATTAGATAGCGAGAATTGACTTCATAGTGAATTCGGTAGCGTGATCGTTTATCAAGTTCTTGTATTTATAGAAAAAGTTGAATAAATAAAAATAAAAAATATTTACTTTAGATGAATTACTTTTTGGATTTAGTTATTGCTTAATGTTGCTCGTAAGACCCACGTTCAAATCCATGACTTAATATTTATATGGGATTGGAAATGTATTTATTTGCTGTGTGGTGTCCGGTTTAGAATAGATCACCACATGTATTCCCGTGGATGTTGTAAGAAGTGACTAAGAGACATAAACCTGATCGATGGACAGCAGCATCTTTCAGCTCAAGGATACTAGACTACTACAAGCGTGGTGTTTATGGCAATGTCACTCAACAACTCTAGTTTGCCAAAGTCTGTTAAGAGGAGGCCCATGCTCAGCTATGCACGTAAATGGGCTGATGCAGTTTAGTACAGACAATTTATTAATAACCCATTGAGGTTGTTTTTCAAGGTCTTCTTAGTTGGGGCGCATAAGGTCCAATGGTAGCATTAAAGCGCGTCTGTCGTAATATGGTCATGGACTACCCAAACAATGACAATTGTTTTAAAATAATATAGACAAAGCCAAGCATCTTGTCTCGTATACAATATAAATAAATATACAAAAAAATATTCAAAAATATTGGTAAACCTAACTATAAGCATAGTTTATAAGGCACATAATAAAATGTCTTAAGATATTTATGATTACTGAATAATGCCGTTAATATTTGACTATTCTACGATTCTATGTTATTTATTACACAGTTGTATTATTTTTGATGTTGAACTGGATTTCTGAGACAAAAATTCAGGTGTAATTAAATATGCCACCTACCCATTTTTGTAATCAAAAAGCAATCTAGGGTAGCAGTGACGATGACCGTAGCAACGGTACGTTTTGACAGATCATGGAACTGTAGCTCAGATGCGCGCCAGATTAAACGTTAGTAATGGCTCGCGAATGTCCACCTCAAGATGTGTGGCAGATAAATGTGCTGGAAGTAAGAAAAAAAGAGCATGTTGTTGCAATTAAGCGAACATTAAACTTAAAACCAGCTTCAAGTAATGATAAAAAATAAAAATTGTATTATTATATATTGTGGTTTTTATTATAATACTAGTGGAATAAAAGCGTCTCAATAACAAAAAACGTTATCTCAAATAAAACGAGAAGTGAATATAATTATTTCATACTAATATTATAATGATTTATGTCTGCTGCATTGCCAATATTCATGAAATTGTGATGCAAAATTAATCTGATGGATATATAAACACGAGTCATTGTATCAGTACTGTCAATGTGAGTGAAATTCCGGAAGGCAGGAATGTGGGTGAGGTAGCCCCATTCGGTCTGTGCACATGCGCCATGCTCGCTGCGATTTCTGTTCTAACCCGACTGAATCGAGAAGGCTACTGTTAACCGTACTGAGACGTTTACCAAGTTTTTATTTACAACTTGGCTGGATATTAACCTCATTGTGCGACCCGGTCACTTAGCTAGTACGCATATTATCTCCATTTGCATAGTGCGGACAAGTAGCGGTGTCGACTTACGCGCCACTGCCGTCTATGACACCTTTATACAGTACTAAATTCTAATGCCTTCGCTTGCATAAAGATTTGGTATAACATTTCATAGTTCATAGAGTATATCAATCACAAATTTATTACTTATACAATAAAGCTCACGAGTTTGTATGAATGGACTATTCTTACGAAATATATTATCACTAACGCATTTAAATAGAAGGATGGTTATATTTAATTTCTTTTAACCAATGGGTTCAGGAATTGCTTGGGTGTTACGTTAGATTTTGAAAAATACTTGACAACATGGTTCTCTTCATTTAAAAGGGGAAGTTAATAACGAATTAGAAATGGAATGTATAAGATGGGAAGAGTAGTAAAGGAGACACTAATAAAACAGCGCGACATTGAGCAAAACACGCAATCACAACAATGATTATGAATGGACAGCGCAGTTGTACGTACCCGGATAAATAATGTTATTTGCTTTGCCTTCCGCTATTGAGGATCATTGTTGTAATCATGCAGTTGACGTTATAACTATTAGACAGCTTTAAAAATAAAATTCTAGGCTATTGCAATAGTCTTCTGAGATTGGAACCAATCGATTGTGACAGAAGGACGGACAGACACACGAGTTATTCTCTATGGGTTTTGTCCAGAGTCATTGTAATTTAATTATTAATAATAATAGATATAAAAATCAATTGCTGTTCGTTAGTCTCGCTAAAACTCGCGAATGGCTGGACCGATTTTGATGAAATTTGGCAGTAATCATCGCTTTAACACAGGGAAGGTTTAAACGCAAAGAAAAAAAGGGTAGGTAGGGGTGAAGTAGGTGTAAGGGTAGGTGTAGGGTAGGTGTAAGAGTAGGTGTAGGGTAGGGTAGGGTAGGGGTAGGGTAGGGGTAGGGTAGGGGTAGGGTAGGGGTAGGGTAGGGGTAGGGTAGGGGTAGGGTAGGGGTAGGGTAGGGTAGGGTAGGGGTAGGGTAGGGGTAGGGTAGGGGTAGGGGTAGGGTAGTGTAGGGGTAGGGTAGGGTAGGGTAGGGTAGGGTAGGGTAGGGTAGGGTAGGGTAGGGTAGGGTAGGGTAGGGTAGGGTAGGGTAGGGTAGGGTAGGGTAGGGTAGGGTAGGGTAGGGTAGGGGTAGGGGTAGGGGTAGGGGTAGGGTAGGGGTAGGGTAGGGTAGGGGTGGGGTATAAAAGTCCACCCGTGCGAAGCCGGGGCGGGCCGCTAGTTAATAATAGATTACTGGTTTTGCAAGAGTATAATAAAGTTACTTATGCAGTTTGAATAATCCATAGTAGAAAACATTAGGGTTCTGATAGGTCAGGCTTAGGACAACGTCGTTTCAGCCGTTAAAGCCGTTTTAAGTTGCATTTTAGATTCAGTTTCAGGAAAATTATAGTTCGCTATTACATTATGTTACAAGAGGTATATGAATTTTAACAAGTTGAAATGAGTCGTACACATAATCCTATGACTGTTAGTTGATACCATATCAATTAATTTAAATAAAATTACAATTACATAACTTGTATCGCTAAAATCACGAGAAACAAGCAGTTTAAATGATATATTAAATTACTAATTTAATTTGTTTGTTTCGTGTATATTAAATAAATAGCTCTATTTCTCAATCGTCTTCTATTACACATAGTTACTACTACATTAGGACTGAAGTGGCCAAGTATGTTTTAATTAGTTCATAATCGGGTCAGGTTCACAATTACATATATACGTATAGTACAAATTCTATGCCTTAAAAATGTTAATCGCATTACCTTTATGACTTTGTTCATCATAGTTGTTATTAGCGTCCTTGTCACATTATGTGTGTGTGCGGGTGTATCGACGGCAATTGTTATTGTCAAGTATGTGTAAACAGAACTGAACCAAGCGCTGTCGCCGCGCTGATATGATAGGTACGCGTCGCTGCTACTAGTCCCGTCCACTGTCTTGTTTGTATTTTATATAGTTACAATCTTAAAATATAGGTACGTTCCTACTTACAGTATTTATATATTAGGTTTGGTTCTATTTAGAAACTAGTAATGCTGCATCTTCCTAATAATAATTAATTTCGTACTTTCTCAATTTCTAATTAAACTACTTATCAATAATATATTGTTTGATTCTTAGCAAACTTCTACTTCATGTATCGTACCTATCGTATATCGTATAGTAGAGTATGTATTTAATGACTTTTCGTTCGTAACAGATTTGCAGTATTCTACTAACTGGATCATGATTGGCCGAAGACATTTTAAACTTCTATACTTATTAACTTGGAATTTCAATCAAAAAGTTGTTTAAAATTAGACCAGCCTTAGTTCAGTTAATAATTTAAAACTAACTACCTAGTAATGAACGATCTAACATGCTTAAACGATAGGTACCTACAAACTGTACCTACTTATGCATTGTTTGTAGTATTATAGGTATTGTAACACACATACAGCCTTCAATAGGGACCAGATAAGTAAATAAGTTCACCTTATTTATTTGCTTAGCAATATCTTATTCTTAAAATGGCTGTAACCGTATGAGGTCATTTGGTTGTTGGAAACATTCTGGTGGATGTGACTCACAAAATTCAAGGTACAGGACATCAAAGTTGTGAGCCGACTTCGGCGTATAGACGGACAGGTTTATTGATTCAAAAATTTAAGTATGCATCTTCATATATCTTGTATGATACCATTTATGTTGTTATGTTAGATATAGACAGACATATGTTTTCCGACAATCGAAGGTACTTATTTTCGTGGGTGAAAAACTGCCATCATTTCACAAAAAGACTTAAACAAAGCTGGTGTTCTTTTTTGGATTTAGGTAGTAGGTAAAGCGACTAAGAATTGAATACATGTGAGTGGTGGACAATAGTGGACATATCTCTCGGCAATATTTGACTGCAGTGAGCTTGAGCAGATTCTTCTTCCAAGATTTTTTAGAATCACATTTAAATGTCCCGCTAGTAATGTTCATATGAATTTGATTCATTTTGCACCTAAAAAATAAATAATAACAAGGTCAAGGTTTAAAACTAGAGAGTAAATAAAAAACAATAGGTTTTTTATACGGATGCACTTTGCTATCTTTGTGTCTATTACACGAGCAGTGCCAATGAGCGTGTTAATGACAGAGTTCATTGAATTAAATAGTATGATTTTTAATTACCATGTTTATAATTACTTATCATATTTGTTGAAATGCATTGAACTACGTAGGTATGAATGCATCGAGTTAGTTATTGGATATTATCTAGATCTGGGTGGCACATAAAAGAAAATATTTTTTTTTTTTTTTAAAGTGCGAGTTGCTGTCGATCAGCTTCTGAACCTAAATTAATACGTTACTGATTATACTTATGCAAAAAATACTGAAAATATTTGTATTAAATTTGTTAATAAAGTTGATAAGCTACAAGAATCAAATAAGAATCTAATCCGTATGAATCAGTGAGACACTTACCTATAGAACTGTTAAACCAAACACATTCCTGCTGCATGTAAATATCTTTTTTACATAAACTGCTACAAAATTAATCTTCAGTTTCAGGATATATAGGAAATTAAATAAATTTAAAAAATATGAGAAGTATTGGATGGTATGATGTATCTAATAAAAGCACGATAACTTCCAGACTCCCGATCTGTAAAAATGCTTCATCATTACAAAGGTAAATAATTATGTCAAACCGTAATAATGATAAAATAAATTAAATCAAATTGATGACAAAGGTGAACGGCAGGCTTGTATGGGAATTTCGTACCGCTAATAAAATTTCATGTTTTGGGATACTTTTTGTTTTACTTGGTACTTATTATGATAGACAAGCCCTTTTTAAATTCTTAGATTTTTAGAAGTTGGGATATAAAAGTTATAACCACTTTTGTTGTTTGAGGTTATGTACTAGTTTACCAATGTAGATTGTTACTTATAGGCACATAAACATTGTTTTGACAGATTTTCTTTACCTGTCTATAAATAATTGCCATATACTTAAACGAAAAAAGTACTGACAACGAAAATCATTCCTATCATTAAATCGTTAATTAATATTATGAATAAATGCAACAATTATACATTTTTAGATATAGTGTAAAAGTGTTTAATTATAATTAATGTCATTTCAATTTCTAAATAATTAATATGATTACGATATTTGTGTTATTTTGAAATAACTGCGTTTAGTTTACGATTGTATTACGTTTAATTTTTTTTTTTAATTCATATTATTATTTATTCCAAAGTTCTAAAAATAGTACACTTACATGAAATTAAGTGGCTTACTTGCCTTAAAAAAATTAAATTCTATAACAGAACAACAAAAAAAATATGCGGTACGAAATCTGCCGTTCACCTTTTCATCCTGATTTACTTTAGACACTTCATTCACACACAAGATTTGCCCGACTCTCACTAAATTCTGCAATAAATATGTAATTGGCAAATGATGAATGTGCTCTAGAATAATAAATTTTCTCTGTCCCGTGACGAATTTCCTCAGGCCTGGAAAATAGCCTATATAATTCCTTTACCCAAGAATTCCAATCCTACCCTTTTTCCCCTACCACGTTTTTAACTACGTCCCAACTTATTTAGCTCCTTCCAATCAGGATTTCGTCGACCAGGCCACAGCACGGTAAAGGCACTTTTAAAGGTAACTGACGACATTCGTTGGGCCATGGATAATAAGTCTCTTACTATCCTTGGGCTTCTCGATTTTAGCAGTGCATTCAATTCCGTTGACTTTGATATTCTACTTTACGTTCTTAAATCTCGTTACTTTTCTTTGGAGTCTGTTGCCTGTTTCAACAAATTATATCATCGGGGTCGTTCGCAGTGCGTCCGCCATAATGAGATTTACTCAGAATGGTGTAACCTTACAGCTTACAGTGGATGTGTCCCAGGGTGGCGTGCTTTCTTCTCTACTTTTCTCCATTTTTGCAAACTCCGCCGTTAGATATATCTCGTGTAAATTTAATCTCTACGCGGACGAACTGCAGCTATCTCAATTTGAATAAAACTTGCGCCGCTATTTTAGCTATGAACAAAGATTTGAATGCTAAAAGTATAAGCCTTTGGGCTAGCTCTTTTGGTACGTGTTAACCCTGGCAAGCACAAGCCATTATTATATGTAACATACATATACGCTGACACAATTAAAAATCTAGGTGTTCTCCTTGACTGCAAACACTAAAACTCTTGCACTATAAAAAAAAAAGTTAACTTCATATTATCTGTCCCTGCCGCCATAAACAAAGTATGTATATATTTATATATGTATTTATTTATATTTATATTAATATAAGTAGGTATTTAGCGTATGTATGTCTATAACCCTACACACATATATTTTTCTCTCTACTTACTATCTCCTCTCGCGGGACTGCTGGCAGAGATTTCTTATAGAATTATTACCCTCGTGCCATGAATTTGTTATTTCGTGTGTACATCAATTTTGTAAGAAATAAAACAAATTAAATTAACCCCTAATCCATGCTTGTTATGGTTTAGCTACGTCATGGAGCCATTCTGTCTAATTTAATCAAGCGAATACAACAAGATTATGTGCTGTTAAAAATGTTTACCTAGAAACCCCGATCTGCTGATGCCTGATCCCTCATCGTATTATTCGGGAGAATATAATATAAAAACTTAATATTGAAACTCTTAACCGTAATTATACTCTCCCTAATTATATTTAGATAACACATAATGATAATGCAGGCACCTTAACTAAGTAAGTAAAATGCTCGTCACAGCTCGTCATTAAATAATAGTATTACGCATATTATGTCTTATTTGTGCTTTGTAATAGTGTTACGTGAACTTAGTCAAGTTGCGAAAGCCCAGTTCGCACTGAAATGAATTTAGCACAACGCGAATAGGAAACCGAATGCAAGGTACTATTACTTGTAGTTTAGGTGGGAGGTTCTAGATATGACAGTATAAATGATGCTATTGAAAACATTATTTATTTCAAAATATTTAAACTATGATAATCAATCTAAAATTATAATAAACATAAACGAGGACGCGAGGGCAACGTTATTTATTTTAAATATTTATTATAAGAATTTGGAAAACTATTTTTATTCCTATGTAGAGCCATGTATGCATGTATATGGTGGTACAACTTTTTTTAAGTCATTCTACATAAATAAAGAGACGGTTGTAAAATGTGAATCAAATAGCTATAATCGACATAAAAAAACACCTTTAATTATTTTTAAAATGTGTTTTAAATTTATGTAGTTTCAATGGATTCTGAATCAAATGAAAACGGGCGCTTGTGTCCCAAAATACTCTACAAATATAAAGATACACATTAATCCATCGGTCTACAAGAGTAACAAGCGAGCACATCTAGCTCACATAACTCTCAGTGCATTTGGTAAGACGCGCAGTGAAAGTGATTGCGCGGATGTCGCGTGCGCACGCCGCACCCGCCGACCTTGCCATATAGGCGCGCGCCACGCATCGCCCAACGCAAGCTACCGGTTGCACATCGTGATGATGAAGGCAGACCAAAACTACACCAGTGTCAATGGTTCAGAAAATAGAAAGAAAAAGAAAATAATCACTGATAATAAACCTGTTAACCTAGCGATCGTTGAATCTGTGCAAACTACCAGTTACATATAGTCGTCGTGGAGACAGACTAAACTAGCAATGGTGTAAATAGTTAACACCGAATAATCATTGTTAGATAAAGACGCACTTGTCATCCTTGTCCTTATCCCATGAGGCATGTCTATATATCGTGACTGGTTACCGGTTGTCCATTGTTAAAGTTGTTAGCCAAATATAACATTGAAGTTTAAGGTTAGATAATAATGAAATACAATCGCCTCGCCCTGACAGAAGCTATCTGTTGTTCATCGTCATTAAGGATAGAGACGAAACAAGCCCTTGTTATGAGACTGCATACGAAATCTACTTAATCAATGATGAAGTTCCACCTGCTAACCTTGCTATGTAGTCATACCTACGTTGTGACTACTTTGACATCGTTGCTGCCATGCTTACCCGACAACGCTACTTATATTTTTTTCCTTATTTTTCTGCAAGCCTTTATAGAGGCTTCAGGAATTTTCCAGAATTCGTAGTGTAAAGCTATTATAACTTGCAAGTAAGTACTTACAGATAGATTTCATCCTTTTGCCATTTCTATAATATTTTGGTTATTGCGTATTTTACATTCATTTCTTTAGAACTTTTTTATATAATGTATTAATTGACAAAAATAGTTTATCTAGCACACTAAACTAGATCAGTACTTAAAGGTGGCTGAAGCATTAATTGGACACCTGCACTTGCTAAAGACTCCATTGTACTAGGGACCATCTGCCTTGTAGGTTTTGGTCAACACGTAGACATAACATTTTATTTACTCATTATTTTTAAAAATCGCTGTAATGAAAGAGGTATTTATTGGCAAATACACTTTTATTTTAACTAATCTAAGAAAAATTAATAATATGCAAGCAATCCAAGTAAGATGTTAACTACAAGCTTAGTTGTTGTAAACTACAAATATATCATACTCATTGCCTGATTGCTAGCAAGCAATAAACTTAAGCGTCATTATTAATAAAATTGTCTAGTTTTAAAATATTTTATCTAACGCGCGAACATGGTAATCAACATAAACATCTGTTTACGGGTAGTACAAGCTTATATAAATAATGTTGTTTTGCAATTATTGCAGTGAAATAAATACTGAAGAAGTTACCTCATCGTTCGAAAGTAGCGAGTGACATATATTTTCTGTGACTAACAATTGCGCTTGAGTACAACCAGCCAGTTGTTCTGACTTACGTTTGCTTGTCATAACAGATTTTTTAGAATTAATATAAATGTAATTTCTATTTATGATTTTTTGTATTCCTTTCTTTATATCATTGTTAATTAAATTTGAATAATAACTTAATTCAATTTATAACATACCACTTTGTTAATACGCCTTATGTAAGTAGTGTTAAGTTGTTATACATTATTTTATGGACATATTAGGTCTATAGTAAACTTATTAAAACACATATCGTAAAGGGGTCAAATAATTGCCATAATTGCCGTTATAATTTGAAAATTAACCAGTGACAGACGCCTGAGTTGAAATCCTGCTGACTGGGTAATTCAATACGGTCACTAAGGTACCTTGCAAGTCTTTGTTTTTTTTTTCATTGTCAATATGTCGGTTGTCGTGTGGCCTACTGCTACGTGGCCACACATGAATACCAACTGTTATGAATTTCTTTTTTAAATGAATATTGATCATTGGTTATTTTACATCCTGAGATTTTTAGTATGGTTGTGCTCCAACAGCGATGTGAATATTGAAATGAAATTGATAAAATAATTGGTACTTAACTTTCAAATTATATTTCAGACCTTCTTCGGTGAGACAAGGATAAACACAATTGTACACCTCGCTAAAAACGTTATTAACAAAAAAAAGATTTTTATTCTTACATACACCATATAACTATGATAGTTAGTTAATATTATATTTATGGAGAAGAGAACATAGAAATATATAAAAACATTAATTCCTGTACAATTACAGTAACTGCAATTGTGCCCTTGTCTTCCTGACGGTCCGATAAGATAAAAGGTAATCAAAACATTGTTTTGGCATTGGAGTTTTGTATGATAAGTGGTTAAGAGTCAGTTTAATACTAAATTGGGAGTCAGATTATTGAGTTTACCACACATCTTATTACTAGCTAGCGCATGTCGATAAGGAAGTGTTATTTGTACTTATTTTCCTCAAATGAGGACTAGTAAAGTACATTTTATTTGCAGATATCGAAATGTCGAACTCGTAAGTTTTATCATTTCCGTGCTTGTAAAGGTCCTCTATATCTTTTTCAGGTCTTGTTGTATGGGCAAGTTTTGTTAAAATTATCTTACATATATTAAGGTGTACAAAACTAGGTTTAATTTGATAATAGAGAGTACACTAAATCGTTGTCATGATAGTATTGGGAATTGTAGTTGCTTGTTTTAAATGTTATGTACCTAATACAAATCCATAGTACCTATATTCTCAAGATACTAGCGGGCATCGGTTCTTTGTTATTGTTCTTTTTAGATAGCCAATGATCATTTTCAAATATGAAATGTAAATGAATACTCAAATAGCGACTTGTTAATCATACCAATGATGGCCCATTACTGGCCGCGAGTAGTGTGTAAACAATTCTTTAACAATACAATAAAATATTCAAACTACATGTGTGAATCACGTGCGACATTGGAAAATTAGTATTTGCAAATCGCTGGCACATTTATTTTAGTATTATCAAGTCAAGTTGAGATATATCTACAGTTGTTAGGTTTGCCCAAATTTTGCCATCGATAAATAATACATTTGATTTGTAATTTATGTATTAAAATAACTATACGTATGTATATTCTATTCTATAAATATGCACGTTATGCGTAGGGACGAGATGTATGTGACAAGAAGAGTGCTGAATATGAAGATGAATGGATATGTTGGAAAAGAAAGGCCAAAAAAAGAAGGATTGACTGTGTAAAAAATCACTTGTGTAAGATGGAGTGGAGTGAGTATGGAAGAGACGTTCGAATAGAGAAAAATGAAAAGGATGACATATTTCGCCAACATTAAATAATAACCCCTTTAAAGCACAGACTAGCTAAGCTTGATCATGATCTGTAACAATCAGTTTACGTTGGTATGAATTTGTAAATAATGTGTGACCCAATAATAAGTATATGTGTTAAAAGCATTCATGATACCTACGCTCTTGAAATAAGATTCCAATTGACTTGCTATCATAATTGCTTTAAGCACTAATAGGGACCAGATGTTCACTGATAGGTAATATGAATATAGATACACATCCATATTATAATATGTATAATTATGTAACTTTCCATACGTTCTGCGTATTCCTAAACTTTTTCTCGTACGCCGCTTTTAAAACTTTACTAGCAGTTACATACTTTGTTTCTGTCTTTGTCTGTGTCTTTATTTTTTTAAAGTATTTATATCTGTATAAAGCCATGCATTTTGTTTCCTACTATCAAAACCATATGAATTTTCGTGGATTCTCACTTTCAACTGAACACCCTTTTATTTCAAAACTACAAGCGAACCAGGTCTCGACGCGCGACTCAAAGTAGACAGAAACGAACTTTGAGTCTCGCGTGGAGCCCTGGGCACTTTTTGGAATTACTGATTCAAATGTTGGGTAATAAAATATCGTTGTATTAGGTGACTTCTGGTTCACGACAATCTCTTCATCAATACGTGATTCACAAATATATTAGTTTTGTAGAGACCTTTATAATATTACGATTCTAGACGCGTTCACTTGAATCCTTGTATTGAGATTATGTTGTGGCCAATGTTTGTGACCTTTTCTGAGGAAGCACTTACGTAAGCTTTGGAAGAATTTTCACTGGCTAGAGTTACCTTGACCTTAAAGTTTTGCCATGCTGTTTATCATTTTACTCTCAATTCAAACTGACTTAATTAATTATTTTTTTTGAAAACTTAATATTTAAACACATTTTGAGCTTAAATTTAAAATCGACATAAAATGTTGTTCATTTTAGTTGTGAATAAAAAAGGTATGCAAATTTTTGGAGTGATAATTAGAATGATCGTGAAAACAATAACAATATGATCGAATTTTCCACTCCAATCAATTTAGACTAAAAACACAGCAACAACTACCCCAATATAATATAGTAGTAAACTAATCACAATAATTATTTTTTATTAAACACTATTTATGTGATTCAGTACTATAAAACTATGACCTATTAACACTTACAAGCTATTTATGCAGATAGGTATGGAGTTACTCGTGCCAACAGTTATAGATGATTAGTATATAGCAGGATGATGTACACTTAGCGCATGTGCGTTTGTAGCTCGTTATTGTTGTTATAATTGTAGAGGCAGTCACGTGTGCCCTCGAGGACACCTCCACTTATATGAAAATGAGATTTGTTTTACGCCAGTTCTATCGAATGACTTAACATTATGTTCTAGTCAATATTTACTTGACTCCTTTTTAAACTCTAGTTGTTATATTAGGCTTATTTGTTAGATAATTAACATAAATGAATGACGTATTATAGAATCGTCTATAATATTCAGCTGTTAACAATAATGCATTAAGTTGGTTCTGTAAGTAGATAGTGTAGATATACAGAGACATAAGATCGACGTGTATTGGCAAATAGGTGTGCGTTTGTTTCGGGGCCGTCATGTTAGAACGGGCGACCTCTCGCCTCCGCGGCCCGCGTTCGCCATACAACTACTAGCATTGAGGTATTTACCTTTCTTAGGTCGGACTTGTCCTCAATACAGGCTAGAAGCGTTGATTTATTACGATGCACGGTATGCCAGCTCAATATAGAGACAAATTTTGTGCAATATGCGCCCAATTCACAGTATGTTTATGTATTTACATTCTAGTTTGCTGATGTGTGTCATGTGGCGTTAGTATTAAATCCATTCGCCTGATATGTCGCTTGGTTAGTGTTCAGATGCTAGTAACCGATCCTATGTATTTTAAATTAGGACAGGAACAATTTTTATGAGCATTTTTCTGGGAAATCTCAATATACAGTTCAAGTTACCAAGACGTCAATTAATATGTCCTAATTTGGACATCACATAATTTAAAATCTGTCTATTCATATTGCAATACAAGCCATGTATTCGTTTACCTCAGGTGTATCTTAAAATAATTGTGAATGAGTAAGAGTGAGTGAGAGAAAGAGTAATTATTAAAACCCCAATAGGGCATTTCTCACATATTTATTACGCCAGATGCCAACTGTGGCGAGACATTGTAAATCTAGCAACACTGTTTGTCTCACTGTCAGAGAATCTCCCTCCTGGGTATGAACTGCCTTGTCTAGCATGGAAATTTTTGAAAAATACTTACTATGGATTACACAAATATGTTATGTGTATGGCAGCATGTAGTACAATTTTTGTTTGTTATGAAAAATCCAAGGTTTTCTATGAGAGCCTGGGTAACAACTAATGTTTGTCAAAAATATAGAGATGTGTAGGTATGTATGATAAAATCTAATAAATGAACTATGGCTGATTAGCACATTTTTGTGCCGACGTGTTTAGTGGAATTCGAGCACAATAATTATAGTAGTTACCAAACTATTTCCAGTCATTAGTAACCTAGTTAAGCATTTAACTAGAAGAGTATATTTGCCTATAATTTTAATTCTTACAATTAATAATGCTTGTTTAAACAGGTGAGAAAGGTACTTACTTACTTTTCTTTACGTTTGATTTTCTTTAGTAAATTGTTCTATATTGTACAAGGAATTTTCACTCGAAGATGTTCGCTATGAGACGAAGCGCGTAAAATAAATATCCGTATATGGGCACTAGAGACCATGCCATATTCGACTAGAGCCGTTCTGATGTTGTAATATTCAAGGATGGAGCAGTAAATGTCCGCAGTTTGATTTATTTTGATTTTGTAGTTGCTGGTAAGTATGTCGGAATTGTTAGTTTTAATAACTAAATGGATAAGAATAACCAAGTAACAGAATATCGCAGCCAAGTAGTTATTAATGTATAATTTTTTTTTCAAGCATTAAATATTACAGGTCATATTGTAATCCGGAGACCTAAACCCAATAGAACTAGATCTATATGGATGACATCGCGCGTAAGGATACGATGAAATATATTTAGTATGGAACTCCGCCAACCTTAGAAATTGACAGCTAATCTATGCCATGGACATGGCATGGGTTGGTAGACCGTTGGTTTCATCAACCCTCCCTGAGTCAGGTACGTTCGTAGGTACATTAGACAATTCGAGTCTTGAAAGATATACAATCACTATCAAATTATTATATCAGGTAGCTTGTACAATTATTATTAATAATAGCTGTGGCTTAGAAAATGTTGTTTAAAAGCTGTAATAAAACATGAAGTTGACAATCTATTTCCCTATGGGAACCTATCACATAAACCTAAGTTAATAATGCAAAATTGATGCGTTTATTACACGAGTATGTATATAGGTATTACCATGGCCAATCTACCTCGTGTGGTGATTAAGGCAATTATAGCATCACTACGCAGTATCGACCGTTGCTTCATTGTGACAGTACAAAGGTAAATATTATTGTCACTATTCATCACAATTGATCTTTATCAACCGTAGCTAATGGCTATTAGGTAAAAAATTGAAAAACAAAGTTGAATAACGTTTTTTTGGACTGAAGAGGTATTGGGAGTATCTCAAGGAACCGTTATACGGATATAGGTATTTCTGGGGAGAAATGCATTAGGCATCTTCAATGCCACAGCCGCTAGGTTTGAAGAACTTTCCACTTCATAGCCATCATATCACGAGGAGAGATCTACCGCCTAAAACCACCTGTATCCTTCAAACACCAGTAATGGGGGCTTAAGGAATTGCAGATGCATCCGGTGAATTACATAAGTACCTTTAGACTACAGTTAAATTTTAGATAAGCGTTCTGAGAATTATTTTATTCAAAAAGAGGATAATAATTATTCAAGTTTATATTAGGTTAGGTAAAGTTATGCTGAATATTGGTATTCAAGCAATATCATTTTCGAACTTGTACCATACGATGTGACCGACAACGAAGGCTATCAGAAATAGTCCGAACCCAACCGGTGTCTCCGGTTAGCTCGCGTGCAAAACTCACCCTTATACCTCAATTCCAGTGAATATACAACTATACACATTAGATCACTATCTTACAGTCATGTGCCGTTAATTGAACTAGAAGCACTTCAACTGCTTAATGGCTAACTAGGTTCTCGCTGGGCGTCTATCCTAGCTATTTAGTTTTATCATAGTGTATTACGCTGTGTGTGTTTAAGTTTTAAATGAGACATACCACATTTTTGAATTTAGAACTGTCTATATATATACATTTAATCTAATACATTTACAAGATTAAAACAAATTAAAGATTGATTTCATATATCTTCTGATACCCGGCCCAATTGTTTGTGAATTCATAATGAGCATATAAAAAAATATCTGTATAGATTGTGAGTGAATGCAATAACTATTTTAATTAACTGTGAGAATGATCGAACAATAAATCGGCAGTAGGACAGTGGATGGACGTAGCGCGGCCTCGCGAATCGTCTGCTTATGCTTAATCGGGTCGAGCGTTCAATGTCACGTGACGTCAGTCAGACTTATGTCATGGAATGCAGCGGAAGCGGTTTCGATTTGCGTAATACTTAAAAAAATGTAATTGTATTTATCATGGTGTTACCTATCTTAATACTTGCTATACTCACCTATCATTTGATTTGGAAATAGTTGTTGATGTTATTACTGTCACAAGTGTGTGTTACGCTCGTAGCTATCAGTATTCATGTCTCTACAGATATACTTAAATACATCAAATCTTAGCAGCGTCAAAAATGTAAGGTCAATTTTAATACTTATCTATACTAATATTATAAATAGAAAAGATTTGTATTTTAGTGTGTGTGTATATGTTATAATGAATAAGAAGAGTAAGACATTTCTTTATGTAAGATTTTTGATTTCGGGTTAGATCGTGGCTACAAGATTTTCAAGACTATGATCAGTTTGAGCCAATCCATATATGTTTATTCCAAATGTTAAAAGTAAAAGTCCATCCGTGCGAAGCCGGGTCGGGTCGCTAGTCTATTATAAATAAATGAAGCTAAATATCAATACAGTTACAATACCGAAAATTTATACACATATGTGTCATATATGAAGGTTAGAAAAACCATAAATGGAAATAATGTCATTTAATACTAAAAACATATGCTGTGGGCATTATTGTTTCAAATAAACTGGAAAATTCAGGTATTCAGGCTATTATTAAAATTATTCATATCAATAACACATAACTCGTTTATTTATCTTTAACATACGTGACATTGGCAGAATAATTATTGTGTTCAACGAACGCGTCAGCGTATGCTAACAATAATAATTAGTGGCGATCAGTATGTAATATTTTTGAAAATAATATAATCGAATAAATCAGATTGTTATAACAAAATACAAGTGTCCCGTGGACCCACTCGTTGATTGCGATTCGCTACGATTAAGTTGTTTTTTTTTTTTTAAGAAATAAGTTTTCTAACAGCGATCGTGCTAAGCTAAAATGCTTGTGTTACGATTGGGTTCACGTCGGTAGTGCAATGGGTGGGTTTTGAACCGGCGACCTCAAGATCACAAGTCCGACGTCCTAGCCATTGGGTTACGGCCGCTTTGTTGGATTGGTGGGATAAATAGCAATCAAATTCATTAATCGTTCTTTTGATTTAGTAAATAACACTGACATATCTTTGTCTATTATAATTATGAAAATACATAAACACTAAGTCTACGGGAGCGCTAATTATTCTTATTATTTATTACTTGCTTTATTACAATGAGACGGAACAAGGAAACTGCCAATGATTAAAGCAACGCCACACGAAGGTGACAACGTTTCCAAGGCATTAACGAAGAGAGGTAAATACTTAGAATCAGTTAGTACACAATCCCTATCTAAACATTTATTTGTCTACACTTATTCTAATGCTCTTATTCAAATGATTAACACTAAAACGTTAACTGGCAACGCCACAGATTACGTACGAGTTGACGGAGAAGTAGATCAGCGTCCGCCCTTATGAAGCAATACCTACCTACCTCTTTTTAATTTAACATCATTATTTTTAACCAATGATATATTAAAAAATAGGTACATAAGGTACCCGGCCTTGAAAACTGGCACCATGAAACTAAGCTAATTGGCACACGCGAACGTAGTATGTCTGTCTCGATTTTAAACACCCTCATTTTAATGCTGTCTTGATTACTTTTTACGGACAAATTGAGTCTTAACAAAACACGAGTATGAGGTATCTACCTCTTTTTTATATAACATCATTGCTCACAACCCCCAAAAAGTATCAAAAGTAAATTTGACAAAATATTAAGAATCTCAATGACAATAGAATTTTGACTATAAACTGTCCCACAAATGGTGGTAGGTACATAAATTTTCTCAAACAAAACGATGCTTGTAGGCTTCAAGTTACCTAATAAAAATTTTAAATCTCTGAGGTAGTGGATTCGAGACTGTTTCTACTTTCGGTGTCTGCTTTGTTGAGATATGTGTTCCTAACTTTTATGTTTCTTTAAGCATCTTAGGCTGTTGGTCCGGTTGTCATAACATCATCTATGACAATCATATACCAAGAAACGGGCAGCAATCATACTCGTACGGTAATCAAAACGCAATAGCTAAACGTTTGGGGCAAGCTTATATCCTACTGGCATATATCCCTATCTTAAAATGCTAAAGATGTAACCACGCAAATATTAATTGAAAATTACTCATTATAATTATTTGAAGCAGTTCAGATTACTAAGTCATTAATTTAAAATATATTATAATATAATTATAATAAAATATGTATAGTTAAACTAATGTTATTTATTATCAAATTATCTTGTTTATTTTACATTTATATAACAATACGTGACGTAAGAAGCATCGACAAGAAATATTTCTTATTAATTCACAAAATCACTACTTGTGTATATTACAATAATATTTAAATAAACTTACGTTTGGCGCCGAAAAGTCTCAATTGTTTGTGATGTGAAGACATATGGCCATTTTTTATGTTATGAGTCCAAAGTCAGCATTAAAGGACACATTATTATTCATATTACTTAAAGTCATTACGTCGTTGCCTAACCACGTTATAACATAAAATTATTGTGATGTTAGTAACATCAAAATAATGTAGGTAAACATCAACTGGGGACAGAGTTAAATAGAAATTGTCATTTTCTTTTGGATCGACATCAAGGTAAAACCTTGTTCCGTCACTCCTACACTCAAATGTATAGGACGTAGTTAAGAAGAAAGGACTTAATCCATACAGAGACACTTTTTAGTTATGGTCGTTTAAAGTTCAAGTCTGAACTGGACTGAGTTCCTTCTGCAAATAATATGGGTTAAGTCGAGAGCGAAAAACTAGTCCTCGTTAAGGTATTTTTCAGAATAGGTTTTTCTCTACATGATACATTCCACACTCAGAAGTAAGATGGCATACTTAGATCAATTTTGGTCAATGTATGGATTGTGTTCTTTCTGCTTAACTACGCTACATCCGTATCATCTACTACTTCTGACATCGTATACTTCTTATACGATGGTGTATAGCATTCGCCAACTCTTTAGTTCGAGATTAATAAAGGACCGAAGTTATGTGGAGGCAAATTTTACTTTGGCTTATAATGCTAAAATATAAGCATTTTATATCCATACCCAAATAATTGCGACTATAGATTTATTTTAGTAAATCAATTTTTACTAGGTATATTAAATGTATACTAATATTAAGCTGAAGAGTTTATTTGTTTGTTTTCTTGAACGCGCTAACATCTGGCACGACTGGTCCTATTAAAAAAGTTTCACTTTTTCTTTAAAACTGAAAGAATTTTTCACTTTGTACCAGTTCAAGCAAGCAAACAATCAAACTCTTCAGCTTAATATATTAGTGCAGATAAATTAATAAGAAACGAATCTTGCAAAATGGATAATTCGGTAATTTGACATGCCGGATATTAAATATCAGATAGACTAAATCGTGTATTTTAGTCTAGATGATATTTAATTTGCACTTAAACGTAATCTTAAATATTTCTTTAATCATATTTTGAAATATTCTAATGTACGTCTTTTCATTTTTGTTACATATTTACATAAACTTTACTTTACTCTTGAGGATTATAAACAATGACATAGACTGCCCTGACTCCAAATCATTCCGTTTTAAAGTTCCACTAGTTTCAACCAAAGGCAAAATAGTTACCAAGTGCGAGCAAGTAGAAGTTTTAATTTATTATGAAGGCAACACGATATAGTTTAAGTAAAATTTTCTTTAATTAGTCAGTAATTGTTTTGTTTTGTGCGTTATTGAAGTGATGGGTGTATTTTTATGTTTATGTATTTCCTTCTGTTTGGACTTCTGAATACTGTGCTTTGTGTGCTCACTTTTGATTTCCTTTTCTGTAACTATAAGCGAGGATTTGTAATTGGCTTTCAGTTAACTACACGTGAAATATATTTAAGATTAAACATCTGTAAGTCTTCCATGTATTAATAAATAAATAAATTTAAACGAATTTCGTTCTTGACATAAAGTTAGACCTACAATATGTGATTAGTAATCGTTTTTCCTATAGTGCAAACAATAAATAATAAAATAAAAGTTTTGACAACCTAACAATTATCACTAATCATAAAGAATAGGTACTGTAGTGATCTCTTTGTGTACAGCTATCTTAATTAAGTATTATACTTATTTTATGCCAACTACTATCAAATAATTAACTTTTTTATAATCTATTTCCAACTAGAAAAATACTGAAGTGCCCAATGTCACTATGGTTGCAAATCTGCAAGGCAAGGTCGGCCGACGTTTAATGAGGGAATTGACTGAACCAAGTTCACTAACGTGCATTTACGACCTGATTTTTATATTTAAAGTTATTATTTTATATAAAGTCCGGTTTGACTCACGTTTGTAGATTTTGGCGATTTCTCGCATTAGAGTAAAGTTATTTACGTATAATTTTACTCTAATGCTGTATTTTTATTTATTTAAATCAAAAGTAAATTTGCGTCAATTGGGGCCATCGGGGTTAAATACGGCCTTTGCTGAAATTTTTGCCCTCTAAATCTCCCATCACTATCAACATTCTGTAAAATGTTTTAAGTCATTTAATATTAATAATATTGGTTAGTAAAGTCTTATTTGTCAGCATGTAACAGAGTAGAGACATCGTTTATACGAGTATTGAGCTGTTTGTATAAAGAAATACCTCTACAAACTGAAACATTATGTATAATTTATTTTCGTATGCGTTGCGAGAAATAGTATGCATATGAATCTGTCAGACCTTCAATTGAAATCAATCAATTTAAACGAGGAAGACCTCTGTGTGAGGCCAATTACATTTCGTCGCGTTAAAACAGTAACAGTATAATATTATAGTGCTTGTAAATCAATAGGACTATAATGTAAATCGTTTCGATTGTGATCTCGATGTCGCATGATGTCACGCGCCGCAAGTGACGAGGCCTTGCGCCGAACCTCTACCAAGTCTGGTACATAATCTGTTGCGTTATACTTGTGCTTATTTGAAACTTTGGAGGAAGTGTCGAGTTGCTGTTTTATAATACTGTGTGTGAAGGATACCGGAAGAATGATTAAAACAAATATTTACTTGACCAGGGAAGTACCTGCACCTCACTTATGATACCTTAGAGGCTTAGGTAAATAACATTATTGGTCGATATAGGGTACAGACAGTACGCTCGGGTTTAGCGAAAGGAAAGCTTCGTCAAAGGCAAGAGTAGCTCTGCTGTGCAACTTTTGCGCTGATACTCCTCTATGCATTTTTACTCTAGTTATTTTATAATTATATATTTTTATCCTTCAAAGATAATCAATCATTAATAAACATTAAACAAAGTTTAAATTTATTAATGATTAAATTTATTTAGATTAATTTCGACATTATTTTCAGTTGAAAATAACTGAAGATTACTGAATACAATATAACATTTCCTTTTATTGACCTAGTAAATCGAATTGAACATTGTGTTTTATTCCGTTTATTTTTGACACAGTGACACAAAACTCTGAAGTATTATTACGGTGTTAATGCATGTATCACATTTCGTACATTAATATTTAACAAAGCAAAATTATGAATTTTCGGTTACGGGTTTCCCTTTGAAATGTAAGTGGCACACAGTAAGCATAAATACATATTTTGAAAACATTGAAATCTTTTAACACAATTAAGCTTAGATCGTGCCGATTTGTAAATCTACTGCACTTTATTACCTACAAGTAAATTATATAAATATAACACGTAATCTTGATTGGCGTTTTCATCAATATAATATGCACTATAAATAAAATCGACATCAGCATACTAGTTTGACAAGATCATCATCTATACAGCACAGGCTTACCATATTTAGCGTAACAACTCAATTTAGAAGTTTGTATGTTCAAGGTAATTTTATGTTTAATTTTTAAGTTTGTAGGTAGGTATCGAGAGACTGCCAACCTGATGTCATAATAACTACTACTCGTTATATAACGAGTTTTAAGTAGATATTTTTTGTGTTCTCATTTTGCTTTGTTACGCATGTATGCCAAATTATTTGCCTACCATATTTTTGTGTTAACAGAATTTTAAAATTTGAACAAAATTACTTTGTCGTGCGATATGCGATGTGAAAGAAATAAGAGCAACGGAATGCGTGTGCGCTTTTCATAACATTTCACTTAGAATATTTCTGTAATACATTACGAGCACATAAAAAAACATCATGAGAAAATAAAAAATGTAGAATATACTCAGGATGCAGAGGATGTAGAGCAGTTACATTTATGAAAGAAACTGCTGTTTGATGTTTATACAACGAAGGATATATACCAATACCCACATACTATAACGTGCGTAACAAGTCACCTCTAGGTTTTCTCATTGTCAATTGATTAAAAGGATCAGTTACCTCTTCACATAGACATAGACATATTTTATCGCGTCTACTATTAGTAGGTAATAAATTAATACAAATTGACCAAACACAGGCACTTAAGTAGCTAATTCAATATCACATGCATGAGACTGCAAATCAACATTAACCCTAAATTATGATGGAGAACTCAAAAATAATGTCAAAGGACATAATGAGTTGTATAAAATACTTCAACCTTAGTGACTAGACGTCTCAGTTAGTATTATGGAGGTGTCGTCGAGGTCATATGACGTAAATTGTAACATTAATACTCAGAAAAAAGTAGACAACTATATTGTAATACCAATTACAATACTCGTATTTCAGTCGTAAACACATTTAAAATTTTGACATTTCTCAAGTATTTTATCCGTGTGTTCGTCATTTTCAAGAAAACCAATACCATAGTTTGCATTCATTGCGTACGTTTTGACCTTCTCATAAAAACAACGTAATAAATAGGAGTTTATTGTTTGTGTCTTTGAAAGGCATGTACATAATATAATTGTTTATGTAATGATCCATGTAGGTAAGAACTTTTCGATGTGGTTTTCATGCAAAGATACAAAATCATTTTGGTTCACAATTTAGTTAACTAATACTTATCTCTTGCTGAAAAAGTATCACAATGTGGTAAAATATTGACTCCAAAAAGATATATCATCAAGGATTTAATGTTGATTTCAACAATCGGTTTAACAAGGAAGTTAATACCTAGTAGGTAAATGTTTTTTATTACATAAGTACTTAAGAGTGAAGTATTGCACCCATAGTAGATAGGTTTGCTAAAATTGTAGTGTTCCTGATACAAAAAGATAATTGAACAGATTTACAAGTTACTATTACAACTAGAAAGCGACTTGTTTGCAATCCATAGCTGAACAATTTCACGCACATTATTATAATTTTATATTGTTACAATTGTACGACTACGTAAGTTGGTAGTTGTATTGTATGAAGTTGTTGAAACATATGGTCTGCTTTTAGAAAATGAAATTGGTTTTATTATTATCACATTGCTTAAAATACTCTTACATAAATAAATATTTCGTTACATCGCCATCGGTATAATTTTGGAAACTTGTTGAACCCAGTATTGTTTATAAAAACTTTAGTTCTATGTTAGTACTTAAAGTCTTAAGTTTAATTCATTTATTTTGCTGTTATAGTGATTAAAATATCCTCGCTTTTAATTATTTGTTTTTAAGATTTTGATGATACATTAACATTTTTATTAAAAATGGGTAAAGATTATGATTTTGTATGTTCGTTTGATGTTTGGTGATACAGTTTTGAAAATTCTTAGATATACAGCTAGTCTTTAACAAACATTTTGATATAGATTTTGACACAATATGTAATGAAACAAAACTATGGACCTTATAAGCTTGATATGACATGAACATTTCGATAGAACATGTCATTTTCATTCGTTAGTTTGACAGTTTAATTACATATGTCTATATGACATGACATAAATATTATGAGTTCGATAGCATAAACCTTTGTTACTCAATCACTGTTGATCTATTATTAAATTACTGCTGAAATTTTGTATGCATACCTATATAATTTTATTTTTAAAGTGATTATACAACTAATATACGTTATAATATGGAGCAAAACACAGCAAAAAATCACGTTTGTTGAATGGTAGCCTCACTTATATATGTATTTTATTCTGTTGCTACATACGATGTAGTTCTGTTGCTAGAGTTGAAAAGATTTCAACTCTCCAGTTATCACGGTTCATGATATACATCTTGGTGACAGACAGAAAGATAGTGGAGTCTTAGTAATCGGGCCCCACTTATCCTTTGGGTATGGAACCCTAAAACTGTTTGATTTATGTCCATATACAATAACCTCATCGAATTGAGAACACCTTTTATTAATTACAAAATGGAAATCGCGTTGGTAATTTGCCAGAGTTCTAAACCGCGCAGAGGTTACAAGAAGGGTCAATATCCAACCGACTAGCATTACCATCCCGTAGCAGCATATTATGCAGTGTTAATTTATTAATCAACAGCACATATTACTTAGTAGCTACTAGTTAGCTAGTCGGCGCACAGAGGCGGTAGGCGGGGAGCTAATTACGTTAGTAATGTGTCTGTTTTGTCTGGAAACTTGTTATTTGGTTAATTGTTTTGCTATCTATAAATATGTTTATGGATAGATAATTCAGGACAATAAACCGGTGATGAATGCCCGAGTTGATGCTGAACTCTTACATTGTAAAAGTGCACGTGTTGTGACATATCGTCCAATGTTAAACAAACAAATAATGTTTGTTTAATGTCGGACAGAGAGGCTGTGTATTGTTTCGTAGATAGCCTGTGTAACAAAGGCTTTAAAATACATTTATAATTTCCATATCAACTTATGGTAATTATAAATGTATTTTAAAGCCTGAAATCATTTTACATATCATATGATCAAAAATGCCTTGTGGTTTCCGGCTTAGAATAGACCACCCCATGTCCTCCCATGGGTGTCGTAAAAGGCGACTAAGGGACATATGGCTGATGGATGGGCAGCAGCATCTATTAGCTCAAGGTTAAATCTTACTGCGATCACCAATCCGTCTGCCAAGCTTGGTGATTATGGCAAAATCCCTCTACGATCCTGGCTTGCCAAGGTCTGTTAAGAGGAGGCCCATGTTCAGCAGTGGACGTCAACGGGCTGTTGATGATGATGATGATCAAAAAAATATAAATTCACTTTTTTATATCGCTTATTTAACTTTATTATGATCGTTGTAACAAAAACGTATGTTATAAGTTGGTTCTAATTCAAATTAGCTACTTTTAGATGTATATAAGTATTTTATTCATTAAAGTATAATTGTGTGATGCCAGACTAACACCATTATTAAATAAGTATATTTTTGTAAGAATGAAAAAAACATAGATATTTATTACCGCTTAAATATATGCTTGGTCATTAATTAGCTCACAGTTATTATGATTTCATAAATTATTAAAAATAGCACACCTAATCTAATAATAGGTTGTGGTTAGTCATGTCTATCCAACTATTCTCCACGTATTGCCCAATAACTAAGGCGTTAGCCTGGCGATCGATTACTCACGATTGGATTGGTCTAAGTGGTAGACTGACGTTGATAGAGACAGCGATGTCTCAGCTCAAGTTCAAGATAGCACACAGGTGGAATCATGTCATCGGTGAACTATGGTTCGATATAGTGTTGACGCGTTTAGTGGCAAAATTAGAACTTTTGCATTAATAAAACGTTAATATATTAATATCAGTACGTTAATATGTTAATATCAAGTCGACGGGGTAAGGCAAACTATTAACTTATTCTATGTAGTATTGTGTATTTCATTTTTTAAGTGGGTTTAGCTGATTACTGAGTACCGCTGTATAAATTATTTTTTTGTATGAAACATGCTTGTTTCTTATAGCTCTTATAAGAAATGTATGGTCTTTATATTTCAGAATTGATATTAAGGGTTTCTATAATGGCCATCAATAAGGTCAAAGAAGCGATTCAATTCTTTTAAGTGAAAATTACATGATGCATAGGTATTTAACCTATGTAAATAATAGTTGAAATAAAAATACAGAAAGTTACTGAAACCAAGTACAAATTTATTTATGAATATATTTATCTATTTTCATTATTTATTTAGAATAGATAATAGTTTAAAATTTGAACGTGAAAATTAATGGTATACTCTATTTAATTTAAACTACTCGGTGTAGAAGGTACTCTACCTACTACTTCTACTACTATCTCTATCTCAACATTAGCGTTTTCAAGAAACAATAGCTGACGAGTGACATCAATGGCATTTTGTAATATGTATATTTTACTGAATGTTTGAGTATGTTTGTTCATTTCAGATATTTAAAAACATTCACTGGGCAAATATAAATATATTTCAGTAATCGGTAAAATTTAAGACTCGAAATGTTAAGTTTGTTTACATCGGATGCACTCGAAGTACTCGTAAATTTCTCGGGTCAATAAGATCCACGTGCCTACGTTTTTAATTGCCGTGTGGGTGTTGTGATTAGTAATTAATTCAAGTATATCACAGAGCCATGCGTAGGTTTTGGTATTTTGTAATAAAAATGGCGTCCATTTGATGTTACTATTAACATCCCGCTTGCTGCGTTGCATCAAGTGAAACGCTGCGGAACTACTAAACTAATAAGTAAATGTTGTTTGTTAATGTTCGTATTGTAGTTTGTTTGACAAGACAGTATTACGTGGTACAGTATTTACGTTGGACTGGTATATAGTGAAGTTGCATGTCCGATACTTTGGATTTCTTGTACTCATCTATTTGAAATAGTATCTTATAGCAAAAAATTACATTATTTATCTTTCCTACTACAACATTTGATGTTGATAAGAAAGTAGAGTATTGGATAGGAGCTTTGATGTGTATAAAATAAATTTGGAATAAGTATTCCAAATTTATTTCATACACATCATAGCTCCTAGTTTCTATGATAATGCAAGTGCACAATCATAGAAACAAATAAATGATATAGTATTCTAATTTGGTAAAATTATTATTTTTTGTCATCGTAGGTATATTGATCAATATTATCCCTATAAGTTTTTAAAATACGTTAAGTATGAATTAACATTATGGATTATTTATTTTTCCATAAAGCTAATAAAATAGCTGTAATTTATGTTAATAAATGACAGCTATTTTAAGTGTTTAAATGTAAATAGGTATTTGAGTATTGAGTAGCCAAAAAATTAAAGTACATATTAAATTTTAAATTAAATTAAAATAGTTTATTCACATAAAGGTTTACACAACTTTGTATGAATTCCCTGATCCCTGTGGTAGGTAAAACCTGTGTTACAGATCAGTGTCTTCACCCATACTCACATACTATATTAAGTAATAGGTACGATATATTTTTGATATTTTTTTATTTATAAATTCATATGACCGGAAATGTAATATGCCACATCCAACATTTCTGTAAATATTCGTAGTATGTATAATATTTCGTAGGTGGGCGTGTTCGGTCTACTAAGTACAAATAACTGGCCTCTTTCAATGATCCCGTCTGTACTAGTAATGTACACGTTTCACCCGTTATTTAGATATAGTGTTGGCAACAATGGATTTGAAATACGAACCTTTTTATTCAAATAAACAGTAGTACCAACATGATATCGCAGTGGTTTTTAGTATGTGTCATATCATTAACCCATAATGGAAAAATGCACTGCTTAAGTAATTTATAGAAAGCATCAAGTGACATAAGTTAATTTACTTAAACTTTCGATTTAATATGAATTTATAAATACCGCGTTTTCTCTTAAGGTGTTTACTTTCTTTGTCTCATTTATTTGAGTATGCATATGCTCGTAATTAATATTAGCATGGTGCGGGTAACTATGCCTAGTGAAGTTGCAAAACCTCGTGTCTAACATCATATACCCGTCTGAAATTCTAGTAATATCGTATTAAATTAGTTAGCCTTAAGATATTAATATATATACTTATTTGTAAGTTAATCCGTAAGATCGCTTTTTGCGTAGTCAATTACCTACTTTGCCTAAAATAACCAGTTATTGATTTTATTAATTTGCAAACTTGTAAAATTAGGGTCGTTCATATAGGACTCAAATATAGGGTCGTTCATATAGGAGAAAAAAATAATCGATGTTGGTATGTTAACTTAAATGATATCTCCATGGTAATCTTAATATGTCTATCTTACACAGCTTAATAATAAATTATATCACCAGCATATTGTTTACAGAAGAGATACTTCCACTAAGGCAGCGACTTTCTCAGTATCTCCAAAAGAGACGATAATATCTACGCTAGATAAAATAAATTAATGATAATCTCATACAAAGTGTTTGCTTTTTAAAACGCTACAAAACTGTGAATTACAGTAGAGCGATGAACAGTGTGTATAAATTTCCCTGGCATTCCCACACACTAACGCCACAGAACCGCGTAGCTACGTAGATGTCCTCTGCGTATGTGTGGGTGCACGTAGCGTAAATATACCCTCTACACGTAGAATCGGACAATCTTCACTGGGCCTTCACACTGCACAATAAGATTCATATTTCCCTGACACCGCTTCCACAGGTACACAAATAAGGTTGTATTACTGTACCGTATTGTTTCACGTTTACGCGTTTGTGTGGCGAGGTTAAGTAGAGCGGCGTTATCTCGAACAGAGATTCCGTGGAGTCTGGATTATACGATAAAAACAATGTGTTGATGTAATTCAAATATTTTTAATTACCGTCAAAATTATTGAATTATGTAGATTTCTTTGTCATGTTCGTTTAGTACGTGTAAACAATTATATTCTGCTAAGTAATTGTACTTTATCATGTTATATTTATATAGGTATATTGATTATGTGCACATTAACACTGCGCTGTATTTATTATTGTAATGCATGTGTATTGTGCGGGGACGAGTCGCTGGATGTTTACAACTGAATTGCTTACGTAATATAGTATACTCGCCATACTCAAATAGTTTCATTTCATAATTATCGAGGGTTTAGCGCATTGTCCGTCCTCTCTAAATGTCATCGAACGAGGTTTCACAAGACCGTCAATCACGGGCGGTCACCTACTTTCGCGATCGACTCGAGGCGATTAGTCGACTACATTCACCGAGGCCTCGGATCACCTCTACGCAACAATTGTTTCTGTAGGAATCTTTTATTTATGGCAGCGCAGCGTGGTACTGCGCCTGTGTGAGTGGGCCGTAAGCGATCGTGCCCGTGTTTTACCTGTACGATAACAATCCATTTTTAATTTCAACTTTATTAACATTCTAGCAAAGCTCCGTTTACGTTGCTTTCATCAGATACAGAAATGCCCTACCGACAATAAGTCAACGCTCGAAGTCGCCTGTTTGACAAGATTCCAACCGCGTCTGTCCTGTTTGTTTATTGTAATCGGTTTGACAATGAGCTTAAGGTGCGGTTTCGAGTGATCTCCCGGCTCGCGCTCTCTTGTGATTGTTCTCGGCTACTCGGTGCGAGACTATGTTTGTGTTTGTATTATACGTCATGTATACCGGCTTACTGTAGATTCGCCTCTTAGCATTCATAATTGCTTGGCGACCGAGCGGCTTTTAAGCTCGCCGTTGATTGGTTTTTATTCGCAGTTAGAGTCGGTTTTTATTTTGCCGCAATTATTGAAATTATTACAATGAGTTAGTTATAAGGCATGTGTATAGGTACAGTAGCAGCCTTAATTATTTTGCGACCGCTGGAGGTTAAAGAGCCTAAAAGGATAAAGCATAAAGAACACAACGATTTTTTAGTCGGTGACAATCCTAGTGAAGATAACGGAAGGTCAATGAGGATACGTCAGACGATTGAAAAGGCACTCGTCGGAGTCGGGCAGGTCGGAGTGAGCGGAGCGGCGCGCGGCGCTAGCGTTGTCTCTCTCGCTCGCTCCACCGACCTCCTTGGATGTACGGCCCGCAAGGTCGCCCGCCTTAATTAATAAACTCACCGTAAAGTATTTGAGGCCGATCAGAGAAGCGATTACAATCTTACTCGAGCCTTTGTCTAGTTATTGACCCGACTCACTCTAATGATGAAGACTTTTTATTGCTCTATGTAGAGCTAAAAATAAAACAAACACATTCAAATATTATACGTTTAATCCATTTAATCTGTGTAACTGCTCTTGTTTTAACATACATTTTTGTTAATCTTAACACTATGTAATGAAAGTAGCAATGTTTTGTATTATTAATTTTGCATTGTCTAATTTTAGTCGACAATATTACTTTAATAAGAGTGCTTGTCGTTTATAAAAGATACAAAGTAGTTATAACTATGTGTAATCTATGCAAATGGGCTATGGCATTTGAAATTTTTAATAGGTAGTGAAATTAAAAAAAAAGAAAGTGGTCAATTGTAGTGAATTAAGATGTTTCATCACATCCGTATGAGGTCGATGTAGTGTCACAATTAAAAAATTACTAACGAAATATTTATTTTTGGTTAGCAATTTTTATATTTATTTATATTAGCAGTGATGTCTGCCAATTTGCTTTGCTTAGGTAGGTACCAAGTTATCAAACTTAACAGCTCAGAATTCGAATCAAATCTAAAAATAATATTTATTTACATAGTCTTGATCTTATTCACATATTTTTGCCAAAATAGAAGAAAACATTAATCTGCAAAGGCATTTCGGTTGGATACACAAATATTAGTCTTATTTCGATGAAGTAACAAAAAATATTTTGTTTTACTTAGCTGCAGTATTTAAGACGATCAGTTACTTTAAAATAATATGAGTAGAATAATAAATAAAGCTACCAGGAACCATATAGTTAATGAAGAATCTGCCTTTTATTACACCCAATTCGACCAGGCCAATGCACCCAATTAGTGCTACCTAAGTGATTCTGCCAAATACGTAGACACCTAATTATGATTTTATGTTAATAACAATCTTACAATAATAATTGAATAACATTTTTGGCCATGGCCTCTAGATTACATAATAGTACTCTTATCTGTATTTAAAAGAAACTATGTTGTTAAAAATCAAGTTATTCCTGTTAATTACATGTTATCTGGATCATTTAGCTAATTGTAGGTCAATTTAATGATAAAACATTGTCAAGTTCAGGGATCGTACGATATTATTATATAAACTGATTAATGTTTTGTGACGATGTCAATGCGGCACTCAATCCAGACGGACAGAATAATGGTTTATTTATGAACTACTAGATTCCCGCGCGCGTAACTCTTGTTCCCGTGGGAACTTCATAATTAAATATAGCCTATGTCATTCTCCATTCCTTCCTATATCTACACTTAAAAAATCACGTCAATTCGTCGCTCCGTTTATCCGTGAAAGACGGACAAACAAATAGACACACACATGCACTTTCCCATTTATAATATTATAGTCTTGAGTTAAAGTGCAGTATTTGGGGATTATTTTATTTTTTTTTATTTATATTGAATGGCTGTAATAAATTTGACTTGAAAACGATTGTATACATATATTTTACTTTGTTAAAAATCTTATCTAAAATATATATATAAGCTATAGATATTTTGGAAGTATATTATATAATATTCTTCCAAAATATCTATAGCTTCTGGTTTTAAACGACTTGTTAATTCGACTTCTGGAACATTGTTTGGCAGCTTGATGAGGTATCATCAAGTTAGCTGCCAAAAATGGTCTTTGTAGGTATCATAATTAATGAATATTTGCATCCGTTTGATTATTGATAAGGCCGCTTTAACATACATTTGGTTATTATTAATTATATTAAATAGATTTTGTTCGTTATAACACAATAATGGAATGAAATTACAATCACTGGAGTTTGTGTCTCATGTATTATGGGAATCGTTTAAATAGCGGTTTTGCCATATAACTGGTGTGAAGTACCATGGCCGTATCGTGGCGTGTATCTCTGCATTCTAAGAAATTCTTATAGAATTTGCGTACCTGCAGATGTGAGTTAGTGGTGAAATATAATTTGAAACAAGTAGGTATATTATAATATTTAATTTGATATATAATATTAATTTTAGTTATGTGTAAAACCATAACGTAAATTATGTTTTTGGACACAAAACTTAAATTACTATTATATATCAAATTAAAAATAATTAAATGCAGTAATGTTCTCTAATTAGTAAAATTGTTGAAATTTTGTTAAACATTCTGATTAATACATATTCCTTTGTTTTTCAAATATGGATATAACTAAATGGCCAATTTGTTAAATATGTTAACAAAACTTAATTTTATTTTATTATGTTGTTTAAATGTTGACAAATAATAATAATAATCTATGCGTACTCGGTGCTCTTCGCATTGTTGGCTGCTTATGTAAGTCGGAGCGTCTTCCACTTTCGAATCAAGTTTATTGACACGGCAAGCTCGACAAACGCCCGTCGCTTCACAGTTACATCGGCATCGCTTTGACTGTACCCCTCACTTCCCCATGATCTCACCTCACTACCGAAATCACCGTACTAACAAAATATTACATGTAGCTATATTATTATTTTAAACAATATATAATAAAAGGTGGCGGTAACTAACAAATCACTAGTTCCGCGTTTTTGTGTACTTAAAAGCGACCATAATTCATATTGGCGGTAAACATAAGCTGTTAATAAATTAATTCGCATACAATTTATATAGTTGTATTAAGATGTTTTATGTTAATTTTATGTATGGCGGCCCGCCCCCCGCTGTATTAATTTCTCTGAAGACTTAGTACTGAAGCGCGCTCATTAAGATTTTTTTTATTAGCAATAAATCTAATAGCGTTTAAATGGCTGTGTCGCTACAATCGCTGTTACTGAACGCTGATTAATCGCTGCTTAAAATCGCTAAGTTGCTTTCATCAGCTAGATACTCAAAGTGCCGCCTGAGTATGGCGAACGTACACTGTTTTCTGCATTCGGAATTGACTATTTATTATATTCTGAGGTTATATGACATGGATAAAAGTTTACGTTAACATAACCTTCTTAGGTTTTTTTTATTGGTTTATGCCTCTAAAATACGCTTGCTTTTTGATATCCTGTAATATCAAATGTTATTATTTAGTAATATGAAATAATAACACTCGATATTACAAAATATATATTTATGTTTTTGTATTTATGTTAATTTATGATACAATTATTAACATACCTAGTTTCTTTTTTCATATTATTTCATTCAATTAAAAAAAAAAAACATTTTACCACATAGCTAAGTTATAGGTACATAAGCAAATAAAATTTGTGTGTTTTTTAATGCAAATATTAAGTGAATTTTTTTTCAAGGTACTGAGGAATTACGTAGTTAATTTATTTATCATAATTTCCTAAATAGTAAATTCAGCGTATTGAACTGGTGCCGGATTTAAAAAATAACTGAGCATGATTTGATGAACTCCAGCTAACCGCAAAGTGTGCAGGAGTATGAACAGCACTCGAGTCAAGTTGGTGTAGTGCAACAATAAGCTAAATTGACTTATCATTCTTTATATAATTACCACGATTAGGTGGATGTTTATTTGTGGTTGTGCGATGCCTCTTATAGATATGATGATACGATGTTGGTACGAATTTTGGTTCGATAGTAATAATTATGTTTTAAATAACTAGTATTTGTGTTAACTGATATATTGGTTTAGTAAAATGATTAAGTTAAAATAATATAAGTACAATAATTTTTAATTTTAGTTTATAATTGGTGTGTTAAATAAATATTACCTAAGTACACAGAAAATGTTGTCAGCAGGTCACGTAATTTAAGGAAAAAGATAAAATGTGTGTTATTTTAGTTAAGTTAGTTAAAAGTTATCGTAAGTTTAATTTCTGGTTAATTTTATGATTTAATATGGGATAATTTTGTGTAGTTATTTGTAAGTCATTTAAATAATGGTGGCGGTCTATCATGTTTTGCCTAAGATGGGTTAAATAGACATGCAATTAAATAGGGTCTCCCTTGTTTGACCGAAAGAAATTTGACAAATTTTCACTTCCCAAAAAAAGTTTCGCATAATTTTATTTGCCAAATTATTACATAGCAAAAAATCTATTCACAAAAAATTGTAACGCAAACCTAATGTTTGGGAAATGAACGTTTAAACTATAACTTGTTTACCAACTAGTACTTTTAACATTTTTTATTTAGTCAAATATTTAAGTTGGAATAACAGTTTTTACGCAAAATCAAATAAGCCATTTAAAAAAAAATAGGTAATCAAAATAGTTCTGTTCCGGGTAACCTACTAAAAACAATCTCTTTTTTCTATTAATGCAAGCCGATTCTGGCACTCGCCGGCCGCTACCGCGGCACCGCTCGCTTCGCTCGCTCGGCTCGTGCGTAGGGGTCACAGTTTTAACCTAACCTAACCTACCCATTTTTTTACCAAACGTTTATTGTCTGAAGATTGTTTGCTGTAATAAATCATTTGATTAAAGACCAAATGCCAGAATGACATTATACTTGGTAATATTTTGCCAATTAAAAACTTGACCAAATAAAAATATGCGTACTAAAATCATCCGAAATATTGCAATGGTATAAAAATAGGTTGCTAAAATTTGTTTGGGTAATGAAATTTTGTCAAAATCTTTTCGGCAAAACGGCAGGCACCCAATTAAATAAGTATGATTAATCAGGGCCACTTATGGCAAATCGTATATAAACATAAGTTAGGCAGGATAAAGTTTTAAATTGGTAAATACTTGCGCTAGGAGTCCATGGAAGTAATTACTTACGTAACGATATGGCTATGGCTTCGATAAAATGTCTTAATTATTGCTGGGTTATTGTAATTCAATCCCTATCTTACAGCTAACTTAATAAATTATAATATAAAAAAAAAAGTTTTGCGGGTGTAGGGTCCTCAATAGCAGTCATTTTGCTCAAATCCACGACTTTGAAGTAACGCAATTTGGTTACTAAGGTAACAGACTATACTCAGTCGTATCATAGTATTAATTGTATATTTACTATTTATTATTCAGGTTATACAAATATAGCAACATGACTAATACAAAGCCAGTATCCATACAATTAAACCCCATCTTAATACCATATAATTTGAACAAGAAGGGACAAAAGCCAGCATGAATGTTAACTTTTAACTCAATAAAAACTCAACTTTATGAGTACCGTCTTGAATCCCAATTAATGTAACTTTGGTACACATTGAATAAAATAAAAATACTTTCACATTGATTTATGGCCTTATGGGTTAGCATCTATGAACACCACGCAAATAAGCCATGTTCACGGAGTCAACGACCTATGCGTGCCCGAGAAAATAGTTTCAGTTACGACTTTACGAATAATATTGTTAGTTAGTACAGATTCGTATTTTTAAATGAACAGTATGTTAAGTTACTGTTTAGTGTGATACTTATCTAGTAATTGCTGAGTAGGTACATATTTCACAAAATTGGCGGGAAACTTATTCTTTCAATTTTGATTGTTTTGTAAGTAAGTTATTGATTAGGCACCAAACAAGTTACGTGTTAAATCTACTACAAAAATATTTATTTAAAACTGCTGATAACTGAATGCTCATGATTATGGGTTTTTTGATTAATATGAATTATTAATGTCGATTTAACTTAAATTATAAAAATTATGTTACATAAGTTTCTGCTCAAAATACGACGATTAAATAAAATACTTCATTTTCGGACCAAAATATAAATATGTACTTACTTATAGTAAATTTATAAATCATAAAACTGTCATACTCCTAAAAATAAACTAAATCCTAGAATTAAAATAACTTACAACAATTATAAAGCAACAACAAATGATGCAATTCTTTGAACTTATTTATTATCACGGAGTAACCGCGAATGATCCGGCTCGCCGCTCGGGTGAGTGAATCCGCGTATCTTGCGCACATTTAGGTACATAATCGTATATACAATGGTTGCGGTAGAAGCGTGTTTGTAAAGTAGACTGTAATCGTTAGTCACTGACATCGAAACGCATAGCTGAGGAATCAAATAGATGTGACATACTTTTGAAAATTAATCCCAGTAATATTATATGCACAAGAGTAAGTGCAGATGTATTTTTTGTTATACTTTTCCGTTAACAACCTACGCTATCCTGGCCTTCGCCATATTCGTTATGGCGAATATTCGAGCAGCGGTGCAAACGGATAAGCGTCTAGTAAAATAAATGAATAGAAATGTATGACCGGTCAAATGTGCCGAGCGCTCTGGTGACTTGCGGAGCGGCGAATGAAACAAATGTATGAATCAGTACAGAGCAAGTCACCTTACCGAGCGGGAAGACGCGCTGAACAGTGCAGAAACAAAACGAGTTAAGTTATTTTCGCCTCGAAAAAATGAATGCTGAACATTTTATTGCCTAAATAATAGCTATTTGAAAGTTTGAGCCAACCCAATAAAGCAACTGGAATTCTCCATCTATACTTCGATTCCTAATTCAAATCGTGTGCAACTCCACAATCTCCTCTAAATTATATCTAGAACCAAAGAAATATAACTTTCTTAGCAATATCGAAATAATTTTGATAGTTCGTTTTGGCCTCGGTCTTTACTGGTCGTGGCGGCGAACGTGAATGCCCGTGGCTCGCAAACAGAGCTGCGCGTGTTGTACTTATGTCGGAGTCCGGTACAGCAGCAAAAGCCTCATGGCTGACAACATAAATATCCATCCGAAAAAGAATCGCGTATTGTTGCCCCGCCCGCTGTCGCGTCGCTTATCCCCGTGGTCAGGCCGTTACTTTAACGACTGGATCGATTTTTCATATATTTTGCACAGCTCGGTATCGTTTATAAACGAGATTACTATAAAGGCACTTACACTTCACGCTCCATAACATGTTCATAATTATAAGCCGTTTAAAATCATTATTTTATATACTATGAAACCGTACCTCTCTATGTGACAGTAAATTTTGAGATTATAAGTTAAATGACTCATTGTTAGGCGCCGACATCTATGAAACAAGCACAAACATTCGAATACCCAATCATAAAAATCTCATAGTGAGTTTTAATTAATTATTTTACTACTATCAACGGTCTGTATATCATAAAAGCAATGAGTGTCAATTCTGCGGCTGCGACTCTTTGATATCATCTCGAAAGCGTACCGAGCGTGTAGGCATTTACATAGATCGCGCCCACTCGACTCATCCACCGCGATTTTTACTCAGATACAAACAACTATTACACGGCCGAGTTGTTATGTTAATAGAATATGAGACAATGTACCCACTGCGAGTGCTCCTTAACTCGCTAGTGTTTGATTTCACCCGTTGAGACAGGTTCCGAGGCCGGAATGCGCCGCCGCGCCGTGCCGTACGGAGAGGTTAATAAAGCGCGCACTTGCTCCCTACTTTATTGCTTTTTGTGGTCATAAATAAAAAGGCTTTCGAGAAAAAACAATTTATGCTTTATCGAGTCTGTCAATTTTGGTGTCCGGAACGTTTGTGTACATGTTTATGTTCAGATTAACGACCTTATTATTTCAACGGGGTCGGTAATTAATATTACATAAAAGGAAATTTTATTTTAAAAGTAACTGCTACCAACGTACAAATTAGCTAGTTATTTAGGAGTTATAATAGATAGATAAGAATTACACCTCTAAAAATAGACACAACACCTCCGCGATTTTATCAACAAAAAAGTGTAATTTGAAAGTCAAACTTAACAGACTACGATCGTCACCATAAAAAGCATGTCTACGCAGTTTCGTAGTAGTCGTAGGCGAGAGTATCTCGGTGACGTCACTGCCCTACGCTGCTACGAGCTACGCAGCCACGCTATTACCCTTTGTTCCATAGAGTCCATACTTCTATATAAATGGATTAATTAATATTTCTGATGTTATTTATTTTGATCTGCAATATTTTATAGTGAAATTTAATAGAACTTATGTTGCTGTGATAGATCTTAAGGTCATACTATAAGTCGTCCAAAGAATTCTGGAGCTTCTCCAATTTATTGTAATTTATAAATATATTGTGTCAAATACGTCTAGTAAAAAATAATGCTTAACTAATTTATTATTTAAATTACAGTCAGTGTTGAAACATTTTCACTAACCTTAGGCTTTTTAATCAAGTGTAGCAACCAGTTCACAGATAACAGTCAAATAGCTTAACATGCTTGGGAACCAATTTCTTTAGTACCTACCTAGCTTGAGTTGCGGCGGTGCAGCGGCAGCGATAGCACTATGCAATTATTTTATGCGATCTCTAGGATCAGTGCAAAGGAAAATAAGCTATCGACTTGATAGCATTCTTGCACTCAGACGAACGGACACATCGTACTAGCGAATCCTAGGGTGGAATGGACTTGGAATGCTTCTTGAGTACCGGGTACCTACCAGGAGGCCAATCACGTATCGATATGACTATGACTTCGATGAAAACGTCTTCATTACTGTAGGGTTATTGCAACTTATTTACTATGTTATTTATTTTGTATTATATAAGATACGTTATCTTAACAAATTATCATTATTTAGGTTTTTTTGCATGGATACATCGTGTAAGCGCTGCGTAGCGAAAACATTTCCTCCTTCCTGCCTCAATCGATAAATAAAAGACCTAAACTTTTGTATAAAATAAACTGGCCCGGCGAGACTACCAATCCTACCCTACCCTGATTACTGCCAAATTTCATCATAATTGTTACAGCCATTTTCGAGTTTTAGCGAGACTAACGAACAGCAATTCATTTTTATATATTCAGACAGTTCATTTAAAAAAATATAGATGTTGAGTTAATATTTTCATACTGAATGAACTCAAAACTACTGAATCTATAATGATAATTCTTTTATATATTATGTGCTTACAAAAGATACCGTTTTCAAGTAAAATAAAATAAACTCAAAAAAATCTTAAATAAAATAATGTGATGTTAACTACTCGAACGCTAGTGATAGATTTGCGCAGTAGCGTTCGAGTAGTTAACATCACCCTGATGATACTCCGTGGAGGAGCGAAACACGTGTCGGGTCTTCGGCTGATGATCGTATTTTTGCACGTTTTATTTTTCCACCCTGCATGTGCAAAATTTTTGCGGGCATCGCATTACAGCATATAGACACATTTTTAGCGGAATTAACATTAGATATTTTGTCTTTTTAAATTAAATGAATGTAAATATTTTATAATATTTTCTTTGAATTATCATAACTTGAAATCGAAATTAATTATCATGTTTATACATAGGTAAGTAAATAAATATGTAATGAGAAGTGATAAAGAAAGGTTTATTACTGCTACCTACCTATGGCTTATGTACTTGTTTGTACTTATTTGTGAATTTTGGTTTTAATTTTATATTTAAATAAGTACCTATATTGATTTGAATTATACAGCTTAAGTTATGTCAGCAGTATTCGCATATGATGTTGTAAATAAAACATGTCAATAGGAACTAGAACTTAACAACTTAAATATAAATAAGTAAAACAACTACTTACTAAAGTATAATAAAAACCGTACTACCTTATGTAAGTTTGAAAATGTGTTTTAAGGTAATGCAAATAAAAAATGGGTCTAGGATAAGTAATAATATTAATAGGTAGATAATTAATTAAATCAATATTAAGAAACTTATTTTAAGTGTTTACATATGCTAAATGCCATTTGGTACTTATTGTATATATTAAACAATCATACTTACAACAAGTAAACAACAATATTACTGAAGATCTAAACTATCTAGATTTGGCGGGAAGCAAGGCTTATAACGTAACGACTATCGCAGTAAGAAGTCGGGTCGGTTCCCCCTCTCGGCACGAACGCACATGCGTCCCGCGGCTCCCCGCGCGCGGCGTCACTCCCCGCGCACACCGCACCGCTCTAGTCAGTTCCTCGCGTACAGTTGACAAGAAGGCACGTTTCAATAACAAAAATTTATATTTCAGTTGTAATTGAGCACGATGACTACAAACAAGCCTTATTGGTTACCGAACGAAAGAATGTTGATAGAAATGGTAAAGAAAAATAGTAATATTTATAATAAAAACAACAACATGTCTTCTAAAGAATACCACAAAGTTCTATTACCCACGTGGCAGAAAATAGCAAACGAGTTACAAACCAACCGTGAGTACTTTTTTTTAAATTTGTTTTATACATTTATAATTTTGATGCGTGAGCGCGTAACTAGATGTGCATATTTAGTACATCATGTTGTTTAACACATATTTATAGTCAGGAAGTTGCGCCCGCGCTTCCAAGACTTGATTGTAAGTTAGTAACTAGCACGCCGTGGATTCTCTTAACACTGTTTACTAACTTGTCCCTGCTGCTCTGCTAACATTATGTATTTAATAGGTAAGTGGAATTCGTCCGTTGGCATACCCAGCAAATCCTGCTTATTGATCGTAACTAAATCACATCTTTCAAAATTTTGCTCCAGTTTTAATTTTTTAGCTTGCTGTGTTTGTTTGGCTCAAACTAGCCATTGAAACTTTACCCCCTTCTTTTTGATAGATTGATCTGATATTTGGTACACACTTTTAGTTTGAATTACATTACGAAATAATGTATTCAAGTGTCATTGCAAATCCAAGATAAATAATTACCTAATCCTCCATTTTGAAACGGAGACCTCCGTTTCAAAATGGAGTATATTATAAAAAAAGTAAATTCAATATGGTGGCTGCTACAGAATGACGGATCATATTTTTTCTCTCGTTACTCCCTCTATATAGGTGTCAAATGAAAGAGCTCGACGATTCATTTCATTCAAGCACAGTGCATGGCTAATCATAGAGTTAGTAAAAACTATAATTTTAATACGTCTGAAATAGATGTTATGATTTGTATGTACCAAAGAGAGTACCATCAGATCTTACAACTTGAATTTTTATGTTAATCTGCCGATTTATTCAGCGTTTTATGTCAGTGTTATAAAATTAATTCTTATTTATCTTAAAAATACATTCCATGAAGGTCTGGTAGTTCCTTTTTAATTTTTTAATAGTAATCATGTATTAATGTTATTATTGTGACAAAAGAACAAAGTGTTACCTTAATCTTTACTAATATCATAAGGAGAGAAATTTTGTTTTTATGAATAAATTCTAAAACTATTAGACCGAGTTCTGGGAAGCTACTTTATTACTAAAACATTTTACTATGAGATTAAGGAATATAAACTACGTGGGAGAAACCTCGTGGAAATGCTAGAGTTAAATAAATATGAGGTTTTACTTATATAATACGTTTATCTTTTTCAGACAACAGATTAATGTGCGATTGGGCCAATATGTATTTTCGTTATGCTCAGATAAAGTGTTTGCTTCGTGAAAGTATATTAACCGAACCAATACTGCGCCAGCACCCTAAAACACATAAATACCTAGATGGAACCCTTAACTTTTTAGACCCATTCATAGTTCATATGAAAGGCGTGCAGCTTTCTGATGTATTCGATGATTGGAATAGTACTGAAAAAAGAAAAGACGAAGAATCAATATCTTTAGTGAGTAAGTGTAATGTAACAAGGGACATGATTCAAGCAGCTATCAAAGAAAAAGAACGCACAGACGATGGTAATTTGGAAGGAATAGATTTGGAGTATATAGCAAAATTAGTAAGAGATTCCGTATTGAGGCATTTAATAAAAAACAATGATAAAATCACTATTGAAGCTGTCGAATCTAATGATGTACAAAAACATATTCAGCCTACCGTGAAACTGCCACTACAAAAACAACAACAAGCTACGACAAATATAAATATGCTATCAAATTCAAACAATAAAAGTCTTAATTTACCCATGGAACTTAATAAAATGAATGCACCGGTTTTACCAGTTAGTAGTGAAGGAAATGGTCAGACCCCAAGATTTGTGCCCTCATCTGCTGCGATGGAAGGTGTCCAAACCATTCTTACCCAGCCCGTTCGTGAGCCTAACGCAATGCCATCAAGTGAGCCTAGTAGTACAGCACTACCGAGACAATCACTCGTTATGTCAGGAGTTAATGGTATTAACCAAGGATATCTAACTATTCAACCCTTGCCAACCAACCCTTGCCACTCTTTGGCTGCAATCCGACCAATGGCTCCAAACACGAGGACAATTGTTAAAGACTTAAAAAATAAGAAAGTCTACAATGTTCAACGTTATTTCAGCGACTTGAATACTTTCGTAAAGAAATATTTGTCGGACGAAGAACAAAAAAGATTGCGACATGGTATTGATAATCTTATTAAACAAATTTTAGAAGATCGTCCAATATCTTAATTTATTTTTGTTGAATCTATAACTAGCTCTAAGTATTCTAGAGTATCTTAGAAATAACATTTTTTTAAATGTAAAGACAATAATTTTGTATATTGATAACAATGTACAGATTTTTTTTAAGATTTTGATTTATGCACTTTTTTATAATATTTTTACTGTTTATTTGACAATAAGTGTAATGAATGAAATATTTCGATTTCAGCTCATAAAGCTATAGAAAAACATTGCTTTATGCAACATTGCCTTAGCAGAAGATTTCGTATGTTACATATGTTAATAAATTCTTTATTATTCATATATACTCTATTTTGAATCCACCACCACTAACTATCTTATATTACCTGTCTTAAACCTATTCCCCAAGCAAGTTGTAAGATGGCAGAATTGAATGCTCATTATAAGGCTAAACAATGATTTTTAACAATGAAGTAACTGAATTTTATTTTCACTATGTTTGTTTAAAGCGAAAAGAGTTTTACTTTTACTTATACTGGGGACTCAATTTTTTTATATTTAAACTTCCACAATAACGTACTGAGGCGGACTTAATGTCATAAAGCATTATCAACCAGACAATCTTAAGGAAAATAAACTTACGTAAGGAGAAGTAAAGGTTGAAAAACGCCAGATTCGTACCTAAATTAATACATTAATTTACTAAAAAAAAAAACAATATAATACACAAATACATCTTTTACCAACTACTGCATGTTAAATTGATGAATAATTATATGACTTATAAGTTTCTGCCAACGATTTTAAGATGACAAAGAATTGCAATACTTCGTCATCGTATAATTTTACGATCAGAATAACGCGTCTTTCTTTATCTAGGCTAGCAAAGAGTATTTGTATTTTTTATTGTAACGAGTACCGGGAGTAACATTTGCAAATTTTATGAAAAAGTTTTCACGGGAGAGAGACCGACGTGGATTAAACTAAGCGGGAACGCTAGTTATGTGTATGGTAAAACTAAACTGATATGTACGAGTATTTATACAAATTGGTAGTTTTCTTATGCTATTCCTGACATGTAGGCGGAGAAAATAAAATATGGAGATTGATGATAGTGATATTATATTACGAGTACAAAAATATTGTAATTTTGTTTTTGTTATAAATTACCTACGCCGCGCGGATTCATTAGCGAATGAATCCGCGCGGCAGTAGATGTTCACAGCCTAGCTCCAATATACGAATGACGTTAAAAAGTATATACACTGCTGGTATAGGTCAGATTACAAAAAAAAAAAGGTTTATTTATGTTTTATACGGTTTTATTTGAATATCCTTAAATTAACTTTTAAATACAGAAATGTACAATTTACTGATAAAAATAAACAAAATACTGAAGTTATCTCTTATCGACGAAATGTCGAGGAAGCGGTGAACTTTCATCTATGCTAATATTATAAAGCTGCAGAGTTTGTTTGTTTGTTTGAACGCGCTAATCTCAGGAACTAATGGTCCGATTTCAAAAATTCTTTCAGTGTTGGTTAGTCCATTTATCGAGGAAGGTTATATTTTATTTTCAAAAAAATTAGGGATCCGTAAGAAAATTGCGATTTTGTAATCCAAGGTGTAAAATCGAAAACCAATTTATGCGTGCGCTGCAAAAACTATTGACAATAGAACAAAATGATGTACTACGGGTTTGTAGATCTTATTAAGATCTACAAAAAAGTCCGCGAGAGCACATATCTAACTTGTATAGTTTACAGTCACATTAACCGCTTTTATAAAATAAATATTAAATCGTCTGAAGAAAGAAACTACGTTAAATGTGTATCGTAATATTAATCCTTATCCAAATTAAGCATTATGTTATCAAGGGTATTTATGTAGAAGTAAAATACTTTTTGTTTTATTCCAATCGGACATTTCGTTGAATTCGTTGAATTACCACGAGTATAAAAACGCAAGGAATTGGTACCTAATAATGAGTTATTTGCCATAATAGATAAAGCTTAAGAGTTTCTTTGCTTGAACGCGCTAATCTCAGCAACTACTGGTCCGATTTGAAAAATTATTTCAGTTTTAGATAGCCCATTTATCGAGGAAGGCTATAAGCTATATTTTATTATAAAGTTTCTACGGGAACGGGAGTTACGCGGGTGAAACCGCGCGCGGGAAGCTAGTCTTATCATAAAATTTATCAAATGGCTGGTTTCTTCTGTAATGTAAGGTAACATGAACACTAGTATGCACATTCAATACTTGGTGTTGCTTCCTCTCCCTGTTGAAACTGCCTCTATTACTCTGGCCATACTTTTTATTAAATCATCAATGAAACTTTGTGGTATTTGATCCCATTCTTTTACCAATGCCGTTTTGAGTTGTCTTAAGTTGGTTATTGCCGGTTTTTTTTTTCTTTCCTGTTTATCCCTAAAAAGTTCAATCGGTTTTAAGTCTGGTAAGCGGGCTGGATATTCCAAAACACTGATTTAGACCCCTTGAAGGTATCCCGAAACTATGGCGGCAGTGTGTGGCCGAACATTACCATGCATCAATAGAAAATGATCTCCTATGTATGGGAAAAAAGGTATCACAATTTCTTTTTAAATTTCAGTTGCGTATCGTACCGCTGCGCTGTCAGAAATCCATTTTCTACGATGTGGAGCTCCGTACGTCCTCCTAAGGAAATGCCGCCCCACACCATCACTGACCCTCCACCGTAAGGTTATCTTCCGACAATGTTATACTGTGCATATCTTTCTTCTGGTCGTCTCCACACTTTGACCCTTCCATCATCTGGTTAAGACAAAACCTGGACTAGTCAGTGAACAATACTCTTCCCCAGTCATTGTCATTCCAATCACGGTGAACCCGAGCAACGAACGCCCCAATTCCAGCTGATTTTAGTCTTCTTCTTATCGTTTTTGTGCTTACTGCCACATTTGGACTTCTTGGAGCCTAGCTCTTACCTCAGAATACGACGAGGTACGGTTTCTTAGCACACTGCTTACGATAAATCTATCGTCCCTAGCTGTGGTCTTCTTTTTTCTGCCTTGCCCTCTACTACTCGTGTATTCCTCGGTATCCTTTAACATTGAGAAAAATAACTGATTGGGAAACTCGCAACATTTGAGCCACTCTATTGTATGTGTAACCTTGTTCGATTAAAGTTACAGCTTTGGACACTTGAGCTACGCTGAGATCCGACATTATCACTTCAATCTTATGAAAAAGTCTCCAAGTAACACTGTAATGAATAATTTTTGGGAAAAAAAACCTATTACAAAAATTTTCAAATGCGATAATAAGCTCTTATTGTACTTTTACAACACACATTTATTAAATTATCACGTAGACGAAAAAAATAACAAATGAAGCTCTGAAACAAAAGACGGTAAAATCTTTTTCTTTAAATAACATAAATGCTGTTACGCACTACCACACCGTGAGTGTATATTGATTCCGGTAACAAACTATACCAAGTGTTTAGAGTTGCTGTATGTAGCGATTAGCGCGTTTATTTAACATTAAATAAAAATATATATACATGACATTTAGATGCAAAAAATATATAAATAAAAATATTCATTAATTAGTCAATATCACCTGAAGTTTTGCCTTGGCCCTTACATAATTATATTCCACAAGCATATATAACCTCTTCTAAGATCAATGAAAATTGTATTCAATGCAACATATTAGACCACTCATGCCAACCAACTCTTTAAATGTACATTAAACAGAATAGGTGAATCTGTCGAAACATTGTCAGATCTTTATTGTTAGTTAGGAAGGCATAGAGCAGTCGCAAGCACCGTGACGGATTGGTCGTCGTCTTTCAAATCTCCGTTTCAATTGTTGTGAACTGGTTGTGGCTTAATATTTGTGTTACCAAATTTCTCTGCCCACGAACACGCCGTATGTACCGTAAGTGGTATGGTTCACCGAGATACAATCAAATGGACTTATAACATACTATAATGAACTTTCTAAACCGTATTTTTGTAAGCATATTCTAAATGTTTCTGTAACTTGGTCATCGAACGCAATATTTAGAAAACTTACGATTTTAAAATTATCCAATATGTATTTAATTGTAGAGCAATATTAGTTTAGAACTCTTAGTAAAAGCTTTGTCAGATCTTGATAAACTGTATTCAATATACCCTAAATTGTATGTCATATAAGATCATGTTGGCACTGCGTAGGTAAATATTTCCCGTGATAAATGCTTTACTTACCTGTCTCGACCGCGGCGCGCGTTTCAATAATAACCGTGATATTGCGATGATACGGACTGGAAAAACTCGTTCGGCGGATGTCGATATCCTTACCGGCCATGTATCGACAATTGGTCCACACTACATTTGTAACAGTTTTGTATACATTGATTGTTGCCAACGTAGTACGCAAACTCACACATAAGTTTAAAAAGCAATGTATAACCAACATAACGAAAATATTGATGTTTATTTCAAATGTGCATACTTTGGGATGGCTGTGGCGCGTTGTCAGTGAGCGGCTTTCATTCATGCCGCCTCGGGCTACGTTCCACACGAGATCTCATCTTCCAATTACCAACTGTGTTCGAATGTTCTGCTATACGATTTTTGTGATTTTTGCCAAAACCCGAACAGCACGATTCAATATTTTTTCAAATTTGCTTCTATTTATTTTATTGCCATTTTTAAGCTGACGTCAATTAGGTAACAAATCAACATAGTTTATAAAGGTATGAGTAAATATTTATATTTTTGATATTTTAATTAATTTTGCAACCTGACTGGTTTTCAAGTCTCTGTCAGTCAACCTGTTAACTCGTTTTCTGTAAGTGTAAGTATTGCAGTTTGAATCCGAAGGATGCTTACCTACTGGAGCGGCAGCTCGTCGGGGTATAGTTTTTGAAGGCACGTTTTACCACAGGTGAACATTTTTGAGGGCCAGTTGATTTGGTGGAGCATTATGCCGGTGAATTACACAAACAGTACTGAGCGCAATCGCTCAGCTGGTTTCACAATCGCGGGTTCGCCGACCGACACCAATACCTAAATTAATTTTCTTTTCGGTCCCGCGTCGCCGCCGCTCATTGTTCAATTTGTGACTCCGATTTTGGAGCGCCGATGTGCTATTTGGTGACACGGTATTTGTATAGAAAGTTACCCTTAGTCATTTCATCTTGTCATTTTCTTAAAGTGCCATATCATAGTTCCTCCATAACTCGTTGAAAATGAATTTAATTACAGATTAGGTATTAAAGCATCAGGACAATACTTGATAGTTTGGCAGTTTTTGTTTATGATATCGCGAACCAGTTCGGGTTGCTCAAATACACGAGCATGACATTTTATAACTGTAACAAGGTCATTTACCGTTCATATTGGGGTACGTGTGTATAGAGTAGACCTCTGTATTTATTATACACGGTCAAAACGAAGATCACAAATGGATTCGAATGTCACAGTGAAGGTCTGTGTTGATTTTATAATTTTTGTCTGACAACTAGAAACATATTGGCTTACGATAATTCAAATACAATTACTTTTGGTTATCCATGATATTGATATTCAGGTATATATACGTTCTTACTTACAATGCTGTAGCAAATTATTCTGAGACGTTTTTTACTTGATTTGGACATTTCTTCTCGCCTTTTTTCAATAAAATGCCTTTATGTAGACTTTTTTTTAAATTATAGTGAAACCGTATCAAAATGTTTTCTATTCTTTACACGATCTGTGTGCTCAGAAACATTTACGGATTTATGTGTCTATTTTATAATGGAGTTTTCATAATTAAATATAGTACAAACAGCATTAACGTAACGTTTAAATATTTGTGGCAGATTTATCGAATGATCATAATAGAGCACCTTACGGTATTCATCGTGGGGATTATTCACGCGGTAGTGGATTGGACATCAGAGCTGGCTGCTGGCATAGTTGAGATTCCCGTGTGATTGGCGGTATTATAGTGCTTTCCCAGCGATTTGTCGGTTGCGTCTGTAGCAGGAGCGACGTGATCCGCGCTTGCGACATTTGACAATCCACCGTTTACGTAACGGTGCAGTGTCGAGACTTCGCGTTATTTCTTTAACTTATGTAGGTACGTATGTAGTTCCGGGATGTTAATATCTTTAGAAATCATCCTAATAATATTATTAATGCGAATCTTTGCATGTGTGGATGTATATATGGATTTATATGTTTGTTAGGTACGCTTTCACGCAAAAACTACTAAATGGATTTGGCTGAATGTTTATACGCGGATAGTTTATGTGCTGGATTAAAATATAGGCTACAAAATATCAGGCTCCGACCCACTGGAGCAGAGTGACGCGGGTAAAACCGCGGGGCGCAGGCAGTTATAAACATAAAGTAATAAACAAAATATAATTATGACACTATTAATATAAACGAATACATATGAAAAACTGCTTTTAGTGTAAAAGTCCATTATTAAGACAGCATTGTATCGTTGTATGGCGCATGGTGAGGCAAAGAGAGGAGAAGGTTATCATATCGTACCCAACTAACTACAAAATCCAACTGCTTCATTACGTTCCGAAAAAAATGTAGTCCCAAAATCCAGTAAGTATAAACAATGATAAATAAACAGGCACACTTAGGCATCCTAACAATTATGCTCATATTCATTCTAGTCTAGCTGCACCTCGCGCTGCTTACATCGAAACAAATGGAGAAAGTTTCGCTATTTTATTATACGTACGCTTCGCACTATTTCCTACTTCCCCATGAAGCAAATAATTGTAATAGAGAATAGAAAATTAACAATAGGTGTTCAATGTGTGCAAACAGAATTTCAGCACGCGAAACCACTCGCTCTATAAAATTATTACGTTAAGTTTGTCCGCGATATGTTCATTGCGCTTGATTTCCAATGTTTCCTTTTTATTGGAACACTTTATATTATTAAATTTATATGTTTGAATCTTTTGAAAGTTATAATATTAACGCTAGAATTGTAAGGTGAAATGGATTGGATTCGTTTCATATTACACCAGGCACGTAGCAAGAGAACCTAATTATTATTCTTTAACACAAGAACAATTTAACCTTAGCTTTTAAATGTAGGTATCCAAATGTAACAGTATTAAGTTTTCTTACTAGTAAAAGTGACAATCAAATGCTGATGGGTGATTATTTATGTTGTTTCGATTTTCAACTGTGTTATCATCATCATCAGCCCGTATAACGTCCACTGCTGAACATGGGCCTCCTCCCGAGTCAGAGCTTTTGCCATATTGACCACGCTTCGCAGGCGATTTGGTGACCGCAATATATGTTGTAAAACACAAGGAAACGCTGCTGTCCGTGCCATGGTGTACGATTGTATGGAAAGGACAGCAGCTGATATTTTAACAATCGGGACCAACGGCTTTACGTGCTTTCCGAGGCACGGAGGGTAGTCCCTCAACCATCTAGATCCGGAAAGAAATCTTAGAATTTATTGTCCGCTGCGGAGATCGAATCCACGACCTCCGATGTTTAAAAGCTAGTGACAAAGAGCACAATTTTCTATTATAAAGCGAACCAATTTAGGAACAAGTGTGAACTTATTTCGTTATGTCACAAATATTATTTCAAGTTTTTAATTATTTCTAGACCTCAGAATGATAAAGACGGATGTTCTATATACCTCAGAAGCATTGGTCCTGAGAGCTAGTTTAAGATAAAGGCACATACCACGAATGTTTCTGACGTATAATGAAACATCAGACCTTATGCTTTAAGGGGACTTATTATTTATTAAGGGACTAAATACACTTATTCAGCTCAATTCAGCTTATGTCCATAGAAAACGCAAGTTTTGTAGGGCATGCGTACGCGTCCGTTCAGCTGAACGCATGCGTACGCATCCCCTACAAAACTGCCGTTTTTTTATTATTTAGTATTTAGTCCCTAAGAAGCAAGGTTTATTTTTACTAACTTATAAAATATGTGCTACTATTCTAAATCTAAGTTTTTATAAACGTAAAGATCGGATCTTTGTGATTAAATCATTTCTTATCGAAATCATGAAATTATGTCATGGTTATGACATAATTTCATATCACTAAGCAATCTTGAGAATTCTAATTCTGAACTGGTACATATAAATCGGTTTTAATTTCCTATAATATACTAAAGCAAATTACCCTTTACATTTTACCACAGTTAATGTTTAACTAAGGTGTAAATAATGATTTAAATATCGGATAATATTCATGGAGACCTTATATTGTTTACGATTTGTTTACATTTGAAATATGGTGTTCACCTCAATTTAGTGTGATCATTGATGTAAATAATGATAGTAGAGGTTAGCCAATTACATTAACTGTTTATACAAATTAATTAATGTTAATTAATTAATAGTATCTATACATTGGAATAACGTGAATGGCGAATCGTATAATATACGTATATCTCATCTATTGTGTATTCTGTGGTATTATCTACTTCACATTATATGCGATCTTACCGAGATATGATATTAAATTATTTTTCTGTTTATGATTTTTTCCCCCTATACCTCCTTGTTAGCTTTCGTTGTTCTAATAATGATTTAATTAAAACGGCAGTTCCAAAATTAAAGTCATACTTAGGTGGTCGGCGCGTGGCACTTATACTCGTAGATCTACATAGTATGAACTCACTAACAAAACAATTTTAAACAGTATGCACATTCTTAGTTTGTCAAATTTCAGGATTTAAACCTAGATATAATATAATATTTTGAAATGTGATGTCACGAAACTTAGACCCATTCTATTACACCATGTGTAATAAGGAATAGAAACGTGTGATGAACGTTAAGGATTGCTCCTAATGATTAAAAATGTGTTTTATTTTTTATGCCGTAACATCTAAATGTCATTATTGATCTTCCTTCATTAGTTATTCTTCAATTACATTGATGTGTATGAAGATAGATATCGTATCAGTTATTGTTTACGTATACATAATATTCGTATGTCATTCGTCACGGTTGCTAATACGGCGGCATACATTATATTTGTATTTGAACAGTTTCTTCAAGGCCAGTTTCAAATAAATCACTCGATATTCACGCGTTTCTATATTCTTGCGTGGTTCAATTAGGTATGTTGTTAATAAATATTTATGTTTCTGTTGGTGTGGGTTTCAGTTTTATATAAAATCTTACAAATAATCATTTTTACTAATCAGGCAGTAATAGGTACGGTCAAAATTGTGTTTCTACCTGCATACAATTTAAATTATTATCTTTTACCTACGGTTCTATTTAGGCTAAGTTTTCATCATCACATTTCCGTGTGGTTTCCGGCTTCGAATAGAGAACCCCATATCTTCCGGTGGGTGTCGTAACAGACATGCGACTAAGGAACATACAGATGATGGATAGGCAGCAGCATGTCAATTCAATATTCTTGACGATATTGTGGGCGGCGCAGCGTATCTTGTTCCGACCTTCATGTCGTCGGATATAGTCAATGTGGTGGTCTGTAGATGAAAATGGATTTTCAGCGTAATATACGGTACTACTGATCCGACTTTAAACATTCTCACAATTAGATAGTTACGTTATCCAGAACTAATATAGTTTAATATATATATATTAATAACATATTTTAAGAAGTTGAAGTTGTTGTTGTTATTTCCGAACAAAATTCTCACTTTACCCAAGGAAGCATCTATGTCGCAAATTATTATGTGCCTATTGTAGATTGAACAACGAGCATTGAAACTTTCATATTTATAATTTTATCATTTGGACCAATTATCAAATATTGTCGAGTAAAAAAGGTTTTACTTAAGTTGCAAAGGTCACATGTGACAAAACGCTTATTATGTAAATCGAAATAACAATGAGTTACTTACATCTTACATAATCGGATTTCGCAGTTATATGTATATAATATAGCATTGGTAATTTTACTAAGAAGTCTAACAGAAAATATCATTTTCACTTGTCTTCACTTTAATTTTAAGTACAGATTATTATAGCTAGATATGACATTATTTTAAATAACTCCAACCAGTACTACGCACTATTGCCTATTGTATATGCCTTGCGCATTTAAGGCAGTTCTAGCCTGAGTTCCATAGTTTTATTCCAGTTATTTGTCTTTATCAATCAGGCAAGTGCACCCATGCCAAGTGAGCGTTAGAGTGAATGTCTCAGCTATTAGTCACTGAAAGCATTCCTCGCGAGCCGACAAACGATCACTGCAGGACAGTGCGGTGCGCAATACCATTCTTTGTTCAAAATACACAAGATACTTACTTGCTTGTGTAATCTTTGTTTATGATTTGATTTTGTTCTTTTTTCAGTTTTAAATTTGATATTCGGATATATTTTGATGTTTCACAGCCATAGAGTATTTCCACTTGCTTATAGTAAGTTGTACTTCACTTTTTTTGTTTTTGTTTTTGTAGGCTTGATTCGGATACTCCCGCAAATATCGGATCCTATCTTTCTCGGGCATATTCACAATTACGTTAAACCTTGATTATGTAAATTCCAATCCATATTTTTATTTATTTTTTATCTTACCTATCTTATCTTACATTAGTTATATTTTATCTAAATGGACTTGTTTCTTAAATAATCATAACATTTTTGGTATATTATATTAACATAACATAGTATAAAATTAAAAATAATGTGCTTAATTCGTTTATTATTTAACTTAATAAATGTAATAAGTGAAACAATACAATAGTAGCGCTTATCTGTCGAAAGGCGTCAGGAAGCGGCCGCCCGTGAAGGTGGTGACACACTGAGGCGATTGCTTAACGTCACTGTGATTCGCGCCGGTGCCCGCTCGCATACCACTGTCCTCGATATTTATAGATGCATTATTGGGAATACAAGTCCTAGCTTTAATTGTGGACCTGCTTGTAAGTTATGAATGATTAAATGACTGATTTAATTGATGAGTCAGCATTTATTTTTTATTTTTGTGCTAAAATAGTATTTAATATACTATTTTATTGTAGATCAAGACACAAGACAACCCATATTTAAAAAAGGGACTGATTTAATTCAACTTTAGGCTGATCCCAAACTTGCACGTTAGTTGATCGTGTGAACAACGCAAACAATGCCCCTCCGTCACCCGCTACTCCCGTCGTCGTTATGCTCGAGGGATGCGATACGCCTAATGTTGGGTTAGCCTAAGTTACATAAAATTCTCAGCCATCACACATGTATATTGATAATTTCACATTTGAAGTTACGTTGGGTTTATTATAAAGTCATCCAGCAATAGTTCATTGACTTCTACGCGATCCCTAGATTACTACTAAGTGCTATAAACGTATACAAATGAACAAAGAGTTTTTTTAAACTATGCTAGCGGTCAACAATGTATTGTTTGTACATGGTTTTCTTTAACATCTTATTAAAAACTTTAACATTTAACATCTTATTAACTTTTAATTAAAAGTTTGCTAAAATTATGAAAATGTAAGCAGATATCGGCGTTCTCATCACGCCTACTTTAGCTAATTTTATTGAAGTTTTGTAAGGCAAGGTTTTGTAAGGTGTCAAATTTTAGTAGTTTATGAGATCAAAAATATGCAATACTATTGGCATATCATACTTAGCCCCAAGTACAAGCCCGAGGTCTACTGTCGTATGTAATTAGCCGTACCATTGCTTAGAACTATAATTTCGCAACACAAAACTAACGTGCCTAGGTAAATCACAGTACGATTGAAGCCAACAAGCTGTAGATAAACGTAAGCGTGCACACATCTGCATAACTGAGCCGCTGAGCCGCTCCGTTCTCATTAGCCGCCCGTTAGCCCGACCCGACTCCCGCGCAACGGGATCGACCGACCTCACCGCCTTCACTGTGTTTACTTTACAATAATAGAAACATGGAGTTTTAATATTGCTAGTTGGAATTTTGAGAGTTATTTCGTTGGTAGATGTTGAATTATGGAGGCGATGGAGCGGATTTCAATTGAAAAATCTTGTACCTTTGTGATCTTGTACCTTTGTGATAATACGGTACGAAACAAGTGGTAAAACCGTAACTAAAGTTTTATTTGGTATAGTTACTATGTTTAATAAATATTAAACGTGTAGGTATTTAGATAAAAAACAAATGCCAACTTATTTTTAATTAAAGCTGTGTAAATCTCGCAGGTTAAAAATAGAGATATATTTTATTTTGTAACCTCTGTAGAGTTGACACGCAAAAATGCCACAAATACTGCTTGGAGTAAACAAGGCCTGTAGAGGTACAGGTCAAAGGCTTTCTCCGTGGGCAGTTAGGTACCAAAGCGGGGAGGGAAAAGGAGGGTGAGGTGGGGACGAATGGCGGATAGAAAGTCCTTAAGCCATTGTTCTCTTCATTACGATACTTATTTATCAGTTGTCACTCTATGCTTATTTCATTTTGTATGTAAATTTTGTATGAAATTTTAGTCGAGGCTTTATTGAAGTGAAAGATGTTCGCGTTATAACAACTAGTGAAAGACATGTTGTCTCCTATTATTCTATGCCTTGGTTACGTGCGGTAATTATACAGTTGTTTACTCGCTGTATAGTTTTTAGTTTAGTTGTATAGTCTTTAGTTTAAGTATATTCAATAGACAAATCAAATACGACTCGGTATAGCTGTGGTCGGTATAAGACGACAATGTAGGAATCTCAAAAGGTAATTAGTATATTAACAGTCAATTATATGATTTAATTCTATAAACCAATAATTAAATCGATACATTTCTACGCAGTTATTCTCCACTATTTTCTAAATAAAACTTAAATTTAATGTTTAAATATAACCTAACTTAGGTGTATTGGCATCAATTTAACTCACTGCGCAACACACGGTCCCCTAGAAAATTCGGAGAACTAACAAACTAAGCGGGAAATATAAGTACATTTCTGGTTATTCGTCGATATTACTTACCTTATGGTATTTTATGCAGCCGTATTATTTGGTTTCTTACTGTTGGAAGTCAATAAGTTCGGTAGTAACACTTCAATATTTTTTATTACATAATTTGTTTATTTGTATGTGTAAATTTATCTTAAATCATATAAAAATTTGAAAACAAAATCAGATTTCGATAAATTATTTGCACCCGATATATTTGTTTTGGAGCTCACCTCTATTAGGGTCATTATGTTTTGTTAAAATAAAAAGGTCTTCTTAGTTCTGTCGCATGCGTTGCAGCAGACGGACCGTGACCATAGGATTTCGGATAACACATCATTTGTAGTTGCCAAACAGATTGGGTCATTCTTTTGTCCGCGTGGGAACGATGCAAATGAGCCGCTTCGCTATTTCTTTGTTTGATTTCGTGAAAGTTTACACGATCGACGAGGAAACGCGGTCGACGACGACGGTCGATGTGAACGCCATTTTTATGTAATTGTTACATCGCGGTGTGCGCGTGGCTTAAGTTACCAACTCCAAGCGTGAAATCTGTAATCGCAATGTACACATACTTAGTTTCACTGGCATTTGTAACTGGTAAGTTGCGGCTGCATAATGTAGGTAAAGTAAGATAACATACATTTAGCACCTAATGAAACCTCACATGGCTTTGCAAAACTCAGGAAGCGTCACTTTAACTAATGCCTATTTAATAAAAAAGAGGACGCGAAGTTGCTATTAAGTATATTATTGCTAACTAGTCCTGCAAACTGAATATACTACATACTACTTAGTTATTAAGGTAAAAATTAGCTCTTGTTGTAACGAAAAATAAATCGGTAGGAATGATATGATCTTAAATCGCTATCAACTTGTATCATAGAACGACACGTATCACGGAGGGGAACGCCCTTTATGAAATCAGCTGCACCCGGTCAAGCAAACGGATTTTTGTACTTTAGGGAATCAAATAATATACCTGTTATTGTCTCATTGTGTATGAATGGCTTCACTCAACATCTGCTCGAATGAAGTTGCTGAAGTAAGAAAAGTAACGGAGCTTAAAATTCCTACCAATCGGGATTTATGAAAGTGGGTAAGTTAAAATATAGGAACAGTTCGTGAAGTGAACAAGTTACTAATGAGACTGCATTATGATTTATGAGTTCTCACATGGCAGTAATTCTGCATAACACAACATAAAATTACGTTTTAAACTCATGTTTGCGTCGTACCAACTCATTATAACTAGTTGCAATGATTAACTAACATTAGAGAGTGTTAGTTTAGACCGGAAATGTGCGCCTTTAAAATGATTGTGTTTCTACTGTCCGCAGAATGTATAAAACTAAATTACGGAAGGACTTCAAGCGAAAGAACGCTGTAAATCAGGATCGTAAACCTATTTTCTGTAAGAAAGAGTACACATTGAGCAGAACTCATTGTTTATTAATACAGATTACGTGAGATTCCATTACGACTGCATGCTCTTGAAACACACAAAAACTACCAGAACGGCATTCCCGCGCCGCTGCGAAATTCAATATTCGAGCCCAGTTTCTTAACAGTGTCACCTCTAGTATTCGTAATGACACAACATTGAACGTTTGTTTTCTCAACTCTAAAGGCGTTCACTTAAGAACTATCTGCCATGAAAATGGAGCATGCAATTAATCGAGCATCGTACGGTTGCGACACGATCTCGGCCAAGACGCCAGTCCGTACTGCGCTCGACAATTTATAATGCAATTTACATTTGTATGCCTTCCATTACCCGGGCAACGAGACTTCCGTCCGAGTGGAAATGTTAACAACGCGTAATCTATGTATCGTTATTATGAACAGTGTTTTAGTGTTCGGCGACCCTTGAGGCCTGCATAGAAAAATTACTGCGAAACGGTATGTCACGCAGTCTCTATCCACTCACTAAGCGGGTGTAATTTACTCGGCTTACTTACTTAATTTTCGCAACTCGTTGTCCCTTTTTATAAATTGTTAATTTTAGTGATTTCAAAAATGTTTTTCAATAATGTTTGTTTGCAACCGTTGACCTTTAAGGTTATGTTGAGTTATTGAAGATAGGTTCATATGTGTAAAAGAATGAAATATATCGAACATTCATGAACAATTAAGGCTAGTTTACTATTGAGCACTCAAGTATTTTTTTATTTTCTTAATTGTTTATGAAGACTTGTTTGTTTTAGCTGTTCAATAAGTAAATTGTTTATTGAAATTGCAGCTGTATTGAATAAAATTAATATAATTGATGATGATGTTAAAGGCTACTTAAATTATTATGTGGTAGAAACTTTTAGTTAAGCTATGGATAGTCTAGTTACTGTACTGCAGTAGTAAACTTTTGTATAGTAATATGTAGTACTTATAGCAGCACCTGTGCAATTTAAATTGATGGGCTTGTTTAATTACTAGAAACCCCTAGTCGTAGTTTTTATTGTTATTGGAATTGAATGCGCTTGATCATAGTCTGGCTTATAGAGATAGTAAGTCAAAGTTGTCAAACCAGTTTTAAGTATGTAATTAAGTCACCATTATTTAAACACTATTTTATTAAAATCAAGTTGTACAATTTTTTTAACGATTTTAATTCATGTTCTAATTACGTTACCATAATTGGCATGAAGACTAAAAAAATCTATTTGATCCGTCAGTTAGATTACCAAAAAATATTGGACACATTTCTTTTTTCGTTCCTTAAACAAAAAATGATGAAGCCACATCGCGTTGAAAATTTTTGTGACGTCACTTCTAGGTACAATTTTACCTAGTAGTGACGTCAGAAGCCCCCTTTTTTGTCCGGGGGAATTGCATTTACGCATTCCCACTGCAGCATCTTCGCGCGCTGGCGGTGGGATATGTGGGACTCGCCATCTCCATAGCGTGGTATGCTAACTCATACCACGAGGAGAGGATCCTACACCACTAAAACCCCTCGGACACTCCTTCGATCCGCCGTTGGCGGGGGCCGGGCACGCATTAGCAATCCGGCCCACGTCACAAGCCCCGGGGTCTCCTGAACTTTATAATTTGTTGTTGCAATGTATCTATTCAATTGTTATTGATTCCATAAATAAAAAAATACGTGTCCAATATTTTTTAGTAATCTAACTGACGGACTAAATATATTTTTTTAGTAATCATGGCTATAAAAAAAAATATATAGAAAGTTTTATTGAAGGCTCTAAACATCTAAAGATGATTAGAGTCAGTGCTTATGTTATACAAGCTTCCCGCTTGCGGTTTTACCCGCGTAACTTCCGTTCCCGCAGGAACTTTATAATTAAATATAGTTTATATCCCTCCTTGATAAATGGGCTATCTAACATTGAAATAATTTTTCAATCGATCATCGCGCTTAAGCAAATACAAACAAACTCTTCGGCTTTATATATTAGTATATAGTTATTTAAGATATTAAATTGAACTTCACGTTATTTGTAATTATCGAAAGTTTTTAATAAAGGGTGTTTGTTAGCTTCTTCTTAAATTTATTCATGTGTCGTTCTTAGAATAGTGGTCTGACGGTCATTTTATTTTCATTGGGGCAGATAAATGACGGATGCTGAAATGTAAATATGTTAACTTTTATTATTAGGTTGCCCCTAGGAGAAATTACCACCGGTGAGGAGAATTACAGTAAAGTTATCATAGCAAAATGTCAAAATAAGGCACCTTGATAGCCTAATGAAAGATAAGCCTATTTTTTAAAATCTTTATACATATGTATAAAAGCGAAAGGTCACTTACTCACTCTCTGTGGTTAATTATTTTTCTTTACAACCTTTACAAAGGGGTGTAAGTTAGTATGGAAAATCTTTAATTTTAAAAGCTAACTACGATCCTAACTCTTTAATAATATTAATAAGGGATTATTTTTTATATTTAGAAACTACCCTTATTAAGTGGGAAAATAAGGGTTGCAGATTTATGTGAAACTTAGTCTGTTTTAGTAATAGCGATTCCAACATAACGGTTAATAATTGCATACATGTATATTTTCCCGCAAAACGAAGTCGGTAACAGCTAGTTGTCGCGAATTGATGCAAATGTTTTTTTTTCTAGCATACCTCTATTTATTTTTCTTTTAAAATTGTTACCTTATTATTATTGAGGAAGAAGATATATCACAAGCGGAAACATAATGATAAAATTGTCGTATAAGTTAAAATAGTACATCCAACAACATAAAATAAAGATTACATAAAAATGCTAAGTACTTTTTGTATTTTCTATATGAAGAAGCTTAGGTATTAAAATACAATGATGTCTCAATCTCTACCATGTAACAATAAAATGTATATTTATGTATTTTAAATACAAACATAATAATTATATTTGTGTTGGATTCTATTGTTTTTATAGTATAAGTTTACGTAAAATTGCGTATCGAATCACATATTATATGTCTAATGTTTATAGATAATAGGTTTATAATATCACTTCATTACCAAACAGTTTACAAGTTACATTTAAAATTTTGTTTGGTGCTGATTCCGTAAACATATAATTTGAAATTACTAGTACCTTAGAGCAAATATATTGTGCAAATTATTATTATATTTGTTCTAAAGTATCTACATTCACATATTAATTTAATATCTGAGGTCGTCATCAGGCTTTCATTAAAATCAACTACAAGATGGAACTGAACAATCAGCGTAAATAGGTCAAAGTTCAAGCAGAGCCTTCATTACCTGCCTTAAAACAAATAGTACTGACTTATTTAAATATACTCGATAAGTTTAACTCGTACTATAAATACTATTAATGTAGCCTCGATCTGAAACTGCATTGATTATTTGATAAACGTATTGTTATCGACATAACAGCACGTGGCACACGTGAATTTATCTCTATCGCTCATATCAAACGTTATCAGTTCTGTGTCCATGAGTTCACACTTTTTGGTATTACGTCCAAGGTTAATAAGGACTTTCTTTACTGCTACTGTATATGTAACGTATTGGCTATGAGTTATTTTATAGGACTTATTTCTACCACACTCCCGCCACTGTAAATGCTGTAAGCAAGGATCAAAAGCGGCTCTCGAAAGAGTGTCTAAACTGTTAGGTTTAGGCTGGTCCCAGGGTCCTAAATGTTTGGATTCCGCATCTGACTTAATCAGAAAGTTTACAGGGGGAGTTGGAAAGTAAATTCCACTTCCCTTCAGCGCAAAGCTGGATATAAAAATGAACGATTGAGATATTTAACATCAGGAAGAGGTATTTTCATTTTTTTTAAATGTTTGTTACCTTTCGATTGCCGAGACCTAACGCCTGTAGATCACGTCAGATTTAAATTTCACAGTAGATATATTAAATTAATTATTATCTTTGTAGAAACTAAAAGTAGGCAACCTAAACTTTCATAATATTCTTATATTTGTTTACTATAATAAGTAGTATAAAGTACATCCGAAGTTCTATAAAATCATGGTCACCTTGACACATTTATATTACCACTGCAATCATTATCTGAAGTGGTAACAGTCGAACTTTTATTGAATAGTATATGAATAAATATAATATACGAATATTGTGTAATGGAAACCATTATTTAATTGATATTTCCTATTTTGTTTTGTTGCAGACCTGAAAAAAATATTCAATAGTCATGATTAAGCGTCATATTTTTATGGTATCGAAATATTGATATTATTGATAAATAAAACTCTGGGAAACAAAGACCAAAAAAAAGTCTAGTGCCTGATTTCAATGACTTTCCCTGACTTTTCAGAATGTGCATTCACAAAGTTACGAGTTGTGAGATCCAGTGGGAGACTAATTTTAGTAAAGTTATTAACGTTCGACCGATAACCAATAATGTTGCAGAGGGCGGTGCTACTTCAGCCGATCGCGGGTTATGGCTGCTTAACGGAAATAAACAGGTGCAACAGTATTGCGAGGCAGTAAGGTATGAACGCAGCCTATTTATCTGCTGTGCGTCTCATTCGACTAAGCACGCCTTATATATTTTATTCTGCCATGATTATTATTATCAATAATAATTTAAAAATATTTGTACTCTCTTGTGTACTTGTGTTAATATAATATGTAAAGGTCTTTTCTAGTCACGATTCTATCACAATACAAGTTGCTTGTTTTCTATTAGAATTACAGAATATGAATAATTATTTTAAAACAAAGACTTCACAAGATAATTAATACACACCTAGACTTAATGACTGGACAATGCTTGTTGAATGCAACTACTTATATGCAAATTAAAATAACTCCCTTTTATAATTTTTAGGCTCTGCAATATGATCCAATAATCACACAATCCTAATTCGCTGTTGGGCATAGGGTTCCTTTAATTTGCGCCATAGTACTCGGCCTTCCGCATCAAGTATTGACTGCACCGGTGGCTCAGTGGTTACGGAAGTTGCTTCTGAGAGTTCTGGGTTCGATTCCCGCCCGGGATAATTATTTGTGTGAACCACAAATAGTTGTTCTGAGTCTGGATGTTCTTTGTGTCCGTGAAATGAATGTTTGTAAAGTCCCCCGCGACACAGGGATTTATTTCCCTAGTGCGGGAGTTGTCTTTTTAAAAAGAAAAGAAGAAAGAAAGTATTCTCCGGCTACTCTTCGTTGTCCATCTTGACGGGAAACGGCAATATGTAATGTTGCGTAATTGTATATTTTGGTTGGATATAAGATTTAAACTGAACTTATCGATGGCTGGGTGTAAATTGGAATGCCTAATTTAGTTTATTCCTAAGTGACACATTAATTTGCCTTAATTTTCCTTGGTATAATTTTCTTACGAATTACGCTTGTGTAGGATGTATAAGCTTTTCACTTTACCAACTTATTTTCGTTTTACAAATTCATAATTCTGCATAACTATTCATAATGGTTTATTTTGTGGCATAATTCAAACAGGGTGTTAAAGTGCTATATTAGAATTACTTTTGTACTTTGTAAAATTATTTTATTTTAGCCAAACATACTCTTAGGGCAAATTATTTTAGTCAAGTTAAAGGGCATAATGGTCTGACTGCAATAATGTAAAAAAATACGGAATCGTCAATTCATATGTGTAGAAAGACCGCTATATATTTTGAAAAATAAGTATAGGAATCCTCGGTGTGTCTGGTAGCACATACCTATATAACAACATATTATTGTACCGGTGCGGTGTAGTAGTGTTTCGGCAATAATTAGCACTTCGCATATAACGTAGGAATAGAAAACTTGATATAGAATTTAAGTTTAAAAATTGATCGCTTGGTATTTGTATTATTAATTTACGCTTTTGTTTTGTGACTGTGAGGAAAATTGAACTTATCCCGGTACTCACTAACGACCTATAATGGCAACACCAATAGATACTTTTAGGGAGTTCTAGTATCTTTGCTTGGAACTACCTTACATATTTTCAGAAGAAATCAGATTATAATTCTAAAATTTTACTATTCAGCTATCTATCTACCTACCTACATAAAATTAAATCAATTCGTCACGCGGTATAATCGTGAAAGATGTACAAACAAGCAACACAATACACTTTCACTTTTACAATATTAGTATGATTGTATTAAAGCCGTCGTTCATCTATTCGTCATAACAATAATATTGTAATGATTAAGAGGTTCCTTCGTACTAATTTACAAGGTTGCAGACTGCACGCGCCACCTTGGTCGCTAATTCCACTGATGTTCTCGCGTTAAACCATTATTTCCCACGTATTTACTACTAATGCTACTGGCTTGTTTATTGCTACTAGACTATTTTATTATGTACTAACTTGAGCCTGCGGCTTCTTTGTAGGTCTCATGTATTTTATCGATTGATTGGCGATAAATCTCGCCGCAATTGTCCGGTATTTTTATAGTGATAATCTTAAAAGATGTTAGTGAATCCTGAATCATTTTGGTAGCTGTTAATATAAAATGTTACGGTGCATTTTTTCAACAACAATGAAATGCGACGTGATATGTAGTCAATTTAATGTTTTTTAGTACGTGTAATTACACGACACTTTTAGACATATGTTTTATGAGGAAGTGATTGGCTGCATATATAAGTTTGAATATACTAATAAAAATTGAGAACAACATGAACAATACGACTGATTCTTCTTTTTTTTTTTTTTTTAGATATCTTTTATTGTGTTCAGAAAAAAATAAAATAATAAATCAGAATCATTCTAAAACTAAACCTAACAAATAAAAATAGCCTATAATTTAAACTGACTAAGAATTAAAAACTACCAAAAGTAAAAACTAACGTATAACTAAAAACTATTGTATTTTTATTGTATTATTATATATATTTGTATTTTTAAGTACAAGGTTAGTACAAGATAAATTTTGTAAAAATTTAATCATTTAATATTTGTCAGGCAAAACGACCGCTTGTGTCCGAAGTGACTACATTGGCAACATTTGTAATCTCATGAGCATTAGGTATGTGTCCAGGAACCAAGATGTATTTCTCAGCATCTAATAATTAAGTTTTCCGTCGATAAGAGTCGATCGATTTCCATGAAGTAGTCGAAGTAGAACAATAGGTATTCATTATCCCGCCCACGTCGCGTCGTAAGAGTCAATTGATGAAAATGGGTCATGTTCCTTCGGCGCGGCGGTTTGCTGGATTGGTTGTCGTGTACTGCAAATCCCTTTTAGATTGATTCAGTATTGCTAATGTGTAATGCAGTTGTTGTACTTAATTTAAAACAATGATGCTGCATTTATTAAATAGTTAAGTAGGTACTTATTAGCTCCTGTCCGCTCCTTGAGATTGCTTGACTTTTGATCCATTATGTGCCTTATTATCTCCTGAAACACCTACTGTTTCGTAAACATTGTCGTAAAGTAAAACTAACTGCTGTCATAGTGGAAATATTTCAAAAACAAACATTACCTAAAAAATTAAAAAACCTAAATTTATGTTTTACTAGTTCCTGCCCGGCGGCGTCGTGGATTGTCCACGTGGATGCTTGAACACGCTTATCTCAGAAATTACTGGTACGATATGAAAAATCCTTGCACTGATTGCATGCTTGCATGACAAAACCCATTTAGATTATGAGCATCACTCTTAGATCAATCAATAGGAGCGGAGCACCAATCTATACTTAATATTATAAAGAGGAAAGATTTGTATGTTTGTAACAAATTGGCTCAAAAAGTACGGGACCGATTTAAAAAAATCTTTTAGCATTTGAATGCTACATTATCACTGATTAATATAGGCTATATTTAATTATGAAGTTCCCACGGGAGCGGGAGTTACGCGGGTGAAACCGCGCGCGGAAAGTTTGTGAAGAATGTTTCAAAATCGGGTTTAGTGCACTGAAAAAATAATTAAAAAGTTTGCTCGAGTCGTCCTCAAGTTATGCGTGTACTTACATTTGGAAAATCATTTTTATTTATATAGAAAATAAGTTATTATTTGGTTTAGTTGTTATTCGTGACATGGCTTTTCTATTACAAGTTATTTTTAATAAAAGATCTGAAGACTCCTTCACCAATATTTGACTTTGCTACACGTAATAAGAAGAATACCTACTCACTATAATTAGACAACCATAGCGGCCAAGTATCGTTTTATTTACTTGACATTCATGAAATACTCTAATCGACTTATAAAAAGACGAACCATATCGGAACGTTGTTCACAAGAAGTCCCTAACTATTGTTTAACTATTTAGGTGTACCTACACATAAGCTTTTCCACGTGTATTGAATCACGATATTGTATTTCTGACGTCATCGCGTTAAACTGCTACTGATTATAGCAAGCAGTGACGTAGTATTAAGAATTATTTGTAATAAACATAAGCCCCGTTACGATCAATCAGTGGTTGTTCTAAACTGTGGGAGCGGGCGAGATGGCCCGTGAGAACTGCGGACGGCCATTGTTTCTGTTTCCCGCACAGTGTTGCCGCATTTGCCGTTTTTTTGGTCGCATTTTGTAATATATATGTGCGGGAATTGTGGACTATTCATATGCCCGGTGAAGTAGCCAAAGCCACATTATGTTTTCGGGCAGTTGACTTAGCCAATTGATTTAATAATACACTATAGCTTGTGCTAACTAAGAATATTCAAAAAAAAATATTACCTTACTTAGTAACGACTGTATTGAAATTGAGTTTAATAACAGTTTCAACTTTGTTTTGTCACAGTGTAGGAATTAAAAATAAAATCTGTTACAGAGTTTAACTAACACTGAAGATTTAATATCTTGTACTTTTACAAATGGCATTTTGTTTTTATTGCTTTTTACTTTTTCACAAAGTTTTTTTGTAACATGCTGCTGGTTACCCCTTTCTTTGTTGCTTGCTCCATAGTAATTATAGATTTTATTGTAATTAATCGGTTTAGTTACAGTAAAAAAAAGTTGTCTATGTACTTAGTAAAATATGTTCCATCTGAATAATTGAATGTCATATTCTAATAATTAACATTAAATATTATTATAATAATAACGCGAAATTTATATGGGTATGTATGGATTTATGGCTGTGTGTTACTCTTTCATGCAATAAGTACCTACTAGACCGATTGTGCACACCGCACAGGCATAGTTTATAAGCTAGTTAAAAAAAACAAAAGCATCATATTGTTTTTTCTTAGAGACTAACAAAAAATAACGTTAGCTAGATTAGCAGCATATTATCATAATGTAATGAACGATCCTATGGAGTATAGTAGCAGCACAACGCGGGTAAAACTGCGGGGCGCAGGTAGTGTATCAATATTATTTTGTTTCCATGTGCTACAAGCGTTGATGTTGACTTACAAAATACGCAGTTTTATCAATAAAGAAGTTATTTATCGTGTAAGTTTTTAGAAATACTAGTTGCAACACTGCCCGCACATGAGCTCATTTTGATTGTATTCCATCAATTCGTCTCCCATCGAAGTGAATGTGTGTTAATTTGATTACGAATCTGTGTGAATCTCTATTGTATTACATTCTATTGAATCACGCCAATCGAAAAGTCATCATAATCATTATTTTGAGTTTTTTTACCAGTTCTTGTTCTAAAAAAAGTGGTAGGTATCACTTAAAACGACTTCCTGAAACTGGACCTGGAACTAGAATCTGAAAAATTTACACTAACGCGTTGCGTTTGCGTTGGGCACCCATTTGCATAGTGCCTTGCAATACAGCCTAGATTCTCTTTTATTGCAAGGCATTATAGATAAATTTGCCATGTACATTAATTTATCATCGCCGTCTCCTAGAGGACAAGTTATTTTGTAAAAAACATGTATTTATTTTAAAATTTTAATGTTATGTTTTTATAATAATAATAATAAAAAATTATTTCAGACCATTAGTCCATAAACAAACATACATTAAACATTTTTATAATGTAGGTAATAAAGATCGCAAATCGTCTGGCCAATTATTAGCTAAGACAAAAAAATCACCGTGTATATCAATTCAAAAATAATGTTCAACGATACACAATCACAGAGCTGTCATAATTAAAAGGCTTTGTAAATAAATCGTATGTGTAGCAGATTCTCTTCATGTTAAGGTCCAAGAATTGACATTGATGCTTAACCTTGCGGACCGATCGATTGCGCCCTTCGCTTACCTACATCCATTATTAATAACTACATTTAATTTTTCTCTAAATGTAGCGTTTAGAAAGTTGAAATTACCATTAATAAATAATAAGATACACAATTTCATTGTGTAAAAATCGTGGGTTTGTGTAAATTCATATCATTGTGGTGACTTTTTGAAACGTAATGAGTTATGGGCCTACGTTAGGTTTTGTGGAAGTTTGAAAATAAAATGCTCTGGTGATCAAAATACCTGGAGTTTTTGGGACTTTGGATAGACATTTTTGGAAAACCTCGCTCGAATATATTCCAGTGCATATGACAATAATGTATAAAAACAAATTTAGATTTTGTAACAGTAACGATGATACATCAGAATGAATGAATACTGTGTTTGTAAGTGTAAGAAGTTAGTCGCTTTTCATATCGTATCTTGATGAAATGAAAACAATTGACAAAACGTCATTTTATTTGTTTTTTAAATCATTAAAATTATTACTACTGGTTATGCTTAGCGGTTGGAAGAAAATTGCATTACTATTTATTTCTTCCTATTACATAGATGAATGCTGTATTTATGTAGGCTGAGCCCAGGTTTTCCGTGTGGGTTCGGAATTTCGAGCTCTCCCGTCACCCGCTACCCCTGCGCATCGTTGTCCGCATATGACACCCGCTCGAGGACGCACACGCCTAATGTGAAGACAGTCTAAGATTCTAGCAATAATCATATTTTCCAATGCAAAATCTCCAGTGATTCGTTCATAACTAAAAAAATCACTCCCAGGCGTAGATAACATCGTATGCATTCGCGGAAGTTTATCAGTTATCGAGGTCTCCAACACTGAGGTGTTAATTGCTCTTGTTATTTATCTAACAACTGGTTTGGGCGCCAAGTTCCTCCGCCACAGCCTTCTTGAGTGACGACACCTAAATTTTTTGCCATTTTTTGTATTTGAAGCGTATGTTTCACTTTTTGTTACCAGTTCTAAAATAATACGTTCGTACTAGCAAAATTTATTTGATGTGGATTTTTCGAATTTGCAAATGTATGGATTAAACTATTGTTTGGTAAAATATTTCATACCTACCTTTCGAACTATGTTATTTTGGTATGTCCATAGTCTATGGCACGAATGAAATCCAATTAGTTTTCTAATATTTTAGATTAATGTTGTTCTTTTACAATAGCAATTAAACTACGCTATCGCCGCACAATGTTCCAATCCCATAAAACATGAGTTCGCCACAACTTAGTTTAATTACTACCATTTAATACAAGTTTAACATTTGAGAGTATAAGTATGACAGCGATCACTTCTATCTTCGGTAGCATACCACATCACACAACTAAATACGCCCACACTAACGCCATGCGACCAAAATGATTGATCTGCGAGACATCAGAAATACTATCTTCTAAAACCATTCTCGAAGACCTACCTTAACTGGTTGTTCATCTGCTCTTATCGCCTACGCCGCCAGTATTACTATGGCGCCTTTTTGCTTACTAATTAAACCTATCGGTCTTTGACACCCGACGGTAGCTGTTTGGACAGTAATTTAGTTACATTTTTATATGTAAATCTGTGGTACAAGTAGTTATATAGGTAAGTGTATTTAAAATGATGGCTTCTTTAGTACTTATTAACTCTGCAAGTAAGATTATTGTGTTATATGAAGGGTAATTTCATAATGACGTGTGTATTACGTCTGTTTGCTTGAATACTTATTTACAGATTGTCTTGCTCGTCGTTTGCGTAGCGTCTATATAAGCGGCGATCAATGTTATAAACGGCAAGCGAGTTAAGAGTTAAATGGTGTTCGCAATGCATTTGATATGATTGTGTGGCATGTTACATTTTTATAAATGTATTTTATGTGATTCGTCGAACAAAATATTATTTCACGATTTACGTTCATGATTTCACAATGCACATACTTCATTTATTTGAGTTAATTTAATATTTTTTTTCTATAGTATAAAATTTGAATATCAACGTCATAATTTTGAAAAAAAAATTGTTTCTTTAGTACTAAATACGATTTTATTCGAGAGACCCGTCGATTCGAGTGAATTGATATTTACCTTTAACAATTTAGTATCGATGTGAATATAATTGAGTCGCTATAAGCTTATAAATTGAATGAAGAGTCGTCGGATATGAGGTCTCGGTGTGGCCATGACCAGCAATTGTGGCTCGAAGTATGTAGGTGACCTCACGGGCAAACCTTCGAAATTTCGTTCTTTATGCATCAACATCCCTAAAAATAAAACTTTAATGTAAGTAATAAATATTACTCAGATTTTATTAAATATCTTCCCATTACCTGGGGTGTGTTAAGTATTTATTGTATTGTTTATTTTAATCATTTTAGAAGGTCCATTCACTAATCGGCAAATACTTATTTTTTTATATAGGACTATTTCATTCGATTGACTGGGGAAAGCTGGGGTAGTCCAGAAAGTTCATTTTAATCAAATTATTATAATCTATACTGTACTACTGTAATATTACAGAAGTTGAAGTGCTCCACAAAGAGTATAAAAACAATTTTGTTCATAAATATCACGAAAAACCATTACATTACGTAACTGTAACCGATAAAGTATACGACTATTAAATTATAATCTCATTGTTTGTTATTTAACGCCTTCAACCGTATTCCACGCCATATAGGTACATAAGCTATTATACGTTAGCAGATACTAATATACCAACGAATATTAATTTAACATGTTATTTGAATTTACAGTGAGATCATAACACAACAAATGCAATTTACTATCGTGTTTACTCCATCACAATCAACGTTGTGTAGTCATTTAGTTGTTTTTTAAACCTTCAATTACTTTAAACGTGTGTTGCAACGTTGACATGTGAAAATGCCACGTGACATTTATTTCACGTGCTATGTAAATCCATGAATGTTCAACTTGGTTCAGAGCCGGCTCTTCGCTGTAAATGGGGTAGTAGTATTGCGCTTAGAATTAATAGTGCTATGTTGTGGTTGTTACGTATTCATCTTATGACATCTCATCCTATGCTGTTTTTATTCCTAACTCATCATATTTTACGTACCTTAATTAACTAATAACAATTATATCATTTTCCATTCCATGTTCTTCTTCCAGAATCCGAGCTCCACCGATTACCAAATCACCGAAAAAAACTGAGGTTGAGGTTGGTTCACGGATAACGAAAAATACTGTTTAAGTCATAATTAATAAAACAATTTTTCAATTTGGTGTACTTTTGCTTTTATATACAATCTAAAAAATCATATAGATACCTATTTAAAAGTCAACATAAATTTGAATAAAAAAAGGTCGATGGAATAAACAACTCTCATTAAAATAATGGGACAATCGGACCACTTACGAATACTAGTTCGGGATGAGAGCAGTAATAATGTAAATACGGAACAACAGTTTTTGAAGTTATACTACTAGTTGTGTGAATATTTCATCGAAGGCAGAATTATTAAAGATGATAAGTAAAAAAAACGTAACAAGCTTCTACGGATCTACGGATAGATCGTCCAAAAGTCGTCTTAATTATTACTAGAACATTTTATATGTTGTTCTTTTGATTCCGGTGCCAACGTAAGTGTCATAGCCCTACGAGGTGCCCCTGAGTGCGCTGCATGAACCTCAATGTTATTATTTATCAGCTGTTTGATGTGGGAACTAATATTAAATGCGTTTGGGACGTGCTCCACGCCACAAATGTTTACTGTAGCGGTGAACTTCAAATTCTTAAGGTATTTTCCTATGGGAGCTGTCGATATATGTGTTTATTGTCTACTGCAACGGAATAACTGATAACATGTTATTGATTGTGTTATTCACATAATAATGCAATCAATTAACTTAAATTAGTCCAGCAGCTTCGTAGGTTCTTAATATATATTTGATTTGAGAATAAAATACCTACTACAGTTTAAATTGTTTCATCGCAGTACCGATAGGTAAAATAACGTTTTGAATTTAGCAAAAAGTTGTTCTAATGAGGATATTAGCTCATCGTCTAAGATCGTTATCATATTTAGATTGTTACGTCCATAGATAGCGTTTATTTACTCACGTCAAATAGCGCAATACAAGATGTGTGCCTCAGTATATATTTATACTGAAAACTTTTAAAATAATCATTTGATTTTTGTATAATAACTTTCGAATTTCAATTGAATATTGTTCAACTCTAATTTTTGGACTGGGTGACTTTTTTACCGCCTTGAAAATAATACGGCGTGATATATGTATACATAAAAAAGATGTCTAAGGAATAGTTATTTTATTTCGTTACTGACATAGAGTGAAAATTGTTACGGTAAAAATGCGTACATAAGTAGGTAGTTTTGCTATTTGGCCCACTCTTTCCATTCATATGTGATTGCGGTCTAGGCACCTATTTTATTATTATGCACGCGCTACGTAGGGTGTACCTCTTTTAAGTAATTTATGCGAATTTCTCTTCTCTAATTACCAAAATACTAGTAAAAATATACTGTGGTCTATAGATTTTACGAAAACTTTAAACTTGTGAAAAAAACATAATTGCCGAATACATTTACTATATGAAATTATGTCTAAATATGAAAATTACAAATCATCATCGACGCAAACAGTTTTCTTATTCTCATTTCGGAATTATTAATTTAATAAACCCATAACTACGATATCCATTAGCACTGAGACGGTTAGAAATTTAAGCATAAGATTTAATAAGCCAATATTAGGCCTATTAATGTGTACCTTTGATTATGACAATGTAAGCAATGCATGGTAAAACTTGAATGAGTTTATGTAACATCATATTGTTTGTATCGATTATTATAAATAAATATTTATTAATACTGTTTATGAGAACTGATATCTTTCTATTGATTTGTCGCATAGACGACTGTCTACATATTGTCGACTGCAATAGGCTATTGGTATGAAATAATTATAGCCAAGCTCTTGAAATAACATTTACAAAATAAAACCCATGTTCGAAAGTGCGAAATTCGAAGTAATTTAATTGACTAAATTAGCACCAACATTTGTATCTTCACAGCTGCTTAGTATAATAAATATGGTAGCACAGTAAATATAATAATTAACCAAATTAATTGTTTAATTATAATGGCAGTGTTGTGGCGGTGTTTAAAACTGGTAATTAAGTTTTTATCTGATGTGTTACAAGTTTTAGATGTTTATGCACTACAATTATTATCATCAACAATTATTTGTAAGATTTTGGGAGATAGTAATGTATGTATAATAGGTTTTTTATGTTCTTATTATTATATATTGTACCTATTGTTAACAAGGAATGTGTACAGCAATTTTTATAAATTAAACTTATTGTGATCTAGAAAAGTGTACAAACTTGAGGCTATAAGCCACAGTGTATTTCTTATCAAGATTATGAATGTGATATTACTCTCGCGTACTTTTCATTCTCATTAACCTTCCGATTCTACTCGAAGTTCGAGAGGCCCGCAAACTTAAAAGTCGATCTGAATCAATAGTTGTAGAAACACACCTCAAATCTTAAATTCCTCATTCTGAAATTTCTCACACCTGCAGTTGTCTGGAGCTCTTAAGAGGGCGCCCTTTCGCGCAGCCCTTAACCATTTAATAAGACTGGAGACCTGCTTGCCTTTATGCCCAGTGAAGTAGCAAAACCATAGTGAAGAGCATATGCCCGTCTATAACGAAAAAAAGGTGATGATTATATGTCAATGAAACATATTGACTATTTAATTAAAAATATTTTTTGTTTTCGGACTTAATTCGGAAACAATATCGTGTACCGGTATCGGTATTTGCAGGTACTATTTTAGCATTCTCACCAGTTATTACTAGATAAATCATGATATTCAAGTTTTTAACTGAAACCGATATCTAGATATGCTGAGAATATTAATTGTGATGAAAACTATTATTATTTCCGTAAAATTATAATAATAGAAAGTCAATTTAGGTACTTACAGCTAAAATTGTAAAAACATAAATAAAATAGTGGACACTAAATTTATACACTAGTAAAATTATGTTTCCTTTTCTAAAACCTATTTCCTTTATATAGGAAATACTTCGCCATTGGTTCCAACTAGGGTTTGCCGGCTACGTTCTGAGATTTTTCATGTCCGACCTAATTTAGATCTGTTCCGAGAATATGTGTAGGAATATGTAACGTGCTATATGAATTTTGAAATCTAGTCCAAGAAATACGAGTATTTTTGTTACAGTAACAGAATGAATACAACACGTGCAATATCTGTTCTCAAATCATGTTTTTCATATAAACATTTTAGGGTATTTTAGCTATGTGTTATCCAAAAAACCGGCCAAGTGCGAGTCGGACTCTCGCACGAAGGGTTCCGTACTAGTTGCAAGTGCCTACCTATTTTTGATATCAAGAATACAACAAGTAACATAGTATAAAAGTTCTTGTAGTTCGTTGTAACTTTGATCGATGTTAATAATAGTTGAATGAATGAAAGTTTAATTGCGGTTTACGGTTTATGACGTATTAAGAAAAACTACTTGCTTCATCTCGTTCAAACCAATTTTCGTTGGAAGTTTGCATGGCTATGTACATCATATATTTTTTTTAGTTTTATCATTCTCTTATTTTAGAAGTTACAGGGGGGGGGACACATTTTACCACTTTGGAAGTGTCTCTCGCGCAACTATTCAGTTTAGAAAAAAAACCGGCCAAGTGCGAGTCGGACTCGCGCACGAAGGGTTCCGTTTCAGTTACAAGTGCGTACCTATTTTTGATATCAAGAATAAATAAAAAAGCGTATGTTTATGAAATGAAATGTTATTTTATATTCGAGTTGATTGAATGAAAGCTAAATTGCGGTTTACGATTTTTGACGTATTAAAAAAAAACTACTTACAAGATCTCGTTCAAACCAATTTTCGGTGGAAGTTTGCATGGTAATGTACATCATATATTTTTTTTAGATTTATCATTCTCTTATTTTAGAAGTTACAGGGGGGGGGACACACATTTTACCACTTTGGAAGTGTCTCTCGCGCAAACTATTCAGTTTAGAAAAAAATTACATTAGAAACCTCAACATCATTTTTGAAGACCTATTCATAGATATCCCACACGTATGGGTTCGATGAAAAAAAATTTATTGAGTTTCAGTTTTATGTATGGGGAACCCCAAAATTTATTGTTTTTTTTCTATTTTTGTGTGAAAATCTTAATGCGGTTTTTTTTCTATTTTTGTGTGAAAATCTTAATGCGGTTCACAACATACATCTACTTGCCAAGTTTCAACATTATAGTTCTTATAGTTTCGGAAAAAAGTGGCTGTGACATACGGACGGACAGACAGACAGACAGACAGACATGACGAATCTATAAGGGTTCCGTTTTTTGCCATTTGGCTACGGAACCCTAAAAATGACACTAAAAACATCAATATCATTTTTAAAGACCTATCCATAGTATGTGTATGTGTTCGATGAATTTTTTTTTTGAGTTTCTTTTCTATGTATGGGGAACCCCAAAATTATTTGTTATTTTTCTATTTTTGTGTGAAAATCTTAATGCGGTTCACAACATACATCTACTTGCCAAGTTTCAACATTATAGTTCTTATAGTTTCGGAAAAAAGTGGCTGTGACATACGGACGGACAGACAGACATGACGAATGTATAAGGGTTCCGTTTTTTGCCATTTGGCTACGGAACCCTAAAAAGTTGCTATTTTTATCGCATATAATTCAGTAGCCGAATAGAGTTGCAATATTTTTTTGATGATATGCAAATTCTAAGTCAAGTAGTCTTGACAACAAACAACCTTGTCGAACTCATTAGACGTATGATGTTTTTTCAATCAGTCTATTGTTGTTTAGCAAAAAAGTAATAAGATTAAATCACTCGATGTTATATATAATTATTGAAGTTCCCAGGCAGGAGACACAATAAACTAATATTATTATAATAATATACACTCTGTTTTGGAAGAATATTGTAAAGCATCCACTTATGAAAGGGACTTCTTACTTACTTTACTTACTTACTTGATGTAAATGCCTAGCCCATTTTCTTCTTGCATATGTAATATAGCTTCCCGTACGCGGATTCACCCGCGTAGCTCCCGTGCCCGTGGGAACTTCGTAATAAAATATAGCCTATAACCTTCCTTGATAAATGGACTATCCAACACTGAAATATTTTTTGAAATCGGACCATTAGTTCCTGAGATTAGAGCGTTCAAACAAACAAACTCTGCAGCTTTATAATATTAGTATTGATTTGTCAATGTGTGTGTTTATGTTGTAGGTGCGCCTTAAAAATTAAATAAACAGGAGATATTGTCAGGTACAATGATTGTGAATGATGAATGAGATTACAACTAAAAAACAATTATAAGTAAAGGATTCTAAGAATTATCACAAACCCGTCGTTGTATCTCCAAGATGTCATACACAAAATCTATATAGGTAAATTAAAATGAATCGTCAAAATTTATGTACGCGCATAAATAGATTGTTATATACTTTACCAATTTGGTTAATTATTTTTTTATTGTATTGGTAATTATGAGGACAAGGTTTGTATGACAGAAAAGTTTGAATAGTGTAGGGCAAACTTCAGTACGACCGACGAGCACGAGAGGCGCCAGGCATGTACAGCTAGTATAATATAATATGAAACTACATGTTTCTTTTGAATAAAGGCTTATTTCATACAGATAATATAGGTAGACGCCACCCATTGCTTGCCGCACTACCCTGTGTATCGCGGAGTGTTAGAGGACTTTTAATGTAATATTTAGTACGATTTTTTGCTAAAATATAATGTAGTAGGTATTTCACAGAAACTTCTTAATTAATGGAATCACTTCACTTGTATACTGTCTACTGTTAACAGGATGGCTTATATTTTGGAAGCACCTTATACATAATTTTATTGTCGAAGTATTTTAAACATAATATAAATTTATTTAAATATTTATTTCACTGTTAATATCATCATCATCATCAACAGCCCGTTTACGTCCACTGCTGAACATGGGCCTCCTCTTAACAGACCTTGACAAGAAGGATCGTAGAGGGATATTGCCATAATCACTACGCTTGGCAGACGGATTGGTGATCGCAGTAAGATGTAAACCTTGAGCTAATAGATGCTGCTGCCCATCCATCAGCCATGTGTCCCTTAGTCGCCTTTTACGACACCCATGGGAAGACATGAGACACGGTGTAAAGACACGGTCTATTCTAAGCCGGAAACCACACGGCACCACATGTTAATTTACTAGCTTACTTACTCTAAAAGATAAGTTACAGGTCAAATAATATAATTTTGCAATACCTTGTAAGTGACGACACGTAGTTTATCATCTGCAGTGTTCTTTAATATTTGTAAAGACATGGTATACATACCTACGGTATAACTTTGTACATATTATATTTAATAAAAATATGTAAGTTTTGCCGTATTTCTATCTTTTAGGGTCTTTCAAGTGGCTCTTTATTAATCCAATCGATCCCACGTGAAGTATGCGACGTAAACTATGAAAAGATTCGCGGATAAGAGTTAAAATTACTTCAGAATACTTCCAATTGTTCGTTTAAAAGCAAACAAATTAATGTGGTTTTGTACTATATGTACTTACCTAATCAGTAATCATGAAGAGATATGAACACTGAAGTAGGAAATAAAACCGCAGCTATATCGAATGTAAAAATAAATCACAAAACGAACGGCTTTTTTGTTTTTTTCCGTGAGTAGACATAATGGAGCAGCCGATAAACTACATTATGAAGTTGGCGTTAGTAACAATAGCCATTACATTTTTTTATCTGGACTTTGAGACTTGAAGCCAAGGCTAAGAACAAAAGAAAATCGTATAATATAATAATAATAATAATAATAATAATATAATAATACACTTAATAAAAATAAAAATATAAATTGTAAAAATGTATGTAAGAATTAGTTTTAGTATGTATAATTGTGTGAATGGAAACACTGAATTATTAACGAGGCATTTTATCATTATGATGATGACGCATGGTAACAAAAATATCGTTGTTACTGATAAAATGTAACTTGAAAGTAATACAATACGAATAATCTTTATAATATGTCTACTAAGCTAGAGTTTGGAATCACCATATAAACTTATCGATCATCAACCTCTTCCATCACCCTCTGTTTAATTACTGGATTGTTATTTGCTGGATTTAAATAATCATTAGGCGATTACGAACATCACTAAGGCGTCAGATGGAAAATTAGATTCGGAGACTGTAGAATCAGCTTCAATGTGCTCGGAACAGTAAATATTTAGACAACAATTATCAGTAGACTGTGATCCTCTAATAACAGTTGCTACCACTGAAATGAGATCGGTGGCATTTATCTTGATCGTATTCAACGCTTCCTTAGCATTAGTAAATATTTTCAGTCGTAGTACCAACAGCGTAATGGATGAACAGTTCAAGCGATTGTTCTAACTAGTGATGTATGATGTTTTGACTTGGTAACTGGTTTGATTACTACGTAATCGTCTGGTGTTGGTATGATATCATTTGTTGAACATCGTGGTCACGCCCGTTACGAGATTTCAAACGCACCAAGGCTGATTGCTCACACGGGCACACTTGCCTTTCTGCTATCCGACTTAGGTAGGTATGTCTGGGGCATATCCTGATATTATTTTTTTATTTTTTATTCGTACCTGCTCTTACGAAATTTTCTTGTGGCCGCCTCTGACTGCTGGCACTTTGAGTCAAAGTCATTGTTTATCTTTATTTACTTAAGTGTTACACGTGGTAGTTGTTGTGAAACATGCTAGCAAACAAATATTTATCTAAGTTGGGTAAATAGGTATATTATTAATGTAGCTCATTGAACAATTTTGTTTAATTTCAACATTCTGTGAACTTTGTTTACTTCTATTGGATTAAAACAACAAACCACATTTTTAAATAAGCTATTAAATATTCGACAGTTTTTGCATAACTTCTTAATGCTTACTTTGGTATATTAATTATTCGAGTTGTGTCATTGCCATGGATAGTTAAACACTGTTGTCCAATGAATATTAGAGCTGGAACCGTTAGTATAATGACCTTACATACCTCAGGGTGCTTCGTTATTGAGCCATTTGGCGGTAACATATCTGGTGCCTGACAGACCATATTGTTGCTTAAATTTACTACGATAGTATTGATTTTCAGTGTAATCAGTTTGTATACATTATCAATTTTGTATACATGCCTCAAGCAAATTGATCTCCATTATTGGCATGCCGTTGGTGACGTATTATACGATTATACACCAGCTCTAAATCCTTTCCTGGACAGGAATTCCTCACACTCTGTTTTCTCACGATTTTGCCTCCATCAAAACCCACTATGTGAATATTTTGAAGAGTCCTATCATCTAATTCATTATTGTAGTCGAAGTTAACGCCACAGTTCACAGTTTTATGCAAATATGTTATCAACATCCTGCGTCGTGCGTGGCATTCAGAATAGGTTAGCTAAATATAGTTACAGACATAATCACCGATATCGTTGTCTCTTTCTACATCTTAATTGTGTAATTAACGTCGTTGTCGTTGTAATTACGATTTTGGAGCGTTATTATCACATTTCTAATTGTTAAAAATACCTAAATTTAAAACTTATTAGCTATAAAATGCTATTTATTTTTTTTATTTTGTCTTATCTTTATCTTTATTCTTTATTGAACATACGAATTTCAGATATACCCCATAATGTTGTGGGTTGATACCATATGATGAGTTTTCTTGCAGCAAACCGTCGATCTGAGAATAACGCACACCATAAATTAGATAAAATAATAAGGTAAGAAAATTATAGTATGTTAAAGTATTAACTATTATATATATACTCATGGCTACTTACTTCCTCATGGTTAAAGCAAACAATCGTTTCATAGTAGAGCTTACTAGGATAAAATGACAATATAGTGATGAAAGGCAAATATTCGTGTACCTTAAAACATCTAAAATGAATTCAATCTATCTACATCTAAAAAGTAAACTAATGAGTAACAAATTATTTAACATGCTATAGGTAGGTACGTAACGTATATACGAAGTCAAATATTTTTCGAAATAATATGAAATTTGGTTTGATTGAATTTAATATTCTAGGTTCTTATAAAATTTCAATTGTACAAAACACAAAATTATGTGGACTGAAGTTTGATCAACGTGGCACAATAATTAATAGGATTTTGATTGACGTCTTGCGCTCTTGTTCTAAAATTGAATTATCGTTTTTTTATTATAAATGACGAATACAAGTCACTATTTAAGAATTTGACTCAATAGTGGTGATATACTAACTCCTTTCAGAGATCGGACCACACATATCGTCCGCAGGTACAAGCTTCGCCTCAGAGCTCCACTTGCCCTTACGCCCGCCGGCCAGGCACGGCAGTCGATCGTATCGTACTAATTAATTATATCGATTCATTATGTTTTCTGTGTTTACGTATCCATTAAAGCAGTTTGCAACTTTTATGTTTTGCAGATTATATTTTTATTTAATTTACTTGGACATAGTACGACTAAGCAGGCATCTAATACAAACAAGGTTTTGAAAAGTATTATTTTTTAAATTCGCTTTATTCACTGTTTCGTAAGTTATAAATGCCCAATTAACAAGTGCACATTACTTATTATAGTAATGTGCCCTTGCTAATATGGCATTTATTCAATTTATCCATTTTAATTTGCATTTGAACATTTCTTTCTTTAGAAACGTAGTATTTCTAGTTTTAGAAACGTTTGTATCATCTAGGTTTTAAAATAATTAACTCTAGAATTAAAATTTAATTGGGTGATGGTAGTTAGTATAAAAATAATAAGTGAACATGTAGATAGGCTAAAGATTTGTTAATGTGTAAAAATTTGAAAGTCATAAAATTTATTCCAAACCGCTTCCAAATTTAATTCCATTCCTAGGTATCTGGTAAACAAAAAATGTAAACTTATTCGAATCTATACAAGTAAAAGCGGTATCTTTGACGAATCACATATAGATCTATAAAGTTTTAATTTTTAAAGGAGCAGGTAGTAAAAAGTGTTCTTCGGGTACCGCGCCGCTGTCGGCATCTATCAAAGTACCCGATGCTCCCACGACACTATTTATAAAATATCAAGAGTTTTTTTTAATGGTTTTACAACTCTTTTTGTAGTTCCATGTATGTGCCTAGTATTCACTTGTTTTTGTATGCCACTAAGAATACTTTCAATGGGGTTTAAGTGCATACAATAGATACTGTTGGAGATCACAATTACATTACACATACTTACACAAATAGGTACCTGAATTTGGGATTGCACATAATTTGACACCTGTTTTGCTATATATAGATATAGATTTTCATTTAATCTTCTGCGTACGTGATGTTACAGTTAAATTTAATAGATCTGCGGTTGGAATAGGAGTGATGCCATAAACGAATAAATAACCGAATGAATAATGTCTAAATTCCAACGTGAGGCACATCATAAGGCACAATAAAATAAGCTACGCTTACTAATCGTTCCAGGTTAAAACCGGCTACAAATGGTAATAAAATAAAGGTATATACATACACGTGAAGTGTCGAAACGCAGTTCTCTCTTTCCGATATAAATAGTGCGAGGCGAGGCGAGTCGAGCACGGCGCACTGACCGACCATCGACAGCGATCCCGATAATCGGGCGAATGTTTGAGTTTCTCTATTTTCAAATCGGGTGACTGCGAGTCTCTAAATGGAATTGGTTGTAACTTGCGCGTTTACGTTGGCCGCGGCGCTAGCATAGCTTGCGCGGGGACAGGTTAACGCTACTTACGCGGATGGCGTGCTGGAAGGGTACAGGCGGGTTGGTCGGTCGTGTGAACGCGCCGCGTTAATTGGCGTGCGGAGTGTCCGGCTGTCTTCGCGCCACGCGCCTGCGCGCGCTGTTCATCTCGCCCGTTTACATTTGAATTTAGAACAATAAAATATTATTTTATTACAAGTGAAAAGCAAACATATCTACATTTTTTTATGTAGCATGGAATATTAAAAGCAGAGGTAATAGTCGGAACTAAATACGTTTCATATTTAACAGTCGAAATTTGCAGATTTTATGGCACTAAATAAACAAATGAAAAATTATCTGTTTTGAATATTTGATGAAACGCTGTATGATAGGTAGGTATTTTTGGTAAACGGCACACATGTAGCGGCATGTTATCAGTGTAGTTGTTTATCAATGCTGTAAGTCGAACAAGGACGTCGATACTACCGCATTCGTCCTGTGTGGTTACAGTCGCCATACCATAAAATATACCTTAAAAATAGAATAAATACCTCTCCAAATGTCATGGCATTGTGTCAAATGTTGTCGTATTAAATATGGATACCTACTCCATTTTGTAAAGTGTTACATAAAACTATGGTATGTATTTATTGCACAAGAGTTTCCGGATATCTATAAAATGTGACGAATATATCATAAGGGGTTTTATTTCGGGCAGACTTTTATGCAGCCACGAGATTACTTTACCGGGCATAACTACAGCCTCCTTAAATGGCAAGCTGTACTACAGCCTTATTAAATGGATTATAATTGGAATTTGTACAAATTAAGCACTCTGCGCAAGAGGGCGCTCTCTGTGAGACTTGGACCTTAGCTCTGGGGGATTGAGGAAAAATGTTTTAGTTTTTTAAGGCAAGTTTAGTGACAACACGAGGAAGAGACTCGCGATGCTACGATACAAAGACTTACACTTACCCTTTGCTATCACAGATGATAATGATCCCTCATCAATATCACACTTGATAAATGTACTCATTTATTGTATGTATGTATTCATTTATTAATTTCATTACTAACTATATGGCTTGAAAAGTTAAATAAAATATACCGTTTTGTTCTGCACTAAATGTAATGTATTTGTGTGATTGTGAACAATTCAACGCTGGTAAAACGTAGCTCATTAATACAAAATAATTTACGATAATGATTAGGTACAATACCTAACTGTAACAACAATATGTCATCAATACGTTAATACTCAACTACACCTAAGTAATAAATTCTAATTGTATGCAAAGTTTTATAGTTGCGAGGTCGTTGACATGTCAAGACTATCTTTTAGTTAGTCTTTTGTTGAAAGTGTAACTTGTTGTGTATTTGTGTCACTAACTTTGTAGGTGTATGTATATTATTACATTCGCTTTTCGCTAGTAGGACATGTTCTTTCACAATAGTAGCGGTTTCGATTCTTGGTTAAGTGAAATCTGGGGTAGGTTGAACATAGGTATAATTAAAATGTTCTGAACAAACAATGCAATGTAACTACTATGATATGAAAATATGTACAAGCATTTTCCCAGAGGAGTGGTCAAAGATAATATAGTTTCTCGTTGCACCATTCTTCCACAACTTTTTGCTTCCTTTACTAATCTCAAAGATGGCCGTGGTGGTATTTTTCTTGGAAGGGTAGGTAAAAATCTTTCATGACAATGCTGCATTTCTGCTTCATTGTCTTTTAACATGGATATTTTTCATAGCACACCGGGTTTCACAAATATGAATTAATAATTCATAATCTCGTCATATAATGTGTATCGTCATACCGTATCGCCTTCTCTTAACCACTTTCAATGTTTGAAATCATCCATAATTTACTATCAAAACTGTTGAATCATTAACAATGAGCTACATGGTAAAAGATCTTGACTTTGACTTGTAGTTGTCAAGTTAAGTTTGGCCAATGCATATCATTTGAACTGTAGATTAGCCCTGTCGGGGTCACAATGTCGGATGCCACTTCTGTGCGCCGGCCCCCGCGGGGGACAGCAGTCAAGCGTATGCGCAAACTTTAGCCCACAGGTCACCCTAAAATCGTTTTTTTTGCGTCTCCACAGTTGAGAGGAAATGGAACTATGGCAGCAAACTCTTCATGGGGCACCCACGTTTAGCAGTGGACGTTATATGGGTTTATGTTTATGATGATATGGAACAAGGTTAAAATGACCCGTCGATCGGAGGAGTTTACCGCCTTAAATACTCTTTGGTTTTATAGTTTTCCTTTTATATTATTTGTATTAGTGTTTTGTTGATTGTCCATTTCTTATTGTCACATTGCTGCAACTGAAAATACATTTTTTTGTCTATCTCAACCGTTGCGATTTTATTTGTTACCAGCTTTTGTCCGCGACTTCTTCCGCGCATGAAAATGATATTATAAGCTACACAACGTTAGCGTGTTACAGAAACTATTAGCGCCATCTATCTGAATCCACGAGTAACACTTATACAGGGTGTCCAAGAACCTGGCGTCCAACTGGATTCCCACGATGCCCCAAGTTCTAACAGTACTCAGAAAAATATTTTAAAAAATCCACCCCATGTACTTACAGAATTATACTGATTTAAAAAAAAAGGGGAAATGAGCACCCTGTGACATACTTTTGAATGCTGTGACTGCTAATGCTGATAATTTCGATATTTCTTGGAGGTTTTGTAATCTAAGGTATTGCTGTGTCTAAATAGAATGTAAAAATAAAGTACTTATTGTACCATTTTAAAATAAAATATTATTTTAACTAAAGGTGATATGGAAAACTATTGAATTTCGCAACTTTGACCGACTGTAGTGTAAAAAAAATGTACCAAAATAGTATGGCAAGTGACGTCAAATTTTGACGCGTTTATTCCTCTTTTTAAAAAGGTATAACACTTACACATTAATTTGAAAAAAAAAATTTTGATAATATTTTTACTCAACAACCCAATTTTTACGATGTCTTACAGAATTCTTAGAAAGAAAAATTTACGACGAATTGAATCTAACCTCTAAAGAATTACTATTGTATGCTCATAAAAATAACAACAGGCCTCTCAAAAAACAGGTTAGACCGTAAGGGACGGTATGTGCATGCATCTCACCATAGTGATTCGTTATTACAACAGGAGGGATTACTCTTTGTGCTCTGGACTTTGAAACGAACTCTTTACGACGACCTTTGCCTGTGTTTGGACAGTTTGTGTTTTGTGTGTGCTACCATGGCGACCTACACTCCGCAAGAATACGCAAATATGCACTACATTTATGGAGAATGTAGAGGTAATGGACGAGCTGCAGCGAGACTTTACAGAGAAAGGTATCCGAGGGCTACGCGATATCCCGACCATCGAGTTTTCATTAATGTGCACAGATCACTATGTGACGGGCGGTTCCCCAATCAAGTAGCTGGTGAAGGACGACCCGTAAATGACTTCATACGCGATGAAGTTTTAGAGGCGGTGTCGGCAAATCCAAGCATCTCTGTGCGAGGAATAGAAGCTGATACGGGGATACCGAAGAGCACAGCACACAGTATTCTCCAAAAAGAAGAATATCATCCGTACCACGTACAGCGAGTGCAAAGTCTTTTACCTCGAGACTATCCGAGCCGAGTCGCGTTTTGTGAAACAATCCTGCAAAAACATCGAGAAGACGAAAACTTTATCGACAAAATTTTGTGGTCAGATGAATCAACATTTAAGAAGGATGGCTACATGAACCTACACAACTTGCACGAGTGGCATGTGGAAAATCCGCACTTGATGCGAGAAGATAGATCCCAGTACCGGTTCAAAGTGAACATGTGGACCGGTATTCTCTGTGGGAATATTATTGGTCCATTTGAGATGCCCGAGAATTTGACTGGCGAATCATATTTAAATTTTCTTCAAAATGATTTGCCAAACTTACTAGAAGAGACCCCACCAGATATGTGGTTCCAACACGACGGCTGTCCAGCACATTTTCGCGTATCCGTTAGAGAGTTTTTGGACGAGCAATACCCGAACAGGTGGATTGGGCGATCAGGAACAATCCCGTGGCCAGCCCGCTCACCTGACTTAAATCCGCTGGATTTTTTTTTCTGGGGAACTATGAAGGAGCTCGTTTATGCGAAGCCCATTAATGACATCGCTGACCTTCGTGAGAAGATAACACAAGCAGTGCAGGTGATACGTCAAAAAAGTTACTCGCGAAACATAAAGCGGTCCTTTTTAAGGAGAGTGAGAGCTTGTATTGCCGCGGGTGGTCAACATTTTGAACATTTATTGTAATAAAATATCTTTAAACTAACATTCTTTGCTTTTATTCTACTGGGAACCCATCTACCTGTGTGTATTTCCTTCTTGCTCACTCTTGGAACCGAAGTAAATAATAGTAATAACATAACAGTTTCTAAGATAAGAAAGGGTCCGACAGTTACCGTTAGTAGGTAGGCACTTCGTAAAAATTGGGTTGTTGAGTAAAAATATTATCAAAATTTTTTTTTTCAAATTAATGTGTAAGTATTATACCTTTTTAAAAAGAGGAATAAACGCGTCAAAATTTGACGTCACTTGCCATACTATTTTGGTACATTTTTTTTACACTACAGTCGGTCAAAGTTGCGAAATTCAATAGTTTTCCATATCACCTTTAGTTAAAATAATATTTTATTTTAAAATGGTACAATAAGTACTTTATTTTTACATTCTATTTAGACACAGCAATACCCTAGATTACAAAACCTCCAAGAAATATCGAAATTATCAGCATTAGCAGTCACAGCATTCAAAAGTATGTCACAGGGTGCTCATTTCCCCTTTTTTTTTTAAATCAGTATAATTCTGTAAGTACATGGGGTGGATTTTTTAAAATATTTTTCTGAGTACTGTTAGAACTTGGGGCATCGTGGGAATCCAGTTGGACGCCAGGTTCTTGGACACCCTGTATATGTTTCGAATGTTGATTTTAGTCTGCATACCAATTTTTAGCTTTCTACCTTGAAAATTGCGAAAAGCTCCATACAAATTTCCACTCCCCATTTTAGGCAAGTAGGGGATTAGAAAGAGACATAAAGTAGCTTATGTCACTTTCCATCCCTTCAACTATCTCCACTTAAAAAATCACGTCAATTCGTCACTCCGTTTTGCCGTGAAAGACGGACAAGTCAACATATTTTCATGTACTGCCTATAAGATATATAATTGTCATCATTACTTACTTAAATAACATACACCCTTAACCAATATATCCATTAATTTGATGGTGTACTTATGTAGCAATGATTGATAGAAATCGGCAGGATAACCCTATCTGATGTAGAATTAGATTCCAATGACTAGATAACAGACACTTACACTTAGTGTTTACACGTGTAACAAGTTTTTTCTTAGATAATTTCTTATAAAAAAAGTACTTACTTGGGTGATAACATTGAAAAATTGTTGTGACATAATATACCAACGAAAAGTACTGTGTTAAAAAAAGAAGTATAATACTAGAGACTTAAAACTTATCAAAATTCTTTAAAAAGCCATGTAGTGCGCAGGCGCTGATTATGGCGATTCATATTGAAACAAGAAGTCGTTTCTAATTAAAAGAAAACAGAAAAGGTTATATTCTTAGCTCATTATTACATTTTATTGTAGTCCCAAATTGCTTGACTGGAATGTTGAATTGGAAATAATTATTATATATATATTTTTATTATCCTCTTTTGTATATATGTAGCTAGTTATAATAATTATAAATGTTAAATTGCATGACCACAATGTCTTTAATTCAATATTATACGATCGAATAATCGATGTTTCAGTTGTATCAATACTACTAATTTGTGGGAAAATACGTTTCTTTGAACTTATTATGTAGTTTTAATTTCAGATTAATTCCATTCCGTCTTATTGGCATGGATTTCTTAGTGACATCGTTTGTTTACAGCAATCTTACAATTTAGGCAACATTGATAAGTTGTTGACTTCGAACTCTTCCGTTGAAGAGGATGAAAAATACGACCACGTAAATACATGTGCCAATTTAAAAAGAGTCTAATAACAAAGGTATTAAAGTCGATTTGTAGGTGGTGATGTGGAAAATAACTGAAAGATATAGGTATAAGCTATATATCGAGTCTGTATGACGCAGCGTCTGGGCGCGATCGGGATACAAACGGGGCGACTGGTAAAAGTACAGACTTGTGTTAGATATTGGAATAAGGAATTGTAATTGAGTACAGTAGCCCATAACAATGTAGTAGATAGTGTTGTAGTGCTTACTAAAGAGAACTGATAGATGGTGCAGCTGCTGTCGGGATGAAATATTAACATATGCGTAAAATTTGTTTTTCTAACATATTTATAAATTTTAATAGACGTTCGATATCGAGTAATAAATACTTTTTAACTTACTTTTTAAAACTGCAATTTCGAATCAACTAAATATTATTTGTTGCCATCCGGCACCTGAACATTACAGATGTACAGTCTAATACAAATGCAACAAAAAGGTGCGATTACCATAAATCAGAAACCAATCCATACTTTAACGTGCCTGAAATAGAGAATCAAGCCGAGGACTTGAAGCACCGTTGTCTCATGTTATACCTATATCAGTATTACGCACTTCAAGGCAGCCAAAGCAGGATAGTGAAAAAAAAAGAATGCTAAAACAAGTTCTATTGTCCTGCCTTTATTCTCAATAATTGGCGCATGTCCACTAACTTCGCGGTGGCCGCACAAATACTTGTAGTGAAGTCGGTTTTGTAATCTGTATATTGAGGTATGTTTAAGTTCAATTGTAGTCGCTCGCGGAAAAGTGAGCTATTTATATCGATGGAGCCAATTTCGTGCTAGACGTATCGATACTAATGCTCGAATGGACGTATTTTCTGGGTTTGAACACTTTAATTTGCTGAAAAAGGATTCTATTTTGAGGCCAATTTATACTTTTTAGGAGTGGTTCTTATGAATGTTCAGTTTTGTATTGTGTTTTTCTTACATAGGTTATAAATTTAGAGACAGATTTGATTTTCATAAACACGGAAGTTTTATGAAATTCAAATCCAGAGATCTAAAGTAAAGGTAAATAAGAAGAATATCGGAAACGCCCGAAAGCCGAACTGATAAATGATATGACATCTAATTTTATATGTATAAAAATGTTGTTTACCGCATATTTTTCTGGCTGTTATTGTGCTTCATGAATATAATTAAATATGTATGTTGCATTCACGTCACATACTGGAAGAAATCACGAGATCTATGGCCTTCTCTGTTCTCACACAGTCATTCAATCATCAATAGGTACCTATACACGCGAGTAAATCGAGCATGTGTCGACTACACATAATCGAGAATCGGGAATCCCACTTGGCGATACCCAAATGAAATATCAGTGTAATATAAAACATTATGTTTAATTAGTTGCGTCCCGCGGGTTTTCCGGTGTTAATCTAGCTTATAAACTATCATCATCATCATCACCAGCCCGTATAACGTCTACTGCTGAACATGGGCCTCCTCCCGGGGGAGGGTATTTGCCATAGTCACCACGCTTGGCAGGCGGATTGGTGACCGCAGTATTACGTTGTACCACACAAGGAAACGCTGCTGCCCGTTCCTTGATATACGATTATTATAGATGATGTTATAACAATGGGACAAACGGCTTAACGTGCTTTCCGAGACCCGGTGCAGACCCGGAAAGAAATCTTAGAATTTACACAAATATTTCCTGTCCGGCGTGGGGATCGAATCCACGACCACCGAGATTTAAAGCGAGCCAAATACCGATATGCTACGGAGGTTGTCATAAACTATCCCTTGTGTTGTTATAAACTATCCCTGTGTACAATTTCTAAAATTCGGTAGATTTTTGCATGACATAGTACAAACGTTAGATACAAACATACATATAACATACGTATTACATACAAACGTTCGTATATCTTACCAAACTTACTTTTTCGTTTATAATTTTAGCAGGATTAGGTAATACCCATCTACTTTAGACAGGTAGTTCACCAGACATTAAATGGCAATGAGATTTATTTAGATGCCGTTACAGATAGTGCCCAAGTTCATTAGTAATCAAATAATTGGCAGTTATTACTATTGTTTTATCTGTAGGTAATTTTGTAATTTACGAGCATCTCAACACTAATTTAACAGATATTGAAATTCCCTTGATAAATGATCTAGCCTTGGGTTTTCTTTTAAACGAATATTATCGACATCGGATTTAATGCAAAACGATTGAGTCAATGATAACTTTAACAATTGAAGATTTCTGATGTAACCTAACTATAAGCTAGTTTTTTCCTCGAGGGAATTGTTTAAGGTATTCACTCTGCCTGTGAATATAAAGGGAATGCTATAATCCGCGTCGGTGGAGCATTATCATCATTTTCCTGCCCTGCCCAGTATATGATCTTGATATATTGGTAGCAAACATACATATATCCACTTCTCGTGTACCTTCCAAACCCCCAAGTACTTCTCCTAACACCTCTATGGGGGGACCGAGAACTACAATTGCATGTCATTCAGGTACCCACATGAAAGAAATCATATTTTAGTATAGTTTACTACTTCTAATATACATTAAATAATTATATTAAGTAGTCTTATATGTATATGGAATGTGCATTTAATTGTTTCCACATGAAAGTTCTAGCTCAACTTAATTAAATTCGGGAAGTGCAACTTGAACAACTTCTCTACTCAGTTAGTTTTACGTATATAATCTACTTGTTAATTTAAGGATTGCCTAAAATCTACGAAACAGTGCACTGTTTATAAATTTCGATAGGTATAATCTTTCCTACTTATTAAGCATGATCCCAAATCACACGGAAGTCTGGAGGTGGCTTCAGGCTAATTCAGAATAAGTACAACACTAGCTACTTTTACATTGAGGATTCCAATACCCTTTTCCTCTCCGATGAGGTTTGATAAAACGAACCATTGAAATTTGCCAAAAATTATGATTAGATACTATTATTAAGTATGGGAGTACATAATAGCTACCATTAATGGCTTTTTTGAGCTGTAGTATTGTGTTATATACATATTCTCTTCAGTTGTAAAGTCTGTATGCGATAAAGCTCGATGCTTCATCCTCTTCTGCTTGAATGATGATGCTTCTCCTCTCAGGCTTATTCGTGCTCGAATTTTTTTAACCACAATTTACGACTTTTTACCGCAACTAGCCACCAGACTAGATCCGAGTGGATGTTTTGGATGTCGGTTACAGCCCTACCCAAGCTTCTTCTTTTTATTATTTTTAAAAGAAAAACTTCCGCACCATGTAAATGTGTCGCAAACACATAATTCACTAACATAAAGCACACCAAGATTTGGAGCAACTTTAGTTGATTCATACAAATAACTGTCCCACATCGCAGTCCAGAACATCAGGTCTCAGAAGCCACTATGGTAACGACTGAGTCACCAGCTAAAGTCGTCTTAATGTAGCAACAATAAAACATTTACAAAATATCAGTGGGCTTCGTTGAATGGTATATCAGGGGTGATTTGGTTCCCTGGAGATCCCGCGGTACCATATTGGCCACGGGTGCCGTCGGGGGGCCGGATTGCTCATGCGTACCCGACCCCCGCCAACGGCGGATCGAAGGAGTGTCCGGGAGGTTTTAGTGGTGTAGGGTCCTCTCCTCGTGGTATGACTTTAGCATACCACGCTATGGAGAGGGCGAGTCCCACATATCCCACCGCCAGCGCGCAAATACGCTGCAACGGTGGTGGGAATGCGTCAACGCATTTCCCCCCGGACAACAACAAAAAAAAAAATATGGCAATAGTGATCACGCTTGGCAACGTCAGCTATTATGTACAGCATATACCCAGATGAACGCTGCTGCCCGTTACTTGGTATACAATGGTTGATGCTGTTATAATAGTCTGGACCAACCTTTACGAGGCTCGGAGGATAGTCGCTCAACCAAGATTTGGATCTTATATAAAGATTTCTTGTCCGGCGTAGGGATCCGGACCCATGACCTCCGAGACTTACCTATACTGCTTCCCACCGGTAGACCGCTACCTAAACCTACCTAAGCTTACCTATACCGCTTTACAGAATTTATAAATTTCCAAATAAAAAAAAAACAATCTTACTGGCCTTTTGGCCTTGCTCATTGGTTCAATCCATGTGTAGTGTACATATTATATTAGTATTGTGCATGTGTTAATGCACGTCATTGAGTCAGTATGTGCAACTAGTAGTTGGTTTGCTACTTGAAATAAATTTATGATTATTTTGAAGCGCGGTGCCAACGCGTCGTTCAAAGAAGGATGGTGTAGTGGCAATATATTGCAAAATGTATGATGTGGATGTGGTATAACCAGAATTAGTAGTAAACTTTGCATTGGTTTTTATAGTTCCTATGCCCTGTTAACTCGTTATAAAGTGTGTATTCTAAATCCTTATGACCAGAAACTCATACCTCTTATTAATTAAAATTAATAAAATTTAAATAATAATTCCTTAGTAGTTCTTCGTTCGTATTCGTATAAGAGTTCCTCTTATCGTGGTGATAGATATTGTGATTTATATTTTTTTTTTAAATTACTGAAAAGTCAGTTTACAACAGACAGTTTCTCTCGGTAACTGACAAAAGAAAATATTTTAAAAGTCATAGGCATGATAGAAAAACGTACATGAATAAAATAACAAGAGCTTAATAGATATATCTTCTAAGTAGAAGTGCATCCATGTCTGCATAAAATTAACGAAATTACTGTTATTTTACCATGATATTATGTTTAAGTACTTATTGTTTTATTTATTTATCTCGAGTTTTACGCGAGTGGTATAAGTATAATAATTATAAATAGTAAAAATGCCACATCCAAGCACACATTCATAATAATTCACCGATCTATGTCAACCAGTGTTGACGGTGCGCAATTCTGTTATAGTTTAACGACGAAGCTGACATTTCGTGTATAAGGAGATCAGCGGATGTGCATTCTATTACTGAAACAGATGTCTTCAAACTAGGTGATTTGGAAAAGTTAATAAGTGCGTCATTGTTTCAGTATAATTTGCAGACAACGGTTGCTAACTGGTCTATCACGCAGCACAAACACTGAATGGATTTCCATGATATTATGACGTGGGCATCCCAGGGCTTTCCTTAATCCATCCTCTCTAAGGGAACAATGAAAGTTAGTACATAGAACGCAGGCAAAATCTATAATTTTTATATGAGAGGTTACAGACACCTTGGTCCTTAACTCTTGATGTCAGTAACCTTTTCTTTCTTTTTTTTCTGTGTGGTCCGGGGGGAAATGCATTTGAGACCCTACACCACTAAAACCCCTTCGATCCGCCGTTGGCGGGGGCCGGGTACGCATAAGCAATCCGACTCCTGGTGCCTAGAGCTTTTTTAGGTAAAGGGGCTATCTAACACTGTAGATATTTTCAAATCGGACCCTTAGTTACTGAGTTTCGCTTGCCTCACGTTCGTTCAAGCAAACAAACAAACTCTTCAGCTTTATTATATTAGTATAGATATATCGGCGCAACCACATAAAATAAGCATAGCAACAACACTTCATTAATGATAAACACATAAATACAATTACTCGTCTCATCAAAATAAATAAATTGTGAATCAATGCATGATTTGATAGAAACACAAATATGTTGATAAAATACTAGACTAATAAATAAGTATTCAGGATCAAATTATGATTTGTAAATCGTTGAAATATTTGTAGAAATAATTATCTGTTCACATAGTTTGAAAATTATCAAACTAAATTGTTTACTGTTTGTGAGCCGCTCGTTTAGTATAAATATGGCCGGCGGACCGATTGCAATTGAGTCTCGCTCGAGCTGCCGGACCGTACGGAGCTCCTCAATTTACTGGAATAAAACTTGAAAACCATATTATGGAGTTTTGCTGTTACTATGGATCTACAACCCTCGATAGAGAACCATCCTGATGAATGTGACGTCAGCAATGATGACGTCACACCTTATTAAAAACAACGATGCTCGTCCTTCCTCGTCATCAGAAGTGGGACTCGAAGTGATCCTTGGAACTGCTTCATCACGACCTGTTGCGACTCAACCTTGGCTTCAAGCAATGGGGTCTACGCAACAGGGGCAACAGCCGATGATCAATGTACCTATGCCGAATACGTCCATGGGTGGGGTGCCACCTTAATTCTTCATGCACATGATGCAAATGAATCAGCAAATGTTCGAGCGTTTATGCAAGAGTTGTGGGAAGAGGGCGAACAAGAAAAGTCGCTCATGATCAAAAAAAAAAAAAAAAATGCACCTCTCTAACATCCGAGGTCTGCACTCCGATCTCATACCGGTCCATCACCACCATGAGACCGAAAAACCACATCTGCTGTTCCTCATGGAGACGCAAATCAGATGTCCGGCTGACGCAGCATGCTTGCGCCGCCCGGGGTACACCCTGGAGCACAGTTTTAAGCCACGCGCTGGCGCCTGCGTGTGTGCTCGCGATGACATCTGCTGTCGGTGTCTCCGTAACATTGAGGATTCCAGTTTCTCTGTATTGTGGGTTCTGGTGGACACTGGCTTGGAGCAGATACTCTATGCTGGTGTCTATTGGTCGCACACCGACAACATGGGGACAACCAGGTTGTTTCACTATCTTTCAGACTCTGCTGAACTGGCTCAGCTCAGGTGCCCATCGGCGCAGCTTGTTGTTCTGGGGGACTTCAATGCCCACCACCAGGAGTGGCTGTGCCCATGCCGGAGCACCGGCCATGCTGGGGGATTGGTGTGTGCATTCGCACTGACGCTTGGTCCCTCCCAACTGGTGACTGGACTGACACGGGTGCCCGACATTGATGGCCATGTGGCCGGTTGCTTGGACCTTCTGCTGACAACTGATCCAGACCCATGTCAAGTCGCGGTTTCCTCGCCGTTGGGTGGCTCCGACCACTGTCTGGTGAAATCTGTGTCTGTCTGCTCGCCACCCGATCCCGATCTCAAGGGGACTAGGCGAGTATGGCGATACAAGTCAGCAGATTGGGATGGGATGCGGTATTTCTTCGCGTCTTACCCTTGGCTGCGCTTATGCTTCTCTTCAGACGACCCAACTTGCTGCGCGGAGGCTGTTTCTGGGGTGATATGCCAGACTATGGAATATTTCGTTCCATTTTCTGATGTCTCACTCCGAGACAAGTTCATGGTTCGGCGCTGAGTGTGATAGTACTGAAGCACATAAGCACTCTGCTTGCCGAGCGTGGGCGGATGCTCGAGCCCGCAAAGCGCGAAATGTTCGGGGGCTGAAGAGAGCCTTCAATGGTGCTGCCAAGTCTTGCAAACGTGCGCTACGCAGGGCCCGCTTTGACCATATTGGACGCATTGGAGCCACACTAGCATCTTACACATCTGGGAGTAAAGCTTTTTGGTTTCTTGCCGAAACGGTCGAAGCCTATTTCTGTCGGTCCTCTTTTCCGCCACTGCAGGAGCCGAACGGTTCATTAGCTCACACCGCCAAGGAGAAAGCAGACTTATTTGCATCTCTATTTACTAAGAATTCACAACTAGATGCTGCTGGTAAAAGTCCACCCAGGTTACCTCATTGGACTTCTACATTCGGCAAAAAGTGGTACTTAAACATTCTTTGCACTCTGGATGTGAATAAGGCTGGTGGTCCTGACGGCATTCCTCTCCAGGGTGGGGCGGTACTCCACATCTTTCTATCTATCTTCAGATATTAGCTGGATGCTCTGGATGCATTGGGGCGTCGAGCGAAGAGTCATAGGCAATGGCTCACTTGTGGAGGCAAGTCTTCGGAGCCTCGAGTGGCCTGCCTATCGGTTTTTTATCGGTTACATTTCAGGGAGTGTGCGGAGGTTCTACATAACCTGATGCCCCCTTCACCCTTCCATCACCGGACGACTGGGTGCGGCGAGCGGTTTCACCCTTTTGTTGTTGACATTCCTTCGATACGCACGAGGCGATTTGCTTCCTCTTTCGTGGTGCGGACGGCTGAGGAGTGGAGTTCTCCTGCCGGGGTCAGTTTTTCCGGAGCGCTATGTTCTGGAGGTAAGCCTAAATTTAAACTTCGTCGTGCATCACAACCTGGTGATCAGGTAACCGTATCGGCAGAAGATGAGCCACTACCATCACCTGAAATAGAAATAGAGCCCCGTACCAAGCACATCAAGTGACGGGTTGCCTCAGCAAAAACTACGAGATCAAAGTGAAGAAGATTCATTGCCACAATAAACTGTGAGTTGAACATATTTACAAAATATTACCTTGAATTTAACTCTTTTAGAACCTGTGTATAAACACCTTCAACCTAGTTCCATACTCCCAGTAGAGCCTCTGTGTACCACGGCGAACAGGACCGCCCAGAGCACAGCATCATTCCATCCCCTACGAGAATCTCCGAGAACCCTACGAGAACCTCCGAGAACCCTACGAGAACCTCCGAGAACCCTACGAGAACCCTACGAGAACCCTACGAGAACCTCCGAGAACTCTACGAGAACCTCCGAGAACTCTTCGAGAACTTCCAACACCTTACACACCTTATTAGCATTGATATTCCTAGACTAACATAGAAATGCATGTTTTTGCATAACAACAACAAGTTGCTCACAGATACCCAACTCAGAGAAAGTTATTTCTAGTATTGCAGATTTCGCGAAGAACCCTACGAGAACCTCCGAGAACCCTACGTGAACCCTACGAGAACCTCCGAGAACTCTACGAGAACCTCCGAGAACTCGTCGAGAACTTCCAACACCTTATTAGCATTGATATTCCTAGACTTACACAGAAATTACTATCTGTAATAATAAAAATAATACTCCCAAATATTTATTCAGTTCTGTCTTTAAATAAATTATTTAATCTGTTTTTAATGAAAACGTAAATAAAATTCGTATAAAGACAACCGATTGGTAAATTGTGAATACCAACTAAATAATAAAAGTAACTGGACCAAAACTTCTTGGACATGCCTATCTGAGTATGTTTCGCCGGATCGTCTCGATGAGGCCGCGTTGAAACCGGCAGTAGAATAACTCCACTGAGTTTGTTTCGCCGGATCTTCTCAGTTGGGGCGTATTGGATCCGGTGGTAGCACTAAAGCGCGTTCGTCGAGATACTTATGGTCCGTCTAAATAATAACATACTCAAAGGACAGAACTTAGATTTAATCATAGATGCAAAATAATAAAATAAAATAAATAAAATTGTACAATTACGCGACGAGAATCAACGAGGCTGGTGCAGAGCGCGCACCGCCTGTCAGAATGGCCGTATCGGCGCAACCACATAAAATAAGCATAGCAACAACACTTCATTAATGATAAACACATAAATACAATTACTCGTCTCATCAAAATAAATAAATTGTGAATCAATGCATGATTTGATAGAAACACAAATATGTTGATAAAATACTAGACTAATAAATAAGTATTCAGGATCAAATTATGATTTGTAAATCGTTGAAATATTTGTAGAAATAATTATCTGTTCACATAGTTTGAAAATTATCAAACTAAATTGTTTACTGTTTGTGAGCCGCTCGTTTAGTATAAATATGGCCGGCGGACCGATTGCAATTGAGTCTCGCTCGAGCTGCCGGACCGTACGGAGCTCCTCAATTTACTGGAATAAAACTTGAAAACCATATTATGGAGTTTTGCTGTTACTATGGATCTACAACCCTCGATAGAGAACCATCCTGATGAATGTGACGTCAGCAATGATGACGTCACACCTTATTAAAAACAACGATGCTCGTCCTTCCTCGTCAGATATGATACGTGAAAATCATTAAACATTGTACTAGAAAAGTATATTTTGCTAAAATTTTCTAAAATAAATATTTGTTTATATAAGCAAATAAGGTTTAATAATCTAAGACGAACTTATATGCCATTATAATAATGGAAATACGTTCTTCTTAGAAAAATAAACCTACCTAAGGTTTATTTCGTCACCTACCGAATGACGTAATGTCAGTTCTACTTTAAGGCCCTTCTGTGTCTAATTTGAATTAATATTTTCGTTACAATTCGCACAGTCTAGGAATGTAGTATTAATACGATAGTATTAACTAGACATTCGAATCTGTCGGTTAATGAGCGCAATTTGTGAAGGATCATTGCAACTTGTTGCCAGCGCTGTTGTTGTGCAACCGACAAAAATGCAACTATATATGTAGTCAGTTACACAATAAATAGTATGGGCTCTCATGACTAAAATGAACTTTAACATACTAACGAACATTAGGCTACCCAGTGAATGTATATTGCGGAGTTAGACGCAGTTTAGTGATGTAAAAAAGTTACAAATTTAAATCCGCTGTTTTTTCCTTGGAGCTCGTCGTTTAAATATTATTTTACTTTAATTGTATGTATCCTAATATAATATCCATATTAATAAGTGATAAAAATATCGTATTATCCAGCTAGTTAAAACATTGTTGGTACCTAATAAAACTCAATAAATAAATATCTGAAGTTATGATATTATTAGTATAAGGCTCACTCCTAATCTTTTTTTTTATGGACATTTATGTAGTTACTTACGAGGCTGTCGCTACTTCACCGGGCATAAAGGCGAGCGGAGCTCCAGCCTTATTGAGGATTCATTCTCAACTGTATAAGCCCGTTAACGTCCAATGCTGAACAACGGCCTCCTCTTAGCAGAACATAGCTAACCAGGGCCATTGAGGAAAATTGCCATAATCACCATGCTTGGCAGGCGGATTTGTGATCGCAGTGAGACGGTGATTATCCTTGAGATGATAGATGCTGCTGCCCATTCATCAGTTGTTTGTCCCTTAGTCTCTTACGACATGAGGTGGTATATTATAAGCCGAAGAATACACAGCAAACTATCCGTTCGTCAACGCGTTGTCAGAACCACAAAATTTGGCAGTACAGTTTCGTTAGAGCAGCTTTCTGTTATGAGAGCTCCTACTAACACGTTTATACAGAATTTATCTGTTGCTAAGATATTTCCAACATTCCTACTAAGTGCGTATAGGTATAACATCGTTGCATGCGCTTATCGCGACGTACGTGAGTGTTTGAGCTTGCGCAATAGGAAATTTTACACTGTATAGAAAGTAATGATTTCTAATCTCATTGCCTTTGTTATCTTAATTTGTTTGTCTGTATTAAATATTCGATTTTAAGAAAATTATTATGACATGTTCATAATAACAGTGGTTTGTGTATCCAACGATCTGTAACTTGTAGACCTTTTCTACTGCACCGGGCATAGAGGCTAGCATGGCTACATACAGCCTTACCTATATATAAATGGTTTAAAAATGATAAACTAGACAACCTGACATCGTTTCAAGAGGATGAGGATGAAAAATAAAAAAATAATTACTTTTAGATTTTAAGGGAAGTTTTGTGCAACTATTGCTCTTTCTTAGGGTTAGCGGGTGTCTTGGATTTTGGGTCTACGAGGGCATCGATAGGTATCTTGCAGATTTCAAGAATATTGAGTGTTCTATTTCGTTAAATTAAGGCGTTTAATTATCATTACATACTTTATAAGCTTAATACAATGTGACCTGGGTGCTTGGTTCTATGTTAGTGGTGCTCTTTTGCGCTTCGAGGGCAGATGGCACTTTGTAGTTTTTGTAATAGTTGCCACCGCACTTATTATATTAGCTCACAATTATATGTTATCCCACTGCAATACTTTGGATTTGATAACAAATTGTAAAATCCTTAAAATTTTCTAAAATGCATAGCAAGTTTTATCATTAATATTACTTGTGTTATTCATTAAATATGCTTCGAAAATATTGGGCTGATTTTAAAAATTCTATCACTATTAGAAAGTTACATTATCAGGAGTAACATTATCTATATTTAATAATGAAGTTACCACAGGAAACGGTAATCTTATTTTTTTTTTGTTAAATTATTAATTTTCACACTCATACATACCAATCCCAAATTTTGCCGCTTGTAATGATAACCAAATAACATTAGCGTTGTATGAATAATATTGTATATATTAGGAGTTAGATAAATACAGATAGTTACATATTACACACATTTCATATGAAGCCCAAATTTTAATCATATTCTATTCGTAGTGAAGTACTAATAAAAAAACTACCGACTATTACCTTAACATGATAAAGGTACTATTACGTCATTTCCGCTTTACACTCTGCCGTTTTGTATTTCTTCAATTGACGTCCACTGCTGATTACTATCTTCTCGTAAAAGAACCTGATAAGCTTGATAAGCTTACGTCATGCGAAATATTGCCGAAGATGTTAAGTAACCTTCTGGTGATAGATGCTGCTGCAAATCCGTTAGGTTTTTTTTTTCTGACGGACATATGTTGTTAGCCCCGAGGCTTTTGCTACTTTACCGGGCATAAAGGCGAGCAGAGCTCCAGCCTAGATAAATGGTTTAAACACTACAAACTAAGCAACCTGCGCAAGAGAGCGTCCCCTGTGGGACTTGGACCTCGACTCAGGGCGGTCGCTGACGGGGAGATTGAGGGATTATAGCTTTTAGTTTAGGGGAGTTTTGTGCAACTGTCGCTCTACTTTACAGTTCGCGGGCCTCTCGGATTTCAGGTCTACGAGGGCATCGGAAGGTCCCTTAATCCCCTCTTATGACATCCATGGTAAGACATGAAGAGGTCTATTGTAAGCATCAAATTGCTAAAACCCATGTCGTAGATACCTATTACGCTTAGAAGTTACAAGTGTTTAGAGACAATCTTTAGAGATAAAATTCATGTGTTATATCTAGGCTAAGGTTTACCGCTATCGTAGGTCTGCCTTATTAGCGATGCGTGTTGTATTATAATGCAGCGCGTAATATCAATTATCTTGTTTTATGGAAAATGTAAGACTGAGTCCTGTTTAGAATATGTTTGAATTTATATTGTTTATTATCCCGGATCTGCTATGAACTAGTATGCGGGCTTAGTGATTTGATTGTGACGGGAGGTACTTTCGTAGCTCATGGCAAATTACCTATTCTTGGGGTCTCATTGTTTTATGATTCTCTGTGAAGGTCCTGATGGATGAGCAGCAGCATCTATCAACTCAATCTTCTTACTACAATCACCAATCTGTCTGCCAAGCGAGGTGATTACGGCAACATCCCACAATGACCCTGGCTTGCCAAGGTCTGTTTAAGAGGAGGCCCATGTTGAGCTGTGGACGTAAAGTATTACATAAAAGTGTAAATCAAACTGAAAATGTGTGTGTTAGATACCTTTATTTTTCTTTGCATATTTTTGTTTTATTTTTATTTATTTTTTTATTTTTTATGGGATGGGATGGGACTACCCTCCATGCTTCGGAAAGCACGTTAAGCCGTTGGTCCCGATTGTTATAACATCATCTATAACAAGCGTATATCAGGGAACGGGCAGCAACGTTTCCCTGTGTATTACAACATAAAACTGCGGTCAATAATCCTGTGGTGGTGACTATAGCAAAACCCTTTTTTTCTTTTTTTTTTCTTTTTTGAAAAAAGACAACTTCCGCACTAAGTAAATTAATCCCTGTGTCGCGGGGGACTTTACAAACATTCATTTCACGGACACAAAGAACACCCAGACTCAGAACAACTATTTGTGGTTCACACAAATAATTGTCCCGGGTGGGAATCGAACCCAGAACACCAGGTCTCAGAAGCAACTTCCGTAACCACTGAGCCACCGGTCCCTCGGGAGGAGGTCTATGTTCAGCAATGGACGTTGTACAGGCTGATGATGATGATGATGATGATGATGATTGTGCAAATATTAATTTTTTGTATATGTCTTAAAAATATCTTCACGGTCGCTTTATATTGTTTTGTATGTTTTAGTTTTAATAAATTATATTATAAGGCTATTATCACGTTTAATGCTTATCTATACCTAGAAGCAATATTCTATGTTATTATCTGTAATCTAACATTACATTTAAACAGAAAACTAATAGAGTGTGATGAGTTGACATTCAGCCAGAATATCCTTTTTCAAAGGGGAATGTTAGTATCCCCCCTCCCCCCCGTGTTTTCCATAGTAATGATAAACTGATCATACCACAGAGATTGGGTCTACTCACTAAAGCGCCTCTGCTACTCCTCTAAGTGCCAGCAATTAAGACATCGGGAACTACAGATGCAATCTGCCAATGAAATCACCAGAGTGCCCTCAAATACGATACAATAATTTCCAATATTACAGTTCAAAAACGGAACAAAATATTCGCTTAATCAAGTAATGTAATACAAAATATTTTATAGGAACTATAAAAACACAATAAAAGTGCGAAAAATCCTCGGTTGCGGTGATATCGGTAATTGAGTTGTGTTCGTTATCAGAAACGTGTAACAATTAACTATGCTATTACATTGATACGAGTTGCTTACTAAATATAATGGTTAAAAGTAATATCATACTTAGTTATATTATAAACCTCAATCCACCTTAAATATATTAATTGGCAGAGGAGGAGAGGGCCCAAATGGACAAAAGGACAGTTCGTGCTTTAAGTAAAGTAAATTAGCAGCACTAACTGTCTTCATCCTTGTTTCTAGGGGAGAAAGTATTACGTATCTCCTCTGACTCCTCTGGTCTGCTCTGCCTCTGGTATGCTACTCTTATCCCGATTAGCGGTTTTCCCACGAAACCCCCGGGTGCTCCTTCAAACGCCAGTGTTGGGACACTGGGAACTTCCGATGCAGCTGCCAAGCTGCGAAGTCAGTTATAACAATCGGGAGTACCGTGAATTTTGAAGCACAGAGGTAACCCTTGAGGGATACCACACCAACCAGACCCGAATAGAAATCTTAGAATTTACACAAACATTTCTTGTCCGGCGCGGCGTGTGGATCATTGGTTTATAAGAGATCGAGCGACCTACACCATAAATGTTATTGTAATAATGCTATGGAGACATTTTACCAGTACATCATCTCAATGAAAGACTTAACGCCCTCTTTTACCGCTTTTTAATAACGACATTTATTTTTATTAGTCCAAAAAACTTGATTGAAAATTATATGTCTACACTTTTTATAGCCCCGTCATACGACTGATCATTTCTCTGTATCTTATAGTCTCATAGTAGAAACGCTGCGCTTGCGGTTACGACCACTATTGTGTTCTTGATATAACTGCAGAGAGACATACATACAATACACCAGGTATGTCATCTACAGTTACTTAGCCGGTACCATGAATTTAACTTCGGATCTCATTATTTACGGTCAAACACTTAACTGCACTAGTCAACCCGTATAGCCTGTTAGTAAATTGGAATCGCAGGCCGATTGAGGTAGAATTGTAAAGGTAATTTTCCTAGGAATAAAGCTGATAATAATTGAATAAAAATAAAAATGTAACGTGATTACATTCTTGTATTAGAAAAATACCTGTTAAAACATATACCTATGCATAAAAATAAATTTAAGAAACTTATTATATTACGAATATTCAAAGAAAATATATCATCTCACCATGAGCTTATTTATTATTATTGGAAATGTTTTATTGGGAGTTGGCCACTTATTGTATTTGCACTTTATTTCCTTCCCTTAAAATTATAGTAATTGATGTCATTTTAATTGTAAAGACTAACGCGCGAGCACCGCCGACCGGTAGCTTAGTAACCCGCGACTCAGGGTTTTATTTTCCTAGTGCGGGAGTTACCTTTTTATACAACAATATAACAATTTAACAACCAATTAACTAATATTCTCATCAAAACAATATGATAGTGTGTAATCCGATATCATTTAAGTACGTAAACATTGGAGAGTGGTGGTGCGTTTCACCGACATAACGCGATCTAATTCGAAAGCGTTATGCCTTTCACCTTCCGACCGAGCGTGCGTTATGCCGTGCTGTACACACGGCAAACTAAACCGAACAAAGCCTGTAACTAACATTACATAAAAAACAACATTAAAAATTAATTAAAGTGATGACTGTCTACGAGCCACACTCAGCCCAATTGAGCAAAGAGTGTTAAGTAAAGATTTTCGAATTAATGGAAACGGAGAATAAGACTTTCCGTAATCTCCGTTTCCATTAATTCGAAAATCACGTATAATTGTAATTTATTCATTGTAGGTCTTGTTTCTTATTCACATTCTTTAATAACTACCGCGTTAGCGCTGTTTTAATGTTGAAAGGAAATGTTTCTGAATATCTGCCTATGTTTTCTCAATATTGAAAGACAAGCTGCATAGCCCAATGGTCTTATTTATTCATGTTTCATGAATCCCTTCGTTAGCAACCGCCCCGAGCCGATATTCAAGTCCCACAGAAGGCCCCCTCTTGCGCAAGCTGCTAAGTTTGTAGGGTGTAACAATTCAACAAGAGTGGAGCCCTTTTTTGTTTTTTTTTTTTTTTGGTCCGGGAGTCCACCACCGCTGCAGCGTATTCGCGCGCTGGCGGTGGGATGTGGGACTCGCCCTCTCCATAGCGTGGTATGCTAAGGTCATACCACGAGGAGAGGACCCTACACCACTTAAACCTCCCGGACACTCCTTCGATCCGCCGTTGGCGGGGGTCGGGTACGCATGAGCAATCCGGCCCCCCGACGGCACCCGCGGCCAATATTGTACCGCGGGATCTCCAGAAGAGTGGAGCCCTGCTCACCTTTATGCCCGGTGAAGTAGCAAAAGCCTCGTGGTTAACTAACTAAATAACTCACCATCCCGAGATTCAAAAAAAAAAATCCTTAATTTGTAAAATGTTTAATAAGAAAGAATGAAGTTTAATTTCTATAACCCAATCCTCAAAACGCTTTGTCTAAAACACTGTGCCAAACTGTGGTTCATTAGGTAATATCAGTTGAATAACAATTACAAACAGTCTCGTCAATATGTTGGCTTGGCAGCAGAATATTTAAAGTGGTTTAATAATACACAGCATTGAGGTGAAGAGCTAATAAATCTGATCTAGGAAGTGTGGGCGGATTAGCGGCGAATATTCCAATAACTGTACAGTATTATAGTTCAGAAATACATTCAATGTATGAAAAATTGCATCTGTATTTGAAGTGTGATGTTACATTTGTGAAACGAGATCATTTAATTTATACGTATAAACTTTGTACGTAGAAAATAATACATTTTTGTGTTTTCAATTACAAATTTATTATTGTATTGTATTTATTTGTTAGAGTGACTAATATAGTTTAGAATTTAGTATTCTATATAAGCAGGTACATGAAATTTAAATTCATTACTAGAACGACATACGGTACATAAGTGGGCGTTGAATATTTTTATGCCAAGTCTAAACAAACGATATATGTATACACATCGTACTACACAAAGAGAAGACTTTTAAGACTAAAGAACAATTATTTATAGTACGTTTTAGAGCTGCGCAAACGCTTCCGTAAATACGAGCACAGAATCAATATAAATGTGTACGAAAGTGGAGTACTCATACATCTGTAAAGTATAATTATAAACCTGGTGTTTGACTTTGACAATGTTTTCGATGTAACTCATTGTTATTAGAAGATGACACTATACGATGGATATTCGCGTAGGTTGATCTGACGCGTGGAAAATCAGTTGACAAGGTCGGAGCATTCACTCGGATAGCTAATAACAATGCCGATTTATAAGCGATTTTAAAGTAGAAATTCTTACTTACATTTGCGAACATGGCAAAAACAAACGAAGATCATCGACGTTTGTTATTTACTTTACTGCTTGTACCATCTTTGAACACTAAATGTCTTAGAGACTGCATTTTAGTGTAGTAATATGAGAGTACGGGTGTCTCTGTGTGGCAATACAAAACTAAATACACTTTCTATTTGTTGTTAACAATAAGATTTACCTTAAGGTTTTCCGATTAGATCATTGTAAAGATAGTGCCTAAAAACTAAATAGCAATACGGAACACTTAAAAAGTTATTGTACTAGATAGGAAGACAGTGAAACATGAAAATGTATTTTTCAACTTTTCGCGTCATAATTCAAGTAGGATAGTAAATGTGATTTTAGCAAGGAACTATTATATCGTACGCTTCAACAGACATGATAGACGTTGTACTGTGACGGGAGTAGGAACAAAAATACATTTTATAGGTGTGTTTATTTATGTGATTATAGCTCGTTTAGTTGAAATATTTCGAAGCAATAACATCAAGAAATTTTCCGATATTTAGTGACTATTATTTTTAATGTCAGTGAATCTGTATTAGTGACGTCATTGTACAATGAGTACATGTCGTTTGAACCAAATTACGTTTGTAAACGTATTGAATATTGTAGTGTACTAGTTAGAGTTTAATCGAAGATATTAAGATGTTAAAACGGGTGATGACCTACAAATGACTTTATTGCTTCTAATCGCTATTTAATACGTTGTGCAATGCGGTTCCTCTTCTGGAAACTCTGGTATAGGTTAAGGGGTTATTACTTTTAAAGTTCTTTGAATTTTTATAGAAGTCTACAGATTTTTTATTCGCAGTATTTACCAGTGCGGTCTTAAGTTTACTGTTTGGACGAATGAATTCAATTGATATAAGTGTGTTTTTGAACCTATTAACCTATTATAAATATTGGCAGCCTTCGTGGCGCGTAGCGGCATAAGTCTCGCTTAAAGCCTGAGGTCGTGTGTTTGATTCTTTTAAAGATCTTTGTGTAAAATCTAAAATATCGTTTCGGGTCTGGTTAGTTGAGGGACTACCCTCCGTGCTTTGGAAATCACGTTAAGCCTTTGATCCTGACTATCATTACACCATCTATGACAATCGTTTACCAGGTAACGAGCTGCAGAGTTTACCTATGTTTATGCTGTACATTACACTACGGTCATCAACCCGTCTGCCAGCGTGGTGATACAGGTAAAACCACCAGTGGATGTTATACGGGCAGATATTGTAAAAAAATATTACACACATACAATTATCAAGGAATTGATTGATTAGTGTAAGTAGTTTAGTTAAAAGAAGATCCTTAATTAATTTAACGTATAAGTACCTTGTTTGTATAGAAGAAATATTATAGCGTCGTGACTACTAATTGTATTTGTTCGCAGTTAAGTCGGTGCTCTGATATATTTAACGGATGTTTTATTAACACATAGAAGCAGTTTCCATTCGTTGTTGTATCTCTCCAAAACAGTTCATTAGCTTGTGCATTATGAAACGATCTTCTATAACAATAAGGCCGCCCAACGTAGACCCGCGGGCATGGAAGTGGACAGGCAAGGCATTTCAATTTCCCCGCCAGCTCGTTGATCGGCCATTCTTATGTTTTGTTCGGATTTATTTTAGTAGTTACCTCTAAAAGTGCATATCGCCGTTTCGAACTGAAAAAATGCACACCTATAAAATCCATTAGCCAGCCTTTCTCTATAACTATCATAATAAAAGGTATCGTCATCATCATGAATATGTCCACTGCTGGATATAGACTTTTAGAGGAGCCCTTTCTCAAGGTTACCACGCTTATACCAAGCAGGTGCTAGTAAACCTTTGAAATGGCGACGGGGCTTGTAGTGGGTAGTCTCTCTTGTCATGGTATGACAAGAATACCATTGCCAATGAAGAGGAGAGTCCCACATACTCCGCCGCTGTGTAGCAGACGATATATTTCCCGTAAAAAAACACCTAGTAGAACTGCTAGAAATTATTTTCCGCAGTCTGTAATAAAAACAAAATCTACGATTAAATACTTCTACAAAATAAAATCTGACCTGCCTAATTAATTTACTTTACAATTGAATAATTTAACATACAAGCAATATCAATTACTTATTTATTATTATTCCCGATCATAGACAACAATTTGACAAAAGAATGTAAGCCCTATTCTATGGCCAATACAGTTGTAACAGACACCAATCACGAGGTAGATAAATGCTGATTTTCTCTTATATTAATAATTTCTCCAGCCTTAAATAAGCAATAAAACTAGGCCCTTAGAATCAAATGAGGTGTGATAGACTAAGGAACGAGCATCGGCTTACTAAGTGAAAGTCCACTTTCTTGCCGCCTTGTCTCTCTGTGCCGTGTTGTGTATAAACTTGGCTACTGGAAGTGACATAGCTATGTGCTCACAACAACTTGCTTATTAAGTTGATTTAATAAAAATACATAAGTGTGGGAATATTTTACAACAATTATTTTCGGTTCTTTTCGAAAATGTATTAAAAAATTAAGTTGCAGTAACAATAAATAAATCTTCACCTACCTTTATGTTAACATGTTGTTAAAGACTTTCAATAGTAAATACTAAACTTTTTTTTTAACATTAGTCGCGTTCATCGGAGGCTTTACGTGGAAAGTCTGACCTAATAAATATTTTTGTAATATCTAACTTCTTATGTAACGGATAATTTTAAAATAAAAATATCGTTTGTTAAGATATTAATAGATCAACCAAATAACACACGAGTTCATTTGATTATTTCACAAATAAACCCAACATACGTTTTGATTTAATAATATTACATCTAATCATGATTTTCAGTGGTTTTGTTATAAAGTAAGTGATACCATTCCAGCGTTTCTATAACCATGTTATTCACTATAATTGAGCAAAACTCGTGTGACGGTTTTCCCTACGACACTGTAGGTTAATGTATTGTCACTTTCTTACCTTTCCTCCGACGCATCACTAATTGTACGATTGTTAACCTACTAATTTAAATCTCTTATTGGTTTTAGAAAATTCTAAAACAATTCTAGTCCGCGTAATTGCTATGTTTCACTCGTATGACCGGCGTTTTAATTAGAGAAAACTCAGTTTTTGATTAATTAAAGCGGTTTGGAATGCTTCGAAATATGTTGAACGTGATTTGTATAAATAATAATCACGAAAGTCACGATCTGAATCCGGTTACAACAAAACATGATACGAACAGATTTTTTCTACAGAGAAATTATATGATGTTTGTAATCTAGGAAAACAAAACAAAGTTCTTTAAGGAAATACGATGATTTTATGTTTTATTAATCAAATGGGTTGGATGTTAATTGTGATGGATGCTTACTAGGGAATTATTTGAATACATTATTCATAAAAATTTAATGAGTTATTGCAATTGATATTTAAAAATAGTGCGATGCTCACAAGTGTTCAAGTTTTATATCCATTTATTGATTTTAACACATTAATGCTCTAGAATGCTTAAATAGACTAATTAAGGATATGCTAGGCAAATGATAAGCATTAAAGTTATATATATTGCCAATATTTTTTATTATTCTGTAATTCATAACAAAACTAATTCAGTATTATTTAGATCAATCACAAATAATGTTTAGACAGCTGTAAACTTGAAAATTATCATTCTAAGATCATACATTAACACGTTCTTAGTAACTCACAATTGACTTATCGACACAAAAAGATGTCCTTCATGAAAATAGTATCGAAGTGGTAAATTCTTAAACAATAAATTAGCTCAACTGAGGTCTCTCAGCCGATTGAAGTCCAACAATCATTGGCAAGTATTCAAGTACGCATGATGTACTAAATATTTACCTGTCTGCAGCTATTCGCAATCACTCAGTTAAATTGTGTGATCATTTCGCTTCACTCGATCTTTTACAAATACATTGCATCTTCATTTGGTAGGGTATTGGTTTGATCTTTACTTTTTTTTCTTTTAATAGTTTATAATTAGAGAGCTGGTGTTTGGCATACATTTCATTGAAATCGTCATTTTGGCGGGAGACGGGAATGTTTACAAGTGGACAGGTTGCCAGGCTATTAATTTCTCACCTTTGCACGACTTCCCTTTAAAAAGTCGTTCGCTTTTTAGCAAACTGATTAGAACAGCTGATCCGAATTATCATCATCAGTATATATACTGGTATTAAAGACCATTCTTGATGCCCAAAAAGTAAATAGTGGTACTTCGTGCGCAAAGCCTTTTTTAAGGTGATGTTATGAAAGCCGAAATCTAAAGAGCTTATTGATTCGCTTTCCAAAAAATTAAGCGTAGTTCTTCAACCAATCCGGACAACTTACCTTTGAAATACTATTCTCAATGATGTTCTCCGGTTTGTTGACACACAGACTATTAATGACTTTGGCTATTTGACAAATGAAAGTAAGTACGTGACCATAGTAATTTAATTTACAATTAAGAATTCATTAAGTTTACGCTCATTTTCTAAAACGCCGCGAATTTGGGAACGTCATTTGACCTAATTTTTCCAAGGGCAAAGAGAAAATGTTTTTCATTTGTTTTCGTATCGAGAGTTCGTTTCCTTTTATCCGGATTACCGCTGATAGGTCGTAAATGGAACAGGAGGATAGTCGGGCCATTACTGAGGGAGTCGGACAATGAGGTTATGATCTGTGGATCCGAACTGTATACGTACTGGGGAAATTATTGAAGTAATTCTATTCTTTTAAACATGTCTTTTGTGCTTTTCAACATTTACATTTAACTGATATATGAAGTTGGGGTTAAATTATTCCACTGATATTGGTTATCTGTCTATTGAAAATGTCGGAATTATGCAATTCATTGAATAAATGCTATTTGACTGTTCACTGAGGATTTAAAACCCGGCTCTCAGTGGTTTTTGATATTTGTGCATTATTAATTAAATATAGTTTTGTAGAATCCTATGTAATTATTTTTACTTCCTATATTAAAATACAAAGAAGGTATATTCTTAGAAACTTTTGGGAGCAAATAATATTTTGTAGTTTACACACTAACATTTATTGTATAACAGGATAAGTTTCTTTTACTGGTTATTATTTACTTCATATCGGGATTATAGTGTAAATTTGTGTTCTTTTTTAAATGGCATAACCAATTCTATTAGTTTACTTTCGAGTAGCAAGTAAACTGTACCGTAATCGCGAAACCTAAATCTTCGAGAAACGCTAAACATGAGCTTCCAATATAAAAAAAAAAACTGTAAACTCCTGAAGTATGTCTTTTATTTTATGTACGTGTACTAGATTCTCGTACTACATACGGATTTAAACAGATCTGTCGGAAGTTGAATAGAGTTTGGTACGTACAATACCTCTTTACAGAATATACGATATATACGAAATTTTCTATGACCTAGAAATAACCTATTAAATGTTGATCAAATCTAAATTTATTAAATAAATAAAAATGTTAATCAAATTTTTATTACAAAAAAATTACAAATATGACTAAGACTTTTGCTTACCTCGTATGTAAGCAAAAGTCTTAATTAATTAACCTTAATAACTAAGGTATCATTAAGGTAGGTAAGGTTATTACTGAAGCTAATTTCGATGCATTTTATAAATAATTTATAATGTTATATTAGTGACTAACCTACCAAAATTGCCAGTTTTAATTTAGATAATGTAAATTAATCAAACTTTAGGGAAAATCGCTTTCAGGTTGTTCTTTAAAAAGAAAAACTACTGCTTATATTCAGAGAAGGTAAGGGTACCTTCTGAAGCCCGTTGTAAAAGCGTGCAATCATCTAAACCACAATACGAACAGAATTATAAACAAAGATAGGTACTAGTAGATTTATATATAAGTAAAGTTGTATGTCTGTATATGTATCCACATCGAAGCGCGTCGTAATAAGGTCGCGGGCGCGTCGGCGTGGCGCCCCGGTCGACGCCCCTCGCTACCTACTAAGTGAATTATATTGTAATCTTTACATATTTATTTATATTTACTATTAGCCTATGCTGGGAATCTTAATAAGCACTGTAAGTTATGTGTAGTTTGGAAAGTTGTTTTGCAAGTACGATGTCGCTAGTTATATCGAATAATGCGTGTTAGGATGTGAGGGCTAGCATACCTACCTGATACTTGAACAAAAAGTTCAAATTAATGCTTTTATTTTTTAGCTAAAACTTTTTTGTCTTCACTTCATTCAATAATAGGATAAAACTAAATCAATATTTTGTTCTTTTGATTAAAGTTGAAAAACTGTTATTCAATCCTTTAGTTGCCTTAAACAGAAATTAAATATTTGCTAAACTATCATACTTACTAATATCATAACTGCGAAAGTTTATATGTGTGGATGTCTGTATGTTTTTTACTCTTTCACGCAAAAACTACTAAATAGATCTGGCTGAAAGTTTGCACGCGGATAGTTTATAAGCTAGATTAACATATTGGCTACAAAATATCACGCTCCGACCCACTGGAGCAGAGTGACGCGGGTAAAACCGCGAAACTAAACTATAGTTTATTAGACTTACTACGTAGATTAAGATAATTTTGTCTGTGTATTTGTCGTCACCTTAAAATATTTGTTTTTATTATTTTTGTTTACTATCAGTTATATTTACTAACTACCAAGTATCGTTGTTATATATCGCTACATTGTAGACGTCTTTATAACCTCAATCGCTCTACAACATAACTAGAGTAACTCGAAATATAGATCGGCAACTCATTTTCGATTCACCGAAAAATAAATGTATGTCTTTTTTTGATTATAATGTCTTTCAACGACCTAGTCTGACCGACGAGACATAAATAATGGTATTAAAATACCCAGTCTTCCGCCGATTAGAGGTGAGAATATTTTCGCCCACATTGTACGTCTACACTATCGTTTGTCGAGTGATGTATGACCAGCTGACATGGCAACACTCCTAGTATATATGTTACAAGCTTGTTATGTTCTAACAAATTATAACTCTATATAATCACGGTGAATGTTATCGAAAGTCATGTTTGAACTCAATAAACAATTAACACAGTTTCGTGAGAATTCCTCTGTCTATATTATGCAATATTAAAAGTGTGAGGATGCGCTTTTTCGCTTCAGACAGACGATTAAAAATAAACATTGACAACTTCCTGACGTACAACTTAGCGGATATAGTAATACAAAAATAAATTCAGCCATTACGTAACCTGTGATACAGGACAGAAGACAATTGCAATAACTATTTGCTTATTCAATTCTAGGCGCGACCGTCCATTGTTACTTGTGTGGTATTGCAGCGCTTGCAAATGACATCTTCGTACACAAATTGGGTTCCATGACCTGTATGTGTGGACCCTACTTCCGGCGCGGCGGCGCGTGCTTCGTGGAGATCACTTCCGCCCAGCACTTGCGCGCGCGCAGCTGATAGTGATAAGAAAGTGGAACACCTATAATATGACATACTTACCTGTGTGGCTTACATTAATGCTTTTTCGCAATATGTTTGTAACGTTTCAGATAACTGTTCAAGTTAATGCTGTTAGGCAATATTTGTTCATTATTGTTGTGTTTACTGTCACTAAGGCGGTAAACAGGTCTCATCGCTTACGAGAAATATCGCAGTGTTAATAATGTTACCTACTATAGTAGTAATACGTGACTGTTTTATTCAATGACATTTTGTTTATTTTAATAAAGTTATTTTAATAATGTATCCCTCGTAAAGTGTTTCATTATAATCATATCGGCGAAAATCACATTGAATATGTTTGTTTTGACTTTTTTTTATTGGATGGCAGTATTATCCCGGATTTGTGCATAGTTCCCTTGGGCGTGAGAATGAAAGTCAAAATATTGACATATTTATAACCCTTACGCGTTGTCTAATTTTATTTATTATTATTTTGTACAAAATCGGTAGTTTTCTAATTTACAACATTGTTGGTTACAAAGATTAAAATTTTCATTAATTATCTTCATATTATTGCTTTTGGTATTTGGCTCAGTACTGAAACTAAACTGCTCAGTCAACTCGTGGTCTCGATCGAAATGTTTCCAGGAAAATAAAAAACGTTCGATAAATTGAAAGCTAATCGTTTAATAAACCGGGAATTATACATGTGATACGGAAAATTGTATATAATACTAACATGCTGACTAAAGTTACTATTATTACCTAAGTAGGTAATTAGCCTTTTTCCTGGGAAGATTTAAAAAAGATCCGCTAGGGGCAGGACCGGTTTGGGGGGTACATATGTTTTGAATTCTCTATTGACAACAACGTCAAACGTATAGAATTATAATGGAATTAACGGAAGATGATGTACCTGGAGCGAAATTAAAATTTGCAAAAGTGCAAGATCATCTTGCCCGGGATTAAAAACGATGGCTTGCATGTTTACAAATGAAATTTAGACCATCCTGCTTGTATCGACTATCAGACGTACAATTAGCGAATGCACAATGTTTGTAAATTTTTTTAAAATATTTTTTATTCCAATATTTATTTATTCTAATAATAATACGACGTACGTTTGACGTTCTTGTCAATAGAGAATTCAAAACATAATAAAATATGTACCCCCATTGAGTCGTTCAAAATAAGAACTGTCCAGCAGGTACTAGATTGCTTACCATTTAATACTACAATGTGTAAATATAATTTGTACCGAGAACTAAAGTTTAGTTTTAACATTAAGTCCTTGATCATCTTTTTTCCAAGTACGTACTAGTGACGTAGTTTCTTCTAAATATACACCTTAAAGATCGTGACAATCTGCATATCCTGGAATCATAATTCCGAGTTAAAACTATGAGTCATAGTGGAAGTAGAACTCACGTAAATTAATAATTCTGTTAAATGTGAAGACGGTTAAGTTTGTTCATATCCGGCATCGAAAATATCCAAAATATATGAAAGATCTAAAAGCTAATTAAGTCTAATTTTTAATGACAGATAATACTCAACAATGTTTTGATATTGGCTTTTACGTTAGAACCGGGAAACCCGCTGTGTAATTTGCGATTATATAAGAAAAAGGAATTGTTCCTATTTGTTTGAATAAGATAAAAACTCTGGTCCGATACTCTTATCGGATCACAGTTTTCGTTCATTATATTGTCATTGCCGTTTTGTTGTGGATTCGATCCGTATGTTGAACAAAAAATGTTAAGACAAGTAAATAATTTGAAACGTTAAGTCTTCGTTATTTTGAACGAACAAAAATAAGGTCAATGAAAGGGCAAAATGTTTGATGCTTTTTGACTTCTGGTCTTACTGTGAGAAGTGCAAATAGTGTAAATAGAAACAATATTAAAATTCAGCTCATAAATTAACTTTTCGTATTTATACAAAAAAAAATATACAATTCAAATGCGGGTAGGTAACAATTATCAATCCAAATTGAAACATATTCACTGAAGATAACCACTAAAGGTATTGTGGTCATTGTTACAATTACACAAATGAGTCAACATCGATGATTCATGTTGTTATTTTTTTCAAAGTGATTGCACAGACTTCGAGTGATTGCCCACCAAAGAGGAGACTTAAATTTATCGGCCGCTAAACTCAGTGCTTAAAATAAGTTGCATGCGTTTTACGTTAAAAGAACATTAGCATCAGATAAATTTTAAGGACCATCTTTGGTAAACAGTCTCCCTTCTGTTGTGGAATGAGACAACAATGTAGATTGTATCGGTGTCTCGCTTTCGAATGTATGTTGATGAGTCAATTGGAGTATGTAGATGTAGGCGCCTTGATATAGAAAGTTTCTTTCTAATGTAGATTCAGAGAAAATAGTTAGGTACCTTTCAAATACTGTAAATAGGTACTTAATAGGTTATTTCATAAAATAATTTTTTGCCCTTTTTGATCAGGGTCGCCGTATTCAAACATTGCAATTGTCATCCATGTTATGACTTTATCTATGAAAATAACATGAAGTAGGAACCTATAATGCTTTTTCGCGCATCCCCACTACCGCAGCAGGATATTTAGGACTCTTCATCGCAATATGCTAACCAAACCACGTGGCGGGTTTATCCACTAAAACTCCCCGGGAGCTCCTCTTAGCGCCAGTAAAGGCTATTGCATGGTATTCGGTGCATAATACTTAATCTTACCCGTACATTGTAACATTTCACGAATCATAATATGCAGGCAATTGTTTACATAATATCCCGTAAATTCAACGATTGTAATTGTGATGTAATGTTGCCAAATCATAAAATAATAAGGTAATATTTCGTATATAGCTTTTAGAGATCTCATATAAATAACCGAGAGTGCCTCGTGCAGTTTATTGATTGCTCGTTTATCGCACATTTTAATTTGTGTTATCGGTATTGTGTCGTAAACGTTATTATTGGCATCTCCAGTCAGTTCAATCACAAATATTACATTTTTATAATCATCACTCTTCATTATTTTGTTCTAAAATTCCTTCGCTTCTCGATAAAACATGCGACAGAAAGTATACACTACTCAAGAACAGTCAGAATTAATCCATTTTCATGGTCGATATGACATAATAGGTTATAGCTATCCGTGCTTCTGAGCCATAACAATACACCTAACTTTATATTTGACGTTTTCGGGTATTGCCTGCTGGAGTTATATTGACGCAAAGTACTTCATATTTACAAAGTTCACATGCATACTTCCTCATTTATTTGTGACGATTTTAGTATTTCTGTTTCTTCAAGGTTGTTTGAGCTGTAGGGGAAAAACGTAGATCACAATTAAACACGAGTGCAGTTAAAAAGAAACGTTTGCACTTTAGGTATGTTACAGACAATGTGAGCGAACATGTCTTTTCTTATCAGTTAAATCAATAGATTACTTATTTGTTTAGTCATAATAAGGTCAAATTCTTGGAAGAGGCTTTGTAACCTCTCGTCTAAATGTTATATTCTGAGTATAGTATTGAAATTTCTTGGTCTGTTGCTTCAATTACCATTTATTTTTAAAAATTTGCAACCATAGCCCTGTTTGCTTTTTACATTTGCAAAATATATTTCGATTTGAAATATAAAATATGCCTTTTCCGTCAAATTGTCTGTTAAACACCCAAGTACGTATTTTAAGTGTTTCTTTCGAATCTCTCTGGTCGCTGTCTGTCCCTATGTAGGTATGCTTAGAACTTTAAAACTACGCAACGGTATTTGATGCGGTTTTTCAAAATAAAGTGATTCAAGACGAATGTTTATATGTATAACAACGAGAAATATGCAAAAAAGAAATATGCTCGCGGGCTAGAATTAGGTATGTATTAGGCCGATACAATTTGATTTTTCGAAATTCTACAAAAATATCTTACCTCATTTAAAAAACCATTGAGCTCTTCTTGTTCAGATCAGGCAAATTACAACCAGGCTTGTCTCAGCGGATTAACCCACCGTACGCTAGATTTTTTTTTGCGATTGCATTTTTTTTCCTAAACTTCTGTGTACCGACCCGAATCTGAATTTACCCGGAAAATTCTCTCTTCAACAACAGGTTATTTTAGTCAATGTGTCTGAATGACTCTATTAAATATTACCTAATTTGTCGTACCATATATTATTATGTTACTTGAATAGTAGTAGTTATTTTGTTAAACGTAAAGTTATCTATGTCACTGATTACGTAAGAAAGATGACGTCCACGAACTTCATAGAACATATTATTCTCAGTAAAAATCCAAGAATACCTAAACATATAAACGAAAAGAATTTTTCCTTCGATTCGATCGATAACACCATACATTATGACTTATTTGCGTAAGTATTTTACGAGTTAGTTTTCCTTGACATACGTGTACGTAGGTAAATACATGGTATGTATGAACGTATGGACTATTAATTTTTGTGATTGTTATTAATATAGTGTAATATTTCCATTCGCTTATTGCGAGTTCAACGGGTTCTTTGTGCCTGGAATAAAGGTTTTATGTAGATGTTAATTGTTGAAGGATAGATAGAAACAAGTAAAGATGATAGATTTGATCTCGGAATTTGGTAGGTTACTAATGAATACATTGATTAATAAATATGAGTAGAGCATCATTTCCTTGCATCTTTTTTATTTCTTAGGCTAAGTTACGCACTGCTCGTAGGGACTCTGGCACGCATGCCATCACTGTGACTGGAGAAGCAGTGCCCGGGCGAAGGAGCGGAAGAAGCTCGTCGCCTAAGTGGTGTAGAGAGTAGTAACCTAACCTCGCGCTCTTGACAATAATTAAGAAGATGCTTGAGAGCGAGAAGTCGTGGAAGGCGGTCGCCTCCTTCTGTGAGCAAGTCACGTCAGTCAGTCACAGAAGGAGCTAGTCCTATATATACTTAGCGGCACGGCAATTCATACAGCAAAAAAAAATCACAGTTACACTTATACTCATTGATGACCCATTAGTTAAATAAAAAAGGGTAGTTACACAAACTTAGCCTTTTTTGGGAGGGAAATCCCAAAAAAGGCTAAGCGTGCAATGGCATCATGAATAAGTGTAACTGTGAATTTCTGTAATAGCAATATACAAAAATGTAAAGAAATACTGTTCTGATACTTTAACAATTATTATTAGAAATGTCTTCAGGCCGTGTTCAATCCGCTCGACTAGGGGCTTCTTTCATGGGCGGAAAATGTTTTTCTACCCAGATTGAGGAAAGATTTTATTTAAATACCTCTAGAGTTTGTAAATATTTTTGTATTCATGAATAAATCTGAACATAATGTATGATCCATGAAAGGATTTTATATATATAAATTGTACGATGAGACATTTCAAAGAATTGTAACTTAATATAGAAATTTATTAAAATAATTCTAGTCGATTTCGGTGTTATTATAAAATAATGAAACGAGTAATGATTTTAATTATTATGTATATTTAGTAACTAGCTGCGGCCCCAGCAAAGTCTTTCCGTATAAAATAAGGAGTTTATAAGGTATATCATAACAATTAATTAAATTCCCATTTTGAGATTATGCGGAATACACCGTAGCAGACAGATATGTATCAGTCCCGTCAAAGTGTAGTCTAACCGTTACTGAGATTAATCAGAACTAAAATACACAGACATATAGACAAAAATGTTTTATATTGTTTTTGTTACATCGAGCCTATTTTTCCATTACAAACAGATGTTTTAATTTTATTGTATGTATAAATAGAGCGAGAGATTAATAGATTTATGAATAATTTACAAAGTGTCGGTAGCTATTGTATCGTCTAGTTTATGATTGCCTCGAAGTTTGTCAACTCTCTAGTGTTTTATGGTACTGTGAACAGTCAATAACATGTTTCTCAATTCGGAATAAAGTTTAGTACTTAACATAAGTTTAGTACGATCTTTGAACTGTGTAGTTTATAGGCGTGTGGATTCACACGGCATTATCTTATATGTTATTGCTTAGAGTATCTTTCTGGGTTTTCTCCTGGAGAATGAAGTGGTAAAATTGGTAGGTTTCAACAACCAGGGACTCCATTTCGCTTTAGAGCTCTTTTATACAAACGGCTATTTTCAAGAACCAGGTCGATTTCTTTCCGGATCTGGTTGGTTGAGAGACTCCATGCCTCGGAAAGCATGTTAAGCGGTTGATCCTGACTGTTATAACAACCTTATACTAAGGAATGTTCCCTGTGTTACACACAGGGAACTATGTGTAGAAAAGCCCGCCCTCGGAAAGAGGCCCATGTTCAGCAGTGGATCTTCGTCGGACATCTTATAGTTGACCGATTACAAGACGCTTAACAAATAACTACGAATAGGTGAAAGGCCATTGTCAAACCATAAGATGTTGTTATATTATAACTTGATTCTATTTCTGGGTCTATTATCGACAATAATAAATACAACATCATCAGAAATTTGTGTAATACCACCACAAGTGCGACAAATGACCGAAAGTGAAACCGCGTCACGAAATCAAACCGTGACCATTTTTCTATAATTATGATATGTAATATAAACATGAGTTGGAATATGAAGGATAGCTTTCGTCACGTGTGTGATTGAGTCACTGCTTGTTCGCTTTAACCGTGTCAGTGCGGCCGTCGCGGAATAGAATCAAGGCTGCGATATGGATCGGTACGCCGTAAAACACCTGTGACGACCGTATTTGTTCGAATTTTGAATTTGGCGTTTGGGGTAGATGGAGGGTAGTTATAATTATGCAAAATATTATTATATACTGTTTGATTTTGAAAATAGTATGTTTTTATATAATTTTTTAAATTTAGGCACACAATAGTGTTGCAATGGACATGAAGACTAAAAAAAACTATTTAGTCTGTCAGTTAGATTACCAAAAAATATTTGACACGTATTTTTTTTCGTTCCTCAAACAAAAAATGACAATCATACAGCGCGTTGAAATTTCGTTTGACGTCACTTCTAGGTACAATTTTACCTAATAGTGACGTCACAAGCCCACCTCTCCTGAACTTTATAGTTTGTTTTTGCTCTGTATCATTGTAATTTTTTATTGATTTGATAAAGAAAATAAAAAAATACGTGTCCAATATGTTTTAGTAATCTAACTGACGGACTAAATAGATTTGTTTAGTCTTCATGTCCATTAATAGTTGACTGTAGTTTAAATAATGGCTAAAATCATGTATAATTATTATGTCAAGTACCTGCATAGTTATATTACAACAGAATAAAAAGGAATTATATTGAAACTAAGGAAACGTTTTTTTTTAATGTATTGTGTACGTATTTATTACCTAGGTACTCATTAAAATACTTCAATCATTTATTGCTTTAAAAAAAAATTCGGTATATTTTCAGAATCTGAAATATATTTGATATTTATTTATAACTAATATATTTATATCATATTAGGATGTATATATTTATATTAGCAAATGTTTGTATATATAGCGGCCTCAGAAGTATGAGGCCATACTATTAGAAGGTATGTATGATGTATTACGACGATATTAAAAGACTTTAGAAGCATTTAGTTGTAAGTGCCATTTTATGACACATACAACCTTATTGCTTCTGACCTCAATATATCATTATACAATTTAAAAATATAAATATTCTCTTAATATATGTTACCGCTACATAATACCTATAGTCAACAGTAGAGAATCGCGATGCCCCCCTTCAATCGGCCAACAGTACTTAAACCGAAATAAATCAACTGAAACTTTGTCCACTGGAGCTCAAGCCAAATAGAAAATTAAAAAAGAGAATCGTTGGTTAAAACAACGCGGTTTGATTGCCCCGCTTGAACAAGTCTGCAAATGTCTGACTTTGTCACTTGGCTAGTCTCCCTGTTAATATTTGAAATATGTAGGTAGAGAGGGTATTTATAGATATTTTCGGCGAGAATCCGGGTGGCGGTCGAGGGTCCCAAGATTTATGGCGAAGCGGGAGAGACCCATCCAACAGGGATCTTCGAGAGTAGGAATCAAGTGATAAGCTGTAGAGGATTTATTACGACCACTTATGATACAAGTAGCTAGATTATCTTCTTATATATGTTACGGCTAATAGCCGAAGTGCGGCTACACCTAGGTTTAGCCGGCTACAACTAGGTGCAGCCGACCACATGCGGTTAAACTTAGATGTACCTATCCTACTTATCTTCGGTTAGAACTAGGTTTTAATTTAATAAACAATACCTATGCACGACATAAAAAGATGTTGGGGGGGTTAAAAAAAGAAATAACCTAAACCTAAACCAATGGAGTTGAACAGGGACTTATTGAGGTTGATCTAAGTTTAACCGCATGTAGCCGGCTAAACCTAGGTGTAGCCGCACTTCGGCTATTAGCCGTAACATATACATATAAATGGTATTTATATATTTTTATTTATTTATTGCTTTCATGCGTTTTACAAAGATGTTATATTAAAGTAACAGAACTAGACATGAACGCCGTTAGGGCACTTAGGGTATAGATCGATATATTAACGCAATTCGAAAAAAGAAATACACTTCTATTTCCACTATTCTTAATTGATTTGTTTAGGCTATATTCTAAACTAAAGGTTTGTTTTGAAAATTCTCTCAGAATTTTTTATTAAATTATGATCATTATTTCGAATCTATTTTGTTCAAATTCAAAAAACACAAGGTAAACGGTTTGTAAAATATTTTATAAAAACACTTAAAGACTCGATTTTTATTGAACTTTTAAAGTTTCTATTTTCTTAGGTTAAGCATAGGTATACCTACACTGTCTTTGTCATTAAGGTGAAATCGCTTTTCTCTGTCACTTGTGCCAAGCCCGACCTCACACCCCCGCCAGCGAAGGGCAACTCATTTTGCCGCTCAGTTCGCTGCTATCTGCGCCCCGAGATATTTTTCTTTGTAATGCTATTGTTGAAAGAAATTGACGTCGCTTATTCTCATGAACTTCATGCTTTACTTAGACAACTTTTAGCTATTATAATGAATTGAGTAAGTTAAATTATATATAGTGTAATTCAATAAATTCGCATAAATCTAATATAGACAACGAAAATGTTTTGGAATTTATTGCATCACCCTTTACATAATAATATAATTCAACCTCTTTTAGAAAAAAAACTTAACTATAATGCACTTTTTTATTTTATTATGAGTATAATTTACATACATGTATGCTGGTTCAAATATGTGTTTAGAGCAGATATCCGTTAACCACATATTTTGATCAAATTTACAAGGGCTCCCTTTAGAATGCCCACACGTACTGCCATCTACCGGGTTGATTTTAGAAACATCCTTCATATGTCTATGATATGATGTTAATAGATAATGCATACTTAAAAGTGTCTTCTTGGCATCAATGGCAACAATTACGTTGTTTGAGATCCTTTTTGCTTTTTTATTCAGAAAGTCATACGTAGAGTGGCTCGAGGTATTTGCTACTTGCTATTGCTTGTATTTGCTACGTAACGGAGACGAGAGCCTAGACAAACAGATAGTGGTTGGAATTAGAAACACCGAACACAAATGATCACGCGGACGTTCACCAACAAGATGGACCGATCAAGTTAAAGACTCGTCGTCCTTAAAATTCCAGACGGTCGTGAGGGACGCGCTGGACAGAAACCGGTGAATACAGATCATCCGCTCCAGGTGCAACCCTGATGCTGACCACGATCCTCAGATATGATCAGATATGAGGGACTGACTAAGAAAAAGAAGAAGAATTTGCTACTTGACCAGCCATAATGTCCTTGGTGCGATTTACTATACACTAATATCTTAAATCTGGCGGCACTTTAGAAACCTCAAATTTTATCAAATAATTTAACTTACCAACGTCGTTACATCAATATTTGACCTTCCAGAAGCCACGAAGACTTTCTGATTGTAAACGGAAATTTCCAGGACAAGACAAACTTTTAACCAGCCATTTATTACTTATTTTACTGCTAACTGACAAACCCTTTGTTGACAAAAAGCGGCAACGTTTGTTTGTTAACGCGAAGCTTTAAATTCAAAGTATTTGTTTCTAATTGTTTTGTCAATAGAAAAATAAGTAATGTTGAAGACAATGAGCGGGAGTACATGCACAAAAACTGGAACAAGCTGCAACGGGCGCACGTGGCAATGGTCCTTTCCGCTCTGTAACAGCAGGTAAACATTTTTTACGAGCAAATTAGATATGTAGGAATATTCGAGACGACTATTCATCGAGTTTTACGTTTTTTCTAATTCTAGTGCTGACGTTCTAATGAAAGTGGTGCAGTTAATTACTTCACTTTAAACCATTAGTTATCCAATCGCTACAATGTATTTCTAGTATGCAGTAGGTTTACTTACGAGTTGCGGTCTTTATTTCAGAATTTGACGACTTAGATCTTTATCGACTACTCAGCAATTATGATAGTTTACCGCCACTTGAGTTTACAAAGTGTTAACATACAATATCAGTTAACATTTTCTTAGGGCTGTAACAAATCGTGACAGAAGCATTTAGTATTTTACGAGTACTTTATTTAGTATTTTATCCAACATCATATTATGTATTATAACCGTTCAATTTAATTCAGTTTGAAAGCCTTTAACGGTTATCCTGGAATTTATATTCTATCAAAAGTCACGCATGTTAAACAGCTATAACTAATGATCTATGGTCTTTGAAGAGTAGGCTGCTTGACAGGAAAGCAAGCTGACACATAATCAACAACTTGGCTTTGAGAATTTTCTACATCAATTACTTAACCAGGCGCCGCGCCGAGGCGGAAACAGTCTCATCTAGTGGATGCGATATTTTTTAAACCAGCTTTAATCAATCTAATACACCGCAAGGACAAAAGGATTCTACGCTTGGAGGGTATAATTTAGGCGATTTATTATAAATGGCTGTTTTCAAGTCACGGGTGCAACATTCCGATTCCCTAATTTGTGGTCCTTTCTTTCTGTTTTATGTTTTTTGCCGTTCGAGGGTGGCGGTGGTACCAAAAGGCTTTTTTGCTTGAAATCGACAAAAGGCCGCCCTAACGGTACCCTGCCTGCGTCTGCGCTCTTTATTCTTTCAACTGTTGGAGTGTATATCTATTCACGTTGTTGGATTATTGTACCAATATTGAGCAATAAAAATAAATAAATATTTGGTTTGCCTCCGAACAATCAAATGTCTAGTTCTAATTTGTTTGTGTACTCTTTGTAAGACGTTATTAATTTGATCAGTTAAAAAAACATGTTTAATAAATGGCTACCAAGATGTTGTGTTGCAGTTTTTGATTACGTCATACATAATTAGAAAACGTTAGTTAGTGTATTATCCTTACTTAAAACATTTAACGTTCAAATTAAAACCTTTTAGACAGTAAAAAGACAAATATACCTGTCTATTTAAGGTTTCGCAAAAATAAACTAAGTAGAGATTAATTTATTTACCTCGGGGTATCGGATCGTATCCGAAGCAGTCCCGCAGGAATTGGTTCGAGTCTAGACGAACGATGTTTGATTTTCTATACTGACTCGGCACTGAAGCCACGTGTCTGGGTAACGTGTGCTCACTTAGGGCTGCTACTTAGTTAATATCATTTGAAGAATTTGTTTGAAGTGCAGTTAACCCCTCATTGTTGAATGTGGAGAAGTTACTGAAGTGAATACAAATGGAGATTACATTTTGCGTTTGGTTTATTATTTTATTAGTGTGTGTTTTGTATGCTTATGAAAAAATTTTAGTCGAGGTTAATGAGCTCACACTCAGCTCATTGAGTTATAAATATGATTAGAATCAACCAGCGTGGGCTGGGATTTTTTAAAAAATTTATTTAAAAAAGGATTCCTCTGAGTTTCTTGCCAGTCGGACATTATTTACAGCGATATAACATAATACCTACATTCATGCCTCTTTCCCAGAGGGGTAGGCACAGACCACTTTATTCCACGTATGTACTACGATCTAAACATACCACTTTCGCCTCTTCTATTTTCATTAATCTCCTCATGCATGTCCTTCGGCTTAGGGTTCCTACTTTTAACCTGGCCTTTCTTATGTACCTATAACATATATATTTTATTAATTTCACCTTACAGGGTTCCTACTTTTTCTAACTCATTCCCTCCTGTTTAGTTATACATATTAATAAATACAGAGATATGAAATCCGAATCAGAACAATTAGGTAACTATTAATTGAAAGCATTTTCTATCGACGCTTTAATTTAATAAATGCACAAACATCCTCTATTCATGTTGACAATATAAACAATGCCAACTAGATATTCATTGCATTTGATATTACGTACACAAATGAATACTATCATAATATTGTTATTAAATTATAATGAATACGGGCCAAACGAATGTTAATGAATGCTTATAGTATAAATATTTATTTAGTTTTTGACAAAGAAACATAAGACATCACTTCTTCAAGAATCAAACCCATGTCTCCCCATGAGTTTCAAGAGGCGAACAAGGGACATACAAATGATGGATGGGCAGCAGCATCTATCAGCTGAGCATTACTATCTTACTGCGGCCACCAATCCGCCTACTAACCGTGGTGATTATGCAAATATCCGCAATTGACACTAGATCTTAAAGTTCTTCAGTATGATAAGAAATTCAACGGATGTCAAATTATTTTGTAATTATCAGCAGTATTCGGGATTCTGTCGATATAATCTGAATAGTTTTACTTTAAATAATGATAGTTGAGCAATGATGTTGGGCTTTGTATAGTTGAGCTTCGGCTGCGGTTTGCCCGACACCCGGTATATCGGAAGGACTGAAATAACTTTATTAGTACACAAATAGACGAGGAGTGATCGCCCTCTTATAACTATTTTCAGTTTAACACTCAAAATAACGTACTGTAAAATAAAATAATGTAGACAAGCTTTATTACAGAAACAGAGGTTAAAGTTTTAAAGGTAAGTAGATTAAATTTAAATGCATTGCTACAGTTTTGAAGTCTGTTTTTCAAATGCGTGTAATGGACGAGGTAATTATGGGCCAAATCTGATATGTGTCGTGCACTATCTAAATGATGGCTTAATTTTTTTTTTAGGTTGGATACTATACTAGACTGAGTAAATACTAAATTGGCTTAATCAGGATTGGGATCAGATCTTAATCAGGGTAAAGAGACGAAGAATTAATCTCATAGTTTAATTAAGTGGTTAAGTTAGCGTACATATGCCATGCAAAGCTAACTATTACATAAGCTTTACATCACATAACTTTATTGTTACTACATTGATCACATTAATTTCCATGCCCTCGTAGATCGTCGATGTTCGAGAGGCTCACGAACTCTAAAGTAGAGCGACAGGTGCACTATATTTCCCTTAAAATCTAAATGTTCCTTTAAATTTCTCAATCTTCCCACCAGCGAATTCCCTGTGCTGTGGCCCAAGCCCCACAGGGCACCCCTGTGGGCCTTGGACCTCAGCTCAGTCTTGTCTTCGTTAGTAGTTTTTAAACCCTTTAACTAAGCTCGAAATAGACGAGTAGAGCTCTGCTCGTCTATTTGCTGTGTGATCTGGCAAAAGTCTCATGAGTATAAAATCTCATACATACGTACATATACATGCCCAGATTAGTCGAATAATCCATATTACGCATCTTTTTTTTGGCCACCTCATACAGCTTTCTTATTAAAAGCATCCACTCAGCATCCACTCAAAAGTAAATACACAAAACTTGCCTCAATTATGAAATCAGCTCAATAACTAATAATTGCGCCCTGGGATGCCCAATAAATACTCAATATTGACAAATAACACTTAGGTGCGAAGTATTATTGTCTTAGTATCTGAACAAAATGCTCATAAAACAAGTAAGTAAAGGCATCCGGGTGAATAAGCGATACACAAACAGACGCCGCGGGTGTTGTGACAAATTCAATGGATGTTTGCGATGCTTGTGGTGCAAATGATAAACGGAAGCAAGTTTGTAAACCGACTATAGAAGCAAAGAAGGCGATCTTATCATTTATATTGGGTGATTTGATGAAGTTTTGTTTAGACAAAATTTTGGCCAAACTTGGAACTTGCAACAATGTTAATAAGCTTCTATTCTTTTTTTAAAGACATGTGATTGTCGAGGTCGTTTCGATTGTCTATACAATCTGTCTTTGTTGTATGTTAAAAAAATATACAATCATGTATATATATTTTTTTTATTTAATTCGCGTCCGGTTTATCGATATTACTTGGGTTCTGAATTGACTAGGTAAATTAAAGAACTTTGATATCTTCGAGTAATTAAACACTCGTTCCTCTAATAATCCTAAACACAGTGGATAGCCGTGGTCTTCGCTAGATTTATTACTGTTTAATATTAAGTGATATCAAAGCATAGCCTCGTGTTATATTAATATGGATGCGTCATCAAGACAGCCAGCTTAATGTGCTTACAGAGACACATGGACCTGTAAATGGTTTATCAATAGTAGATGACTAGATGTGATGGCGAACATAACTCAGCACATACAGTTCGTATGTTTAGTGGTACATAGAGGTTGGAAGAACATCAGAGAATAATTCATAGTTCTACGATCGGTTACTGAATTATTATAAAATGTTGGCTGACTGGCTAACGATACAGTTTTAGTTATTTTTTTTAGTCAGACATTAACTAGCTAAACCTTTGGTGATGTATCATAAATGACTATCAAATGTAGGTAAATAATAAAATAATCTTACTTTTTAGGGTTCCGTAGCCAAATGGCAAAAAACGGAACCCTTATAGATTCGTCATGTCTGTCTGTCTGTCTGTCTGTCTGTCCGTCCGTATGTCACAGCCACTTTTTTCCGAAACTATAAGAACTATAATGTTGAAACTTGGCAAGTAGATGTATGTCGTGAACCGCATTAAGATTTTCACACAAAAATAGAAAAAAAACAATAAATTTTGGGGTTCCCCATACATAGAATTGAAACTCAAAAAAATGTTTTTCATCGAACCCATACGAGTGTAGTACCCAGAGATCTATGAATAGGTCTTCAAAAATGATGTTGAGGTTTCTAATGTAATTTTTTTCTTAACTGAATAGTTTGCGCGAGAGACACTTCCAAAGTGGTAAAATGTGTGTCCCCCCCCTGTAACTTCTAAAATAAGAGAATGATAAATCTAAAAAAAATATATGATGTACATTACCATGCAAACTTCCACCGAAAATTGGTTTGAACGAGATCTTGTAAGAAGTTTTTTTTTAATACGTCAAAAATCGTAAACCGCAATTTAGCTTTCATTCAATCAACTCGAATATAAAAATATAAAATAACATTTCATATCATAAACATACGCTTTTTTATTTATTCTTGATATCAAAAATAGGTACGCACTTGTAACTGAAACGGAACCCTTCGTGCGCGAGTCCAACTCGCACTTGGCCGGTTTTTATTATTTTGTCTTCTTCAGCCCACTCCGGCTGAAGTATTAAATGTGTTTCAACCTATTTATTATATGAACGCAACTAAACAGAATGTACATTGTACCAAAACTACTTTATTTAATACGCTATCAGCAAAAGCTTTTGAATTTAGACCATTCTTAATAAAAGGCGATAAGGTACAACCTACAGTTTTGGGGAATGTTCTAAAACAAGTTAATTATCTGGTTCATACTGTCAAAATAAGCGATCAGTGACAGACACCCCGTGGTTAAGGGCTGGTGCCATTTACGTTCGTCCGAAACAATGTCCTTTTTGTCCGTTTAGTTGCATTTTCGGGTGAACAATTCGGACGTTTATCGAATCGCTTCTGTTCTCTACATTGATGTTTGTTTTTTGATTTTCATTTGCACACGTTGGTTATCGGAAATGATGGTTTATTTAAAAAAAAATATTTTTATTCGACTTTAAATAACAGTAAAATAACACTGTTATTGCCAACATAGAATTAATTCAACGCTGCATTTTAAAATATTTTTAAAGATTTAAGGCGCAGTAATTTGATAAATAAATTTTAATTACGAAGTGCGACCGCGACTACGGTGTCTACCGGAAAAACGAGAGCTAAATAGGGCAGAGAAATGGGAAGCTACCTAATTGTAAATTAAAAAGTTCGTGGAGTTACGACACCACAGTCCACAATGACACCCCGCCGGTTGAACGGGGGCGTTCCCCCACCACGTGCCGCGTCTCCACCACCCAGATGGGGGAGGGGGGACACCCGTGGAAAGCGTGTGACATTTTGTTTTAAAATATTGTCCGCGCGAATACATTCACGTGGATCATTTTTAATCGTCTCTTTGCTTTTTCTTTTTCGTTTTGTTTTGCAAAACAAATAAAAATTACAACTTTTAACGTTCATTTTTTTTTACAGCTAACGTTCTGTTTTATGCATTGTTATAAAAATTCAAACTGATACATACCGTCACATTGTCGTGTTCAATGCTATCATCAATTTTTGTATTTAAAAATATAATTTGGCGTACATATGCAATTTATACCTATTCCGAACTGTTTGACAAATTAATTAAATATTCCATAATAGTTATCTTACAAAAAAAAAAACAATTGAGGTACATAGTATTATTACCTTTAAAATGGTTAAATCACACATCACCGCGGCGGCGGCGGCGGGGCGTCTTAATTACCGTGTAGCGATAAGAAGCGCCAGCGCATTGGGCGTGAAAGCTTCAATAACTGTACACTTCACCTTACAATTATCACAGAATAAAAATAGTAACACAACAATCTTACGTGACTATCATTTCGTAGAAAGCATTTGTGATGACTTTTGTAGTCTGTGACTATTTGGGTAGTCGCACCAAATATTGTCGTGTCAAGGCCGTCGGCTTTCCTCCGGCATTCCGTTCCCGCCGCCCACAGGGATATCTCACGCTTGTATTATGTAACACCTCAACCATGATTCGGTTACAATTTGATGTACTAAATCAATATGCTGACGTATATGGTCAGTTAGATCGTTGAACTTGGTGGTCAATGATTTTGAATTAATACATTCTTTATATACCTATGTATAACTATTATTACATCTGAACTTAATGTAAACTTAATGTAAAGTCATTTTTGTTAATTGTGTTTTTGTTATAGGTAAGTATCCTATCAGGTAAGTACACATTTTACACACTCACACTTACATTTTCTTTTTGTGTATAGATATATCAAATCCAGTAATAGAAACAAAGACTGCCAATATCAAACATAAACTAATAATCAAAATCAAACAAACACCTAGTCAGCCACTACTTACGCTTTGCAGCCCGTAATAAATGCAAACAAAAGCGTAGTGTAATAATTCTCTCCCGTGTAATCAATGCTAGCAGCACTGTAAATAAAAAAGACACAATTATCCCTAACGGTATTTGCATTAGTGAGCCCGTTCTCACCCTTCACCCGCGGAGAATTTCATCTCCGTTGCGCGGCGGTGTGCCCATTTGATATCGTGCGATACCCTTATAGAGGTTGGGACTAAGTGTAACGGATTGCTTACGAACTTATTTAATTTTTTTGTACACGTGCCTAAAATACGTAATGAATGTGTTTTGATAATTTAAATTGAAATGTGTGTGATCGTATATTGTCAATATAGTTAAACTATTTCGTGTAGTTATTTTTTGTTTGTTTTTTTGAAGTAGGTACTTATAGGCACTCCACATTCTCATTTTTTTTCTTTAATGTAGTTACTTAATTAATAGGTACCTTATTAATACAATTTGTTTATAATTTACATCCTCAGAAGAGAATAAACTAATAATGAAAAATATTTTGTATCAAGAAAGTGAGTAAAACTAAATATATTTTATTGAGATAATTCAACGGGATCAGGGACTAAGCAGTTGAAGTCACGCGGGATAGTTATTAGTTATAATAATTAAACTTCTAATTTAAATAAAAGTAGTAAAGCAAAAAAATCATAAAACAATAATTTTCTTTATGTATAAAAAATATGCGCATTTGTGCAAATTTTCCCGACAACCTCGGAGATTTTTTCAGTGGCATACTTGGTCCAGCGTAATGTCGAGTAGGCAACTTGGGGCGGCCAATGCACCTTATTGACTGAGACCGACCGCAGCCGACTTCTCCCGACACATCCCGAACATTTACGACGATAAGGTTGTCACTACAAGAGTTTAAAGTTATTTGAAAACTTTGTAGCTGTTCCCGCGCCGCGCCGAATAACTAATTAACTGGAATAGTTCGTTAACTTAGATTAATTGGTTAATTGAGAGGATATTGTGGTAAAATTGCTTAATAATTCGATGTATCGACACACATAGTGAACGATAACGCCTTTGCTTGGATAAAAGAAAAAAATAATACAAGAATAATCGAAAAAAAACACATTAAGTGAACATTGAAGAAAGTGGTAATAATGCGAACGCCACTCAATTCGTTTATGATTCGAAATTCATAGCAGCGGCTTATTCTCATAAAAAGTTGTTCCCTTCAAAATGTAGTAATTTCGCAGGGAGGGTGGGCCGCCCTCTCTCCTCCTCCAATCTACTCCGGCTGGCCTTTTAACGCCGGAGATATTGTCTCTTTAGTTAGATCTGTATTTACTACAGTATAAGTAAGATTCAAAGAGAAAACAACTCGAATGTTGCGTGTAACATAAGACGTGAGGAATTTAGATACATTCATACGTTAAGGAATGTAAATGAGATATCTATAATAACAATATTGGGTACATGCTAACATCAGTACACGATTCTTACTTGCTAGATTGTTATCTTTATGTGTTTAATTATTTTTCATTACTCCCGTTCGCATGTAGAACACTATAAATTCCTCTCTTAGCACGTTGTTCGCTGCTGAATCATATATCAACCATCATCATCCACTTGTCATACGTAGTGTAAGTTGTACGTGCTATGAGTACCTACGGGGACACATACAAGGCGCTCGTCCAATACTGACTGCACGAACACCGACAGTTGTACAAAACTCCCCTAAAAAATTAAAAGCCATAATCCTTCAATCTCATTGCCAGCGACCGCCTTCTGCCGAGGTTCAAGTCCCACAGGGGGAACCCTCTTGCGCAAGTTGCCTAGTATGTAGTTTTTAAACCATTTATTGAGGCTGGAGCTCTGCTCCCTTTTATGCCCGGTGAAGTAGCAAAAGCCTCGTGGCTAACTAAGTATGTCCGGCCGAAAAAATAAGCTCGAGTTACATTACATCTCGTAACAGCGGTCACTAGCTTAGCTTTTTTATTATTTCTGATCAACAGTAAGTAGTACATGAACCACACTGATTTTAAGCTCAAGAGTCGAGCTTACCTAATCAAAACATTTTATACCTATACTTTATCTTACAAAGAAAATAAAGCATTTTAACTTATTCATAGGATAATGAACCTTGTTACCGGAATAACTTCTTAGGCAGCCTTTCATCCTACTACTAATATTATAAATACGAAAGTTTGTATGTGTGGATGTAATGTTTGTTACTCTTTCACGCAAATACTACTGAATGGATATGGGTGAAAGTTTGCCGGCGGATAGTTTATAAGCTGGATTAACATATAGGCTACAAAATATCACGCTCCGACCCACTGGAGCAGAGTGACGCAGGTAAAACCGCAGGCGCAGCTAGTACTATATATTGTCGCTCCAGTTCTAACACCACGTACTTATGTCAGAAATAGTAATTTTTAAGAGTTCAAATAAATGTAGAATTAAAAGAAAAAATAAAGTTGCTAATTATACAAAAGAAAAAGAACAAAGAATAAAAAAATATAGCATTAATCAGACCTCTTATTTTTTTAAAATAAATATGATATCAAAGTAACTCGCATTAACTACACTTTTGGCTCATTATTTAATTGCAAATAATACCACCTTCCTGATTTTCTTTATGTTTGGGAAACCAAGGTTAGTCAGGGTTACCATCGTTTAGGGTGCGACTTTTATTATGGATGACATTTACAAATAATATGGGGTTCTTTACGGAGGAGGGAAGGGACGAATTCGCCAGAGAAAAGTGAGTATGAATTTGTGATATCTCTTATTTCTATCTAGACCCGTAGCCGTACCCGTAAATGTTTTATCCCAGAGATAATTTATTTTTGTTTCATCATCATCATCAGCCCGTATAACGTCCACTGCTGAACATGGGCCTCCTCCCGAGGGAAGGTAGTTGCCATAGTCACCACGCTTGGCAGGCGGGTTGGGGACCGCAGTAATATATTGTACCACACAAGTAAACGCTGCGGCCCGTTATACGAATATTATAATAAGGTCTGGTGAGTATGGCGGATGACGGAGAGCTTCCAACCCCAGTTCTTGCAACTTGAAGACCGTCTGCTGTGCAGTATGAGGTCGCGCGTTGTCGTGCAGGAGCGATTGACCAATGCTGGTTGGAGATGTGCCAGCTTCTCCATCATTGTGTTCAGTTCTTCACAGTACACATCTGCAGTAATGCTCGCCCCGTTTGGTAAGAAGCTGTGATGAATCACACCGGCGCTAGACCACTAAACATCACTTTTCTAGGGGTAAGTTTTCGTTTAGAGCATTGTTTAGGTGCTGAACCAGGATCCAACCAACTTGCTGAGCGCTTGCGGTTATCAAACAGAATCCATTTTTCATCGCAGGTAACAATGCGGTTCAAAATTCCTTCCTTTGTGTGTCTGTTGAGCAGTGCTAGGCACGTCTCGACGCGTACTTCGCGCTGGCGATCATTGAGTTCGTGGGGAACCCATTTGTCAAGCTTTTTACCTTGCCAATTTGACGCAAATGGACCAATATTGTTTTTAATATTGTTTAATTCGTCATTGTCGACCAAAGTATTTGGACGACCGCGAGGTTCATTTTTCAGGTCAAAATTTCCAGAACGGAAGCGAGCAAACCAATAACAGGTGGTGCGTTGGTTTGTAGTGTTAGTTCCGTAAACGTCGTGGATGTTGCGTGCCGCTTGTGCCGCGTTGCTGCCACGACGGTACTCATATTACATAATTACTCGAATTTTTAACGTATCCATGATGACGAAAAAGATTGGAATGCGATGAAAATGTAACACTAATCAATAAACAAATGACTACTTTTGGAAAAAATAATCCATGTTTTTAAAATAAAATTAATTTGAAATTAGAATTCTAAGCCAAACAAAAATTATTTTGATTTGAAATGGCCAGTACTGCAGAACGGCAATTTCATAGGTAAAGACCTAATAGATGATGTTATAACTATAAGGACCAACGGCTTAATGTGCTTTCCGAGGCACGGACTGTAGTTCCTCAACCAACCAGACCCGGTAAGAAATCTTAGAATTTACACAAAGATTTTCTGTCCGGTGTGGGGATCGAACACACTACCTCGAGAGATTTAAGGCAAGCCAAATATTTTTGCTTATAATGAACGAATAAAAAACATTATCTTATCTTTGAGCTAAGTCATCCTGGAGCAACATTTTATGATGAGGTTCCTAAGAAAACGAGAGTTACTCACTTGAAACCGCGCGGGAAAGCCCGTGGAACATATTAAATAAATGTACAAGCTTAAGGAATTACACTATGTATTGAAGAGCTCTTTGCGCTGTTAGATTCAAATGTACCTGAGAATTTATACCAATATTATAATTCTGAAGAATTAGCTTGTTCCTTTTTATTTGGTCGCCTACGGGTTTCAGATCAGATAGCAGTCGCTACTGCAGCCGAAAAAGAGGTAGTAATTTAGTCTCCTGACTCCTCCACCAGGCGTCTGAACAGCTCCTTTAAGAAAAGCCGTACCGAATATGTATCCAGCAACAACCTTTTGTTTTGTTTAGGGTCCTCCGATTTATTTATGCATGTATTCTACTCTCATCATCATCAGCCTGTTGTAGTCCATTGCTGAACATAGGCCTCACCCATCGATTTCCAGCGGGAACGATCGCTAGAGGCCTGCATCCACCGACTCCCCGCGACCTTTATGAGGTCATCGGTCCATCGTGCAGGCGGTCGTCCTACGCTGCGCTTGCCAGTTCGTGGTCTCTACTCGAGAAACTTTCGGCTTCATCGGCCGTCAGTTCTTCGAGCTATGTGTCCTGCCCATTGCCACTTCAGCTTGCTAATCCGTTGAGCTATGTCAGTGTATTCTAGTCTACTTGTTGTTATTGAGCATTTTAAAGAAACAATGATATTTTTATACCCAACAGCGTGTATCAGTTACTGCAGCGCTAAATTGCTATGTCTTGTATTTAAATATTAATAGAGATACAACAGATTAATAATTGAGAATAAAACCATATATATACCCACCTACTACGAATTAATATTTATATTATTTCAAAAGTAAATCTAATAAATATCGGCTACTAATTTTTTCGCTGAACCGTGTTATAAAATTAATTATAGGAAATGTATATAAATTTAAAATTAAGTTTCAAAAGGATTTGAAAGTAAAATATTTCTAAAACTTCAACAAGTTTAGTTATATCTGACTCACTGAAGTATTTTAAGCTGTTCTAATCATAAAGTCGTTTGAAGTGAAAAGATTACAATTTTGTAAGAAATTCGTCCTGGGTAAAAATCGTTATCCATCTTACGTTGGTAACTAGTAGGTATACTTGACCTATTTTCACAGTGTTTTGTAAAAAGTCGTATGCAACATCGTGCAAGCATTTCTAAAGTTTCCAATAAACATATTTTATATATTTTTTAATACCTTAAAAATATAAAATAACTGGCTGGCCCGCGCGGATTCACCTATGTAAATCCCGAAAAAAAACCTCGAATATACCCTAGAATATTATATGACAATCACTAATAATTTGGCTGTCTATTGGTAACTTTAACTTAAACTTTCAAAATCGGTTAATGGATCCCGAGGTTAATTACAAACTCACAAACTATACTTCTTTATAACTATATAGTAGGTATAGGTGAAATAAATTCAGCAGCTTCTATTTAAAATTAAATTACATATATTTAAAATTTTGCTTTTATTTAATTAGAATGTTTAATACATTCTATTCGGTATAAACCATATAAAAGATTGAAGCGGTTCAGGTACGTAAGCGCTTCAATCTTTTATCTCATCATCAATAAATAGTATAATAATATCAAAAAAGATTAGTTCATTACAAAATAATGAATTTTAAAGTGTTATCCCAACACACTCGCTATTCAAATTAACACCAAATAGAGTCATATTCAAAAGCTTTCAAAATCTCGATGGTTAACTTTTAAATCTGTCCTGAGGCTGGTAATACGTTATTGATATTTGTGAAAAGGCTGGATAATAATATTTGTATATGACTGTCCAATGTAAATTGAGCCGTTATTCCTCCCGCAGGGGGATTTAAAAGGAGAAGTGAAGGGGGTTCGATGAATTTCGGCGGAGCTCATTTTATATTGGACCCGTTACAGTGGTGTCCACAATGGATGGAGAGGTAGGGTCGCGCCACAATGAGCCCTGCCGCGTAATTGTTAAACTGAACGGGGGTTGAGCGCCCTGTCAACTGTTCCGTCATAGAGTAAGTAATTAGGAATGTTTGAAGCTTTTGTACCTAAAATCTGGTTAATTAACAGGCTTTTGTACGTTTTTAATGATTGAAATGTAGATGTTATATAATTTTTTATTTTTTATTGATTTTTTTTTGTTGTTTCGTCATTTTGTTAATGGAGCAAAATTTAATCAGGTACTGTTTTGAGTTCGTGCGTGTTGCTTGGTGATATCGATATGTGATCTTTGACATCACTAATCGTACATCGGAGCGCCCTCCATTCATTCATGGAGTCAGTTTCGTTAGCAAACAAAACTTTGGAAAAAACTTGTTCATGGGAATTATTGCTTCGTACTACTTTTTAAGTTTAACTTTGTTTCGTATTATGTTATAGAGTTATTATAAGCGTTGGCACTTAATTTCGTGTAATATTTATATGTTTACATGAATACTATATAAGTTTATGTTAAACATCAAAGCTATTTCTACAATTAAATGAATTTATCAGATAATTGGGTTACAAGTAAATGGTATGTAAGTAACTACTTATAGTGTAGATTAAATTACTAACAACACGCCATTTTTATATCATGCAATAAGCAAAGCAATTTGATTAAGTAGTTAAACCAACGTTCAACAATCAACAAAATACTTAAGTACCGTGTATATAATTAAACAATATTAACGCCCTTTACCGTGAAGATGGTAATAAACTTTATCGTTACCTTTTTAAATCTCAAACACAGTCGAGAGCTCCGATACCGATCACAAACTGCCGCTCAACAATACACTTTATCCCTTATTAATTATTTTATTGTAAGCATAAAGGATGTCGTAATCGTCAGAATAATAATATCATCGCGCCGCATAAAGAACCCCAAGTAGCGACAACACAAGCGTAAAAATGACACGGCGTGCCACCAATATGTTTGTGTGTAATATTAGATTTATTCGACTGGGTCACGCACACGAGCGCAGAGGCTACCCCGGCGCGGGGTGCGCTGTGGGGGCGACACTACACAGGCGCAGGGTTGCCGCCCGCCCGACAGATGGTCACGCACACATAGTCACCGCGAAAGGGAAAGCTACACTGTGTAAACAAATCGCGGGAGCGAGTGCCGTCCCTCTCCGTTACAAAGCCCGTGTGTGTCACATCATTGTGTGCTGTCGACGCGATCCGACGTAGATTGTTCTGTGAAATTGCCAGGTAATAGGCCGAGGGACTATAGCATTACACTTACTTATCGGTGGGTTTAGACGCTCAACGGCCTAATCGAATTGAATACCGGCGACGTATTGACTTTTTGAATATTTAAGGGATTGTGACTGAGTTACTTCAATTGATTGTTTCATTGAAAGATTTCGTTAGTATTATGGTAAATATCGTAAAGAATGAGCCGATCATGTACGACTTTATTTTAATTTACCTACGTTGACAATTCTTATAAGATAACACGTATTTATAATAATAAAAGCAATCTTAGATTATAAGTGTCACAAAGCAATAAACACCAACAAAATCAGGTCAATTACAGTCCACCCCATAAACACACCTCGCCCATCTGAACAGCTTTAAATCCACCCCCATTACAAGATACGCTTACGTAAAAAACAAAAAAAAGTATTAGAAAAACTTGTAAACTTCCGTAATTTGAGTAGAAAGAGCTTCGGTTATGATTACATGACGTCAATGTCGTCAAATATTGGTTGACGGTTGACGTGTTTGGTCGAAGTGTCACGAGTCACGGCGACGCAGGGCGGGCGTGACGACAGAGATTAGAATTGATCCGAGTAAGACGCTAGTCGAGCTCAACTCGACACCTATTCGTGTATACGTTATTGCCGTCTGAGCAATGGCACCCCTGAATTGAGTAGCGTACGCTCCGTCATTCAACTAGTGATGTGCATGTCCATGCGGCGACGTTTAAACGTTTTGTCGATAATGTTGTTTTTATTTATTTGGATTTAAGATAAAAATTATGATTATGTATATTAAAAGCTTTAAGTAAGTAAGTTACGTAGTTAGTTTTAAAATTGAATATAGCATCAATAAATATTGTTAAGTATTTGCCTATTTAACTGAAATATTATAAAATTATTTATATTTTACTAATATTTATTTATACATCTCATTTTGTATCTACAAAAATAAAAAACACTAGAAATCGATTACATTTTTGTGAGATTAATTTCCAATTAACTAACCTTAAACTAACATTGGAACGGTTAGCAATACATTAAAATATGTTAACACAATAATCAAACATCCCAATGAACGCCGCAACAGGCTTGCAAATTATGACTATGGTATTGTTAATTCTGAATCGCCCCAAAATTTATTATGGGTCGACAGAAAGGGACAAAACATGACTTCGATAGGCAACAATAAGCGAGACAGAAGACGTTTAAATGAGGGGGGTGTCGTAAATAAATTTTTGTGCTTACGTTTCAAAGATCTTTAATAGCTGAATAGTACAAAGTAAATGCTACCTTTCTTAGCTTGAAATAGATTTTCAAATCGAACGGTTTTTAAAGGCCGAAGAACAATGTGGTAGTCTAGAACGAGGAAACGGATCACGAGCGAGTGTCGGAAGCTTTCACCGTATTTAATGCAGATTACTATACTTCTTCAATATTTTGTTAGTGTCAATGATTATTATTTGGTTGGTTAAGTTCGTAAAAGTTGACTTCATTAAAATAACCAAGTTTTTTTTTTTTATTAAATCGTCCAATAGTTCCAATATTTGAACGCACAAAAATACAAATATTTCCTCTTTATAATAAATATATTACTTACTGTGAATAACATTGTAATTACAATTAACATGATGGCGCATTTGAACAGCAATGCAAATATTTCAATGATGGAATAAAGTAGTAGGGTAGACATACGAAATAAACGACAAAGACAAACGATAAACGATAAAGTGTTGTCATTATTATATTTAAAAAAATATCATGGTAGCTTAATTAATGTTGTTACCCTGCGCGTGAGCATAATAAGATTTTGGCTATGATGGAGTCTATTAGTCAGGCTGTTTAAAACGGTAGAGGATAGATATACATTGTAATTATTCTACCAACTTTCTTCGTATACATGTTGAGCCTATCTATCTAGGCAAAATTTCGTAGAAATGTTATGTTTATGTTACTTATACCTACTTCCATATTTTTTTTATTTTCAACATAAGTGTTTCGTATCACAAGGGACAATTCTCGATCCGATAAGTACTAATCATAAATCGAATCTCTACAGATTCAAATGAAGCAATCAATCAGGACCACAGCTCGCTTTGACGGCGTTGTAAAAAATCCGTCTTTGTCACTGACACTTTGTAAGGGATAGTATGTTAATATGTACTCAGATTATTATTATTATTAAATGAATTAAATAGTTGCGATAAACGTTGTTAGAAATTTATAACGGAATAATAAATAAACGGGTTACAAAATCGCAATTTTCTTATGGATCACCATTTAAAAAAAAAAAAAATATAGCCCTCGATAAATGGACTTTCCAACACTGAAAGATTTTTTGAAATCGGACCAGTAGTTCCTGAGATTATCGCGTTCAAACAAACAAACTCTGCAGCTTTATAATATAAGTATAGATGTATGCGTATAACTAAGCAGGATTTGTCCGATCTTTCGTATTGTTCACGTTATTATGAGGACAAGGTTTATATTAAAAAAAAAAATGCGGAATGATCCACGAGAAATGTCAGAATTTAACGGATTATAATAATCCGGAATAAACTATACTAGTTATTACAAAAAGTATAGCTTAATTTTGAAACCTTACCTCATCTTACATAAACCACCGGTTAGAAGTCAGGCGCAGGTCCGACAGTTTAACGTGCTCTCCGAGGCGTGGGTGAAACACCACTAACTTCAAAACTTTGATAGATTCTAAATACAAAATTTTTAGTAAGACAATTTTTGCCCGACCCGGGGTTCGTAACTGGGATCTCGTTAGTTACGGTCGAACATATTACCGATAGACCAATAAATGTTTTTTTTTCGGACGGACATTTGTAGTTGGCCCTGCGGCTTTTGCTACTTCACCGGGCAAAAAGGCGAGCAGAGCTCCAGCCTAACTAGACCAACTGTAAGCTTAGGTAAGAATCCATATTGAATCATAATCTGAAGTAATAAAACTTATAATTGAAGAGTAGTTAATAAAGTACGTCTATAAGTCTTCTATACTAATATTATAAAGAGGAAAGATTTGATTGTTTATCTGTATTGAATAGGCTCCGAAACTACTGGACCGATTTGTAAATTCTTTCACCGTTGGAAAGCTACACTATCCCCGGATGACATAGGCTATATTTAATTATGAATTTGCCACGGGAACGGGAGCTACGCGGCTGAAACCGCGCGTGGGAAGCTAGTCTAGTCTAGTGTAAATCAATAAAAGAATTAATAGGTAAAGACAACTACCATAGTCTCCATGAAGCCTTTAAATCAAAACTTGCCATTTACAAGAGACCTTTACAAACTCCGATTACGTGAATTTAAAAAATCTACTATGTTGTAACCAAGGTTATTGATAAGGGAAAACTTACAAGTCACAGACGTACAACTCATGGTGTTATAAGCTACCCCAAATGCTTATTTGAGAGAGGGGTAGTAAGTGATAGAGGGTTAACAATCTCGTCGATAATATACGAACACAGAACATGAAGCTTGGTCGTTTTGAATAGCTTTTAGTGATAAAATACTGTTTTATATTATGGCTGGTTATAGGTAAGTGGGAGCGGAGGAAAACATATTAATAAAATTAAAGATGCCATTGGCTAGTTGACAACTTCCGTAGCGTAGCGGTATTTGGCTCGCTTTAAATCTCGGAGGTCGTGGGTTCGATCCCCACGCCGGACGGGAAATCTTTGTGTAAATTCTAAAGATTAATTTCCGTGTCTGGTTGGTTGAGGGACTACCCTCCGTGCCTCGGAAAGTACGTTAAGCCGTTGGTCCCGATTGTTATAACATCATCTATAATAATCGTATATCAAGGACTGGCAGCAGCGTTTCCTTGTGTGGTACAACATAATACTGCGGTCACCAATCCGCCTGCCAAGCGTGGTGACTATGGCAAATACCTACCCTACCCAGGAGGCCCATGTTCAGCAGTGGACGTTATACGGGCTGATGATGATGATGATGATGATGATTGGCTAGTTTGTCTGTCTGTATATACGATTTATATAAGATTCGCATACTACCATACTGGCCTCATGGTCGTGGTCATGGTCGTCTTACCTAGTCCCCATTGCCCCTGGCGACTACTCACGCATGGGACCATCACATCAATCAATAATTTATCTATACCCTATAGTATTAACGATATACAATAGTTGTTATATTAAAAACAAATATAGCAAATATGTAACGCGTACCCATGGTATTTGCTTATTTAATCTCGCGTGTGATTGGATTTTCAAACCAAAATTGAATTTTTCGATATTTGACATGTTCCAATATAAAAACTATCGAAAATCATTAGGTGTGTGTAAATGTAGGTACCATTAAATCCATTATATTTTTTATTGTAAACATTATTTGTGCAGAATATATAACAATATATTTTTAATCAAATACTTGTCTATAATTAAAAACTTAAGTTCATGAACCTTTCATCTTTTTTTTTATAAACATTTTAACAACTTTCCATTTTTATCATTTAATCGAAGTCTACATTATTACAGAAGGATTATACACAATAACATTATAAAGTGCAAACGCAATAGTGCCACAGTATTTCGAACTGTCGCAGTAGAAAATCAAGGCATCGTTGGAACCGTTAAGATGATGAGAACACATTTCCAGTGTGACATAGGTATCATGCGGTCGAACTGCAATAATTCAAACTATAACTGTTTTTTTTTTGAGAAAACCATCTACTTTTGTATCAATAGTACCTATAGTGATTTTTGACAGTTGTAGGCGTATCATATACTAGCCCTCGCGGTTTTACTCGGAACTTCCTAATTTATATATTCCTAATTTATAGCCTTACTGGATAAATGGGCTATCTAACACTGAAAGATTTTTCCAAATCGGACCAATAGTTCCTGAGTTTAGCTGTTCAAGCAAATACACTCTTCAGCTTTATATATTAATATAGATGCATTTTTCCACGACTCTTACGACACATTTCATCACAGAAAACCCCAACATCACATAAGTAAAGACAGAATCTATGGCAACTTATGTTTTAAAGATATTAGGCAACCAATTGCTGTTGTTCATACTTATTTATTTACGGTACTTTGCCGAACATGGAAGTCGGTGAAGTAGTCGAAAGCTCGCGGCTATCAACATTATGTCCGTCCAAAAATGTATGTAGTTTCTCATCTTATTGGTATTAGTTTTTCTATAATATTACGTTGTTCTTTCACTTCCAGGTTGCTCAGCCACAGCTGGTTGTAATTAGTAACTTCAGCATTGTTGATGCTTTGCCTTTCCGCATCGCACTTACCATCATCTTAATTAACGAGCCGCAATATAAAATGCATTAATCATCTCCGTATATAGCGAAATAATCGTCTAGTTATTGTTTAGCCATAATATTTAGATGGATTTTTCACATGTTAATATTATAACTATGCATTGAGATCATAACTACAAGGAGATGAAGCGATAAAATAAGGTTATCAACAGCAAGTCTCTGACTAAGCAGTTGAGTCTGATGTTGCGGTCAGAATGGCGATGTTATAGGCTTTATATGCACGGCAATAGAAATTCCTAAAACTATTCGTTAACTATTACTCACACTAGGTTAAATCTACAAAACTTGATAAATATCGTTCAGAAATTATTATTATTATACATATTTCGAAAGTGCCAAAGAAACTAATATTGTAAAAAGCGTATTAAATTATATTTACAAACTTGGCAATAAAATATACACACTATAAGTTTGAGAGAAATCGAAGACTCTCCATACGTTAAAATTACTGAATTAAAATATATAAAAGATACAAGTATAAAGACAGTTATTTGTATTTAAATTATCGCCTCGCCTCGCTTGCCGATTCACCTAAGCAAATTAATTATTAATGTAATATTTATCTACACTTTTTACAACTAAGTATTTGCACTCACATATTTACTTTTTTCAGACACGTTAAATTTAATGCTCAATGGTACCTATTTATTCAAGATCAGCTATTGTTGAACAGAAAGTATTGGATATGTTTTTTATTGCACTGATTTGTAAAATAAACACACATCAAAATTCGAATGAATAAAAGCAGATGCTGTTTTATTTATGAATTTAATTATTAGCAATGCATATAGTCTCCGTGTTAAACATATCAATTGATAAAGAGGTTATATTTTATATTAGATTTCACTGTCAATTTGAAACATTTTTTCCATAATCCATAAGTAATATTCCGAAACTCTTGTGTAAACACCTGGATACTGTAAGCTGGCACAATTCTCTCCCCATGATACCAAACCAACTAAATGATTCTTAGCAACCAGCGGTCCACCTGAATCTCCTTGACAAGCATCTCTAGCAGGGTTAGAGGTGTTGGCACACAACATCCCTGGAGTAATACTGCCGATGCGGATATATGCTCTTGAGCACACATTTTGATCGGTTATGTAAACAGGCGCTGCTTGAAGGGTTTCTGATGGTAAGCCTGCATACTGTGGGAAATGAAATTAAAAATTATATAATATTACAAAAATGTTGAAAGCGTGATATTGGTTAGTTTGAATAACGTGAGATTCAACGGTTTGTCTGTGAATGGCTTTAATTCAAACTTTTTCAACATGCTAGGTGCAAAACGTTATTGGCATAAGATTAATAATAAAAAATAAAAACATACCAAAGTTGTTCCAAATCCTGACACTAATGCTTCTGTTCCAGCAGGCAAATCGAAATTTGACGTAGCAATCGGAATTGGCTGAACTGACGTACTAAAAGTCATCGTTTTTTCAGTGGCAACCAACGCAATGTCATTATCCAACGTCTGCGATGAGTATCTTTCGTGAACTATGATGCGACTTATGTCATATCTTTTACCTCCAGAAAGACGATATGATGTGCCTACTGAGACTTTTATTAAAGATGTCTGATTTTCATACCTACAATTTAAAAGCAACATTTAAAGCTAATTTGGCGGCACCTGCTTAAAAACATTAGATATTACAAAGAAACGTGGTCTTTAAATGAAGGAATTAAGTGAAATTGATATTGAAAATAATATCTCCTAAACATATAATAACATTGCTCAAGGTCAAATTCTGTACATAGAGAATATTTTGTTTTTTTTATTAGAGGATATTGCCCCCTCTCATTTTTGAAACTTAAGCAAAAAATGTTATGATCTTCATTTTGTCTGTCTATCTGACAGACATTAATGTCAAGGTTTGTTGTTGTTTATATGATTATGATTATCATTATGTTGGGTAAAAAGATTGTGCGAGCCAGCTAGTTAATAAAAAATAGTTCTGTCTATTTATCTGTTTCTGATTGCTGAAAGCATATCTCGTAGAAACTACTGAATTGATTATAATTAAACTTGGTATGGTTATAGTGCATACTATGGATTCTATTCTGTCTGATTCCATTCTTTGTGTAGTTTTGAAATTTCTTAAATTTTCACCTTTATATTTTTATAAGCTGACTTCTGCAAACTACTACTGAACAGATTGCTTTACAATCAGACACGCAGATAGTAATTATGACGTAGGCTAAAGGAGATTTTTTTTTATTTCTCGCAACGAATAAATTGGGAGTCCAAAAATTGTAAGAAGAAAATCTTTTCAGTGACAGTTCCTTAATAAAATATTAGTAGCGTTGGTGAGAGATATCTGTCAGTGTTGTATTTTATCAACAATATTTTGAGATAAACCGCTTTTCACTTAGGAAACATTAGTTGCGTCATATGTGGCAAGCAATTTTTTAAGATGAATATTGGTGCAAATAGCATTTAGACCTTTTAAAGTCCCTTATCTATAAGAAATAGTAAAACAATATCGTATACTTACGAAGTTACGCAATGACCTGCGGTTAAAATTCCTCTTGAATGGATCAGTACTGCACCACAGATATGATACCAGGATGAAGATTTTCTTCGCAAAGAAGCTTGGTAGGGTATTGCCGTAATATCTATGTCATATCCGTTCACAATTCTACTTGATTCTACTTCACTAACCGCATTGGTTGTTCTAACAATTGATGAAGATACGACAGCTATAGAACACGCTGAAAATAATTCAGCTATTAAAACATATTTAGGATTTATTATAAGAAAGCAATTTTAGATATGCATGCACACAAAAACAATATGAAAAAACTTTGAAGTTGATGTTGATTTAAAAAATAATATTTTGAATGATTTAATCATACTGAAACTTAGATTCTTACTTATAAAAAATAACATTTTCGTAGACGCCTGCATTTTGCGTTAGTATACTATCGACTAAACAATGAAGATAAATCGTATCATCAGTTGAATGATTCTCTCTATTGACATCATGTATGTTTTTATCTTTAAAATTTCCCAAGCTCTTCTCAGGTTTATCCAAAAAGATATTGAACGTTTAGGTATTTGATTATATTGGTATTTTCCGACAATACTATCAATGAAGATAAACATAGATTTAATCCTGATAAAAAAACTGCTGACGTAGGTATTCTAACTGGTGTGATAACCAATAATAATTATTTAACCTTGGATTATATACTATAAAAGATATGCGTATAGTGGTAAGCACCTTAGTCGTTGACTGTATATCTGAATTCAAAGTGTCCTCAACTGAATTGTTTACAAAATGTTTATATCTTCTCCAAAGCCATAGGACAATCCTATCGCTTTGGAGAAGCCATGAACGTTTGGAGGTGGAAAAATGAGTTTCGAAACATTGTTTTTTTGTACCTCGATTTTTTGTATTCCATATAAAATGGTTTGTTTGGTTATAATAAGTCAGTGTATGTAAAAATATATGTAATATTGTTGTATGTAACATGTTTATCATTTTTTGTTATTGCCGAAATAGAAAACAATTGATAAAAATGTTTAAGATTGAACTACTGCTACCATAATTTGATTTCTTTAGCTTCAATTGTTGAGCTTTATGCTTGGTGTACGATTTTAATATTACACTTTTGTGTGTTACCTTGGAATTAAAATAAGCCGATCTTATGATAAATCGCTTGGTAAATAAAAAAATGTGTATAAAATTAAAAACAGTCAGGGTGTGACCTAGTTATGATATTGTTGTATTTTCGTCCTTGGATTGATCATTCAATTATTTTTAGAAGATTAATTTATTTAATAATTTAAGTGTTTTATTATTACAATTTACGGCCGTCATTGTTATACAATTTATATTGTCCGGACAGTATTAATTGTTATTTATAGGAGTATTTTATAAATCAGTTGCGATCTTTAAGCTGGTTAATGTTGTCGTAGTTGACTAATCAAATTCGAAGCAAGCATGCGAGTCTAAAATGACAAATGTCCATACCCACAGCCGGTGATCAGTAATTCAATTTAGCTGGTACACAATTAAATTCCACAGTTCACAATCTGCGGAGATATCGTTTCTGCTATCATAAGTCTTGAACGGGTTTAGCCCAGTTCAACTTCGAAAATCAAAGAATGTCCGGCAGTAACCGAACAATAACGCAAGATCATTTCATGGCAAATACCTTGTTTATTTCACCGTTCACTGTATCTTTGGAATATCCATTACGATTGACATTAACACTAGTGATGTTTTAAGTTCATTTGGACCTTAAAGCTGCAAGATCCTTAGGTGTGTATTATTATAAAGTAATACGGAACTTTATTTCGAATTTACTAAAATATGCATAATATTTAAAAATGTAGTTTTGGAAAAATATCAGTATTACTGATATTTTTCGCTTCCGTACCATCGGTGTGGTTTATTTGTAAATAAATTGTTTTCATTGTGTAGAACCTTAATTTACAATTAACCAATAAAAATAATCCTAAATTTGTCAATGGATTTTTTTAAAAAAGAACAAGAATGAAATGTTTGATCCCTAAACACCACTATGCGAAAAAATATTAGACCTATACACCAACACTCAGAATTTTCACTGCCAAGGTTTTTGCGTCGCCCCGAATACGGATACAAGTTCATAACAATGTGCAAATTATATTAACAGCTTTTTAATACAGAAGTGCCGTTGCGGCCGACGTTTTATCGGTAATCAAACCGTTGTCCCGAGCTCAGCTCAAATTTATGGACACATTAAACCATCGGAAATTGCGCTGTAATGAGCTCCATTGAGCATAACTTTACAATATCGTTTAGAGGTAACATACTCATTACTGATGGTATCACATTTTTGCGCATTTTTCTTTTGACGTCTATAACATAATTTTCATGCAATTCCATATTCAGACACAAATTTTTTGTTTTACCAATTTTAAATCTAAAATGCAATATTATAAGACTGGGTTACTAGTAGCGCCATCTATTGCATTTTACGTATAATTTTAGTCGCTGTTATTACAAATTTCATTATTTGTTACCCGTTATAACTAGTACTAGGGTAATAGTCGATTAATTATTGATTGTAAAACGACTAAAAACCAGATCAGATCAATACTGTTCGAAAAAGGCATTTTGTTCAACCGTATTAATTGGATGAATCAGCCTCGAAAACGCGTAAAGTGAGCGTAATAAGCCTATTGGGTAAGATAAGATAATGTTCATTAAATCAATAGAAAGCCGTATGGCGCTGCGCATGGAAGTGTATGGGAGAGTATGGAGTACGTCCACCCACACAGGGCACATTCCGACGGGAGCCAAAGACCTCTCGCTTCCTGGATGGCACACAAACGAATAGTAGATCAATTCTACCGATCTCTAAAACTGGATTGTTTTAATGTGGCTTGTTTGAACGCTTGTGGAGACACATGTGGAAAGTAAATGACGCGGCTTTGATATTTGTTTAATATTGAAAGTTTATTGCTTTAGTTAGAATTGTTAGGATTATGAAATTTTGATAGAATTATCGGGCATACCGGAAACTCTTTGGGGCTTTATTTAGGGTTACCAAATATGTGTAATTAATTTTACACATCGTAACACTTCCGTGGGGTGTACCGGTATAAGTCTTGCTTAAAATGTCGGAGGTCGTGGTTTTGATCCCCACGCTGGACATGAAATCTTTATATCAAATCTTAGGTTTGTTTCCGGGAGTCGTTGGTTTAGGAACCGCGGAACCGCTGCGGCGGAAAGCACGTTAAGCCGTTGGTCCCGATTATTCTAACATCATCTACAGCAATTATATACCTACCAAGGAACGGGTACCCCGTATGTGTTATTACATAATACTGTGGTCACCATTCCACCTGTCAAGCGTGGTGACTATGCAAAAACCTTCCCAGCGATGGAGGCCCATGTTCAGCAATGGATGTTTTACGGGCTGTTGATGAATACAATAATGAAAACTCTATCCTAGCTTTATTATTTTTATTCATTTCCTCATTGTTTTCCATTTCAACATACAGATTAAAACGTTATAATTCAAATAGGCACCTGACTTTAATCCAACAGATAAGAGTTACTGCTATAAGTAATTAAGGAAGCAAACACCAAGGAATGCTCGTTGACGTCATAAGTCGGTAATAAGAAATAGAAAACAGGTAATTAAAACAATGCTGTGTGTGGTTGCTAGGTGCATGCGTTTCGCGCCTTGCCGTTGAAGCGTGAAGGACGGCTCGCGCGGCGTGTTTTGACGGCCGACTTCTAACCGTTGCTCGGTGATTTTATGGTCCAAGGTTTGGGGAGGAGCGGGTTGTCTGATGATGGTGATGAACTTTTAATTTTCGTTACTATATTATCAGGCAAACATAATTGGCCTCGGGACCATTCGAAAAAAAAAGGTGAAGATTTAATTGATTATTTAGAAAAAATCTAAGGGGCAATGGGGTCTAGATGAATGTTGTCATTTGATTAGTATATTAATTATTAGAAGTAATAATATCATTTTTAAATACCTAAAGTGAATGGGTAAATACGACTGTAACTCGTATAACAAGTACAATCAATAAATAATAATTAAATTTTAATAAAAAAATACTTACATTGTAGAATTTAAAATAATAATTTTATTAACAACATTAAAGGTATTTCCCAAAATAAGATAAATACCAGATTTTCTTCGATCTTAAAATTATGATATAGTAATACTTAGTGTAGATGAGACTTATCCGCAATAAAGTAATTCGTTTTTACTCGTGCATTCAAATATCTGTAATTATGGCCTAATGTATAATTATTATATTAGATACCGGTTTTCCTTTGGCTTTAGTCAATTCATTTTCTAATATAATGAAAATATGATAAGTTGACAGTTAAGGCGGAAACATATTACTAAAACGCCACGCCACCCGACGACACGCCACGCGTGTTGAGTCGAATCAAATGTATTGTTTTCTATAGACCAGAAACACACTAAGAACACCCGACACGACGCCACGCGCGTACTGATGCACAGGTGTTGACATGTGGCGTGGCGTGGCGTTTAAGTAATGTGTTTTCGCCTTTAGTGTATTATAAACTGAATTTCCTAAATATTTTTCACATATAAAATAATGAACCACAACGCCAAACCTTTATAATAACAAAATCGCTAACTCTCATAACTTGTATTGTCCTATAGCTTGGGTATCAGATGTCCAACAACGCGTCAGTATTATGATTATTGCGACTGGCCGACGTTATATTGACAGTTATTTTGTCACTATAACTTACTTCAGATTTATTTATTCATAACTTTTAAATATTTAAATCAATGTATTGATTTGTCTGTTATCTGTTAAGTGATTACGATAGACCACCCATGTTTATTGGTAGTTGTACATTAAGTAAGGTGTAATAAATGAGTCAGTGTTGTATTGGTGACATAATGCTGTTGATTATATTCGACTGCAGCTATAACTGATGTACGTGGATTACGTGGCCTCGCCTGTGCCGTTGCGTCTACGCCGAAAGCGGGCATCCATCCATAAACAGACTGTGAAACATTAGTATAAACGGTTGTCTTATGACTTGGAATGTTGTGTATAAAACTATTATTAATAAATAATTTAAATCTATTACGGAGGAGGGAATGGGGGGAGTAATTGTTACTGCAATTAAGAGGTAGTGAGTAGAGTAATAAGTTACATTTTTTTTGTACTATTTCTAAAATAATCACCTACAACCTTTTAGTTCAAAAGTCAGCAATATTAATTTCTAGTGACAACCTCCGTAGCGAAGCGGTATTTGGCTCACTTTAAGTCTCGGAGGTCGTGGGTTCGATCCCCACGCCGAACAAGAAATCTTGGGTAAACTCTAAGATTTCTGGTTGGTAGAAGGACTACCCTCCGTGCCTCGGAAAGCACGTTAAGCCGTTGGTCCCGATTGTTATAACAAGCGTATACCAGGGAACGGGCAGCAGTGTTTTAGTGTGGTACAACATAATACTACGGTCACCAATCCGCCTGCCAAGCGTAGTCACTATGACAAAACCCTACCTCGGGAGGAGGCCCATGCTCAGCGGACGTTGTACGGGTTGATGATGATACCACTTCTAAAAATTCATTAAAACTACTTAATTGAATAAAAAAATATATAAATAAATGTATAACTTAAACATAAAACAATGTTCTTCGTTACTCTCCACAAACTTCGCTAACAGATAACAAAGCAACAGTAAATAATCGCGTAGTTGAAACCGAGCTAATCTTCTGACCAATTACTGTACAACATTATGTAGAATCATCACGATGTTTGTACGCATTGAACATGACATGAATATTTATATAAGCAACCTTTGTATGAAACGTAAGACGCTCAATGATATTGTCGCGGTATCTTCCGTATGAATAACTACTTTACGATGTTTTACAAAATATAATGCGAAAATGTGGCGGGATGACATGTACTGTTTAAGTTTTAAACTTAATTTGTCTTTTGATTATGAATATCCAAATCGCGGTATGGCCATTTTTTACGGACGTGTGCCTTGCTTTTTGTAGAATAATAATTTTTATCATTGTACCTGGATTACAAATTTAGGTATAATATTCATCACTATCGATGGAAATTCCACAGATAAAACGTATGAGATCTTCAAATTCCCCGGCTGTGTGAAACCGTCAAGTTCCTTATCACAAAAATCAGAGAGATCCAATAATTCCAAATAGATTTCAAGTAAACAAAGCAAGTAAGCATTACGGTGTTGTTATGATGTAGATTACTGCAATAATGTATGTCTTCCTAATACAGAATAAACGTGATAAAGAAATAAAACAGTATTGCGAAGTGTAAACATTCTCATCTAATCTGATATTGATAAATGGTAAAAGAGAAGATATTGTGCAAATTCAAGGCTTCAAATTATCCCAAATTAAAGTACTTAATACATTTTAACCAATAATAAAATTATACCGGGATTTAGTAATAGGAAACTCAATGAAACCACAAGTGTACAAAAATATTGTAAAATTATAGGTTAGCTGTCAAAACTGATAAGAATAGTTTAAAGAAAGTATGTATTATCTCGGTAACGGAAGTATATCTTCTAAAAGGGATATTTGAAAAATCTGAAAATTGTTTTTTCGGCACTGACAAGGTCAAATGATAAAATTTTGTGTTTAACACATCAAAACACATATTTGTGTAGGTACCTACTATGCGTCGAATCGTAACCTCCTTCATTTTTGTACATTGAGACAAGAAGGTCATTGTTAGTTAGGTAAGTACAACATTCTTGAACGTACGAATATAATGTCAGAGTGTAAATAAAAGGTTAATCTTGTCAAGTAACCGCGGTGAATTCAATTTGCATACAAAATTACAATTTTCATGTGAAACTGAGGTTCTTAGTGAATTATTCGAGTCAGTGGAGCGACGATTTCCTATTTATGCCTCTTTGCTATTGTGCCTTTATTTGTATCAAGGTAGTGAGCGTAAAGAAATATACCTAAGAGTTGGATAACTTTTACAATACGACAACGAATACAAGCTTAACTGACAATCTGGAAAATTCTGGCCTTGTACGCAGATCCCGGAATAAAATAACACACTGAGTTGCTTTCGATAGCACAAAAAAAGTTAAGTTTATTCGTCCCATCTTTTGTTTTAATAAACAAGGTTTATTTTGATATTTATTTCTGTACTCGTTTGACCTTGTTTTTCTCAGGTGACATCCGGGCGGATTCTGAAGTAAACATTTAACTTCATCACACTTATTTTTATTTTTGTATTATTTGACAAGTAAAAGACGATATTTTTAGGTATATCGTAGTGATTATTATCAGTATTTGGTACACTCGTTGAAGTGGAAAATTTAGTTAATGTAGGTATAGGTATATTTCAAACAAGCTATCTCGGGTCGTATATGAATCTATATTTCTATACTTATAATAAAGCTGAAGAGTTTGTTCGTACGCTTGAACACGCTATTCTTAGGAACTACTGGTCCGATTTGAAAAGTATGTGTTAAATAGAACGTATATCGGGGAAGGTAATATTTTATTATGAAGTTCCCACGATAACGGGAGCTACGCGGGTGAAACCGTGCGCGGAAAGTAAATATTAATTTGAAGCTGATGAGTTTGTTTGTTTGATTGAACGCGCTAATCTCAGAAACTACTGGTCCGACTTGGTAAACTAATTCAGTGTTAGATAGCACATTTATCGAAGGAGGTAATAGACTACGTAATCCCGCTAAGACGAGCGGATCACTAATGAAGAATGTTCGTACCCGCAACTTCGTCCGCGTAGAAACTAACTAGTATTATTTTAATAGGTGTGTAATTGAATATTTGATTATTCAAACAGATTCAGTATTCTATTAATAGTTGTCCATTTTTTTTATATCAGTTTACATTGTTCTTAAGTCTACAGTTTCAGCGGCGAGTGGATTGGCTCGCTCTAACAATCGTAAGCTATATAGTGCATGGCGGGGGGACGGATGTCTCCTCATGCTCTCACGCTGTATTACTTACACATTATACAAATTCAAAAGATGGTTGTTTAGTGAAAATATAATTTTGAAGAAGCATTTTTAATAGTAAATTTGCTTTTAAGAAGGTATTGGCCATTGTTTTTGTACCTACTGTAGGAAATAATAAAACGAACAGAAATTAAATCTTCTAAAATTTAAAGAAAAAAGACTAAAGTATCTCCAGACAAACATAAAAAAAAAACAATCAAATACTGGCAAGCAATGCAAAAGTGTATGAATTATTCGATTTAAAAAAATTGAATACAGAAAAAAATAACTTGGTTATTAATTCCGTTGTCTTTTCATACGTCGGACATTTTAATCGAATCGCGCGTCGCCGCTTCCTCCATAGCATAAACATTGACAGTCTAGTTATTTACATATAGAACAACGTATACCACACGTTTTCTATTTTTCAATCGCACCGTTCCGCCTTTCGATACTTTCCTATACTAATACATGTACTCAACCAACATTGGTTGACCCTCCTCGCCTCCTTCGTTCGTAGAATATTCCGAGTGCGAAGGTGCATAGATGTGAAAAGTTGGGGGTCTCGGTTAGGTGGTGATTTGGAAGCGGAAGGCGCCTGGAGCCCGGACAATGGCCGGTCGACGATCACCGCTACGTTCCCAGCTCATTACGTATTTACTATAAAACTTCTATTAGTTTAGACTTAATACTTTAGAAATACAGTGATTTTCTAAATTTTATGTTTATTTATCCAAGGTCATAAAATTGTGTTTTAACTACTGGTCGCACCGGAGTCATTGAGTAGTTGAGTACTATTTATACTGGTTGTAATTCATATAGTACTTGAAGATAATTCAATGATAATATTTTATTTCATTTATAAAACGCCGCAACTCTCATTAGGAAAGTTAACCGATGCATTCAGTGATGAAATCCCGCAATAAAAAGTTGTCACTTTCAATTCTGCTTGTTAAATATCTCCAAAGTATATTCTTCTACATATAGTAAAGTTTTGACCTGGTTGCTAAAAATGTGGGTATTTATCGAAATTCAGAGGATCGAAGATTGAAGTTATTGCGTCATCGTCATAGAGAGTCCACTATGAGAAAAAAAACCGGAACCGAATTTTAGTCATCATTAAAACTTTTAATATTTGAACTACTTTATGTTTTAATTTTATTCTGTTTGTATCAAAACCTTTCACAAAACACAGATGTTAAAACGCACTTAAAACCACTTAACGGATTGCGCTGAAATTCGGCATGCAGAGAATTATTATGACGTAAGCATCCACTAAGAAACGATTTTTAAAGTATTTCTGAGGGGGTGACATGAAAACAAATACGCTCCAGTTTAAAAAAAAAACAAGGTAATATACGTGCTAGCTTATTTTTTATTTTAATTTTATTTATTTATTTGGTCAGCCAGCAATAGTTATCACCAATACATTTCATTACTATTAAAGTCGTCTTTAATATATGGTTCAGCTCTATAAATAGATCTGATACATATTATATTGGTTCAATAAACAATTAGACATTTATTAGTATGCATTACAATATGTCTCGAGGCAATTACAATTTTCCATGGATAATTTTCTGCTTGTAATAACATCGATGATATAATTAGTCGCCAAGTCTGGTTATCAAATGTGATCATGATACACTTATAGCCGATTGAATACCTTGACTTGAATGATTTAGGTTTATAGGTTATGAATCTATCAAGGTGGCAATTTAATATAAACATAAAGTTATGTACATTTTAGATTATTTAAAAAAACTAAATAAAATGTAGAGAAACTCCTACCCCAGTTTCTAAAGATTGTGTCAATGGCTTTCTAATAAGATATCCTTACGACAACCATTAGTTTGCAATAAACTTTCCACGTTGACCCGAAGTCCGAGAGGTTTGCGAGTTGTGAAGTAGAGCGATAGTTGTACAAAACTCACCTAAAAATTAAAAAAGTCTACTATTTACTTTTTTTAACCTTGAAATAATGTATACTTAGAACATATAAGTTTTTATTTAAGTTCCGTAATACTTTGTTAGTAATTGTTCGTAAAATATCTAATACCTTTTTTTATCACTACTCGTTAAAATCTATGATTGGCTTAACAGTAAGTCAATCACAGATTAAATAATTAATATAAAAAGCAAATAAGCTACACAGCTTATTTACTTTTTATATACCTACTAATTGTTTGTTCTCCTCCGTGAATAAATAAACTATAGATTGTTGGTTACTTAATTTGCAGTTCTTCTACCATTTAATAATGCTGAAGTCCTGCTCGCCTTTATACCCCGTAGCAAAAGCTCGGGCCCAACTAATCACTCAACCGACCAGATTCGGAATAAAATATTAGATTTTACATATAGATTTCTTGGTGCCGGCTGATTCTTGGTGAGAATATAAATTATATTTTTGTTACAAATTCTGATCAATATCTCACCTAAGTTTAAACTTAAGCCAAACGTTTAAATAAGATTCATAAATCAACTTTTTATAACTCAAAGTATGGCGTTGATTATTACGAGTTTCAGGCAGTGCACACACTAATATTCCTTTTATATCATGCATGCATACTTATTGTATGGAAGTGTGCTGTATAACACTGCATACTGCTCTGATGAGCTATTATTAATTTAAAAGATCGAGTGTGTCTGCCTCTTAATTCAGGAAAACACGATATAAATATGTTTGCCTAAGGCTGGGAATACACGTGAGATAATTATAATAGGATCGGGCAGTTTGATCCGGCTATCGGAAGGTGTTGCAGCCATATTTTGTTTGAAAATACAGGACACATCCGATAAATTTATCGGAGTCGGAAACTGGCGCTGGTGCGCTTACGCTTTGTCGGCTATTCTTCTTCCGCGTCAACACAAGCATTATATGAAATACGTAACAGTAATGTGTCCATGGGGCGGCCGTGGGGTGCCGGCATAGAATGTTACCTCCCCATTTCTACTCGTGGGTGTCGTAAAAGGCGACTAAGAGAAATTCCAGGGAACGGGCAGCAGCGTTTCCTGTGATGAAAAGAACTCCACTGCGCTCGCCAACCCGCCTGCCAAGCGTGGCGAGTATTGGCAAAACACCCCTCATGGTGACACATACCAGGATCAGGCCCCTAGTCCCCGGCCGCCCCGCTAGTCCTGGCCACGGTAACCAGCCATGGTAACGGCGGGGCAGGGGGTGCTAAGAATCTCCGGAAGAGATCCGGGTACCACCCCACACGACAACTGGCCCTGGTAACACACAACACACGCACTCTGAGGACAGACGAGAAGATCGTAGAGCTGGAAGAGGAATTGGACAAGTTGCGCTGGGATATAGTGGGTTTGTCAGAAGTCCGAAGAGCGGGACAGGACACGATGACCCTGAATTCCGGCAACTTGTTCTTCTACCGGGAGGGCGAACAGCGGTCCCAAGGTGGTGTAGGGTTTATCGTCCGCAAGTCCCTCATTAACAATTTGGTGGCCGTCGACAGTGTGTCGAGCAGGGTAGCGTACCTTATACTCAGAATATCAAAAAGATATTCCATGAAGGTTATACAGGTTTACGCACCGACCTCAACACACTCAGACGAAGAAGTGGAAGCTATGTATGAGGATATTAGTAAAGCCATACATAGCTCCAAGACCCACTACACCGTTGTTATGGGGGATTTCAACGCTAAACTGGGTAAACGAGGCGATGATGAGATGAGAGTGGGGTTGCATGGATATGGGCAACGGAACCGAAGGGGTCAGAGGTTGGCTGATTTCCTGGAGAAAGAGGGACTCTATATGATGAACTCTTTCTTCCAGAAGCCACCTCACAGGAAATGGACCTGGATGGGCCCTGATGGTTCCACAAAAAATGAGATTGACTTCATCATGACAACCAAAAGACAAATATTTAATGATGTCTCTGTGATTCACAGGGTTAAAACCGGAAGTGATCACCGAATAGTTAGAGGCACGTTAAATATTAATGTCAAATTGGAACGATCCCGTCTGATGAAGTCTACGCTCCGACCTTCAAACGCACACATCCAAAACCCCGAGAGCTTTCAGATCGAACTAAGTAATCGCTTCGAATGTCTAGACAGCTGCGAATCTGTGGACGATCTCAGCAGCGGGCTAGTAGACACTGTGCATACGGTGGGGCTTAAATATTTTAAACCCCACCCTAGAAATAGACCTCAGAAACTATCCACTAATACCCGGGACCTCATGGCTAAACGACGTACGATGATGCTCCAGACTCCAGACGATGCGGAGTCATTTAGGCAGCTCAATAGACATATCTTAACGTCATTGCGTCACGACATTCGCTCCTATAATACAAAATGTATTAAGGAGACGATAGAGCGAAACCAAGGCTCCAAAGTGTTCGCAAGAGACACCTCTATTGGGCAAAGCCAATTGACAAAGCTGAAGAAGGAAGATGGGGTAGTGACGTCGAGTAAGCCAGAGGTTTTACGGGAGATAGAGAGGTTCTATAATCAGCTGTATGCCTCAACAGTCAAGCCCGCTAACAGCCAAGCCAAAGACCCCAGAGCAAGGCTCACCCGACACAATACCGAAGATCTCCCGGACATCAGCCTATACGAGATTATGATGGCCCTTAAACAGCTTAAAAACAACAAGGCGCCAGGTGATGACGGAATCACATCTGAGCTACTGAATGCGGGTGGAACACCGATACTTAAAGTCCTTCAGAAGCTCTTTAACTCCGTCTTACTCGAGGGACAAACGCCAGAATCATGGAGCAGAGGTGTGGTGGTTCTGTTCTTCAAAAAAGGTGACAAAACCATGTTGAAGAATTACAGACCCATCACATTGCTGAGCCATGTTTATTAGCTGTTCTCGAGGGTCGTCACAAATCGTCTCGAACACAGGCTCGATGACTTCCAGCCTCCCGAACAAGCCGGCTTCCGAAAAGGCTTTAGTACCATAGACCACATACATACGCTGCGGCAGATTATACAGAAGACCGAGGAGTATAATCAGCCCCTATGCTTGGCGTTTGTGGACTATGAAAAAGCCTTTGATTCGGTCGAAATTTGGGCGGTTCTAAGATCTCTTCAGCGGTGTCGTATCGACTATCGGTACATTGAAGTGCTGAAGTGCTTGTACAAAAACGCCACCATGTCGGTCCGAGTACAGGGCCAATGTACGAAGGCAATCCCGCTACGGAGAGGCGTAAGACAGGGAGATGTTATATCTCCCAAACTTTTTACGGCTGCTCTGGAGGACGCCTTCAAGCTCCTGGAATGGCAAGGACACGGCATCAACATAAATGGCGAGTACATCACTCACCTTCGATTTGCCGACGACATAGTGATCATGGCAGAATCGCTGGAGGACCTTGGACAGATGCTCAATGACCTCGATGGAGTTTCTCAACAAGTTGGGCTTAGAATGAACATGGGCAAGACGAAAGTCATGCATAACGCCCATGTAGTGCCCAACTCTATAGCCGTTGGAAACTCCATTCTCGAAGTTGTGACCGAATACATATATCTAGGTCAAACGATCCAACTAGGTAGAACCAACTTAGAGAAAGAGGTCAATCGTCGAATCCGACTCGGCTGGGCAGCGTTTGGGAAGCTTCGAGAGATCTTCTCGTCCAAAATACCTCAGTGCCTGAAGACCAAAGTCTTCAATCAATGTGTGTTACCAGTGATGACATATGGATCTGAGACGTGGTCTCTTACTGTGTGCCTCATAAGAAAGCTCAAAGTCGCTCAGCGAGCTATGGAAAGAGCTATGCTCGGCGTTTCTCTGCGTGATCGAATCAGAAATGAAGAGATCCGCAGGAGAACGAAGGTCACTGACATAGCTCAACGGATAAGCAAGCTGAAGTGGCAATGGGCAGGACACATAGCTCGAAGAACTGACGGCCGATGGAGCAAAAAGGTTCTCGAGTGGAGACCACGTACTGGCAAGCGCAGCGTAGGACGACCGCCTGCACGATGGACCGACGACCTCATAAAGGTCGCAGGAAGTCGGTGGATGCAGGCCGCTAGCGATCGTTCCCGCTGGAAATCGATGGGGGAGGCCTATGTTCAGCAGTGGACTACAACGGGCTGGTGATGATGAATGTGTCCATATTATTATTTTACTCCGTACCTCGAGAATAAGTCAGTTCAAAAAAAGCCAGGCGCAAGAATTGGATGTGTATCGAGTTAATACGATCGATAGTCCGATCAGACAATCGGAAACAAAATCTGACATGCATTCCTAGCCTAAAACTTCTCGTTTTTTTTTACCGTGACAATGACAAGTGGTAAACAGAAAACCTATTAGAAAACAAAAAAACAGTGTTGGAGTGGTAGCTTAGTAATTATCATAAATTAGCAAAGCAAGTTAATTGCGTCCAACAGTCCGTATCGTATCACTGTTAGATGTAATTTACCTCTTTAACACGAGATGTAATTTGGATTTTATGATTACATATTATTTATATTAATAAAAGAATACAGATGTTCACATCAACGTCATTCTAACTCGCATTAATGTTATGAAAAATAATAAATTTAGTTACAGGTTATTTTTATTTTTAACACTAACCATTTAAACTAGTGCTGAGTAAACCAGTAACAATGTTTTATAGCGTGAATTTTCATGTCATTTGTTCATTCGGTTTAGTACATATGAGCCAAATATCATCGAGGTCCGTTCAATGCATCCCCGCAAATAGCACATAGCAATGGATTACGCAACCTTCAATTCTAAAATGTCAATAGATCTTTTTTAGTTATTTATTTTAGAAAACCGCCAGGCCAAAACTTATTTGCGTACAATCAAAGATTTCCTTCGGCATCTACTTGGTTGAGGGACTACTCTCCAAGACTTAAAAATAACTGAAAGCCGATTGTCTACCTAAATGATAATCGTGACATTAAACTGAGGTCATGTTGGTGACTGCGGCAAAATCTTATCAGGAAGGCCTATGTTCAGCAGTGGACATTATAAGGACTGCTAATGATTACTAGAAGTCCAAATTACACAATATCGCTCTAGATTTTCCGGTTCGAAAGAAATAAGATAAAAGAAACACATTATTTCACAAGACAATCATTGGAAGAACTGTTGGTAAATGGCCTTAATTTACACTGTGCATTAAGATAAAAACGCGTCTAAATTCTTAAAATTCTTCATACCTCTTATGTTTGCTTCCATAAATTGGTTCAATAATGTTTGAATGCTATAAGACTAAGTACATATGTATTTCGTAACATTGATTCGAATATTGTTATCACACCTGTAATGAGCTTATACGGTAATATAGTTCATTATTGAGCACCAACTATGCAAATAAGAGATACCAAATATAAAGTTCTTAACCATGAGATAAAGACAATCAGTTTAATCAGTCGCAATCACCCGTTTTTATCATATCTTTATTAATATGAAGAGATGTCAAAAACGAGTAAACAATACTAATGTATTGTGTTCAAATTAAATATTCAATTTAGATTTATTATATTTATTTTATATTCCAATAGAAATCTTGTTAAGAAGCCTGTCTTAAAACCGACAATTGAAAATAGCTGACATCATGTTCAATATTATTGGTATATATATTTGGACCTATGAGGCTATCACTTAATGGATCCAAATACAAGCCTATATAATGTCCACATGTACTTTTTCCATTACATTTTTGGCTTATGTCAATAGTTAGTTAAAAGTCATTGTTAGCTATATACGTAATTTATAGTAACCATGTTATTGTGATGAATCTCATGGTTATATTTCTACAGTAAATTGTGTCTGAAGTTCATAGTGTCCGTAATACATAGTAGCATATTTGGCCTGTGCAAGTACCCACTCGACTGCATTGACGGGCTGCTCAAACACTTGATTATGCATTTCGTAACTGCAGTTAAATCGATTACGGTATCAGAATCGGTAAACTAATCGGTAATTGTATCGAATCTTTGTTTGTAAGGCGTGCTCGATTCAGGTTTTGGATAGTATTGATTTGTAATGTTTACTTTTTTAGAATGACATTACATTATTTAATTTTTAAATATTTTTCTTTTGTCTACCGAATTTTTATCAAAATATTAAATTCCAACCAACAGACTACAAAGAACAAAATACATTTAGGCTATTTTCTGTTTGCTTAACTAAATTATATAAAAGCGAATGGTCATTCATGCACTCATCACGAAATCTCAATAATTACAATTGTAAGGATTGCCATATTTTGTACCTTCTCTTTTCAATTCTACATAACCCAAATGCTACTTTCTATCTCCGTGAAAGCTTTGAGTATTTAATTCCACGGGACAAAATTTGTCGTACAGCTACCTCTCTTCTTCTTCGAATGCCTTTACACAACTTCTGCCGCTTTGGTGGCTCGTTCACCATTCGTGCTGTACGCCTTTGGAACTCTCTTCCACATGCTATTCGTGCAAGTTCATCTATCGATGTATTTAAAAAAATAATAAAAGAACATTATCTATCACATTAGTAGTTTATTGTTTATAATGTTATATTTTGGATGTATTATTATGTATTAGTATGCGTATATGTATTAGTCGGATATATAATAATCTACTCTAATTATTATTATTATTTTATCTAAAGTCTGTCGTGTTCTCTGTGTTGCCCATTTAACCGTAATTTACACACTGAAATTGGTTTGCTGGAAGAAAACTTATTAATAAGTTAAGCTCGCTATTGTACATCATCTTTAAATGTTGTTTTTACTAAAATTGTCTTTCATGTGTACAATAAAGAATAAATAAAATAAATAAATAAGGAGTTTCAAATTTTGCGCGGGGGTTTCTTTTAGAACATAGGCTCACTAAAGATGGGATTTTTCAAAAATCTACCAATAAGGAGGTAAAAGGAGTGTTAATGGTTGTATGAAACGTAGTGGGTAAAACTACGCGCGGGCAGCTAGTCAATTATTATTCTTATAGATTATAAATTAATCATTTGAAAGCATCTTAATATCGTATAACGCTCATTAATAATAATTAATCTTATTTCAGAACACGCTGTGAGAATGATCGGTCCACACATCACAGTGTACTGCAATCACCTGAAAATTATTATTTCAAGTTTTGTTCTACAATGTATCCTTACTCTGGTAAGTTTTTAATATTACTATAGGTAACATTAATACAGTCTATGTTTTCTAACACTGTATGAGCTATGTTTTAACATTAGGTTTTTAGATTTTGATTGAACTTTTAATAATCCAATCTGCAAGTCTAACAATGTGTAGATATCCCGATTAACGGTGCTAAGAATAACGGAAACGATCCTATTTATATGACTTTTGTATGAGATTGTAGTAGAATCTAAATTTCAAATATGTTACTATATCGTCAGTGAACTCGAAACATTGACGCGACTACTCATGGTCTGTAAAGATTGTGTTTTAAAAATCTAAGATAGAGATACTTCTATCCAGTAATGTAACTTGTTATTTACTGTGTATGTAAATAACAGCTTGATCTCTCGTTAATTATACTGTCATCATTTTTCATCTTCTTTTATCCATCGTGTAATTTGTCTTCAGGCAATATTTAATAACTGCTGATGTATGTCACATAGTAATATGTCGGTCTAAAGGTCTTCATAAATCATAATGACTTATCTTTTCTCAAGGTTGGGGATTTTACACCTTCAAATGTTCAGTTTACAACGACTTGGGTTGTGTGTCGAATATGCACATATTGCTAGAGAGTTTTGCAACTTGTTAATAATAACAAACGGTACTTGTCAAAGCTATCTTAATTAATTATTTGTAATGTAAAATAAATAATTATTTATTTCACATTAAATTATAATCTTTATATTTTTTATATTCATTTATACCGAATATAAAAAAGTGTGTATAAGTTCAGGTAAATGACAAGAAACTTTTATATATTAAAAATACCTTTTATGTTTATAGCATATCATAGTATGTTTATTTCCCATTACCATTGTCTTATACAAATCCCATTTTATGCTGTGATTAATTTTATACTGTAAAACTGAACATCAGTTTTAAAATAGTTGAGGTTAAGTTGAGGTTGGGTTAAATTCCAGCCAATTCAATTAAAAATATCACAAAAGGACAATTCAGATAGCACATTTTAGGTTGATAGGTACAGTAAATTTATAAGTATCTAAAATATAATTGTTAAAATATCAATATACAATCCCAAATAAACGTGTGATAAAAATGACAAAAAAACGTAAAATAAAACAGACAGACATTAGCTACCTATTGATTAGCCTATTGATTAGCATGCAATGAACAATTCGTCCTATATAATGTAAATTTATAAGATTGAGCTGCTTTGCTCTGTATTATATTTTACTGAAGTATTTTATTTTATTTACATACACAAAGCCAAATGGTTACAATATAATTATTTTAAACAGCTTAGTTTAAGAGTCAAAATGTCACACTGCACTATTCGAAATAAATAATGAGTAAGAGACACATTGTCTAAATAATGATTATAAATTTCATAGACAAATAAATAATATCTTCTTAAAAGTTATAAATAAATAATTATAATTTTACAAAACTCCATCGGGAGAACCCCCATGTTCAGCAGTTGACGTCATACGGGCTGATGATGATGATGATGATATAGAACTTCTTAAAGACATTTTATTATATACTGCTACTGCCACTGCATAGGACATTGCACGTTTAAATATTTAAATAATTAACTTATCCTATATAGAACTTCCTAAAGACATTTTATTATATACTGCTACTGCCACTGCATAGGACATTGCACGTTTAAATATTTAAATAATTAACTTATCCTAACTTATACCTATTACAAAAGCGGAGCTCCTTGCATAGAAAAGCACATAAGAAAATTTAGGGTATTCCAGAAAACTCGGGCTAGGACGCAACGGTTGGTGTTTTCTTTATTCTATGAAACAATATGTTGAAAAAACCTCAGAAATGTCTGTACGACGGACACAAACAGCTAGTATAGATAAAATTTCGTTATGTTGTCCCTTCCACCTTGTATGCTTATATTATGTAAGTCGGTCAGTCAACAGGCGCCGCCAAGCCATTATTAAAGGTAAATCTAATGGCATTTAAGCCTAGTCACAACAACGCATTGCATGATTTACATGATGTACTGACAAACGTGACTCATTCTACTATTGGTCAATTTGCTTTGATGGGGAATTTGTTAATGTATAGTGTAAAGTGTGTGTCGTAGTGAATTTATCTAAATTTGAAATCATGTAGACTTCTTTGATAGGTAACTTTGGAGTAAGCATGGTCTTAAATACAATCTTGTATGATAGTGATGTAGCTGACGTATGCGTTACCTACATCTTCGAACTAAAATAATATTTACATGGTTAAATTCACTATACTGCATGTTTTCCCGGATTTTCAGCTATTTTTGTAGTATTCAGTAATTAACGTTATTTTATTTTGTGGGGATTTTTTTATGTTCTTGTTTGAACCTAAATATGTTACCTACTTAACTTTATAAATCAAAAGAATGCGGATATTAGTGTCAAAATATTTGGTTAAAACCTGTGGAACAAGTTCATTAAATCCATTGATGCATTGACTCACGCGCTATAAATAGCCACAATCTAGATTCCATTTAAAAATAATTTAATACTGGCGTGAATATTTTATTTTTAAATTGTCATCATTAAGTATTTTCTGACATAATTAATATTTATTATGGGTTTACCATTCTTATAAACATTTAACATCATATCAAGAATAGTACGTAGCTTTTATAAGCTCAATATTCGTACGCTGTCTTATAGCATAATTCGACACACTTTTTTTTTACTTTAGCAATATTCTAGCCACCCGCCTCGGCTTCATACGGGATCAATGCTGATGTATTATAGGTACATATAAACCTTCTTCTTGAACACTCTATCTATTAAAAAACCGCATCAAAATCCGTTGCATTGTTTTAAAGATCTAAGCATACATATAGAATAGTGATACCCGTTTACAATAAAATGAATACGCGCAGGAAGCGAGGCCATTCGACAACCTAGGCAGGGTGAAACCAATGACGTAGCGAGGCCTAGAAGAGATCCGTATTAAATGTTCTTGGAGAGGCCTCTTACCAGACACCTTAGGGTCACGGTTACCCCGGGGCCCTGTATCATATTGATGCGGCTGATAGGTAGCTACGCTCCTGGGTCAGACAATTGGTCAAACCTTTCGTAGGTATTTGTTTTTACATTTAGATTTTATTACAATTTAAAATTAAGCTATTTGAAGAAAAACACTACTATAATAATAAGAAGGAAAATAACCGTATATTAAGTATTAAAGTCTTCGTTTTACCAACTAGTGACAAAAACCCACACTGAAATAAACATCTGAGAATGAAAGTAGTCTAGAAAAGTATATGAAAATAGATCGAAAATGTGTCTAGAAACCACACAAATCTGCTCAGTTGTCACACATCACGTTCTTTATTATATTCATTAACACTTCTTATTTTATAAGATCGCATTTATCCTTGTCAATTCTTACCAGAATATTTGTAGTTAATAAAAGATAAAATATTTATTAGCGTCAGTGGTTCAGACAAACAAAACCTACACATATGACTAATGGTGTCCGATATACTTGTTAGGAAATTAATTACGAAAGTATATTGAACTCTATAAAGAAGCTATTCGGTGTATAAATATAACTAACTAGTTATGCCTGCGATACCGCTCGATTTCCGCGTAGAATAATGGCATTGAGTAGCAGTTACTTCCATACCATTTTCATCCCTCCGCTTTCAACCACCTACAACCCTTTTTCGCTATAAAAAGTAGTCTATGTCCTTTCTCAGGTTCTACCCTATCTGTGTACCAAATTTCATTTAAATCGGTCCAGTAGTTTTGGCGTGAATGGCCGACAGACAGACAGACAGAGTTACATTCGCATTATAATATTAGTAAGGAGTAATGAATTTTGATTGGATATAATTGACTAAAATACGCAATATGGGTCCACGGAATATAATGAAATGTAACAAACGAGGTTAACAAAGAGAATATACTTTTTGAGCTTAAAAAATGAGAAGTCATTATTACGTAACAATTAGCGTTTGTTGTTGATTACAATTATTCGATTTAATAATCCACTGACCAATCTTAGTGAAGGTTGACTGAGTCAAGGCGCCACCGCGAATCAGTCAATCGGGTGATCTTTATTGTCTTTATTCACATTTATTTGTGGTCAGCTGTCAACGCTCGCCCGTGTTGAATTGTCATTGACGTTGCCTTGCCGACATTTATTTAATCGCTTTTTCAATCGCTAGCAAGCTTTTTCATTTCTGATAGACCTAAATTTTGTAATTGAAAGTCTCTAGAAAAAAAATTGTGCGTTTTATGCAAAACTGCTTGGTTTCTATGTCAATATAAATTATTATAGACTCTTTAAAAAGTACGGTTTCCATGCATAAAACTCCTATTCACAATAAAAAATTTTTAAGATTACTGGCAGAATTTTGCGTTCTACTAGTATTCTTGTTAACCCCTCGTGCTAAGCTAAAATGCTTGTGTTACGAGTACTTTGCGCCTACTAAGATGTTTGCACTGACCAATTGATTTAAATTGGCTTATAAATAGGTATATTGTAATAAGCATTTTACTAAGAGATGACGTCTTAATTATCTTATACTAATATATAAAGCTGAAGAGTTTGTGTGTTTGTTGGTTTGCTTGAACTCGCATATCTCAGGTCCGATTTAATAATTCTTTTAGTATTAGATAGCCCATTTATCGAGGAAGGCTATAGGATATATTTAATTATAAAGTTCCTTCGGGAACGGGAGTTACACAAAACCGTGCGTGATTACTAGTGTCTAAATGTAAGTGAATTCCTTTTTATAAGTTAACTAGCGACCCGCCCCGGCTTCGCACGGGTGCAATGCAGATGTATCATACATATAAACCTTCCTCTTCAATCACTCTTTCTATTAAAAAACCGCATCAAAATCCGTAGCGTAGTTTTAAAGATTTAAGCATACATAGGGATATAGGGACAGAGAAAGCGACTTTGTATTATACTATGTAGTGATTTCTTTTAATATTTCCCTGAGTGCATACTCGTATCTACTATTTTTATTTTATTCGCTGGTACTACATGAATTATAAGTAGTTCAAAAACGGTTAATATTCAGAACCATAAAATGTTATTGTTAGTTATAACACTATATTTCTACTTATATAATAAGAAATCAAAGTTAAGTGACTCATTAGTTCAGGTGAGGCTACAATTATAGCTTACACGTGGATGGTAATATAATAGTCGAGAATCACATACCTATAATAAATACTTTAATGCTATGTTCTTCATTGTCGTTTAATAATACTACTACGTATATAAGACTATTTTCAATTATCAAAGGAAAAAATATCATACAGTAGCTAACTACGCTTATAAGTATAAACGTTAAATATAATATCAATCGCTTAAATTTAGCACAGAGTTACGCTGAATAATTAATTAATAATATAAGCCAGCATCGGTAGCGGAGTGGGCTCGATCCCCACACTGGACAGTTAATCTTTGTGTAACTTCTAAGATTTCTTTCCGGGTCTGGTTGGTTGAGAAACTACCCTCCGTGCCTCGGAAAGCACGTTAAGCGGTTGGCCCCGATTGTCATAACATAATCTATAATAATCGTATATCAGGGAACGGGCAGCAGCGTTTCCTTGTGTGTTACAACGTAATACTTCTGTCACCAACCCGCCTGCGAAGCTTGGTGACTATGACAAATACCCTACCCCCGGGAGGAGGCCCAAGTTCAGTAGTGGGCGTTATACGGGCTGACGATGATGAATATAAACTATAACTATATGTTATATTAAAGAGTTTTTTCTTTTTATAAAAACGTGCTAAAGGTAAATAAACATTATATGTATATTATTGCAGTTGATATCCCACGGTTGTATAATATCCCAATAAATCATCTAATTAGTTAGTGGAAATCAATTTTGATAGTTAAACGTCATTTAAAAATAGCCCACACTCACGCGCATATCTTGAGCAGACAGTAAAATTAAGCAAACTCTCTAAAAACGGTAATGTTCTGTAACCAGCCTAGAAATTTTAAAGATTGAATTATCTTTTGATGGGTCTTTTTATAATTTAAATTAAATATGATGATACAATTTTAAACATATCAATAGTCATTTCTGAAAAACAAATGAAATGAAAATTCCAAAAATTATCATACATTCGGAGTCGGTAAGTTATTTTAATTAATTATTTTGAATTTTCGGCTTAGCCATGTGAAGATGTTGCTTGTGTGACACGTTTTTTAAATATAATTATCATTTATTTGAATTAAGGAAAATGTTGCATACATAGATGATACTATTGAGCAGCCGATTATATGCGAATGTCGAAACCGTAAAGTAACTTTATTTTTTGTCTCTTAGTCCTTATCAACTTGCCAACGGGACTGCCAACATTAGGGACCAACGTCGTCTTATTTTTGTTTAACCTGAAAACAAGTTCAATTCATAGTGGCCCCATACCACTGGTACAGTATAAATTGGGTGTCAGAACCACCCAATGAATACTGTACCCCCCATAATTTCTGTACTTTTGTCTTGTATAAATGTTTGGTAACTTTTACGTGGACTCGTTAAACGATGAAGGTGCTAGTAAGTGGGCGGAGGTAGCTAAACTAATGAACCACATTGTCTTATTACTTTAAATGGCTGTGCGAGCTTTTTTTTGTCTGTACTTTGGACACATGTAAATAACGCAGTGGGCGGTACGTCCGCTATGTTGTGTCGTGGGCAGCACATTTTATGTGTATTTTTGTTAAGTGATGTTCTACCGAGATGGGGTTGATATGAATTTAATTAATTTCACATAATAAAATAATGATAATAATATGATATTTTATAGTTATATTTGATTCCTACGATAACATAACACAAAATACCTTAACATAACATAACATAAAATACCTTAAAATAATTTTAAGGTATTTTATTAATGAATTATTTTTTAGTTTTAATTGCGCTCTGAATTATATTAGATTATGGTCAATATACCTGTTTGCCGTTCTCTGGTTTAAAATTGGTGTTTGTGACGTAATATATTAAAGTGTACATAGATTGTGATAAGGTACTTGCGAGTTTTATCTTACAAACTTGACGTCTTTAATAACAGGACGAAACCGGTTCAATGATCTGATCCTATATCAGTTTGCCATTTGGGCTAAAATTGAATTAGTGTAAACACTGCTTTGAAAATTAATTGTTTGCAATAATATACACTAATCAGTAATATAAGTTATTTGATTAGTCACTTATTAAAGGCTACAAGTAGCTTTTAATGATTGGTCCTTAATACATGCACTGCGGATTAGCCTTTAAGTCCTAATAAGTGCCAATTTATTGATATAAGGAAGCGTATAATACTCTCTAGACATATGGTTACTAAGTAGTGTTTTGTTAAAATAATGTCAATCGAATTTATCAGTCGGCTTCAACAAAAGGGTTATGTAGTGATATGTGAGTGAGACAATTTTACTCTATATGGCGAAGGCCTTGGTGCCCACACGGTCGGTATTGGTTCTCTTAATGTGTGTAATTGCGGCCATATTAAGTCCCAAGACCGACTTTTCCACCCACGTTTGATGGTCCAGCTAATTGTGTTTTACTTTTTACGACCATTTTTTGTGTACTAGTCACGTCGGTAAAACTAAATATCGAATGTAATCTTACGACAGTAGTTTTAATAAAGTCCTCGTATCTATTTTGGGAACATTTAACTTTTTGGTAAATACTTTGTAAAGTTTCAGAACGTATATGACCACAATATTATACTGTTAAGAGTAAATATCTAAAAAATTATCAGTAGGTATTAACCGGTTGTTTTTTTCTAAAAGCTTAAAGTCGACAAATGGCTATTCGCGCTGCTATTTGTGTTATTAATTAATGTTATGGCGTTTTTTTGATGATTTTTATCAAGGTGTCCATTTTTTGACTGTTCACAAAACTCATCTAAAAATAAGTAATAATTCCGCAATCTCCTCGATAGCGACCGCCCTGAGCGAGTTTCAAGTCCCACAAGGGGCACCTTCTTGCGCAGGTTGCTTAGTTTGTAGTATATTAAACCATTTAATAAAACTGCAGTCTTGTTTGCCTTATGTCTGATGAAGTAGCAAAAAAAACGGTTAACTACATATGTCCGTCCGAAGAAAACCTTATATCCGCTACCTACTTTATATCATTTGTACTTTAATATACATACCTAATACAAAGCAGCCTACAGCAACGAACATTATGATATTTATTGTTTTATTTTTAGCCTGAGTCTTATTTCAAAGGTCGTCCTCTTCGTTTACATGTATTTTTGTGGTGACACACGTTGATTTTAAGTAAAAAACTGTTCAAAGATTAGTAACAAAAAACCGAGTCAGGTAAATGTATAGTTTAGTTCTAAGTTATAGAAAACAATTTTGTTCAATTACTACATGTATAAAACAAAGTCGCTTCCTGCTGTCTAATTGTTCCTATGTATGCTTATATCTTAAAAATCTTAAAATCTATGCAACGGAGATTGATGCGGTTTTTTTAATAGAAAGAGTGATAGAAGAGGAAGGTTTAATGTATCGGCGGGTCGTTAGTTCTCAATAATTATAAAGTAACAGAGATGAGGTTTGGAGTTTGGTGTTGCATCTGTCAATCGTTGATGGTATATGCAGTTAAATGTGATGAACGATGTAAGTGCGTAGCCAGACTCAATTTTACAGAAAAAAAAAAGTTTGTTTTTTGTTTGTTTGAAAGCGCTAATATCAGGAACTACTAGTCCGGTTTGAAAAATGCTTTCAGTGTTAGGTAGCCCATTTATTGTGGAAAGCTATAGGCTATATTAGTTATGAAATTCCTACGGGAATGGAAGATACGCGAGTGAAACCGCTAGCGAGAAGCTAGTGTACTACTAAAGTATTATCCGATATCTCATTTAAAAATAAATTTTACTCGTATTTCCCATAAATTTGTATAAAAATATGAAATTTAAACGAATACGAATATGAATTTAATGAAATCCAATAAAGTATTATGTTCTTAATAAGGAAGTTTCTTGTTAATAATCGATGAATATGTTTATATTTTCTTGCACTTTAGGTCGTAGGTATATTTTTTATTTAAATAAGTTTTTAAAAGAATTGTTACTTAATATTGATTCGGAAACATCATCACTACTATTGAGATGGAGGTCATTTCAGATACTACAGGATAATATAGATATTTATATTTTAGAAAAAAATTACTTGGTGTTCCTCCACATAAAGGGAAAATCTTCCTGCCCAGGAGAGATAGTACATGGTGACCGTGACAACTGTACATGTTGAGACTTTACAGCATCAAGTGGCGTGCGAATATCTATTGTGTGATGTAGGATTCGTGATGATATCTATCATTTTGACACCTGTTAGCATCTGCTAACAGTAGTCCACGTGGTTTTGGCGTGTTTCTGAAAAACTCTTTCACTAAAATAAGCTACTTTTTTTTTGGAATTAGCTTTTTATGCTAAAGTCAGTAGATTTTAAGTTGTGAAACTTTTATATATCCACCGCTGATCTTTGCTAGTAGGTATTTGGATATATTATGCGGGGCCAATGTCAGAGTATGCTTTTTGAAACACCGACCGTAGTCTCTTTATCAACGAGATCGTGATCTGTGATTTCTAGGTATTGATGCGAAATTTATACTGCTAGATGTATTTTTTTTTGCAGTACAAATATAGGTATTACGCATCCTTTCCGCCGCCGCGGTGGGTTATGTGGGAGTCCACTCTCCACGTTTTATACCTCGTAAATGTCTTTTTGGAAAAATAAAAAACCACCCTCCACGGGAGAGCGGGGGTTTACTAAGTAAAACCCCGTTGGTGCTCCTCTAAACGCCAGTTGAGGACACCGGGAACGGCATCGGAATGACTTCCGATACATTGCTAGGCTAGGTGCGTTCGTTTAATAGCACTACACGTGTATGCATAAATAAAAATTGATCATGCTTCTGGAATCCCTTCATATCTTATAATCCTATGGTTGATACAATATTAGGCAACATCAGGCCGTTCTAAAGGTCGCCTAGCGCATCTAATCATTCAGCGAAGCGTAGATATTGCGCAAAAACCAGATACTTACGAATATAACTTGTAACTTCGTTTCGACGTCTGTTTACTATGATTACATTACATATTCTATTTTAGTTACGTTTACTACAAGTGTCGTAATCAGGCGACAGAGGAGGGGATTATAATGAGTACTGCTAACTGCTGCCCGATACTTAGTTTATTATCTTTGCGTCATGGATACTTTATGTGCATAGTTAAGTTATTAGCTCATGCTTGATGGAGTACAAACGCCTTTTCAATTTAAGATGACAATAAATAAAAACTAATTGCATAAATAGAATTTTGGTAAAACATCTGTGATATATATTAGAACGAAGTTTTGCCTTTTACGTATCGATAAAAGGCTCGATTTAAATCTCGGAGGTAGTGAGTTCGATCCCCGCGCTTGACAAGTAATCTTCTTGTTAAATCTAAGATTTTTTTCTCCGGTTGTTATAATATCGTCTATAACAAACATATAGGGTGACTGGTAATTAGTGACCGATACCTAAACACATGATTGTGCTCATGATAACAAATAACTTTTACTATGGCACCAAACCTGAAATCGCGAAAAGAAATCAGCTGTTCCATACATTCATGTTCACATAACTCGTCAACATGGTAGGGAGCAGCTGATTTTTTTTTCGCGATTTCAGGTTTGATGCCATAGTAAAAGTTGTTTGTTATCATGAGCACAATCATGTGTTTAGGTATCGGTCACTAATTACCAGTCACCCTATATACCAGGGAATGGGCTACGGCGTTTTCCTGTGTCTTGCAACATAATTACAGTTGTGGCCACCAACCTACCTCCTAAGTTTAGCTATATACGTTATACGGACTGCTGCTGAAAACTAAAAACTGCAGGCTAGCGACAAACATTGCTATTTCATATGAACAAGTTTTGCCATTTCTCCGTTTGACGAGGGGACATTTTTTTTAAATATTGTATGTGTGTACATGTACGTTATAGTTACTACAAAAATATGCTGCTAAGAATCACGACATGTAGTATTATTAGGTAAAGGCGAACATAATGGCTTACTGTCTAAGGTTAGGTTAGGTATGTTCTCTCGCGGAGGGGACAAACCCACCAAACCCCTCGGATGTGCTTCTGTCTCTGCGGTTTGGTGAGAGTCATATCCTGAGGCTGAGGATAGGATAGATACCTGAGGTTCTCACCAACGCGACAATTATGCCGCGGGCTCTTTTGGACTATCAAAAGGACAGCCCACTTCTTCTGAGTCCATAAGAGGCGTAATCTCTTTCAGCGACGCCCGGACCGGAACACCAGGGCTTCCCTCCTCTACATGAGCTTCCTCTTTTCTCTTGTTAAGAAATACCTACATAGTATAAAACAAAGTCGCTTCCCACTGTCTGTCTGTAGATACCTATGTATGCTTAGATCTTTAGAACTAAGCAACGGATTTTGATGCGGTTTTTTGTAATAGAGTGATTCGAAAGGAAGGTGTGTATGTATAGTACATCAGCATTACACCCGTGCGCCGCCGGGGCGGGTCGCTAGTCAAATATAAGTATAATTTTGTTATATGTGGCTCCATTCGTCCGTGTGTCACTACTTGGGTTGCCAGCGCGCTGGGTGTTTGTCTAGCCAATTCAGAGGTGGCGACCTTTTCGGCTTAACATGCAAGGTTACTTGTTGTTGTTTTTGTTTCTTTATATTTCATTTGTATTTTATATTATCTTGTGTGTTGTGCTGACTTAAATGTTTTATGCTCCCCGAGGCTGTGTATACAGCGGTAAACGGACTGCGGATCTTCGCCCACCGCCGCCTACCAAGACGACTGAAGTTAGCGCAATCCTAAACAGCCTTTAAAGTGTACGATAATATGAAAAATATTAACTACTTCTAATATGGCCACTTTTTTTAAGGACGATTTACATATCAAAGCTGCCTCAGACTCAAAACAACTATCTCACACAAATAATAATAATTCCAGGTTTTAGAAGCAACCACAGAACCATCGGTCAAGTCACACTTAATACTGTTTATTAATGTACGTGCGCCTATCGACCATAAAGAACATCACGTATACCAACGCCCTTCTCAAAATCAGTTGTGTTCTCTCGAATAATCCAGATAGAGTGAACGCGATGAGTTATCTATCATCAGAGGTATGCACGTATCTTTGTTATGATCCTTGTGTGAGTTATGTCCACGGTCACGTGTGTCGTTTTGTGTCATTACCTGAGACCAGCCGACCGCCGACGCATGTACGGCAAGCTTAGCTTAGATCAGACGAGCGTTGGAAACGTAGCGGTTAGAACGCTGGATGGCATACATATTATATTTTTATAGCTATATTTTGAAATTGCAATCCTATTAGTTTAACTTTTAATATTGATATTTGTAAACCAAATATTATAAATCAAATGTATAGGAATCACCTTAGATAAAAAAAAGAAAAATCATAATAAAATTGTAGAAGGTACCTATTACAAATAATGATTTACTAATAACATTAGGATTATATTTAACTTTAATATAAATAAATGAAATATTTAACGTGCCAGTCAAATGATGTTGTTATGTTACAAATAACATTTTACTTACCTGATTTTAATAATATGGTGCTATATAAATCGCGGCTAACTAACCGCTCGTCTGTACTGAAACCGAATTTGTCTTATTGGGCAATGAGAATGATATGCAACAAAAGGGTTCTGAGAAGCACCCGTCCGGACTTGTCTGTTGTCCGTCCCATTGAGTCACTCCTTACGTGTTGTTTAATAATAACCCACTTCCTTTTACAGGCATTTCGGTTCGCTAACTATTGTCATGCTTCGACGTTTTGCACCGAACACTTATATTATATGTAAGATGCTTCTAAATATATGCCATACGTTAATAGAGAGTATCATGTGTAGAAACGAAAATTTGGTTTTCACTAAAAATAATTTTACATTAAGATACGTAATACAAGCGCGAGATGAGGCTGATCTTACTCCGCGACACATCAGGCTATTGGATGAGTACCATGAGACCATTTTGGGACCAATCATTGGTAGTACGGAAAAATAAAATGGATTATTTTACAGAAATATTTTTACTAACGTAATACATGACATTATATTCTGTTAAAGGGATGGCGTATATTTTGAAAAAACCTTGCGAATTTGCAGTACCATTTTGAATATTCGCCAATATGCATGATGCTGAAAAAAATACAGAAAGCACATATTTTCCCTTCATATGTTTTAATAATACAAATTTCACACTAGGGAAATAAACCTTGTGTCGCGGGGGACTTTACAAACACGTTATTCACGGTTGGGTCATCTGGGTGTACACTGACTAGGTGACTTAGAATAACTAACCTCGTAGACCCGAAGTCCGAGAGGCCCGCGAACTGTAAAGTCGAGCGGCAGTTGCACAATACTCCCCTAAAATACTAAAAGTCATAATCCCTCAATCTCATCGCCAGCGACCGCCCTGAGGCGAGGTCCAAGCCCCATAGATGGCGTCCTCTTGCGCAGGTTGCTTAGTTTGTAGTTTTTAAACTATTTTTAAGGCTGGAGCTCTGCTCGTCTTTATGCCCGGTGAAGTAGCAAAGGCCTCATGGCTAGGGTTGCAAAATTACGTAATTTTACCGAAAACGCTGGTAAAATACGGTTATTTTACGGTAATTTATATAAATTACGGTAAAATTACCGGCTACTTATGTATGGTGAATGGTGGCGTGCGCGCGCGCGAGCTTATATATTGTAGCTATTATTTAATTAAACACAAACAAACTTAGGTTAGGTAGATTGAATATGCTGCCTTGCCGACAAACAGATTGTCTCCCTCGAACCAACCCGATCAACTGACGCTGACAGTCCGCGCGCTGCGCGCGGACCGCGATCGGTAATCATCGGTCGCAATGAGTGACTGGCTCCATCTTTTCCGCGGACTCGGAACTTTTCTTAGTAGTAGTTTAATTCGTTTTTCACCCATTCTTACCGTTTTTTACCGTAAAATATCGTATTTTACCGAATTTTACGAAAGTAATTTTACTGCTTTACATCCCTACTCATGTAAGTACAACCGAAAAAAAAACTTTGAATAACTATCCGTGGTTCACAGAAATAATTGTCCCGGGTGGGATTTGAACCCCGAACACCAGGTGTCAGAACAGTTACGAGATGTCATTACTAATCATTTTTGGTACATAATTTCTCAGAAGGTCAACAATAATGAGGAAAACCACTATTACATACTTTAAATCCAACCAAACAAGTAAAAGCCATGAAATCATGTGTAAATATCTATTAAATCGCGGCATACAACCTTGAAATTGCAAACGATAAGCATTACTTATATAAACTACACTACTCTATATAAATTCATATACATACTTACATTTGGTAAGAACCTAATATTTTTCCATTCCATTTGTATATTATGATCGCATAATTAATTAATCTTTACTGTAGGTATAGCTGCTTAAGTTCATACCAAATATACCATTGCAACGTTCCCATGTGGTATAAATATGTATGATAGATTGATCGTGGTTTCGTAAAGCGCTCATTGACATCATTAACTCGAAGGAAGATTTTTATGATCAACAAACTCTCAAAATGTGGTCAAATCAAATCAAGAGTGCTTGGAGTACCATAAACTGAATTTCGAACTGATGCAGGACCGTATTTAAACATAATGCTGCCTTTGAAGAAAATGCCGCCCTATTATTGGAATTTTAACATAAGTATTGTTCCACGTATCAAATTTTGCCGCCCTAAAAAAAAATGCCGCCTAGCGCACTAGCCCCGAGTGCCCCTAGGGTTAATCCACCTCTGAACAAATGTTTCCGAAGTTCGGATACTTATTTTCTTCGGGCATATGTCTCGCTGAGGTGAATCTCCATCGAATGTCTTGTCGTTCAGTGTAAAGTTGAGGGCACCCGAGCTCGCGGAAGAACCCCGTCAAGAGTAATCTTGCAGCGAGGGAGTAATGGCATTGTATTGTTACTCCTGGAGAGACGACCACTACTGTGCTAACATGTCGTCATTACACACAGAGAAAAAGAATTAGCTATGTAAAATAATCAAACGTTTATATTTCTCGTGAACTCTGTTATCTTAATCCGGTCATATTCATAAAGACCAATCATGACATCAATGTAAATTAATTGATCCAATATCTCTTAGTCAAGTGGATTTCGTTCTATCCTTTTATTGAAACGTTTATTTGGTATTATGACGACAATCTATCAACTACTTAGTTACGAATAGAGCTATTCTGTGTCTAGAAACATGACTTTTGACTTGTCTCAAAAATAATTGTGTTACAAGAAGAAACAAAATTTCTGTTTATGTGATATGTTTTTTTAATAGATAGAGTGATTCAAGAGGTAGGTTTATATATTATGTCGCTAGTTTATTATAAATTCTGCTCTACTTATTGAACTTTCTTCAAGAAAACTTAAAAGTTTTGCAACCACATCCAGAATGGCTACGTCAATCTTAATGTATTTAAATAATACTTATAAATTACAAAGGAAAGCATTCAAGTATAATCTGCCATAGTTTTGGCATCGGTGACCTTATTGGTGATGCTATTCTTGCACTAGAATAGATTTTATCAGAAATTGCATTCACGACCAATACAACTATTGTTCAAAATCCTTTCTTATTACTGTCTACTTAGTTCACAATTTCTGTCAATTATAAGTCGCAAGCATTTGTTTCACCCAATTTAATTGGGGTTACAATGATTAGATAGAAACAATGATAATATAATTAATACGTAGAGAAGAGATTGGTGGTGTTCCTTCACCATTGTCGGCCATTTGTTACTGTTCGGGACTTGTATATGTTCGAATTAGCTTGCGAACTTGTATTGCGCGATACAGGTTAGTTGAGAAGCTAGGCATTGCAGTCCATAACACAATGCAATAGCCCACTATGCCTGACTGATCTAACATTACATTATGTTATATGAATAAACGGGCAGCTACGTCTACCTGTTTACTAGACATAACTATAGTAAGGTGACTATTCTGCCCGTCGAGCGGGCGTAATGACTTTTATACAAGACCAAAAAACATACAAGGAGGAACATTTTTGTGATTAATACTTTACGATGAGCGGTTTTGTTGTAAAGTTTTTAAGATAAGCAATCCGCACGGTGCATACTATAGAGCACGCGTGTGTGCGCAAATACAGGATCACTCTTTATTTCTTTAATCTCAAAATCCAGTGGGACGGTCATACCGACACGACTGGTGAGAGATTAGGCGCAGGACCGACATATATTCTTTCTCTTCGAGGTACTGGTGACACACGATCTTCCCGACTCCTGAATTCTAAGCACCAGCTCAAGCTGGTCTTTCGAATTTATTCGAGAGAAAAATTTCCAGCATCACATATTTTTGCCCGACCTGGGAATTTAGCTCGGGACCTGGTGGTTAGCGTAAAAAATAATTACCGCCAGATCAACGAGGCAGTTGCACTTAATAAAATTTAATGGAATGTTGGTCTTTCTTTTTTAAGGACGACGTGTGTAATTAATCACCCATTTGCTACTTCACCGAAGTAGACGTAGTGGAACTCCAGGCTGAATAAATGGGTTAAAAACTAGAAACTATGTAAGTAACCTGCGCAAGAAGGCGCCCTCTGTGGGACTTGGACCTCATCTCAGGGCTTTCGCTAGCGGGTTGGATTGAGAAATTATGAATTGTGATTTTTAGGGAAATTTTGTGCAACTGTTACTCTACTTTGCAGTTCGCGGGCATCTCGGACTTCGGGTCTAGGAGAGCATCGAATGGCAGAGATGTTAGTCATCTACTTGACTTTATAAAGAAAAAACATTATTCACTACTTACTGTCTTGCGTAACTTGCATTACCCACGGAACTGTTAAGCTCAGCCGCATCGAATCATATTGCCTAACACCCAATTTGTCGAACCCATCGCTAGTCGCGATTACCTACTTGTTCTTCCTACATACTATGATGTATTAATTTATCGTAACCATCGCTTCTCTAGGGCATGGTAAAAGTTGCCAGTATTCTAGTTTTCACCTCGGATATGAAAATGTTGGTATTTCTATAGTAGCGGTGAATATTTTAACATTCAGTTTTGAGTACCAAACTTATAGAATATTAGTAGGTAAGCATATTTTCGTAGGTAAACTTTGTGGCGTAGCGGTCTCGGAAATCTCGGGAAATCGTAGGTTGGATACTACCTATGTCACGCCGGACAAGAAATCTTCCTTTTAATTCTAATAATGCCAAGTAAATAACTACTTAAATAACATAAGTACTTAATTTTCTCATTTCACAATACTTTCAATATAAAGTAGCTACCTATTTAATGGGAATGCATTTAATCTTGCAGCACTATACGTCAATTCTGTGATTTGCGGTGTATACAGCAGGGCAGTTACGCAATACACTTTCACCGTACGTTTAGCGAGGAGAGAGTCCCTGAGATTGCCTATTACTAGATTACCTAGCGAAGTCGGGAAAATAAGAAAGTGTGTAATGTGTCGCTATAGGACGTAAACATTGGTGGTTTCACCGACTATATATGCTGACGCGACTTGTTTAAACAATGCAATTGATATTTAGTATTGTAGAGAATTCGATCTTTATTTGTGTTTTGATCTAATCTTTTCCACATAGGTACACTGTGATTTATAGTCGTTGATAATAATTGGTAGGACGATTTTCCATCAGTATTACTATCAAAACGTAACATTGAGATTTTAAATTAACCTTTGTTTTTTCTAAAAAAAGTTATCGGCAATGATTAGATTAGTGTACACGGTACAATGTACCTACTCCTTGTACCGAAAGCTAGTCTTGGTTGTACCAATGGGCGTCCACACCAATTTGTTATTTTATTAATGTTATTGACAAAGTACATACACGTACAAGTACATACACTGTACTACCAATATTAAAAAAATCGCTGCGTATGAGCGACAGCTAAACATTCAGTCTAGGCACATATATGTATGTATCTTTCAGGATGCGTTCCATATAATGGTGGTGTGTGTTTACCTCAGAGACGAATTGTTATTTTATTAATTGCTCCAGATTCCAAGGAACTTGGACGCTGTAATTAGTTTTAGTACATCCTCTTTCTGAGGTAACTAAAAGACTGTACAAAATTACTTTTGAAGAACATGCTACTTATAGCTTCCCACGCGCGGTTTCATCCGCGTAGATCGTGTTCCCGTGGAATTTTTAATTAAATGTAGTCTATAATATAATTTTATAATTTTATATAGCGTTTTTCGATCGGCTATCTAACACTGCAAGATTCTTTTAAATCGGTCTTATAATTCCTGAGATAAGGCAAACAAACTTTTCAGCTTTATACTATATGTATTAGTATAGGTTTTGTATAAAATTAGTACCTATAGGATCCGAGTATCGTAAAAATAAAATAAAATAAAAATCATTTTTATTTACGTAAACCTATTACTTGCAAATAGTCAAAACAATTAGTATTAATCTATGTATAATTATAACATTTTATAAATTAGTATTAAGCAGGTATTTTAGTTATTGTTTTTAATAATGTTTTTGTCTTAACTATTAACGTGAACGTTTTGGACTAAACACTGCTTAAATAAAGAAAAAATATCTCTCACTGCCGGCGAATATTTATAACATAAACACCAGAAGAATACCAGTTTACTTCATTTTACGAGATTTTTTATCGGTTTGCGATTTGCGTTTCTGATTAGTGAAATTACGTGTTTGCCCATTCTCTAGCTAATGACATCAACATGTCAAATCCGCCAAAAAAATACTTCTGTGGTGTTAGAACATGAACGACCATATTATGTAATATTGTCGTGTCCGTTTCTTTTCCTAACACCAAGACGGGGCAACTTCAAAACAATAATCGGTAGAATATTTTTTTTAATCATAAATATTTCATATTAACTAGATTCCCACTCGCGGTTTTACCCGCGAATCTTTCGTTCCCGAGGGAACTTCATCAATAAATATGTAGCTTATGTTACTACTGGTTAACGTAGCTTTTTAACATTGAAACGCTGCCCGTTCCTTGGTTACGGGACCAAGGGCTTAACGTGCTTTCCGAAACACGGAGGGTAGTCCCTTAACCAACCAGACCCGGAAAGAAATCTTAGAATTTACACAAAGATTTCTTGTCCGACGTGGGGATCGAACCCACGATCTCCGAGATTTAAAGCGAGCCAAATACCGCTACGCTACGGAGGTTTTCCTACGCTACGGAGGTTGTCAATTAGTATTAATTAATTAGTATATATAAAACTATGTTATTATACAGATTTTTGTATTAAGTACCGATAAGGGTTCGTTATTATTTTTTATGTATGTAAATGAAACTGCTCAATATAATGAAAAGGCGTAATTTGTTGTATTATATTTTATAAATGCGGATGTTTCTTCAGTTAATGGAACAAGCAGAACCAAGGAAATCCTGGTCTCAGGTGTTAATATCATTATTTCTGTGCTTATACTTTAATAAAGGTGTTTGTTAAATATATGCCATCCCTCTAACAGTAGATGATCATGTGTAGTGATTATGTTAGTGAAGTGCTGTTAAAAACAAATTTGATTGTTCTATACAAAAAATAAAATAATTTAAAAAAAAATGGCCCTCAACACTGACTTTGCTTTATCTTATATGCTTGTTATAATATATAATATGAAACAATAATATTTTATTTTAGTTTCAGTAGTATGCTATCTACCTGATGTTAAGTAGTAAGGTTCTTAATACAAGGACAGCTAATGTAATGTCATTGCATACTGTTGATATGTACATACAGCACTTGTCACCCTTATCTTGAAAAAATGTTTATGGAAAAATTTAATTTATTTTTTCACAAAACAATCTTCAATAACATAATCACTATACTTGATACCCTGTTAAAGGAATGGCATATGATTTGAAAGCACCTTATGTCATAACAGTTCAATAAATGTATTGCTGTTTTGATTGGATTATTTTTTAAATCATTGTGTAATTTTGATTTAAAATTTATTTATAAAAAAAAATCATGGGCGCCTGAAATATACCTACGCGTTGCCTAATAAAAAATAATGTTCTTATAGTACATGCAAATATAATTAAAGTTAAAAAAACATCTTCTTCTTCACTTCCAGAATAGCCCGTTATACGTCCTCTACAGAAGGTGGGCTTCCTCTTAACAGACCATAATCACCACGCTTGGAGGGATGGTGATCGCAGTAAGAAGGTTGAGGTGATAGGTGCTACTGATCCATAAGGTGTTTGTCCTTTAGTCGTCTCTTACGACACCCATTGGTGTGTTCATTTTTATAAAGCTGAAAAGTTTGTTAGTGCGCTGTAGCGCTTATGTCAGCAAACTAATGGTTCGATTACAAAAAAAAACAGTATTATATAGCCAATATATCGAGGAAGATTAACAGCAATAATGGGTCAGCACATAAGCTATTTAAAGAGGTAAAGTTTGTGACGTTGTAGGGGGTAATCTCTAGATTTTCTGAACCAATTTTGAAAACTCTTTTACCTAGAAAGCCACGTCATTTCTGAGTATCATATGGTGTTATTCAATAAAAGCATAACAATTTAATTTAATTTGTATCTAGGCTTACATACAGCAGCTACTAAATTAAACGTACCTACCTATCTTCATATCAGGCGTGGGAGCATTCCGCTGCAACTAAGGCGGGTGGTCTTCGACCACGTAATTGACAGTAAATAATCGAATCTACGAGAGCGTGACGTCAAATTGGAGCTTTGATCACGTAAAATATTTGTCTGTTTGTTTCTTGAATTAAATTTATTCTGTATCTTTCACTTCTAAAGGTAGGATGCTATTGGTAAGATATCTGTGCTCATATATAGACACTATTAGAGACTAGAGCATTTACTTGTAACAGAACATCGAACATTCGTCGTTTTTACACAAAAATCTACCTTACCGAGGACGCGATGTGACAAATAAATCGATTTTTGTTCCAAGTAATTCTCTTGTCTATACTCACTTTAAAGGACCCGATGGCGATTTTGTGAAAACAAATTCATATTAACATATGTCGGTGGCCGCACTACAGGAACGATACGCAAAATTCATTTGTTTGTAGCGTTGCTGTACCAGTGTGGCCCCGGCCTAAGTACGGCATTAAGCCATTCTTTAAATGGCATAATTCTCCTATTTTCTACGTCCGTAATCCTTAGTTTTTATGTCATAAAGCAAACAGTCTTATAAGCATACGCCTACCCCCCTATATATAATTGACCCACCATATGAGCTTCAGCGACGTTATTCGGGCTTAAAAATACATGGTTCTATGAAGGTTAGATTCCCAGAAAGGAGGACAATTTTAAGTGCAGTGCACAATAATGTTAAAGCAGTAGGTACAAAGTTCACCACACTCAAAAAGTATTCGTAATACCTACTATAAAATAATAATACATACATTTATGTTAAGTATAAGGTTAACAAAAGAATATCTAACAAACCAATGTCACCTGTCTGTACGTATGTGTACAAAAAAGCGATGAAATATGTAATACTAACAAAAACAATCAGCTACTTCATGCTACGAAATAGCTAGAGAGAACTCTAATGCCTTATAACTAGCTGAATAAATGTTTGTAATTGCTCATATTATGGTGTAACAAAGTTAGCTGCGCACATAACGCGATAACGTCAAATAATTTGACGTTTTATGATAAATTATTATTACATTTACATTGGTAATGACGTATTAGCAGCTTTTATACTAATTTGTATATTGACTGCGTATTATCCTGTATCCTAATTAAAGCAAATTGAAGTAAAATAATATATCGTCATTGAAAGTAATAATAGACAACTAGAAGTTAATGCTCCGAGAGAATTAATACGAATGTTGGAAACAATATTTTAAAGAACTTCATTTTCGTCGTTGGTACCTATACTATAAGCATAATGAGGATGCAGGTCAGCTATAAAGTTAAAACATTCCTAAACTTATTATCTTCAATCATTTTGTACAGTTTAGTTTAGCCTATGCTGTGGTGGCGACTTTTTCATCACAACGTTCAATGTGTCTTATTGTTTTGTGTATTTTGTGAATGTTTGTCGTTTAATTTCTTGTGGGTTGTGCTAAAAAGAAGCTATTACCATTATTTATTTAAGTTCAAGTTTTACATTATTAATACCTATAAGGACCGGAGTTTCTTTCTGAATTTCTTCTCCGGGCCGTCCACTTAGGTAGCTAGAGAAACCTGCAGGTTAGCTAGACTAGGATCCTCGCCGGACAGACCGAGGACCGCGTTGACCCCTGCCCCTGTCGTGTGATCCAGTGCCTGTAGTCCGTGCCAGTGATCACGTCCTCTTTACTTCTGTTTACTAGCTTCAGCGGCGCCCTTAGTCGTGGTCCTTACCCCTTAAGAGTGCCCGCAGGCGTGCGTCGCTTAAATTTAATAGAATTTGGCTGAGGACGTCTGATCCCGCCACTTGACCGGCCATTGCACTCTTAAATATGCTACAATATATTTATTTTATTTTATTTATAAAACGTTTGAATAAAATAAATATATCAAATAGTTATTAACGTTAATATTAAGAGCTTATTTACTAACACTAGACTGACAGACTTCTGGCACATCTTAAATAGATTTAAACATAATTGAATAGTAAATGTTAATTATTTTTAATTAATTTTATATGAATTGTGAATTTTTTTTGACAAGTACAAGTGCATGTAAATACATAAGTGTTAAACAAAAAAGAAAAAGCACATATTGAAGTTCAACTTTTTCTCTATTAGATTTTTTTTTTGTTAAATACTTTATTGACTTTTTGAAATGATGTCAGCTATATTTGTTAGGACTTACCTATACATTTTATTTTTCGTGACATGACAAAGAACGACAAAAAGTGTTTACGTTTATTTGGGTGGCGACCTCTGTGATGGGCAAGGTTGTTCCGAGTCGGGTAGGAAGGAGGAAAAATGAAGCTCAGTTGATGCTACAGCCTTGGAGTGACAATGGTCAACTCGCATCGCGGTTCCTCGGACATATCGAACTTAATTTGGTAATGCAGTAGGTACGTCGCTCTTTCACCCACTTGCACATTATACCTACATATTTTATGTTGCAGCAGTAATATGTATTTTATAGTGAGAATATAATATATTCGTTTAATATTTTTATGTTAATATTGTTAAGGCAAATTTGAATGCAAGGATTCATCTTTTAGTTGTACTGAAAGTTTGAATACATAAAAAAATACAATTAATTTCTTTCCTAATATTGATTGCGTATACAAAGGTTTTTTTGTTTCTTATGGACGTACGAAGGTAGCTGCGAGGCTTTTGCTACCGGGCATAAAGGCGAGCAGCGCTCCAGCCTTAATAAATGGTTTAAAAACTACAAACTAAGCAACCTGCGCAAGAGGGCGCCCCCTGTGGGGCTTGGACCTCGGCTCAGTCGCTGGCGATGAGATTGAGGGATTATGACTTTTAGTGTTTTAGGGGAGTTTTGTGCACCTGTCGCTCTACTTTAAAGTTCGCGGGCCTCTCGGACTTCGAGTCTACGAGGACATTGGATGGTTCTTTGCAAACTAAGGGTCAGGAGGACGAGGGGGGCATATGTAAGTGAAACACAAACACAATATACTCTTAATATAGCACAACTCGTAAAACTAAAGGTACTGCAAGTTTTTATAGTATTTTTAGACTTTTCTCTATAAAATATTAGTAGGTATATAATTTTACCCTCAGCTTAGACAAAATCCACGTACATAAAATTAAATGAGGTGATTTCAATCATTTCAGTTCATTTACATGTAATAAAATGTACAAAGGTATCCAACTAATATTGTACTTTGTATGGTTTATGCATATTGCCTATGTATTGCTAAACTTGACCAATAAATTCTACTGTTTTTGGAATTAACAAGGTAATTTAATAAATATTTGCTTGCTTTGTAAATTAATTGAAACCGCAGGGTACCATAAAATCTGTAGGTTACGCAAATATTAGTCGATTGATATCTAAATGGTTGCTAATTATAACTTGTTAATAGTTAACACAGACACTAGTAATCCTTGTAGCTACCACACTTACTGTTTGAGTTCAGCTATCTTACTAGTAATTATTTGATAAGTTTCTTACCGCTAAAGGTGGGTTCAATTATATTTGTGACTGGCAGCAGCCGGCTTTGTTGTCCTTGTAAAACAAGTAGAAACAAGATTTTTTAAGTTATCTATCAATGAAAATCCCGTATAAATCGATACTATCGATTTGGGATTTGGTGGAATACACGGACTAACAAACAGAAAGACAATATAAAAAGTATACTTTTGGTTGCTGGGCCGAACCTTAGTACAATAGTATAAGATTTGCCGGAACAGACAAACAATATTTTTTTGTTGTGTTTTTGTTCTTAGTAGTCTATATTTATCGATATGCATTTAGTACAAACCTGATACTTTTCCATTACAAACAGACTCTTCAATTTTATTTATTTGAAATAATTCAGGCAATATTAATTGTAGTTAATCCGTTTCTGGATATAGATCTATATGAAAATCATTTTTTGTCAATAGATTTACAGCATCATTTTATTATAGGGATGGCTATATTAATACGTGGATATTCCGCCTGTTTTAGATAGGTGCCCGGAATCGTACAAGTCACTACCACCTTAGCTCAAACCTGTAGATAACCAAATCAGACAGTTTTTTAACCAGGTGTCAGATTCTATTAGTATTCTGATAATACGAGATACATTTCTTTATCGGTCATTCTGTTATTTGTAGAATTTGGAAATTATTTATTTCGCTTACTTGTACTAAGATACACTAGTTTCACTATTCTACTGTGCTAATCCAATTGACTAAAAAAATAGCTTAACTACGCTAAATCTGTTTCTTTAAGGCTTCATTTTCGGAGACGTGGGGCGTCGTGCTTGGCGTTGTGTGGACCGGTTAATATTCAGTCTTACTGACTATACTTCATATTAATAAAGGTTTGTTTCTTGGCTTGAACGCGCTAATCTCAGAAGAGCTGAAAAAATATTTCACCAGTGGAAAGCTATGTTATTCAGGAGTAACATATTTAAGCTTAATTTAATTTTGAAGTTTCTACGGTAACGGAAATTACGCGCGTAAAACCGCGCGTGGGGTGATTACTTTTGTTTTGTTCGTAAAAATATATTTTACAAAAAGAAGTCCGTAAAAAATTCAGCATTGTTGACGGCGCTCAGTATTTTGCTACAGCTGGAATTTTAATCATTAGTCATCAGTTAGCATTTATTGGTCATTATATTGATATCTTTACTTTGTTGTCAGATATTTAAACTTTACATGAATAATAAACGATAAAGGTCGTGTTTCAAATCTCATCAATATACCTACTGATCTAAAGGTTACCTAACCTACCTACCTATAAACTTAAGTAAAACTTAGTTAGATTTATAATTTAGACCTGTACATGTGTCTAACGTGTATAAATTGTGAACTAAACTAAGTTTAAATTACATTTATTAATTAGACAGTTTGTAGAGTCCTACATTTAATACCACAGTGTGTGAACACGTTCGCCTCATTAAATTAAATTGTACACTTACGTGGCTATGCGCTTGCGCACATTGACAAGCAGGTCGCAGATGCTATGACATTTCGTAATATAATCTACATGCAGACTGTTTTATGGGATATATGTAACTATATATGAACTTCGCAATGGTTGCCTGGAAGTTTCTAGATTTTCTATGATGTATGGTGGTTGCGTTAGTAATGTATATATGGGAAACTGTTCACTAGACTTACTGGCTTGAGCGACTGAGCGCTTGAGTTCTGTAATTAGTAATGAGTAGGTACCTACTATTTGTCACGTACAATAGTTTATTTTTTGTATATGAATACTAACAGAAAAGTTTTGATCTTTTAACTAAAGTAAGTAATAAGTATGCAGGATGAATCTTCCTTGAGTTCCCTGGAATGCTACATTAACTTAGTTCGAATATCAACATTAATAACTGTACAATGTAGGTACCTATCAACTTTATTTTAAAACGCACTACATTTGGCTGGAATGCATGCAGAAGTTGCTTAAACACATTCACATCTGCTGGAATCCTCACGATAAATTGTTCAATTTCGTTTGCCGCATAATAAAATACACTCGACCACTAAAAACGGAAATTGTACGCAACTAAAGAATCTACAAGAAAACGGTAACACTAAAGTTACGATAGACATTGAATTCCTAATTATTTTTCTAATTAAAGTAATAAAATACACGCGACGTTTTATTATTTACTTTAACAAAGGAAATAATAATTATTGCCTTAATAGACCTATAACTTGTTATTTGATTAAATACTCAATAATTTTCAAGGGTGCAGTTGTGTTTCTAGTTATTATAAGCGTTTTTATGCAAAATATTAAATTTGTTTGGAAGTAGAACCAGTCGCTTAATATGTAGGAAAGCCTTAGAGACCTTTCACACTAGCGTTTGTTTAACGTAGGCATTTATGCATGCTGGAACAAGTAGCAAAGGGTACAAGTATTAAACCCTTATAGTTGATAATCATGATTTTAAATGGCTAATATAAGCATTCTTGTTTTCCGCCTTCCAAATTCAAACATTGACAACCTCCGTAGCGTAGCAGTATTTGGCTCGCTTTAAATCTCGGAGGTCGTGGGTTCGATTCGGACAGTGCATGTAAATAGTAAAAAGCTGAATAAATAAGACATCTTCTAATAAGGAACTGTTTTCATTCACACTGGTTATGCCCGGTGAAGTAGCAAAAGTTTCATGGCTTACGACATAGCGTCCTATATCGAAAAAACCACACTAGTAACTCTTGAGATTACAATGTTCGAACAAACTTTAAGGGTTTTATTAAAGTACAGATTGTCGTAAGTACAGCAATAAAATGAGTTGGACATGATTTTACTTTTTACGATTTCTAAACATGAATGTAAATTAGACAATTTTATTAAAACCATCGTCCAGGTAAAACAAGATCATGATATTATTGTATTGATGTTAGATGGCCTGTTAGCCATATTGATCGACCTAATGCACCAAGTACTAATTAAACCCTTCATACAATAAACACGTATGAAATGCAAACTGATGTTGGTACCTTAGGTAGGTACTAACATCAGTCATCATCGCCTAATCATTTATGTAAATAATAACATATCGTCACTTAAGATCTAACGCTAAATTAATCTATATATATAAAAGAAAGTCGTGTTTGTTACAACACTTATAACTCGAGAACGGCTGGACCGATTGCCATGGTTTTTGATTTGTTAGATTTGTTTCCGTCCCGAATAGCAGAATACATTTTAAAAACAAAAGAAAGTCGTGTTAGTTACACTATTTATAACTCAAGAACGGCTGAGCCGATTTGGCTGAAAATTGGTAGGGAGGTAGCTAAGAACTGGGAGAAGGACATAGGATACTTTTGGGTAGGGGTAGGGTAGGGTAGGGTAGGGTAGGGTAGGGTAGGGTAAGGTAGGGTAGGGTAGGGTAGGGTAGGGTAGGGTAGGGTAGGGTAGGGTAGGGTAGCGTAGGGGTAGGGTAGGGTAGGGTAGGGTAGGGTAGGGTAGGGTAGGGTAGGGGTAGGTTAGGGGTAGGGTAGGGTAGGGGTAGGGTAGGGGTATGGTAGGGGTAGGGTAGGGGTAGGGTAGGGTAGGGGTAGGGTAGGGTAGGGGTAGGGTAGGGTAGGTGTAGGGTAGGGGTAGGGTAGGGGTAGGGGTAGGGGTAGGGTAGGGGTAAGGTAGGGTAGGGGTAGGGTAGGAGTAGGGTAGGGTTAGGGTAGCGGTAGGGTAGGGCAGGGGTAGGGTAGGGCAGGGGTAGGGTATAAAAGTCCACCCGTGCGAAGCCGGGGCGGGCCGCTAGTATAGTATATTTTCAGGAGAGTAAACAACCGATAGAATTTGTCATACACACTATTACAATATAATAATTATACTTTACAAGTTTCTATTGATTGAAACAATGTGTCTTCGATTCTTAATGAAGTTCGAAATGTCGAAACCGTAAAAAATACTTACATGTTGATAGAACTTAAACGACAGTGTGTACTTATTAACCCTGTTTTAAACTGCACAGAAATATAAGACTCACCTATTTGCATGTCATAGGAAGACTTTAATTACAGGTCGCAAAATGGTCATGGAAAAATAGCATTGAAAAAAATATAATTCTATTGTTTTGCTGCAAACTATCTACATATATAAAGCATAAACCTGAAATCATCATTATTCCGTGACAGACCTTATGTGTCTATTAGGAAAAACGTGTAAGAAGTACCTAGGTATTATTGTTTTGAAGTAATTAATAAGCTGTTTGTATTATTGCTGTTGTTGCGAACTCTTTTATTTGTGATTGTTTATATTTTCTCTTTATTTTTTTAATTTCTATTAATAAAAAAATTACAATACACTATTGATTTGACTGTGTCACGGAAAAGCGTTGTTTTGATTTCATATTTAAATATAATTAAATATTTAAATATTTGTACAATTCCTCACATATACAACTTCTCAACAAACAAACAGCTGTTTAACCTAAATGGTATATTGAACGATATTGTATTGTATTGGGTCTATCACATAAAAACACATTCACATTAAGCACAATAAAACCAAAGCGTTGCGTAGATGACGTCACCAGCAGTAAATAAAAAGCATATCAAAACGTCATATTCGATAGTATCAAAAAAATATTGTAATATGTTTTATTTAACTACATTATTTATTAGTAGCTTTCCGCGCGCGGTTTCACTTCATAATTAAATAGAGCCTATGTCATCCGGGGATAGTGTAGCTCTCCAATGGTGAAATATTTTTTTTAAATAGATCCAGTAGTTTCGGAGCCTGTTCAATACAAACAAACAAACAATCAAATCTTTCCTCTTTGTAATAACGGAAACCAAAACGGTTCAGTACATGCCCTTAAATTATGTCTGGAGTATTTATGTAAGTGTTGAGCTAGAGGCGCCTCTGGTGGTAAATGTTGCAAAATCATCGCAAATATTCATTTATTGATTCAAATACGCACATTAGCACAAAACTTTAAGGTTCATATAATTTTAATACCTACTTAACTGTGTTAATTGCACATCGCTGCTTTAAATTCATAGTGACAAAAACATTTGTAATTCAAAGCAAATTGATCTGTTACACTAGGTGCCTAAAACTCATTATTAAAGATTGATATACAGGCTTATTTTTAAAATAACAACAACCTATCAGGTGGTGAAAGTACTGATGATTATAAACAACTTTTACTATGGGACCAACCCTAAAATGGCGAAAAAAAATCAACTATTCCATAAATGTATGGAACAGCTGTTTTTTTTTTCGCGATGTATGTATGTCGCCTCTATTATTGATTGTTGACTTCCGTGTATTTAAATCTTGATTTAATACACCCACGTAATACATTATTACCAAATGCTATCACTGGATTACAATTATATGAACTTGGTAATGGTTGCCTGGAAGTTTCTAGATTTTCCATTATGTATGGTGGTTGCCTTAGTAACATGTTGCAGGTATGGGAAAGATTTCACTAGATTTACTTACTTGTGCGACTGAGAGCTTGAGTTCTGTAATTAGTTATGAGTGTTATTGGTAACGTACAATAGTTTTATTTTTCTTTTATAAGAACGAACGGAAAAGCTTTGATCTCGAAATTAAAGTAAACCATTTCAAGTAGGTATGTGGTTAGGGGCTAATGCGAATTGGTCTTGTTGAGGTTAACTATAATACGGTAACATTTCAACACTTCCTTTTCAAATAATGTAAGTAATTCTTAGTATTCAATAATTACTTTTATACAACCGTAGAGTACAATAGTAGCGAAATTTATATTTACAGTTTATGAAATGAGATTGCAATCTCTGTCGATGATCCGACTCTTTGAAGCGTAACAACTACCGTAATATTTTTTTACTAAAAACTAGCGGCTTATAACGTAGATATTAAAAAAGTTGTTTTATACTAAGTAATTTTAACTGTCTTGCTAATATAAAATGCAATGTTTAAGTGAGTATATCTGCTTTTCATGTTTAAAACGCGGTAAGAATGAGTGTAGTTCATTTTTTATTTATATCAAAATGCAAATTTGTTTTTAGGGTATCTGATATTTGTCGTGTGGTTTCCAGCTTAAATTAGACCACTCATAACTTCCCATCATAAGATTTACGGGACATTAAGGGATATACTCCTGATGAATGGGCAGCAGCGTCTATCAACTAAAGGTTACTTAACATCTATCTGCGATCACAAACTCGCATGCCAAGCGTGGTGTTTATGGCATTACCCCTCTACAACCCTGGCTTGTAAGGTTTGTAATGAGGACGCCCATGTTCATTTTTGGAGGTGAACAGATTGTTAAAGTCGTCCTGAAAACCTTCGTGACGTAGCAGTATAAGTCTGACTTGCCTTTGTTGTCATGGGTTCGATCCCAATGCCGAACAAGAAATCTTTGTGTAAAATCCAAGATTATTTTCCGGGTCTGGTTGGAAAGCACGTTAAGCCGTTGGTCCCGACTGTCATAACATCATCAATGACATTAATGGTATACATAATATGATGGGCAGCAGCGTTGTATATTATACCTACTGCGGTCACTAACCTGCTTGCCGAGCGTGGTGTCTATGGTAAAACCGTCCCTCGAAAGTAGTTTCATATTTCGCAGTGGATTTTATACGGGCTGGTGATGATAGATAGATAATCTAAAATAATCTAAATAATGATTACTTGGCTGTTCGTACACTTATTTTATTTGTTAATACCATTAACACTCGTAAGTTAGAGGTAAATTTAATATCTCTAGCTCATAAATTAAAAGTAATAGATAAAGTTAATGATCTCTTGTTAGCATAGTGATATTATCAATTAGCTTAACTGCTTCTCACAATCCCACAAAATGCAGAAAATTAATAAAACTACATGGGAACGTGTCAAATAAACAAATGTTCCCGTCGTCACAACTCTCGGAATGAATATCGGATTCTCACGGTCGTAGCCGATATTCGCGGCCGCTTACCTTACACCAATAATATAAGGAGGTGACATCTATAATACAAACATATATAATAATTGAATTGTCTTTTTACAATGAAAAAAAACATATATACATAATTGAAGTGTCTTTTTGTAATGGAAAAAAATGATAATTTACTAATAACTGAAACTTTTGTCTGTCTGCTTGTTTGTTACGGCTAATCTCAGTAACGGCTGAATCGATTTTTATGTAACTTTTACTTAAAAAATAATACAATTTATGAAAAGTACGTAATCTAAAGTGTTATGTCAGAATAATAAAAACTGGTCAAGTGCGACTCTGACTCGCGCACGAAGGGTTCCGTACCATTTACAATCGTCTACTTGTTGCCGCTATAGATATCGAGCAAAAATGGGCAATAAAAAAAAGTTTGTTGTATGGGAGCCCCCCTTAAATATTTATTTTATTTTATTTTTAGTATATGTTGTTATAGCGGCAATAGAAATACATCATCTGTGAAAATGTCAACTGTATAGTTATAGCGGTTCTTGAGATAAAGTCTGGTGACAGACAGATAGCGAAGTCTTGGTAATAGCGTCCCGTTTTTACCCTTCGGGTACGGAACCCTAAAAAAGCTATGAAGTTATTGTATATAACTCTGATTTAAAACGTGTGAAACATCAATCACAAAAATAATTTGCATAAGTTTGTGATAATTCGAATGCTTTTTACTGGGACTTACATTGTGATAATAGAAGTAAAATCTCATAGACTGACGACGGTCGTGTTAGGAGCATTCAGCACTAAAACCTGAACGTCAATATAAAATTTGCTCCGTATGTACTACCGCATCCAAACCAGCCAAAAGAATATATTCTCAATGTACGACGCGTACGCTTCACAACGGTCTATCTGACTTTATTTATTTAAATATGCGTGAACTGCGCTTGCCACTGCTCCTTTGTCTTGGTACCTTGGTACTAATATAGCCAACTTCCTGTTCATCTCAGTAGCGTTGTAAAGATGTTTCATCGCTATAACGACAACTGTTCTCAACATTTTTACTAATGTACTTATTTAATAATAATAAAAAACAGAGGAAACGAAGTAATACCTGCCATTTTTTGCAGTGAATCAGACCGAGACACCTCCAAATAACTTATCATATTTACCGCTTCTATATGGAAGCTTTTTTATTTTCATTTATTCGGACTACAAATATTTTTCGGATCCAAACCGAATCAATACAATAGTGGGTTTTATGTCCTAATTAACCAAGTATTTATGGAAATCGATACAGAAAAATACCAATTTTGTAATGTGGCATTCAAAGAATGATTCCGATATATAACTGAGACAGACACGCAAGTCTCACACAGTTGAACCATAAAATGCTTTGCATACCGAAAATAAAATAAGACGGTCGAAGGACCAATATTATGAACACGAAACAAACGAGCAAAGTTAGCTTTGCGCTTGTGTGGATGTGTCATCCGCGCCTTATAACATCTAAGTATGGTTGAAAGTTCTTTAACAAGATCACGAGCGAGCGGGTTCCAAATTTTTAAAACGGAACAATTACTGTTGCTTTTCCATACTTTCTCAGCAATACTCATGTCAGAGATATGCGTTTAAAGGGTTTCTTCGGAACCGTCACGTAAATTAATGAATGCAGAGCTTTTGTAAGTTGCGCAAATGATCCAATGGTTGCGGTAAGTCAAACGCGGCTCGCTCGTAAAATCAGCCGCGACAATCATGCTTCGGCTTATGAGAGGTAAGACTTTATTACTCTTTCTCATACTTAGTTAGTCAGGTTTTAAGTGCTTTATTTTACTCTTTATTCGTTAAGCTGGTTATAAATTACCTCATGTTGAATTTCGAGGTCGGTATAGATCGTATCGGTAACAATAATGTGGTCTGAAATCTATTTGCTAATTATTACTAAATCTATAATTTTATCAATTTAGTACAAGGTATGTAGAACATATAGACATGTAGTTAAGTCTTAGTCTGTTAAGAACTGTAACAAAAAAAAAATCGCACTTTATTTGTGATTTGGGACTTATAATGTCATCGAACTATAACTCGCTTTTCATAATCAATTTAAGTAATGACTTCATTAAAATTGTTAATCGATTATACATGCCCTTTTTCGTTAATGTTAACAAAATCTAATTTTACAACAACAAAGAAACACTTAAAATTTTCGTTCATATTAAAATTTAAAGTGTTTCTTTTATTTTTTTGATTGGCATTTACTAACTAAGTCCCATCCTATCTATTGTACTCTCAAAATAGGAGTATCATCAACATATTGTCATTTTTAAAATTAAAAAAAAAAAAAAAATTGGTAGATCCTTATCTTTCCAAGCGAAACTTTTACAGTTTTTACATCATCATTATACATTCTCCTTCATTCTTTTTTTATATGTCATAAAAATGGCAAATAGGCATACGGACCATTTGACGGTAAGTGGTAACCATATCCAACGAATGCTTGCAGTCACAGAAGTATCCCTAACGCGTTTCGGACACTCATCCTCCTCATATGAAATTTGACGACCTTACTCTCACACAGGAATACAACGTTAATCTAAAATATTATTTGGCTGTGGTATTCTGTTAAGTAGACATACCTCGCCGGCCGAATAAAACATCTCCTTGAAATACTAGGTATTTATTTTGAAAACAAACAATAGCGTTTATAGTACAAAGCTGTAATGGCTGACTTCTTAACAAATTATTCTCAAATAATATTGAAAACGCTACCGAACTCAGTTCATTATCCATTAAATGTAATATTATGTTTTCTCATTAAATATATGCGGCTACAATTATTGTTTATCCACTTGGTCAGAAATCACCATGATTTTATGTTCAATGAATTTTACAACTTCATTTTAAAGTGTTGTATTTTTTTTATCTCGTTATCATGTTTAAAAAATATTTACGACACACTTTTATAGCAAATTAAAGGTGTTTTAAATGTATTATATTTTAATCTTAACTTCTTCCGAAAGTCATTATCTAGAGTTAAATGATATAAATGAAATTTCAAGGATAATTTTGTTTCTTTAGTGGGTGAAAGATGGCATGTCTAAGAAAGGTGTGAGTATGGAAGAAACGTCTAATAGGGAAAAATGAAAGAGGGTGACATATTGCGCCAACCCCAAATAATGGGAGTAGGGCAGGAAGATGATGATGAATTTAGTTTCTTTAGTAAGTATGTAATATGTACTTCTTTTCTTATTAAATAAACAGCGCTGCGGCTTTTCTTTTAAATCACGAAAAATGTTTATACACCGTGATTTAACAGCAATATATAACGTAACATTGAATTCTAAAATACATGCTTATTTATATATTCAAAAAGTTTCCCTCAAGGAAACACCAATGATAAAAGTACTTGGCAAACAAAGTTCTATTGCCTTGCAATATGAGATAATCTAGGTTGTACGAACGGGAACACAGGTTCGATGATATCCTATTTTGTAATTATTAATACTATTTAAAAATAATAAACCTACACAGGTCTATTCTACTAACAAAAATCAACGAATAAAAATCACGGAGTATATTACAATTTTGTATCTACATGATTAATCGATATGTGCAACTTAAACTTAAAGCACAACACCACTTTGTATACAAATTTAAAGTTTACCTATATGCCAAGAGTTACAAACATTAATAAACGTCATTTTCACATTGTAATAGCAATAAAATCTTTAGCAATATGCATTTGAATGCATTTGAAACGTGACAACATTCCAGGGTTTCATTGCATCACAATTTACAACCTCCTTGGTATCGTCACCTATCCGCGTGTGTCCCACACCTATAAGCATAAAATCGGCTACGATTATTGCATCCTGGTGAATGTGTGGGTGAATATTATTGGCAGCAGGTCTCCGACACGACAACCGTGAGCTCACCATTCACCGGTCGACTGTTTCCTCAGCCCTATTTGATTATTTAAATATGCGGTACGGAAGGTTCATTTTCGAACGGTAGTAAGAGTCGTCGTGTGCATGGAAGGCTTTAGTCCCCTCTGGATGCAGGAAGGCTCCACAAATAAAATATGTGACTTGAAGGCGACGGCGAGGTGCTGTCGAGATGAGGCTGCGCAAGCTGGCGAGAAAGAGACGGATCGTATTGTTCTTAGAGGTGCGAGCGAAACGGAAGCACGCTTGGCTATCTGGAGAAACGCGAGCACCTCATTTAATCGGTACGCGCTTCGTTTTGTAGGATAAAGGAAAATTTGCGATGCTTTAGATACCTTAGTATTATCATGCGTGTAGGCGGTCGATTGGATATTGCTTATCGCAACACGGCGTATCCAAGTTACAATCAGTTTATTCAAATAAGTATAGGTTTTGGTACAAAAAAGTCAGAATAATATATGAGCTATATATTATGAGATGTGTCATTTTGGAAAAATAACAACAGTCGGTTTTTTAATAACGTTTATAGTCTCTAATAAAAAAAATTTATAACAAAAATACGTATGAAGAAAGTTGCAATTCTTAAGTTAGCCGCATAAAATCAAGCTGTAAGATAATACAACTAAAAGTGGCTAATAATAAATAATATCTTAAGTAGAACGATGTCGCGTTGCCATTAAGCACACATAAGGTGGTTGTATTGTATTTTCCGAACAAATTTATATCATAGGGAGTATGTTACATTTTCAAGTGTTCTATAATTTTAAATGCTTACAAACAAAAGTAACTTATTGCTAGATGCCGACGGCGCGGCATAGGTAACATTATTGTCATAAACCTACACTCGGATAGCCGGCGAATATAAACCGACTAAAAGTGGATATAAGGAAACCACATTGAATAACTGTTATATCAACCACAATTCAACTTGGTCGAGCTATTAATGATATGTACTGAGAAAACTGAACGTGTCTAGTAAACTTGGTGCCTTTGCTTATTTTGAGCTTTCTTCGACTTTCAAATGGTAATGAAAACGCAAAGTTAGCGGTCAGAATTTCCTTTGCAACTCGAAACAGGTTTTACGAGTATTTCTATATTTATTATGTGCTTGATTATTATTAATATTTTATTAATTAAATTCTGGAATGTAAATGAAATGTAAATAATTAATTATAGATAATAACCGAAATAATTTTAAGGCGTCGCATATTAGTTAGATGTAATTTCAAATACACCATTTCGTATTTCTATTAGATCTTTAGCAAATAAGCTCGACTTTAAAAACATTTTGAGCCAACTTTTGTTACAATAGTTTTTCATCTAAATATCCTACCGACTTGTATGTTTTTATATAATATACCTAATTGTTATTATCGAAGTAGCTTGTACAAGTTTTATGAAAGTGTCTTTTTTAATTAATTTGTTTTATGATCTATGTAATAAAACAACATGTTTTTAGAAAGTACTGTCTGTAAAGTACTTGTTTAATTAAAATAATCCTTTTTGGCAATTGATGGTACAAATTTAGGTACAAACCTTTTTTTTTAAGAATTTAAATTTGGGATTATGATTAGGGTGGGTGAAAGAAACTCTGTGATGTGGCTATTACTTACATCATAAAAGGATTACAAAATTGATTAACCCTGTGTTTGAGAAAAATCTTAACCTTACCTATATTGTTTTTTTTAGCTTATAAATTTAAATATTTTAATAGACTGTAAGAACGTAATGTATAACTTTTTAAACTAGAATAATATCAACTAGTTATTAGCTTTTTGCGGCCAGTAATAATCTAAATGTATGAAAAATATCATTAAAATCAAGCTCACAAATCAAATATAATTCAAACGCTACATCAAAATTATGTGGTAATCCATGTTTGTTGGTAGTTGGGGACAAGATAATATTGTGTCTTTTTCGGTTATACGCCAAATAAAGGGTTCTGCTTGCGAACAAAGAGGTCGGATCAATGGTACGGATGCATGCTAATGTGGGATAAATGCCGACACATAGCTGCCGTCCGACCCACCCACACACCAACGGAACACATACCCCGCGCTCTGCAAGTGGACTCGGCTACGCACACTACCGCGTGTTTTGTTAGGGTTGAACATAAGTTTAGTAAATTTATTTTGTTAGTATTATGTTATGCGGTGGCGGTAGATAGCGATAATTTATGTTTTATTAAAATTATGATGTTTTGTGTAAACCATCGCTGGTCAGATTAACACAGTTTGAGGGTCAGCTTGGTGTGTTCAGAATTTTTGCCTACTCTCCATTGGCTGTTACGTCTATAACAAAAGATTTATGCAGCGATGTGAAAACATTTCTTTTGGTGACTATGCAACCCGATGCCTATTCGGCACCGTTTGCCAAACAGTCAATATAACGTTGTAGTAGATGTTGAGACGCAGCTGACTTTTTCCTGTGGGACAGAAACACAAACCAGACGTCGTAGTATTTTACAGCCAGCAATAACACGCTTCCCCAAAGCCTCTCTCTGCAGTTTTGGGAAGACATGTAATCCCTTTTGGTGCAGTTTTTAAAGCATAAGGTCTTCCAACCTTCCACTTCGGCGCGGGAGTGGAGAGTGTTATATCTTGTGTACAGACCCCAGCCATCGTAAGTCTGTGTTTTAGCCTTGCAGTGAGAGTGGTATGTCTATGTCTAATGGAGAGCCTGGTTTGTATCTATCATTTCAGGTTATCCTTAGGATCTTATGCAGGGATCTCATCTGGAAGGTATTCAGGCGTATTTCTTGCTTCGCGTAGCTGGTCCAAGTTTCTGCTCCGTACAAGAGTATGGTAAGTATGCTCTTGCATACTCACTATACTCTTGTACTCTTTAAACTTTTGCCAACTAACGTGACAGTTCAAGGCTTGTGTGGCGCTACAACCATTAAGATTTCATTTGTTTACACTTTAAGAATATTAAGTAATTTCAATCTCTAATTGTGTAGGTACTGTAATTATAAGATTAAAAATTTATTTATGGAGCGATGCCATAACTGAGAAAATCCATTTTCAACGTCCAGGTAGTGGCTTTATTTTTTCGACTAATTGAAATAATCATATTACAATTAGTCGTTCAGTCGAAAAATATCCATTAAAGTGTAGGTTATGGTAAATTTTGGATTTTATGGGTGGCAATTAACTTCGCAATGTCATGTATACCCTTTAAAGTTACCTAACATTTTCCAGCGACCGCCCTGAGCCGAGGTCCAAGCCCCACAGGGGGCCCCCTCATCCGCAGGTTGCTTATTTGTAGTTTTTAAACCATTTATTAAGGCTGGAGCTCTGCTCGCCTTTATGCCCGATGAAGTAGCAAAAGACTCGTGGCTAACTACGTACGTCCGACCGAAAAAAAAACAATTTCATTGATTTTTTAAAGCTGCAGCAAATTTTAATTATCATATACTTTATTACATTAATAAAATACAAATACACAACCAAAAATAGCCAAACCAAAATAAAACGAATTTAACACATAAAACTAAAGATGACTGAATTTTCAGATATACCATATATCAGAAAATTCAGTGAACAAAACGCGCTCGTATAACGTCCTAGATAATTGTTTACTGGATCTTGGCTGCAGATTATGCCCTTGTCTTATATTGTCACAAGATTTTCCTCATCTCGTGTCATCGCTTGCATCACGCCGACATTGGAATATTCATATCATTGTCAATAGTTAAGTATGCAAAGGTAATTATGAAGCTGTTTGAACCAAGTACCTTATTAAGTACCTACTTACAAAGGTCTTTTAAATATAATGTTGTGGGAAAATCAGTCAGGCTAATAGTAACGTTTATTTAATTTAGTTACATATAATCGATGATGGATTTTGTAAAATACATCTCATAACATTAAATTATTGATTAAGGTTGATTATGGTAAGATCTGTAGGGCCTCCTATAAATATACACTCGGTTCCAAAAATAACGGGTCAGTCACATAAACCCGAATATCTCCCGAACTACGTATGCCATCCTAATGAAACGAAGACTGTTCAATTGAAAATTTAACTATACAGATAAAAAATAAAATAAAACTTAGTTGCACCCACAATATTAATCTCTAAATTTAAAAAAAAACTAAAGTAGTCATATTTTTCTTAAGATTAAATTTTTTTTATGATTGTTTTTTTGCTGTATTTCTATTCTGTCACAAAAAAAATTATCGTGAACGTCTTCCACGTGCATAATTATTAATCTGTGAGGTGAAGCATGGCAGTCACGCTAGAGGAATGTACCAGAATCCTAACTTTTTTGGAACTTGGGCGGAGCCAGCGTGAAACAGCCAGAAACATTGGTGTATCTTTGTCGACTGTTCAGCGGGTAGTCCAGCGGTACCAAGAGACCGGATCACACCTTAGAAGACCAGAAAATGGCAGACCAAGATGCACAACGGCCAGGGAAGACAGACAACTGGTGGCTACAATGCTCCGAAATCGTTTTCAAACTGCTGTTGGTCTAAAAACTCACTTTATTCGCTTTGGAGGTGGCAATTTAAGCGCTCAAACAGTAAGAAGACGTCTTGCTGAAGCAAATTTGAAACCATTGAGGCCCGCAAATGGCCCCAAACTGGAACGGGGACATCGAATTGCAAGACAGAGATACGCGCGCGAGCACCTAAACTGGACACTAGACGATTGGTCTAGGGTAATGTTCACGGACGAGTCTAAATTCATGCTTTATAAGCATGATGGTAGGCAGTTGGTGTACAGAAGACCAGGGGAGCGCTTCCATCAAGCGTGTGTGGAGGAAAAAGTGGCGTACGGTGGAGGCTCCGTACAAGTTTGGGCTGGGATTTCTGCTGAGGCCCGCACCGAGCTGGTACTCATTCAAAATGGAACTCTAAATGCAGTATGTACGTGGAAGAGATTCTCAATGAACATGTAGGTCCTTTCATGGCCAGGATGGACCGGCATGGCATATTAATGCATGATAATGCGCGTCCCCATACCGCCAGAATTGTACATGACCTTGAAGAGGTCGGTATCGAACTCATGCAGTGGCCAGCGCAAAGCCCGGACTTAAACCCCACCAATCACGCTTCCCGAGCTCAAACAAGCACTGGTGGAGGAATGGGAAGGTATTCCTCAGCACCGGCTCCGAAATTTGGTGTACAGCATGCCTAATCGCCTGGAAGCTGTCAGAAGAGCTCGTGGAGGCAATACAAAGTATTAAATGAAGAAAGTGATGAAAAACAGCAAAAAACAATCATAAAAAAATGTAATCTTAAGAAAAATATGACTTTAGTTTTTTTTTAATTTAGAGATTAATATTGTGGGTGCAACTAAGTTTTATTTTATTTTTTATCTGTATAATTAAATTCTCAATTGAACAGTCTTCGTTTCATTAGGATGGCATACGTAGTTCGGGAGATATTCGGGTTTATGTGACTGACCCGTTATTTTTGGAACCGAGTGTATTTCAACTAGTTTCACGCGCGTGGTTACAACCGTGTAACTCCCGTTCCCGTGGAAACCTCATAATCAAATATAGCATTTAACCTTTGTGAAGAAATGGGCTATCTAACACTGAAATAATTGTTCAAATCGGATCAGCAGTTCCTGAGATTTGCACGTTCAAGCAAACAAACAAGTAAACTTTTAAGCTTTATTTATTGGAATAGATTATTCCACATGTCAATTTAAAATTGTAATCGAATCTGTACAAGCGATAAAATATCAAGCTAATCGACGCGAAGTATTGTATTGTTTCCACAATATTGACTAAAAATGGCATTGCAAGAAAACAGTCACTGTATATTACTGCATATTCATAAATATTGAATAATTTAACAGATGTTTGTTCCTGACAACCCTAATGAATGCGTAAAGTGGATTATAGCATGAAAGCAATTGTTTTTGGCAAATGTAACCAATATTATCGGCAAAATTAATACAATTTTAGCATTGCTTTACATACGTAATTTACTCATTAATTAAAAGGAAAATTTGGATAACAAACGTGTATACAGATGATAATTACAGTTTGACTTTCTTATCTCTGGCATATGGTAGACGTAAAAAAAAAGTTCAAGTAAGGTGAGTAAAATTGTTCAAGTGTCAACCATTGCCTGCAGCAAACCTCTGTTTACTATATTATATGTAACTTAACTTTCAATGGTAAGCGAATATTAAACGCTGTAGGTGGCTCGAAAGAGATGCAGTTTAGTAAAACGCGTCGCCAACCTTGCAGATTTACTTTTTTCTGTTTGTGAGGACACACACTGCCATTTAACAACATCAAAGTTAAGGTCTTCTTGTCATTCATTTTTTACCGGAACCTTTAGCCGATACGTTACCTTTCCAATTTAACCTTCTTAGAGATTTTTTAAGTAAAATGTAGGTACTTATGCAGAAGTTTGATCCACTTATTTGTTAAAATGAATAATAATACATACAATAAACGAGTCAATGTTAAAGAGGCAGTCCTTGTAAGAAATATTTATATCTGTTTGTTTCATTGATGAATCAGATGATATCACTGTAATTATGTAGCTACCTAGATATTTATTGAAGAATTAACTCTGAGCACTTTGTGGTATGAATCACGAGGTATTCGCTTCATCTGATATTAACTATTATAATATTATCACGTCTTTGTTATAGAAGTGCATGCAAAGCAGAGGATAACAAACAGGTAGCTATATTATTTCGAATTCTGTTGTAATCCCGACAAAATACTACCTTACAACTGCATACAGATTAGCGCATGCCAAACCTACTGATAGTACATAATCCAAAACAGCGAACGCGCTAAACAATAAATAGTTTGGTCGGCGCCACTTCTAATTTCCTATGCTTAAGGCGCGTTTGCAAGTGATCCTGAATCTCGATTCCGTATTCCCAAGGAGTCCGTCGGGGTCACCGCGTTCCCTGGCCAGCCCGGAGGCAAACCAGTTTCAAACATTTCAATATCACACCGATGCTGTATAATAAACTGTGTACAATAAGCTTTGAAATTTATTTGTCACACCTTTAAAGTTGTATGAACTGAGAGATTGATTTAAATTATAAGGTATTTGATTTTGGTCGTTCACGGTATTGTTCATAAATCACAGTTTTATTTAGAATTTGTTAATTTTATGCTTTTTAAGGGGCAAAGTACACGGATTTGTATCGTGTTATGAGTCTGATATGAATCTAAAAGCGCAATTAAATATTGCAACAGCACTGTTCAATGATAGGCTGCTAGAGGATCGTTCACGAGTTTCATTGGAATTCGTATCCAGTAGTAATTCTAAACAGATAAAATTCCGTCTGTTAATTTTAGACGTAGGCTTATATTAAGACAATAAATACTGATTTGTTTAAAATTACAATCAGTTTGCGGATGTACGCGACTTCAGGTTATGTTTAATAGTTGTAATGTTTGCATTGGAATTGAAAATAATTTAAATCGATAACCAATGAACTATTCTAGAATGACTACATACCTATAACCTAAAATGCTAAGTACCCAGTTAAACGCTTGACTAAAATGTATCGGAGCAAGGTAAAAGCGAATCGAAACAACATAGGTGTATTGTCCCACAAGTGGATAAATGTATGTAGGAATGCTCCATGTAAATCGGTGCTCTCGAAATGTTCAACCTAAACTAGGGCTGTACCGGACGGGAACATTAGTAACCGCTAATTTTCTCGTACCCATTCGCGACCCGAAGTGCTTCAATTGATCAGGTACTAACTAATTACGAATACCGGCGCATTGATTACTCACTGAATGTTTGTTAGCTTTCATACTCTCTCCGATATACGATAATAGTACCAAGAATGTTGATGTTATTAAACGCGGGTCATTTCGAAACCCGTTTTTATTGTTAATATAAAATGTGACGCCTCGGTTGTTTTATTGAAGATCTCGAAACGTGCACTATCGGGAATGTAAATTTGGTTTGCGTTTGATATTCGAAACTAGGTACTTGCGACCTCTATGACCATAAGCTAACCGTTTGCACCGTTAGATTGCGGAGGCACTCGTGTTCGCATTATTTCGATCTATTTGTTTACATCGGCTTTGACTTGAGAACGGCCGCGGCGTTTAGGCATATTATTGTTGCATAAAATGTTAATGCTAAAAACAGGTTTACATTTCTTTATTCCATTGTATTTTTTGTTAGGTGTCGATCTTAATTTGGTTTTTGCTGTTGATACCGTTCGAATCAAATTTTGAGTCTATCATAGAAATTATTAAAACCGAGGTGACACCTGACATCAGTGTGGAAAAAAAGATTCTGAATATTCGTTCGCATTGATACAACAACGACAAATGTAAAGAGTTACAAATGACAATGGTGTCTCGCTAGTCGCGTCCACGATTCGATAATAGTGAATAAACACGGCGATGAGTTATCGGCGGCAATCTCGGGTCGTCGGCCGCGGTACCGTTCCACTTGCCCCTGAATGCGACGAAACTGGCGTTAGCGAGGTACGAACAGTTCGGTGGATGGGATTGGATGTGGCAGTCGGTAAAATATTATATTAAAAGAACATTTTTTGTCAATCGTCTGATGACAAATATGAGCGCTACATGATTATATTTGAACATAATTATTATGTCCATTCAAAATCTGTCAAATAATACATAGAAAATTAACGTTATCAATTTTTGTGTATAATATCAACATGGACGAAAATTCTTTAATTGGAATGCATTTGAAATGTAGCTAATATGAACATGAAACGGGTTGTATTGCGATAGATATTCTCCGTCAAAGTGTTCCCAGTCTTAACAACCAGTTAGTTGGTCATGAAACTCGAGTGTTATATAAAAAAAGGTTCAGGTTATATATACCTACCTACTTATAATATCATCATGTAGCCAATGAAATGAAATATAGGTATATATAGAGTTTAAGACATTTGTTTTTATGTATTTATATTTTTATGTTTTTATATACTTATATATCTATTAATGAGCTTAAACAGTGTTTGAAAATTTTGCACCCGTAATTTAAAAACATATATTAGCTTTTGTATTTATTGTTTAAACGAATGACACTTTTGTATTTTGTTGGTAAGCCTTAAATAAATAAATAAAGGTACGCACTTCATTAATTTCATTTTATAATTATAGTTTGTTAGGATACACAAAATGAGACAAAAAAAACAACCATAAATATAAACAATTTAAATACAATTTTGGTTATGAATTTGAATCTTACCACATCCATCTCAAACTTTTCTTACTACGTTATGTTTTTACTATTAACGTTCATAGACGAATTCCGACGTGACTATTCCGCTAATCAAATTTTGTAACTGCGGTATTGTAACCATTACACTTTTTTCAGACCGCGCCATCAATTATATACAACCGTTAAGTACGTATAGACTGTTGCCCCGAACGTCCATTTATAAGTCTTAAAATAATGCTTCAATATTACAATCACCTTGGTTTAACAGTAAAAGTTCAATACTACCTAATATAACTGGTGAAAGCGTGACGCGTTTAACTTACGAGCTAGTATACCCTGTAGTTGAAGATAATACATATTTGTTCCGGATTAAAGTAGCGTCTCGATTCATTCTTAATTCACCTTGTAATGATACTATAAGTTATTACAAACCATTTATACCATTGGGCGCGAATTTGTGGAAACAATTTTTTGGACTTCTATCTCTTTCGCTCATTTACCGTTCGCGATTTGAACTAATTATAAGTCATCTTTCACGCTTTTTTACGTATTCTAAATATAAAGTTATATCAAATAGACAAGGGTTAATAACACTTGAAGAATTATATAGCTATTTGAAATCTAGCGTTTGTTTTTCTTTGGGTACTGTTACATGTAGACAATTCAACGTAAGCATACTAATTTTATCTATACTAATATTATAAGGAGGAAAGATTTGATTGTTTGTTTCTTTGTTTGTATTGAATAGGCTCCGAAAGTACTGGACCGATAAGAAAAATTCTTTCACCGTTGGAAAGCTACACTATCCCCGGATGACTTAGGCTATATTTAATTAGGAAGTTCCCACTGGAACGGAACTTACGCGGGTGAAACCGCGAGCGAGAAGCTAGTGCCTAATATTTTGATATAGATTTATAGGAAGCCTGTGAATCTATTGTGATTAGTCTAGACTAGACTGTAATATATATTCTGTAATTAAATGTAGCTATTTTATTTGTGTTACAGTTGGCAGTTTTATCAAGATGAGTATTGATTAGTTCAGGTGCAAAAGCGATCTAAGCCATCAAATATAATTGATATAACTGCTAAGATATTGGATCAATTCTACGGCTAGGAATATCGTGTTACCCTTTAAGTGCACGCGTCGTGTGCAGACCCAGTATTATTGGGTTAACTATTAACTGTTATGTAGGTATAAAGTTGTTAGAATTAATAAATATTTGTTTTACTTGCATGTTAAGATTATTGTTTTTGTTGTTTTTTTTTTAAACTTCAAATATTGTCGAAAAATTTCCTCTGTTGAGTGCTCTAAACTGCGACATCGGACAGGGTCCATACTTTGTACTGGTTTTGTATTTGTAAAAACTTATTATACATATTATCATGGTGTGCAATAAATGAATATGAAACATGAAAACTAGTTACAGTAGTTACTAGTAAAAATAACGTTCAGCATTTTAATATTTTGATCTAAATTCATGAAATAGATATAGGTACGGAAATATGCATAGAAACAAACAATTGATTTAATTATACCTGCCCCCCAATTTTCATGCAATAAACTATTTTGTAATGCTTATTTTATTAAGTTGTTTTAATACATCACATGTTAAATATTAATCCCAGTTGAATTGCATCAAAAACTCGTATGCAACCATTCTAAGTTCTTATTTTGACATCGGCTTTAGTGGGCAGACGGCTTGGGCCATAAATTTACGGTTAGTTCAATCAGATGACGACTGCGCAAGAGCAACGCGGAAATCAATTGGAGTTCCTTTTATCATTTATGGATGGCGGAGCCTTGGGCATCACGCTTTGGTTACACAACGAATCGGGTTGAAAGTCGACAAGAATTCCAATCCAAATATTTATGCTTTAGTTTTGTGTTCTATTATAATTCGAATATATTTGTTAGTTATTTATTTTATAGTGCTTTGTGTACTTTAGAAGATATTGCTATACCGAAAAACATTACACTTGAGAATGTTTTTATAATACTTAGTATCGCTATGGTTAGATTAGGCCTAGTTATTGCAGAAGCAACTAAAGTTCATTTGAGGCTAATTTTAATCACATTGTGCACTTCGTTGCTTTATTAATTAACTAGCTTTTATCGCATTTTTTAATGAAAAGTATCCTATGTTACTTCTGATACCTCTAAGAATATGTGTACAAAGTTTCATGATGTTCGTTTGAGTAGTTTTTGCGTGAAAACGTAATAAACAAACGGACATTCACATTTATAATATTACTAGGGATACATTTTGCAATTGTAATTTGGCAGACTTAAGTGTTTCATATGAAATATCACAACGACTAATAAACATACTTTTTGGTTTCGAGCAACAATGAAACGATGTGATACAACAAATGCTGAATAATTGACAAATGAAAAATCTGTTTGTTTCTTTTTATAGAAATATTATGAGACATGTCGTCAGATTCAAGACAAAATTGAGTTCTCATTTTTTATTCATTCCAGTTTATGAATCCCAAAATGTATGCAAAGGAAACAGGTTAATGCGATGCTTGAAGACGGCCTGACAACTTGTCAGTTCAGTTTGCATTGTTATCATTTGACCTTAAACTTTGTTTTACCTTACTGTCGCACTTGAAACTTATAAATAGAAAAGTTTCAAGTGCGATATTAACACATGTTGTAATTAGTTGAATGACGTAGCCATTTGATCTTAAGTAATCCGCACTTTTTGACCCAATAAAAACCAGACACTAAAAATAGTTTACTGATTAATTTCCAATAATAAATATGATAAAATGGAATCATTGTAACTTTCATTTCACTATATCTTTTTTAAGTAGCTACCAAATATCACTTTAGATTTGTCTATAATTATTATTTATGAACTGATAAATTCCCTCGGCCACAGTTTGCTGTTACTCAGTGTCTTCAACTTAAAATTATCTTTAATTATATTTTAGCATACGGCACGTTTTCTTTGTGTATATTTAACCTAATTTTTATTCTAGTTATAGAACAATCACTGAGTTTAATACTTTAATGTAAAACTGAATCTTACGCTGCACTTTTTATTGATAGATATATTGATAGGCATTTAGAATTCCTCTCAAAATAATTACATAGATAAAATATAGAAAAGGGTACTGAGAACTTCTATATTTTATAGCGGCAATAACTATATATAAAGAGACGTATCGTGACTTTCCCTTATACAGTCTGTAACTTATATTAACACGGCACTTACAACAAATAAATTAATGGCCAATTACTCGTAAGGCACCGCTTGGTCCAACAATGGGCGCAATAAAAGCCATATACGTCACGATGTTTGGCGTCCCATGGTGCGCGGGCTGATCTGTTAACGAGAATACACGTCCTATCGTAGTGCTACTACCACAGATTATAAATTGTAGATGAGTCATAAGGCCACTTCCGTGTCAGATCTCAGTGTAACGTTCCTCTTAGAAACGTATTATAAAAGATATTCATGAATTTCGATGACCGGTTGGGTTCCACCGTAGCCGGATTGGTAAAGGCATTCGGGGCTGTGCCTAAGATGCAGGTTCGAGTCCTGCCGGTGGTTTAAATTTATTCATCTCAATTTTGAAGTTTAGATCTCAGTGCGTTGTTCGCTTGCTTGTACTTAAATGTCTGTATGTTTTAATTTAATGAAATCTTTGTAGATAGGGTGGTGTTTGAAGAACCACCCAAGGAAATCCTACATTCCTATGTCAGTAATTCCTAGTCAATAATTATATATTACTGACTAATAGTTAATGTTAATAATACAGTAAATTTTTTAATTTAGTTTTTATGTCGGTGACTGTGGAGCCCTACGCCAGTATCAGGGCCAGTACAAGACATACGGTATTAAAAAAATTAATAAGAAGAATGAGAACATTTTTATTTTGGTTCATATTTTATGATAAGACTAGCTCTCTGTGCAAGGTTTCACCCACGTAACTCGAGTTGACGAGTTATGTGAACATGAATGTATGGAACAGCTGTTTTTTTTTTCGTGTTTTCAGGGTTGGTGCCATAGTAAAAGTTGTTTGTTATCATGAGCACAATCATGTGTTTAGGTATCGGTCACTAATTACCAGTCACCCTATATACTTAACTTGTTTATTTATACTAACGACATAAGAAATCGTTATAATAAATTCCTTAAAAAATACCTGTTTGTATTAGGTATGTATATTCAACATTTTTAATTAATTTAGGCCGGATGGAATAATATTAGTAGTAATAAATATGATATTGCCACTACTTATGTTTCTCGAGATAACTATTGACATAATAATATAACAATGATACATTAATACGTTGACTTTAATACATATAGTACCAACAAAAACGATTTAAAATTGATGTTAAGGTAGAAAAGTATAACACTTTGTGTGTCAAGCTTGTAGTTTTAAAACACTTATTGATAGGTAGGTTCCACGCGTTAACACTCATTCCATATATTATTCATAACATGGTACAGTGCAAGGTTGTCTCATAAGTAATTGCCAAGCAAGGTTGTAGTTGATCAATACAAGAGTGCTAAGTAATACTGTTCTCTATTTTATTACCTTTTAGTTTGTATATTTCCAAATCAATAATGGCTTACGGTCAATATAGTACCTACGGCGACTACACGGCCTAAGCTTATAGATTCTGCCTACGCGCAGATACTCGTATGACATTCATGATTTGATTCTGCAGTTACTGTAGCCGTTGACATGATTAACAGAAAATTATAGTACACGATACCAACCTAATATCATTTTGTTAATATTGTAGTATAAGAAACATCATATTAATTATGTATTATAAATTGGCTTAAACTCATAGATTCTGCCTACGCACACATCTATGTGTTGTCTATTCCAGTAAACAAGTCGAGTAGGACGACGACAGGCGTGCGCGCAGGTCGCTGAGGCCATTGACCGGCCCGTTACGCGCTTACGTAACACCGTAGCTTACGGCGTAGACAACCCCGTAGCAATTTTGCAACTAATCGCGAACGCTGTAATACTCGTAATTAAGTATATTGTGCAATCGACGATTATTTTTGGCATTTTCTGGTGGGCGCTTTACGAGTGGCTATGATAGCTTATTGAAAAACTACATATGTAACTTGTATATTAGGTGCATTTAACAAAAATTAAGTTTAAATAAAAAGTAAAAAATGTTTTTCTTTTTCCATCACCATCATCATGGTGATGGAAAAAGAAAAACATTTTGAAAAACTACATATGTAACTTGTATATTAGGTGCATTTAACAAAAATTAAGTTTAAATAAAAAGTAAAAAATGTTTTTCTTTTTAAATAATTAAAATTGTATATGCCGTAAGTACCTACAAACGTATAAATCAAGATACAGATCAGTGATATTCTTACTATTATCTTAACATCTTTAATTTACAATAACGTTTCGATTAATTAAATCTGATGTAAATAATATGTCGTTTTAATTAGCTACAACTGCCTTTGCAAAAATGTCTAATCAAAACATATTGGCTTATGTTTAACTTACCATCAGATATAGTAAAAATGATCACCAAAATTAAACCCGCATTTTAATGTAAAATTGTAACCAAAGTTTTAACATTTCGCTATCGTATTTAAGCAAAATGACTCCAAATAAATCATTGTTAACCCAAAAGTAGTAAATGATCACCAAAAGTACCTAAATGTTTTACTAATTTACTATTCGGTTCTGGCACGCGCCGGCCGCTGCCGCGGCACCGCTCGCTACGCTCGCTCGGCTCGTGCGTTGTATGGCCGCAGCTCTAACCTAACCTAACCGATTGTCATTTTTCATTGATTTTATTAAGGTAGAAATAGCGCAATAATTTGCTCGCTAAGATTTGGTGATCATTTACTACATTTGGTGTTCGAATACAATTTGAAGTGCAGTCGTGACTAAAATAGCTAGTACTATTATAATTTTAGACTTTATTTTTCTGGTGTCAAGTATATATTTTTTTTTAGCTTTTGATGCGGTCTTTTTAATAGGTAGAGGGATCCAAGAGGAAGGTTTTTATGTATAATACATCAGCATTGTATACGCGCGGAGCCGGGGCGGGTGGCTATTAACAAATAAATTAACAAAACTTTTAGTGTGAATGTGTAAAAGTATAAATTTATACGCATTTACATTTACAATCAGTTAAAGTTACAATGGGAGCAAATTAATTATAATGTTACAATCAACTATCGCATTAATTACAGTTCTTGTTCTCATTATTATAATATAAAACACAATCATTAGAAATGGAGAACGCTTATCACCTTCGTTTTATTACAATGTAATTTTAACTATGAGAAATCCATACTATTTTTTGTCAAAACTATTGCAACAATTTTCCTGGTTAGATTTTAATATTTTTTTGGAACCAATAAAAATAAAAAGCTTCGAGGCTTTTGATACTTTTACACCAACTTATATATAAATTGAAGATATACCTGCTTTGTGAATGTTATAAAATTGGTTGAACTTGACGAGCAGAATGTTATGTTGTCGGATACCTGGAATGAGTGAAAACCAGGCAAACCCACTAAAAGTCCAGTTAAGAAAAAAGAAAGATACACAATGAACAGCAATGTTTCAATGTTATTGACAACTGATCGTGAGTGACGAAAAGTGTTGGTTATTGTTATCTGGCCGCTTATACCGGCTCTCGACAACTTGTTCAAATGTGTAAACGTCTCTAGAATTGTATGTGTCAAAATAAAATAAAATTTAAAAAGCATCTTTAATATGTTACCTAATGTACTAACACAATAGAACAAATGCAAAGCATCGTTTACTTCAAAGCCTCACCATCGTTTTCCTACACCTATTTAATTTAATTAATTTCACAATTCACACACTGTGTGCGGATGAAAGATGTTTTTGCGTTAATTACTATGAGTTATAACCACCATTCTTTGTTTCTGCTGTTGCTTTAGCCGTTGACTTAATTAACAGCCAATTATACAACGCGATACCAATCTAATTTCATTTTGTTTTGTATGTGTGTTAATATTGCAGTAAATGAATGTTCATATAAATTATGTATTATAAAATTATTAAACTGTTGTTTTAACTGATTGTTTTATCGTGTCAATCTATATAACTTGTTGAGTTTTGTAGATTTTAAGTAGATCTACATAAATTAAATGTGTTAGGAACTGTTATCGGATTTGTAGCGTTTAATGGCCCGTGAGTTTTACACTAGTTATGGTTTTTACTGCTTTTACACAATCTACAGTGTTTCAGCTAATAATAAACCTTATAGTAGCGATGTGGCACAGTAAATACGGTTAACCGCGATTTATAATCTTAAAAAAGTCTTTATTTGAATGGACACAAGATATTTTTTACCACTATTTTATTATTCATTTGTTATTCCGGTTTGACAAGTGTTGATGCGAAACTTCAATTTAAATTAATGTACCTGATTGATACCGTGATTAATGCAAACCAGTTAATATGAGTTAATTCGACGTTTAATGTGTTTATTTTGTCATAAATTACACGAACATAAACTGAGCTGCGACTCGCGCATTCATCATGTTATCCCTTTTATTAAGACACTGTGGACCAGCCGACACCAACTATTATAGGGATCAATATTGGATACAATGGATTGTAAAAGGGGGCTCATATTTTGATATTCACAAAAAAACTAACTCTTCCGCGGCACCCTCCGCGACGCGAAACCTCTGTGCTTTTATACTTTGTATTAAGAGCGACAATGGTACGACAAAAATGTTGGTGCTCGCAATGTCAAAAGAAAAATCGTAATATATCCTAAAAATAAAATAAACCTTATGACTTTTGGAATAAGGTGGTTTACCGAAAAAGATTTAGAGAAGAAAGCTTTTACATCATCTAGTAACGTGTATTGATTGAAGAGACTCCCGTTAGGTTTTTACATAATATCTGTCTTCCATTGGGGGAGGGTGTAGGTACATGGATGTGAGCTACACTTTATATTTGCTATCCTGTGTCATTTTTATGGGTATTTTGAACTTAGTTTGTTTTCCGGTCGGTAGGAAAAATGTTTCCTGAATTGTCTGATCCTATTGAGCGGGCTTAATTTTTCAAAAGGGCTTGGTAAATTAAACTTATAAGTGGTCTTTACAGATGACGGATTTTACATCTATATCTATACTAATATTATAAAGAGGAAACATTTGATTTTAAAATAGGCTCCGCAACTACTGGACCGATTTGAAAAATTCTTTCACCGTTGGAAAGATACACTATCCCCGGATGACATGGGCATATTTAATTATGAAGTTCCCACGGGAACGGGAGTTACGCGGGTGAAACCGCGCGTGGACAGCTAGTGCAAATAAAGAGACATCAATATGATTTTATTCTTAAAGCAATTAATTAATCTATACTTATATTAAAAAGAGGAAAAGTTTGTATTATTATATTTTTGTATGTTTTTTCTAGTAAACTCAAAAACTACTAACGGATTTCGATAATTCTTTCACCTTTAGAATGCTACTTTATGCCTGAGTAACATAGGCTATAAAAGTCCACCCATGCGAAGCCGGGCGGGCGGCTAGTTTTATAGATGTGCAGTGGTTATTTTTTCGACAGAATCGATCTAAGCTTTCAATTAGACCTCTGAACAGTAAAGACGATAGGTATATCTACTGCGCTTCAACGCAATTTCTACAGTCGCAATTAGGTAGTAATGCGATATTGCATGTATATACCATTTTATTACTGTACCTAAATGATTTTATTTATGAAACAACTTTCAACATCCTCTACTAGTTACTTGGTGTGCCTTTACTGTGACAAGTGAAAGATAGAAGAAATATGCATCCATCTCAATGATATATAGCTTTCATGCGCAATGCTCACTGTAGCTACTCCGATTACTCATATATTACGGTGCTCCGACTTAAAGGTTGAGAAGTAGGTGTCATTTATTTAAAAAAAAACGCTGTCTTACACTAGGTGGCTACTCTAGGTAGGTACTAGAGTAAGTGCTATCGGTAACACGTGACATCGTGTGGGCAATAACCATTTCTTTCAATTCGTACGTTGCATGGTAGAATTGCGAAAACTTAACCATATAATATTGCTATTATTTTGGTAAAAAGGGGTATCGCCAGTGATACGTCTGCGTCCAATTTTATATGAGAGTGTATTTTACTATGCGAGACGTTTTTTTTTCATAAGAAATAAATACAATACTGTCTTTGCTACCATGACCATGTTTTGGTTAAAACCTAAGAGACAGCGATATAGCATCTTGTGATCAATAACATTTCCATCCAATTCATATGTGGGAATGCGAAAATTTCGCTAGTCCACATAAAATACCCTCAATGACGTTGATTATGGTGAATCGGAGGGCGCCATCGGTCCTCTTGGTATTTTTTATTGCCCCTTTTATTTATTGCATAGAAGATTGAAAGGGGACGCCGCGATGCTTGTGACGAACCCTAAACATGTATGCTTTTGCAGCTTGAGTGTAAATATAAGTGTAATATGTAAGCGGTAATGTGCATGTGTGTATGTTTGATTTATTTTATTTTATTGAAATAAAGATTTCTGATTTTTAATTTATCATTTTGTAACAAATGCAATTATAAGAAATAATTTTGAAAAACTACATACACTATAAAAGAGGCTTAACAAGGGCAATAAATATGAATGTCAAACAATTACAAATGTCAGATATCACCTGTAATTCCTACACGTCATTCATACTTCACTATATATTATGTTGTCCGCGTCACAAATTCAATGCATAGGATAATTTTTTAGATTAATTATATATTAATCAAGGTTACAAAAATCTATGTGCCAAACTTCTCCCATTCTGGCCAGTAGTATGCGCGCAAAAGAGTGACAAACAACTTCGTCCACAAACTCCGAGACTTATGATATAAGTATGAATCCAATTAATAGTATATACAATGGATTATAAACACTGTCGGTGTATGACTAGGTATCTAACTTGTTAATCTGACAATCCACAAAATCAATACATTGTATTGAGCACATTTTACATATCCGTGGATGTGGTGCACTTTCCGAAATTTATGTACCGGGGGTGACTCCCCATAACGTTCACATGTGCTGTAACGAGTCGGCCAGTTTAAACCGCCGATATTACCCGGTTGTATGAAATATTGATGGCATAGAGGTACACCATTATTATGTCAACTAAGCGCACAGCCGAGATTTATTTTTATGTCTCTATTCTGAAGTTGGATTTTCTTGTAGTGTCTAGGAATTGTCTAGATTGTGATATTTCTATGTAATGATAGGTAAAAATACCTCACTTGTGTTTTCAAAAGAAACTACAAAAGGAAAAGTAGTTCCTTTACAAAATTATAACTTGTATGACATACAACTAAAATGTTCTAGAGATCACTATCTTTTCCGCTATGTTACTTACCAGTCTTTCAAAATCTATTTGTTTAACTTATAACAATTAATACAACAGATTCCTTGTTTCTTGAACTTCCTCCATAAATTATACCATGTTATTATTCAAAATAAGTCGGTATCCTAAACAAGTTAGCATGTTTGGTGCAAATACATGCTTCATATGAAGTGGCTGGAGCGATACAGGTTTCAAATGCCAATACTGCTCGGCCCGAATGAAATATAGAAGCGATGCTTCCATAGATTCAATTATAGGAGAAGCGACACATACTATTTTCTAGTAAATCATGCAAATTGGCAATTAAAACTTTAGTGCTACAGTTTTCAGGAAGTTTTCCTTGGAAAATGTAGAAGTTATTTTGTATTTAAGGTTTAGAATGTAAAAGGAGTATCTTATGTACACGATTAAAGTAGCATAACGTTTTTAAAGTTTTTACAACACGTTGATTTTTTTTGGCATTATGAAACCATTTGTGAGAATCAGAAAGAAAGTGGTTATATTATAAGAAAATCGTAAAATAAAATAAAATAAAAAATGTTAAATGGTTTTTTCACAGTACTGCATTGAGAAGTTATTATATCTGTCTCCATATTTTATGTAATCTACGGAAAAAAACAATTGTAACTTGGAGAAGATAAGATACGTGATCAAAATTGTGCATATTTTTATTTGATTCAAAGTACCTGGTCTATTTCGTTGTATTTCCTTGTTTTGCGTTTTGTTTTCTGAATATCACATAAATTATTACCTTATCATAAAAAAAAAAACAATTTAACAAGCTTCTTAATCTAAATTTCAATTATATCTATTGTATAATCCTATACTAAATCCTGTAATAGTTGAAATAGAATTCCTGGAATCCCAAATAAGTTGTATTCTAGTTAAACTAATTTATATTCGAAAATTAAGCGAATAATATAACATTTGTTGGAAGGTTCTTTAATAATATGAATAATTTCATACTTTAAGTGCTAATAATAATTATGAAATCATGTACCTACTCTATCTTCCCATAAGATTTCATAAAAAAAAACTATGGTGGTCTTCGAAAGAAATACTTTTTCTAATCGGTTAATTATATAGTTTAACACTTAATGGGAAACAGTCGCTCTTAAGTTATTGTACGGAAAATTAGTTTAAACGTGGCTTGTCCGATTAGTTGTATCAATAAATTATTTTGCAAACGAATTATTATTGTCCTTTAAATTCGCAAAATAAATGATCAAATTGTCCATTAAATACCTCAAGTGTAAATGTTTCATCTCAATTCGTTACGTACAAAAGTACAAATTATCCCTTTATAATAATACTAGCTACCCTCGCACGGTTTCGCCCGCATACCGGCCGTTCCCGTAGGAACTACATAACTGAGAACTTACTGAGATTAGCGTGTTCAAGCACACGAACAAACTCTTCAGCTTCATATATTAGTATAGATATTATTAGTCAAAAACCGTTCATTTTATTTATCATCTGTATAAACTACTGTTGCATCAAATAATCTATGGTATCCATAACTGGATTAGCGTCGGCGTACGCGTATCGCCGTAATATATCGTTTCGATTGAGCTTTTGGTGTATCATTCGCGAAATGATTCGGTTCCACCCTAGCTAAGGGTGACCGACCCATCTTTGTATGTTTTTGGTTTGTTATTTGTGTTAGTACGTATGGTTATTGCAGTAACATAATGATTTCTGAGTGCTCAGTGTCAGGAACTGAACTATATAAAAAAATTACTATAACTGCTGAAGTTAGGGTCCCTTTCTCATAGATAAAACCCTCACTTCTAACACAGTTCCGCAGACAGCTTTTTGGGTAAAATATTTATTATATTGTCTTGATCTATTCATCAATTTTTATTTCAGGATTTAAGGACATATATTATTAAATGTTTTGCTCATTGAAATGGTCATTTCAATGGTCTGGACCACAAACAATAATAACAAGTATAAACATATTACTAAATGTCCATACGGAGACAGATCACAGTAATGACTTAAAAAAAGAAGTTTTTTGTTTTATTCACATTGTAACTATGTTGGTAGAGTAGAACGTTGTCTAAGTCCTCAGGACTCATATTGCTCTTTCGATTCTTACGAACTATCATATCAAAAATAGTTTTGATACTCTGCATAGGTATAACATGGATATATCATTACGTCATTATAAAAACCTGGTAGTGCGGAATCGCCACTTTTCCGGTATGAAGTAAATGAAGTGTCTTCTTAACTTATGAATATGGTGATCAGATAATTATATGTATGTATATTTTCTAGTTAGGTACGTCATCGAGATTTTTAGGGTTATTTTTTCTGTGCAGCTTAGCGTTCAAACAGAGAAAATCATTGAGCAACAATATGAATCATAGGGGAATATCATAAAGGGTTGAATCATAATTAAGCATGCGCCCTTATACAATATTCGTATAATTTGTTCTATACAATGGTTGTGGGAGTGAGACGAACACTTTATTATAAAATTATATTTAACTTTATGAGTGTTTTCGCATTTATATCCACAGTTCTAGCAATAAACGTAATGTAAGCTGACTTTTATTTGTGGGTAAGCTTGATGGAACATAATTTTGCTATGTTCGTGTTCCCTTGTCAAAAGGAGTGATCTGTGTTTTGCGACACAGTAATTATTTTACTAGCTTCGCGTAAAATAAGAGTAATGGGGTTTGGGAGCAATCGGAAAAAAATCGTCCAAATCGTTTCAGTCGTTACTCAAATTAGTCGGATTCGAGTTTGGCATCTTATTTATTTTTAATAATGCAAGTTTGTATTTGTAAGTAGTAATCTTTGCTTTTGGGTCCGATCGTTACGGTCCCCGGTCGGGACTAACCGACGGGCAACATTAGACATTTGAGCAGCTTCCCAGCCCGGGCCGTCCTGGAATAGGACCAAAGTTTGGGCCAAAAAGGGTATAGGCAAACTGTATACTCCTAGCCGGGATGCACTCACAGTTAACATTAGACACTGGAGCAAATACTAGTGCATCCTTGATGGGGGCTTACCGGAATGGGACCATAACGGCTTTAGCTCCTTTTTGAGCATGAGGCGATCTAATTGCCATTTCGAATAAATGTATAATATTTATGTTGTAGACGGGTTGCGACTGATGAAAAAAGATTCCATGTAGCGGACCCGAAAATGACGAGATGGATGTGTGGAATGACAAGAATGGACAAAGTCAGGGATAAGTATATAAGGGGAAGTTTGAAAGTGGCACCTGATATAGAAAAGTTGAAAAGGAATCGATTGGCCTGGTATGGTCATGTGAAGAGGAGGAATGATTCGCATGTGACGAAAAAAGTTATGAATATGAATGTAGTTGGATGGAGAGGAAGAGAAAGGTCAAAGTAACGAAGGATGGATTGTGTGAGAGGTGATATGAAGGAAAAGGGTGTAAGTGATCGGCCAACAGGACAGAATGGAAGAAAAAAACGTGTTCCGCCGACTACAAACAAATTGGCATAAGCGCAGGGAGATAATGATGATGTTGAGACGGGTTGTCAACCAAAGTAGTACAAGTGACTAATGTTTTTTTGGCACTTATACCATTTCGGTTCTCAACCCGTCATATATTATTGACCATCATGTACCCACCTTATATGTAGTATTAGATTGTTCTTCTGGCGCACGATTCTCCAATACTATCGTAAGTATTACACACTCACAAGTATGTTTGGTTAGTGAAAACGTAACGTGCGAATCTGAGTGCACGCGCACGCTAATCTATACTCATGTTACGAAATTAGAAAACATGGGAACTCTATTTATTAACTCATTTCAACTATTATTGTTTATTTATTACGCTAGAGTTTTCCATTATTATGTAGACTAGAAATTTTCCATCGAGAATTTAAGTACCAACCCGAAGTCAGGTGTGTACCCGTGGCTAGAAGAGCCGCTTAAGTTGACGGTCCTGCGCCTTAACTGTCAGCGGTCGTGTCAGTAAAAAGTTTTTTAAGTAGGAATAGAGAGCGCACACACTTGTATACTATTATATGTACTGCGCAGTTGACCAATCTCCTTAGAGTTTGGCCATTGTGGCCGAAACTGGACGGTAGGATTATGCATTACTATAATATGTATGTATGTAGGTAGGTACGTATTTAACTAGTACAGCATGTAATCAGATGCTTAATTCACTGTTAAGAATATCTAAAATTGGTTTGGGAAGAAAAACAAATATTGCGTTTTTTTTTGGACTTAGGTACATTTAATCATGTAGGCAGCCGCGAGGCTATTTCTGTATGGAAAATAATGGTTAGTTATGTACTGTCATATAAAAGATAAATCGGTTCACGTAGTTAAACGTGTAATCTTTAAATAGTTGTCTTCTCTTGATTGCATCACTGCTGAAGAGATTTTCCGGGTTGTATAAGAGTAATTTCATTAATTTTATGTTCAGTCACTATAAAATACTCACAAACCATGTTATTAATTTATTTTGAGTATGTATTAATAATATGGTTACTCAGTAGTTTTTACTTTAATATTTTTTTAATTTGATTTGATTTATTTATGTCTTAAATTATTATATCGTATTTTATTTTTGGAAAAATATCGGAGTAGGCAGTATTCGTGATACAGAGGGCTTAGACAAAGGACATTACCGTGGAGCGATCGGTTACTTTTCTTAAACGTTTTAGCGGCTGAATCATATTTTTAGTTATATAAAGGCATCGCCATTTCTATAGTGGCGTGTAGTTTCATGCTTAGAATAGACCACTCCATATCTTCCCATGGGTGTCGTAAGAGCATCTATCTTCTAGATTAAGGATATGGTGATTATGGCATTATATTTCAACAACCCTATAGGCTTACTAAGGTATGTTAAGATGAGGCCCATATTCAACAGTGGTCTTCAGCGGGCTGATATACATAGGCTAAAGGCAAAATACTTTAATTTAAGTGATTTAAGCTTTAACACTTTGTTTTATCAATGAACTGAATTAAATCAAACAAATAATTGGTTAAAAACCGAAATTCACTGAGTTTGTATGAAAACAACTAAAGTATAAAGGTGGTTAAGTAACGCAGTCTTGGCGCAAAGAGACAACGATTTAAAACGAACAGTCCGTCAATAAGTCTCGCCTCGGCCAGGGTTGGTAATTGACGGGGGGAAAACCGATCTAGGGTTACCACTTCGCAAGATTGAATTGAGTATTAGATAAAATTGGGATTTATACCTAACGTAGTATTATGTTACTTAAACTAGGTACCTATACACTTTATGTTACGAAACTGATATTATAATATATACCTATTGATATTTTATTGAAAATATGTTTAGTGAAATAGTAAATTTGACTCGTTACCAAATTTAATCAAAAAATGAAGAAAAAAAATTTCTTTTTCTGATTTTTCTTTCCTTTTTTTTCTATTTATTTATTGAAATAGAAATTTTATGGAATTTGGAATTGCATTAATTATCTAATACTAAGTTATACATCAAATATTATATACCTACTAATTCTAGAAAATTCAATCCGTACATTTCGACTTAAATACCATGAAATAGCAAAATAATACCAACACGAATATTGCATAAAAAATATATTTGTGAAAGAATCAATAAGTGGCCCTTTGAAGTTGAATACAAATAATAATTAATAATTACAGTGTAGCGTCTACCCGCGTCTTGTCATGTGCTAACCCTACTTCGCGTGGGGCAGTTACGTCGCCTTCCCCTAAAACATTGTCATCTGAATTTGTGCCCGAAGTAAATAAGAGTCCCGGGGAGTCCTCCGGTCTAATGGCGGCAGATTTATAGATTTTCCCTGGATGCCCCGCCGCGCCGGGATTAAATTACGCCTGCCGTATTGGCCGGGAGGAATATTAGCACTTCCATTTGTTTCCGTACTTCGGTTTCAACTGATTTGAATGGTCACTCCATCTGTGATATCGGCTCGAGGGATTTGGGATTAAGTAACTAAATTAGAATAAACTTACGATAGGAAAACTTTAGTTACGTAATTGTTAAAGGATCCCTGCTGGGTATGAGCTGCTGGATGCATAGGTAATGAAAATAAACTTTAGATTTAAAACATAATTGATTTAAATAAAAATTAATTAATTAAGATGTGTATTTGTGATTTTTGTTTATTGCTCAACTGCAAGCAATGTGAAAATAATCAATTGCAACCAATTTAACGATGGAATAAAAATAATTACGTCATTAATATTTAATTATAAAATAGTCCAGACCGTCCAGCCTAATTAAAAATCTATGTTATTCCGCAATTGTGTCTGCCTTGGATTGCTGCTCTGTTCCATTTTCTCATAGTTCTCTTTTAATTCACACACGATTTCTTATACAGGCGATAAATAATCAGCTAATTTCTATATGAATTACAGCAGCCTATAAATTTAACAATAACTCACAAAAACTTCGTAATGGTTCCACCCAATTATATATACGGTTGAAGTTTGTTAATTTCTAAAACAGAAGCCTTGTAACTAATCTCTTGTGTTTTTAATAACAGTTTTCTTCAGTTTTGTCCCCTGCCCACTCCAAGCGAGGGAGGGTCGTTCCACCCTCCTTCTGATTTTAAAAATCGCAGACGGGTTAAGTCGTGGGAGCATGGTATAAAAGCTCCACGCTGTAACCGTCGTCTTTGTATGAGTACGTATCATATTTTACCGTATAATATACCTAATTATAAGTAGTCAATGCTGTATGTTTTTGAAACTAACTGTATAAAAAGGAATATTTGTTATTGTGTGTAAAAAAATATGAATCATTTAACAATGTTACTTATAACGTTTTTGGAAATTGCAATGTAACACTCCCTTAAAGGTTCTACGTGCACTACTAAGTCGGCAACATATATTTACAATAAAAAAGATACCTGATAAACTGACGTGATGAAGGTCTTGGAATCACGGTATGGTTTTATCATTTGATAAATTAAATATAAGTATAAGTTAAGTGGACTTAAAATATAAAATAAGGCATTATAAAGAGAAAAAAAGAAATTTCAACATTAACTTGAATATGAACTTACCTAAAAATGGAAATTATTTAATTTGATAAACAAATACGTTGGTTTACATTTAATTAATATAGGTATGAAGAACTAAAAGAATAAAAATCTACTGTGATTTATGAAATCAATATTATTTCTCTATCTAAATTTAATGAAATTAGATAGGTAATAATACTATGAATAAAATACACGATAATATATCCAACTAAAAGTAGCTAATTTATACTAAAACTAACTTATTAAACACTACTATTCTAAATCTATATGTTTACTTGTTGAATTTGGCAATATTTCCCTGGTGTATATTTATTAAATTAGTTATTCTACCTATTTAGAATCTTACACAGTTTACTATAATATAAATAACTCGCAAACTTTAACAATTCGGTACATCATAACACTCGAAAATCCTAATCCTAACAGCATCAAAATATTCTAAACCACTCCTATAGTTACATATTCAACAGTGAAACGTAAACTAGTTACAATCGTGCGCGTCGGTTTTCATAACGACAAAACACCCAATATAATCTCCCCTTATAAACGTGCAGTCCAATTTACATACGTACATGAGTTGTACATAGGAACATGATATCTGTAGACGCACATTTCCTCGAAACACAGGTAGCGACAAACAGATTTTCCTCGAGTATTTTAACGGAATAACCCTCTACGTCTTTTGTTGCAGACGACCGGTAAAAAGTAGGAACAGATAAAAACCTTTGTTTCTCATCATTTGTCCTTGCAATATAATATTTGTTGATGTTCTTTGAAATATACTTTTATAATTGTATAGCTTTTCAAATTGCTCTAGCAATGAATTATCAAATATATAAAATGTGGATATTCTACTACATTTCTTAAAGCAAATTTTTGACTGTAACAAACCTCAATAAATATTGTTTTTGTTAACCTACACTTACATAGTTTTAAATCTCTGTTAATTAAACTTGTTATATAGTTTCTTTGTTGGTAGTGCTATTTATTAATGGTAACTACATATTCTAGTCTAATCGCGTGAAAACTGAATCCATGCATTGCCGTACATCCTGTGCAAATGCTATATGACTGATATTGATGCTATATGACTGGATTTGTCGATTCATCGATATGTCATATAACATGCATTACTGTCTGCTCAAAAAATAAGGGTTACATGGACAAGCATAAAAAACGGACATAAAATTAGCAGTGAAATGTATTTTTACTGCTAAGCGATTGTTTGCGACTTTTTTGTCATCGAAATCAGTAAAATAATTTTAGTGGTCGTTATAATTATTTTTATGAGTCCCGCCACACGCCACCACATAAAAGTCCTTTGAGCGTGAGTTTTACTGTTTACAGGTTTTGTTCAGTAGATTTAATGACTTGCTAAATTACGATGTGTTACAATAATGTTACAAAAATGCTTTCTTTAGTTATCGTTAAACGTAGAGTGCTACAAAGAAAATGTAACTCTAGCTAAAATTGTGATGTCTTCTTCGCTAGAGCAGTTCTTCAGCAATGTCTGAATCGATCTACAAGACAAATAGATAAAGTAACAGAATATTTGATTATTTACGTCTGGAAAGTTAATAAGGTAATTTTATCTAAAATGAATTATAACAATATTAGGGCATCAAAGGCTAATACCGTGGCTGTGTCGACTTTATCAAATACAGGGTTTGACAGAAGATCGGCGAAAAATATGTCGAACACATAGTCCTGTATCTCATTGAAATCTCATCATCGTGAGCGTCGCTGTGACTGCGTTATTATTGCTATCGATTGACTTGCGTTTTAGCACGAGTCCTATAATATGCATAAAGCTTACACTAGTGTGTAAATACCACTGCAGCCATCAGAATAATCAATTCGCATTAATTTAATATTACAACATGCGCGGAATATCAACTAATGTCTTTCTTACTTAAGGCCGCACTACACTGCAGCAATGTGGCGCGACGCGACGCGAACAAATAAATATAGGAATTCGTGTCGCGCTGTGTCGATCCACTACCGTTTAGTGCATAAATCCTTTTAAAAGTTTCTCTATAATATATTTAGTTGCGTTGCATTCTCACGCGTGGTTTCCGCGTAACTCCTGTCCCCATAAGAACTTCGCAATTCTTCATAGCCTCCCCCGATGAATGGGCTATCTAACATTGAAATAATTTTTCAAATCGGACCAGTTGCTTCTGAGATTAGCTCGCTTAAGCAAACAAACAAACTCTTTAGCTTTATATATTAGTACCTATAGATTTTTAACATTAGAATAAAACGAGTGTTTGTGAATTATCTAGTAGTTTTATTTATTAACAGGCTCCACAGTGATATTTTTTACTTAAATAATAACAACTAATATTTATTTATTTACAATCAGTGGTCCCATTTGGTTACGCGATTGTGCGATGTGCGACTACAAATTTGTCCATATGTTCTAGGTTATTCAATTGGATGATCACCTTAAGGTGTAAATTGAGTTATATCTTTTACTTAAGCAATTTAATTAACTTTTAATTGTTGTCCTTCCACCAGCCATTCTCCTTTGGTAGTTTATGTCGCGATGTCGGTTGAATTTTTTTAACTTTTATTATGTGCACCTAATTAACACATTTTAAAATGTCCTACTTTGTCGGAAAAAGCGAGTAAGGTTACTAGTGGTAGATCAACTTTTTAAAATACCTGTAAAAGAATTAAAATATTTATATTAGGCTACTTTACCTTAAATTTTGGATGACAAACTTCAATATCTATATAAAATAAGCTTCCTAGCAATAAATACTAGCCACTTTTGCCATAGCCTTATAAAAATATTTGATAATTGACTGCATCGGTGGCTCAGTGGTTACGGAAGCTCAGTGCTTCTGATACCTGGTGTTCTGGGTTCGATTCCCACCCGGGGTAATTATTTGTGTGAACCACAAATAGTTGTTCTGAGTCTGGGTGTTCTTTGTGTCCGTGAAATGAATGTTTGTAAAGTCCCCCGCGACACAGGGATTTATTTCCCTGGTGCGGGAGTTGTCTTTTTCAAAGAAGAAAGAAGAAGAAGAAGAATTGTGTAAATAAAAGGCATGCCTTAGATCTCGAAGATCGCATGTTCATTTCTCGCTCCGGACAAAAAATCTTTATGTAAACTTAAAAGTTTTTTTCTTGTTAGTTGAGAGGATCTGTGCTTCGGAAAGTACTTTAAGTTGATCCTAGTTGTCATAACATCATCTTTGACAATAGTAGGTATACGAACTACCTACTGCCACCAATTCGCCTGACAAATGTGATGACTATGGCAATAAAGGCTCCATATGGGTACCCCACCCATGGATACCTATATTCAGCAGTAGACGTTATACGACGGAAAAATTTGGATGACTACTTAACGCAGGTAAGATGGTCAAGACCATTGTGTTTGTAATTGTATCAGATTATTTCCGACAATAACTGTTGTATCGTAAAAATGTGTGACAATCTCTTCCTGGTCTCACATAAGAACCGGCCTCCTCGACAATCTAATGCAATTCCATAGTAGGTACTATCAGGTAGAGATCAGGGTAGACCATAAAATGATATTTAAGACTATAACAATTGTTGCATTTGTTGCACCATTGGCATTGTTTTAATTTATGTTGTATCGGAAAAATATATCTACAACAAAAATAGTGACAGGAATTAAAATCCAATCAAATAACATTAAACTTATAGAACGAAATCAAAATTTTCATAATCTTTTTTCTTCAAACTTTTTACAAATGTTCCTCCCATAACTATTTAAAACATCCCGTTAAACATCTTTGATTACTAAAGTTGGGGTCATAAATCAAAACAAGAGCATCGGTTCCCAATCTCTTGTTACTATTACATCGAGGTACAGACACATTAATCATTTACAATTACGTTAAACGGCCCAAGGATCCAGTGGAGGAGACTCCGGCCGCATTGTGAATAGGTACTCAACTGACAGTGGACAAATAACAAAACTGGGTTAATCTTTTACCTCCCGCATCGGCTGGAGGTGGAGAATCACCCCTTATGCTATCTCGCTCAGGCAACTATATAACAGACAAGGATAGCAAACACTTTTCCACAACCAAAAGGCTTTAATACAACAAATTCAACGTTCTGCTTCAATCCTACTGACAAACTACATTAAGGTCTTAGTTGGTTTGATCATGGAATTTTTTACCTTTGGAATTCAAAAAAGATTTATTTCATCAACACAATCTGCACCCTGTAATACGTACAATTGAGTCGTTTTTTCGATACACTTAAATAAATTCTAGATTTTTAGTATTATATTCATGTATTTGTTCCATCACGTCTGTGCTGAGAGATGAAAATGCCATGAAAATTCTGTCCCTTTTGCACTTATGATATAGAAAAGAGAGGGCGCGATATTACATTAAGTCACTGTGGAGTGTACGTATTGCTACCATTTACTTTGTTTACCGAAGAAGGTCTTAGCACTAGAAATTCGAGTCAATTTTCGTATGAATCTAGCATTTTTGTTCACCTTCAAGAGTCCAGACGCTCATCGCTAAAATTGAAACGACTTTGAAACTTATTTTCATATAAGACATGATAGTTCTTATTATGGGTTGAATTGTCTATATTGCATATTTAATTATATTTCATATGGTAAATGCATTTATTTACATGTGACATATTTAAAGTTTTATATTGTCATTAAGATAAAATATTAATATTTTATTGAATATGAATGATCGAGATCTCACTTATAAACTTCATAATTTATTACACTTTTGTACTGGTTAGGTAGTAGTCATTTTCACATTTGTTGAGCTTGTATGAACATTGGTGACAGTAATAAATTTATTATTATTATAACTAGCCTGTACTGTCCCACTGCCGGGCAAAGGCCTCCCTCCATTCTCCAGTCTTGCCAATTCTCGAATAAATTTATAGAATGTTTTTTTCTATTTTTTTCTTAGATAATCATATTAATGACGTCATGCGCGCAGTATTTTATTTCTGTTAAATGTTCTTTCTGAGTTTAAAAGAAGAGATGCGCTTGGTCTTGAATTAACTTAAAAAGAAAGATTTGAAGGCCAGAGAAGCTAACTAATTCGTTCGATTTTTTCTCAAAACCACTTTTTAACCCGTCTAGACCTCTAAATTACGTCGAGATGAAACCGAATCGAACAATAAAAGGCTAAAATTCCACAAACGGTATAGGACGATATGCCTTGAAATATTATAATACGGTTTAACCTATAATTTGATTAAATTCGAGGCAAAGAAGAAAAGGAGTTGATTCAAACGAGTCATTAGAATTTGGGTCGGTAATGATCGAGCGCGCTTCTTTAGTTTTGTTTGTTATGTTTGAGTTTGTAAGCCGTTCAGGTATCGTTTTATTACATTATGTGGAATCAATCGTCATCATTTTTGTGTTTGATCTGAATGTAATTTTATAAATGAATCCTTTTGGATCTTTGTGTCGTTGGTATTATTAATATAATATTAGTAGAGGTAGTAGTAGAGGAATGGTTGGTGGTGTTCCTCCACAGAAAATGAAGATCTTCTTTGCCGGGCGAGGTGGTGTGCCCGGCAACCGACGGCCATTTGTTACTGTTCGGAACTTGAATATGTTCGAATTGGCTTGCGAACTTGTATTGCGCGATACAGGTTAGTTAGGATGCTAGGTGGTAATGGCTGCTCGTCTACTAGTAGTTTGAGTGCGGCTACTGTAGATATTGCTACACTACTCCCCTCCGAGACTGTAAGTCGTTCTGCTGAGTTGGAGTTCCAGTGAGTCGGAACTGATTCCAGTGAGTCGGAATCGATGCGGGTCCCAATGAGTCGGGACCGTTGTGGCTGTGACTGCGTGCGGCGAAGCTGGCAGTGCTGCGCAGACCGGTGCGTGTGAGGACCTGTGCGCAGTGCCGTGGTGCTGTAGCCGGAGTCGTGTGTTGCGGAAAGCTAGTTGCTTTGTCGGTTGTGGTTGAGCTAGATGAGGAGTAGCTTGCTGGAGTAGCCGGTTGCGTGTTGTCTACGGGGTCACCAATTGTAGAGGAACGGTTGGTGGTGTTTCTCCACAGAAAATGAAGATCTTCTTTGCCGGGCGAGGTGGTGTGCCCGGCGACCGACGGCCATTTGTTACTGTTCGGAACTTGAATATGTTCAAATTGGCTTGCGAACTTGTATTCACGATACAGGTTAGTTAGGATGCTAGGTGGTAATGGCGCTGCTCGTCAACTAGTAGTTTGTGTGCGGCTACTGTAGATGTCGCTACAGTATAAATTAAAGGCTAACATACTATATGTTAGCCTTTAATTTATACTGTAACAATGTAAAACAAACAATGTAACAGTATGTACATACATGTTTTAATATAAGATTTTTACAGTCTTCCTTTCCTTCCTATAGATATTAGACGACTGCATGTTAGCAGGTTGTCTAGAGAAGAATTCTTGCCGGCGCGGCGGACCTACAGACCGTACCTACCAGCGATCACTTCATATTCATAATTTTCTTAAAATGTCTGGAAACACCATCGTATGAGACCTATGGGTCGTTACAGATGAATCGTCACATCCAAAGTCAAAAGTCCTCAAATTCTCCGCCAACGTCTGCCCTGAGATGAGGTCCATGTCCCACAGGGGGCGCCATCCTGCGCAGGTTGCTTAGTTTATAGTAACGAATAATTAAGGCTGCAGCACTGACCGCCTTTATGCCCGGTGAAGTACCAAACCCTCCTGGCTATTTACATAAAAAATTATCTGTGTCCGAAAAAAAAACTGATATTAATACAGTACTGGTAGTGTAACTAATGATTATCAATAGTCCTGAATATTCTGGAAAGTCTTCGAATATGATTTTTTTTTCGTTTTGAATATGAAAAACTTTTTACCTTTTTTGTTTGAATTGCACGCTTGTCAAGAAAACATTGTAATATTCGAAAGTATACAAAAATCGAATAATTATTACTAAAAATAAATTAACAGGTATATTTTATTCTAGTTATTGGTACAACTAACATCACAGTTAGGTTTTTTTTAATATTTATGTAATTAATTACTTATTTCTTGCGTAACAAACACGAAGTACTTCAACACACAATAAGTCGCGCTATTACGTTCGTACAAGCGCGCGCGCAGCTTATGTCAATTTGTAAAATACGAATGTTTTACATAAGTATGCGGAAGTATGGTCAATAATCACTTGTTTGGTACTCTCATAGTGGGATGGTTAGGTAAGAAGTTGAAATAAAAGACCTTAAAAAGGAATTTATTTTAATAGAATCATGAAAATAATACGTAATATGGAGTAGATAAGGGTTATGTTTTAGGTTTAAATGCTCTAGCCAAAAAAGCAATGCTGATTGCTTTTTCGTAGTTTTTCTCAAATATTACTTTAGCATTAAAATAAAAATAAATAAAAATCATTTTTATTTACGTAAACCTATTACAGGCACTTGCAAATAGTCAAAACAATAATTTAGTATTAAGTATTATTTAGATAATATCATATTTTATAATATTATTATTATTAATTATCATATTTTATAAATTTTCAAATTAAACAAGTATTTAAGTTATTATTTTAATAATATTTTAGTCTTAACGTCTTAGTTTATTATTTAACTATATTGTGTCAAATAGCTTGTTCTGTCTATAGTAGGTTAGAACAATTGTCATTATTTAGGTGGACCATGAGTATATAACGACGGACGCGCTTTAATGCTACCACCGGATCCAATACGCCCCAACTGAGAAGATCCGGCGAAACAAACTCAGTGGGTTATTCTACTGCCGGTTTTAACACGACCCACATGAGACGGTCCGGCGAAACATACTCAAATGGGCAGAACGTAGGTTTTGGTCCAGTTACTTTAACTATTTATTGGCATACACATTTTTTTATCATTTTTTCAGTCTTTATCCTCAATATAGTCCTTAATGCTATAATAGCCTTTAGATATGAGGACCCGTTTAATATATACTTTAAAAGTTGGATCAGGCAAATCAGTTACATGACTAGGGAGTTTGTTATAAAACCTAATGCAATTTCCCATAAATGATTTATTGGTTCTACTAACTCTAAAACCGGGTATGGCAATTTTATGTTTATTTCTCGTGTTAACATTATGAATATCACTTTTTTTGCTATATTGATCTATATTTTTTTTAACAAAAATGATATTTTGGTATATGTATTCAGAGGGAACGGTAAGAATATTAATCTCTTTAAACCTGGTACGCAAGGAGTCGCGACTACCTAAACCGTAAATAGCCCTAACTGCTCTTTTTTGTAATATAAAAATACTATTGACATCAGCGGCTGACCCCCAAAGCAGTATTCCATAGGACATAATGCTATGAAAGTACGCGAAATACACTAGTCTAGCAGTTGCTTCGTCTGACAATTGCCTAATTTTCCAGACAGCATAAGATGCGGAGCTAAGTCTACCGGTTAATTTTTCAATATGAGGGCCCCATTGCAGTTTTGAATCTAATGTTATACCTAGAAAAACTGTTGATTGAACTAGGTCTAACGGTTCTCCATTTAATGAAGCAATTGGTTTAGCGTTAGTTACATTTGGGAGCACAAATCTGACGCATTTAGTTTTACCCGCGTTTAATAAAAGATTATTTGAAGAAAACCAATGTGAAAGTATACTAAGTGTTTTATTCTGTTCAATAAGGTTAGTATCTTTTCTACTGACTTTAAATATTAATGAGGTATCGTCAGCAAAAAGAACTATATCTGACAGTTTATTTAAAATGTATGGCAAATCATTTATGTAGACTAAGAACAGAAAAGGACCCAGAATAGATCCTTGGGGCACGCCCATTTTTATCAAATGCTCTTTCGAAGCAACGCCGTCTACGTATACTATTTGTTTCCTATCAGATAAATAGGATACAACAAGATCAAGCGATTTTTCAGTCATTCCATAATATTTTAACTTCAGAACGAGCGTCTCATGATTTACACAGTCGAAAGCCTTGGAAAGGTCACAGAAGACTCCAAGAGCATCCTGCGACCGCTCCCAAGCCTCCAGTATGGATTTGATCAGAGTGCATCCTGCGTCCTGAGTAGACCGGCCTTTAGTGAATCCAAATTGCTTGTCGTGCAATATCCCATTTAGATTAAAATGTGTCAACATTTTTTCGGTAACTAACCAAACATACCTTCCTTATAAATATAATATAATTTCATAGCTCCCAGCCAAACTCCTGTTTAGTTGTTTAAGTGTCTTATAAGTATAGATACATTATTGTATGAGGGAAGAAGTTTAGCGATGTAAATCGTCGGCATACATTAGTATCAGCAGTGCACGTCTAGCTGAAATTATTATTATAACTAAAGTTAGCTGGGGCGCCTGCATATAAGGTATCTCGAGTTATTGTTGGCTTATAAGTTGCCGCTCCTTAGAGATGTTTGTATTTGTAAAGGAAAATCGGTTTAGAATTGCACTTAAATTGAAAAGGTTCTTTACGCCAGAGTTTATTCTTACAAATAATGACTTCGTATTCTTGTATTCACGCAGTTACCATAAATACGCCTGTTCATCAATCATGAATTGCCATAGCAGTCAAATTATTCGTACCCGCCGTTACTTAATTGTTTCGTACCCTCAAAACATAAGTAGGATGCTCAGCTCAACTAATTCAACTTTTTTGTTCAATGTATATGCAATTTAAATTTTATTTTATCTACCAGCTTACACTTTTGGACGCCATGCTATCTCCGTGGGCCGCCTAAATTCCAAAATTCAGATTAGTAAATTTAACCCACCGGCAGGATTCGAACCTGCATCTTAGGTATAACCCCTAAGTCTTTAACCATTCGGCCACGGTGGAACCATCTCTGTATAATACGTCTTTAAGGGGACGTAGGTACGCCAAGCCCAAAAATCGGTATATAATAATTAGTTGTCTTTTTAACATGAAATATGTGAATAAACGTCATATATTTTTGTTTGCTGCATAATAAGGTAATAGCCGAAGTTGATGCACCGGGCACGCTTGCGCTTGTCAGGTATGGCCGACATTGAGGGTGAAAGACTTAAAGTTTTTACACTCCAAACGCAAAGTTCTACTTTAAAATTATGTATACGGTGCTTGCAAAATATATGGCATACCTTTAAAACAGATTTTTCCACATAAAAATAATTATTATAAAATATAGGTACAAAATGTTGAATAAAGTACATAAGCTGTGCTGTGACTTTCACCGCGCACTGGTTTGCTTGATTTTAATGTGCGTTTTAATTCCATTAAAAATAAGCCAAAATAAAATATAAAATTTCACATAAAATGTTTAGTAACGTCACTACAAATCGTCGTCACTATCCACTGTGTAAGAGATGGCGCACGATGACTGGTCCTAACTGATTTTGCCCCTAAATTAATTTATCGATTGATTCACCATAGACATTGAGAATGCTTATAGATTGCGGAGCTAAACGTTTCGGACATGATCGTATTTACGCCTCACGTGGTGGTATCCGTGTATCACGCAAGTATTATATGCAGAGCTACGGAATCATTGGTACGGTGTATGGCAAAAGCAATTTCGAGAGGAGACTGCTGGCGAGTGGCCAATAGAAATAAGCTTGCTACGACACTCGCAGAGTACCAATACATGTAGCCTGTACTATCTAAGTTACTTAATTTGTGTTTGTTCGGAATTATAATACTAACGAAAAATAAGATATTTCATGATTCAGACAACATTCCACAAAATACATAATTTATACACAAGTCTCTGTTATTACAAATCAAATATTAAAAGCTTTTCCAAGACTTCTAAAAACAATATCGTTTAGTTACTGGAACTTAAATCTTTTAGAAGAAAATTTGTGTTATGTGTTGTTCTCGTTACAAAATAAAATATATTTATCATCAGCCCGTACAATGTCCACTGCTGAACATGGGCCTCCTCGCGAGAGAGGGTTTTTGACATAGTCACCACGCTTGGCAGGTGAGGTGGTGACCGCAGTATTATGTTGTAACATACAAGGAAACGCTTCTGCCCGTTCCCTAGTGTATAATTGTTATAGATGATAATATAACAATCGGGACCATCGGCTTAACGTGCTTTCTGAGGCATGGAGGGTAGTCCCTCAACTATCTAGACCAGGAAAGAAATCTCAGAATTTACACAAATATTACATGTCCGGCGTGGGGATCGAACCTACGACTTCCGAGATTTAAATCGAGCCCAATATACTTCATATTCATTTCTTCCATTATTCTGTAAAATTCATTCACTTATTACAAAATCGGAAACTATCGACTTTCTAGCATATCACTTATCTACTTTTTACCTACATTTGTATTTACACTTAAATAAATGAAAATCTCAGCTCTATGTCTTAATATCTTGTGTGCTCAAAAAAATTGCTGCGTTATTTCCGAAAATCATGTAAGCCGAGAGGGGTGGAGCAATTTAAACCAAAGTAACCTGGCGACCAGCCAGCAGTCCAACGGGTCTAAGGCTATGACAATACTCGGGAACGCAGATAAATGTTATGACGTTACTATCACCTCAACTCTGAACATAATTTTATTTTATTATTAAGGCTGAGGTCGCACTGCTATGGCGACTGCGACTTCGTGAAAAAAACTCATATAAAAATATGTTGGCGGCTGCACTTCAGTAACGACAAATGAAATTGATTTGTTCTGTAGCCGTATCAGTGTTGCCTCGGCTTAAGAGTACTGTACAGAGGTTGAGGTTGCAATCCTTCTACATTAGCCAGTATGACATTTAGAGGGATTGACACCTCAGTCTGATGTAAAGAATGTGATGTCCGGCGCATGCGTCTCCGGCGTTACCATGGTACCTTGCAAGCATATTATTCAGCATTTTATTATTTGGATGTGCAACTAGCTTTAGACCATGTTGTGGTCTTCCAAATTTATGCCAAGACAATGCTTTTAGGGTAGTTGACTTATCGAAACCAGTGGCAGACTTACACATTTGCCGCCAGTAGGCTATTTTTGCCGCCCCCTACAGACCTTAAACAAGTTACCTATAGTTACCCATACCAAATTTTATTTTAGAAAGTATTTGGTATAAGGAAGCGGCGCTGCCCGCGGTGATTCATTCCAAAAGCTGACCAGCGGGTCAGATTCACGTTGAGACAGATGCACTCTTCAGACGTTGGAGTATTCTGTTCAATATTATATAATAGCCTACCTACTTAGTACTAAAAATACTACAATAATGTAATGTTTTCAAATGTTTAAATCTAGAAAATTTTAGACGTATACATTTTTTTTTCAGTAAGAAATAAATGTGGGCCAAATTTGCCGCCCCCTAAAATCTGCCGCCTTAGGCTCCAGCCTACTGAGCCTGCTGGTAAATCCGCCACTGATCGGAACTCACAACTGAATGGTATTACATTCATTTAGAAACATGCCAAATAAAATTGTACCTCATTAATAAATAACTAAACAACTGTATTTTAATATGTATAGAACGAAGCCATCTTCTTACGACGAAATTAATACCCGAAAACGATGGCATGTAAAACGTTGTATCTCCCAGCTTGCCTTGATTTGAACAACCTCCATTATACCTAATCCTGACCAAATAGCATCTCTACGGCTAAATTATTCAAAACATCTAATCCTTCACTTCACTATCTATTTTGAACAACGATCCAATTCCTGCTCCCGCAAAACAACTGCGAGTAGTTATTGTTGAATAATTGCCTTGCAACTACTGACTGAAAATTAATTAACACTCCTAATACATGCAACGGGAGCAAAGAGTTTTGGTACAGCAGCGGCAAAATCAATTTGAGGCCGGAGCATTGGCGAGTGGCCAGGCGTCCGCTGTCCGACAACCGCAAACCTGCATATTATACATAATACATACACTACATACATCAATCATGAAACATTTAGAGTGCATCTACTTTGATTTATACAGGTGAATAGGTTATAAATGGAGTCCTTGTGGATTGTGGTCGAGTTAAGCAGCTCTGGTTCACGTGCGATATCTACTCATCTTCGGTTTCGTGTGTACGTACATTGTTTAATGGACTACCTTTAAGGCCGGTACACAATTTGTGATTGTAATTTAGTAGATATTTTAATTACTGCTTTTTAGGTTGTTCCACATTTTAATAGGACATACTCACTAAGAAAGCTAGCAGGGGATATTAACGCAAAAATAAATGTTTGAGTGAAAATTGTTTGCGGTACGACCTGCGACTTACAGCACTGATATGGATAACTAAGAAGTAATAGTAATTACAACACTTGATAACAACGAATTAACTGCGCCAATGCGTTATAAAAAATGTCTAATAAAAGTAAGAGAGCTAATTATAATATTATAAGTACGTAATGAGGCTGACAACTATTTAGGATGTGGGAACAATATTGCGTTCAATATAATTGTCTCACCGAATAAGTGAGAAACGAAAATATTAAATTAGATCTAAACAACATTCTCAAATGTGTCTGAATACTAATTAGAATGAAACCGCAAGACAAAGACACAAACAATAAGTTTTCTGAATGTGGGAAAGTTAACATAGAATTTCGACACAAGTGTCTCATACTAGGAAGTTCATATAAAGAAAAAAAGGTGTCAGCCTACTAATGCAGTCCACGCGGACGAAGTTCTAAACAAAAGATTGTAATTAATAACCCAAGACAGACTTCCTCCTCACACAATAAACATTAATAAAACATGTTAGTTTCAAGTTACAAAATGAAGTGAAACTCAATATATCATTGACTGTGACTAAATCGTACCACTTTAGTGTTTTAAAAGGTAATAATTGCAAGGAACTTGAGGAATAACAAATTAACGGTTGCATTTGTTAGTGTAATATACTAAATTATATGGATATCACAACATTATGATGGTCCCACAACTTGTTAGAGTTGTCCCTTTCTCTCTTGGCACATGGTAAGGGAGAATGATGTTTACGCTTGAAAGTCAGTAAAAAAAAAAATTAAGTAAGCATCGATAATCAAGTAATCTTGATTTAAGTTTAATCATATAATAAGACCAACTACGTTACGCCCATTTGAGTATGTTTTTTGTTTTTTACTTTTATTTTACTAATTTATAGAAAAATCCAAACAAACTAAAAGTAAATTACTGTCTCTAATAAAATGAACTCTATACAACAAAAATATAGACTAAATTAGTTAAATAACTTCTTAATGAAATGAGACGTTTGCTACGAATAAATAAACATATTTTAACAGTGATGATGACGAATTCAACGAAAACTCTAAAATAATGATTTATTTAATAGATTCCGTATGCATTTAATAAGATAATTTACGATGTAATCGCAGCCAATCTCAGCACATTATTTATTGCAGACCAAACTTAATAAAATGTGTGATTTATTGATTATGACGCTTAAAATAATCAAAATAGTAGTCATCTATGTTTTGTTTTACCATATTAAAGTATGTCAAAACAAAATATGAGGATGAGATTAAAAAACGAATCTGTTCAGCCGTCGCAGACTTGTGTTATTTATGTATATTTGTAAATCTTTTACTTATTTCTTTAATGTTATCTTAATCTATATTTTAATGATTTCTTAAAAGTATTTTAAATTCAATATCAATACGTTATTTTTCTTAATTTAGAATCATAATAAAGAATTGGTCATAATTATAGTTATTTCTTTTATTAATCATTTCGTGTTTTGGTACCCGACTTAGTTAAGTTTTTCTAAATATAGAATTTGGGCATAAATTATCGTTACATTGTAGCTAAAAATGAAATTTTGCAGTCATACTGGTACGTGGAATATAATTTGTTTTTAAAAATCTGCAAACGTTTAAGATTCCAGAAACTTCAAAAATAAACAAAACAAATTCAAATTGATTGATACGAATCCTTTTTTTTTCTTTCTAAAGTGCTAGAGTCCTGTGTCCACAAACAACTCTCCCGCTTCGTACTAGCAAATAACTTGATAAGCCCTTTTCGATCAGGGTTTAGACCAGGACATAGCACTACAACCGCTCTCCTAAAAGTGACTGGCGATGTTAGAGCAGGCATGGACGACGCAAAACTAACTGTGCTGGTTTTGATTGATTTTTTCAATGCTTTTAATAACGTCAGTCACGACATCCTTTTATGTATCCTATAACACCTAATGATCTCTAATGAAGCACTGGAATGGTTTTCCTCTTATCTTTGAGGTCGCCAGCAATCGGTTCGCTGTGGTGACGAGTCATCAAACTGGTGTAACTTAGAAGCTGGTGTTCCTCAAGGCGGTATTCTCTCTCCTCTCTTGTTCTCTATATTCATAAATCTCGTAACCCGTGATTTTCAAACTGCGTATCATCTTTATGCTGACGACTTGCAACTCTATGCACAAGCTCGAGTTGAAAATTTGTCACTGGCCATCGACACGATAAACAGCGACTTGTTAGTGCTGAAAACTTGGTCGGATAAGTTCAGCCTAAGCGTCAATCCAAATAAATGCCAAGCAATTTTAGTGGGTAGCTCTCGGTTGACGTGTGGAGTAGATTTAGAGAAATTGCCACCTATAACATTTGACAACAGCATTATCCCTATCAGCCAAAACGTTAAAGATCTTGGATTACTTATCGATTCTAATTTGAATTGGCAATGTGAAGTCGCAAACATTAGTCGAAGAATTACGGGCACCTTGCGTTCGTTATACAGGCTCAAAAACTTTCTCCCAATCCAGACTAAGATAAAACTCGTGCAGGCCTTAATTTTCCCCATTTTTGACTATGGTGATGTGTGCTACCTCGACCTGAATGCAGATCTCCTCAATTAACTAGACCGTCTTCTAAATAACTGCATTCGATTCGTTTTTAATCTCCGTAAGTACGATCATGTCACTGCTTGTCGCACTCAATTACGCTGGTTACCAATTCGCCAGCGGAGATTTCATAGAGCACTATGTACCCTTTTCACTATTCTTGACTCTCCTACATCTCCTTCTTATCTATCTTGTCAATTTAGGTATCTTTGTGACAACCATATTAAAAATCTTCGCTCTACATTAGAATTGTCCCAACTATGTTTTTTATATATATTTATTATATTAAATAGTTATCTATATTTATTTATGTATAGTATTGGTAATAGGTACAGTATTTTCCTATCTATATATATATATATATATATATATATATATATATATATATATATATTATTATATTATTATATTGTTCTCCTAAAAATTGTAAAATTAATGCAATTATTCAAGTACACCTACCATCATTGTCTCTGCACTAGGGCTTTCAATACCGGTATTCCGGGATCCCGTAATACCGTGATCACGGATTTAATTGGCGTTTTACAATACCGTGATTACGGTATTACAAACATTAGATCTGAAAATTATGTGATCTTATTCTTACACTTAGTTTCTTCAGCGCAACCGTCCCGCTGTTTATGTTGAAAAAGTTAGATGGTCAGGCTAATGACTTAAGCAATAATTGATTACCAAATGATTGCTACTAGCTAGTGAAGGTATTCTTTACTTACTTACATTTCTACAAATAATGATACCTATATTGATTTGGTCCAAGGGGGTGATTCAGTCGGCTATCTGTCCGATAGCTGTCATGAATCGCTACGAGTGTGCGACCTCGGACTGCTCTATCTACGACTGTCACAGTCCTCTCTCCCGTGGCAGTGGTATCTTCTTCGTCCATCCTATCCATCTTTCCCACTTCCTTCATCCCAAGCCAAGCTGTAAAGCGGACCGTGGCGTTGGCTGCATGGCTGGGGAGGAGCCCAGTCAGGAACGGTGCCTCTCCAATACGGGGCACACCGGAGAGTAAGTTTTGCCCTTCGGCCAACATGCGGGGCTCTATTGGTCGTGACCGTCGATTTCCCTAGCTACTCGTGGGAACGCTATGGTAGAGAAAAATAATATCACGTATGGCGGCGATGTGGTTCGCGACTCATCACGTCACGTTTCTCGGCGAGGCGAACAGTGGGCGGTGGAAAGCCGTTTTGCCACTTTGAATGTAGGAGGAGGCATGAAAAGCAAAGTGGATGAGATATGCGAGATGATGAATGAAAAGCAGATTGTGTGAATGAGATGAAGCGCAAAAGATGCGAAACCACAAACCACCACCCCTACACGGCGTATTGGTCCGGAGTGCCAAATAACGCCAGAGTTTGTCAGGGAGTGGGTCTCATCCTTTCCGCCCGAATGGCTGTGTGTCTGAAAGAGGTTGGCTATGTCAACGCAAGAGTGATGTGGCTTAGAATGAAAGTGGGCACTACCCGTATCTTTATTGTGGGGGTGTATGCCCCTGTAGATATGGGTTCGGGTATGTTACGGCAAGAACAAGAGGAAAGAGAGGAATTTTGGGAGAGTGTGAGGGAGGTGCTAAAAAAAAGGGATGAAAACGTGAAGATATGAGAGAAGAAGAATAATGTTAGGAGACTTTAATGGCTGGGTTGGAGTAAAACCAGTGTGGTTTTGAAAAAGTGCTAGGGAAATGGAAATGGTAGTAGTTTACTCCAGATTTGTTTGGAGGATGGGATCTTTGTGTATCGATTACACTGCACACAAAAAAAATTAAGTAGAATGTTCATTTGACCGGACCTACCTACAGGTACGTGTTTTGGTCCGCTGAAAACCGAATTCGAGGTCAGTTTGACCCCTACACCCTCGACATTTTGAGAAAACTTCGATACTCATTACTATATTTTTTCGGAATTTTCGAGAGTTTTGTGTGATTTTTTCACATTTAAAATGGCTCGTGGTCTCAATAAAGTTTCGATTAATATTTAGCGGATCGAAATACATGAAAATCACGCTTAGTTTAGTTCCAAAACATTTTTTATCATTAAAACTGCCAATTTTCATCATTTTTACGGTTTTTTGAAGTTTTTTCGAAATTTCGAGGGCATAGGGGTGAAACTGCCTCAAATTCGGATTCAGCGGACCAAAATACGTAGGTAGGTCCGGTCAAATGCACATTCTACTTAATTTTTTTTGTGTGCCGGTGTTATCGAACACCATGTTCGAACATAAAGACATACATTTGTATACAAGGGAGAGGAAGACTGTCAGGAAAAGTATGATTGATTTGGTTATAGTTGATAAAAGTCTCAGGAAAAGTATGAAGGATACGTGGTCTCACCGGATTTGTGAGACTGTACGTTTTCATTATGTTCCTAATTCCTAGTCTTAACTAAAAAATCAACCAATACAAAATTATTATAAAAGAATTAAGAAAGCTATGCATAACGTATTTATTTTCAATAAATAAGAACAATAAAGACTGATTTGAAAATATAAAAAGGCATATTTATTAATGTCCTAATTGAACTTGAGTTCAATACCGGACTACCGGTATTGATACCGGGATCACGGTATTGACTTTTTCAATACCGGTATTGATACCGGTATTAGAAAGCCCTACTCTGCACCATCTAAACGTTGACTGGTAGAGAATGCCTCTGGCATTAAGTCCGCCCATGTACAGTTGTTTTTTGTACTGAAGTTAATAAATAAAATTGATACGAATCCTAAGAATTTTGAATGCCTTTAAAACACGAAAGTTATTCACGTAATATTCAGAATATGCGTGCACCAATATGCTTCTTCGGAAGCCACAGGCAAATATTAGTTGGTGATTTGCGAGAAATGCATTAAAATCATGGAAGATTTATGTAAATTGTAATTATTGCAAATTTAGTTTCGAATTCGTAATATGGGAAAATATTTTCGCAATTTCAACAATGGCATGCGAAACGATTAATGTAATTTGGGTTTCGGACGGACTTATGCCACGAGGCTTTTGCTACTTCACCGGACAGAAGCGGGGGTTGGGTATCCGCAATGGATATGCAAAACACACAATAATGGGTATGCAAATATACTTAAATTCTATATAAAAATAAAATAATTATATTTTCTTCGTACAAACTGATAGTATATGAAAGTTCAATTTTGATCTTTGTTTGAAAACAATAAGGTGGTGGGTATTGGTGGGTCAAAACTAATAAAAGTAATTGATTTAATTAAAAAAAAACAGTGTTTGTTTGTTAATTGAATAAATGTATTATTCAATAAAAATTTCAGTTTTCGTGCAATTGAGAGAAATAGAGCACAAAATTCAACAGTCAATAGGCCGGTAAGTGTTTTTTTAGGAACATAATATTTTCTTAATAATATGAAATTATTTAAACGATGAAATAAATTCTTAAGTTCTACATGTCTTCAAACATACTTAATAATTGTTCATTTGTTTATTACATATATAACTATATATATTTATATTTAATTATGAAATAATAATTTTGGTCTATCCTAAATATTTATATACTTAAGATAGACCAAAATTATTACATCGCACATTTCACAACAGATAAATATGTTCCCCAGACAGGCAATGTTCTGTAAATGCCACTACTGTCAATGCACTCCTTCTAATATTTGATTGGTTTTTCCAATTATTTAACTTGTTTAGAATTCTATAGTTATGCATAGACACTACTTGCTTTTTTATGTAAATGGCGTTTTTTGGATACGGATAAATTACAAAAGGAAACCAATATATTTAGTAGAAATATATGATCTAAACCATTATACTGATTAGATTATTTTTGGGTCGGTGATGATATAAAAAATGCAAAAATACGAATACGTTGTTTGGATTCATTCATCCCCCTTAACAGCCCGTTTAGGTCCACTGCTGAACAAGGGCCTCCGCTTAATAGATCCTTAATAGAGCTATGGTTTTTAGCCATAATCACTATGCCACGCCCCCGGCAGGCGGATTGGTGATCGCAGTAGGATAGTAAGTGGCTTTGAGCTAGTAGATACTGCTCCCCATCCATCAGGTGTATATATACTCCTCTCTTGCGACACCCATGGGAAACCATGAGGTGATCTGCTCTAAATCGAAAACCACACTGCAACTTTTGTTTGATTGTTTGGACTACACTTATTTAATTGCTGCACCTCAATAAAGGCATAACATTTTTGTACTTTAAACTATTACATGCCAAGTAATTTATTAATAAATGAATAGTTTTAACATCATCAAAATTGTGATGAGTCAGCATTTTTTTCAGACATATTATATCACGTGCCACGTGCGCTGTAGTGACAATAAATTATATGATATCCATGTACCGAGTCGATAAAGGCTAAACGTTTTCCTCGTCGATACTTTCTGCGCATTTATAACTCGATATACAAACAGAACATCGATTGAAATCGTTCCGGTACTTTACGACTTTATTTCTGGCCAGCATGTTTTCTTTGACTGCGTCAGTTAGGTTGGGACCGAAGCATTCGGCGTGTATCGGATAAATATTAATAAAGCGCGCCGGCCTCGTTTCTGGGAAGTTGGGAGGATCTTATTATAACCGCAATAGCACCTATAATTAGCAACGTCCAAATTACTCGTGCCGTGTACGTGTTGCGCCAGATCGATGTTACGTGTGGCTACTCAATTCGGATCTACCGTTTCTACAATCGATTTTCAATCGTCTATTATCCTTTTGTTTTCATAAGTTATATAAATATCCTAATTTACATATAATCACAAATTCGATTATATTATATTTGTATTCGGAACAACAATATCATAAGTATTATACAAAGCTAATCAAGCACGTAGCCGGTAAGAGATTGTTTTGGGACTTTACCCATTTTTTGTCGCGAGATTTTGCCTTTATGATTTTAGATTAATCAGAAACGGAAAGGCCAACGACTTTAACTGTTTAGTTAGGATAATTAAACAGACAGATTAAGTTGAAAGAATTTCGTTTTGAACTCAATTGATTTACATTAGCATAATGGTGATGAAATTGTGATTCTATCTTTGATTTAATTCTGTGGTTAAAACAAAAGAATGAGTCAGTGGAGGCAACGACCCATGCTCCAGGGTGATCTTTTGAAATTCCCGAATAATTGTCGACGCGTAAGGTGGCGACGAAAATAACGTGCGAGACGAACAGTGTCGTTCCCCCGCGCTTTCTTTCAAATTAATTTTATTTATATATTGATGAATTGGCTTATTTGTTTGGTGTCTTAGAATTTCTCAGTATAACATTTATTTAGATCTTTTATTTGGATCTAGCCCAATAGCCATCATTGAGAACTTGTTGCTCTTGTCTGTATATGAAGTGAGTTGTGAACATTAGGTATTTCGTTTTATTATATTACTGGGATTTAGCATTTCAGAAGGTGACAATAATATAATTATTAATGTTTGTATGGCATGGTTTAGATTTTAAGTTTTTTTTAAGGTCAATGCGAATTTATCGATTGTTATAAAATTGTGAAGATAGTGTGATGTTATGCATGATAAGAATTTCATAAAGATTTATTATTTATATGATAGATTCCTTCTTAAATAGTAACAAGGAAAACCCTTTGATATTCCACTTTTATTCTTTTACAATAGTCGAATCTGCATCTAGGTATTATGTAGAACGAGGCGTTTTAGCAATAAATATGAAAGTATAATGTCGGGGGAGTATGATACCGCTTTGAATGCTAAACCCGTACTGAACTACAAACACAGGCCAATAAGGGGGTGGGGGGCGCAAGAGGGAGGGGGAGGGGGCACACACTCAACTAACCGTGGGAAAAGCCTGCGTATACGGTGTGAACCGTATAAAATAAACCATACATTTGTTATTTTGATCCGAATACTTTTAAAAACTTTTGCTTGTGGATTAAATGCTTATGGTTATTATTGACTCATAATACTTTGCTAAATTATTTTTAAATTTGCAAAACCTTTAATTGAGACATAATATAGAAATATTATGTCTCAATTAAACCTACACAAAACGGTTGTCTTTATTGACGACATACTTAATTGGATTATAACAGCCAGCTGCTTACTATAAGTAAAAATAAATACTTTACCTACCTTCTAATTGACATTTAATAGGTACTTGTATCTCCGTATAAGTAAAACAAAATCAAATCACGATTATTGACCGCTCGTCTCGACTTGGATATTCATTTGGATAATGATATTCTGCGAATTACTCTGTGTTTATAACCATAATGCCTCTGATCGTAGTGTGTCCGAATCGAGGTTACACACAAACATACGCTAAACCACAGTATGCCTTCACGTGGCAACAACGTACACATAGTTACAGTGTAACCTGGCCAAATGAAATTGACCTGTGTATTATCGTGAATTTCCTCCGCATCGATGCTGAAACCGTACGTCTTCGGGAGGGGAAGGGTTCTCGGAAAACTGGTCGATGAGGCGTGCGGCAGACGTCACTTACACACATTGACGACCCGCGCACACTAAACTAAATGACCGTGGCATTCCATCGGTATCCACACATACATGTAGACAGCGCACCTTATTAAAACGAGACGCGAATCGACGACTTATCGGGCAATTAGTCGTGGCTCACGTCAAATGTAGCAACGAGCCGGATTCTTATTCGGTATACATTGACATCTCAATCAAAATATTGAAACCGTAATATTTATGTCTGGTTGACACCTATGATATAATGTACGAGTAATAAATACAGTTTACGTCATTCAGTAATGATCAATTAAAATTCGGTAATTTGAATTAAATTACATTAAACCATGTTTGTGATGTTGACAATGCAACATAACTCATATCAATTATGCAATAATGTGCAATTTGTATGCAAAAATGGATGATTAAAATTTAAAGCGTCAATGTAAATCGCACACATCGGGAAAGAGGCTACCGTTGGTTCGCAGCAAGTGCATTGGTACGAGTGTGTTCGAGTCGGCACGCGCGAACAAGAGAGCGATCATACTGCGCAAGTGCGGCTGATAACAACTCGCGTCGCGAATTATTCACGTGCTGTCAACTTATGAAATATTATTCTGTTAACAACACCGCTCTTATGTTAAAACGGCGTATGCTCCGTATTAATTAAGAGTTAATCTAACTGATTTTGCACCATGATTATCACTTCTGTTTGCATGTCATTGTGTTGATCTTTTGTATTATTATATATATTTGTTGTGTTAATATTTAAACAGTGTTGACTTTGAAGTCAACTTACTTGTTATTATGTGAGATGTTTAAAGGTCAGATACGTTTGGCTGGATTACCGACGAGTCTTTCTTCATCGTCGCCTACTTACGTACATGATGGTATAAAATCGTAACCTGTTTCATTCGTCCGCATTGACAATTTGCGCGGGAAAATGAGCGCTGAGAATATCATATAACAGAAGGACATTATTACTAAAAATATTTATTTACTTAATTCGATAAAGTATCATAGAGCTTAAATGTATATTTATCACAATTTAAGGGCCATTTAATAAACAATAAATCAAGTTTCATGAATAAAATACGCAATTATGTCATATTAATATTAATGAACAAAACAATTCTGTTGATTTAAGACAAACATTGTAAAACTTGATATGGTAGTCTGACAAACGCGTGTATCACTTAATAGAAACATAAAATTATGCATATTGGCCATAGCAACACCTACGAGGCGGCCCCCAGTGGCGGATAGAGTTATCATACTAACAAATGATGAAAAAACTTACTTTATAGTCAATTCTATGACAATACAGTCATGATATGCGTGACTTTAAAAACGTAAGCTATTGTAATGGTTTTGTTGCAACTGGAAACACTCATGTAGCCACCGATTGTCATGTAGTTTTAGAGCCTTTGGGAATTTGTATTTCTTTTTTTGCAACGCCTCCCTCTAATCAGTAACTACCAACAGTGTGTATTTCTAGCCTAGTAACAGGTTATCGGAAAAATTTCAAATAACTTTTATATTATGTTTTATTACAAATCAAACAAGATGAGGTGTTTATTAAGCATTTTTCAATGGCTTCTAATGGAGGATGTGCTTGCTTCTCAAACGAGGCTTAAGACCTGGGGCGTCGTGACGCACAGTTAGGGAATGCCTAGAGGCGTCACATAACGATATGGTTTCGATACAGTTTTCTTCATTACTGTAGGGTTATTGTAATGCAATAGCGATGTCATTTTTATCAAAGTCATAGTTATATCGTTATTAGATTAGCCTTCAGATTTAATAAATAAATACAGAAGAGTTGAATACGGTATATTTCTGTGTACACGAATAAAATTATTACTGTATCAAATGTAAAAAATACCTATATAATTATAAAGTAGATACTATCTGTGGTCTTATCGCTAAGGTTCGCGTATCTCTTCCTGACGGACGTGGAATTTTTATTTAGTGTTTATAGGTAGGTAGTTATGACGTCCGTTAGGTAACGCAGGTTAATTGTAAACATATTAAAAGCAAATACGGTCACTAAGTAATTAAAAATTTTACATTCCATTTTTAAATCTTAATAAATTATTAGTTGCCTTATATTTTAGAATTATTGAATAATTAAAAAATATATATATATTATATATATAGATTATAGGTATATATAAATTAATCTATTGATTTCAATAACGAATCTATAGTATTAAAGTAGGTATTTATTTTATTTTATTAAACTTCATGCACAGTACATTGTACACTGGCGGACTTAATGCCAGGAGCATTATCTACCAGTCTACCTTTGGGTGATGCAGAGATATTTTTGGTAGGGTGCACATTAAACGAAAAACTTTAATATAATAAATATTACTGCTACTTATCCGTAAAATAATGAATATACCTAATAATTAAACTATATAAATAGATAAATATATATATATATATATATATATATATATATATATATATATATATAATATACTATAATAAATACATACCTACACATACTGTCAATACCTACCAATGATTGTGAATTAATTACCTGCCCTAGTGGATTTATATATACCTATGCTCACGTACTTTTTTTTTGAATGTGTACTTGCTGTTTGCCATCCTGATTTCCTGTGGGAGATCATTCCAGAGGAGAACGGAGTGAACAATGAAAGAAGAGCGCATATTACGCAGACGATGAGTTGGGATGTTTAGAAGGCGATTATTTGTGGAACGAAGAAATCTGTTATGATTGGTATGAACGTATTGAAAGAGGGAAGATAAATAACTGGGGGCATTGGGAGAATCGAGTGTAGAAAAGAGAGTATTCAATGCTCACAAGTTTCTTCGTTCACGAATGGGCAACCATTTCAACTCATGTCTAAACGCAGACACATGATCATACTTCCTGAGATTAAATACGAATCGAATGCAGTTATTAAGAAGACGGTCGAGCTTACTGAGAAGAACTGCATGCAGGTCGAGGTAGCACACATCGCCATAGTCAATTATAGGGAATATGAGGGTCTGTACAAGCATGGTTTTAGTTTTAATGGGAAGCATAGTTCTCAATCGATACAGAGCCCTGAGGATCCCCGTAACCTTTTGACTTACATTAGCCACTTGAGTCTTCCAGCTAAGCTTATTGTCAATAAATAGACCTAAATTCTTGACATCCGTGCTAAAAGGTATAGCAGTATTCTATAGATAAATATAAAAGAGGACATAAATATGACATAAGTAAAATAAAAAACAAATGAATCAATATATTATCCAGTTTATAGTCGATGACTTTATCAATGGCTATAAATAAAACAAAATATTTAAATGATTGCAAATGTTTATCTAATTTTGCATTGATTTATTATATTATAGCACCTATTAAGTATAATATAGATGGAATCATTTCACACATCGAACCACTATTATTCAAAATGTAGGTACAAAATGATTTCTTAAGTTAAAGATTATACAAGCATTAAAAACATGGAATTGCTACAAAGCTATTGACGCTAGTTTTCAAACAACCGAAAAGGCTAGAAAAAAAAAGAGAAATTCAAGTAAATCTTGGTTAACTAATTCGGGAGCTACCTCCAGCCCCACATACGAGTATGGCTCCTCTTATTGATGTCCGTCTTGTATTAATCATAAACGTCGTTTATTTAAATTTTATAGCACAAAAATTTTAAGCACAAAAAATTACATAAAATACATAACGTAAGTAAGTATTACTTACCTCTTCAATTTTTTATTTAACATTAATAATTCAGTGGCTACCTAGGAACTATAGAACAATTCAGCGTAAATATTTAAACATAATACATATAACAAATTATATAATTGCTTTAAGAGTACTATTATGAACTAAGTAAACTTTTATTTACCTACATGCTGTTTGTTGTTGTTGCTGGTTTCGTATTAGCCTCGCTTGGAGACTAGTAGCGCCATCTCTTGACGCGAGCCAGAAACTAATTCGTCACGAATAATAATTTTTCACGAATAATAATAATTCGTGACGAATTAGTGAAAACTGTTGTTGAATATAATTCATATGTTTGATGAAATTTGTAAATTTTGTAAATGTTTCCTCAAAGTACTACACGAAAATAGGCCAAGACAATATTATATAAAATTTTTGTGTATTTTTTATTTCGGACGGATATTATGTAGTTAGCCAGGAGGTTTTTGCTACTTCACTGAACATAAAAGCGAGCAGAGCTCCAGCCTTAATAAATGGTTTAAATACTACAAACTAAGCAACCTGCGCAAGAGGGCGCCCCATGTGGGACTTGGATCTCGGCTCAGGGAGGTCGCTGGCGGGGAGTATTTTTAGGGGAATATTGTGCAACTGTCGCTCTACTTTACAGTTCGCGGGCCTCTCGGACGTTGGGTCTACGAGGGCATCGGAAGAGTTTTGTGTAATAAATTGATCTTTGCTATTGATGTACCTAGTAAGTTGTATTTGTATGCCCTTATGTATACGGCCTTCATTTTAGAAATAGGTACATAAATCTATGTTTTATGAATTGAATAAAGAGATTTAAGGTACCGCAGTCGCATCTGTATATATCTGTCACAATTAATGGTACCTTAATGTAATTCATATTAAAAGCAAAAATCAATCACTTACATACTTAAGTGATACCTACATTTTGTGTACGAAACCCTATCTCCATGCAAACAAACAGAGATTTCGAGTGAATCATATTATGCCGGATTAAATAAAATAATGCAATTTAAGAAAACACACTTGGCTTCCGCCGTTTTCGTCCGAAATTCGTGACATTATTGTAACAAAAAACTGGTTTGCATATTTTTGAGGCGTTTAGTAAAATCTGGCTGAGTCACTCTCAATAACCGTGTAATACTGAACTGAAAACTGAAATACTGTCCAACTTAAGTAGATACCTACAAATATGTAGGTATCTACTTAAGTTGGTTGGACAGTAGGTATTTAACTAAAATATTGTTCCGAAATAAAGTGTTTTTTTTTTAATTGACCTGTAAAAAATACACTACTTTTCCAATACACAATTCACAACATACACATGTGGTTTCCGGCTTAGAATAGAGCAACCCATATCTTCCTACGGGTGTTGCACGAGGTAACTAAGGGACATAGATATTCCCACCTTACTACGATTACCAATCGGCCTGCCAAGCGTGGTGACTACGGCAATATCTCTAAACGACCCTGGCTTGCCAAGGTCTGTTAAAGAGGTGGCCCAGGCATAATGGTGAGCTTGGATCCAGCCTTCTGAAATAGAGTCAAATCTGAGCAACCAGCCCGAGAGCCCAAGCTCCACAGGGTGCGCCCTAAGTCTAGATTATCTATTTTGTAGTTTAAAAACAAAATAATAATGCTGGACCCTTTTGCCATATAAAGCCAATGTCAAAGCTAAATTATGTAAGAAGGCAAGTTATAAAATATCAGGCAATGTAAATTATCAAGTTAACAATATTGTACTCGTATATTAATGATTTGGGATTATTTAAAAAGAGGATTCCTCTAAGTATCTCGCCAGTTCTTCCCAGAGTTGCCACGTCCTGTACTGGTGGTAGATAAATTAATTGAAGCATCATAAGAACATGATTTGAAAAAAAAATGTGTCAATATGAATAAAGAAAGTTTTGATTTTGCTTTTATATTCGGTGAAGTAGAAAATGGTTGTTTACTACATATGTCCATCAATAAGAAAAAAAACTCTATATCTATCTATATACATTCCTATTTTCTTCGTAACTATTCCTTTATGTTGACTTTATAAATGTATATAGATCCCATACATAACACGACGTACTATAACGACCTTTAAAGGCGCTGCGCTATAATAAAATGTTCAACCGATAACTACAAAAATAAATAGGGTATATACAATTTATTAAACTTAACAGTAAGTTGAATAGATTATTATTTTCGATCCATGGAAATATTAAAACAAAATATATTTTAATATCTATATTTATAAATTGCCGATGTGGTCTGCGTGAAAATTACTGTTATATTATTCTTAAAATAGGATAACTTTTTCTTGACAATGATCTTGAACAAATGTGAATGAAATAAAGCCTTTTTAATGTATGAAAGACTCTTTATATTAAAGTGATATCAGTAAATTAATTACAGGGACATGCGCCAACTTACAAACCTCATGAAGTGCACATTTTTTTTATTTCTTTGAGCATAGGTTCTTTTTTCTCCAACATAATTCTTCGTATATCAAAGGCATCACTGTTTTATTGAAAGTAACTAGACATACATAATTACATATATATATATATATATATATATATATATATATATGTATATATATATCTATATTTATAACCATAATATTACCATTTGTGAAGTTTCACCGGTCTCTTAGACCAACGGTACATTTTATAAATAAATCCACAATAAACCGAGCTCCTAATGCGTGATATTTATACATGCATGCGATAGTAAGTACTATTTTATTGCAACAGAACTCAAGGCAGATATAAAGTAGGCAGTGAGTTGGTAGGAAATATCCAGTGTTTTGAATCTAGAATCTTCGTTGGCTGCGGAGAGCACGATAGGACATCGGTCGTAAACTCCACGCAGAGACACAAACACAAATGACTTGCCTGAACTTGCACTCTAGTAGAGCGGGCGCGGTTAAATAACTATATATTTTACAAGTTAAATATTGTTTTGTATCAAGTTTGTTTTTTATGGAATTCTAAATGAAAATATGATAAAATGCTATATTGTCCACGTAAGACTATGTTAATACTGAAAAATATGAAATTAATGTTTGTAAATGAAAAGATAAAGTGGTAAGTAGTTACGTTATCAGCACACGCTTACAAACAGCCAGTTACACGTGTACATCATGTTATACGTATTACATACTTACTAGGATTTTATGTAGGTACCTACCATTCAGCTTATATCACAATCAATACATAAAAACAAAGTCGCTCCCCGCTGTCTGTCTGTAAATATGTATGCTTAAATCTTTAAAACTACGCAACGGTTTTGATGATTTATGGATTCATAGTATTTTACTTTTACAAACAAAGGCTGCAGGTAACAGTCTTCTCTTTTTGATGTAGCCATGATAACGAACAAGTGAACAATTAATTCAACAGCTTCATCAGCACTAAGATAATGGTTTTACATACAATCTGCAACGTTCCCAAATATATAATTTTTTTCACATACTATACATACAATAGAGAAGTGTTAATGTGTTTATTACCATGGTATTATGACTGTTGATGTACCTTGTTTTTAATTACTGATACATTAGTTTACTTGACGTTAACCTATTATTGCTACTTATTTTTTTATATGATGGTGTTAAGGTCTGTCTGGCTTAGTGGTTACGGCAGTTTTTGTTACCTAGGGTTCTGGGTTCGATTTCTAATAAGGGTGGAGCTCTGCTCGTATCTGTGAAGTAGCAAAAGCCTTTCGGTCCGTCCGAAAAAAAGGATTCGATTTCCATCCGCGACACAGGAATTTATTGTGCGGGAATAGGATCTAGTGCGGTGTTTGTCTTTAAAATGTGTGTTTTGATTTTATTTGTGTACACACATGAAATAAACATAAGAAAAAAACAAATATAAACTAAAGGCAATGTACAAAGGTACTACTTATTTCTAAAGAAATCTCTTCCGGTATACCTACGATAGAAATACGATGAAAATAAAGAAAGAAATAATAGTATGTAAGAAGATAGAGATACAAACAATAACTACAGATATACTTAAACACATACATACAATGATAAATAATAATAATCAATACACAAATATTAATAGATATTATTACGATTAGTAACGATGTTAGTGAAAAAAAAAGTTAAGATTCTATTTTAAATTTTAATCGATTTGGGCTTGAATAGAGTGATAAACTACTAGTCGATAACATGTTTCACTTTTAGAATACAGGTCAGAAAAAAAAAATATATATACTTTAAATCTAATTCCAGGTAAATTCTGAATACTTAACTTTTCCTAAGTAACCTAGAGTCGTCTAGGTACTCATTCTGCTTAGATATTTTATCTAAACTTTTTGTTTTTTTTTTGGCATGGGGCATTGCACTGACGCCTTCAACCACCGCCGTTATGAAACCGGCGGTGGGATATGTGGGGACTCGCCCTCTCCAGTGCGTGATATGCTGCTCATACCACGAGGAGAGGACCCTACCGCCCCTAAAACCCCCCGGGTACTCCTTCTTCCGCCATGAGTGTGAGGGCCACCGGGTATCGCTGAGAAGCGCTTGCATTTTCGGTGAACCCCCACGGCGGCGGCCGTCCGCAGTTTGGATGGTGCCGCGGACTCTCCGGGGCCACTTTGTGTGTGGCCCGTTTAACCATTGACGGGACGCCCGGAGTACTCAGGCGTCCCTCCTCCGCACGGGTCGGCCTCTATAGGGAGCCGGGCCCATATTCCTTACTCCCCGAGGCCGAGCCTAAGGCGGCATGCGACGGCCCACCGCCTGCGGCCAACACGCCGCCTGCCGAGCGGGTGTGCACCGGGATTTTCCTTCCCTTGCCCGCTCCGCAACCTCCTTGTGCGACATGACACGTCCACAGAAGGAGGCAACCGCCACCCACGACCATCTTAGAGATGATGGTCGGCAGCGAGAGGTCGGAACCCACATATTTTATCTAACCTAGCCCAACCAAGTAAATGTATATTTTATTAAATATTGTATATTTTTTTTATTATTGTAAGGAATTCCTTCACCATGTATTTAACTAATAAATTGTATTGATTTAAAAAAATGAGTTAACATTTGCCTTATAAATTGTCACAGCATCGTAACAATATGCACCAAAATACACTTTACTTATTGAGTTAACCATTTACCTACACATACTGTGATAGATGTACTGTGTAAGTTTAAAAAAAAAAAGTAAATCGATACTTATTTGTTTTAATTTTTTTATAAAATAAACGGTAACAAGCAATATAATATTGTAAGCTTTCCGATATTCACTTAACACGACTTCACTCCTTTAGTAAACTTGTTATATAAATGCGAAGAAGAAAAAAACTTGAAGTCAAAATAATCATCATATCAACCTATAGACGTCCACTGCTGAACATCGGCCTCCCTCATCGATTTCCAGTGGGTGTGATTGTTAGCGGCCTGCATTCATTGGAGACCTTTATTCGGATGTCAGTCCATAGTGTAGATGGTGGTCCTTGTTCCCTGTAACTAGCTGAAGTTGCAATGGGCAGATTATTTTCTTATTTATGTATAACAATGAGACAAGTGGTAGTGTTGTAATACAACAACTATACGAGAAAATTATTGAGCTGCCTCAGGTGCCCTAATGGTCGTTCCTTGCCAAGACCTTCATAATGCCACCGATAGTGCTGTGTACGTAGCCATCCACAAGTTCCAAATACAAATAAGATTTAAGCACCATCGACACGTCAAGAATTATAAGAAAAATTAAAGTTGAAACAAACCAGCCATCACAATATTATCTCAAATGAAACATTCATAGTTCTATGGTACTCCGTAGCACGCTTTGGTCACCTAGAGGTAGGCTCTGGCCGGTTCTCAGTTGCTGCACTAAATATATATAGAAAGGCTTTCTGTCTGACTGTTATGTGGACTAGGGCCCGGTTTCCCGACGACGTTAAACTTAATCAACAGGTAACTAAGTGTCAAACAATTACATTGTGGAATACCGTAGCTTATCTAAGATCTTGGAAGGCAATTATTATTGACTTATTTTAAGCGCTTCGGTGTTCCTGTTTTGTTAAACCTGTAGTACTAAAGGTGAGGAATTCAGGCTAGCATATTCGCTTGACTATTTTGGTTGCGAAATTATATACAGATCAAAATAGGTAACTGCAATCAGGTATTTTATATTTTTTTTTACGTTTACGCTGGATGATTCCACCATTATTATGAATAGCAGCGTTTGTTTGAAACATATTTTAGTTGTTTAAAGTTAATTTAAAGAAGAATTTGACAGTATATTGACAGTGTATAGTCTTGGCAGTATATGAGTACAGTGTTATTCAAAATAAGTAAATTAAATCTAGTAAGTAATAAACACAAATACTGTTAAATTCTTGTGTTAGAAAGTTTGTTTGTAAACATGTTTTAGCTTATAAGATGGTTAGCGTTTTCTAAGCTTTTATTCTTTCTGAATAACTATTATATTTCTGGTTTACTACACCTTCAAATAAAATATCTAAATTAAGAATGGTTAAATATATTACTTTATTTTTTTTAATGCATCTCCTTGATACGGATTTCACCTTCTGTATTCGTCATGTTTTTAAGCTAAATCAATCAATATATTATACATAACTAATATAATGCAGTATAGACCTTTTATTTTTATATAAACACCAGCGCGGTTTACCTAGTGTACTTTCGTACTTCTTAAACACGTATCTAATTTCGTAGTATGTTGACGACGAAAATTTATTTAAAAATCAATCATACAAATCTGTTAAAATATGCTATCAATCCCGCCATTATCCCGTGTAAATAAATGCCCTGTTAAAAATGTGTGAAACCCTCAAAATGTTAATACCAGCAGTCAACTATATTGATTGCGTTACGCGTCCCAGGCATGCGGGATCAACCGTTGTATGTCGGTCAACGCTCACTATTCGGAATTATCATTGTTTCGAACAGTTGACGTATTCATGTCGCATTATGTATTAATGGCAATGCTGGTTGGTTGTATATTCAATTATTGAAAATGGGATGTCAGGTTTTTAATGCACTGAGTTAATTAAAATATTTATTTTAGTTAAAATGTATGTTATGGATTTCAGAGTTCAGTGTGACCGTAACAAATAACTACCTACTTAAGAATTACACCATCCTTTGGTACGACTTTTGTAATTGCATTTGAGAAAAGGACTTAATAATCTCTTTTTATTCGTTTTTATTAATCACTGTAAACCCTATTAATATAAAATACATTTCTAGTAAAAAATAAAGCCTATGTTACTAGGGTTACCCCTAGTAACATAGGCTTTATTTTTTAGTAGAATTCTAATAGTGAAATAATTATCGAAATCCATCCTGTAGTTTTTGAGTTTATTCGAAACAAATCCATAAATATAAACTTTTCCTCCTTATAATATTAGTATAGATTTATTTTTATTTAAATATATTGCGAGTCCTTTTTATTTATAATTTATTTTTGTTTAAATATACCGCGATAATTTAATATGAGAAAATAAACTTAAGCATTACAAAAAGAATTGAAACTTTAAGGACCTGAACTGCGACAAAATAGATTAATTTTCCCAACCAGTTAATGATTCACCGGAGCTAACATTGCCTTTATACTAAACAGAACTGCTCTGAGCCAATTTACATCATCATCAAGCAAGCGAATGATCTCTAAGCCATATTGAAAATATTAGTCATCTTAGTTCCTCGCGGCATCCTGATCAATTTATTTAACGAAGCGACATCAAATATATGGACCTAACTGTTTGGTCATAACATAATCATTGGTCGGCTCGAAAACAATAAGTAGTGCCGCAGTATTATCACGCCCACGGGGTAGAAGATAAATTTGCTTCTTGTTTCTATGTGTCCTTTTTACATTGAAGCACTTTATACGCGGTAGGCTCTCGGTTAGATAGCGCTTGGTGCAAGTTACAATCTTCTTAAACCTTTACTTACCTTACCCACTTTTGGATCTGAATCTCAGTTTAGATTTGCTGCAAAAATTAATTGTTTGATTATTTGAATGTTTGAGTATATGGTTTGTAACTGTTTTACGTGAAAAGAAAGTAGGACAGGTAGGTTTCCAATGGACTATTTTGGAGATTTCTTATCAAATCCTATAGGTACTGATAAATATGAATCCCGTCGACTTAAGAAAGAAAACCTGCGGCCATCAGCCGCAATAATATAAGCGATTTGCTATTATGCACGACAGCGAAATTGAAGCCGCAATTAAAAAAGAGTGTATGATGTATGTATTATCGTGACCACTGAAACAGAATAACAATCCAATGCAAGCAAAACGGTCGTACATACGTAAATACAGTAAAGGAATTGTTATTCCTACAAACAAACTCATAACTTAGAAAAATAAAGAATAGACCCTTTCTTTTTATTCCCATAAATGTATTGAATTAAAGTGTTACGCATTTTTCATGCCTATAATATATCGTTCCTTACAATCCAATATCACCTAATTCTAAATTCAGCAGCCCGCTTAAGCTCCACACTTGTGGCACGCACTGTGCTAGACATGCGTATGTCTATGCAGGCAGTCAACGAACTGGCAGAGGTCAGGTGAAATTATCTCGTACGTCTTACGCGACATTTGAGTCACAATGCCCGGATACTGCTTATCTCACCTCTGATGCCCGAGTATTTTGGTGACAACCCCGTTTGTGTTGAGGTAGAGCTATTGTGTTCCTGGTTGAATCACCTACTCTATATAATTTAATGTAAGTACTGATTCTGGTGGCAATAAAACCATTTTGTAACAACGTGTGTTATAATGAAATTTATGATGCGTGGCGGTATTGGGTGAAATTGTTTGCTATATTCATTAGAACACAAAGAAACGTGTAGGTTTCTTTTATTTATGTAATCATTTTAAAGTATTTGCTGATGAGACGGTTTATATGTATAACAATTGTTAGACAAAAGAAAGTTTTATGGTGAGGTGGTGTAGATAGTACTTAGTTACATAAATCTTGAACCTGAATACATTACATATCTATATATACCATTTTTGCATCATATGCAATATAAACTGAAAATCAATAAGTAGGTGCCAAACGTAGACGTAGATAGAATTCTAACAAAAACAAGCAATAAATACACATTATTTCATACATAAATAACACCTCAAAACTCATATTCAGTGCAAAAAATAACAGAGACTCGCCCGAAATCCAATCGTTTTAATAAAGTGACACAAAAGTCATTAGGTTGCCCTTAGTCTCACATTGTGTTTTGCATTCGTTAAGATTGCAATGAGCCAGTCCACACTTGAAGACGTTCAATGACACTCGAGGGGGGAGGGGGTTGGACTGCTACAGTGGAGTCGACATCTCGCCCGCTATCGCACCAAGATCTGTCCACATACGCCTTTTGTAGGGTGGCAAGATGTGTGACTGGTATCAAAATAGTATGACTAAGTTTGAATGAATTTTCTTGCTGTCTGTATTGATAATGGAAAGTGAAAGCCTGGTTATTTTGCTGAAGTCGTTAAGAAATACAAAATTATAATAATTTTAGTTGAATGCATATGTGTACATATTAATCGAGGATTTTCTAATGATCGTCGATTAGATATATAAAGCAACTAGCAACTTTTTTTTTTGTCCAGGGTGAAATGCGCGTGAGCAATCCTACCTGCGCCTGATTTTGCCCGCAATTTTTTTGAATGTCATATTTATTTTGACGCGAGGCCTACTTCACCGGACATAAACCCGATTTTACCGGCGTAACTCCCGTTTCCATAAGAACTTTATCTTTAAATAGTCTATGTTAATTATGAATAACGTAGCATTCTAATATTTAAATATTTTTTTAAATAGAAATCGTTGTTTCTTATTTTTAAGCAAACTGATGAAGATTCTTCAGATTTTTATATAACTATATTTTTAATTTTAAGTTTTAAAATATGTATGTACACTATAGTTTTATGAGATAAACATGGCTTTAATAAATATCTATAAACTATAGCATTATCGACGATACTAAATTATTATAGTCTAGTCAATAAAATTTTAAGAGTTTATTTTTCTGTTTAATATTTATTTATTAGAATACAGGGCTATAAATACACTTTATTTTTATTTTTTTTATAAAGTAGCTCCATGTTATATATTAGTTAATAGGCGTACACTAAGGCGCGCGGAGTAAGGCTGCGACGATAAACGCTGCCTCATCTTCGACCGCTGGCCTTCTGTCTCTATGTGCTTTACGAACTTTTATTGTTTATGTGATATTCATGTATAATAAGCGAATAAAATCCTTGTCTTGTTTGGTGAATCTTTTCTTCATTTAAAACATTTAAATATCTTAAGTAAGGACTGTTTTACAAACCTGTTACATCCTCGCTAGTTTTTTTTCAATATCCATTTAACTGAGTAATATTCTAACTAAACCATCTTCTTCTTTCAAGTTTTTTGCTGAACATGATCCTCCTCTTTACCTACCAAGCCAGGGTCGTTGAGAGATATCGCCATAATCACCACGCTTGGCAGGCGGATTGGTGATCGCAGCAAGTTAGTAAATAGCTTTGAGCTGATTGATGCTGCTGCTCATCCATCCAACTGTATCGAAATGTCGAAAGTTTCTTATTCTGTCTATTTTAACTCGAAAACCGCACCGCTTAACTAAATGATAATCCAAGTTAAATACAACATTGTTTAATCGATTCAAATTCATTAAGTTATCATAAATAGAGAGGTACAATTGGTATTCGATTATTGTATTTATATATTACATCTATAACAGCGTTATTTCAAAAACCAACGAATTCACAATACATATTAAACAACTAAAATATTTAAACCTCTCACTTGTTCAAACGAGTACCAATAAAACGTATGTGCCAACAAACCTAAGTCAGATACAAACGGATTATAAGAAATATATGATTACGTTATTAAGACTCAGTTTCGAAGTACCGCGTCCACTTGCCCAATGGTTGCATAACGTGAAAGACTGCACTGCACTGATTTCGTCAACGAGAAGTGGATGCCAACCATTATGTAAAGAGAAAGCTTCTCTTTTTAATAAATCTATTATGACCAGCATTTTAAGTAGTGAAGATATTTGTTAGCCGTGTTTTCTAATTGGCATTGCAATGAGGTTGGTACGAACTGTGGTAGTATTGAATGGAAAAAGGTGTATGGTTAGCTTTGGATCAATGGGTTTATTTAATCGACGCCGCGACGTTCAACTGTTGTATAAACATGAACAACATCAATGATTTTGGGATGGAAATATATTTTGTATATAGAAAGGTATTTTACTGGCTTTTGGTTGCTTCAGAGACCTGGCGTTCTGGGTTAGATTCCCGATTTGTAGAAAGTCTCGATTTTCTTTAAGTCTTAAATTCCGCGACTAAGGAAAGCCAAATTAGTTTTATTAATTGTTTATTAATTACTAGCTGCAAGCGCGCTGTTTCACCCGCGTAGTTCTCGTTCCCATGGCCAAATTCATAATTAAATATATACGATACTCCAGGCATACTACTGGATACAACCTCCGTAGCGTAGCGGTATTTGGGTCGCTTTAAATGTTGGAGGTAGTGGGTTCGATTCCCACGCCGGACAGAAAATCTTTGTGTAAATTCTAAGATTTCTTTCCGGGTCTACCCTCCGTGCCTCGGAAAGCATGTTAAGCCGTTGGTCCCGATTGTTATAACATCATAATATATCATAATCGTATATCAAGGAAGGCAGCAGCGTTTCCTTGTGTGTTACAACATAATTCTGCGGTCATTAACCCGCCTACCAAGCGTGGTGACTATGGCAAATACCCTCCCTCAGGAGGAGGCTCATCTTCAGCAGTGGACGTTATACGGGCTGATGATGATGATGATGATGATGATACTCCTGGATAACGTAGCTTTCTAAAGGGGAAATAATGTTTGATTCAGTATTTCCGGAGCCTATTCAATGCAAACAAACAAACAAAAAATAAAATCTTTTCTCTTGTTGATATAATATCAGTATAAAACACATACTCTACTTTTGTCAGTCAATTGTGTGTTACAGACTAATGCATATAATGGTGAACAAGCATTCCTTGAGGGAAATTCAATAACATCACTTTACCAATGTTAGATGTTAAAATTACTTTAAAACTAACAACTTATTTAGCTAAGTTAACTTACAGATATAACTGCTTAGTTAGTTTTCATAACGTCTAATAAAATCAGTTTGAGAGTAAGATTTAATGTAACTTAATAGTAGTTATCTAAGATCATAATTGCTTACGCCAATGTAAGAACAAGACAGCATATAATACTTTCTCACGGCTCGTTGTAAAGAAACGCATGTTGAGAAAGTCAACTAAAGCCAGACTATGGCATGCTATTGCATACTGCTAAAATAAATTGTCAAAAATAAAAAAACAACATCATATTGAGATTCTACGTCTTCAATCACCTTTTAGTATGTTATTTTTTTGTAGTATGACCAATTAAAATTACTTCATAGTTGAACCTCCTCGTTAAATAAAGGAAAATTTCTACGTGGTTTTTAATTCTCCTAGTAGAAATATTACCTCTGCTGATGCTGCCACGTACCATATTCCCAAATTAGGAGGCCCTGTTCAATACTACTGTATACCCAAATATATATACTAATATTATAATGAGGAAAGATTTGATTGTTTCTTTGCATTAAATAGGCTCCAGAACATTAGTTCAAGAAAGAGACAACGTATTTTAAGAATTTTAGGAATTGGTATGAAAGCAATTTCAAAAATTCCATCACCATTGAATAGCTATTTTATCCAGAATAAACATAAGCAAATTTTAATGATAAAGTTCTTACTTCCCGTGGGAACTTCATAATTAAATGTGATCCGGGAGATAGTTGGATTAAATCACACGCGGGAAGCTGATATTAAATAATCCTATTAGTATTTACAGAAATTACACTACTGCGAATCAATGTGTAGGTTTATATAATCACCTATCGTTTGAATAACACGTTAGGTCAACAGGCATCCGTTGTGCGGTTGTAAATATAAAGAGATGCGCCAAAAAATGTATACAAAAATAAACGGCAAAGGTTTTACGGAGCGAAATCTACGTGGAAATATCAACGCGGCTCTTGCTCTGATGACGAGTACTAGTGAGGGGTGGTAGTCGATAAAAATTATATCGATTCATAGTAGCATAGGATAAGTACTAACTATTAGACGCTAGTATTTAACTACTAGAAGCATAGACCTTTAAAATAATTTACAGTAAAAAAAAAACCTTTTTGCTGGTTAGAGTAAATATAAAAAATTGTCTGGTCGAGGTGCATTGTTTTGTCTAGTTTGAAAATTGTATGGTAACATTTAATAAAAGGTTTTATTTGTTTCATTTAATTTCTTATATTACCAACTCATTTTAATCATGTATGCAGTCAGCTGTTTTTTTTTTAAATTTTAGAAATAATTATCGCTCTATGGATTATCCTTTAAGTTGCGCCTACGCTGCTTCTATTACTAACTATTACTACTTATGCCTTGCCTTTATGTGTATGGATTGTATTAGTTTATATGCTACCAAAAAATAAACACAATCATTCTTAAAAACAGTAGAAGGTTTCTATGATAGAAAGAGCGATATCATGGGTGACTCCTAATAATTATAGAACAAAATATATTTCAGGAGGTTTATCTTCAATAATAAAGTGTTGCTTAAAGTATTTTATATTAAACATTGACGTATGTAATAAATGTATAGTAAGGTATCTAACTGACAACCAAAGTACACATAAAAATATTTATGCTATTGTATTTAATTACTTGGCAATCACTTATTGTGTCTGATATTCTAATGTCTTACCTCATTCGTCTAGTTAATCTGACGTGATCGATTTATTAATCATTATTTTTGTCATAGAATAATATAAACTAAACACATCTAAAATGTATTGTATTCATAAGTCTGTTGATGTCCACTACTGAACACGGGCCTCCATTTAATGTTGGCAAACCCAGGTAGTAAGGGACATTGCCATAATCACCACGCTTGGCAGGCACGCATCGCAGTATGATAGTGAGTATCCTTAATCTGATAGATGCTGCTGCTCATCCATCAGACCTATGTCCCATAGTCGTCCCTAACGATACCCATACGAGGACATGGAGTGGTCTATTCTAAGCCGGCAACCACACGGTAAAATTTTATAACACTCATTATTTATAGCCCGTCCAATGTTCCCTCAACTACCTAACTTTAATTTAACAAAGCCATATTTTGGAAACACTCATTTTGTAGTTAACAATATGTTAATTAATTGTATCCATTTTGTACTTTAATTAAAACGCCGTGCATAAGTAAGTAGTAGTGTAATTAGACAACTAGTTGGTTGAGCTCAAATGTTGGGGTTTTTCGCAAGATTGTTCCTTTTATAAAAATATGGGTTCAATTCAAAGTCGATTTCCCCTCACTATAGACGGTTGAGTTCTCTGTTGTTGCTTTTTTCCCATTTACGAGTTTCACGGCGACCGTTGCCTGAAACTTACACGTACCCAGAATATAAATGCTAGGCGCCTTTGTCTCTTTCCAACCAATGAATATAGAAATAGGCTGTCCCACTCTTTCCACAAATAAAAATGTGTAGCCACCTCAATGTTCAAATAGAAATTGCAATATCCATTTTCACGTGGTATAATAACTTGAACCTTGAATATAGTAGCATTAAGGTAGATATTTAGGAAACTGTGATGGTAAGTTTAAGGCTTTTTAAGTGTGAGAAAGGAAAATGTTGTCTTTTTCGAACCAGTTGCAGTTAAAATCCTCCATCCCTGTTGCCTGCCCGTTGTGGCCGGGCATATCTAAAATCATCTGGACCAAGTAAAGCGATTACTTCAGCGCGACTTTATGAAAATATACAAACTTATTAATTCCCTCGTTTGGGCGGCAAATTGCGTAGCTACAAATTACTTTACGTAATTAATATGAAACCAAAGTAACTATAAAATGCTATACATTCGTAAAATAAACATGGAATGTAAATTAATTGTCGTATTATGACTTTCTACATAACTACTTTATAATATTATTATGTCACAACTATTGACCATAGGAGTATGAATGATACCTTCGTCCTACGTGTTGTAGACGTAATATTTACCTACTGAAGCTAGAGGACTCGTATTACTTCATCACAAACGTTAGTTATTTTTGTTGTTTTAGTTGTTTTAGGCGATAGGTATTTCTTCAAAATATGGCGATCCCCACAAGCTTCCCACGCGCGTTTTCTCCGCGTAACTTCCGTTTCCATAAGAACTTCATAATTAAATTTAGTCTATAGCCTTCCTCGATATATATAATCGGCCCAGAAGTTCCTGAGTTTAGCGCGTTCAAAACAAACAAACAAACTCTCCAGTTTCATATATTAGTACAGATTAAACACGGTTTACACAACTTGATTTTATCACTACAGATTAAAGGTATATCTTCTTGGGCAAATATCACTGGTTAGAAGTAACCAAATATTTCAAAATACCTACAACAAAATTTTAACGTAACTTTATAAGAGAAGCAGATCCATGCTTATTTAGTCAAATCAACACAAACGTTTCACCATGATTTCCAAAAATCTAAAATAATAAAATTTACCTCCACGCCGCCATTAAAAACATCGGTGTTTAAATAAGGCGTTTTTTATTGTTGTATGTGGTTCTATAAAAATAGATCAAAAACGCAAACAAATATTTGTCTCACGACGATATAGTCGTAATAAACTAAACTATATTTTATTAAATTAATTTTGTAATTATTAGTATTAGTAGATAATACAATTTTTAACCTAGTACAGACTCCAGCTCTTTCAAAGGTTCTAATTTAAGCCGAAACGTGTGTTTAATTAACCAAACAATACAATGTACCTTTAAGAGAGAAATAAACGGTTATTTTATTTTTTTAAATAATTCCATTTACAAAATTCAAAATGTCGCAACATGTAGTTAGTGCGTCGAAGAGTCAAAAGCAAAATAGTGCAATTGAGTGCGTGAGCGCATCCAGGAATGTTGGGACTCAGGACATCGTCCGGGACCGGTTTCGCACTTCACCGCTTCATACTTATCGTATTGTACATTCTGCTAACTGGTGAATATTATAATGATGTGATATTTTCTAATTATTTCTCTTGAACAACTTTCTCGGAAAATATTAGGAATATACAATATGTATTTCTGTAGGACAAGGTAAATTTGAAAGAACTCATAAAAACATACGTTTCTAAACAATCTACTTGTTTTTTTATGCTAAAATTGACTTGAACGATTATTAGTTGTATATGCATCTAATTAAATTCACCTGATCTTGACAACAGTGGTAGGTACTACTCTCTGACGAGCAAATTGCAGTTAGTTCAGTATTATACTTGAATATTCCTAATCTAATTATTTAAGGAAGAATAGACAAGAGAAGAAAGCCACGGTATATAAATAGCAGTGCGGCGGTTCACGGTTAAGAGAGCATATGCGTATAAAAAACTACTTTTAAAATTAGTGTATGCAGTTGTGAGAGTTGTATGAAAAACCATTTACGGAATAGATTTTTAATTTGTTGCATTTAAACATATACGCGGCTCGTGGGTATTCTTCTAAGGTACTCATTTAATATCACAAAAGGTAGTGCGGTTTTATTAATTTCATACTGTTCCTTCATACGTAAGCGATACCTATTAGTCATTCCTAGAAACACAAATGTAACCTCTGACATTTTGGTACTAAAGCATAGCTGCACTAATGAACTGGTATTGATCTAGGAGTCACACTGCTATTGTGTCTGTACGTAAATTATATGGATATAATCGAGTAACTACTATTAGCGCGTAGGTACCGAGATCGGGAATAAACTGAAATTGATACCTATTGTATTCCGGTTTAGGACGTCATTTTGGAAATAAATGATGATAATCAAATTTGAAGGGGAAGTTCAAAATAAAGAAGGAAGGACAGTTGATGGATGTGCAACATCTAAGGTCTGCTAAAAGGAGGTCCATGTTCAGCAATGGACGGAAACGGTTTGTTGAAGTGAACGGAAAAATTGACATTGTCATTCTTAGTGACCGCTCGTTTTTGGAGAAAATTGTAAGGGGTTGGGCCTTAAGCATTTCAGCTTTGTTTCATCCGATGCTGTTAGTTAAATTATCATTAAGGTACCCTAAAACCAGCCAACCGTTAAAACCATTACGAACTAGGCATATTTGTAAGGCTACAAATGTAGCATACATAGAAGGAACACCTACCAAGGAATAAATTAATAAATAATTATTGCTGTTTATTTAAATTCTTGTACAGTTTTTGTATGTTTTATTTTTGTTTTCATATAGCTATATATATAAAAATGAATCCATATTTCACTTGGCCACGGCATAATGCGTTTCCAGCTGGACCGATTTCGCTAATTCTTTTGTCTTTGTGTTTCTTATTGTCAGGAGGAGGTTCTTATGAAAGAAAAACGTAAGGAAATTGCGCGGAACATTTAAGTTATTCTTACTATACTTAACCAATATTAAATTTTCTTATGTAGATAATATTAGCGCTGTAAGGTTCAGTTAGTATTTCTTAAAAGACTACTTCCGCACTATATAGAAATTAGTTATGACAAACACTTAATTCATGGACACAAAGCACATCCAGACTCAAGAAAACTATCTGTGATTCACACAAATGGCACACTCGATACGGTAATTGTTTCTTGCCACTTTAAAAAACAATGGTTAAAGCTGAACCCACATTGATTATGCACTCGGCGCGGCGTTCAATATATTATGACCACTGACATCGCAAATTATCTAATACAATCATAGTATACAATATCGTCGACGACGGTCAATGTAACTTGATCAGGACGTAGGCGAAATAATGAAGGTAAATATAGTCGCGTTAATACCCGAGAGTTTGTCTTATTGTAAAAATGAAGTATTTATAACATATATTCTGAAACATTTCATATTTTCTCCACCCATATACAAATATATCTATGTCGTATTAGTTAGCGTAACTATACATTGCTGACGCAACACTGGCGCCATCTACATCGACCTATAGTCGGACAGTAGGGAATAACGTTCGCAATTCGCAATACCTATAATCGAATTAGCAGCGCTAGGTACTGCAACACGTATGTTAATCAGATGACTTAACTCAAGCACAATTATGCTTAAACATAGTTTAGGTACATGTAGGACGTGATAAACGGGTATTCCTATAATGCTTCGCTAATTGGTTTAATGTTAGTTGTATTCTAGTTGGTTAATGCTGACATGCGAGGTGAGGTTCGATTCACGGGTTGAGATGTTTACAGTTATTGGATATTTTTTCTTTATATACATATAACTAGCGGCCCGGCACAGCCTACCACGGGTGGGCTTTTATTTTTAACATTTAGGGATAAACATATACATATATGGATTGGCTCAAACTGATCATAGACTTGAAAATCCAAGCCACGATCCAACCCGAAATCGGAAATCTTACAGAAATAAATGTCTAACTGTTACAGTGTCACGGCTAATATTAATATATTATTTAGGTTCACATTTTTAAACTCGTAATATCATTAAATAGTTATCTACAGGTACTTATTTAAACAGTCTTAAATGAGAAATAATTTATTTGGATAAGGATTAATACAAAAATATGAATAACGTGGTATTTTAGGCATGGTCTGGTTTTTGTAAAAAAATATTCAAAAAAGTAGTTAGGTATATATTAGTTACATAACTACTATAGTTAGACAAATGGTACCGTGAAGGTTTTTATATATACTTATTTGTTCATTCATAGTTTCCGCTGCGCATGCGATGAAAGTCAATTTATGGTTAATTTTTATACTGTGGTTTATCGATCTACTATCGAAGTTTTAGTAAGGATCCCTAACTAAACTCTTTTCTACGCGATATATACTTTTTAGAATATAAATAACTAAAATACAACACCTCCGAAGCATAGCGGCATTCGGCTCGCTTTAAATCTCGGAGGTTGTGGGTTTGATCCCCAGGCCGGACAAGAAATCTTTGTGTAAATTCTAAGATTTCTTACCGGGTCTGGTTGGTTGGGGGACTACGAGGAGGGTTCTTCGGGAAGCACGTTAAGCTGTTGGTCTCGACTGTTATAACATCATCTATAATAATCGTATATCGGAACGAGCAGCAGCGTTTGCTTGTGTAGTACAACATAATACTGCGGTCACCTGCCAAGCGTGGTGACTATGGCAAATATCCTCCCTCGGGAGGAGGCCCATGTTCAGCAGTGGACGTTATACAGGTTGATGATGATGATGACCTAAAATAACTTTAAGTCATGAAACAGAAGTTTTTAAGAAACTCTCATAACATCAATCATAATACATATAGCTACGTAAATGTGTCCAACACATTAATAGTACATGTAGGTACAGTCACGCACAAGATTTACGTTTTAACCCCCCGCTGCTTCGCTGACCACTACTCCTCTCCGTTACTTTATTACGTTTAGTTTCAATAAATTATTTGCCATCTTATATATTAACCTACAGATAACGGAAACTGGTAGCTAAGTGTAAACTAGTGTAGCATTGGAATGTATTAAACATAGTTACTATAGACTGGTGAGCACTGAGTATACATTAAATATAGGGTTGCTCACTGTTGAAAAGTCAAGGAGCGCGTACGAATTCTATTTTGAGAATTGCATTGACATTTATAACTGGTTCCGCATAAAGGTTCAAATGGGGTTTCCTTTATTTTTTTTTAACTCAAACCTACGTAGTACCATGTTGACAATCGTTCAATAAATATATAGATTTGTATATATTAGCGCTATAATAAAAAGACTTATTCTAACATACAAAATGATCATACGCATTGTAAATGTACCTAACTGTTTCATATATATAACGAAATATTTATAACATTATATAATTCAAATCGCATTAATATCTAATCCTAAAATAGGGTATCAGGAGAAGAGGAAAAATGTCAGCTTTCTAATGTTATATAGTCCCATACAAAAACTGAAGTTATGGACCGAAGAAAAATTTAGCGGGTGAGTGAGAGTCAAAGAGATCAACAAAAATCTATTGATTTTTCAAGCACCTATACTAATTAATATTCAACTGTTAAACAGATGTAATCATAAAGTTTTTAATACATAATAGTGACATTATTTTTTTGGGAGACATTCATGGATGCATGTATTTCTCCGCCGAAAAAGCCGCAGCGGCGGCGGAGTATGTACAAATCAAAGCGATGATACATATGCTAATCATACCACGAGGAGAAGGTACACGCTAAAACTTTTTGATGATCTTCCGAGCGTCAAAAATAGGGGCACCGGGAACTGCTAATGCATGACATCGGGTGCCCCCGCAACCTTTGCGACCAAACTCAAGGCGAGACTAGTCTTCGCCTTAAGTCTGCGAGGTTGAAGGTTCGATATCCTCGTGTATAATTAAAGTTTGATTACTGGGTTTGGTTGTTAAAGAGATTGCTAACACGTTAAGTCGTTAGACCCGATTGTCATAACATCATCAATAACAATTGTATCCTCTTGTGCAAATGAGATACCTACTGCAGTCACTTGCCAAGCGTGAAGACTATGGCAAATCACTTTCCCATATTTAGTAGTGGATGTTATACAGACTGATGATGATGATGAAAAAGAATTGGGATATTGTTTTATGAATTGTTTAGGATTTTGAAACAACGATATTGTTCACACCATAAGGAATATCGTATAAAGCAAACATGAATTTAAAGCAATAAACTATACATTTCACCGACACTTTCCGTTAACCAGAGCTTCAACTCTGCTAAACTAAAAACGCTTCAAAGGAATAGCAATGAAGTGTCTGTAGACGATTTTTTCAATTGATGTACAATTTAATTATGAACTAGCTGATCCATCTGACAGACATTGTCCTGTCTTAACTAAAACTAAATTAGGCGTGATAGCTCTGAACTAACCGTGATGTGTATTAAGAGCAGCACGCATTCTATCAATGTTATGTCAAACGCCATAATATTACATTTAAAAAGTTTGTGGTCAAAAGCGTCAAGGTTACTTTAGAAAATTTAACATAGTGGATAAGTATTCTTAAATTTTCTAATTTTCCGCTTAATTTTCTTGATTTTTTTTTTTGATATGACCTTCTCCTGGTCATAACAAACACAACAAAAAAAGAATTAGCGAAGTCGGTTCAGCTGTTCTCAAGATTTAGCAACACATTCAGCGATTCATTCATTTAATGATTCGAACAATCGCAATATTCATTGCGCTGTGTGGTTTCCGGCTTAGAATAGACCACCCCTTAATCCTCCTTGCTCTCAGTGCACAAAAACGGGCTAGTGCAGTTGAAAAAGACGAATAGATTGCTTTGTTCCTCCTCCCTTAATAAATTTTAGTATTTTAGCAGATTACCAAATATCTTACAAATAATATCCTAAGAGAGTCCCTTTAAAGTATCTTTCTTAATCTAGCTGAATTAGGCCCCTGTGCCAATATTACTTAAATATTTTATTGATTGTACCTACAAAAACATCTTCAAGACTTGTTGCATCACGCTGTGTTTGGATTCGCTCGTTAAAATACCGAATCTTCTATATATCGTCTTATATTGAATGCTAATTTTATATATCTTAATGTAACGGTTGGAATATTTATAATTGATAGCAAAAAAGATGTATGCTAATCATTTTGCTGATTTCTATTATCTCGCAAGTATGAACTTGAATGTTTAGGTATATATAAATTTACAAGTGTTAGGGGTCTCATATTTGGCTTGGGGGTAATGTATGGCTACATTAGGAAAAAATATCAAACAATTGACTTAACATTCGTTTTATTTCATATAACGTTACAGTGACAAATGACTACCCTGTTGATCTGTACCGTCATTCCACCAGCCCGTATTACTTCTACTGCTGAACATGGTCAACAAGCTTGATGGAGGACCTTCACCGTGAATTTTTATTAGTTGCGTTGCGTTTTGTGATAGTAGGTACAAGAAGACAAGTTGTACAAGTAGTTAAAAATTTTAATATTAAGATACATCAGATTTTAATACTGATAAAAAAATCTCCTGTCAATTATAAGCAAAGACTAAAAAATCATGTAGTGTTATACAATATAGGTACATAGGTTTCATCATAAATGTTACCACTATTAGGATCAACGTTTTAATATACTTTCTGTGGTATGTACCTTAGTACATATTATGCGGAACACTGAGCCAATAGCTGTTGAAGAAGACGAAATTTTATGTACAGAGTAGAATGTTAATGGTCCCATTAAAAAGTCGTACCAAATCTGAATAGTGTGCAACATGTCGAAGTCATTATCATAACGTATTACTTATCGATCAAGTATAACCCAGCCAAGTAGGACGTCGTCTGGTGGCGTGGCAGCGTTGTTATCGCGGGTGCCTACCGTCATCTGATGTATAACAAGTACTACCCTCATTTGCATGGAAATGAGATCCGGGAACATTCTCGACGGCACAACCCCCCGTCTTCTGACGCCTTCTTTGCTTAATTACAAAGACGACACACTAGGCGATTTCGTTACACCATAACTCTTTTAAAATATGTGAGAATTAACTTAATTCTCTGACAAAATTAACATTCATTTTATAATTATATGTTACGATAAAATAGCGTAAATAGATAGTCACAGGTGATCTTAATGAGCGGTACTAATTTAGCTAACGAAAGGTCAGATCAGCCAGCAACATAATTAATTACTTATACTGATACTTTGTAAAGGTCTTTCGACACGTTCATGTACTTAGCGCTTTCCAAAGGCATGTAGGTATATTAAAATACCATTTCAATGATAAGTTCATCAAGAACTGAACTATGAGAATGAATGATACCTGCAATTAGATATAAAAATGCTCATTAAAACGATTGGCTTGCTTAGTTTATTTAGCCTTTTGAACGCGAATGTCGGCTGTACTCGACAGTTTACAAACCATTTTCTGTGGCTTGTAAACTGTCGAGTACATAAAGTATATAGAACATGCGACCCGCCCCATCTTCGCACGGGTGCAATGTTGATGTATTATACATATGAACCTTCCTGTTGAATCACTATTACTACACTATTAAATAAGAACCGCATCAAAATCCGTTGCGTAGTCTTAAAGATCTAAGCATGCGTAGGAACATACATACCTACATCGGGAGGCGAATTTGTTTTATACTATGTAGTGATAAACATATTTTAACGTTAATTTTATCTTTTATTGATACCTACAGCTCAACAATTGAATCTTTTATTTATTTATTACCTTACTAGCTGCGCCCCGCGGTTTTACCCGCGTCACTCTGCTCCAGTGTTTTTATATTGGCATTTTTTTACTTAAAATAAAATTACATTACACTCCGTGATACATTATCAGGTGCGATCACATAGTATTGAGGGATGACTCTATTCCAAAGAAACATGTATTTTAATATCATGTTATTGTTTTTTTTTACTTGTAACTGGCTATATTCCTATAGGTAACTAAAATAGCTGTAAGTTTTCCCTTTAAACAAAATATAAATTTATTTTATTAAACATTAACACTTACATAATAAAACTCGGTTTAAATATTTTACATATTTTTACTTTTGTTATAATAATATACATAAAAGTAATATAATGACAAGGTATCGAGTATCAAGGCTAAATGAACAATAAGTCGTTAATTCTCACTGCAATCCATTTCTTACAGCTACGGTGTCATTAAATGGTGGCACTTAATATATTTTATTATATTTCAGTGGTAAGACAAATAGCAAGAAACTACGTAAGATCGTTTATATTATATCTGCCCATAAGAGTGCCTTCAGGCGTGCCTATTGCGCGTAGTCTAACCCTACCCGTGTGAACTCGTGGCTGGGGGTCGTAGCTCAGCAGGACTCCTGACTCCTAGTCCTCCGAGAGGATGTGTGTGGACACTATCACTCACTATAATAATAAAACACTCAGGAACACTTAAAATGATTATATTATCTGTTCAAATATGAATATCACATCCGTGTTATAAAATTATTAATATCACACCTAGTCCGGTGTGATATTAATAATTTCACACTTTTATTTCATTGAGCCTAATCCGAAATTATCCTTGAGATATATTAGATTTTATTTATTTTTTAAATATAAAAGTAATTAAAAAAAATGTATTAATAAATTGAATACAGTCGTTGGGTCAGTATGACATAACCTTCCTACAGTATCTTAATTTGCAATGATACTCATCTAAGGTTCCTTGATTACTTGACTGGTGTACAAATATAATATTTAGTGTTTTATTTTGTTATAGAAAATATAACTTAATTTTGTAGTTTATGGCTGTTAAACTATAGATCTTATTCCAATTATTATGATGATTATGATGAATTAAATTATTAAAAATAAGAAAGAACTTAAAAATACTACGTTTCTTGTGGTACACTTGAATTCTAAATGAATGTAACACTCAGATATCACACCCACATTTCCAATGACACAAATACAAAACAAAATGAGCATGTTTATTGATTTAATAAAATTCATCATTCCACATCTCGCAATAACAATAAAACAGTGACCATAGTGATCTAACATTTTGTTTCACAATTTCCTCATCCAATCAGCAATCAACAATGCAGCCAATATTAACATGATCTCAACTAATTATCGACTAAAATCGCAACGTTCCGGCAGTATATACCATAACATAGGAGTTATTCACATCAGGGTTTCAGATCACGTGATCCCCACCCCGCTGACCGCCCCCCTTTCAGGCTAATACCATTACTGTAATTAGGATATGCTTAGGCATAATTGATGTAGTCATAAACTAGGAACTTAGTGTACTATATATAATTATGACGATAAAGTAGAATTGCTTGCACGATGTATTTGTTTAGCTGGTGTTGTATGTGTTGTGTAAATTTTCCATGTGACATGATAATACCTTGATGTTAGTTGAATATTAATCGGTACACTTTAATGGGTTCTTATAATAAAGACTATGTATCGACTTACTGAGTTTCGACCATAGAAAAGTTATAATGGTCAAAGAGATTTATCTACAACGCACTTTAAAACTTGTCCCAGGCAGTCACATGGCAATTGGTGCATTTGATGTCAATATAGGGTTCATACTTTACTTGCTAATCATCATCATCATCAGCCCGTATAACGTCCACTGCTGAACATGGGCCTCCTCCCGAGAGAGGGTAGTTGCCATGGTCGACACGCTTGGCAGGCGGGTTGGTAACCGCAGTATTATGTTATACCACGGACGCTGCTGCCCGTTCCTTGATATACGATTATTATAGATGATGTTATATAATCGGGACCAATGGCTTAATGTGGTTTCCGTTGCACGGAGTGTAGTCTCTCAACCAAAGAGACCCGGAAAGAAATCTTAGAATTTACACAGATTTTATGTCCGGCGCGCGGCGTAGGGATCGAACCCACGACCTCCGAGATTTTAAAGCGAACCAAATACCGCTACGGAGATTGTCTTGTGCTTGCTAATGTAATGGAGAAATATAGTTGTTGCTCATTCCAACGAGCGACCGCCTTAAGCCGAAGACCAAGTCTCACAGGGGGCGCCCCCTTGCGCAGGTTGCTTACTTTGTAGTTGTTAAACCATGTTTTAAAGCTGGAGCATTGCCCGGTGCTCGGTAAATCTCTTCAACAATTATCACTTTTTTTTTGGTCGAAAATGCATATAAAAGAAAAACCAAGAGATATTCTAACAAAACCTTTTTGTTCAGAACATTATAATTACTGTTGTACTGTTAACAACTAACAAACTAATTTAAGTTGAAGGGTTAAAGAGGTGCAGTAATAATATTTTAATGCATTACCCACATATCTTAGACTCAACTAAGAAAGGGCACCCCTCCCAAGAGTATCGTAAAAACAAATAAGGGATTATGGTAATAGTGAGATGACTTTTACTATAGTACAATATTACTACAATAATTAACTTGGTAAATTGTGATTACAGAATCTCGTGAGGTTCGTTTGATATGAGTTAGCAAATATGGGGAAAGTTCTGGTTTAGAAGAAGTTTAACATATTTTTATTAGAGGTTGAATATTGAACAAATATACCGTTCAATATTTAACACATTGAAAACAGAACACAAGGGTAAGAAAAATGGTAGGTATATAGAGAACACGAATATTTTTTCAGCTCAGAGCCACATTTAACCCTTATTTAGGTACCTATATTTAGAATAAGTAGTTTTAAACTTTACTAAAGGTCAATAAAGTTCAAAGGACGGGGTTAAGTATGTTCTTTGCTCTAATATGTTCAAAATACATTTTTGTAAAGGGTAAAGATCGTTCATGAATTATGAGACATGGACATATTTCCTAGCGCTGATATACAATCAGAACCCACTGCATTCCAGAACTTGCAGCCCGACCTAAAGGCTAATAACGTTGGATCAATACTTTCAGAATCTTACAAATGAAAATGCATACATTATCAATAAACTACCTGCGCCCCGCGGATTTACCCATGTTACTCTGCTCCAGTGGGTAGAAGCGTGATGTTTTGTAGCCTATATGTTAATCCACCTTATAAACTATCCGCATGCAAACTTTCAGCCAAACCCGTAGTAGTTTTGGGATGAAAGAGTAACAAATATCCATCTATCCATACTTACTAACTTTCGCGTTTATAATATTAGTAAGAGTTAATAACTATAAAATCTGTTTGTTATAGATATCTATATAAACCTACATATATTTCCTTACCTTCATTCTAATCTGGTGCGACTGAACCAGTATTACACGAGGCGATTGGCATCTGAACTTTGTATACCTTGCCACCGGGAGCCAGGAACCGGTTGAAACAGGTGACCGATTCTCTCAGGCTTCTGAATACTTTTACAAAGTCACTAGCTATGCACTCAAGAAATTAATGCTGATCATTGATAGCTTAGTATTACTTTTATAATGAGAACATATATTATAATTTATTAGAGCCCAAGTTGAAACGAATACTGTAGTTCCATAGTTTGTTGATATTGTGATTTCTGCTATTAAAATCATAAGCAAAAGGGATTAATATATCTTCCACCTATTTATACATAAAATATGTCACCTGTCTCTATTGTAGTTTATTTAATTTAATATCATGAAACATCAATAGCATGTTCAATTCTTCTATGAAGAATGATAAGACTGGTGATTAAAAAAAAACTTTGTCGTACACATCCCGTCAATTTATATCATTAGAAATGTATACGAATGATCATATTTGACGTTTTAAATATTATTGTTAAAAATGTTATAGTTGTGAAAGAACAATAAATGAATATAATACATACAACTAAAAGTAGCATATTTAAATTAAAACCAACAAAATAGTAACTATTCTAAATTTTAATCATATTTTAGAAAATAACTCGTAATACGAGTTATTTTTCAAGATTTCGAACTACTCAACGAGTATTCGAGTAATCTAGTATAAGATTTAAAGTAAGGAAAAGTTTTGGATATTTATAATTTGCAACACACACAGTGTTGCACAGTATCCTAATTGACACGTTTTAATTTGAATATTTTTCTTCATTAACAATTCTGATACCAGTATATTATTGAAACGGTTAAGTAAACAGATAAAAAAAGGTTTAAAATTTAATATTATTTATGTGGAAAAAAGCATTACATTTTGTATTTGACTATATTATTATGTTTTGAGATTATTACCTAATTATTATTAAAAAAAGCTTAACTCTTAGAATGTAAGTTTATTTAAATATTATAGATTATAATAAGAATCACCTACCTACATCAAATATATATAATGGTTTCTTTCTGTTTTCGTTAAGTTTTTGTAGTAAATTATTTTAATTACATTATTCACGCTAATATTATTCATAGCATTGTGCGACAAAATTAGTTTATAAGTTTCTTTGCAAACCGTTAAAAGCCGCTTAATTAAACATAAGCATTAATGCAGAAATGTCACTTGTCTGTCATTCATCATGGACAGCGGCTAAAGAAGGTGTCGATGCTGCTGCTGCATAATATTTGTGTCCACTTCGCTCTCCACTCACGCAATGCTGGCTATAAAATTGTAATTTTAGAACTGTGTCAGTTTATAAATAGTTTAGTAAAAAGGTGGGCGCATTCGTCGGTAGACAAAAGGTGTTCGAGCCACGTGCGACGTTCCGGCAGATGTCGTTCTTGCTCTGCACACACTCACACACACACACATGCACGTAATCGACGACGTATGGTTACTAACTAATTTAATGGTAAATACGATTTGCGGTTGCACTTCAATTTTTGTAATATTGGAACGTCAGCGGCTTCAGGAATGTTTTGTTTTTTTAAAATATCACCGTTGTGGATTTACAACGTCTAAGTGACCAATATCCTAATCTTAAGGAATCATCGAAATTGGTTCTGAGTAGCTATTCTGTACACATTTTCGAAACTTATGATATCGAATCCATAGTAAAGCAAGCTTGAAATTTTTACTTCCCAACTCAGATTAACATGCGCTGTTTCATCCGCGTACCTCCCGTCCCCGTGGGAACTATATAATTAAACGGTGAATAGTAACTCCCTAGAAAATGTAGCTAATAGTGAAATAATTTTTAAAATCGGTTGAGGTTTTCTGGAGCAAACAAACAAACAATAAAATCTTTCCTCTTTATAATATTAGTTCAAATAATCACATGTGTATTTATGATATTAGTAGAAATAAATTAAATTATTTTACTGTAGGAACATACTACATGACTACCTAATAATTGTTATTAAATTTAAAAGTGACTTGATTACAAGTAACATTATTGTTTTATTCATGGGCATTGGGTACCACAAAACTGATCCTAAACCTATTTTACTATTGCGCTAGTGGCTTATTTAATATTTTGAACGTACTCGTTGAATATTTAAAACAAAATGTGAATATAATAATACTGAGTCATATAATTCTACGACGAAATCTTTCCATCGTCTAATTATTTAGAGTAAATATACAATAAGTGAAGACTGAAATTTGGTCGTAAAGTGATTTTATCAAAAATCTTCAATGTAAAAGCCTTAAGCGGGTGAAAATTCTAAGCCTTAGCCCCTGACTAATTAACATTATTATGCATTATTATGCAAAAAATATATATGTATATGATTCGGAAATATTTAGCCCACAATTGCTAAATATAGTGTCTTAGTAAAATTAATAGATTCATAGAACATTTGATATTATGTACTTAATATCATCGTACTTTAAGACTTAAAAGACATATAGAACATACAAATAAAAAAAACTAATAAATATTTTAAAAATGAAACCTAAACAGATTCTCCACGATTTCGATTCAAACATGGCCTGGAATCAATAACAAATTCTTGGTATCACTGTCATTGTTGATCATGTCGTGTGAACATCGTTGACGTCGCTCCGTGGACTGCTTTATATTGCGCTCACGCAGGTCTAGTGCGAAAATATGCATGACTTATCCTTATAATCATGGCGGCGAAGGGCAAATGACAAACAGCTATGGTACGCACATAGATACTCTATTCTGAGTTACTGCTGATTAATGCAAGTAATAAATTGTCTACTAGTAAAATTCTTGGGGGCGACCTTGAACTTTGGTAATGTGACAATTTATATACAACTGCACGAGGCAAATTGATTATAATAAAAATATATTGACTGTTGGCTCACTCGTTGTTTTAATGTCTGTTTCCATTTGACATCCGTTGCAGCTGTGCAAACTATTTGGTATGTGGTGTTTGATGCCAGAATGTAGGTAATATTTTTAAATATAATGATTAACTTTGTTTATTTAAAATTGTATTACATTCAAAAACATCAAAATGCTTTCTAGTGCCACTAGGCTCTGGTACTAGAAAGCATTTTGATGATTTTTTCTTCAAATTCGGCCACCAGTATAGCTATTAAGTTATACTAGTGAAGATATGCGAGAAAATTTGTAAGCATATTCACATTTATAGTGTAAAAAAAAATACTTCCGGGCTGGGGAAATTCATTCCTAGAGTTGATAGTCTTTGCAAATATACAAATTATCATTATCGTTACTAGTAATGTACATATCATAGACACAGACTATGTGTAAGATATAAGCCCACCATAATACACAATAACCCTTGTACCCTAAGTGTTGGTGAGTACTTATTCTATATAAAAACATAAATTAAAAAAATATATACAAGTCCAACAGTTACGTTTTATATTACTTAATGACTCGACAACTTCAATAATTTGAGTGCTTATTAGCTGTTGTCTTTCTAGAAATTTAGTAGGTATCACCTAAAACAAACTATAATTTACCTTAAACAAAATATATCATAGCAAAGTTAACGTTGTATATACGTGTTTCTCAAAAATATTAGCATACATTCGTTATATCAGAAATAAAAAATAGATTACCTTCATTTGGTGAAAATAGCAGCCTACCTATTTAAAAATAGCAGTTTCGAAACGATATCACGAAACGAATATCGTTTCGTTACAAAAATGGAAACGCACTCTTCTTAGCGTTTGTCGGCAGGTGAGTATATGACAGGTGCTACAAACAAAATTATAACTTGCAGTAATATACATCGTAATATTTAACGCAATCATCATTGTCTTTTTGCACATCATATCTTGTATAATTTGTCTGTAAATAGATACTAAACTCATTCATACAAAATACATTTATTCAAAAAGCTGCTACTCCGTTCGTCACGCGGATCCACCCGCTAATTGTGCATAAACCTAGTGAAATAATTATACTATTCGATTATGAAAGTCCTTCAAGAATGAAATGTTAGGTATAAATACATTGACTTTTTAATTACAGCTACAGGTGAAAGGTTATAAAACAATTACGTCTATTGATGTTACAGCCTACAGAAAGATCTGACACATAGGTTTTTGCCATGCCAATTTCAAGCGTAATTCATTTTACCGAATAGTCTAGTATTTAATATAATAGTACTGGAATTATTTAGATTAAACTTATGGTATAATTACTCATTAACAGCATATTGACCTACCGCGTAACGCTGACCCTGATCAATCACTCAAACTCTAAATGCAAAAATTGATTCAATAAACAATTCAAATCGGTTACACATCGAAAACAGCAGACACATGTTCAACACCTTTCATAAACCGGTCGAACGAAGGACATCCGCTTTTTGGTGGTTAAAAAAAATGAGTTCAACATTCTCACAGGAACTGCTGCGTATCCGGTGCGCGGGCGCCGAATAAAAACGATCATTTGTTAATGTCTGGCTATTGGGCCACCAGGTAACTGCGCCTCGGTTTTGTGCGCGTTTGAATCTGTCAATGTCATGTCTATACAAAAGTAATACACGCATCTCAATTGTTATTTGAATATTTTCGACTGTAATAATCCGTAATTATGTGTGACTGAGATTTTAAATCAAGACTTGTGTCGAAAGCGACATTGCCATATTACCAGTAACTATTTGAAGGTCTGTATGAATTGACAATTACGGACCACCTCCATAGCATAGCGGTACAAGCCTGGTTTTAAGTCTCGGGTCGTAGGTTTGATCCTGTGGATCTGGTTGGTTGAGGCTTTGTTGGACTAGCCTCCAATGCCACGGAAAGCACGTTAAGCCGTTGGTTTCGATTGTTATAATATCATCTTTAACAATTGAATAATAGAGAACTGGAAGCAACGTTTCCCTGTGTGTTACGATAAAATACTGTGGTCGCCCGCCAAGCGTGGGGACTATGGCAAAAACCCTTCCTCGGGAGGATATCCATGTTCAGTAGTGGACGTAGGACAGGCTGATGACGACGATGATACCAGTACGCATCTATTTATACCTCCTTGAACCTTCCTATATTGGTGATAAATGTTTGTATGATAGCTGTATGATAATTCCATGATGGAAAAATTAAATCGTACTAAAAAACTTTTTTATTTTCATTCGAGTGTCAACAAATAACGTAATTATTTCCGTAAAATAAGCTTAAAAGATCTCGTTCTCTATAAACGTGACACAAACACGCCTTCTCTATTCAGAAACGTTATTATAAAATCTATACAGAATCTGCTAATTTTAGATTTGCGTTGGTGTAGATGGGAGGTTATGCTGTTGAATGTACCTCCTACTTACTGGAACTCATATAATATGAAAACTTTATCGTATCTGAAGAATGAGCAGTGCTGCACTAGTCTTTGCCGTCTAGTTATATACAAGGAATGTTAATACCAAAGGTTTATTAAAATTGTGCATGGATGACCGGTTGTTTATGAGATTATAATTTAGCGAAACTTAAGAAAGAAAAAACAAGCTACCAGGGAAAGTGTAGGTATATAACAGATTTTCTTTTAACCCTTCTCAGTTTTCGTCTTTAAATGTATTGCGGGATTTAAGGTCGTTGTCAACTTTTCACCGTGTGGTTTCCGGCTTAGAATAGACCACCCCGTGTCTACCCATGGGTGTCGTAAAAGGCGACTAAGGGACATATGGCTGATGGATGGGCAGCAGCGTCTATTAGCCCAAGGTTAACATCTTACTGCGATCACCAATCCGTCTGCCAAGCGTGGTGATTATAGCAATATCCCTCAACGGTCCTGGCTTGCCAAGGTCTGAAGTCCTGGCTTGCGGAGGCCCATGTTCAGCAGTGGACGTAAACGGGCTGTTGATGATGTCAACTATTATTTAGAACTCGGAGGGCCTCTGCTCCCATTGCTACTTTGATCCAGGAGTTAATAAAATAAATATCAATAAACTAAATATTGTGTACGATAAGCTAAATAGTTATATTACTTTCTAACTTCATATTTCTATATAACAATTGACAATTCGTCTATGACCGTTATACCTCACTAACAATTGCGTTTCTCATTTATACCAACCGTTGTGATAAATAACAAAACCAGCGTACGAGTATAGGAGCTTGCAACTTTTAACTTTCAAAACTAAGTAGTGCTACAATGTTCATGTGTCAACTGTCTACCAAAAATAATGTAAGAATAAGAACTCTCCACGGAACGGTATGATGACCTCTAATCTACATACATACAAATGACTTCCACGCATGGACAACAACAATAATTCGAATGTTTTCGCCGCCGAAGCTTGCGGTAATTATAGATAGAAATCATCCTTATGTGAATGGAATAAAGATAAAAATACTTTGTTAATGAATTCAGGAGTGGTAACACAGTGTTCGACTTAACGTTTGGTAATAGTTAAGTGAAAGGCTGGATACGTGAGAAAACCGACGCCTATTCTAACAATGCCATATTTTGCCGTCATCTGGCCCAGTGATCGATCTGTGTAAATATTTTATTCCCACTGTTGCACGCAAAGTGATTGTAAATTACATGTTACCGTTTTTATTTATTTTAATGAGCGTTACGTATGCAAAGAATTTATAGTACGGTACAATTGTGAAATCGGTATATGTGTAATGAACTGTCTATTATATTCAACTTGCCATTTCTTTGTTTCGTATTACAAAATAAAATACAAGAAAATACATTAACTTCGCTCAAATTGAACGTAGCGTGATTATTTGTACTTACTTACTACTACAACATGAAACCTATGTTTTTTTTTAATTAAAAACTATATTAGTATCTAAAACGTTTACATTAAACTTATCGAAAGGGCCTCTGCGAGTTAGCTCCGGCCCCCCGCATGTCTTTTAAAGATAATAATCATGTAACAGTGTTATTAAAATCAAAAATGGACATGTTACTTTTTCATATTTTGTTTGCCATCGCATTCAATTAAGTTTACATAATAATATATCTTATAAAAAAAATCTTGACAATTGATGTCTGTTAATTTAAATAATAATAATTTATTGCCATTAGTTCAACAGTAGTCAACGCGAATAAGCAAGCTTTCGGTAACGGAAGCAAACTTTGCATTTCAACGTCATTGGTTTGAAACATGCGATCCTATATTTAACATTTCATTGTGACCTGAACTAACTTGACCTTTCTAAATCGCAGTTCGAGGACTCAGTTTAGACTTTTCAAGGATTTTTAGGACTATATACACATTTGTTTTAGCGCGTTATTGAAACGACTTTGAGTAACTCGACTGTGATTGATATACACACGATCGTACAAAACTAGATAAACGCTTAAGTTGGATCGCTAAGATTTATAATAATATATTTTCTACGTAAACGAAAGTAATTTGAATTCACGCACGAATTTTATAGAAATAATGGGTGCTCGTAATTCATTTGGGTAATTGTTTGTGCTAACTGGAATGCATACAAATTCAACAGAGTTATTGGATTTAAAATAGTAGGTATACAATTAAATATTAAGCATTTGACTCTTTGCTTGAAATAGGAATATTATATTACGTTACTGGAAACTATAACATTGAAATATGTGGAATAATATCAGTGAGGATATGGACTTGCAAAAAAAAGTCTTTCGTCGTTTTTGTCAAATAGGTATTAAATTAAAAACAAATAAATAAACTACAGTGTCACCTATCGCGCAAAACTTTGCCAATCATACATAAAATACTAAAAGTCATAATCCTTCAATCTCATCGCTAGCGACCGCCCTTTACCGAGGTCCAAGCCCCACAGGGGCGCCCTCTTGCGCAGTTTGCTTAGTTTGTAGTTTTTAAACCATTTATTAAGGCTGGAACTCTGCTCGCCTTTATGCCCGGTGAAGTAGCAATAGCCTCGATGCTAATTAAGTAAGTCCATCAGAAAAAAAAACATCTCAGAAGTCGGTCAGGCAGTTTCGAAAATAATCATGTACAAAACTACTAAAGCAAGTACAAACAAAGTAGTAAACGTTCTATAAACATTAAGATAATATCGCCTTGAAGCATAATTTTACTATAAGCATTTACACATACACGTATATTGTGTTCCGCGTTTTTGCTACAAATCTCTATTGCTTCCGTGAGCATTCACACACACTTATAAGTTATAACAATAATAACCACAAAGCTACCTGCTTCACCTGATGGTTATGAAAATATTCTCCCACGGTCGGTTGTCGAACCGAATTTTAAAGGACCCATAATCGGCAAGCGGAGGTTATACGACCCATGAACAAATAGTTTGACAAGCTTGTTACTCAATGTTGCGGGACTCACCGACGGTATGATCGTTACCTTTTATGGAATTTAAATATTTGAGTCCAATGGAACCTTTTGTTTGACGGGCTACCTTCTAGAATTACAACTACAAAAATGTGGGTCAAGAATTACCTAGTCTTTCTTTTCGAAATATTGGCTAGTAACTACCTAATGATACTATTAACTAATACTAATAATATAAAATATCTGATTGATTTCTTATATATTATAAAAGCTTCTCGCACGCGCATTTACCCGCGTAGCTCCCGTTACCATGGGAATTTCGTAATTAAATATAGCCTATGTATTATTCTGATGTATAAGCTATATTATTGTAAAGTATCAGTTTCAGTCTATAATCCATATCTTTGCTTATATTATAAAGAGGAGGAGTTTTTTCAAATAAACTCATAAACTACTGAACGGATTTCGATGATTATTTCACAATTAGAATTCAACATAATTCCTGAGTAACATAGGCTACAAAAGTGTACCCGTGCGAAGCCGGGGCAGGCCGCTAGTAGTATTATAAAGAGGTAAAATTTGTGAATTGTTTTCCCGGTTGTAGGGGGTAATCCCTGATTCTGCAAAACCGATTTTGCGAAATCTTTTACCAAAAGGCCACATTATTTGGGCCTATACATAGGCTTTAAAGGGTTACTTAAAGTCAAGGTCAGGGAACCGCGTGGGACAGCTTGTTCTTAATAAAAAGAAGCGAAGACATTATAGCTATACTTAAGTCGGATAAAAGTGTCACAATTGCTTTTGTTTTTTTTATATCATCATCAAATTGAATATTGAAAATATATTTAACTTATTTTATGTTTGCATATAAAATTAATAACTAATTATTCTGAACCTAGAACCTACCAAGTTTATTACAGTATTTCGCTAAATAGATAGACACCAGAATACCATAGGCAAGGTAAGTTTGCGGCTACTGTTGATGACCCGACAGTTGCACAAAACTCTCCTAAAAGCGACCCAGCGACCGCCATGAGCCGAGCTCCAAGTCCCACAGGGGAAGCCCTCTTGAGCAGGTTGCTTAGTTTTTAAACCATTTATCTAGGATGGAGCTCTGCTCGCTTTTATGCCTGGGGCCTGTTGCCTGAGTCTACTATCGTCATGGTGTGACGTGGAACTGTCACTGACGTATCGATGGTCGGTTTTATTTGTCTTTTGGATTAATAGTAGATTACCAAATATGCAAAAAACCAACCATTTAGACGTCAGTGACACACCATTACGATAGTAGACTCAGGCCCCTGGTGAAGTAGCAAAAGACTCGTGGATAACTAAATACCCTTAGTGGCTGTATTTGTAGGAAACCGTTTGAAAACTTCAACATTGGAGGTTAAAATGTAAATAAAGTTGCTAAGCCAACACACAATCATACAATTACGGAGTTATATAATAGTTCATGGGCTAGCTGTGAAGGTTGTTTGCCATTCGGCTCCATTGTTGCGCAATTTGTCACGTTAAGGAGCATTAAATACATCGATACGTAAGAATATTTAGACGTACTTTTAATAGTCAAATATGAGCCATATAATCGGTGTTACGTAAGACTTTTACTTGCAATGAACTTTCTGAGAATGCTTTAATTACACATAGGAACACATACGTCATATACATTTTAGAAATTGTCTGAAATATTAGAGTATATCACATTGCACGCTATGTCAAATACTTTGGTACAGTACAGTAAGATTCCTGTTAAACCCACTCTGACCACATTGGATACTACAAAAGTTATGGACACTACCTACGATAAAATGAAGTCCATTAATAATTAAGGCTGTTATGAGAGTAAAACAAGCTAAACGATGTGTAAGGATTATAGTAAGTCAAAGTAAAACTTATATGTGTTGTCTATGTCAAAATAGGTGACTATTTCAGAACTAATGAACGCTAATGAAAATAGTACTTACGAACACAATAGTATAAACCTTTCTAGTTACGACTTCGATACTTATTTATCGTTCTTACAAGATTTTTGTTTTTATATGGTATGTTACAAGTCTAATAAACATGATCTTTATCTAACCTATAGGGATATTTCAGCAACTATAATTTATAAATCTTTCAATAATTATATGATTAATTGCTGGCTTTTGCTCGAGGCACCGATCGAATAAACTTTAGTAATGTAAGACATGTTGTAGATATTATTTTCATATCACAATCATGATTGATAATCATAGAATTACTTTAATGACATCAACACTAATATGACGAAAAATCAAAATATAAAGTTATATAGACATGCAGATTCACGCAGTTACACGAGTTTGTCTTCAATACATTATTAACTTCAGCGTATTTTCCATTAGGACGTGTAATCAAATATGTAAACTGAACCATTTCATTCCGAGGGCACAGATATTAAAAAAGTCAACCTATATTGTAAAACATTTTTATTCGTTGACATAAGCGTGACGCACCTAAGCTGCATCACGTATGTCCACGCAGGGCGGAGTAAAGAGATCGAAAATAAAAATTCTCCCCACAGGAGGGATACATCCCCAAACATATTACGGGAATGTTGGTAGGTTGAGGTTCCGGACGGCCCGATTTTTTTACGATAATCAACCGTTGTTTTCCATAGCGGTTTATTACAAATTGTGGATAACACTCAAAATGGAAATTTTGTTGTAAAATCTTATTCTGATTATAGTCGTTTCGCTTGAAAATTGTGCATTAGGTCATTAGGCTAAAGCCTTATTATCCTCATGAAAATAAATGTGCAATATTTATCTATTGATAAGTTCTGTTTCTGTTTTTACCAATCTTAACTCGCTGTAGGTATTTCTTTGATACATAAAATGTACATATTAAAAATTTGTATTCGATGTTACCTACTATTTGACTATTTTTTACCGAGATGATCTATACTGAATTAACTGAACTTTATATTAAAAAAATTAACACTTATAATATGAAGATGAGGTGAAATTATTGTATTTTCAATGCTTCCTTTACGTTTTTATTTGTACGGAAACAAAAGCGTATCAAGTATCATCATCAGCCCGTATAACGTCCACTGCTGAACATGGGCCTCCTCCCGCGGGAGGGTATTTGCCATAATCACCACGCTTGGCAGGCAGATTGGTAACCGCAGTGTTATGTTGAACCACCCAAGGAAACGCTGATGCCCGTTCCTTGATATACGATTATTATAGATGATGTTGTAATAATCGGGACCATCGGCTTAACGTGCTTTCCGAGGCACGGAGGGTAGGCCCTCAACCAACCAGACCCGGAAAGAAATCTGAGAATTTACACAAAGATTTCCTGTCCGGCGTGGGGATCGAAACCACGTATAATTTATACAAATAAAATAAAAGTAAAGTTATTAAATTTATATATTATAAATGTTTTTAAACTTTCGCGATTTGTACACATAATTTTTAGTAGACGCGGGTCTCAATCGCGGTACAAATTTAAGGCAAATAATTACCTTTTTAATAATCCGACGTTTCGACATGGGTTACACCAGTCGTGGTCACGGAGTCTATCCGTGACCACGACTGGTGTAACCCATGTCTATATTTGTCATGTAATTATTTGCCTTAAATTTGTACCGCGATTGAGACCCGCGTCTACTAAAAATTATTATATATTATTTTAAAATCTATAACAGCCACTTATATAAATGCATTCCATCTATGTAATCTAACTATAAAACAATAGACTACATTTTCCAAGAAAAAAAGAAGAAGTTTTTCCTTAAAAGAATAGAATTGCGAATATTCTATCCTTAATCGGAATTCATGCAGAAATAAATCTTCCTTATATTTGCCAAAAATATAACAAAAAAGAGTCGAGTAGTAATTGATACGGGAACAATAGACTTCACATCCCTTTACGCTTATTTGAACCCTCGCATATCTCAAGTAGGCGTTAGGCAGGTAGATAGATATTCATTTGACTTTGTTTTACTGTTGGGGATGGTTAATAAACATAAAAGCGTGCTATCCATGCCAACGTACAGTTCTTAGTTAGCTATATAACCTTAGCGTCTTAAATTTTTTTCAAGTAAATAAAATGAAGATAGCCGTGAAAGCGATGGGAACCGTATCAACAGAATTCGTTCGCGGCCTCTGAAATGGCTTTTCTATTCAATTTTCGATAGAGATTTTTTACCTACCCGCAGTTTTGCGTACGGCGGAACCAATAAATCTCCTCTCGAGGTAAGGGGCGAATTAATCAGTTGACTAGTTCACCAATCAGTCCGAAGATTGGTTTCTTTCCTCCACACAAATATGAACCGAAGTGTATCACAGAATAGGTCGATGTTCCGTTACATCTGATTTTTATTTACCGCAAGCTAGGCAAGGTGAAAATAAGAAGTGGGAATAAATAGTAGGGCCTCCGCCGATACACTCTGAGTAGATTAAAGTGTTCTGGTGGCGAGGGATCAGCGGTATAATATAAATTAGGAAAATGTTGATCTTTGTGTGCCTCCTAAATAAAGGTCAACTTGTTTCGAACACAAGGACTGGGCACAAACAGTAGCCTCGATTTAATAAATAATAAAGCTAATTTTTACACGCTATAAAATGAAAAAATCGCTTGATTAAATTTTAGGAAAGCCCAAAATTTAAAAGCCGTGTTGTTTCCCGCCCATTAGGGTTAGGGAGGGCGGCGGGTCGTTGGGCGGGCGGGCATCGGGCACGAATTAATAAACAAGCCGGCCAAGGGCACGGGCTACATGACCTTTGGGTCTATCCTTGTTCTCTTTACCTGTTACTAAGAACTTACATTTGACGACTTCGAATAAGGATTAAATATAGACAAAAACAGATTTAACGAAAATATTGAAAAGATAAAGTTATTTCGTCAAAGTTAGATGTATCTAACTTTATTGTAATAAAGAAGATGATTGTCTCAACGACCAAATCCTCAATACGCTATAAAACGTCGCTGAAAGTGGGTACTCCCGCGCGGCCCAGGAAACGTTGTCATTCAAAATCAGACCACGTGTACAATATTTCATCATCAGGAAGGGTGGTGGAGGATCTCCCTGTCTCCCTCCCACACCGCTACCCTTTGCGCCCGACCCAAAAAGTCTATCTGCACTTGACACGGGAGAAAACGGGACAGATTAACCGTAGTGAAGGGAACAAAGCTAAATATGTTTCAAGCTGATACTTACCTTAGTGGAGTACAGCGTGATTTACAGAATACGCGTTTGTACTAGGACTATACGCTTTTAATATATTTAGTTTGTTTGTTCAGAATATATGGTCGATTGTGATTACATTACAAATATATAGGTTTGTGTTTTATTGTTGGTGAAAATTAATTAATATTGTTAATTAATTTTTGCAAAATTCATCAATATCATCAGCAATATATTTCTAAATAATTAAAACCACTTGATACAACAATATTTTATTTCACGACAAATACAGTGTTTAAAATAAAGATAATCCAAATACAGAGTTAAAAATAAAGATGATCCAAACTACCGACTCCGATCACTGCAAATCGTTCACAGATTTTCAGTTTATTTACTACACCCGAATAAAAGTTATACAATACTAAAAAGGATGGAGGAATGAAATGACGGCGCCATTTCCAGTCCACGGTGAAATTCACCCACACATTGACACGCTGTGTGTTATAAAGCTTGTCACGCACACATGCATAACGCTCAGCGTGAAAAGTTTGAGCAGTAATTTATATGACGGTTTAAATAATTACTCCGCGTTTTCGGCTCAATTTGTAGATGAGCCTCCGTCATATTTGTGTTGTTGACATTTATTCGTATTATTTTTACGAGGCGGTTTGATGATGGCGTGATATTAAAATGTAGCTTTTTAGCGTGTTGGACTGTTTTAAATTAATATGTATTAACTGAAATACAAGTACAATAGTTTAGTTAGACGGTTTTGGTGATCAATGTAGCCTAATTAATATTAAGGTATAACCTTTTACATTAGAGATGAAAAATCTGGGATTGATACATGATGGATTCTAGGATTGCATATGCTTCACGTATTTTTTTATTATTATATGTAGGTAGTTAATGGTTGACGAACGGAGTATTTTGAATGTAAACCTGATTTGCCACAACCGAATGAGTTATTTGAACCATAAATTTAATGTTATTTAATGCTGAGGTGGGATGACATAGCGTTTTTATTACACCTTAACATGCCCTCGTGTTTTCCGCTACATAAAAGATTCCTTACTTCCATTGCCATCTGCTTTGAAAATAGATTGCTTGTCAATAAAAATGTAAATTCGCCGCTTCAGCTCTCGGCTAATTCATTTCCCAATGGAAAATCCGGGAGCGAGTCACCGGAGATCGATCGACCGTTCATTTTGCTGATATTTTTTGCTTTTTCGCATTTCACATTGACGAGACGTCCAGTTAGTTTGCATACAACGTTTGGCGATGACAATGTACCTATGTAAGCGCCGCGCAATCTGCACGTCCCGGCCGGAGGGAGGCCCATTCTCGACTCAAACGACAAGGTCTCGCTTTTTGTACTGACTTCAGATATTAACGTCTTTTTCGATGATTTATAGAGGTCCTCTCCCATGAAAGAGATGAAGGGGCTTTCAGAGGACTCGATATGAATTCTAATACGGCTTTGCCATAACAACTATTGTGTGAGTTGCTCTTTTAACTAAAAATACAAATAGTTTCTTATTATTCGTGGTAGTATTCACATGATAGAATACGACAATGTGTTTGTAATATCATATAAAAACAATTTCACATCAATTTGATGTGTAGGGGGCGGCAGTATAAGCAAAAAATCGAAACACGCAAATTTTATCCAAAACCTCGGGCTTGGCTCTCACACTCTCGCGGTGATACGGCTGACACCCTAATCAAATAAGTGCCTTTTACCGGGAACGATCCCGTGTTACTCTGAACTGAATCTTAGGCTATTGTTTTACAGATCGTATTACATTGAGACGGTGTAGTCTGACTGGCTTCCGCATAAAACGTATTTGTAGGAAGGACGACCCAGAAAATGGGTATAATATACTCACACTACCGCCGCTTCCTCGCCTTATTCTCCCGGCACGTCCCCCAGGAGTCTGCAGAAATTTATATAACAAGCTATCTCGTCCGGGCTCGGTTATTGTCGAGGAAACACTGCCTCAGACATTATTTTTAATTAAACACAAGTACCTACTGTCCGCTAACGCCCTCGATCCAAACCGCGATTTCCCTCCCCATCAATTGTATACATTTTTTTATTTTTGTAGAGACTCTCAAGTTGAATAACGAGGCTTAAGTAAGTATTGTCTGGTGGAAGCAAATGGAATAATCGGAATCATTTGGTGTCTGGCTTCGTGAGATGATCAACCTCAAGAAATGGAGTAGTTAAAAAAAGATCTTGCAATTATTTATGCTAGAAGACAATTTATTCAGTCTAGCTTGGAGTGCTTTCATTATATCACTAGGGTAAGCATAACTTACAGCCCACCGGGCGCGCTTCCCGATTCGCGGCTCCCAAGGTTTAAAGGCATGCTCGTTATTGATACTTATTTTATCTATACCTTCATATGATTTCTAATAATCTTACAAGAAAGTTGATTGTCGTATTTTGTAGGAACCTGGTTATAAGTTCGATGATCTTACAAAACAGTTTAGAATAAACTGCCAATTTTTTTTTGCCAAGTTTGTTTGTCCTTATGATTCACAAAGTGACCACAATTATAAGATAATACGCCACATAGCATCGTTTCCAGTAAGTATACTGGACAATATAAAAGCCCTTAAAGTTGTGATCTTTTTAACAATTTCTCATTCAATCACGTAAAACGAGTAGGGGGTGGTCGCCCCCCAACGTCCGATATTTGTGTCGGGGACGGCGTAGCCGACCCCTACTACGGGCACTAGATTCATTTAAAAACACTCCTAAGTCGTTTTCTGCCTCTGTGTGTAAAGCCAATTGTTAACCTTGCTACGTAGCGCAAAACGGTAGTATATGTTTACCAAATGTAAAACTATCGAGCTTTGGCAATAATCCTGAAACATGAATGATCCTTAGTGTTTTAGGTTGTAGTGTTTATACTTGAGTATGATAAAAATCAATCATATAAAGCTGTGTGGTGATCGGCTCAGAGTAGGCCATTCCATATCTTCCCATGGGACATACAGGTGATGGATGGGCAGCAGCATCTACCAGCTCAAGGAAACTTACCATCTTATTGGGATTACCAATCTGCCTGCCAAGCGTGGTGATTATGGCAATATCCCTCAACGACCCTGGCTTGTCAAGGCCTGTTAAGAGGAGGCCCATGTTCAGCAGCGGACTTAAACAGGCTGATACAATACACTATATGAAATTTTGTTTGAAAATAATATAGTAATAGTTTTTAATTAATAATATCGTTATTTGTTCTGATTTTTCATCGGTTATATAGGTACACATTTTTTGTTGCGTTCTAAAGCCTAATTCAGAAATCTTTTGCAATCATTAAAAAATAATAGAAGCATAATCAATACTTCTAGTATTTTTGTGCCTTCCGTTTGTTTAACTAACATTAAGTGCAACAGTCTACATTTATATTATTAGTGTGGAACTGAAAATTAATACTTTGTTTAAAATATGGTAAGGGACAACAACAGGCTAGTATTTGACGTCATCTCTCGAAGGTGCATACAAGTTACTGCGATGAATTATAAATAGCTGGAGTTATAACGATTGCCGACTAATAGCTGAGGAGCTGAGCAAAATAAAAACGTTCGTATTAATTTATTAAATGTTCTTTGTTACCTATTACGTCACATTAATAAGCTGTTTTCCTTTGTTAAAGTATGTCATAAACTTTATTTTGTATTTTGCGTAACACTCCATGAAATTTTTCCGTATGGTTTCCGGCTTAAAATAGACCACCACCATTTCTACCTATGGGTGTCGTAAGAGGTGACTAAGGGCTGATAAGCTGATGGATGGTGCAGAATATATAAGCTCAAAGAGACTCCCATCTTCGACCTCGACGACGACCTCCTTTTTAACAGACCGACCTCCTCTTTTACAGACCCACCTCCTCTTTAACAGACCGACCTCCTCTTTTACAGATCGACCTCCTCTTTTACAGACCGACCTCCTCTTTAACAGACTGATCTCCTCTTTTACATACCGAACTCCTCTTTTACAGACCAACCTCCTCTTTTACAAACCGACCTTCTCTTTAACGGGCTGATAAAGTAAGCAAGTAAATCACAATTTATTTGATTTTTAACTTATTATCAGCAGTAACTTATTAATCTGTGTTTGAATATATTTTTGTGTAGTACCCATTTTTTTTCGAAATAAGAAATAGTCGATGGTATTAAAAATAACCCACATCTAAATGGGATCACCTGTTTCATAGTTACTGCGCTTTTGAGTCGGGGGTTGCAAATGGTTGCTAGTTGACTAGAAGCGTGCTTGATATGCTGTCAAGCTGTCAAGTTACTAACCTATAAATAAAAAAGTGAAATAGAATATAAGCTTGTTTTAAATTTATACTAAAACAAAATTTACCTAAAAGTTGGTAGAATATACTTAAAAACTACCTACGCGTCGCTTCTTTCTTGAGGTCGGTCTTTAAAGAGAAGGTCGGTCTGTAAAAGAGGAGGTCGGTCTGTAAAAGAGGAGGTCGATCTCATAAAGAGGTCGGTCTGTTAAAGAGGAGGTCGGACTGTTAAATAGGAGGCCTATGTTCAGCAGTGGACATCACTGCTGAGCAGACCTTAGCAAGTCAGGGTCGTTGAGGGATATAATGTTTATTATATCTAACTATTAAATTTATAAATCAGTTTATGATTAAGTCTCTATATGTACATGACTATTATATATTTTACATAAAATAATTAATAAAGTATCCGTGTGGTAACCGGCTTAGAATCGGCCACCTGATGACTCATGGGTGTCGTCGTTGTTATCGACTAAAAGTGATATAGCTGATGGATGGGCAGCAGCATCTACCATCTCAAGGCTAGTTACCACCGTACTGTCATCGCTGATTCGCTTTAGAGAACTATCGAGCTTTGGCAATAATCCTGAAACATACCTAAATGATCCTGAGTGTTTTGGGCTGTAGTGTTTGTACTTGAGTATTATAAAAATCTTAATAGGATATTTTCAGCCTAATTAAACTAACAGGATCAATCATAAAATTGTGTGGTGTCCGGCTCAGAGTAGGCCATTCCATGGCTTCCTATGGATATCGCTAGCGACTACGGGACATGCAGGTGGTGGATGGGCAGCTCAAGGAAACTCACCATCTTATTGCGATTACTAATCTGCCTGCCAAGCATGGTGATTATGGCAATATCCCTCAACGACCCCGGCTTGCCAAGGTCTGTTAAGAGGAGGCTCATATTCATGAGATATAAGCCTCATTTACGTCCACTGCTGACGTAAGCAGTGAACGTAAATGGGCTTGTGAAGTGAAGAAATGAATATATTCAACTGTAGCTTATAAGTTAGTAAATATAAACGTACCTAACTAAAGTAACTATACCTACTTATACTATAAAGCTACAGAGTTTGTTTGTTTGCTTAAACGCACTAATATCAGAAACTACTGGTATGATTTGAAAAATTCTATCACCATTAGATAGCTACGTTATTCTATAGTGAGAAAGACTAAGTACATATTTTATTATGAAGTTCCTACGGGAGCAGGAGCTATGAGGCCGAAACCGCGTTTGTGAAGCTTAAGCTGTATGCGAACCAAAATTCTTTGAAATCTGTTTAGAGTATTTCCGTAAAAGGATTATTATTATTCGGCTATATATATATAAATATTTGGCTTCGAATTTTGAGCACGAAGTACATGTTTGTAAATATCGTATTGTATTATGGCTTTTTTTCAATGTATTTGAATACTAAAAAGTTTACCATATACAAAATTGAGATTAATAAAATTTGACCCCCTTAGAGACGTGTTATAAAAGAGATTGATAAATTTCGATGACCGGTAGGATTCCACCGTAGCCTAATCGGTTAAGGCATTAGGGGCTTAACCTAAGATGCAGGTTCGAGTCCCGCCGGTGGTCGAATTTTATTAATCTCAATTTTGAAACATATTATGGCTATGTTTAATTTCTTAATCTAGGTATTCTAAAGACAGCAAATAGTCAAAGTCTATAAACAGTATCTCAAAAAGAATACTAAATGTTTATCAGTATTATTTGTAATAATGTAAAAGCTTTCAGAACTTAATTGCTTTCATCTTGTTTTCAATAGAAACTAACTGATTTTTTCGGTGCAGCCAATAAGCTTTGTGCCCTTATTCGACCTGTAGACGTTCTCAGAACGAAATGTCATACAGATTATCGACTGACTGCGACCCTAAACTGCGTGTGGTGAATGTTAAATAATAATTACCTATTTATTGCTGCTGTCTAAATATTTTAATTTAATCTATTTTAAAATCGAGTGGAGAGCTTATGATTCGTCGTATGAATTAAAAATATACCCACATAGTATATTTATTAAAATCAAATAAACCATTTCTGAAAGTTTAAAGGGCAAATACTTTGGATCTTTGGATTCGTGTGATTATTATAGATCTGAAGTGTTCGTCTTGCGATTCTCAATTTCCTTCGAAGTCCGAAAGCCGAAATTTTCGACTGTATAGATAACTACAAAAAACATAGGTATATTTTAATACCACTATGAGTACTAACTAAATTGTTTATGATGTTAAATTTGATATATATCTGGTAGATATATGCAGACTTTAACTTTATATTTTTTTAGTTTTATATAAATGTTAGTCCGCGGTCCATATTATTTGCGAGGCATATGTTATTTGGTACAAATTCAGAAATCAAAATATATTTTTTAAACAATAAAATAAGTTATTAATAAGTAATTTAAAATCCCCGCACGCGCGATAGCAATATTCATAATATTTTTGTGTATTTTTATGAAACATTAAAAGCATTCCACATACGAGTTAGAATCAGTGGAAGAAAAGCATAAATTATGTTTTGATACAACATTTTTGAAAAATATTCTCTCTTAGAACGGTCACTTCCACAAAGAAGAGGATTTTATAATTACAATAATGATTTCATTACCAAAATCATTTAACCTACAGGATCAGAGTAACAGTCGCACGTAGATAAAACTGCGGGGCGTAGCTAGGCTATATTTTATGAAGAGATTTGCAAAGGAACCGTAGCTTCGCAGTTAAACTAGTGAATTATGGGTTGGAGGTATCCTTGGATATAAAATGTAGGTTTATTTTGTAAACAATTATAAATGCTTAGTACATCTATACTTATATTATTAATAGGTAAAGTTGTAGGGGGTAATCTCTAGATCTACTGATCCAATTTTGCAAATTCTTTAACCAACACAAAGCTACATTATTTGTGACTGTCATAGGCTTTATATATTTTAAGTCAAGGTTTTCCCGGGAACGAGATTTACGAGGGAGAAACTGCGAGGGACAGCTAGTAAACAATACAATGAAAAATAAAAATTGTCTGTCTCTGCATATTTTTATTAACAATCAAAGGGAGCAAGCAAGCAAGCAATTACAGAATAAGTTTAATAATATAATCAACGTATTCTCGTATCTAACGGACGAAATAAGACCATATGGCAAGCATAATAATTTTAAATAAATACAACTTATGTATTTATTGTCTTAAGGCAAAATTTTTGGGGGTTGGGCTCATACACAGATTAGCCCAGTTTTGTCCGCGATGTATTAAAAGCTTTCAAATAAATTAAATAACGTTTCAGGCGTGCCTGTCACGTTATGAAGAACTTCGATATTGGTGTAGTTAATGTTAGTATATCCACGCCACACACCACGCTTGTATCCGTATAGAAATGCGGATACAAGCGTGGTGGTGAATTCCAACTTAGAATTCATCAGCCCGTATAACGTCGAATGCTGAACATGGAAGCAGTTGATGTTATACGGGCTGATGATGATGATGATGATAAAGTGTCCCCTTTTTCTTTCAGCGTCCGACTATCTATACTGATTTAAATTAAATCATTGCTACCTTTTGACAAAATCACAACAATCTATATCGAATCTAGTATACCTATAGCACTAAAGAGTTCAGGAACAACTGAACATATTTGAAAATTTCTTTCAGAGTTAGATAGCCCATTTATCGAGGTAGGTTATATGCTATATTTAATTATAAAGTTTCTACGGGAATAGGAGTGCTGCGCGTATACGACAATAATTCGTTTGTAATCATATTCAAAATAATATGTTTGCATTGTTTACAAGAAAAAATATTATTGTACTCGTAAATCTACGAAAAATATTCTAAAACGAACGGGGTTTTTGCCAAAGTCATCATAGTCATGACGCGGGAATCGAATCTACGAACTCCAAGGCGAGACTTTTCTCTCTGACCTCGAAGGTGGACTAGTAGGTATTTAGAAGTGTTAAATTAGAACTAGCTTTCAATTTTACTAGCGTTACCTATATTATTATTCTGCTTTAATAGATCTCAGCATGATATCGCATCAGTATTGTTTATCCATTCTGTAATTCAGTATATAAAGTGCTTCAAAAATATATGCCATCCCTTTAATAGACAGAATGTAGACACTATCTGCTGTATCGTAGTAGATATATACTACTACGATACGATACTACAGATAACGTTAGTGACAAAAAAGATGTGAAAAAAATGTATTTGTCCACTCAAAAATAAAATGACTTTTAAATATGTATCTTAAAAAACCCCTATAAGCTGTGCTTGTCATACCTACCTGTGAATAGCGGAGTGGGAGGGATCTCACCTCGCTTTGGTCCATATAATGTATTTGAATGTTTGGTTATTTTTATTGAAAACTATTAATTAAATAAAGTTATTACTTAACATGAAGCACCATATGTTTTTCACTAATAAGCAACAAATAGTTTTACAGACTATCTAGAATTTTCCTTTTATAGATCTAAAGAAAAAAAAAACTAAATCATTATATTTGTTAATTATGAGTTAAGTATAGTAAAGTGGCAATAACAAGACTAGTGGCAATATCCCGACCCCGATACGTGCTCCGCAATTTTATCTGGAACACAAAAATGTTCGAAATATAGCTACTGCTATGAGACGATAATTTACGTATTTTATAAGCGTCTCTTTGTATAACCTAGTGTTTTGTCGTAGGGTTCGTATAAGATATATATTTTTATTTAACAAAATAGTTCTAAGCACGCGTTCCCATTATTCTGTGTCGTAATCGTTACACAACTGTTTCTAACGTTTCCCATTATCCTCTTGATCTTTCTTGATAATCTATCTTCACTTCCATAAAAAATCATGATCGACAGTTAATCGTATCGTGCAACATGTACACACAGACGACACGATAATCTGTTGTCTCTACAAAGTAAGAACGCGCCCTAAGTAGTAGAAAAAATACTTTCCGATTTGGTCAAATACGTCCGAAAGTCGCCATTTATTATTGATAACTATGTTTTAACTGTATAGTACATTTTGTACATCATGCTTTATTTCTTAGTAAAATTATTTTTGTTTACTTATTTGACATGGAGTCGAGAAGGTTTATTTGCCTTTCTTACTTTACGTGCCTATCCTGCATAGGTGCCAACAAGAATATACCAAAGAGTACGATGTTGTTGTTATCTTCTGCAAGTAATTCTCCCTATTTTGCTAACGTGGTCCACACATCCATTCTCCTTATCCCAGTTGCCGTTCTGCTATAGACTACTTCTTATTAAAAAAAAACTTTTATATAAAGGCATTAAACCTTAATGAAAGCATAAAGTCACGCTGTTTTTTCACCCAACACTTATAGGTCATATCTATCAGATATATATAGACCTATGTATGACATAGTCGGTAAAGAAACTAATATGAATAAAAGGTCGAAGCTCTAAATGCAAATTAGAGTAGTATTTCGTCATCGCCCAACAAAACCACACTTCCCAATAATAACAGATTAAATGGAAATTCCACATAATCGTAACAACAAGCTATCACCATTAGAACTCCATTTAACGATTGAGCTATACACATGGCCATTAAAGTACACACTAGTGCTGCACTGAATATAGTTTAGCCGAATAAGCCGAATAAGATATAAATGTGTACAAAATTGTTAAAAAAAATGGAATAAAATGAATTTATCTACTTTTATAGAGCAGTAGGCAATCGATACAAATTTACATGATGCTAGGTCCAAAAGCTACTTGTGCTTGTGTAGCATAAAGGTGTAACGCTAGTCACTATTTCCATGTCGATCCAACTCTATAGCTATTTTTAATTTGTGTACAAATTTCTGTTAGTGGTTGTTTTTCGGTAATCATCGTATACCTTAAACATTACGTCTTAAAGATTAAACTGCCAATATATTTCATTAAACAGCTTTAGTATTTAATAAAATATTTAATTGTTTACTATCTTTACAGTCATTTGCTTTTGTGTTTTGTTTTTCTATACCAGTGTTTTTCAATTTGTGGATCGTGACCCCCAGGAGGGTCGCGACGCCAAGCTCGGGGGGTCGCCAGCAAAAAGCTTTGTCAACTTACAACGTACTTATTTTCAAAAGGATAACAGCATATTAAAAAAAAAATTACATAGTCTTCTATTTTATTTAGTTGTCTGTCTATGGTATAAAGGGATCTCTAGAATTTTTCAAACAGTAAAGAAGTTGCAAAATCAAACGAGATTGAAAAACAAATAACAAATATTTTGTGAAATAAGTCTATTGAAATATAAAGTCATACAAAAAGTATTAAAGGGTCATAATTTATTTATCCGTGTAGCAACTTCCGGATATTCTGCCGAATACTCAATAATTATTCGTCTCCGGTCCCATTACTAGTAAAGGTCAAATGTCAGTGGCAACAAGGCAACTCTGACCCAAATACACTGCGAACATTGTCGTAGCGTTACCATTTCAATTCAATTACTCCGCATATCGGCGTAGTATCGTAGAGTTACTTATTTTCGTGAGCTACACTTGAAAGTTGTAGGTATTAGCTGACAAAAATAAGTTTTAACTTGCCATTAGGTGAGACCGTAGTGAAAGGAAATGACATACATATTATAAATGTTTAAAATAATTGTTAGAAAGTCACATAAAAAAATTAATCATGGAGTTTATCCAATTTTATTAGGTATAGCAGTGAAGCTGTGAAATTCGACATTTAGATAGTTTATAATCTGGATTAGGCCTTCGGATTTATTTCCTGCAAAATGTGAAACTTCCGTGAGACTGTTGTTTTTGTCATATGATTTTCTTAATTTTCAAATTTGGTATAAGGGCAAAAAGGTTAGATAAATGTTACACATATTTGATCAAATTACATCCAATAGTTCGTAGACCGTAATAAAAATATGGATGGCTAGATAATTTACTTTAGTTTTATGTCTACTTGGGAAAATTGAATTCAGGATCTTGTAGTATTTTTCATATTTAGACATATGTTACAAATAACATATGTTAATACAAAACATTTAAATATAATAAATTATCAAATCATTTGAAAGACCATAGAACTGTTATGCTATGTTAATACGGCACATACTTTTAACCTTAATTTAATGTGAGTAATGTGTCAACACTCGCATTATTGATAACTTTACTTGTTTAAGTTTTTTCTTTTGTTTTCTCTCGCTTCTTTCTAGATAACCTAGCTTTATGAATGCCGTGGAACTCTGTTATTGGCTTAAATGATAATTGTCATCATCTCGCTATCACTCAGCAGTGTATGCAAACTGTAAGATGCCGTATCTTTGACGCAGCTGCATTGAGCTGTTTATTGATAGTGGGGTGAACGTTCATAACTCATGTAATTTAGTTAATATAAGCTGTCAAATTTCCAAATAAATAAAATAAAATGAAAAAAAATATGTACATACGTAACTTAAATATGTTCTAAGTTCATCAGGCTTACAATCTTCTCACACATTTTCCGCACAACAATTTAAATAGCCGGAAATCTGTTTGGAGGATTATGTAACAAATTAGAATACAATCATTCGTATTTTTTCCGGATGGAAATTTTACAATGTATTTAGCCACGAGGATGTTGCCGCTTCGCCGGGAATAAAAAGTCCAGCAACAATAAGTGCTAATAACACTACACACTAAGCAATCAGCGCAAGAGTGCGCCCCCTGTAGGACTTGGACCTCATCTCAAGGGCATCACTGGCGGAGGATGAAATATTATTATAATTAGAGTTTAATGTGAGTTTTGTGCAATTGTCGCTCTACTTTACAATTCGCGGGCCTCTCGGACTTCAGGTCTACAAGGGTACTAAAAGTTATACGTGATACACGTATAAACAGTCAATGATTTAAGCCTATTGAAACGACTTCGCTACAAATATTGTTATTATTTTAAGGATTTACATTCAATTGTAGAGGTATAGTCAAATTACTCGATTTTTAATTATATCTACCTAGCATTTAATACACCATTTAACCTTCAATCTAAAAATTGGTAAACAAAAAAATCCTTGACATAAAACAACGCAATGGCATTCATTCATTTACTATTTCATCGTAAGGTTGAGTGACTGAGTCCCGCTACACCACTTCTAGTTATATTATCTATGTAGTTAGCTCTACAATCCTATAGATAGGTCATTAATTTGTTCAAATACACTTTAAAACTAATGACTTTATTGGCATAATAAATAACCACCAAACGCAGATCTTTATCTAAGTAAATTAATGTTGATGTGCAAAGTGCGTTGCCTTTGGTGTAAATTATTTGATAAAAGTAGTTAAATTTACAAATCAAGCCTCAATATTTCACCGTTGAACGCTGTTTCTATGAATAATTCATATGTTATACACATTAGCTGAACTTGTTTATACTGAAGATCGACGAAAGGCCTTTAAAATCAATAAATTGAATAATAAATTACGAGGCCCGATAATTTATTTGGCTTTAAATGTAATATAAAGTATTTTTAATGAATAAATTAATATATTTGCTTATCATAATAACAAATGTCTATATTTAAATCAATTACTACTTCTTTTTTCAAATTTATATTATTATACAGGTTGGTGACAAGGTTACGACTAAATGATTCGTGTAACTAACGGCTTCATCATCAACCCGTATATCCACTGCTTAACATGTGCCTCCCTATAAAGGGCGGGTTGGTGACCGCAATATTGTGAAGAGCATATTCACAGGTAAACGCTGGTACCCAGTACCTTGTATACAATTGTTATAGATGATGTTATAATTCAATCAACCAACCCTGACGACCGACCTCGATTGTTCGTCATTTATATATCGTTGAGGTGGAGGATGATAATACCATATACAAGAAAATAAGTTTCATTTATTGTTAAATATTCTAATTTATTGTTAATTATGTTAATGTTTTAGTGTTTTTAAGGTGGTACTAGATTTGAGAGATAACATTTTTGTGTAGGTTTAACTGTTGATAAATACTTATTTTGTTAGATTTTTATGCGTAATTTTATTAATCTCAATTTTGATCATCACAATGTAATCGCATTTGTAAGATGCAAGTTCGAATCCTGCCGGTGGTTGAATTTTATTAATCTCAAGTTTGAAAGATAGTATATGGTAAACTTTTCCGTAAAGTATTCAAAAACATTTAAAAATATCTCATTTTGTGTTATTTTTTTACTAATAATAATTTTAGCAGACTAGTGACGGGTTTTAGTGCAGATGGTTAAAGTTGCCAATGCACAATAAGCATCAAGTCACAGCCATCCGAAAATCAACCAAGTGCTAATAGGAGTACGAACACACTCATGAAAAATCATGATTCATTAATGATTTGAATTTAATATTATATTTTTCCGAGCATCATGATTTCGCCTTTTAAATATAATAAGGTTAAAGTCGTTGACTAATCGAATGCTCTGTTGAAGTTTATGTGTAACATTTTCTGCCAATTTTTTTTGAGATTTAACAAGTCTCAGAGGCCTATAACGCGACTCGGGTGACATGGTAGTTGTAAATTATATCGAATTAGGGCACATGGTTGACGATACTTTGACAAAATAGATGTTTGGTTACTTGTTACTAAATCACTCAAGAACTGCCGAATTAAACTTGGATAAGTTGGCAAACAGATTGATTAGTACCTGAGTCCATTTATTCTGTACTTTTTATATTTTGTCTTTGTTTTTATACTTTTTTAATGTTACTTTGATATATCGTTGTTTAAATAAAATAGTGACACAAAATAATGATTCAACACATATTGATCTGTAATATCATATGACTAAAACTCAATATATTTTAATGCACTTTTGTTTCCATAAGAATTAACAGCGTTTTATTAATACAGTATTTTATTTATAGTAAGTATATGTAATAAACCATCACGCTACAGTTGGAGTAGAAAGCTACTCCCAACTACATAGTACGTAGTAACGCAGATAAAACCGTTAGAAGAAATGCGGAAATGTACTAATTTTCGCAATGTAACACAGTCAAGTCTATACATTCAAAGTCTGTGCCTTTGCAAGGACGGGTCCGCTTCAAATATTCATAGTAAGATCGATATGAGTAGCTACGCCTCTATGCGCCTGCTTGGGTCCCGAGGTCGAGCTATACTAATCAAAACGTAATTTCGAGCTAATATTGTATGCGGAGCAATATTAGGTGGCTCCAACACAAATGCTAAAGGTTAATGTAATGAATTTGATCTGCATTGAGGTTTCGTCACTTTTCACACTGACTTAGTGGAACTGCAACAATGTAAAGTGGTATTCTGAGATGTAATCAAAGTTCAGTAGAAATATAGTCTTGTTTAAGTATAGTTTTGACTGTTCACTGCTTCACTAAATCAGTTAAAGTACCGATAAATGAAAAAAATATTATGACAAAGCTGAGGTTTTGCCCTTGTAGCTCCCGTTCCCTTGGGAACTTTAAACTTAAATATAGCCTATGGTACTTGTAGGATCTGGACTGTATGTGGTGTAGAAATTAAATTCTTGGTTATTTCTTCAGGACGTTCGTTTAGTTACAGCTCTCCAAATCAGAATGACAATACATCAAAACTTAGCCTACATTTATACTAACGCGAGCGGCCCGCAATCGGTACGCGTGTGTGCGTAAGCTGTGATGTGACACATGTACACGCCAAGGCCGAGTTTCTTCCGGCTTCAGTGTGTTACTAGCAGCGCTCCGTCTTTCGAATATATTTTTAAGAAGCGCTTGCTAAACTCGGATACGCTACGCTTTGGCTCAGTCTGATATGAAATGAATACGAGGGTAAATAAAATTGAACTTGCGAACATCCAAGTAGATTTATCGAGAAAATACATCATGGAAACACTGCTGACAGAATACTGTCAGATTTTATCTAGACAAATAAATAACATTGAAGTGTCTGTTTGTTATCTGTTTGTAATAAAAATATAATAGGTATTTACTAAATGCATATGAATGTTTAGGGTAATTACAACAAAAACATAATCTCCTGTCCGTTTGTTCCGGCTAATCTCAATAATGGCTAGACGAATTTTTATGGGACTTTCACTGGTAGGTAGCCAAATTTATAATATAGTGTGTAAATTATATAAAAAGTTTATCTGTCTGTTATTTTTTCGTGTATTTCACTTAATCTACAAAACTGTAGTATATACACTTGAGAGCAATAAAATCGCACACGTTGACTTTTTGTTGTTAAAGCAGTTTTTTTCATGAATGTGAATACATATTAAAATAAAACTTACACTATTTGAATGTTTACTTCAGTACCTTTCTAATGATATCAAATACAGTGTAAAAAAAGTACCCATAGGGAGTTTTAGGGCACAAAACCCAACATACGGATAAAATTACCCAATTTAGCTTAAGAAAGAATAAAAATAAAACTCAAAATGCTTGATCAAATTGTTTTTTAATAAGGTGTATTCCCTCCCCTAGCCTTGATTACAGCTCTTATTCGGTTTTTCATGGACCGTATTAATTTCACCATGAAATCTTGTGGTATGGCGTTCCACTCCTCTTCAATGGCAAGTTGAAGCTCTTGGAGGCGCGTAGGAGCAGGGCTTCTTGCTCGAACTCTTCTTTTTAGCTCATCCCAGACATGCTCAATCGGATTGAGATTAGGACTACGAGTTGGCCACTCCATCGCGGTGATTCCAACGTCTTCCATGTAGTCGCAAACTGTTCTAGCGACATGCGGTCTGGCGTTGTCGTGCATTAAGAGAAAATCTTCTCCCATAAGCCACGCAAGCGGCCTCACATGTTCTTCGACGTATCGTGCAGCCGTCAAACTTCTCGATCTCGGGCCGGTATTCGCCGTAGTGATGAATACAATGTCAGTTTTAGTGTCCAACATTATGCCACCCCAAAACATACACGATCCACCTCCAAAAGCCACACGTTCGCTTATGCAGCATTGTGAAAATCGCTCTGATGACCTTCTGTAGACCCTAGAGCGTCCATCATGACCATGTAAAGTCATTCTGCACTCATCAGAGAACATAACAGCCCGCCATTGGTCATACGTCCAATTTAAATGTTCCCTAGCAAATTGTAGCCGGGCTTGTCGGTGAGCTGTGGTCAATTTGGGACCATTTGCTGGGCGATGTGAAGTCATTCCTGCTTCACCTAGTCTTCTTCGAACTGTCCACCGACTTATACTGACATTGCGAACTTCTCGAAGCTGTTGTCCCAGTTGAACCGCGTTCAGTTGCCGATTTCTCAAAGACCTTGTCACAAGAAAGCGGTCATCACGCTCTGATGTTGTGCGTCGCCGGCCAGATCCTGGTCGCCGAATGTAGCCACCGGTCTCTTGGAACCTCTGGTATACACGACGAACAGAGTAGCGGCTCAAATTTAGCCGTCGAGCAACTTCACTTTGGTTATGGCCTGCTTCGAGCAAGGCAATAACTTGAGCGGCTTCTGCGGGCGTGGTATCCATATTTTTCCAGTAAATCCGTATGCTTCCAGTAGAGATGTTATCACGTTGACCTTCGGTATGCAACTGATTAAAAATTCCAATAAACCGACCTTTTTATACCTGCGGCTAAGGGTGCAAGTAGTGACAACGCAAACGCGTGAATTTGGGGAATTCGGTGTACGGTCGGTTTTTGTAAGTTACGTAAAGGTCAATGATTTTAATTTTATGTTTTTGTAAAGCTAAGCTTGTATGCTTTAATTTTGTCTAATGATTTTTACTCAATATCTTTAGATTTTAGAAAACAATCAGTAATAAACCAAATTACAAGGGGTGTGCGATTTTATTGCTCTCAAGTGTATTTAGACGGGACTTCCATTGTTAGATCTATACTAATATTATAAAGCTGCAGAGTTTGTTTGTTCGTTTGTTTGAACGCGCTAATCTCAGGAACTACTGGTCCGATTTCAAAAATTCTTTCAGTGTTGGATAGTCCATTTATCAAGAAAGGTTATAGGCTATTTTATTTCCAAAAAAGTTAGGGGTCTGTATGAATATTGCGATTTTGTAACCCAAGGTGTAAAAGCGAAAACCTATTTATGCGTGCGCTGCAAAAACTATTGACAATAGAACAAAATGATGTACTACGGGTTTGTAGGTCTTATTAAGATCTACAAAAAAGTCCGCAAGAGCATATATCTAACTATCATAATTTAGTCACAATAACCGCTTTTATGTTCATAAAAAAATATTAAATCGTCAGACGATTTAATATTTAAGAAAGAAACTACGTTAAATGTATATCGTAATATTAATCCTTATCCAAATTAAGTATTATGTTATCAAGGGTATTTATGTAGAAGTAAAATACTTTTTGTTTTATTCCAATCGGACATTTCGTTGAGAAATTATCACGAGCATAAAAACGCAAGGAATTGGTACCTTATAATGAGTTATTTGCCATAATAGATAAAGCTGAAGAGTTTGTTTGTTGTAACGCGCCAATCTCAGCAACTGGTCCGATTTGAAAAATTATTTAAATGTTAGATAGCCCTTTTATCGAGAAAGGTTATAAGCTATATTTCATTATAAAGTTTTTACGGGAACGGGAGTTACGCGGGTGAAACCGCGCGCGGAAAGCTAGTAGTTCATAATCTACTAACAATAGGGTAGCCAGTGTTTTATTGTTTATTTTTTCTGTAGTTAATCATTAACTACGCGTATGCATTTGCATAGAACTTTTATCACAAAATGCGCTGGTTTTGAGAATTCAAAAAGATTTAATACTGTCAATAAAAAAAAAAGGAACAAATACAATAAAAATGTCGAGTTATCCATACAATTTTTAACGATTTTGCTGTTTTTTTCCCAAACAGTGTATTTTATTGTTTATTTCGTTACGGTGTATGATGGAGTCCTTACCATGCGTTTGAACGGAAAGTCCATTTTCAGCGATAGTTTGTAATACAGCGCTGCAGCGGTAAGAAATATAGCAATATGACGAGGTGAAGGTCAAGATTTTGCACTTACACTATAATATTACAAATATGTAAAGATGTATAGCCGTATGGTTTTCGTCTTCGAGTAGTAGCAAACCAACCCATGTCTTCCCATGGGTTGGAGGCGAGTAAGAGATATACCTACAGTTGATGGATGGGTAGCAGTATCTATCAGCTGAAGGTGAGTTACCGTATTACTGCGAACGCCCATCCGCCTGCCAGGTCATTATGGCAATGGGCCGGATTGCTTATACGTACCCGGCTCCCGCCAACGGTGGATCGAAGGAGTGTCCGGGGGTTTTAGTGGTGTAGGCTCCTCTCCTCGTGGTATGAGTTTAGCATACCACGCTATGGAGAGGGCGAGTCCCACATATTCCACCGCCAGCGCGCAGCGGCGGCGGGAATGCGAAAATGCATTTCCCCCCGACAAAAAAAAAAGTTAATTTGGGCAATATCCCTCAATGACCATAGCTTTAAAAGGTAAGTTAAGCGGAGGCCCATGTTCAGCGGTGGATATAAACGAGCTGCTGAAGAAGAAGTAAATATGTAATGCAATTTCAGTTCATTTCTTATTTGTTTTAGGATTCGGTTGTGAGCTTGATTACTAGATAGGTCAATTATAAAATCGATTTAAAAATATTATTTACATTTATAAGCTATGATTATGGAAAAAACCTCCTTCAGGAGGAGGACCATGTTCAGCAGTTATACGAGCTGATGATGATGAAGATAAATAATGCCACAAGTTCTCATGTATATCGAGAACTTTCTTTTCTATCAGTAGTATCGTTGCAGCCTTATTTTAATGGAATAAGTCTTATTTTATACCTGATACTTGACATTTTTACTGAAGGAAGGGTAAAAATAATGTCACGTCCAACATGTCTGAATCCATTCACTATAAATAATAAAAGAAGCACTGAGTTCGACCACTTGGTTCTAAATACCTAATGACACAGTTGTAAAATACATGTTTACCTATATCCAATATAACATTTGCAAGTCATACTGACTTGAATTTTGCTTAAGTGTTAGCCGGTTGACCTGTTTATCGCAACGGGACTTTGCAATAATTTTAGTTTATGTTTTCTGGTCTAAAGTTTTAACATACAACATAAAACCCTGTTAGATCATACCTGTATAAGGGTAATACAATTGTTACCGTAATTCTAAACAAGCATTTGCGTCAAAGCTAATACCTGATAACTCCACTCTTAATAATTATGGAAAGACTTTTAAAAGATCCTGATTTATTTCTGGGTTATTTTGAAAATAAGGCGACAAATTCAGTGTGCAGCGGGCGCTGGAGAAGGTCGCAGCAGACATATAGGTACGAAACCAGATTACTCGGTTGGTGCACATCGCTCGTTTGCCGCTTATCATGTCGCTCCTGCTCCGTTGCGTTTGTGACTGGTTTCATATAAAACTATGCATTGGAACGCGTCGCTCCACAGGTCGCAAAGATCTTAGTCGTAGCCTTACTCTTGTAACTTCGAGGTTTATAGCTTAAAACAATGTACTAAACTAGAATATTACAAAATTGCTAGTATATTAACAATGAAGCAGTCAATTACCAGAGTTAGATACATGCTATCGCAAGTAAAGTTAAACTTATGCGTTACATACCCCTTAATTTATAAATTATATGTTTCACAAATTAGTATTAAAATATACCTCAACATTGCTGCAGTTAATTCAACCAAGAAACTTTGTTTGACATAGAATTTCCAAGATCCTCCGATCTTAAATTGATTTTTTTGAAACAAAGGTGTATTATTATGTACTAGAAGATATTCTTTCGTATCAGACATCAGTCCGTGTTCCAATAGTCGTTATAGTCATATTTTGAGGCTCCGTCTCGTGGTTGTGACAAACAAATACGCAACACATGTTTAGCGTGACTGTACGATACGTTGCTAATGTAATTAAAATTAGGCTGTTTTCTCGACAAACGACAGTGTGAAGGAACTTTTGTTAGGTAAACTATATCGCCAAACAACTTTCGCTCGACAAACTATAACGCTAACACTTACAATAGTCTTAGCATAGTAAATATAATAGTCATAGTCTACCTAATTATAAAAAGGACTGGGTATTGGCAAATATTATGCATCATATCAGCCTGTTGTTGTCGTCTACTGCTTAACTTATACCTCCCCCATCGATTTCCAGGAAACGAATACGGCCTGCATCCACTGACACCCTGCGACCTTTATGAGGTCGTCGGGCGTCCATCGTGCGGGCGGTCGTCCCACGCTGCGCATGCTAGTGCGTTGTCTCCACTCGACAACCTTTCTACTCCATTGGGCGTCTGTTCTTCAAGCTATGTATCCTGCCCATTGCCATTTTAGCTTGCTAATCCGTTGAGCTAGCTATGCCAGCGACCTCCAAGTTATTTCTCCTGCGGACTTTGCTGAGCATAGCTCTTTCCATAGCTCGCTGAGGCAGTCTGAGCTTTCTTATGAAGCACACAGTGAGTGACCACGTCTCAGAATCATATGTCATCATAAAAATATTATTTTAGCATTAAGTTATTTATTTTGGGTTAAATCCGATTTTGGCTCGCTCCGCATCTTACCATCTCACCTCACTTCTTCACCAACGTAAGCACTTTACATGGCAGAATACTATTTTAAAAGCCTACAAATATGCAGATAGGTAGTATGTTATCATACAGTTTAAATGTATATCTCGTTCGTATGTTTCTACTCGGATTGCAAACTGAAAACCAGCGCTTGGTGTGCCTAGCCCATGTTGAGGTAGTGACCTTTTCAGCAGAGCATGCAATGCAATTGTAGTTTTGTGTATATCTATTAAATGTGTGCCGTTTATTATCTTGTATGCTGTGCTGCATTAAAATTATTTTCATAGTTATGTTTATGAACCTAACGTTTACACGTTACTACAATAATTGGTTTAAAATGCAATAATGCTTTAATCGACAGTACCTACTACAGTAGTGTCTTTTAGTAAAAAGACATTGCACGTGATAAGTTCTTTATTGTAGTAATTGAAAACCGTTCTTATAATTATTTAAAACGTTTTTTTATATTGTCTTGAGAAAAAATGTTTCTAATCTCACTTATCTGTTATTTCACCACTTCAACCGCCCGTCTACTGCTGAATCAGGACTTCCAGATCTAATCAAGCCGTTGGTCGTTGAAATCACCACGACGGATTGATTGATATTTTGATAACAAGGGATAAACCAAAACGCAAGATGTAATTGTGTTTCCAGTGCGCACTCACACTATACGTGTACCTAAACTTTGGTATCCCAAATCAATAAAGGAGAAAATCCACAAAATCTTATTTCACTGAACAAAAACTGGGAGAGACTTTGGATATTTTGGTAGCGTAATAATATCAGGAGAACATTAAGCGAGTATAAGGTAAGCTTCCAGTGTTGCAGTAGGCTGGCGCCGCTCGGTTCCAGAATTAATAACTTTCTCGTCCCCCGAAGCACCCGACTCCCGCCTCACACCACCGTCCGTACCAAAGGCAGCTATCTCGATTAATACAATATCCCTAACATCACAGTTCTGACTCCCTACTAAAGGTTACTTTCACAAGATGGAATTGTTAAGTAGTTGATTTTAGAACTTTGGTTTTGCGAAAAGAGCAATTGGGATTTTTTTGAATCAATACAGCTAATAATACCTACTCTCTTAACCGAATTTCGGTATTGCCTGTTTAATAAGCTTTGTTTAGACATATAAGCTTCAAGTTCAACTGTTTTGTTGTAACCTGTATTCCCAAATTATTGAATGTAACGTACAAAAATGTTAAAAATTTATCACGACTTTCAATTATAACATCCACAATTCACATCGATTTAAACGTTAGAACCAACCTACTTATTGTTAGTTCAATAGAATACAATTTGAAAAACCTTCAAAATCGTTAAGAATATATTTTGACCTTGAAAATAATAATTATTATATGAGGGCAAATTGGTTTGCATTTTAGAATCGAGTTCCTGTAGTAAGGCCTCCTATCGTCTATCCCTCTCTGGCGGGCGGAAAGCCTTCGGAAGTTTCAGGAGTGTTTCGGTTTGCCTCTTTGACTCTGTTTGGGTGTGTAATGATTTGGCGCCCGAGTAATTTGCTGAAAAAATGTCGCCGTCTTTCAGGGTCTTATTACATCATGCTCATGATATATCCATATTCTCATTATTGCTATTATTACGAGTTTATTATGTTATTTCATGTCGAATTATGTGAGTTGTTATTTAACCTTCATCGTAGGGTTAAATAACAGGGAACTTATTTTAATATAGAAGTACAATAATTTTAATATAGTAGTTACTGTAGTACAATAATATACTTATAGGTATATACATTTTTATTATTGCTTCATCATCATCAGCTCGTATAACGTCCACTGCTGAACATGGGCCTCCTCCCGGGGAGGATATTTCCCATATTCACCATGCTTGGCAGGCGGGTTGGTGACCGCAGTATTATGTTTTACCACACAAGGAAACGCTGCTGCCCGTTCCTTGATATACGATTGTTATATCAATCGGGACCAACGGATAGTACGTTATACTTTCCGAGGCACGGAGGGTATTCCCTCAACCAACCGGACCGGAACCGGAAAGAAATCTTATAATTTACACAAAGATTTCCTGTCCGGCGTGGGGATCGAACCTACGACCTCCGAGATTTAAAGTGAGCTAAATACCGCTACGTTACGGAGTTTGTCTCTATTCTACAAAGATCCTGAACATATTTTATATAAAAAGCATTGTCCGAGATGGTTCCAGATATCGATGTTATAAGCACACAATAATTAAACATGATAAATGTGAGACCAATTCATTTAGACAACAAACACAACAACAAATCGAATGTATTAAATTATTTTGACGCAATTTCAATCTTTAATGTCAATTGGGTAAACCAATGTAGGTAAGGACTTACTTCTACTGCCATATTTTATGTATTTTATAGCTTCCGACCCCGATTTTATCAGGGTAATTTTGTTGACTTTTTCGGTATAATTAATAAATGTATGTTACTCCGTTTTAGGGTCCTACTTTCGGATCGATCGGTTCCAAAGTAAGCGTGAAATGTTAGAAAATAAACAAAGGATAAAACTTATTTTGTCGCTTACGCACATACATATACTTACTGGCCACGCTCATTTCTTAGTATACCCGTTTTAACTATCATAATGGCAGATATTTTTCGAATCTATCCAATATTTATTGAATTTTACAACATGTATGATAAAGCTACGCTAAGCTATAAGAACAGACAGTCCTATTATATCTAGAGAGGGGAATTCTAAAAGAACGATGGAAAACAGCTTTTGTAACCGTTCTTGGGTAGACGTAAGAGGTAACCATTATAGAAAAGGTATCCCATTGACTATGTAATATATATGTTATGAGAGTGAATGAGGCGAAAGATGTGTGTAGGGATCGTAGCAAGTGGAGGTCCATTGTCCCTGCCTACCCCGCTGGGAAACAGGCGTGAGCTTATGTATGTTACGTTTTACAACATATTGTAAAGGAAAATATATGTGGGGATACATTTGATTTGCAAAGATACAAGTATTTTGGATGCAAGAAAATGCTTAATTAAAACAATTAATATTTAAACCGATTTGCTGGCATGCGGCGGCGTAATAATTATTTTATAAATCTACGTAAAATACTCAAATTTAAAAGAATGGTATTGCAGTTACATTTAAAATTAATTTATATATTAGGTATTATTATTTCGCCGTGTGGTTTCCGGCTTAGAAAAGGCCACCCCATATATCTTCCTACGGGTGTCGTAAAAGGCGACTAAGGGACATATACCTGATGGATGAGCACTAATGAGCAGCATCATCTATAAGCTCAAAGATACTCTCATCTGTCTGCGATCACCAATCCGACTGCCAAGCGTGGTGATTCCGGCAATATCCCTCAACGACCCTGGTTTGCCAAGGTCTGTTAAAGAGGTGTTACTTGTTCAGCAGTCGTTGTATACAGACTGATACATTAAATAAGTAAAAGTATTATTATTGTTTCAAATACATATATAATCTAATAAAAAAAATAACTTAACCAAATTAGCTCCGCATCAACCAAGTTGGTTCCACAACTGAAAATCCTTAAGATAACTCATGAAACAAAACTTGATAACGATACAAGATTCGCCTGTACACCGTCTGTGGAAAAACTTTGTAACATCCACCCACCCTAAGGTACCCTCACCCTAATAAATCTACCCCGAAAGGTTCCCACTCGTGGCCAATATTTGGAGACGGCGGATCAATGGTTCCTACACAGTTATTTTAGGGCAGAACAGACTAATGTAATGGACTAAATAATCTTCTTAGTGGTACAATCGTTTAAATTAGTTTGGATGGTGTAATGTTCGTTTTTTGGACAATGATTTTTAAACTTAACACTATATGCACTCACTAGCTATAGTGACTTCATACAACCTTCATGCTCCCCTTTTAACCTCTTACAACCATTTTCTCGCTATGAAAAGTAGTCTATGTTTTTTCTCAGGCTCTACGCTATCTGTGTACCATATTTCATTTAAATCGGTTTGGTAATTTTGGCTGGAAAAGCAGAGAAATAGCCATAGTTACTTTCGCATTTACAATATTAGTAAGAATATTCTTCAATAAAAAAAATGTTTAAAAACATAATTAATGTTATAATTTACTAGATTCCCGCCTACGGTTTACTCGCGTAGCTCCCGTTTCTGCGGAAACATCGTTATTAATTATAGCTTATGTTATTCCTGCATAATGTAGCTTTATTATGTTCATAGAATTTTTTAAATCGGTTCAGTTGTTCCGTAGCCTATTGTAAACAAACTATCAAATCTTTGTAATTTATCTTAATATCGTAGTAAAACTTTGAACGTATATATTGAACAAAGAGACAAATTATATCATAATTACTTAATTTCTGCAAATTTAATCAATATCCCCTTTTAATATACTTATATGTATTAAATAACGACAAAATCTTTAGTTTGTTTCTAGGTAACTAAGCTATACCGCAAATTCCAATCAGTAGATACACAAAATGGTTCATAGTACAAAATGTACTGCAATATTTTACGTAAAGAATTGATTGACGTACGCATAAAGTAATCCAAAAAGTGGTAAAAAACATTTTGTTTGGCTAACTCATGAGGCTGCGGTCGCACTGAGCGCTATAAACTCTACCAGCTTCTAAATACTATATGCCGACATCTATGGCTTAACAGTTTAAGTATCTTCTTAAGACATGGAAGTTGTAAGTTTGATTTCCGCCGTATTAAATATTAGTAGATAATCTTTTTTTTTTATATAGAGTACTAGCAGAGTTTTGCACACTACTTGTGTACTTGTTCTTGTTAACCCCTCATTCTACGCTTTGTGTTACGAGTGGGTTCACATCGGTAGTGCAATGGGTGGGAAGCGAACCGGCGACTACATGATCGACGCCCGGGCGTCGGATTTGCGATGAACCAAACAGCTAGGGCGCGCCCTAGCCATTATTAAGCCTAGCGCTTGTAATAATGATTACCGAGATAGAATCCTTTTAAAATTTTGTTGGTTCAGAAACTACCCTCCGTGCCTCAAAAGTCACATTAAACCGTTGATCATTATTACTATAACATCATGTAGGTATAACAATAGTATCACATTTTATTTTAAATAACTTTTATGCACATAATTATACAATACAAGCTTCTAAACTTTCATATTCCAATCATTATTATGGTCCTTGCATAAGGCACATTGCTGGACATAAAGTGGGCCTGTGGTCGCAATATCTTAATTGCAAGCAACTACAAGTTAACGGGCAGCAGCGTTTTAAGTTTCCTTTGCCCGCTTACCAAGCATGGTGACTGTACAAAATCCATCAAGGGAGGCCCATGTTCAGCAATGGAATGTATACAGTCTGTTGACGATGAAAAAACAATATATTTATTTGCATACCTTTCAAAGAAAGCAACCATAACTGATTTATGATTTAGTATACGATATGATAGTTAATAGTACTCAATGAGACCACGCCCTATTTTTTTTGAGATATCTGTATTTTTTTTACAATAACCTCATATATTCGTTACGTTTAAATTAATTATTAGTTTGGTTACAATTCTGAAAAAGACACATTAATACTTTATACTTAACAATTAACCATGCTAGGAAACAATGTGACTAAGCTCAAGTTTATTTTAACTTATGATTGCATCAAATACACAATTTCAATAATATAAAGGCCATGCCATATAATATTCAAAGTTTTAATAAAACTTATGAAACGGGTATTTTTCTGTCGATAAAGCATCGTACAGTTATATTATACTTTGAGTTAGATTTCTTAATAGCTAGTTTAAAGTAATAATATCCCACTAAACTAAACTTTCCAAACTATGTAAGGAAATATTCAAGTATTTTTAAAGAAGTATGTATACAGGCTAAGTCACTATATATAAGAGATAAAATACAAAAATCGGATAATAAAATAAAGTCTACGTGGCAAATGATAAATACTGAAACTGGTAAAAATAAAATTAGAGATAGATCAATAACGCTAGATATTAACGATAATCTGGTTTCAGATAAGCATACGGTTGCCAATTTCCTCGCTAATTTTTTTACTGACATTCCTATAGATACTACCAAGTATCTTTCATCATCACCGAAGGATGCTGAAAATCTTCTTAGAACAAATATTAGTTTAAAAATTTCCAAATTTAGTTATCAACAAGTTAATGATATAGACATCATAAAGGCGTTTCGGACAATTAAAATGAAGGGTACTGAAGACTTATGGGGACTCTCAGTAAAAGCTATAGACACAGTTATACAAAATATTGCTCCAATTCTAGCGGCTATCTTCAATAAGTCTATAACTGATGGAGTTTTTCCTGACCTTATGAAATTAAGTAAAATTGTTCCTATATTTAAATCGGGTAGCTCTAATAACGCGACTAATTATAGGCCTATTTCTATACTACCAACTTTGAGCAAAATCTTTGAAAAAATTATGCTCGGCCAAATGTTAGCTCATTTTAATACGAATGGGATATTGCACGACAAGCAGTTCGGATTCACAAAGGGTCGTTCAACTCAAGATGCGGGATGCGTTTTGATTAAGTCCATATTGGAGGCTTGGGAGGGATCGCAGGATGCCCTAGGAGTCTTCTGTGACCTCTCCAGGGCATTCGATTGTGTAGATCATGAAACGCTTTTGCTAAAGTTAAAATATTATGGTATTTGTGATAAATCACTTGATCTTGTAGTATCCTATTTATCAGATAGGAAACAGATAGTATCTATAGACGGCGTGAATTCTGAGGGACATTTTGTTAAAATGGGGGTGCCCCAGGATCAATCTTAGGTCCTTTCCTGTTTCTTGTTTATATAAATGATCTCCCATACCTAATTAATGAACTATCAGACATTGTTCTGTTTGCCGATGACACTTCATTGATTTTTAGAGTTAAAAGAAAAGTTACCGATTTAACTGACCATAATAGAACACTCGGTTTAATTGCAAACTGGTTTTCCGCAAATAATCTTTTACTAAATGCGGGAAAAACCAAATGTGTTAAATTTGTACTACCTAATGTCATCAATTCTACGCCTAAAGTTTCATTAAATGGAGAAACATTAGAATTAGTCACGTCCACCGTATTTTTAGGAATAACCTTAGATTTTAAACTACAATGGGGCCCTCATATTGAAAAACTCGCTGGTAGATTAAGTTCAGCTTCGTATGCTGTGTGGAAAATTAGACAGTTGTCCGATGAAGCCACGGCTAAGCTAGTGTATTTCGCGTACTTTCATAGCATTATGTCTTATGGAATTCTGCTGTGGGGGTCAGCCGCCGATGTAAATACTATATTCGTATTACAAAAACGAGCGGTCAGGGCCATATATGGATTAGGTAGTCGCGACTCCCTACGTAACCTTTTTAAAAATATAAATATACTTACCGTGCCCTCTGAATATATTTACCAAAATATAATTTTTATTAGAAAAAATATTGATAAATATAGTAAAAAAAGTGACATTCATAATATTAACACAAGAAATAAGCACAAACTTGCTGTTCCAGGATTTAGAGTTAGCAAAACTAATAAGACATTTATGGGAAATGGTATTAGGTTCTATAATAAACTCCCTAGTTATGTCACAGACTTGCCTGATACTAGATTTAAAACACATGTTAAAACTGTTCTCATATCGAAAGGTTACTATAGTATTCAGGATTATATTGAAGATAAAGACGTTTGGCTATCGGAACCATCTTGCACCTACCTCCCTGAGGACCATACAGCCAAGTACAGTAGTTGTAATTAGAACTGTATCTTATTCTGTGAACTGTCTGTAATTGATTTCATACATGGTGTACTTTAATTATAAATACCGCTAGTTCTGTCTCAATATCATTTAATCTTATTGAGTAAAACTAAAATAAATTATAACAAGACAACCGTTTGGGCAATAAATGTGTATGCCTACTAAAAATAAATGATAATAATTGGACCAAAACCCCGCGTATTTGTCCATTTGAGTATGTTTCGCCGGACCGTCTCATGTGGGCCGTGTTGAAACCGGTAGTAAAGTAACCCACTGAGTTTGTTTCGCCGGATCTTCTCAGTTGGGGCGCATTGGATCCGGTGGTAGCATTAAAGCGCGTCCGTCGTTATATGCTCATGGTCCACCCAAATAATGACAATTGTTTTGACATAATATAGACAGAACAAGCATTTTGTGTCGCTAAGAACAATATAAATAAATAAATTATAATAATAACATATAAATATATGATAATATAAAAATTATTAATTTTATAGATATAAATAAATAACAAATATAATTAATTAAATTTTTCTAATTAATGTTTGACTATTTACAAGTGCCTGTAATTGGTTTACGTAAATAAAAATGATTTTTATTTTATTTTATATTATTTTACTAAAAATATTACAATTATATATCACTCTAATTATTTTAGACTCAGTTTATTTTGCAACTATAATTAATTATTTTCAATTGCATATTTTTTATTTCATCGGTTAATTTTAACCATTATTTAATTACGAATCTTAATAAATAAATTCGTAGAGCATAATTATTTACGCTCTACGAAATTCTGTACAATATATACCTACCGGTGTATTTTTAGAGATTATGTTAGGAATATATGAGAAAAACATATCCAAACGCACTCAAAGACTTTTTCACCTTTTCAATTTTATTACATAGGAGATCACCTTCGTAGCTCGTAGTATTGGCGTAGTACAGCAACAATGTAGCAGTGCTACGAGGCTAAAATATCGGAAGCTACAATCTTTGCTGTTCTCTATGCTAATATAGTTGAAAGCTATTGTGGCTTTTGAAAGGTTTCCATATACAGTATTGGTGCAAATGTTTTTTTTTTTAATTCGTAAAATTTTACTGTTTTGTTAGTTTTTGAGCCTATCGTATAAGTCACCGGAAAAATAATAAGAATCGTAAGGTGATCAACTTTCTAGTTAGTTGATAAACTAACGAGGTTTAGGGTGGTGAAAAAAAATGACCTAAACCTAAACCAATACAGTTCAACAGGAGGCGAAGCTGAAGTTTATTGTTTTTTTACAACAGTAGCATAGTCTCGTTTGGTTAGGTTAGGTCAAGTGTCATTATAATGATGTAAATAATATAATAATTATGTGCAATCACTGAAACTGGCAACTAAAACAATATAAGTGGCACGAAAGTTGATCAACTTACGATTTGTATTATTTTATGGTAACTTATATAAGGTTATTGCACTCATGTTACCGTAATATCTAAGAAAGTTTACAATGTTGTTAAACTATCTTTCTAAATACAATAATGTTTAGATTGTACAATTATTATTGTAGTCATTTTAGTCAATAACTTGTACTGTTTTTATTTCACAGTATATAGCTTTGTTGTACTATAAGTGCTAGATAATGAAGTCATATAACACAACCACATGAGAAAGTAAGATGCTAATATAAACATGACATGCGCATGAGTCAGTTCGCAGACATGGTAAAGTATGTCGTAGCCTCAACAATATGAGTATAAAAATAACCATATCAATACGTTAATATATATTTTTTGACGTTTAATTTAAAATTTTAAAGATAAATTATTATGGAATTAACGATAAACTGCCCTTTTCCCTCTACCACTGCTAAAACAATGTAATACAGTGAATCTTATCTTCGTAATACCTAAGTAAGTTTGTGAAGCTAGCACGTATAACATTGGAAGTGATATTAATATATAATAACATGTGCGGCTGGGGAGCAAAACTTACGATACTAAGCGAGAGTTGTGACGTAGAGCCAGCGTTTGAGTATTAACTACAGTATTGCTATTGTTTGCTGTATTTATAAGATGATAACTCAAATATTTATAAATCTTACTGCTGTCTGCTGTGTTTTGTCTATAAGTTAATACAGCGTATAACCTGGTGCAAAATTTCAGCCAATTCCTTTCAATAGTATTTGCGTGAAAGAGAAACAAACATCCATCCATCCATCGATCCATACTTACAAACTTTCGCGTTTATAATATTAGTAGGATGAAATAACTTATACATAAATGTCTAGCACATACGTATTGATGCGTGCTGAGTGGTTTTCACCTTAAGATAGACTACCTTAAGATAGACTTTCCCTCGGGTTTTAAAAGAGGCGACTGTGAGGGAAATCCATCAGATATATGGGCAGCAGCATCTACCAACTCAAGAATACCATGTTACTGCATTCACCAGTCCGCCTGCCAAGCGTAAAGATTATGGAAATATCACTAAACGATCATTTTTTTTTATTGTTGTCCGGCAGGATATGCATTTACGCATTCCCACCGCCACTGCAGCGTATTCGCGCGCTGGCTGTGAGATATGTGGGAATCGCCCTCTCCATAGCGTACTTTGCTAAACTCATACCACGAGGAGAGGACCCTACACCACTAAGAGCCCCCGGACACTCCTTCGATCCGCCGTTGGCGGGGGCCGAGTACGCACGAGCAATCCATCGATGAAATCCAAGATGAGCCATCTCTAAACGACCCTGGATTTCCAAAGTCTGTAAAAAATCTTTGATTTGAAGTATTCATAAACGGGTTGTACTTGCACGTTAACTTTCCAAACTTTCATATGGATTAATCATTATTATCCCCTTATATAATGCCCATTGCTGGGCATAAGTGGGTCTGTGATCGCAATATCATGTTCTAATATACAAATAGACGTTGCATCCTGTCCTTTGATATAGGTTTGCCATAGACATGACAAATATAATATCAATACCGGAACTATTGGCTTAACGTGCTTTCCTAGGCCTGATGCCTAAACAGAGTTGATCTCGGACCCAAAGATATTGAGCTCAATGCTGAGACTCAGGTACAATTCAAACCAACCAGCTTGCATCGGTTCGAAGGAATTGAAATTTGTAATATGGAATTATGGTTGATATTTCTGTCACATTCCGTGATACTGCATTCTGGATGACTCACCTTGGACTCCGTGATAGAAGTTTTTTTTTTAAACTAGCAGTTTTGCAGTCTTTTAGTATTCTTGTTAACCCCTCGTGCTAAGCTAAAATGCTTGTGTTACGGGTGGGTTCACGTCGGTAGTGCAATGGGTGAGGTTTGAACCGGCGACCTCAAGATCACAAGTCCGACGCCTTAGCCATTGGACTACGGCCGCTTTAATAATTGAATTAATATGAACTGTAATTTTTGTTTACACGTTCCGATTTCCTTTACAACATTGCAAAATACTGTCTTGCCCGGTGCCGGTCTTAATCGACACCATTTAGCTACTGAGTTCTGTTGAAAGAAACTATGTTTCTATTACCCATCTCATTTGTTTTTTTTTGCAAAATGAAAAAAGCTGACTGAGGTCTGATTATTTTATTCCGCAATGCAGCGCTGCTAGGGTATGTATGCATTTGTTTTATACAACTTTACTACTTCTTAACATTTATGAGAAATGTTAATACACCTTAAGCTACAACTTCTAAGTAATAAATACACAGGTATTTTGATCAACACGCCGTTTTCACAGAAAATAAAAATAAAACAATGAACAGTCTGTATTTTTAAATCTTAAAAAGCGAACTAAGAAACAAAGGGCTCTTAAAGCTAGTGACGTGTAATCAAGCCTCTTTTGTACGATGTACCCGTACTTTTTTTTAATTTCACCGCGCAACCGCCAAGGAGTCTTTTTCAAGATTTTTTCATAAGAAGCTAAAAAATGTTCACAGCAGTTTACTTAATTAATGTGGGTACCTGGTTGTTGACGTAAAACTTGCGTTCTAATAACCTACTACTATGGAAAATGAAACCAATCATTACTGACCCGGACAATGAGTGAACCAACGTTAACTATTTTAATAAAGTAAAAGGCAACCAGCGCTTTAAAGGTCTGATCTTGTTCCTGTGGGAACCTCGTCTTCAAATTATCCTATGATAAAAGTAATGTGGCTTACTATTGGTAAAAGAATATTCAAATCGTTTCAGTAAATCGAGCTTCAGCTCTTTATAATATTACTAGCGACCCGCCCCGGCTGCGCACGGGTACAATGCTGATGTATTATACATAATTATAAACCTTCCTCTACAAGAGGAAGGTTTATATGTATAATACATCAGCATTGTCATCATCCTCTATCTATTTAAAAAGAAACCGCATCAAAATCCATTGCGTAATTTTAAAGATTTAAGCATACATAAGGACATAGGGATGTGACAGAGAAAGTGACTTTGAAAGGTATGTAGTGAAGTATAGATATATTAGATATTGATTGATGGCTACAGCTACTTCTATTTTGTCGTATGTTCTTCAGTTATTTATTATGTAATACACCGGCTTGACCTTGTCTGTTCCCAAGACTAAACAGTAAATTGATCGTCATGACGGTATTCTTCGAATTATCAGCGTTGTCACCTTGAAAAAGTTACTTAGTATAAAGGCGCCTTCGCATAGCTGCAGCGTTGTGGTCGTAGAGCTTCACTTGACTGGCTTTTAAAAGTACGAGATTTTTAGAATAATTGCAAACTATTTGGGCGCCCCCAAATAAGCCGCAATGTGACTCGCTACTGACTACTTATATATATACGTAAATCCATTGAAATAAAAACGCGAGGCTACAGCGCGACTGCAGCGTGTAGGCTGCGGCCATGGGTTCGATCCACTTCAAAGAAAAATGTAAAAAGGGCTTGGCAATTCGGAATGTTGGTGTATGTCCGATGTGAATGTAATGTGAAGTATAGAAGAAACATAGATTTACTGGACGTTCCCCTAACTGCTAGCCCTGCTTGCCTATAGGCCTGGTTAAGTGACATAAGCCTAGAGGGTAACTACATAATTATGTCCATTTAAAAAAAAGTACACGTCAATATAATACAATATTTCCGTTGAAATTCAGTACCTTGACATTCTTATACACAAACATTTCACCTGACAATCATACAAAGCTTATCTTTTCTTTTCCCCAACATTATTTTTCAGACAATGCTCCAGTATGTTGTTTGCAAAGAGATGCATTAGCAAATCATACGAATATCTACAAGAGAAGTAAACATAAATCCCGTCTCCCTTGAAATGCTCATCTAACCGAGCTGTATTATTACCTGATACATTTTCCCTCGAATAGAAAAACACCCTTTAATTTTACTCACACAACACCACCTTCTCGTTCCATTAAAACGTAACTCGCTGGTCCTACATTCAAATAACAACCTTAAACAGTATATTTTAAGTTGAAATTCGAATGTAACGTATACAAATATACCGTTTTATGACCTAAGACATAAACGATATTGCTTTAGAGATTCAATGCAAACCATATAGTGCCTTCTCTCTTTTATTCTCTTTTTAGATTATAGGGATACAGATAGTGCTCTTTTTAAGCCGATAAATTTACGATGTATTAACAAACAACAAGTCTTTGTTGATCAGCGCATTATAAAGGTTCATTTTCATAAGGCGACATGTCGTACCGGCACATCTTCTACCTATATTCATGTGATTAGTTGATACGACTGATACCTACCTAAAGCAAACAAACTGGCTAGACGCGAGTCGGACGGTATCCGTCTAATATTATTTACAATATTAGACGCTACCTATATTATTTTAAGATTTTAGATTTATTTCCGGATCTGGTTGGTTAAGGGAATATCAGGCGCCTCAGACAGATCCGTTGATCCCGATTATTATAACATCATCTATATCAATCATGTAACAAGGTAACGAGTAGCACCGTTTAAATGTGTATTTGCAGTACTTACTGCGGTTACCATCCAGCCTGTTAAGCGTAGTGAGAGGGCCTTTCAGTGAGGCCCATGTTTTGCAGTGGACGTTATACGGACTGATGATGAAGATATCTATTGTCAATATTTGTTTGTTTACATAGACACAATTAATATTTTTTAAATAATGTTCTGTTCTGAACGTGGGAACTCTGATGAAGAAACTCAGAGTAATCTTTCAGGATGATGTTATCTTTAGAAATTTAATAAATCAGAAGAGTTTGTTTGTTAGGACGCGCTAATCACAGGAACTACTAATTAATTATAAAGTTCCTACGGGAAGCGGAGTAAGGCCTCGTTTACGAGGCGTTGCGTCGCGCGACTCGTTGTGCGGCGCGGCGGCAGTTAACAAAAACATAAGGCGTTGTTTGAGTGTGAGTGAGATGCGAAACGCTTCGCCGCACGCGTCGCGAGACTCCCTCCGTCTCCGTAAACGAAGCCTTACGCGGGTGAAACCGCGTGCGGATTAGTAGTTACATGCAAACTGAATACTGAATATTGAGGTAATGAGTCTTTACAAGTAGTTCGACACAACACACTTTTAGATGTATGAAACATTAGACCTGGAAAATAATATTGTATCTTATACAAACTTTATTATCATCGTAGAAATGGAATTCGATCTGCAGTTGCCGGAGGCGGGCACGTTGCAAAGCGTTGATTCTGTGTCGATAACCCCACGGACTAGAGTTCTGACCAACAGTGGACGTCCAAAATGATTATGGTGGTCAATACAGTAGGTGACTACTTTTGATCCATACTTTTTTCTGTATTAAAATTGCTGAAATACATCATTGCCGTAAAATGTTTAAAAAAATATTCATAATTATTTATTTTACTCTTATACATGATGCTTTTTATAATTATTTTTATACAAGTTAAAATATTTTGCCGTAATAAAAGTTTGCGCATTAAATGTATTTACAATATCAATAATAATCACACGTATCATACATCACAGTTAATATATTTTGGGAGTAGTTTTACACTAGTACAAATAAATACAACTTATATCATACTAATTGTTCTAAATCTATGGTAGTTGGCAAAGCTCCCAGAATCCTGGCAACAGCATTGAATGGCAATGCTTATCTACTATGCTAAGTAAAGATGTATATAATCACTTTTAAAACTCTTAAATTAAATTATACAATAGTGATCTTTTTCATGTAGGTTTCTTTTCTAAAATTTTGTATATTATTTTACGTATTAGTCGATAAATTATATTTTAGTACAACCTACTGCAAAGTGTCTCGCGCGTTGAACTCTTTCATACGGAACCCTGTTCCTTCCCGCGATTTCAACTGGAATACGAAATTAAGTACATCAAGTAATTTATCTTCAACAGCTATTTATATGTAATATTATTTGTAAAAAAAATATTTATAAATATAAACATATGAAGAAAAACAATAGAATGACGTTGGACGCATATACAGTAACGTACCGTAGTATATTTAAATTTCTATCTTAAGTACAAACTCCTTAAGTTTTATCATCTGATACAGTACATCATAAACTTCTTACACCTGCGATACAGTTTAGCGAAACAAATACCTTCTAAAAATATCTCCATTACTCTAACCGCATGGTGAATAATCTTGGTAGTTTTAAATCCCTACTTAGGCATAATGAACAAAGACAAAGACGGTGGAGGGGGAAGCGAAGGGGGGGACGCATATGCACCACCATACGTACAACGATATGCATCACTGCAGTCGCAGAGCTGCATTCCTGCTGCTAGCGAACGAACGATTAAGGTGGATAAGCGTTGACTTTTACGGAACTGTAATTTTTGTTTGTTTGGTATACATACACAGTGATTTTAGTCGTTGCTAATATACATCGAAATGAGATATTTTTTTGGTATTACAATACAATATAAGTAAGTGCTTTTTAGTAGTATTAAAAATTACAGATTACAAACTAGATTATCTCGTACTTAAAGGCACTAGAGTTCATTTTGCCATGTAAATTTATCTAGGCCGTCTCCTTGAGGGAAAATTGTTTTAGAAAAAATAAAAAAAGGTTTTGGTAATAAAACTGATGACAAATCACCCTGCCTATTATTACTGACCAAAATTCACGGTATATAAATTTATAATGGTTTAGACGCTTATTTATATTTTTTTCATACTTTTTGTTGATTTTCCAAGCTGGTTCATATTGTTATTGGCTGTCTATCGTATAATTGGACTATTCTGGCAGTCAAGGCAATAATATATTATTGACATTTGTTGTTTATTAACATTCGAATTAAAAAGCATTAAAACTTCGATATTCTGAATAGGCCATGTCAAATTATATTTAATAAAACATTTTTTTTTTTGTTACCGAAATATATTATTTTTACTCACAGCTAGCAGCTCACATAAAATAAGAAAGCAATATTTTTGGTTTCCTAAGGAGGAATTTTGGTTTACACTGAGTCGATTCTTTATTGTTACTTGCAGTGATGTACACAAATGTAAATAATGTTTATGTTAATTATAATTTCGCAATTCTCGTAATTTAAAAATCACAGCTTTTCTGCCGCTTTTAAAATATTGTTGTATAGATTTTTAGCTCTCAATAATAAAAACTAATTTATTTAGTCTAATAAAAAATTACTAATCGTTTAACATGATCCCAAAAAAGGAGCAACCATAAAAATACACTTGTTTAGTACCAAAGTTTAAGAACGATGTATGCAGACTTATAAAAGCCAATTATCAGTCGTATCCACAATGCCTTTCGTCCGGGAGCATCAGTTCAACTCCTCTTAGTTATAGCCCGGTCGCTCTCTAATTTACTTGCCGGCCGCCCGTGGACTTGATACTACACAATAACACCGAACACATATTAAAGGCTTAAAAAAATTGCACTAACTTTTTTTTAAAGTTAACTTTTTTTTACTCATTTCTCGGTTTACGTAATTTAGAAATCTTAAGTTCATGATTGTTGTGTAATTTTGTTAGCTCGTAGTTCGTAATAGCTACGTACGTGTATAGTGATGGATAAATGTTAATATTTTTGGCTGATATATATTTTTAATAAGATATTTTATGAAAAAACCCTATTAATAGATTGTTAATATCATTGTCATTTAAATTATCAATAATAATAATATACTTGAAAAAAATATAATCTGATCGCGCTATGCACGATAAATGATAATATAGATAAATTTACTAATGTTTCTGTAAATATACTATTAACTTGCTTGCACAATGATGCGGAAATATCAAACTACCCGCAATCCGCGACAGTGTGGCCATCTGACCTTATGTAACTAACGATAACGTTCTATATTGAGTAGAATCTATGTTTAGCATTCCGCAAACTATATAATTATGTCTATATCGATAAACTGTTACTAGTAATAAGTTATATATGACACTTAACAAAAAGTACAGAAATAAAAATCAATGTCATGTTGCTAAGTTGTCAACTGGAAAACCATATCGCGACCCACTCCGAATTGTGATTAAACCAACCTAATACACACAATTACAGGTCACCAGTCTACCAACACCCGTGTTTTGTTTCAAACCAAAAGATTACATCACGACTGACTAACGTCAATTTAAAAATGGACTATAACTCAAAGACTTTAGGGTGAATGTTCATTGTAGTTGTTTAAACGAAATATGCTTCGCTTGTGTGCCCTCGTGAAAGCTACACATTTCATTTATAATATTAGGTACAATACGAGACGTCATATTGTATACACTTCCACTACTGTACTCATAAATGTTTCATGTGTGTGAGCGGAATCGAGACATAAAGTCGTATGCGACGTGCGATGAAAATTGTATCTTATGAGCTTCAAAATAGAGATATTTTTTTGTTTGGACAGGCATACCGATTACGGCAATGAGTGTATGTTTATGTGAATGTGTGCACCGCAACGGCTCAAACGGAGTATCGAAGAATGCGGAGCGTGAATTACTATGTTTAGGGAGTTGTCAGTTTGACAATTTGCTCTTATAAGGATTCGCGCCGCTTGTTGAGATTAATAAAGGATTAAAAGGAGATCGTAATTGAGATTATAAATTTATACTTACTTAAGCTATTGCTATATTCTATTCTAGATGTTTACTTAGGTTCCTTCCGTAAGTACCAAATTAATAAATTAATCTTTGACTTAATTAATTTTCTAATAATTTTAGTCAAGGCAATTTTTATTTATATAGGTATTTACAGATATTTACATAAAAAGATGTATGAATTGAAATCAATTCTTTAAATATAAATTAAGTAAGTATTTGAAAAAAAAACAAAAATACAATTTAAATTATTTATTTATTTATTATCGCCTAATCCCTCTTTTAGTTAAAATTTTATGTCTAATAACAACATAAATAAATACGTAACAAAAAGTTGCATTGATTACAATAGTGATAAAATCAACCGACAAACGTATCAATTACTAAATTGAATTAAACGCTATAACCCGCGCGGACGCGCTCCGCCACAATAAGCGATCACAGCGCATCGCATTAGCTACTGACAGGCCGCGTACGTGTGTATACCACGCTCGTTACGTTTACGTGACGCTCACACACTCATACAAATTTACTACAACCCGAGACACAAACAAAAATAAACCTTACGACAATCATAATAAGTGCTCAATAACTACACCACTGACTTGCCAGTTTATTACTTGCTCCCGCCACCACACCGGGTGGCGAAGTCCGGCAACGTCGCGTCCAAATTATTGTGACATTTATTTCATATGCTTGCAGAACGGAACCACTAGCGACATCTATCCAAGCCTTTAGAACTATACATTCGGCCTATAGAAAGAGACGGGCATACTTGACAATATCACTTTCACGGTCCCGTACTTAAAGCTAAGCGGTTTGCTGTACTGTTTGTTTGTGTCTGTAAACAGCGGGCTGGCGAGGTGTATCGCGCATGAATGAAATGGATGACCTACGGAAAGAGATAGGGATATAGAAAGATTGCCGGTTAGAAAGGGATAGGTAAGGAGCGCGAAGCGTGCAGAATACATCGTTTATCAGATTACATGCGAAGTATCGCGAGCGTGGCGATGTTTTGACACGCGATAATCACGAGATAATGCGGGCGATCTCAGTGGCGTTTAGGTTTATATTGGCTTTTTATGGCGGCGCGTTAAATATAGTAGTGGTGACAAATATTGTATTTATAATAATATTTATATGTATTCCGGATGCCACATATGTAATAAACGCTAAAGATTTATGACATGAGGCAACTTTTGGCGCGTGTTTTCTTCAGTCGCTGCTTCAGCATTATTTTAGTTCTTAGTTTATTGATCTAGTTGTATTTATTAAAAGATGTCAGTTCTTATGAACATCATGTTACAGAAAAAACTTGGTTTTTAGACATTTATTAATATACATGTTATACACCTATTAGGCAATAATATTTACTTTTTAAACAAACATGTCGATCAGCTGACAACAACAAAAGTTATTTAAACATACCTACCTATACTTATTCCTTGTTATATTATATTAGATAAGAACTATAATATAGTGTATAATTGATACCTACAGGTAGTTTAAAACGTACTTATGCATAATTATGTAGTATGACATGACGATGTTATCAATAGTAGTTATATCAAATAAGTATGTTACTATTAAACTAAAGTATGTTCTTCTTAAATTAGTTAAGTATTTAACCAATGAACAATTCATCCAACCAAAATGATCAAAACACAAGCCATCAGTGTTAAACTAAGCAATTAGTTCGTTGAAAGTGCAGAGCTTTCGCAGAAAATCCGAGCTTTCCAAACTTGTCGGGGGCAGCTTGCCAACTGAATGTAGTGTGAAAACTTAGTAACAACTTGCAAATTGGGCAAGGGCGTTTTCAGTTAGCTATGGTACTACTAGCGCCATCTGTTAGCGAGTAGTTGTAGCACAGTATTGATACTGCTTTTTCGAATACCTATTTTCTCTGTTCTGTGATACCTATCATTAATCAGAAATGTTTTTTTTTTATATATAATTCTTTTTAAATCATATATAAATCAGTTTTACATTTGTTGGTGACGAAATAAATTATCTAATGCGACTTTACAATTATCTTTTGAATAATATCAACAACAATCGTAACATAGAACTAAATCGAATTTTATACAAGGTGTAAATGCATCCTAAATTTCTACCTTGACCAATCGTTATTTCTGGCAAGCAATGTTTATCTTTTGTCTACGTTAGCGCGTGTTATTTCAGTATCTAGTTTGTTTCTTTTATTTTAGTAATTTTATATGTCTACTAGTTTTCTGATTTTAATCGAAGTAAAATGTTTGTCTACTTTGCAAATACAATGTTCTGTTTTGCTTGATAACATTTATGCATTTGACTTTTGTTTATTGTACAAATAGATAGTTAGAAATTGTGGTATAATGTTTTCCAAAGCAATTTTAAATAAAGCATTTAAAGACACGGGTATTTTGTTTTTTTTTATTCTTGGTATTAACTAGGTACTAACATGAATTTTTTACTCACAATTACTCAGAGTTAAGATTTAATTTACTTTAATTAGACATTATCAAAGATCTGGACAAAGTAGGTAATGATATTTCAACTTATAAGACACATACTTAAAATAACTAGTGGCGCCATCTCTTAGCACTATTCTAGTAACGGACACTTTACTGTAAGGTTGATAGTCGGAGAAATACGTTCAAAGTATATTATTATTATAAATTTTATTCTAGTTAATAAGGTATGCCTTTTGGCAAAGGCCTTCTCCAACTCTTTCCACTGTTGTCTGTCTGTTGCTACTCTTGTTCATAGGGGTCCTTATGTCACTTTGAAGTCGTTCTCCCATCTTTTTGGATGGCGATCTCCTTGCACCATCCCTTGGGTACCAAACTCTCACCTGTTTGCTACATTTCTCCCTTTTGCTCCAACGGAGTCTATGTCCGGTCCATATCCATTTAAGTTGGTCAATACGTGACGGTATGTCTGTTTATTTTTTGTCTTATCATTATTAATGAGCAATTCTTCATGACTATACCTCCGTTAGATTTAAACGTGTTGATAGTTAATACTTACTAACTACTTAGCGTGTTATCTTTACTTTAGTAGAGTCACATTTACCATGTTTATTTCCATGGCAATTAAAAAATAATAATGATTAACTAGGCACCTACCTAATTACGAAGGGCAGTGACCCGAAAGGGTCTACGCAAAGGGTAAACAACATGGATACTAAAAATAAAAATGACGAAGCTGATCAATTGTACGTAATTAATTTTAGGGATCTCGTTATTTATATAAGGTGCATCCAAAGTATATGCCGTCCTTTTATCAGTAGGAGTATCCTTAGATTGAGTGGTTGTAATACATTAGCTGTTGCGTTGTGCGCTCATTATTGGCGTTTGGAGGAGTATCCGAGGGGTTTTAGAGGTAAACCCTCGCCTCGTGGAATGATTAGCATATCGCTATGGAGAAGAAAGTGCTACATACCCTGCTGCTACGCCGGTGGGGATGCCTAATACTTTTCTGCCTGGAAAAAAAGGAGTATCCCTATATTATATTTTATAGTACCATGTATAGTGATAACGTGCGTTAGTCAAGAATTTCAGTGAAATTAAAATATGTAACAAGACCTCGAGGTGAGTTCTCCTCACACCGCCACCGCCATTTAGAGGATCGGCCAGCTTTGACGATTTTATTTAAGAGAAACATGGATTTGTATGGAAAAATATAATATATAATTTCACAGAAATTTCTTCACGAATCGCAGGAAAATACCATAATTTGCTAGTATATATAAGTAGCACTCTTGAACAGCCACCAATCTCATTGATAAAGGCTTGTGAATATGAATTCATAATCATAACCCCATATCATTACCTGGGGTGATGATGATGAATCCATTGGACTGGAACTCGGAAGCGCTCGTAACGTTCGCGTTTGCAATAAACGAAAGTTAAGTAAAAATACTCACGCAGTGTAAAATATGTAATTCATCATCATCATCAGCCCGTATAACGTCCGCTGCTGAACATGGCCCTCCTTCCGGGGGAGGGTTTTGCCATAGTCACCAAGCTTGACAGGCGGATTGGTGACCGCAGTATTATGTTGTAATATACAGGGAAACGCTGCCGCCCGTTCCCTGATATACGCTTGTTAAAGATGATGTTGTAACAATCGGGACCAACGGCTTAAAGTGCTTTCCGAGGCACGAAGGGTAGTCCCTCAACCACCAGACCCGGAAAGAATATAATCTTAGAATTTACACAAAGATTTCTTGTCCGGTGTGGGGATCGAACCCACGACCTCCGCGATTTAAAGCGAGCCAAATACCGTTACGTTACGGAGGCTGTTGTTTATAAATAAATTTAATTCACTAAATTAAATTGATGTATCCCCGCACAGAGATACAATGCTTCAGGACATAAGGAAATCAAAGTGACAGAAAGACTTAGACTTCTCAAAGATTTATCAATATAAGTAAGTTTGAAAGGTAAAGGATATACTTATGTTTACAAGTATTACTTAAATTACTTTTGCACTTTGTAGTGTTATCAAAATTATAGTATAGAAAGTCATAACTTAACGAAACTAGGTGTGGTGGTATCGACACACATTTTTCAAGTACCTATCTAATATTAAGAAGGGCTCTCAAAATCGATGGTAGTAAAATATAAAAATACCAACAACAAGGTAACTCGACTCGTAAGTTTATCGTCAACGCTTCGAGTATAAATCTTCCATGATTTACGAATACACCCGTACCATTCTAATTTACAGCTAGACTGATTTAGCCGACTTTCATAAGTAATAAACACCAAAGAGTAATTGTAGGTGTGATTTTATGTGCGTACGACAGATCGAGTTACTAAGTTTCAAAATTCAGTGCCTTCAATGCCAGATGTTATTGTTAGTTGCTTTCATCATCATCATCGGCCCGTATAACGTCCACTGCTCAACATGGGTATTCCTCGAATGGGGTGTTGATAAAGGCACCACGTTTGGTGACAAGGTAAATGCTACTGCCCCATACCTAGTATAGGATTCTTATAAATGCTATGATAATCTGGACCCACGGCAGTTGTTTTCTCAGGATAGGGCCCTACCCTGAGAAAAAATATTATAGTATCTTTTAAATAAATTCTGTGAGATGCGCGAACAAAAAGAAACCAAAGAAAAGAAAACCAACCAAACCCGGAAACAAGTGTTACATTTGATTTCATTGATACCTTTTGTCCGTAGCGGGAATCGAACCCACTTAACGAGGGAATGGGCAGCGGTGTTTCCCTGTGTGTTAAAACATAAAACTGTGGTCACCAACTCGCCTACCAATCGTGGTGACTATGGCAAACCTTTGCCTTCCTCCCTCGAGAGGAGGCCCATGTTCAGCAGTGGACGTTAAACGGGCTGATGATGATTATCCCGGAGTTCTCCAAAAAAAGTATTATAAGAAAGCTTGTTGCGTTTTCTAAGCATGTTTGGGCTTAGCTATATAAACATGCAAATCAACATTCGTGGTAAAAACAAATCCTCCAATTTCATAATGATTAACTTATACTCATGGGTATTGAGAAAAATAATCCAGTTAACTGGAAACGAATTGAGGTGAACTACGATACGCCGAATAAGCTCGCCCGTCCGACCTACATCGCATTTTAGTTAGTGTTTTTCGATATCCACTGTGATTTATTGTAGTTATAAAATCTACCAGATGCCAGTTCACACTGACCACATATTGGGAAAATGCGGCTTCGCTTGGGTGGTCTAAATATATCAGTATCATTGTTTACGAAATGAGAAGCGTTACGAATTACGTATGTGTTTTAATTATTAAAACACGTGCTGGATAATTGCGTATATAATACAATTTATTTGTACCTACTCTGAATACACGAGTTTGCCCGCTTGAATCGGGTATACTTTCATTTGAATATTTAGATAACTTTGTCCCGATAAACGATGAAATACAATTTGGTCCTATGACCGCCGAAATTCTGTTTCATTTAAATATGTATATCTTTTATGGTAATTATAAAAAATATATAGTATGTTTTAAATAAATTCTGTGAGGTGCGCGAACTCATACAAACAAATATATTTTTTAAACTTTCTTTCAAACCGTTTCTTTGTACTTATCCAGTTTGAAACTTAAATATCCAAACACTGAATTCAATTGTTTTATAATACGTATCGAGACTGTACACTGAACTGTATTAATATTCTATAGAAAGGTACTACCTACATGTACAGTGATTGATTAGAAATGTAGAACGGATGCCGCAATGGAAGGACGCGCGGAGATTAAAACAATTGTACTTATTGTATGGATCTAGATTTATTATCATAGATAGTGTAGAGGTTAAAAAAATATTTATTTCAATATTATTTGGCGAGGGTGTGTCTTGAGAGTAGCACGAAAAAGTAGCAAAGATATTTGTTACTTTTTCGTGCTACTCTCAAGGCACACCCTAATAAATGAAATTTTTTTTAACTGTTAGTTTGTCGCAGGGTCGACTAACTGGTCAGAAAATGAAGCATTCTTTAGTAATATGCTATGGGCTAATTCCGATCCAGGTTAACATTTGTTTTGTCAAAGTTACTGAAAACTATAATGACAAAAAAACGGAATTTCTTTCAGCATGGCTTGTTAATATCAATTAGTTAATAGTTTACCAACTTGTCTAATTCTTTATTTTCAGATGTCTATAAACAGAGCGTATGCTCCTTAAGCTACTAAACGACTAATGAAACTGCCTCCGAATAAAATTATTGGAATGTGTAGAAAGTGTAGAGATCTATCGATTTTGATTAGGTTAAGCATTTAATCAATGTTTGTGAAATTTCGGAAGTGGGCTCAAAAGTCGACTGAAGTCTATAAAGTTCATATAGAAGAAGGCAAATGTATCTTTAACATATGCTTTTAAAATAAGGACCATTAGTAGGCGCTACAAAAGAGGGATACCGGCTGTACATCAGGCGGTATCCACTATAGTTTCCGATTCCCTTATAAATATGCTGAAAGATCTCATGGGGTTGTCGGTTGGAGACTAAGGTCAGAAAGAGAGAGAAATTATCTTACCCGTAGGTACTTACCCATTCACAGGGACAGCAATCGGTAAAGTCAAACCCATTGCTATCCCCAGGAAATGGGTAAGTTACATTTTATACAAAAATATACTTTATCCATCACAAAAAGAAAAACTAAGTAGAACTAAGATTTTCGGACTAGTAGGTACGAGTACTTTACCAGGTCAAGCCTTTCAATAAATTCCCAATTTGATTCCTGTTAATACGGATGAATACACTACTCTAGAATAACCATAGCCGAGATCAATAACAATAATATCACATTAACTATTAAGCAGTTACGTATATAGTGAACTCAATCACGCGTCACCTCCGTTTAATCTATTTATGACATAGCCTGTTTGTTTGTATAATTATGTCATCGCAACATTTAGGGATTTCACTAGATACATTGGTACGTTTAATCTACTTTAATATTCCAGCGCATCGTTTTAAACGTGACCTCGTGTTCATATTTTCATTTACACTCAAAATTCGTTATCAGACGCAAGCCCAGGGGTCGGCCCACGGTGGGAGAATTGAAAAATTGTAAAACACACTTCAGGCATTGTGGTGTGAATAAATAATAAGCGCGCACAATTCATATGTGACAATATTAACGCGACCTCCGTAGTCTCTTCCACCTCTGCAGAAATCACTGCAGGTAAAGGGAAATCGTGAATTTACGTGAGCTCTGAATACGCTGGTCGTTGCGCGACCCACTTACGCTTGGTCTCGATATTGTTGTACCAGATCTCTACTAGGTTAGCGGAACCCGAGTTATAGGATTATTAACTTGACTTAATGGAAATACATTCAGAGTAAATTGTAGTTAAGTAGGTATAGAAAAGTGAATTATTATTTGATTGTTGATAGGCTATTTTTACTGGCTTCAATTAAAGGTCGGATTAATCGTATAAGGGTAAATGTCAAACGTTCAGCATTAGATTCATAAGGTTATTGATAGGTACCTACTTGTATAATATTTCTATAGCATTTTTGACATATTATTATAAGATTCTTAACACTTCAAAGGATACATAAAGCTGAAGAGTTTGTTTGTATATTTGCGTTTGTTATTACTTTCTGATCCGATTGAAAAAAATCTTCCAGTGTTAGACAACCCATTTAACGAAGAAGACTAAAGGCTATATTTTATTATGAAGTTCCTACGGGAACGGAAGTTACACGGGTGAAAACGCGCGCGGATGCTATTATTAAATAAAATAATAAATACTTACACATAAAATAAACTTAGTGTTATTATTTTAGAATTATTATTAAAAAAATACTCCTTAAAAAAGGCAAAGGCTTCCTTCTGTGAAACTACTGTCTCATAGAAGGAGGCCATCGACTCCCACGATCCCTCGTTCTTGAGCAACTTCTTTGTGATGTTCGAAAGCGAGAAATCGTCCCCTACCGGCGCGACGAGCGCACTGCGCTCAGACGCCCGAGTCGGACGCAATCTTGTCATGCACAGGTAATGACCGAAGCACCCATGCCCCGTCATCACCTGCGCAAGGCGGAAGGTCACCTCTCCTCCCTTGCGTCCGGCCCACTCAAGCAAGTGGGGCCGGATCACAACCGTGCGCGATCCGCTCAATGGCGGGTCGGCTTTCAGCCAGTGACAGCTAGCGACGTCGTGACTCTTTACGCTATGTCGCCATGCCCTCCGGAAACGGATCACGGCTGTGCTGCACCCAACCGAACCTCCGCCAGTATGCCGCGGCCAGCTCCTCCGCCTCGACTTCCCACGGTGGGGAACCAGAGAGGAGGCAGGCCGCGTCAAAAGATACCGTGCAGTATCTTTTGACAGATACAGTGGTAGGTTCAGGCCGACCTGGCGCCCTGGCGGTTCCGCCGATCCAGGGCGTCAACATGGCCGGCCCAGGTTCGGCAGGCACACCGTGTGCTGTGCCGTATCGACGGCACAGTCACAGTGGTGACAGCGAGTGTCCGGCTCTCTCTGCGCCTCGTTACACAGGTAGTGGCCGAAGCAGCCATGGCCTGTTAACGTGTGCAACGTGGTAGGTGATGTCGCCGTGACGGCGACCGGCCCACTTTTTAGATGGGGCCGAATCGCCTCCGCCTCCACCGTACGCAATCCGCTCCGCGGTGCGGCCTCTAGCCGCTCCTGCCATTTCCGGCGGGTTTGGCGACGGACCTCAGTCCGCCACCGTGCAACACCCTCCGGAAAGGGGTCGCGGCCAGAACGCGCCCCCTCACACCTCCGCCGGTACGCGGCGGCCAAAACCTCCGCCTCCAGGTCCCACGGAGGATGTCTTTATAACATAACCTAACCTAACTATGTAAGTATCAAATAAGTAGGTACCTATATTTTTTACCTACGAAGATCCCGTTCCTGTATGGACTTCTTCGGTAATGAAATATAGCCTATAGCCTATGCTACTCTTAGATTTAACGTAGCTTTCTAATTGCGAATGCATATTTAAAATCGTCCAATAGTTTCGGAGCCTATATAAAGCAAACAAACAGTCAAATATTCTTATTTATTATAACTATAAGTAGAAATATATTCTTTTATGTGTTAATTCCTTCACCATATTTTTCTCACTTTATATCGTATAAAAATTATATAATATGCCGTCAGATTTTCACAAAGTGTGAGACGCTTAATTTGGTGGTATCAGTTCGTTTGGCAAGCGCTCGTGCAGGAGTTAGTCGCCAAATTTCGTCATCAACCTATGTATGTTACTATCTAATAGAGAAATCTTTTGTAAAGCTTGGTTAAAACGATTAGAGTATGTAACTTATTTTACCTTCCCATGCTCTTGTAGACCCGAAGTCCGAGAGACCTGCGAACTGTAACGTAGAGCGACAATTGCACAAAATTCCCCTAAAAATCTAAAGTCAACCTTCATTAATCCCCCCGCCAGCAGCTGCCTAGCCGAGGTCCAAGTCCCACAAGGGACGCCCTCTTGCGCAGGTTGCTCAGTTTGTAGTTTTTAGACTATTTATTATGGCTGGAGGACTACTTGTCCTTATGCTTGGTGAATCATATAAAAAGATATAAAACAAAACGTAAACTGTATGTTTTGACAGTATTTTGGAACTTTTATGAATGTAACATACATTCATAAAAGTTCCATTTCCCATCATAAAACTCATCTTATCTAATCGTAAGAACTGTAAGTAGGTAATGTCGACGAGTAAGTAAAATACCCAATTTTTATATCGAAAATTCGCTATCTTTACGAATTATAGCAGTGATAAAATGAACACAAAGAAAGAATATAACTTAAAGAAAGATAACAGAAAATAGATGCGTTACTCGAAAAAGGTCCGGTTAGAATGAAATTTTAAAAGTCTGGTTTGATGTAACACCCTTTCTTGGGAAATTAATCCCACTATTGCATCATCATCATCAGCCCGAATAACGTCCACTGCTGAACGTGGGACTCCTCCCGAGGGAGGGTATTTGCCATAGTCACCACGCTTGGCAGGCGGGTTGGTGACCGCATTATAATGTTGTACCACATAAGGAAACGTTGCTGCCCGTTCCTTGATATACGATTATTATAGATGATGTTATAACAATCGGGATCAACGGCTTTACGTGCTTTCCGAGGCACGGGGGGTAGACCCTCAACCAACCAGACCCGAAAAGAAGAATTTACACAAAGATTTCCTCTCCGGCGTAGGGATCGAACCCACGACCTCTTAAATTTAAAGCGAGCCAAATACCGCTACGCTACGGAGGTTGTCGCTATTGCATTCAAACATAATCTCGGACACAAAGCACACCCAGACCCTAAACTATTCATAGTTCACACAAATCATTTCACCCGGGAGAAATCGAACCCAGAACACCAGATCTCAGAAGTATCTAAAAACTACCGTCACCAGTGAGCGATCGATGGTCAGAAGTTCAGAATTACTAAATAATGTAGGTATTATTTAGTTATGGTGGTAGGTATACAAATCGAAATATAAAAATCTATGAATCGAAAAGTAGAGATTTTCGTTTCAGGTCTGGAAACAAATTATAAATTTACATTGCTTTATTAGCCCGTTGACGCCCACTGTCGAATATGGGCCTCCTCTTTAACAGATCATTGCAAGCCAAGGACGTTGAGGGATATTGCTGTAAGCTTGGCAGGCGGATCGGTAATCGCAATAAGTTGGGATCTTTGAGTTACTTTAGATGCTGCTGCCCATCCATCAGGTGTATGTCCCTTATTCACCTTCTACGAGACCCATAGGAAGATACGGGGATGGCTATTCTGAGCCAGAAACCACACGGCTTAAATTTGACACAATGGTTTTTCGCCGCCGCGGGATTTAATCCGCGAGCAATCACGCACGGAGGTGTGTCGAGGATTATGTCCGACGGCGATTAATAAGGTAGTCACAAAAACAACTTAAGTAAGTTTATAAACTACCTATGACTTTCTAAATTAAAGCATTGTGAACTAGGAATGTTATAATATATGCTGAAATATTGGCTGATTCGAAAAGGCTATCACGTAATGATATTACTATGACTTTGATAAATATGTCTTAGTTACTCAGCGCTTACTATGCATGCAATAAATATTTAAATATTATGTCAATTTATTAAGACATTTTAGCTTCAATATTACAGTAACAATAATATTCACTATAGGCCTTATGAACAGGCTCAGAGTCGCTCAACGAGCTATGGAGAGGGCTATGCTCGGGATTTCTCTACGAGATCGAATGAGAAACGAGGAGATACGTAGAAGAACGCGGGTTACCCACATAGCCCAATGGATTAATTCGTTGAAGTGGCAATGGGCAGGCCTTATAGCACGGAACAGAAGGCCGTTGGGGCCGAAAATCGGCAAGCGTAGCGTAGGACGTCCACCTACTAGATGGACAGATGATCTGGTTAAGGCTGCGGGATCACGGTGGATGTAGGCCGCTTCTAACCGTAACAACTGTCCTCGGACCTTTACTATTTCTATTATATATTAATGACCTGCCACGTCATATATCTAATCCAATGGTTTTATTTGCAGACGATAGCACTTCAATAGTTTCATGTACCAATAAAGACTCATACGTAAATGATATCAACAACTCAATTAGCAGTTTAATAAAATGGCTTGTCAATAATAACCTAGTTATAAATTTACAAAAAACTATAACTATGCATTTTCACCAACGAATATCTACAGGTGACATGGATATCAACTACAATGGTCAAACTATCGATAAAGTGAATAGCACAAAATTTTTAGGAATCTTAATTGATAGCCAGTTAACTTGGAAGCCGCAAGCAGAAGCTATCTGTAAACGTTTAAGCACAGCCGCGTTTATGTTGTATAACCTATCCAAAAAAGTAAATTTGTCAACAATATTAGTGGCCTATCATGGTCTTGTAACTTCTATTTTAAGATTTGGTATAATATTTTGGGGTTATTGTAGTGAACGAGAAAGCATTTTTAAATCTCAAAAGCGCTGTTTGAGAGCTATATTTGGCCTCAAAGTTACTGACAGTAGTGTGCCTATATTTAAGTCTCAGAAACTATTAACTTTCCCATGCCTCTATATCCTCGAATTAGCAATATTTGTAATAACAAACCGAAATTTATTTGCAACAATAACAGAAACCAGAAAACGATGTACAGCATTAAGATCACAATATCAGAACTTACTATGTACAGGCACATTTAAAACTAGCTTATTAAAGAAAAGTGTGATCTGTATGGCTCCTGTTATTTTTAATAAAATTCCTAATCAAATTAAAAACTTGCCATTGATGAAATTTAAAAAATGTTTTACAAAATTACTCGTAGATAAATGTTATTATTCTGTTCAGGATTTCCTAGATGATACATTCCAATAACCTATTTGCCTTAACTAACTTTGTATAATAATTATTGTATTTGCATGCCAACAAGGCAGAATGTACATGGATCTTATTATGTTATTACCATCCTATTTTGTATGTACCTGCATTCTAAGCAAATAAAGACCTATTCTATTCTATTCTATTCTAAAAAACTAGAGATCTATGAAGTTATGATTATGATGATGAATAATATAGGAAATTCGTGGCATTTTTAAATTTAGTAGGCAAAGTTAGTTCGTAACGTGATTAGTCTCTTGCTCCTCATATACCCGAAATCCAAGAGGTCTGTGAACTGTAGGGTTGCGGCCACGTCGCTGTGGTCAGTGTAGGGTACACCGATACGACAACAAGCATTTTCACTAGTCGTTCCTGGACCGCCGATATAGATTTATATGAGTTTGTTTTTACAAAAGCGCCGACGCGTCGCAGTCACCTTATTAGTGCTGCCTCTCCTTAAATCGACAGTTTACAAAACTCCCTTAAAAGTCTAAAACCGCCCAGGGTCAAGGTCCAAGCCCCACAGTAGCGGCCTCTTGCGCAGGTTGCTTACTACTTAGTTAATATCTTTAAAACTATTTGATAAGGCTGGTACCCTGCTCCCTGATGAAATAGATTAAGCCTCGTAGCTAAATGAAAAACCGAAAAAAACTATTGCTTTGCTTATGCGAGTCTATGTTTTTTTTAAAGTTTCTCTCTGTTGAATTCCGCAAAATGGAACATGTAGCGCCATCTAGAGATTGTATAAGAAATCATACCTCTTGTAACGAATGTAATGTGAATGTAAGTCCTATTACATTTAAGTCGTACTAAAAATCAATTAACATTATAAAGAGAACACAGTTTGAAGCTAAATCATTTTTATAAGAAATATTAGTAGTTGGATTCCTGTACTGCCATAATGAAATTTACCTACAAATATAACTTTCGATATATCATGATCCTTCCTTGAGGGTAGTGATTACATAAATAGAACAAAGTTTATGATCCCTCCTCCCTCGAACACACAGTCCCTTGGTAAGGTATATCTTAGATGTGCCCATTTACATGTATTATTTAACTTGATAGCTCTGCACACACCTTACCTTTATATAAATTCTGGGCACCTACGTATTTCATAACTATATGGCAATGACTCATATAAAACGTAATACTAAATCATGGTTTTCTTTAATTATATGCAAAGATTTTATTATGTGAATGTAGTTCATATGATACAGTAACAATAATGTAGCAAATGTGAAAAACCCTTTAGTAATGGGAATATTTTAATCGAAGTCATTGCTATTATCGTTACGTTATTACCCTATTGGTATGTTAACGTGAGATATCTACACTATGATGTATATCTACTTAATGTAGGTACTTAGGTATTAAGGCTCTTAGAAACTGTTTATAATTCAAATAAATTATTTAAATATACCTGCCTACTTTTAATCCGTATTTTGTATGTCACGATAGCCATAATAATTAATAATGAAAATAAAACAAGCATCACAATTTACCATTATTTGTGTCATAAAATCAACAATGCGGTCAGCCTGAATACAGTATACACCATATCGCATTAAACTTTCAAGCAGTTTACCTACAATGCTACCTACGTGACAACCAAAATTGAGTCCCAAATTACTCAACAGCACAATAATGTCCCTTGTAACTAATATACAGGTATCCGGAAGCCGCCAAGTAGGTACTACCACTATGTAATGTAATTTATTCAAGGTGGTAAGTCGCGAGTTGTCGCCACTCGTCAATAGATGGCGTTGCAACCAACAAAAACGACCCAAATTTAATGTTTTGGACCAAATCATGAATCAGTAACGACTTCATAGCCTTTATAGCTGTGGGGTTATTATTTATATATATTACATGAATTTTATATTGAAATCAAATTCTTTAGCAGAGAAATAACTGTTTCATAAGTTACGTTGCATTTGTTGGCAACGTTTTTGCTGGTTGGGACTTAGTGTTATAGCTGTGTTGTTTCATACTCTAAATAAAGTATTATGTTTTTATATAAGGTCCAATTTTACCGACTTATAGCAGGACAGTTTTTAGTGCCCATGTTCTTAGTGCGTTGAACGAAAAAATATAATCTACCTTAACACTTTGCGATAAGAGTTCGCAAGCTATGTACCTACTCATTTTTCAAACAACACACATCAGTCAGTGCTACAAAGAAGTTTCTTATACCGCGGGAGATGTGTACACCATAAATATAAAACTAATTCAGGAAAATATGAAAGGAATCATTTTATAAATATTCAAAGCTTAAGCAAGGTAATTCGGCGCTAGGCACAATTGAAGCAGGCAGCGATTGCTGGGTAAAGTAAATGAGAATTACTGTTATTATTAGAATGGTTTGTAAAATTTATTACACAATCGTATCTAAACTTTAAAAATGAATACAAATACTTAAAATTATATTATGAACAAATAAAATTATTATAATTAAATTCAGTAATCGTACAGTAGAACAAAATCGTTTAAACGGCTTTAAAATCTGTTTATATTTTTTTAAGAATTAATTAACTTTATTAACCTCTTCAAATATGTATTTAAAATGTCGATTTCACTGCGAAGATGCGAGAAATGTAGTTAATTCATCGGGTATACACTACAAACTAAGCAGCCTGCGCAAGAAGGCGCCCCCTATGAGACTTGGATCACGGTTCAGGGCGGTCGCTGAGGAAGGGCGTTTGCGGGCCTTTCGGACTTCAGGTCATCGGAAATTTCTTAGCAAACTAAGGGTCCTAAGGAAGAAGGGTGACGCAGCGCGTTCGCGGGCGCCCTCTTCTCCGACGGGTTGGATAATGTTGTGACCGCCCTGAGGCAGAAGTAGACTTGGATAAACGTTTCCTATGTTATTTTTATTTGTAACTAGCGACCCGCCCCGGCGTCGCATGGGTGTAATGCTGATGAATTATACATATAAAGCTGTGTCTCCAATCACTCAATCTACTAAAAAAAACCGTATCAAAATCCGTTGCGTAGTTCTAAAGATCTAAGCTAAGTACAGGACAGATAGCGGGATACTTTTGTTTTATACTATGTAGTCATCTGTCATATTTAAAAAATATTTCGCATGTAAAGTAAATGCTGGGTAGGTTAGTATGATAATATCGATAAAAATGTCTTTACATTGTTATGGATAATATCATAGGTATTATAATTATCATATATTAGTAATAGTACAATATTTAATAACTTTGGAGCCCTATTTACTTTTGATTACGTATGCAACATACTATTAGTACAGATTTAAAAATCTCAGCGCGTTTACTTCCTGGTTTCAAATCCAAAAATAATGACAAGATAGTTCAAAACATCCTAGTTAGGGCAGTAGCTATTTATAAGGCACTTAAACTCTTTGTTTATGAGCGAGCTAATTCCGACCGTATTGAGACAACGCGGTCGGAATAAGGATGTTGAAAACAAATAAGAATAAAAGGAAATTTTAATTATTTCAAATGCTAAAGTAACAAACATTGAAAAGGAAATTTTGAATACTTAGATGAGATTGTAAAAATAAACATTTGTCAAACCGTATTTAATGTTTACTAGCTGCGCCCACGGCTTAACATGCTTTTTTCCTCCAATGGGAACAAATAATAAAATTATATTAGTTATAAATAACCTTTTTACAAATAGAAGGTCGTTTTTGCTTAATTGAGTAACATAGTGCATTCCATCGCCATTGCAATGTAAATGAAAATAAATAAATAAAGAAAGCCAAAAACTTGAATCTTAATTAACTTAACTTAAACTTAATAATTTTTAGTACATCAAATATCTTGAATTCAACGAGCTTTGTCTTACCCTATCTGAAAACCGTTGTAAATTTACCTGCAATTCAAATGAGGGTAGATACTAAAACTCACGATCCCCCATAGCAGCGCAGCCGTAGATCCGTTCCAGGTACAAACACCAGACAAAAATACTAGCAATATTTTGGTACCAAGCAGAAAATATTACCGACAATCAAAGACTTTGTATTACCCTATAACCCTACCTTCTTCAATCTCGACCCTTTATCTCCCACTCTAATATGACATGCTCAAACCAATTAGTACAAAGCTATGTACCTACCTATAGGCAATGACGTCATCGTACCACGCGGCGCCGCCGCCACCGCACCCTCGCGTCATCTCTCTAATCGAAAATACCGTAACTATTCTTTATTTATATCTCCGTCAGTGTCTGGAAATGTATGGAGCAAGAAAATTACTGATTGTCTATCTATAGACGAATGATCCACGCTTGTTTTGGATAGAGCTGTTACTGAGAATTACATACTTGTGGCGCGCTTTGTTATCAATAAAGTTATATTTTAAATTAAAATATTAAGGCTTGAGATCAAATAGGTAAATAAAAAAACATTTAATGTGACTTTATCCTACAAATATATCCACAACAATATCTAGTGGTTGTTTTTTGAAACGACGCAAAAAACTTTTGGTCAATCGCATATAGACAGCAATCTAAAACTGATATATCCTTAACGACATCTAGTGGCTGTTTTTTGAAACGACGATAAAACGAGGTGAGTTTATTTGCGTCATTAGCAATTAATTTAACATGGCACTAACTTACGAGATTATAGCATACCTATTAATTGCAATCAGACAGCAATCTAAAACTGTACATACATTAAAATTATTATCATAAAAGTATAATATTACGCAGATATTGACTTAACCTACCATAACATTCTACAGCATTTCATTTCAATTACTCGACTTTATTTACAGATAGAGCAATTTGCTCGGGAGTGTGTCTATATATGCAAATCGGTTGCTTATGCCACATTCGCACTAGGGGGCGCCTCTTATAACAATTAAAATATGCAAATGTGAGATATTACCCACTACTTTTCATTCCGGCTCGATGGACCATCAATGGGGAAGCAAAAGGGCCACCCCTTGATGACGATGTCAAAAATATGAACACTCCCTTAGGGTGCAGACTGTTTGTTTACATTTTTAAGTAATAAAGACACCTGATTCACTGTTGTAATCATTAAATAAGATTTTTATTTTTATTTCATTGATGTTTAAGAGACAACTCAAATGTATATAGTGATAACATTTTTCAAATCAAAGTTCAATTGAGAAAACTGGGTTTAAGATTAATAATTAAAAAACAGGATATACATGTATATCATAAGTAACAACAGTATTAAATATGAATTTCGTTTCTAAGTGGCATGTATTTTTGATTTCTCTGTGTACTACTTCTTCCTACCAGATCGTGAGTGGAATCATACTATTATACGAGAAACCGGAATTCAAGTTTTAAAAAAAACTAATTTTAAATACTAAAAATAACTTTAATTAATTAAGGAATTGGTAAGTATAGAATTAGTAGTAGATATAGAAATATAATGATTTTGGAGACTTCCGACCCGTACCGCGTCTAAGACCAGACTGACTCCCGAGCCTGCTTCTTAGCTTAACTGTCCAAAATGCTGATCAGCAAGTCTGGATGGTTGTCAGCAGTTCTACTAGCATGAGTAGGATATAACAGCCCCCCCCAGAAGACTGAAATTCGGGGATAGAAGGCCGAATTTCGGGAGTTTACACAATATTACGCAACCTTGGTAATGGAATTGAGTGACCTTCGGATGCGACATCTTCGTCGTCATTATTGACGTCATCACTGGTATGGGTCGGCGGTCTGACACAAGTAACATAGAATTTAGACTTATATTTAATGATAATTTTACATAATTTAAACACTATAAAGGATATTACAATTACTAGAATAAACAAGGTCAGTATAGAATAATGTGTCCCGTATTTTACTAGGATGGGTTTTTCATCTATAACTTTGTTTAAGTCCGAGAATATCTTATCATTTTGTTTGCTTACAGTTAGATCATCTAAATCGATGTTTTGTAGTAAAATAGGGGACATGTAATTAATTGTCTTATTATCTATTTTACAACACGAATCATTAATAATACTAAAATCTAGGCTAGGAATAGGTATATCTACATTGATTTCGTCGTTAGCCGATATAAGTCTAGCACTTCTGGTGTATACTGTACACTGATTAGGAACTTGTAATATACCGGAACCGGACACTATAATCTCACGCAACTCAGAAGTGTTACAGTCGATTGACACTTTGTTTGACTGAGATTGCACGAAAATCCATTGATTATTTAAGAGTGGTTTCCAGATATCTAATTCGCCGATAATCGTCTTTGTTTCACATTGTGCGGGGATGGCGTTAAATGTTTTAGTTAATAGTTCACTTTCACACGTAGGATTGCCACTCGTCAACAGTACCATAGGTACCTCACACAGAAAGAATTCAGAGCTTATCGTCTTACATTTATCTAAGTTATCTAAATTACAGAAGTTTAACTTATCCTTAGAAATAGCAATATACGAACTAGAAGGTAAAATAAGGCTAAAAGTGTTTGGATTACTCAATCCGTGAGAAATAGGTAAAGCTAAATTATGATACAAATTAAATTCATCATTAGTAACTAAAGGAATTTGTAAAACGAACACAAGTTTGTTTTTATAATAATAACATGCAACATCGGATATACTTAATATTAAGTGGATATTATCTAGGCTTAATGTTATTGGAATTCCAGTATCTCTAGGTAAGTATCTGTCATTATCAACGAGCTCTTTATATAATTGGGCTGGACTTAGTATACTCGGGTGTAGAATGTTTTGGCTACTTAGCATAATAGCATTTGTTAAGTCTTCAAGTTGAAATGACAATGTAAGCAAAGAGCTTTCGAGGCTAGCAAGTATGGAATGGACTTTTGTTTCAGATATTAAGATTTTAGAAGTTTCTGTGATATTATTAATTTGTAATACAAGCTGACTTACTACTTGATTAAGAGACTCCTCGTTAGTTTTTAATTTATTAATTATTTGTTTATAAGACTCCAGGGTAGATGTAGTAATTAAGATATTTTCTTTCATTAATTCTGCGAGCTTTTTCTCGTGATTTTGGATAGATTCGATTGCGGAATCGTATTTTAATGCGTCATCTTCGTCTAGTGTACCGAAGACGTGCTTGAAAACAGTGCCAATGCCACCGAACCATGCTGAGCGTTTACCACGTTTTGAAATTAAATGTGAAATTGAATCGAACTCACGTTTGATATCGTTATACCGAACTGTGAGTGGAGATAATATGCTTTCGCATTGAAGGTTGCTTGATTTTTGACATGTATTCCTAACTATATTTAGGATGTTATTAAGATTAGTAAGATGGGGATTTACAAAAGAAATGTTTACATGACTAATGATATTTAACTGTCCTTTTACTACTTTAAGTTTTCCTAGGCTATCGAAGTATATGCCGGAACTAGAAGGAAGCGGCTTGATAAAGTCCGGATGTGCATTGATTGTGGTGCTGAAATAGAATGGTTAAAGTTAATTAAACTACGTTAAAACCTATTAATAATATGTATAATTACGATACGGGGTCCTGAATCTCGGCAGGTTTCATTTCGTCGAAATGGTGGGCCACGTGACGCCTATTGATCACGAGTGTGGCGGTATTGTTTTGATGGACCTTAATAATCCTGTAGGGCCCTTTCCAGATAAGCGATAACGCCTTTTTCAACCTTAAATGGGCTTTGAGGTAAACGAAGTCACCGGCTTTGTATTGTGGTGGTGATTTAGTATTAGAGTCATAATAAGATTTGGAAGATTCTTTGGACTTGAGTATGTTTTCTAGAGCCTTGTCTCTAGTATGTTTGAATTTATGCTGCAACATTTTAATATAATCGGAATATGTTGTACTAAGTCCACAGTCGTATATAGAATTCGGGATAAAGGGCTTGTGACCAAAGATTAGCTCGTAAGGGGTGAATTTAGTCGTGGAATGTATCGTCGTGTTGTAGGTTAGCATAGCTGTGTATACGTAGATCGGCCAGTTATCTTGATTATTGTTTACGAATGATTTTAAGTATTCCTTGAGTGTGGAATGACTTCGTTCCAATGCTCCTTGAGTCTGAGGGTGATAGGGAGACGACCATAATTGCTTGATTTTTAAGAATTGGCAAGTAGTCTTGAAGAGATCAGCAGTGAAATTAGTGCCTTGGTCGGTGAGAATGGATTTGGGAATCCCAAAGAGGGATATGAAGTGGATAAGACAGTCGCTGGTTTCTTCAGCAGTTGTACTTCGTATGGGATAGGCAATGGAATACTTTGTTAGGTCATCTTGTAGGGTAAGGATGTATTTTAGTTTAGCGGAACCGGATTCGGGTAATGGACCTACTATATCTAATGCTACTCTTTGGAAAGGGGTTGTGGATGTGGTAGTAATTTCCATGGGGGCTTTATTTAGTTTTCTTAGAGCTTTATTTTCTTGGCATGGTTTACATTTTCTGACATAGTCTTCTATGTCACTCCTCATTCCCTTCCAGTAAAATTGCTCTCTGATCCTGTTATACATACGTGTTGAACCTAAGTGTCCAGCTATAGGAATGTCATGGTTTTCACGCATAATTTTAGATCTCTCGCTCAGAGTAGGGTATATTATTTTGTTTAGGTAAACGTGGATTTGAATTTTGGTGTTATTAAAAATATGAGTTAAAATATTGTAGATTTTGGTATAGGAATGATGATCAAACGGATTTCTAAAATCGGAAATAGCAATATCCACTGTTTGTTCGGATTCTAGGATTTCGTTTCTTACTTGCTTTAGAGTGTCGAATATAGCGGGATAAGAGGATTCGTCAAAGTGATGAACTTTAGTAAAAATGAAATAGATAATTTTATCGTCGTATTTGGTTTTCAGGAAGTGGTACAATTCTTTTTCAGAGTTAAGGATTTCGTCTTGACTTTCAGAATTTAGTAAGATTTCAGCGACATACGGATTTGATTCATCTAGATCTAGGGATGTAGGAACTAGTATTATTTTACAAGTTGTTTTCAAGAGATTTTCATTATGTTCTTTTAGGCTGGTGTTGCATACATTTTCCTTGTTTGTAATTGTTTTCAAGAATTGGGAATAGTTGTCATTATTTAGGTTTAGTTGAGTGTCTGGTGATGGGAGTTGTAATGAGTCAAAGTCAAGGTTGAGATCTGCACTGTTGGGGCTAATGTCGAGGAAGGGTAAGTCCGGTCCTAGGTCTACGAGATCTGGAGATTGTGTAGGTTCGACTTGTGGTGTCGGTTGTACAGGGGTTGGTAAAGTATTTGGTATGTTAAAGTCGGGGTTGATGTTTTGATTTAGTAGATTGTCGTTTTCAAAGGAAAACGGAATAGGAGAAGGTAAGTCTAATAGAGGATCCACTAAGGGACTATCGATATCGGTGTCAAGATTTTGTAAAAGAGGGTCAGTGGGTGAAGGTTCACCCTGAATAGGGTTTACCGGAAATCGAGATAGTGCGTCGGCGTTTGTATTAATTTTCCCTTTCTTGTATACGATATCATAGTCAAATTCCTCTAACTTGAGTCGCCAGCGGATTAATCTAGATCCAGGGTCCTTGCAATTGAATAGCCACTGTAAGGGTTTGTGATCGGTGACTATCGTGAATCGGTTTCCATAGAGATAGGGACGGAAAGCCTTTGTACCGAAAACGATGGCTAAGCACTCTTTTTCCGTAACACTGTAGTTACACTCTGCCTTATTGAGTGTACGAGACCCGTAAGCGATTGGGCGATCTTTACCTATCGGCCCTTGTGACAATATAGCAGAAACAGCGAAATTAGAAGCGTCACATGTAAGGACGAAGGGTTTGGAGAAATCAGGATATGCTAAAACTGGTGTCGTTATTAATTTTCTTTGTAAGTTTTCGAAGGCAAGTTGTTGTTCATTTTTCCAACTGAATAGTGTATCCTTTTTAAGGAGAGAGGTAAGTGGTTTTGCGAGTTTAGAAAAGTCGGGTATGAAACGCCTGTAATAAGACGTAAGGCCAAGGAAGGATTTCACATCCTTTGGGCATTTTGGTATAGGGAATTCAGTAATTGATTTAATTTTTTTCGGATCCGGTTGTACACCATCCTTGTTAATAACATGACCGAGATAAGCTACTTCTTTGCAAAAAAACTCGCACTTATCTGGTTGGAGTTTCAGGTTATAATTCCTGAGTCTTCCGAAAACTGAAGATAAATCTTGAATATGGCTTGATAAGTCTGGAGAGTATACTACTATGTCGTCTAAATATACGAAACAGCGCAAGCCTTGAAGTCCACATAAACATGTGTTCATGAGTTTTTGAAAGGTAGAAGGGGCATTTTTTAGCCCAAATGGCATTCTGGTAAATTGGAAATGACCCTGGGGTATAGAAAATGCGGTTTTGGGAGCGTCCTGCTCTGATACTGGAATTTGATGGAATCCTGAGGCTAGGTCTAGTGTTGTGAAATATTGGCTTTTCCCTAGTTGATCTAGAATTTCAGTTATTTGCGGAATAGGGAACGTTTCCCCAATAGTGATATCATTGAGTTTCCTGTAATCAATCACGACTCGCCATTTCCGTTGTCCCGAAGCGTCCAGCTTTTTGGGCACAACCCAAATAGGTGAAGACCAGGGTGAGTTTGAGGGTGCAATTATGTTTTGTTGTAACATTTTATTAATTTGATTTTCGACTTCCTTTTTATGGCATTCGGGAAATCTATAAGACTTAGTTTGAATAGGGATATCTGTATTTGTTCTGATATTATGTTCCGCGGCTGTAGTATGAGTAAGTTGATCATTTGGGAGATGGAAAATGTCGGAAAAGTCGGTACAGACTTGTAATAAAGCATTAGCTTCTTCTTCATTGAGGTGAGAAATTCTGAGCTGTTTGAGGACTTCATTAGTCCTGTTAGATATATTAAAAGGGGTTAATGAGGCAGTGGTATGAAGGTTGAGTGAGGCTTGATTATCTAAGGGTTCTAATGTGAGATTGAGGTCAGCTCGGACTACAACAGGTTCTTCAGAGATGTTAATAACTGTAATGTTTACACGATTATTTTCTTTCACGTTAACGATGCAATTTGCTATTAATAATGAATCAGAGATATGTTGATCTAGTAATAGGCCTTCTTGTATATCAGGGTTACTAATAGTACATTCGATCACGGCTTCAGTGCGAGGTGGAATGTTATATAATGGTTCTGCGAATTTTAATTTAATATGTTCCTCATCTATTTGCAAGGCTTCCTGATTGTAGTTGATTTGACAGCTTAGATTTTTTAAAAGATCGTTACCAATTATACCGTCGTAATTAAGACTAATATCCTTGACAACATGGAATTCGTGGTTATAAGGTTTATTTGATTTTTGAAATATTTGCAACTTGAAGCTACCTAGAGTTGAAGTTGTATCACTTCCCGGATCAATCCCTTTAAGGGTTATGATGTTATTACTTAATTCTGGCATTTTGGACATAGAATCTAATTTTAAGAGGCTCACGCAGGAACCAGTGTCAACCAGGAAGGATAACGGTCTTTCAGCGACTGAGGTTTGAATTATTATATAAGGTAAGTACCTTTTTTCTGTATTTTTATTTATTTCATATATTCTAATATTATTATTTTTGTGTTTCAGGTTTTTTGAACCGTCTGAAGATGGAACATATGGGTTTGCATTAGGCATAGATTCAGTGGATTTAGTAGATTTGGTATAGGATTTAGTAGTTTTAGTATTTGATTCAGTAGATTTAGGGGATTTAGTAATTGATTCGGTGGACTTAGTAGATTTAGTATTTGATTCAGTGGATTTAGGAGATTTAGTAGATTTAGTAATTGATTCGGTGGATTTAGTAGATTTAGTATATGATTCAGTGGATTTAGGAAGTTTAGTAGATTTAGTAATTGATTCAGTGGATTTAGTAGATTTAGTATTTGATTCAGTGGATTTAGGAAGTTTAGTAGATTTAGTAATTGATTCAGTGGATTTAGTAGATTTAGCATTTGATTCGGTGGATATAGTGAGGAGAGAGGCATCGGCTTTGATATAGTAGGTACAATTTCCCGGGCGACGCCGATCGGGAAATTTTATTCGTTTAAATTATTATGATCAACTTCGTCAATTCCCTCTTCATTGTCTTGGTTTATATTAAAAACTTTACGGATTGGATTAGGATTAGAGTTTTGTAAGGGGGTAGTTTGACGACCAAATGAAGTAGAAGCAGTAGACTGATTTCTACTATTATTGTATTGCCTTTTACGACAATTTTCGATAGTATGCCCAATGTTTTTGCAGTAGCGGCATACCATATCGTTGGTATTTACAGCTTTAGGTTGATCAGGACGGTAACTACGCGGGGCTGGAAAACGGGGTTGTTGGAACTCACGACGAGAGTTTGTATTTTTGAACTTGTCGTTATTGATGTATGACTTCTTATTAATACTGGAAATGATTTTCTCCTCCTCTACTGCCCAACTTACGGCAGAGTTTAAGGAGTCTGGATTACGGCATCTAACGACCTGTGATATACGCGGATGGAGTCCTATTATAAAAGTATGAAGCGCGAGATCTTGCATTGCAGCTACACGTCCAGCTAATTCCATTTTCCTTTTTGTGGGAATGGAAATATTTATTTCTGTAAGTAATTTCGCTAAGCATGTTTCGATATTTAAGGCAAACTGGTTGACTGTTTCGGTAGAGCCCTGTCTACAGTCCTGCAGTTCGGTAAGCAGGTGAGCGTAATGTTTTCTCTCGCCGAATTGCTGTTTTAGAAAATCGATAAATTGCTCAAAGGATTCGAACTCTTTGACACTGCATGTAGTTTCAGCCTTATCGACTAGTTGACTTAGAATATATTTAAATAAGATAGGTTTCTGGTTTCTTGTGGCTGTATTAAAAGCACTCTGACAGTTGGCGATGAAGGAGTTTAATTTTTCTCTAGAGCCATCAAATGGTTTAATGAATTTGAATAAAATACCGAGTTCTATTCTTTCTTCTACTTCGACCTTTAAGCCCTTAGAGCTACCGGAATTTTCTTCCTTTGAATCAGGTTTGGAAGTCATTATGAAACTTTACAAATAAAACGTAAACTTAAAAGAAGCCCTCTCCACCTTAAGCGAGCTCTTGTAACTTGTCGTTATCGCCACGTATCCGGCCTAGTCTAAACAAATTATACAGTAACAATTACAATGTAACAGAATAAACAATGATATAGTAATTCATAGAAATAAGATTATGTTCAACAGTATAACTAAAAATAGCGGCTCTGAATTAGTTCTGGTATTCGTCCTAGATTGTAGAAGTAGTTTTAAGTCACTCACAGGAACACCGTCGGTATGAGGACATTTAGGATCTTCATGACCGCTTTACCAGCAGCAGACAGCAGATGCAGTGGACCTCTACAGGCAGAGGCAGAGGATGAGAGCCAGGATCAGCTGCAAGGTGTGGCACCCAGGACAGGGTGTCGACAGGCACTCCAATTTGTTGCACTTATTTACGACACTGTGTTATTTTGGCACGATTTTATTTTCAGCACTTTTACACTTATTGATTTTAGCACTTCCAGGATTTGGTAAGTTTCTCTTCCAGAGACGTATTCGGGTAAGGGGATTTTCGTATCCCACCGCTGCCACCAAATATTATACGAGAAACCGGAATTCAAGTTTTAAAAAAAACTAATTTTAAATACTAAAAATAACTTTAATTAATTAAGGAATTGGTAAGTATAGAATTAGTAGTAGATATAGAAATATAATGATTTTGGAGACTTCCGACCCGTACCGCGTCTAAGACCAGACTGACTCCCGAGCCTGCTTCTTAGCTTAACTGTCCAAAATGCTGATCAGCAAGTCTGGATGGTTGTCAGCAGTTCTACTAGCATGAGTAGGATATAACAATACGCACAAAAATCCCATTAAGAAACAAAAAATGATAAAATTTTAAACATAATTAATACAATAGTGTATGATAATGTTTGCAACAACACACCAATACTTTTCTATCCTAATATTATAGTAAAGATTTGATTGTTTGATTAGCTCCTGAACTAATGAACCGATTTAAAAAAATCTTTTCCCACTAGAAAGCTCCGTTCCTACTCCAGGAGTGGAATAGGCATCATATATATATTTAATAATAAAGTCCTTACAGGAACGGAAGCTATATGTAACAGGTACGCGGGAGAAACCGCGTGCGGGAAGTTAGTCTTCAACCAAGTTGTCAAAATAACCGTGTGACCGCAATGAAGCCATTACTTTTAGTCCTTTCGTAGTCCGCCCATAGGTCGAGACCAGCACTAAACACCCAAATTACACAGATTGTGTCGAGGTATCGTTGCCATGTAAATTAATAATATGTAAATTTCCACCGGGCCTAAGCTGACGTTTCCACGGTGCGCGTAAGCGATACATCGTATAAATTAATTTTAGTGCGGAGCCTTTTAAATTATGTTTTACTTAATTAATTGGGAGCCTTAGGGAGCCTCACTTTAAACCGATAACCAACCTCAATGGTTTGTTATCGGTTTCAAATGAGGCTGATTTAACTATAATCTGAAAATCGACGTGTTCGGATTCTGTTTTTATAAATTCCACGAATTTATGTATCTATTCAATGATTCATAATATGAAATTTAATAAAACTAGCAGTAAAACCATTATTATTAAAAGTAGGTATACGATGCATGTTTAAAACTAATGAACATAATTTAAACTGAAATGAGATAAAAAGGAGGGAAATTCGAGTGCGTCAAAAAAACGCTGTTGAACTTTTGAAAACCACCTGTGACATATTTAACAATTTACGTTTTTAAAATGTTTATCGTTAAAATTCACGAAGGTAATAATGTAATTTTAGCTTGCCATATGATTTTATTCATTGAGGGGCACAAAACTGACTTAAATAAATTGATTGGGTGTTGTTCCGCTTAAACACTTTAAGTCAGTCTTTTGGATTGTTGATCATACATAAACATAATTATAAGATAACATGTTTGAAGGAACGACGACCAATATTTGTCCAAACATTTGATACACTGTACTGGATCACATATTACTACCCCGAGGCGATCAATTACTCCGAATCAACTATGAATTAACTTCTATGTGGCTCCCCTACCGTTGACATTGCGCATTTACAGACCTCGTCCCTACCTATAGTTACATAAAAACCCAGTCACAAATTTGAATAGTAATGCGAAAATTTGGATAGTCCGTGTTATATATTTACCAACAACATGACATTATATTGTCGATTTTTATATTTTCGCCCATATAATGTTCCCAAGACATGTAGAAATATGATTTTAACTTTTTTATTGGTAAATATTAATTGGAATATGTAACCATTTAATAAACTAAAACACTTGGTAAATATTAAGTTTATTTTCTTATGACTTTTGTGATGTAAGTGCAGTAATTGGTAAACTTAAATCGGAAAATTGTCTGAAATATTTTCTAAGGCTTTTATAATAAGCCCTTGAAAATGGACCAGATTATTCTTTGAAGTTTTAGAATTTCAAAAGATACCGTTTATCTGGTGGGCTTCAAATGTGTCACGAAATATTCACACTCAAGTTCACCCTTATTACGTTCACGTTTTTAAGAATATTTTTCAATGCTTTTAAAATGCAAATTCAAATAAAGCCCTAAAAAAGTTTTAAGTTAACATTTTTATATTCTGTAACATATTAAAGTAAGTATGTAGAATTTCATAAGTTAAACGGTTTTATACAAATATAATAAAGTAGGTACCTACTGAGTTAAGAAAAAAAAAATTTTTTTTTAATTAATTTTCTAATCCCACCGCCATGCGCCAGCTCGCGAATACACTGCAGCGGCGAATGCGTAAATGCATTTCCCCCCGGACAATAAAAACTATTTAGTCCATCAGTTAGATTACCTAAAAATATTCAAAAAAAATTATTCCTCAAACAAAAAATGACGAAGATACAGCGCGTTGAAATTAAGTGTGACGTTACGTCTTGGTACAATAAAATTTAACCTTCTAGTGACGTTACAAGCCCCCCTCTCCTGAACTTTATGGTTTGTTGTTGCTCTGTATCTTTGTAAATTTTTATTGATTTGATAAATAAAAAAATACGTGTCCAATATTTTTTGGTAATCTAATTGACGGACTAATTATAATTTTGTAGTATTCTGGCAGCATAAAACGATAGCATAAGATTGAAATCAAGTCATCGGATTTAGTTAAAACGATTACATAACGGTTAAGGTAAGCTCGACCGCATAAATCAATAATCTTAGCGCTTATATACATATAAAGCTGTCTCGTCTAGGTGTATAACTATATCGTAAGTATTAACTCATGCTGAGCCAATACATTTCATGTTGATGTCACTAAGATCTCGAACCCACCCAGTGCCGGATTAGCCATATAGCAAGAGTAGCAAATGCTACGGGCCCCGCGATTTGGGGGTCTCCGCACACTAAGATACGTGCGCGCAAGCAAAATATTGGATCCAATAAATAATCCTATGGATCCGCATCAAGGTGCGTCACAACAGGTGGCCTAATAGGCCTAAAAAAAAGCTCGTTGAGCGACTAAGAGGGAGGCCGGACACAATTTGCTACAGGTCCCGCGTTGGCTTAATCCGGCACTGAACCTACCAAATGCTCCCTATGCAATGCACGTAACCTATTATGTGAACAGTGATCTAATTGTATGACGATGCGACGCCCTTATTGTCAATACAGCCACTTGGACTAACGTTAATGATTTAATACAATGATTGGGTTTGATTGAAAGGACAGATGAACTGAAAGGTCAGGAAGCCATTTAATTAATTAATATTTCTTTTAGGATATTTATATATTTATTCATATCTTACAATATCCTTATAGATTAATCCAATGCGATATTGTAGTTACTTATTTTCTAAATTACAAACTAATTACTTACAAGCTAATAATACATTTTAATAATTGAATTCACTCCGAGTCAAATTGTACTCAAAGTGAATTCACAAGGAGAGCACTTAATAATATGTTGATATTTATTATTATTTCTTTGATATTTATGTAACCTCTGTGTCGTAGTTGTATAAAGGTCACAGCTCATTACAGCCACCCGGCATCCACCCCGCACCGCCTCGTCGCACGGCGTCCACAAGTTTTCGACAGGTGGTCCACGGGTGGACGCCGCATTATCACCAATAAACGTCGCGCGGTCAACCAGTGGACCCCGCGTGATCAACGAGTGAACGCCGCGTGGTCAACGAGTAGACGTCGCTTGGTCCACGAATTTTCAAGAAGTCTGTTAACAATCGGCGCATAGCCAAGTATCGTCCTCGCGTGAATAATTCGCGGGCAGCGCGTGGTCCACTCGGGACCCGCGCGTTGGCAACGCGCAGTAACGCAAGGAAAGCATGCGAGCGGCGAGTTGTCACCGAATGATCCACCCGCCGCCGTCCGCGCGTGGTGGGCTTACGACCGAGGCGATCCGGTGATGCTACGGAATTTAATAGTGAGCGCATACCCATACAAGTCCATATAAAGAATACTAGCCGCAGGAGGTGAGGCAGTGCGGAGTGGGTGCCGGGTGGCTCTAATAAGCTGTGACCTTTAGTCTCGCTTTAAAGAGGAAGAGGTCGTGTGTTCAATCCCCACGCCGACACGAAATATTTGTGAAAATTCTTAGTTTTACTTCCGGGTTTGGTTATTTGAAGGACCATCCTCTGTGCCTCGAAAGCTTTAATCCATTAATCCCTATTGTTATAACATCATCTACAACTAGCCTGGGAAGCACAAGCAAAATAACTTATAATTATGAAACAGGATAAATGGAAATATAGGGAAAGGTATGACTGAAGCCTTGACCACATGACATGGATAGAAAATGGGTCAAGTTCTTGAGTCAATTGAAATGTTTACGTTGACACAACAATGAGAAGCATAGTATAAATGTGATTTTGTGTTATATGCTTATTGCTTTACCGTAATTATAATGCACTAGCTTCCAGCTCGCAGATTCACCCGTTGCACCCGTAGCGCCCATTCCCGTGGAAACTTCATAATTAAATATATCCTATAACCTTTCTCGATAAATGGGCTATCTAAAACTGAAATAATTTTTCAAATCGGTCCAGTAGTTTCTGAGATTATCGCGTTCAAGCAAACAAACAAACTCTTCAGCGTTATATATTCCATGAAAAATAATTTACTAACGTAACTCTGCCACCCTTTAAACATAATTATAAGAAAACCTCAGTTAAGTACTTTTTCTTTACGTGTCTGATATTGTTTCTCCGTACTTATTTGTTTACTTACTTATGCTGTAGCTATCTAGTTTATGTCTGTCTACAAAGAAAAAAACAATTAACACGGCGTCATAAAATAACGCGACTTGCAATGTAGGTGACCTACAAACAGGGAAATATCCGCTAGCGAGTAACGAATAAAAACGAAGAGATATATTCAAGAGTTAGTGCTGTAATTATTTTGTCTCCATGCACAGACTTCTATGATATTTTTACTTTACTTTGAGTAAAGTACACTTATACATAATATATATTTACATATATATTTGCACTTTGGATGAGGCAGAGTGTTAGCGCTCAATGACTGGGGATTACCCTCTCCACCGTACAATATACTACAATTAGCTAATTTAACTAAAAATAACTAAAATATAAAAATCCCCCAATCTCCCCGCCAGCGACTGCCCGAGGTCCAAGTCCCACAAGGGACGACCTCTTACACGGTTACTTAGTTTGTAGTTTTAAACTATTTAGTAAGGCTGGAGCTCTGTTCGCCTTTTTGCTCGGTGAAGTAGCAAAGCCTCGAGGATAACTACACAAAAATAGCTAATTTAATATGACTATTGCGCTGTATTTAAACGTATTATAAACGAGCTGCTGACCAGCGCTATCTTACAATGAAACGTAGTAACTATTTATTAATCTGTGATGAAACTCTGTACTACCATTTCTTATTTTCCTACATAGAAAAAAAAATGAGGTGCAAAATATAGGCAAATAACTTTATAGTATACTAGCTACCCGCGGTTTCACCCACGTAACTCCCGTTCCTGTGGTAACTTCATAATTAAATATAGCCTATATTAATCAGTGATAATGTAGCATTCAAATGGAGAAAGAATTTTTAAAATAGGTCCAGTACTTTTTGAGCCAAATCGTTACAAACATACTTACAAACAAATCTTTCCTCTTTATAATATTGGTAAAGATTATTATATGGTAGTATTATTTACTATATAATTATCTATACATAATTATATAGAATACCTACATGGTGAATTCCTTACGGCAAGTTCTATACTTTTCTGTTCTTATAAATCAATATTGCCTTATAGCTTTCCCAAATAAAGAGGCTATCTAACTATGAAAGCTTCTTTTAATCCGAATAGTGGGTAGTTCCTGAGATTAGCGCGTTTTAGTGAACAAACAAACTTTTAGCTTTATATATTATTATAGATTTAAGCACCGTTTCAATATGATATGTGGTCTTAAAATAAAAAGTAGGGATACAAATTTATAAATCCGTAGAAAATGCTTTAAAATATGTTATACCTATACCCAGGCATTATTTAGCCTGAAAGTCAAAATATTAAAGACGCATTATTCACTCCACCCTTCATGATTCAGACACTGTTCACAATAATGCGAGTATTTTCAAGATGTGTTGGGTATCCATAAATTGATCCAGTGAGGTCACTGATCGGGGGGTTCGATGCAATATGTCTGGGGACGCGAGCTCACGTGTCGAAGGGGCATAATCCGACGAAAATATAGTGAGTCGTGTGTCCATTTTAATTGAAAAAGTTAAGTATAAATAGATATTTAGAACGCTCGGATGTATTGAGCTTAGCTTTTGTGAGGATTATTATTGTTTTTTTTTAGTTTGGGAACGATTACAAGTATATTATGTAGATAGCATATGTACCTACATATACCTACATAGTTATTTAGCACTCAGTGCATCGTAATAATTCATAGAAAATAACTAAAAATACCGAGTTATTTTCTATATATTTATATATATTAATATACTCTATATATTCTATACTCGGAAAATAAATCAAGCGTAAATATAATTCAATTTATTACTATTCTGTTTATTACTTATGCTTTAGTATATGTTTTATTAACTTAACAATATATCATATTAACATGATAATAGACGATAGCTTATTGACTAAAATCTGAGTTTTTTCTTTGCATAATTTCAACCAAAAGAAACGTACAACCATAATTCCATAGAGTTAGTGGCACTACGACCTGCGGTGGAATATTATCCTACTGCGCTCACTGCTATATCCTGATCATCATGATTCCGACAAAATTAACACGAAATAAGAATCATTTGTTGGTAACTGTTAAGTAACTGCCAGCATAATTAAAACTCATTCCAAGAACAAATAATTTAATAAAAGATTTACTTTATCCCTATGTCATAAATCCATACTCGCATCATAATCATAATAGCCATATAATCGAAAATCATACATTCCAATATTTAATGAATGCATTAACATGATGAGGTTCGATTGCATATCAATTACCTCTATTAATATCTGTAATTCACCGACTGATGTATAATTAGCCGTACGAGGGTATACCACAAACAATATTAGGGGATATAATCGATTGAATGGATGCATACCGATGGATGCATACCTTTGTATGTGGTAATTATTGATGTTAGTAAGTACTTGATGGGTTACGCTAGCATAAAATTATGATGCTTTATATTGTCGCTTTAGTTCTAACACCACGTATAGAAATAACGAAAGTAAGTTCTCTGTAGGAGACCGAAATCTATACAAATAAATAAAGTTGAAGAGTTTGTTTCTTTGCCTAAACGGCGATTGAAAAGACACGAATTGCAAGTATTAATCCGCTATCATTGTTTTACCAGGTGGAAGAAAATAGTGGACTGTATATAATAGGTTTATTGCCGGTAGTACATAACTAATTAGTTAAAATATACAAAAAGTGTTGCATGCGATTCTCTCTTCATTTGTTTTTTCTTACTTTTCTTTTTAATTTTCGTTTCGCGCGCTTTTCGGTTTGCTCTATGGTTTGATTTGGTTTTTAAAATGTGGTTTATTATTTTTAATATGTTTATTTTTAACTGTTATCTTTAAATTAATCATCATAATTTTCAAAATATAACACAATGAATAAACTTCTGTAAATCGTATCCTATAAGAATACTATTATAACACATACTAACTGCGCCCCGTGGTTTTATCCGCGTTAGACTGCTACTCAAATAAATAGTAAATCCAGCTTTACAAACAACAAGGCTTCTGTAAAATATCCAGCAGTTGCTACTTGAAAGAGTATACATCCATACATCCGTTTATACATGACTACATACTTTCGCGTTTATAATATTAATATGATATTAGTTTGAGAACTTTAATTTTATGTTAAAGGTTCAATAAAACAGAATACTTACGATATCCTTCCCTCTATCCAAACAGATATTTCTGTAAGTTAACCTATACATATCATAGCGCCTATGTATCTAATCTGGTTGATTTGGACTAAGTAATAACGTAAATGTATTTAAGTGGCGATACTGGAAATGACTTTTTATTATATATAAAGTTAGAAAGTATATTTGTTTTAAATATATTTTATTACTATATACGATACTTACGAAATATACATACGATATACGTAAAACTTACAAAAATACTATTACACGCTTTATGGGTATTGTGCAAATTTAAATGGAAAATAAACTTAAGCTTAATGTTTAATAAAAGTGCAAAACAACTTTTAGGTTATAAATGCCCGCTTAGATTTCTTTATACAAACTTGAGCCGATTTAACACTTTAGAGGTTGTTGTTGTTTTGAAGAACCCTTTTTAGAACTCGACTTGGGTACAAATTTCCTTATAATATTATAAATGCGAAACTTTGGATGGATGGATGAATTAATGTTTGTCACTCTTTAACACAACAATTATGAAATAGATTTCGCCTATATTTTCACATTTTCACATAAATCGGATATACTCTGTATTAACATAAAGGTTATATTTATAAACCATCACTCAATCAGACGACCCACCACGTACTGTCATTTGCCTTGGATTTTCCAAAATTTTCTTTGATAATTATAAAAGAATTACATTTTGGCTACTTTTATTTATATTTATAGAACATATCAACATTTAAAATAGTTTCATTTATGAAGTAGAATATAAAGAAAATGGCCTTCACAAGAAAAAAAGAAAACATCACAATATGTTTTTTTATCGAATATAAAATATCAATGTGTGTAAGCTCTTCTAGCTACAGACCATCTATGACCCATCCGATCCGGCGACAGACGGGGGCCAATCGAATTATGTTCCCATTATTATTTGGGGACGCTTTGCACCGTCATAACAGGGGTGACATGTGTAGTCAAATCTAGGAACAGTTTGCGTATTAATTAGGAAATCAATTTAGACATATACATCAATTCACTGGTTTGTAGGTACAAAATTGAACGGGAGGGTTAAGATATAGGTATGAGAATTTGTTTAAGGATTTAGTTAGACGATAATATTATTTTTAAGTGTTCTCGAAAGATATGGGCCCTAAAACTTAACCCTTTGTTCTTACTTATAGAAATGCGTGACGTAAGAGGCGACTAACGGTTGTACAGCTTGTGGATGTGTAGCAGCATCTATCAACTCAAAGATAGTCCCGTCTTACTACGATCGCCATTCGGCCTACCACGCGTGGTGATTATAGAAATATCCCTCAACGACCCTGGCTTGCTAAAGTCTGTTAAAGAGGAGGCCAAAGTAAATAGGCTGAAAAAAAAAACAGAATTGGTATACATAAAGTATTGAAATATTCATCATTGATTACAGTTATTGTTAATTATTGTTTAGACCCAGATTATCGCGTTTTCACATATTATTTAGTATTAATTTCCCTTTGGAGATTTCTGAGATCCCTGAAGGGATTTAAAGCCAATATTAAAATATTTTATTTTTTCATATTTGTGCAAAAACCTTAAGCTATCGGTTAATAAGAAACGAGTTCATTTGTTTTTTTATGAAGACCTTAAAAGTAATTTTACAATAGACAAAAAAAAATGCAAGACCCTATATTATTGTTAGTATTTTTCTCGTTTTACAACATGCTATATAGATAGGGTTTCAGTCTAAGAACTTTCTTGTAAAACATTGCCCCATTCCTTAAGGAACTTTCTATACAAAAAACAAACGATTTTCTAGAATATTTCTTTATTGAGTTTCTTAATAGTATTCGGAAGTTTTATTAAATTAATTTAATCGACAATTTTTTTTTTGCCCCTTAATAAAAAAAGGCTAAAGCAACAATTAAGGTACCTCTCTAAAAAAAATGGTCACAGTTATAGAAAGCTCGGGCGCAGAAAATGAATACCAATGAATTCTAAATGCTCTCATCGTAAGGATTTTAGAGTAGGTATATAAAAGCAAGTTATTTGAAACTTCAACTATTTATTTATGCCACACGGTTTAGAAAAACAGTAACAATTCTATAATCTATAAATTTGCATATTCTATCGGCTGTGATATAAACAATTTAATTCTTCGAAACTTTGATAGGTGGCGCCACTTGTCACACATATTAAAACGATTTTATTCTAACAAGATGTTCGTACCAAACGTTGCCTTTAGATAGTATACCTTTAAAAAAGGATGTTAAGCCTTTGATTTTTTTCCCTTTTAATACCTACGATCTCAAGAAACGAAACTTAAGAAGACAGCTTATACTAACTGAGGAATGGAAATCTTGGCAATATTACAGACCATACTTACTTAAGGTTACTTACTTAAGTTCCATTGCAATGTGTACTTAAATCTATTCATTTCATTCAATGAATGTTCTCCCTAAATCATAATAATATCAATATTATCACCAAAAGTCATATAACATCAGTGATAAGAATATGCAATTATCTTTTTATTGTCCAAATCCTTTGTTAAATATATTTTACCTAAGTCTATTTCAAAAGCAGTACTGTTAGACAAAGTTCATTTGTAAGGCAGAAGGTCAACGTATCTATCTGATTTAATCCTTTAATAGTATTTTATGATCCCTAGATCGCTGACTAAGTAATAATGCTGACTTGACCTAAGGGCAACAAATTGTGTAGATTTAATACATTTAATTTAATGATTTAATACATTTAAAACTTTATACAACTTAGCTTAGCTTACTTAATTTAGCTGAATTTATCACACATCATTTATAAATAAAACGCTGATAAACGTTACAAACATACGTAGTATAATTTGTTAAAACTTTTTTTTACCAATGTCATAAACTTAAATGTACTAAACTTTTTGTAAAACAACGCCATCTATCATTCAGACTAAAAGCAAAACACACTATTCACAATCTGACAATGAAATCAGTTGGATGGAACCGGAGATTAACGTGAACAAACATCGTGACAAATGTATATAATTAAATTTATTTAAGAAACATTAGTTGGTAGGTACCAGTTACTAGGTAACAACCTATACGAATAACCAAATACATTTTGACTAGTCTCACAACTTGCAAAATTGCCTATCAGCTGATCGAGTTGATCAGCTGATTTTGTATCAGCTGATCGTAGAGGAAATGAGGGAATAGTTTTTACTACTTTTAACTGTATACAAACCTCTTGAAACTATCAATATTAACCCACAAATGAATCAAATAAAAATATCAGCGTGTTGCCGCTGATCTATAAAACAAAGAAAAAATATTACATTACAGTACATAAAGGTTTACAATATCTAGTTATGGAACAATACAATATTTGGTAGACATGCTACAAAACTATCATAAATCACCGTACTATACATAGCTAAAACCACGCAAGGCGCCCTCAATTAGATTAGTCAATTGAGTACCGCGTAGTTGAGCGACTCAGTTCACCCAAGTAATGAAGAAGTAGGGGCCTCGCGTGCTTCCAAACACAGCCGATATTGACGTCAATAAAAACAAATATATCACTAAACACACCAGGAAAACTCCCCACCACCCAACATATATCGCCACTACGCCTAAATAGGTTATATAATTACATATCACGCTTCATTGTCGTGATAAATACTTTCTCACAGTTATCATTTACCAAATCTACGCCACTGTCCATTTTAGATAATGGTGCGAGCGAGATGAAGCTAACAGGAGTGCTCCTAGCTAGAGCAGAAGAGATATAAAATAACATATATTATTATAGTGTCCACAAGCCAAGCGGATATTGATTATCTGCCACAGTTGAGAGCCACCGACTCCCCCGCCCGCCGCTGCCGACTGGGTGCCCACTGAACTTATGTTTGCTCCAACGCTATCAAATTTTCCACCCTAAAACTGGTTGCGAATGGTGCATTTTCCCTTCCACAGGTTTTAGAACATAACTCGTTTTCGCGACCCGCGGCATATTCAATATTTGATCTCTGTCTAACCGACTGAATGGCGTGTGACTGCAATATCCCCGTCTCGTTCGAGCACATTCCATAATCATTTTCGATGCATTCCCTTGCCATGATTTTCTAGCGACACTCGGAGTGCGATTTTACAATTTTATTCGTATAGTGAACGCTTCAACGAGTTACAATTAAAAAGAAAAAATGGTGAGCCTTTTAAACCAGCGTGTTATATATTCAATCCATTTTTTTTTCGTTTTGATTTAGATAATCAAAACGAAAAAAAGGTTAAGGGTTGAATAACATTGCTTCCCGTTGATACATTTAGCTGTGATAAAGCTTTGATAGCTAGCCAACCTCCGTAGCGTAGTGTTATTTGGCTCGCTTTAAATCTCGGAGGTCGTGGGTTCAATCCCCACGCCGGACAGGAAATCTTTGTGTAAAATCTAAGAATTCTTTCCGGGTCTGGTTGGTTGAGGGACTACCCTCCGTGCCTCAGAAATCACGGTAAGCCGTTGGTCCCGATTATTATAACATCATCTATAATAATCGTATATCAAGGAACGGGCAGCAGCGTTTTCTTGTGTGGCACATCATAATACTACGGTCACCAACCCGTCTGCCAAGCGTGGTGACTATGGCAAATACCCTACTCGGGAGGAGGCCCATGTTTAGCAGTGGACGTTATACGGGCTGAAGATGATGATGAAAGCTTTGATTCCTAGGCCGGGTGAAAAAGTCTTGGTCGTAGTACTCATCCGTGTCTCGGAGAGCCATCAGTAGATACTTCTCTTAATCTCTCTTGGGTCGTGTTATTGGATCCCCAAAGTATGCCACTTATATAAAAATCTTAAACTTTAACAATTCCAATTTCAAATTTATTATTATACATTAATAATTATAATTTTTTCATAGATTTTTTTTCGAGGTGACCGAATTCCCATAGGCATCATAACAAATCAATATTTAAAAAAAGTTGATATTTTCGTCTAATTTAACAATAATACTGTACGATTAAAATTAAAATTAAATACATTAAAAAAAATTGAAGACAATTAATCAAAAGAGCAAAGCATTAAAAATTATATATTTATTGGTATCAAGTTCATGAAACAAATCTCCAAGGATTTACCTCTAACTTAAAAGCATGGCATGTCTAGACACAACTAGTGAACAAATTCTGTACTACAAAACTTTTCGTGGGGCAAGAGACTCACTACATTCATCTTGTTACATTAGTGTGTGTAAATGTAACCTGTGAAAAATTGCTTTTGCAATTGTGTGCAAGGCACACCAACGTAACTTCGGGTGAAAGGGGAGGGGCGGGCGATGTGTGCGTGGGGAGATGGGGTGGTAAAGGGGTCCGAGTCGTGAACTAAATAGCTTAGTGTTAACACATATTGACATCAAATTCACCGCGATGTTATCATTTATTCAGGTAGCAATACACTCATTGTACTCTTGGTTAAGTTTGGAATGCCGCGACTAACTTTATGCAGCGGAATATATTTTTAGCGCGAGCATCCATGGCTTGGATTAATTGTTCCTGACGCTTTGTTAACTTCCGTTGACATTGTTTTAGAGTTATTACGAATTTAATTGTCCACTCTAAGCTTCCAACTCTTTACCATTAAGCCAGATGAGGAAAGTTTGTACAGGGGAACATTTTAAAATGTTTATTTTTAAAACCGTCTGCTACTCGTGTGTCTTCTTGGTGGATTCAATTGATAAAGATAATAAATTAATTTTAGGATAAATATTTTATTGTCAAGGCATGTTGATTTTTAGACTTTTTTTATTTCTAACATTCTTTCAAATTATATTAATATTAAAAATTCAGCTAAAATACTTTGACTTGCCAAGTATTAGAGCTAAATTTGCCAGCAGCATCAGCAGTCGTTTAAAATGAAAGTGCATGTCCAGCAGCTATTTGTTTATACTAGTGATCATCATCAACAGCCCGTTTACGTCCACTGCTGAACATGGGCTTCCTCTTTACAGACCTTGGCAAGCCAGGATCGTAGAGGGATATTGCCATAATCACCACGCTTGGCAGACGGTGATCGCAGTAAGATGTAAACCTTGATCTAATAGATGCTGCTGCCCATCCATCAGCCATATGTCCCTTAGTCGCCTTTTACGACACCCATGGGAGGACATGGGGTGGTCTATTCTAAGCCGAAAACCACACGGCACTATACTAGTAATATTCTCATATATTTTTAAAGTACAAAGAATTTTTAAATTTATAATAATTCTAAATAGGTATTCATTACATAATTAAAATCTTTACTTTGCTGCGGTCTAAAGGTGGTGCAAATATGTTGGAGCACCCAACTATCGCAAACTGACGCTTGTAGTCTCGAACTATAATAATCTCCGCTAAAATGTGATCAAGTAAGTTGACACCTTAATTTCAATGTAAAACCGACCTTAATATGTTCGTCAAGTCATAAAGTCGTTTACAGCTTAAAAGAAAATAGTTCAGAAGTGTTTTAATTTTCGTGGCATAGTTTGTGATAAAAGATGTAACTACAAGAAAAAGATTGAGAAGATAGAGAGTGAACATTATGGATAATTATTAAATTTTTCATAAACTACGAAGATTCCGCTACTTCACCGGGCAGATAGATGAGTAGAGTTCCAACCTTATTAAATAGTTCAAAAATACAAAACTATTACTAATAATAATTATAGTCAATGATAAAATAGGATAAGTAACAAAGATCACCAACATTTATCTTGAAAGTTGTTTCAGTTTAAACCTAGCACGTTCACAAGGAAATAAAGTGGAAAATTGTTAGAAAAGAATAATGCCTGCGGCACTCGGTCATCCCATAAAATACATACGTAGTACCGTAATAGCCTCGATAGATGGAGTTACTATCACCCTGACCGTAAAATACCCGCATTATATCGAATACCGGGAATCCAGTAAAATTAAATGTTGATACACTTGTTTACTTTTGATTCATGTAGCGGTTTTTATAGCTATGTTATATCGAATAACACAGTAGTAGAGAAATTCGCTAGGTACGCGCCTGATCCAGCAGTTCGTTGGTCCGCCTGATCGGTTTATGAAGGAATAGTTAGTGTACTTGTGTGTGCGCACATACTTGTACTATGTACTGTTCTGCGTGGATGGCTTATCTCGTTAGAGATTAGCCACCGTGGCCGAAATCGGTCGGGAGGGCTATATATCGAAAAAATTGTATTATTAGTGCAACAAAGATTTTCATTCTAAATTAAAGTGCTTTAACTGAAAATAATTTAATTTAATACTTACTTATACTTATAATTTAAAATGTTATGGATTAATACGACTACATTTATATTTATTATAACGCCAACATTCATAAAAAACTAGCTTCCGACGTGCGGTTATAACGTTATAATTCTTCGTCCTTAATAAATATAGGCTAAGCTATTACTGAAAAAAATATAATAAAGTAATAGCGCGTTCAAGCAAACAAACAAAAAAACTCTTCAGCTTTATATACCTACATATTAGTATAGATATATATTTAATATATTTTATTTATCTTAATATTGTTTAACAAACTTATTTACCTACATCTCTTCCTACATCAACACCGATTCGACTCATTTTGACATTGATGCCTGATTGAAGATCCTCGTCACGCAATAAACTAAACAACGGACAGTCAGTTGACGATCGTAACAGGGTCTTAATGAACTTGTAATAAAATTATTGGCCACACACAGGGCATTTCAGACAACGCCCAGGACGAGTTAACCTGTGTAGTGTTGGCAGATAAGTACTAAAATATCGACATTGATGATATCGATACTTGGGACAAAATACGTTTAACGTATTTAACGAAGACATTGTCGGAAAATGGCATTTCTTATCTGATATATTTAAAGAATATTTATTAAAGTGAGTGGCACTCGCTTTTACAAAATAAATATTCTACCTATTCTGTATAACATACCCCCACAATTAGGTCATTTTTAGGCCAAAAACATAGAAAAAGCCTTGTGAATTATCCGTAATCTATTTTTTATACTTTTATCATTGTATTGAAATTCCTTGGTCTACTGATGTTATTAACTTTTAAAGCTTATTAACAATAGACCCGTTGTTGATTTTAATAATCCCAAAATAAAAATATATTTTAGTATACCTACCTAACAGTTAAAAATGCCATATTCCGACATATTCATCGATAAATACTTAAACTGCGAACCTTGCGCCTATAGTGAATAAGAACTATGACACCGATATTTTATCAGAATTTTTTAAAAGTCAAAATAATTTGTATTAAAATTGAGGTTTGCGGCTTACAATAGATTAACCCATGTCTATGGGTGTCGTGAGGGGTGACTAAGGGATATATATACAGCTGATGGATACCATCTACAGCGATCACCAACCGACCTGCCAAGCGTGGTTATCATGGCAATATTACTCAACGAATAATACTTGCCAAGGTCTGTTAAGAGGAGGCCCATGCTCAGCAGTGGACGTATACGAGCTGTTGAAGATGAATAGCAAATGTACTCAAAATGTATTCATTCTCTTAAATGTATCTATAGTTCTAGTATGTAGCTTTAACCTTTCAGTTTCTTTCATCAGTATAGATTAAATTTGTAGTATTAAACTGCAGATAATATTTATACTTTCGAATAGAGCATTAAATGACTCGCAATATTTATTGCATGTGCCCATTTTCCGGCCATTCGTTTATATCTACACTGGACTGTAAACATAATCTATTAAAATGCACACTAACCGGTAAAACAGTGTGAGAAATAGCACCATCACTTGGTTTATATCGACATCGATAAAGTGAGTTTGGTAACAGTGAGTTGTATCTAGAGAGGCGAGCTACAATAAAATGTACCGAGCTAGCTACAAGCCTGAGCAGTTACTCGTTCTCCCACCCTCCCCTACCCACTCGCCATATGCGCAGTTCAACCTCACACATACATAACTCACACACTAGCATATCCTACGAATGCTATGTCCACACATTTGATTATCAATAGTGACGTTTGCAAGTCCAATCTATGGATAGATGCTAATAGTGTCCCCTCGTCTATCGGGTGACTAATTGATACAGGCTATCTATCTATCTATACATTTGAATTACACTTTCATAAAAAAAATGCACCACAACTTCGGCAACCTCCGTGGCGCAGCGTTATAAGTCTCGCAGGCCGTGGGTTCGTTACCCAGGCCGGATAAAAAATATATTTTTCGGGTCTGGTTGGTCGAGGGACTACCCTCCGTAACTCAGAAAGCACAGTAAGCCGTTGGCCCCGACATCATCTATAACAATTGTATACTACGGAATGGGCAGCAGCGTTTCTATGTGTATGCTATTACATAAAACTGCAGTAAAACTGCCAAGCGTGGTGACTATGGCAAAACCCCTTCCTCCGAAGGAGGCCTATGTTTAACATTGATTTTCGTGACTAAATGATATGTGTATTATGTTTAAATATTTTCTGCTTCACTTTATTCTGACTCTATTTAGTTTCAAATATTTCGGCTGTCCTCATGCATTCTCCGCATAAAGACGGTAACATAGCTCTCATTGAAGAGCTATGTTTGGTATTGGCCTATGTTGAATGCATATTTTACCGAGATGTAAATATTATAAACAAATAAACTTATATACCTAATAAGTGCCTCTAGATATGCATTTGTTTTCAGGGAGCGGATACAGTAACATGTAACGATACAAATAAACTTAAAACGTATTGTGAAATAATAGAAGAATAATGATAGTAAAAAAAAATCGCCCACCTGATGGAAAAAAAATACTACATCTCTCTACACTATTGACAACAGGTGATCCCCATACGCTTTACCGGCCCTTTATCCCTTCCCCCTATTGCGACCTTATGTTATGATGTTCCAGTAACGGTCATTAGTATTCATGGAAGAATAGAAGAAAGAGAAATAGGAGAATAGTTATTTGGCTGTGGTATTATTACTGATGTGGAAATATAAGTCACGTACTTGTCGATTTGAGTATGTTTCGCCGGACCATCTCATGTGGGCCGTGTTGAAACCGGTAGTAAAGTAACCCACTGAGTTTGTTTCGCCGGATCTTCTCAGCTGGGGCGCATTGGATCCGGTGGTAGCATTAATGCTTGTCCGTCGTTATATGTTCATGGTCCACCCAAATAATCACAATTGGTTTGGCAAAATATAGACAGAACAAGCATTTTGCGTCACTAAGAACAATATAAATAAATTATAAAAATTAATTTTATAGATATAAATAAATAACCCATTTAATCAATACAATTTTAATTCATGTTTGACTATTTACAAGTGCCTGTAATTGGTTTGCGTAAATAAAAATGATTTTTATTTTATTTTATTTTACAAATTGGGGAGAACCAAAACCAACTGGAATAAAAACTCTTACATATTATTTTTCATGACATGGCTGTTAAATAAAAAAGGTTACAAAAGTACTCAGTGATTAATTTGGGTGTTTTTACATTTTTATTTACTGCAAATGGTAAAACGATCTCTATTATCTTATATTTACCTTATTATTAAAATCATCTTCATAACAGCTGAACATGGGCCTCCTACCAAGGGGGGGTTTTGCCACAGTCACCACGCTTGGCAAGCGGGTTGGTGACTGCAGTGTTATGTTGTAATACACAGGGAACCGCTGCTGCCCGTTCTTAGTATACAATCGTTATAAATGATTTAAAACAATCGGGACCAACGGCTTAACGTGCTTTCTGAGGCATGGAGAATGGGGATTGAACACACGACCTCCGAGACTTATACCTACTGCTAAGCTACGGGTGGTGTGACTATGAAATTAAATTCAGTTTATTATTTGTGAGGCACAAAACATTTAAAAACTGTGTTGTGATACAGTAACTAAATATTTCCAAAACCATTCAACCAAAAATAGGATTCAAGCTAAAAATTAGTCCAAAACATTTAATAAATATAATGTTTGTTTTGATATGTGGATGTAGGATACATAATAATATGTTGTTATCTCAATCTCATCTACTACTAAAGTGAGTTCTAACTTAACTAAGCAAGCGCAAGTTTAAGCGGCACTACGTTATGTTATTTGGAACATACTAGAACAGTAACGAAGTAGCGAGTTCGAAAATTCTCTAGCCAACAGGAGTGCGGAGGAAAATTGGATTAATTTGTTTTTTGCGACCACAGAAAATAGCATACGGATAATAATAGAACAACCTTTGGGAAGCGTGGGTGATGTGACGACAACACAACGCGTGTTTGACGAATACTGTATATTTTTTGTGTGTGTCGTTTTTATAGGATTTATAATAAAAGAACTGAGACGTTCATAAAAATGTTACATATTCCACTTTTACCTTTGTAAGTTTTTTTATTAGAGAGCAGTTGTGTGGCCGTTTTAAACAATAACTTGTTCGCTTTCTTGGTTAAATGATAATGACAACGCGAAAAATGATGAAAATAAACAATTTTTCATGTTTTCAGATATAAGTTAATGCTGATTATCGTAAAGAAGATCTGTTTCAAAAGTGACGAATTCCAAATACAGGTATAATAAAACATTTAAGACATTAACGCTGATCAAAGTAATATCAAGCATCTTTAAAAAAATCTTCCAAATACAAACAATTCCGAGTACAAACAAAAACAACGTAAGGCTGAATCACTAATTGTTAAAAATATTAAACGAAACGTTTAAATTAACGTTGTAGCTTATATCCGTTTATTAATTAGTAAAGGTAACTTTTACACGACAAAGTCCGACTTAAAACAAACAATTTTGTTTCCTTTAGTCATAGTTAGTCGCCGCGACGCCACCCTTAATACAATTTGACCTTTTGTTTTCAGTATATAATACAGAACAACATCGTTACTCGATGTACTACGAATACCGATATTAGAATAACGTCACACAGAATCCCACACGAGGTTAAAAATAAACTGAAGGCGTGACCTTTCTTTTGTTATTATAATTGGTCAATAAATTGTCGCAATTTCTTCGATCGGGTTATTGACACATTATTCATAAATTTTGTGTTATCTGCTATCGATTTGCCATTGTAACTTGATTAAATGTGAGTGGTATCTGAGAACGAAGTAGGTAATAAGGAAAGAAGATAAATGTGTCAGAAAACGATACAAACGACCATAGGTAGTTTCAGGAAATTATGGTGCCCTTATAATAGAGGTTAAAGTAATAAGTATAGTAAAAAGTAATAGAAGTATTCTTTTCTACGAAATATGAAAATACATATTGAAACAAAAATGAGGTGATACAAACATGATGTGGGGCATGACTTTATTCAAAAGAAACATATTTCATTGTTTTTTTTTTTGGTATATTAACACATTTTTTTCACATTAGTTTGATCCCTGTATGTTACACTATTTCCTGTTAGGAGATGGTATATTTTAAAGAAGCACCTTAAATTTATTTTTATATTTCGTAGCGAAAGGTGCTACGAAATAATCGCTGAATACCTTAGTCAAAACCGCCCTGAGCCGTGGTTCTAGTCCCAAAGGAAGCCTCCTCTTGCGCAGGTTGAAGTTTATATTTAATAGACCTGCACGGTGAAGCTGCAAAAGCTTCGTGGCTTAAAGCATAAATGCCCTTTCGAAAAAATACATATATTTACCTATTTATAGGTATCAATACTATTATATAAAGCTGAACAATGTATTTGCTTGAACGCGCTAATCTCAGGAACGACTGGAACGATTTGAAAAATTATTTCACTGTTAGATAGCCCATTTATCGAGGAAGGCTATAGACTATTCATTATGAAGTTCTTATAGGAACGGTAGCCGCGGTAAGCTAGTGTTAGAATTAGATAAAATATTTAAAGTTAATATAAGCTTGATTATGAAACGTGAATGTTCTGTGCAACCCTTCGTGCTGTCTAGTTTGTAGTATTCGTACCTCTCGTGACTTTAATCCTCTTGCAAATAACACAGAATGATATTGGTTGTGTCGTTGTTACTGTCTCGCTGAGGGTACCCACCCCTCGCAGACAGTTCGCTGTGCGCCGGACTTGAGGAGGCAAGAACTATGGATGAGGTTGTTCGTATAACTTGGTGAAATAACTTCTGTATGTAAAATGTTCGTTTGTAACGGATTGACCTAAAATTACTGGATTTATTTCAATAAATCTTTTACCATTCCTACACGGATATGCGTTATGAATATGGAGATGATACACTGTCAAGATTGTGCAATCGCGTATGAGAGCTAGTCCTCTATATATAAAAAAATGTTTATAAATTACAAGTAGGTAATTCTGGGTGGTTTTGCCCGAGTGGTTCTACCTACTTCATCAATGTGAGTTTATATACTTCAATAGGTATATAAGAGTAATTAGGTATTATGCCAGTGCCTAAAATGTCTCGTAAAGATTTACTTTATGTAAAATTTTAAATGCGTGTCTCAATGTTATAGATATTTTGTATTTATTCTGCATTATAATAATCCGTTGTAACGAGGAAGTAGTTAAATATAAACTGCATCCCGAGAATTTACCCGCATTTACCATTTTCCTCTAGAAATAAGTGCAAAAATATTATGTCATTTCTGCCTCATTAAATTAGTTTCTGCTTCATTGCAGTTAATTACATGGAATCCCTTAAACTTTAGGTTAGCAGCTAAATTTTGTCTTTGGAATATATTTCTCTGCAACTTAAATGTTGGCTCAGAGGTAAACATTAATTTACAATCATGAAACAAAAAGAGTAAAATAAAGAGTTTAAAATATTTGCCACATCCATATTTCGTGTATCACTCTTTCGTAGCAATTCTCAAGTCTGCAAGTGGTCATCCCAAGGTGACATTATTATAATACAAGATGTTATTCACATAGAGGTGAACGTATACATTTAGTCTTTATTTATATTTCGTACATTTTTGCCAATTTTTTTAATACTAACCTTTCATCAATCGAGTTCAATTTCTAAAAGTCAACTGATTACGTTTAATAAAGTTTGTATAGAATATTGCTTAGTAATGGTACTGATATTAGGTTTTAATTGTGATTTCGCAACATATTTACTTATGTTAGTTGATAACATTATTTATATAGACTGTAAAACGCCAATAATAATTATGTTGCCCTAGATAAATTGGTCTCGCACGTCGACTAGATACCGCCATCGTACTTGACAAATGCGGCAAAAAATACTACGCCGAAAACGGCGTACACGATCCTGTCATGCTGCGAACTCTCAGGGCTTTCCTCGATTTAAGGGTAGGAACCACTGCAATAAAGCGAATCTGGAGTCAAGAACAAGAAAACCAACAGATATTTTACCAATCCTATTATACTTCAGTGTCAATGGCATATTACTCAATAAACAATCTGAATGCTCTAAGGGTCCTTCTACCTACTTAAGATGCGGAAAGCACTTTATTGAAAGCCATATCATAGATGTGAGAGGGATCAGACAATGCCTAAGGAGCTTTTGTAATATCTTTTATACATTTGATTGCTTAGTTTTTAACGATTGTTGTTAACAAAAACAAGTTTATGGTTTTATTATTTCACTAGCTGCCCTGCACGGTTTTAACTGTGTAGGTACCTATAGGTGTCGATTACCTACGTCTTTGTTCGAACGCTTATGTTTGTGACCACGTGCCTACGCTCATGTCTGTCCCCCTGAGTCTACGCCCATTCCTGCACCTCCTTTTATTACATCTACGTCTGACCTCCTCGTGCCTACGCCTATGATTGCGGCCCTCTGAATTTTTACACATCAGCACCGTTTTCCAAAATATTCTCCCGTGACTTCTTCCGACTAGAATAATGATGACGTGCTTTCAAATAAACATTCGTTGTACCCCTTTCTCCTTCCCTGAAATTACCCCTTCAAACTTCTTTTCCGATTAAATCCTCTGCCCAGATATAGTCTATGTCTGTGCAAAATTTTAACAAAATGTACTTAGTGGGTTAAACATGAAAGTCTCCTTTACATTGTTTTGTGTCAGTTAATATTTTCTATACCGAACATTATATTTACATTGATTTTTTTATCAATGGTAAGTATTTGACACGAGTTAAAGAATAACACGTACATATTGGATAATACAAACAATAATAAATACTATTATTATTTGTATTATATTATTATCATAATAAATTAATATAGGAAATAATGCATCTTTTGTCGTATTTGAATATCGACGATATCATCAGTGTAAGACTTTTATATTTGTTTAAACAACTGCATAGATAACTACCATCATCATAAGCCCGTATAACGTCCACTGCTGAACATGGATCTGCCTCCAAGAGAGATATGCCATAGTTACCTCACTAGGCAGATACCGCGTTCGTAACAGATATTTACATCATTGTGATTTTCAGGTGAGTCCAAACTCTAATATCATCCCAAATTTCGTCGCCTCAATTTTATTAAAACTTTCTGGACAATATCTTACGTGTTGACGCCAGCAATGCGGGAGCTAGACTGAACTGTCATCTGTCGCGTACTGCGCATGTTCCTCACAAACCGTCTGATTTAAACTCTTGTTCTGTTAAAATACCAAGATTGTTGGTTATTCTCACCGATTTTCCCTGAGTGAAACGTCTGAGCGCTCAGGCGTTTCACCAAAAACTCAAAAATATTACAATATTAATTGGATACTTTTTATTTGGATTATTTTACAATAGAGGCAGTAAGCCTTTAAGAATAATGAAGTGATTATTAAACATTATAATTCTCACCTTTGCACTGATGGTAGCGTAAAAATATTAAAAAAAAAACGCGCACACTATCATCCGTAACCACCAGATCCCGTGGGAATACATCTTAATATAAAATATAGGGTGTTTTTCGAAAAAAAGTAGTTTTGGATTGGAGATAAACACTAAAACAACTGGAACTTTCTCCTTTTTTCATCATACCAAATCAGAAATCGCAGGAAATGTCTATGAAATCCAACAAAGAAATGTTTCTTTTAAAATATTCAGTTAGCTTGGATATATAATTAAAAAAAGAAATTATTATTATAACTTAAAGCATAAAGAATCTAAGATAGAGTTACAGTGTAAGTATCGTTCTTTTTTCCTGCCAAAAATTTACCCAATATTTTAGTTCTCTAAGTTTTGTTGGGCACGGTTATTTAAAAATAGTCTGCTAAAATGCACAGTATATACACTTTCAACAATAATCACATAGGTACATACATAAAAGGAATCAAGAGCCCACGATGCGTGAGCAATGAGCTCCACAAGTGCTGTCTATAAAACAAAACAACATATACTTATATTGGTCGCGTTTTTTTTATCCCAGCCCAGTTTCCTTTCATCGCACTATCCAAACCATCATTTTGCGTTTTGCACCAACAGAAGTACCGAAGATGAAAGAAGTTGAAGCGTTCTTGTAGAGGTTACGGCTTTGAGGGGACGAAAGGGGAATCATTTCGGTATCCCGTCCCGGAAAAATACCTCGAAACTGAGCGGGTGGGGTGGGACCGCTTAATGATCAAAACTCCTTCAATATTGCGAAGGCAAGGCTTATCATTATAATTTATTCACGGCACAGCAGCTAAGAACCGTCTCTCGTCGCCTACACTTTACAGGACAAGGAATCGAGGGAGACGCTAAATTATTTTATCTCGATTTTATCGATATAAAAAGGTAGTATGAGCATGAATCTCGCTTAAAGTTTCAGATGCTATGGTGTGTTTTACCCGCCAGAAATAAAAAAAAACTTTGAGTGCAAACAAACATTTCTATCTTGGTTTGATTGACTGAGGAACTGGCTTCCGTCAGAAAAGCGTTAAATATGACAATGCTTACATCAAGCTATCAAGTACCATTTATTTTCCGAAAGAATCACCAAAGATTCCATGTCAAAGAATCTAAACAAATTCGATGTACGTATTCGATGTACGTTACAAACAAAAATATTACGTACGCATGTCTCATCAAGGTTGACATTCGATTAGCATATTATGTTACATATGATTCTGTATTTCCTGACGAAGTTAAATTGAATAAATCAGTTTAGGCACAATCCTACGATCCTCTAATAAAGCCTGTCCTGGTCGGTTGATAGCCGTTTTGTCTACAGCGCCTCATCGGTCGAAACTTTCCTTTCCACAGTCAAACTTAGATCAAGCTTGGAATCTTGGATCTATGCTAAAGGCGAATAGTCGTGTGACAAGTACTATTCTGGTGTGATATAAACTATTTTTAAGGGCGGCAAACAAATATTAACGTTCTTTACGTTAGTATTCAGAAAACACATAACAAATTAAAAAAATATCAGTGTTAGACGGGGCTCAAAACCAATCGCTTGCGAAACAGTCATCATCATCATCACGATTTAGCCTGTTGTCATCCACTGCTGAACATTAATTTAAATCGGCTGTTCAGTTCCCTAAAACAAATGACAATTCATCTTTTCCGGCAGCAAACAACTTTCGCATAATCTTATTTTCGTAACAAATTCTAAATTACACTGAATTATTCTATCCTCATAAACAATGCACGCTAACAGAAGAGCGAGGCGTCTTAATTAAAGTTGCTCTATATACTTACGTACTCAATCTCACTTGTGGAAGTTACGGAAAGGTTAAGGCGGCCTCCCGCCTCCCATTTCCCATCCCCTATTTCCCCGAATATCCTAAAGTATCGCTTAATGCAAGTTTATTATCTGCAATCGTTGAGCTTTAATTAATTATGTATTTTTAACATTTGTGTGATCTTTTTCATTTGGGTTAAAGTTCAATAATAATTGGAGATTTAATATTTAATTTATTCATACAATTAAATGATATGTTTAAAACATACGCAGTTGCATTATTTTTTAATTTCAATAAAAAAATGTAGTTGTTTACCAGTAGGTATCGTTATCGAACGTATCGTATCGTTCCGAACGCGATTTTAAAAGAATAACTTTCCATGATCCTGATTCACACAATAATTACGCTTGTAAATGGATTATCATCGGTAGGTATTACTGCAATACCGCGTAAGTGACAGTAGCTTTAATCTAAAAAATTAAGGTGTAATTTCATTTGTCAAGAAATATTTTCGTTACATATATTTTACAGAGAAAAAAGCAATTTGCTACATTTGATTTTTAACCTTATTAGCTATTGTCACTTACGCGGTATTGCAGTATCACCAACGGTATGATTTTTCTACTAAAGTATTAAGTCGTTCAGATTTAATATCATTCTTTCATATTAAGTAAATAAGTCAAAAGCTTTTAATATTCTATTGGATTTGAAAACCTATCAAACATTGATGTTTAAGTAACAAGTAAGTAGCGGAGAAAAGAAATGCTTTCCGGAATTTATCCCACTCCCGATTATCATATAGTAATATTCTGAACATATCATAAACTAGCTTCTCGCGCGCAGTTTTCCCGCGTAATTTCCGTTCCCGTGGGAACTTCATAATTAAATATAGCCTTTATAAATTAATAAATAGGCTATCTAATACTGACATATTTTTTATCGGTCCAGTAGTTCCTGATATTAGCGCGTTCAAGCAAACAAACTCTTCAGCTTTGTATAAGATAATGTGCTTCTGAAATATATACCATCCTTTCAACATTAGATAATATCACGTGTAGTGATTACGTTGATTCTTCATTAAAGCAATAAAGAAATAAACACGAAATGTAGTGATTACCACTACATTTCGTATTCACAACGTCTCTGAAATAATACATTTTATTTTGTACTGAATAAGCGCGAGTTAAGGTTTCTTAATTACTTCATAATGCAGCTAGCATAGTTATTATTGTGGAATTACTTTATTTAGAGAAAAGACGTGTGTTTTTACCTAATTTAACTTTTGATTTCTTACAGAAATATCTTCTTTAACTTAATCATTATACTTGACTTCATTTCAATATTTTGGAAGCATCTAATATCTAATAAGTATCATAAAAGTAGGTAAGTATTTATTTTAATATTTATTTATTTATTCATACAACATATACCTACTACTGTTAGCGTAGGTCTAACATTTACAATTATTTCTTAATAACTAAGATGACAAAAACAAAGTTATGCCAGTGTGAACTCATTCAGCGAACAAGAGAACAAATCAACATTACCAACCAGTAGATTCCTTATTACCATATCAAATCTTACATTAAGAAATCAATTTAATTTAAAATCTATAAAAGATGAATGATATTCATAGATAATAATGATTATTAAATTCATCAAATAACTTTAAATGTTTCTCAATTTTACAACAATTCCGTAATTAATTGAAGTCGTACATACAAAAAGTCATTAAATCAATACGCAGAAAAATCGCTTTCACTCATGATTTGGACCCATCTAGTGATTGACCCCTATTAATAAGGGATGTCGATACCAATTGTTACATCGCAACTACTATAACATTTTATCTGTGAACTTAAAAGAGTAGTACATGCACTTAAGTTTCATTCCCACGTCCAAAAAACTGTTTGTGTTATATCAAAAGAACGTAGGTTGGAACAAACTTTTATCCAATTGTTTTTATTGTCATAACATCTATGATAATAGTAAACTAGGATAATGGTAGTGTTTATTTGGGTAAACAGTGGGTAAATAGAGCATGAATATGATTCTGTGATCACCAACCTATTCCAAGGGCCTGATTATGGCCATATAAACACCCTTCGGCGGAGGCCTATGTCTAGCAGTACTCATATACGTGACCTCGTTTATATATACCTACAGAAGATAATTGTGTCAAATTAATTCCATATTATAATTAAGATAGATAAATATTGTATAAATGAAAATTAGGCATTATGCCACTTAGCTCTATGTAACACGATAAAATTAAAAGAGAGGAATTAATATATAAACGAAACTCCAAGTAAAAAATGTATTATTCTAAAAAAAAACATATAACTCTGACTTAAAGGTAACGAAGACAAAGTCGCCAAAAGGTTACCCCAACATTTTATTGTTCTTGGCGATTAATTTGAACTACTTAACGAAAAATATTGCAGATAAATCTCTATTTTTGGCAACATCGCCTCGCCGCAATCATTATAAAATATGGTTTTCAAAGGTGACCCCATTAAGGATCCGACTTCTCAAGTTACGCAAACCATCCAAATTGTTACGTAAGTTTACCTAAAACCATTTTCATTTATTATTTTTGTTACCTATTAATAAATTTGCTGGTCGAGCAATTTGATACACGTGTGGATGCATAAGTTGTTCGGGTCATTTTAAAAGCAATTAAAAAGTGATACTGATATCATTTATGATTAAAAACGTGCTTCCAGTGCTAGGAATTTTGAATATAAATTCCAAGGAGAGTATCGCTTGGATTTTAGCTGATATCACTTAAGAAATATATTTTAACTACTATCTTTGATTAATTTAATGTAAAAGAGGCGAACGTGATATGTCAAGATCGTAGCAACTGGTAGGAAATGGTCTCTCCCTACTTAATAGGACTTGCTTATGGGAAAGAGGTGTGAATGTATGAATGTATATTTGATTTCTTATACAAACTTTTATAAGAGGTTCATGCATTATTATATGATTTCGCTTTATTAGTTTATTGCTTAAAAAAATGTAGCAGTAATTTTACTTTTAAGACATTTACATAGAATAACATATTATTAGAATACATTCTAATCTTTTTTATTTGATAATATCAAATTATCGATTCATTTAAAAATCTACGAGTTAATTGCAAGCTAATTTAAAATTATCGATTAAACTTATCAGTTCAATAACATCACAATGCAACCCTGGGTTTTCACCCTCTTACGCCAAGTAAATATTTAAGTAAATAAAATAATGAATCTATTGCACATGTACTATCTAGTACATATATTAACTTAATTTTAATTGGTTTTTCTTATACTTTCAATAATAATTGACTCTTACTGCTCTCAAGAAATGTAAGTACCATCTTATTATGGATTGAAATTCAAAATTAGTCGAGTCTACATTGCTACGTAAGCTAGCTTTATGGAACTTGATGTAACTTTTGTTGTGACTATTTTATTAAAACAACTACAAGCGTGTTGCGTTACTTCTATGGATTACGAAAAGGAAAAATCTAAAGTCGATCTTCATATGGCACCCATCCGTATATTGACCGCGCAGCTTAGCAACCATCAGAGAACCGGTGTCATCAACTGACTAAAAGCTTCAGTAAACATCTGTAATTTATATTGATATACTTAACTATTTACAAAATTAAAAAGTCACCTTTTATTAAGAACGGTTGTTGACCTATTTTCTCGTGTCTGAGGGGTTCGATTTCTAGGTCAAAGAAAAAATCAAATTCTTATGTATTGGACTTTCAGTATTGGAACTGTGCCCGGCAAGTGGCGGAATCTGTCGCGTATCGATAGTTAATATTAGTTTGGTAACTCATACAATTTCCAAAAAAAACTATTTTTTTTATGGGTTCAAATTTTGCCTTTTTAAATTAGAATATTATTATTGACTTCAGTGATAAAGATTTTTTTAAATACACTTAAATTTAATTCAGACTGCTACAGTTATGGGCGGGCTATAGCAAAAAAGATTTAATAAATATTTTCCAAAGCTCTGTAAATCAATCGTAGAAATCAACTAAAAACTTAAATATCAAGATTAACAAACCGTGACAAAAGTTTACTCCTGTTGCGTGTTCGTGGAAATCCATTCTTATGACGCCTTATAAATTCCTTACGGCAATTAACTCCCTCCACTCTTATTTCCGTATATTAGAGCTGTTTATTGTGGCCACATTTGTTTGCAAACAGCAAATCTAACGTTGGCTAGATGCCACGTACACAACCATCATCATACTAACGTTTATCTGACATAATTTCTTATTCATCATTCATTAAGGTTGATTTTAGAATGGCTTCCGTTTTCAGGTGGATACGAAAATGTGGTTTTCCAAGCCGGGGACTGGCCGCCCGCACCCCTCAACCCAAACTCCACATGTTATTTACGTGTGAACACAACGCCGTGGAGGGTTCAATTTATCTGACCTACTGGGCCTCTTGCTAATATAACGCTCGGAATTGCTTGTGCCCCTTTTTGGTGGTCATTTTTTACTTTGTTTGAATACTTAAAGGAAAATATAGTGTCCGGCTTCGTGTGGTGTGTTGAAGAGATTTAGAGTTGAAGAGTTTATGAAATGATAGCAAAAGTGAAAAAGAGAGAATATGATTTTGGACTTTAGCTGAAATAAAATCGTATATTTATTTGCCATTACCACTAAGTGAAAATAAAAAAAATCTACTTAAAAATCAATGCACATTCAAGTTTATAATGCTTCCCCAATCTAATTTCTGCAAGAAGTATTATAGCACCATAGTTATAATTAAATGGAAATTTCATAACAAATGTCTAATCTTACCCAAAACAATATAATATATTCAGTCTACTTCACAAGTGAAGGGGATAGATGACACCTCTACTAGAGCGACCAAATGACGGAGCAGATTCACGATTATAGCCGTTGAGGGGACGCGCCCAAACAGTATGATGGACTGGAAATATTCCATAATATCTAAAGCATCGTTACAATGCCTTAGCAGAATATTTTTCTTGGGTAGAAAGCCGATATTCCCCCAAGAGTTACGACATTTCAATTTGCCAAGGCGGGCGGAAAATGGAATTACGATTGAAACGAGAACGCCTGAATGTCGACGAGGGCGTCCCGCTCTGCGCCGATATTTGCCGAGTACGCCCGAAGGGACACGAACGCACGCGCCCGCCGCGCCGCGCCGCACCAAGCCGTGTATTGATTAGATGCGGGACGCCCGATGCCATACAAATTAGGCCGCACAGAAAAACAGATTTAAGCAAGTATTTCCATTATATAAAATATAAAAAAATATAAAAGCATTACTTAAAGCTACATTTCATCTGTTATTAACTTTCGGCAAGTTGGCCAACGTTTATCATTCCAAATTAGCAACGCTTTTGATTGTAATCAATGACCACTGAAAAAAGCGCGCCAAATAAGTTTTTGCTACTAAAATATTAAAAGTAAATTTATAACTATCGCACAAAAGTTTAAACAGCAATTTACACTTATAAGCTTATTACCAACGAGTGTCAATTTATAAGGACAATAATAATTGTTTCATTTCAGCCGTAATTAATATAAAAGCGGTCCTATTTGACGCAGGCCGACATCGAGGCGAAATAATGTAGACGAATAAATATACATTACATTATTAACGAATGTTGGCCTCGTTTCTCGCTCTCTTTGTTCGTTTCACGATTTTCCGTGACAATCAATTGAAAATAAGTTTTCCTCATTGCAGTTTCAAGGTTCAAAATAATTTGTTAGGCGGAACAGTTTGTTCCCAGTGATCGAGTGTACCCTGTTTATTTAACTATGAACCTTATACTATGGAAGCTTGAGCGTAGGATTGTGTGCAGGGGTTACGATGGCACGTTTCATGATTTGTGAGTTTATAGCAACGGTGAAGTGTCGGTGGTTAATGGTGGCAGCGCGTGGCTCTCGCCGGCCGCCATATTGAAAAAGTTTGGCGCGAAAAAGGGCGGTAAAAATACGAAACGATGGCACATCGATGTGATGGCCATAACGGGTTGAAAATATATACTTTTTTATCATTTTGAAAAGTAATTAAATTGTGTGCATAGTTATTTTAAAATTATAGTTATTATTACCATGCTTACTATACCTGTCAACAAAGAAGCTTGGTTGCGGTTATCATTAGCGGGATATCTACATACTTATTCACAATGTAATAATTCAAACAGATTACGCTGCGTACCAAGCATCTTTTCTGTAATTCACGTTAAATTTCCTCATACGGGAGGTTCAGCCGCTCCCTCCACTCCCCTGGGTGACCCGAAGGTAAGCCCGTTGTTTCTTAGAGGCGCTCCACTTGAGGCAACATTTTCTCTGGATGGTAACATGACAGTAAAATGGGAAAATCAACCGTAACAAAAGGAGGTAAGATTCATTTTTACTTGTTAATGAATGATACATAATACGCTTTGTATTTTATTATTTATTGGCACCTTTTCAGGTACTTAAGGTTGGATCGCCGCATAGGGTTCGTCGAAGATTTGGTCTCGCATATTCGTCAACAGTTCCCCTACTACTTGTTCAATTATTATTATTTTTATTTATTTACATTGTAGCACATCATGCTTATAGATATTTGATTTTTTCCTTGAAGTCTGGCATGTTTTACACATTTTACAGTATCACTTGTTTATAAGTACCTAGAATGTAATATTTTGGCAATATCCTTCAATGACCCTGGCTAACCAAGGTTTGTTAAGAGGATGGTGGAGGCCCGTGTTCAGCTGTGGTACGTCCACAGCTGTGACGGGCTTCGGGCTGTGAAGTGTGGGACACTGATCCACATACCGTTTTCTTGTAATCACTAGGATCACTGCAGGTGGGTTATTATTATATTGGTGTCGGCTAGAACCAGTCAACTACCGTTACAATTACGTTCCGAAAGTGTTAACTAAATCAACAATATTAAATGCGAAGATTTCAATTAAGAGAGGGAATACTGTTGCATTTAATTATTTAATATTAATTGTCGTATCCTCAGGAAAATAAATCAAGCTTGGGAAGGTACTTACAATAAACAATTCTATAAATTCATCAAACAATATTGTGGAGATGCTGTTCTAAAAAATGCTCATAATTTTTTATAAGGAATTTAAATAATTATAGACATCTGACTATTTGTTACAGTTAATTCTAAAAACGTTACTTAAATCAATGAACTGTTTGAATAAGAGTCTATTTATAGGCAATAGATATTAGAATAAATAAATGTGAAAAAGTAGAACAATACATAATAGAGGCATTCCGCAGAGTTTAACGCTACGACCAATAATGTAATATTGTAACAATTTAAATATGGAAATAAATAATAATAATAAATTAGTAGTAATAGCTATCGAATAGGAGTAAATTATATTTTTTTAAAGCTCTTAACTGCTAACACTGACCTTCGGTAAGATGTGATTATGACTGTTGACACAACAAATGGGCGCATACGAAGTTGAAGATGGCTGTCTTCAACTTCAACATTATTACACATCAGTTAAGTAAAAATGCAAAAGAACAACTACAACGAAATTAGCCTTTAAGAGAGGTAAAACATAGTGTTAGTACGCTCAATGAGCTGCTCGACTGGGGAAGTCACACAGAACACAGCCAAATTACATTATTGATTAATGTTGTGTGCCTATGCCTCACGTACAGGCACACAGCATAAGGTTGCCGAGGGGACCCTCACGGGGGGACGGGAAAGGTCCGGCAGGATAAGGACGGCTAGTCCTATACCTACATATTTACTGTACTGGCCCTAGCTCTCCTTGATTTGGACCGCTATGCCTCTTAACAATTGGGGCCATTTGCATAAACGTGTTTCAGTTATTAAATTTCAATATCGGGTATTCCAAACATTTTGATATTTTTATTGCACTGAAAGAGCGAGCTTTAAGCTCATTCAAAAGTGATTGCAAATGAATCGTATTACTCTTTGGGCGGGCGGTGAGGATGAATCGAGTATACTCTACTCGACTCGACTCACCTCATTATCTTTACACCAATAGTAGGAACAGAATAAGATCGAGTGAGGGAGGAATTTATCTGTGTAATAAGTTAATACGAACAAAATAACAATAGTCAGTTTCAGTTAAAAAAACCTGAAATGTTTTTATACTGGCGTAGGTATAATGACGTATGTTGTGTCTTTAAAAAGATACATAATTTTTATATAATTTTATATAGGTACGTACGTGAAAGTAAATAAAAAATACGTAAAAGTATGGCGTAAATATGTAATTGCTTTCCTTTGTCACGGTTTTCATGGATTATTTCTTTATCGATTTAATAATAAAATTTAATAATAATAGAAGATAATTAAAAAATATGGGAAGTGTGTGGGCTGAATTCCTGTTTTAGACTATAGTTGTTTATTGTTTAAATGTAGAATAATAAATGGAGAAATAACAATCTTTACAGTATGATTCAAAGACGAATAACAAGATATGACAATACATTTCATTTCAGATTTAGCATAAAGAAAATATTATAAAAAAGTTAAATGTCTCAAAAAGGTTGCAAGCAACAAAAGTGGCAGATTATGCATGATACTCAATGGCCTAACGATTTCTTTTATTTTTAGTACGGTTTTGATTATTTGATATTACAGATATTTTCTTGTTGAAATAAATATTACACTAATAATGTTTACATAAGTATATACTTTTCTTTCTAACGTTCCTCGCTAATGTCCAAAAAGCTAAAAAAATTGTTTAAAAAAAATTATTACTAAATCGGTCGATCCGATTTCGGGCTTGGCTCTTGGCAACAAATTTAACAATTAACTTTGTTTACATCATCTGTAGATTACAATAATTACCTTTAATAACGTACTACTATTAATTTAATAAACTTTATACAGAATTCTTCTTAAAAAAAAAGGTAAATTGCGTATAGATTAAAAGCGTACTACACGAGCCAAACAAAAACACCATTCTGTTAATATTGTATCAAAAAAAGAAGCTTTAGTACCACCGATTGGCCTACATTTAGCTTTTTCGTGGAAATCGGCCGCTGATGCTGCCATCTGTGTATTAACGCGGGAGTTACTTGTAATGGGTGGGCGGCAGAGCGGCGCAACAGTGTGAATGAGCTGCAAATGTAACTAGCTTGTGTATCGAGATTAAAAAAGAAGCACTTACTATGTATAGGATATACTACGAGTGCGAAGTTGATATTACTTTTTTAATATTGGATAACATTTCTATCGAGTGGGCGTACAGAATTATGTTTTGCATGTATGGGCTTAGTGACGGCTTAAGGGATAAGAATTGACATTGGTCAAGTATTTTGGTACCGAGCACAGGAATACAATTACTGGAAATAGGTATTATCATTATAATTTATATTATATGACCTAGCTGGTTGCACTTCTCAATTTGACAACAGCGCCATCTATCGCATTTAAATTGTTACATGGGGTTTCTAGTGCTGTATTAATAATGAAATACATATTTATATGGCCATTTTTTTACTATTTACCACTCACCGTCTTATTCAAATCTGCCGCGTTCGTATCGAAATTCCCGCGCTGTGAAAAGTCTTTCTACGCCTCTTTGTCTTGCAAATGGTTGTGGAAATATTGCCGTCCCTATGAACAATACAATTTTTCCAGTTGTTATTTTGTTCCAATCCTGGCGAGCACCTACGTAAAGATATGAGAATGACTAAGATAAAAAAATCGTTATTCCTGAAAGTTTTTCTAAGTTATTATAAATATATACTAATATTATTTTAAATATGCCAATTTGATAAGTTAAAGTAACATAAAAATAATACATTAACATAAGAAATGTAGTACCCTACGTCATAGTCATATTGTTATGTAATTGATCAATTACTTTACTACCATTACTGTCAAATACAAAAGTGAAAGCATACAATAAAATAAACGTTAAGTTAAATAAAATATTTAACTTAACTTTCATAATGCATTAAATTATGTATCTGCTTGTACGTGCCTAACTACAACAATTTTTTTTTTATTAAATTTAGCATTATATATAACGTTACTTACTAAGGTTTTATTGTGAAAGAGTACTTATATCTACGTGGCGTTTTCCTAGGTATTACGCCATATATGTAATACTGCGTGGCGACTTTGGCAAAACCCTCCCTCGGGAAGAGGCTCAAGTACAGCAGTGAACGTTATACGGACTGATGATGATATCAAAGTGGACGTACCTTTATGTTTCGGTTTTTATTTTAAATCTGTGCTTTTTTTCTTAATTATCTGCTTCGGCTGAATGCAGTAAATTTGGTACGGCGGATTAAGTTAAAATTAGTCACACTTTGAAACTTAAGAGAAGAACAGCGGTCGGATGCGGATGAAATCGTAGGAGGCAGATAGTAATTTAAAGTGATATCAACAAACAAATATAATTTCACAAAACACCGGTTTACACTTAAGAGAGAGTCCATTAGATTTCATTGCACTTACAATAGCCCTACAACTACTAGACTATAAATATTTTGCCGCTTGCGTGGGCTTCTACACCAAGTATACAATGATTTGGTCCCTAGAGCCGTATTTATATTTGGGTTAACTGATTCATTGAGAAGATGTCGATCATTATTTTATTTTGAATTCATCCTTGAGACTATATGAAATAACTGCGAAGAAGCTCTAGCGTAGAAATATTTTAAATTTAGTAAGAATTTAATGTATTTTCGAAGAAGCGAAACAATGAACTTGATTCTGCCCACCCGTTTTGAAAACAAGTGCTGTGTAGGTAGATAATACGGTATAAGTAATTAAAACCAATAATGGTTCCCAATTTATAATGCATTGTAAAATACCCGACTACTTAGATTCTACTTAATAAACAAAGGAATTCATCTATAGATGTATTTATAAAAACACAAGTACAACCAAACACCGCAATATTGCGTCGAAAAAGAAACGTGGATGTTGGTCGTTATAAAAATGTAGGATCTAGGGAAAAGATCATCCTTACCGTGGTAGGGGGCGAGGGTGGCGACCCCATCTGATTTATAGTAACATGTCGCGAGGCGAAACCGCCTGCGTACGCCAAACTCGCTTTTTGTCATTCACTGATTTTTATTCTATTTTCTATGTGTTGAGTGTTTGTTAAAGTAAGTGTTTTATATTTATATAAAAATAATTAATTTTATATTGTAAACATAGACGGGTAAACAAGCAAATAAAACAATCTGTTTTGTTAAGAATGTAAGTAGAGATTTTGATCAGTTCTATTACGTATTTTGCTACCACTAGCGTCATCTGTTGTCGAATAGCTACTCTACAAATTATGTGCTAAAAAAATGTATAAATAAACGTATTACGTGTATTTTATTGGAATATATTTGGTATAATAAAGGAGGAAATAAAAAGTATAAAGTAAAGTAAAATAATAAGAATAAAAGAGTAAGTTGTAGTAGTCCTAGTAGTTAATCTACGATTAAGCGCCATCTTGTAACCGATTACAGATCTCATTTCTCTTATGGTCTTCAATGTAGTCATGATTATTGTTCCTAGAGGGCACTGTAGTAACTTAATTGCAACTCAGTTTTCCCGCGTTTTTTTGCGGTAAGGCGGAAACATATTGTTAAAACGCGACGCAACCTGACGACACTCGACGCGTGTTGGGTCCAATTAAATATGTTGTTTTCTATAGACACGACGTTGCTTCGGGTGTTCATAGTGTGATTCTGGTAATACATGGTCAATACATTTGGTACGACTCACCACGCGTCGCGTTTCGTCAGATGGCGTCGCGTTTTAACAATATGTTTCCGCCTATAGAGTTTGTTTCTAGTAAATAACGTAATTTTAATTACCCTACATAAGAAAAACAAAGACACTAAACAGGAGTTATTCCAGATTTAATTTGTCATTTTATTCTTTATTATTTCTATAATCAAGCAAACGAGTTACTACATTGCTCACAGTGCAACTTAGTTTTCCCGCGATGTCCCGTGATACACGTACCTATATCATGTCTCCGTGGCCTCGAAATCTAATTTCTTCGTGAATAATGTAACTTTAAATCTATATATATAAAAGAAAGTCGTGTTTGTAACACTTATAACTCGAGAACAGCTTGACCGATTGCCATGGTTTTTGATTTGTTGGATTTGTTTCCGTCCCGAATAGCAGAATACATCTTAAAAACAAAAGAAAGTCGTGTTAGTTACTCTATTTATAACTCAAGAACGGCTGAACCGATTTAGCTGAAAATTGGTAGGGAGGTAGCTAAGAACTGGGAGAAGGACATAGGATACTTTTGGGTAGGGGTAGGGGTAGGGTAGGGTAGGGTAGGGTAGGGTAGGGTAGGGGTAGGGTAGGGTAGGGTAGGGTAGGGTAGGGGTAGGGTAGGGTAGGGGTAGGGGTAGGGTAGGGGTAGGGGTAGGGTAGGGTTAGGGTAGGGGTAGGGGTAGGGGTAGGGTAGGGGTAGGGGTAGGGTAGGGGTAGGGGTAGGGTAGGGGTAGGGGTAGGGTAGGGGTAGGGTAGGGGTAGGGTAGGGGCAGGGTAGGGTTAGGGTAGGGGTAGGGTAGGGCAGGGGTAGGGTATAAAAGTCCACCCGTGCGAAGCCGGGGCGGGCCGCTAGTATTATAATATAAAACAAAACAAAGTTACTTTAAGTGTGCTGTCAGCTAATGAGTTAATTTCTTCATTGATCATCCTTTCAGAATCTGGACATTATTTTTAACGAAGTCGTAAAAAATCTACTTTTTTTGACTCGCCCGGGATGCTATTCAGGTAACGATATGACTATGACTGCGATAAAAATCTCTTCATTCATCATCATCATCAGCCCGTATAACGTCCACTGCTGAACATGGGAGCACCATCCCTCTCCCGAGGGAGGGTATTTGCCATAGTCACCACGCTTGGCAGACGGATTGGTGACCGCAGCATAATGTTGTACCACACAAAGAAACGCTGCTGCCCGTTGCTTAATATACGATTATTAAAGATGATATTATAATAATCGGGACCAACGGCTTAGCGTGCTTTCCGAGGGACGAAGGGTAGTCCAAGTCAACCAACCAGACCCGGAAAGAAATCTTAGAATTTACACAAAGATTTCCTGTCCGGTGTGGGGAGCGAACCCACGACCTCCGAGAATTAAAGCGAGCCAAATCCCGCTACGCTACGTATATAGTAAATGCTGAATATCGAAGACATTTTTATCCAAGTCATAGCAATATCTTTATGTGATTAGCCTCTAATTTATGACAAGGCATTAATCTATCACCTTTAAGCATGTCAATTGTGTCACATTTGCTAATGAATAATTAGATGCGTGCTTATATAGAAGACTTTCATCAAGCGTTGATGGGGTTGCCAGATGGTAGGAATTTTGCGGGATGCTCCCGAATATTTGGATACCTTTTGGAAACCACTTCATTGATAATTTTCGAAAATTGATTGAATTTTAAATAGGAAATTCTGTACGAAGGCCCCTTTTAATGACCCAGAATCGATTAACGACCTTTTTTTTAGGCCTCCCCTTATTGTCAATTTAATTTGATTTTATTTTTGTATCTTCCGACCAAAGTCCCAAAATCTCTAAAACTTTTTTATTTTCTTCCGATAATATGGTTAATTGATCTGGCAGCCCTAAGCATTGACCCCATCGTCCCTGGTACCTCAAGGTACTATGTACAGTGTAATGTAGATAGGTAAACAATATAACACTTTCGATATCTATTTTACAATACCACCGTGAATGCTATCACTATAGTTATATAGCACTTATATCCATTTAAAGTGAAAACTTAGCACTTTAGGAATTTAACACACAATTTAACCGAATACGGCTTTAATTATATTTAAAATTATACATTTTAATTTTGCGAATGTAAAAATACATAATAGATCTTTTTTGTCATTATTTAAGTTTAAAACTTAGGTAAGACCTTGCGGATATGACATTTTTAAATGTTAGGTATAATAATAGCGTTGCATTGAAATAATTATGCGTGGTAAATTAGAAAAGTATCTTCAAAAAGATCTAAAAATAAACTTTCGACTGCACCGGTGGCTCAGTGGTTACGATAGTTGCTTCTGAGACCTGGTGTTCTGGGTTCGATTCCCACCCGGGACAATTATTTGTGTGAACCACAATTTTCTGAGTCTGGGTGTTCTGTGTGTCCGTGAAATGAATGTTTGTAAAGTGCCCCGCGACACAGGGATTTATTACACTAGTGCGGGAGTTGTCTTTAAAAAAAAAACAAAAAAAAACTGTCCTCTGCTGAATACCCAACTTTCCTGGTCACTGGCGGGGAGACTGACTTTTAGTGGTTTAGGAGAGTTTTGTGCAACCGTCGCTCTACGTTACAGTTCGCGGGCCTCTCAGACCTCGGGTCTACAAGGGCATCGGAAGGTTCACGCCGCTTAGCAGGCGGATTACAGTTATTACATATTTTATAGATGATGTTACAACACTCGGAACCAACGTGATTTTTGATGCGCGGAGAATGGTCCCTCAACCAAATTAGAAAAAATATTTGATTTTAAACTAATTTTACGGGAAAGGAACCCATGACCTTAGGTTTAAGTCGTGTAAAAGGAAAAGGAGGCTTTTCTAATGTTCTACACTATTTGTGTACCAAATTTCATACAAATCGGTTCAGTAGATTTGGCGTGATAGGACAACAGATAGATAAACAGAGTTACTTTCGCATTTATAACATTATTAAGGATAAGTAAAATAAGTTATAAGTATATACCTAAGTATGGATTAAAAGGATTATTATCAAGACAATGTACAAACCCATTGATGATTGATTGTGATTTTTAGCAATAAAATAAGTGCTTATGTTTAACTTACCATCAGATATAGTAACATATAACACCAAAATTAAACCCGCATTTTAATGTAAAATTGTAACCAAAGTTTTAACATTTCGCTATCGTATTTAAGCAAAATGACTCCAAATAAATCATTGTTAACCCAAAAGTAGTAAATGATCACCAAAAGTACCTAAATGTTTTACTAATTTACTATTCGGTTCTGGCACTCGCCGGCCGCTGCCGCGGCACCGCTCGCTTCGCTCGCTCGGCTCGTGCGTTGTATGGCCGCAGCTCTAACCTAACCTAACCGATTGTCATTTTTCATTGATTTTATTAAGGTAGAAATAGCGCAATAATTTGCTCGCTAAGATTTGGTGATCATTAACTACATTTGGTGTTCGAATACAATTTGAAGTGCAGTCGTGACTAAAATAGCCTAGTACTATTATAATTTTAGACTTTATTTTTCTGGTGTCAAGTATATATTTTTGGTGGTCATTATATTTTATCCCATAAAATAACAAACTACTTGAATCGTTATTGATTATTACAACTTATTTGAGATCAACACGATTAATGAATAGGAACATATTATGATTAGTATAAGATACCTCTGAACACGGAACAGAAAATTTGTGCAAATAATCAATTACAGAATTTTGTCTTTGATTATTTGCCATTTTTTTTTTTATTGTCCGGGGTGAAATGCAATGACGCATTCCCACCGCCGCGCGCCGCTTCAGCGTATTCGCGCGCTGGCGGTGGGATATGTGGGACTCGCCCTCTCCATAGCGTGGTATGCTTAACTCATACCACGAGGAGAGGACCCTACACCACTAAAACCTCCCGGACACTCCTTCGATCCGCCGTTGGCGGGGGCCGGGTACGCATGAGCAATCCGGCCCTTGATTATTTGCCCTACCTTTCAGAGGCTCGGAACTGGGATCTCTGATCTCATTCTGAGATTTGATCTTAAAACTTGAATATCTCTAAACGCGATCTTTAAGTGACGTCCAAGTATGAGCTGTAATCCCTCATTACACGTTTCAATTTCCTTTACCGCGTAATAAAATGCCGTCGGGCCCCGTGCGATGCGTGAAAGGCCTATAAATTGTACTTACTGTAATATTTTAACTAAGTATAAGAATGATATTGCATATTAATTATGTTGCTTAAAATGTTTTTATCTAATTGTACCTATATTTCAGTTTTATTCCATAATTGGCTTAAAGACTAAAAAAAAATATTTAGTCCGTCAGTTAAATTACCTACAAAAAATATTGGACACGTATTTTTTTATTTATCAAACCAATATGTATCCTCTTTTTTTGTTTGAGGAACGAAAAAAAAAACGTGTCAAATATTTTTTGGTAATCTTAATGACGAATTAATTTTTTTTTTATTTTTCATGCCTATTATAGGTATCTCGTAAGTAATTTTCATGCCTAAAGAATAGAATCACTTAAAACATATTTCATAACCACATCGTAACCAACGATCTATAATTATGTACTAACGAAGTACATACGTATATCTAATTATATTTATAACTAGCGGCCCGCCCCGGCTTCGCACGGGTGGACTTTTATACCCTACCCCTGCCCTACCCTACCCCTACCCTAACCCTACCCTACTCCTACCCTACCCCTACCCTACCCCTACCCTACACCTACCCCTACCCTACCCCTACCCTACCCCTACCCCTACCCTACCCCTACCCCTACCCTACCCCTACCCTACACCTACCCTACCCTACCCCTACCCTACCCTACCCCTACCCTACCCCTACCCTACCCCTACCCTAACCCTACCCTACCCCTACCCTACCCCTACCCTACCCCTACCCTACCCCTACCCTACCCCTACCCTACCCCTACCCTACCCTACCCTACCCTACCCCTACCCAAAAGTATCCTATGTCCTTCTCCCAGTTCTTAGCTACCTCCCTACCAATTTTCAGCCAAATCGGTTCAGCCGTTCTTGAGTTATAAATAGTGTAACTAACACGACTTTCTTTTGTTTTAAGAAATGTATTCTGCTATTCGGGACGGAAACAAATCCAACAAATCAAAAACCATGGCAATCGGTCCAGCCATTCTCGAGTTATAAGTGTTGTAACAAACACGACTTTCTTTTATATATATAGATACGCGACTATCACATGCCACATTGGTAGATTTAAATTCTATTTAATAACATTACTGTTAAAATGTATACTAATTAATTAGTCAAGATTTTCTTTTTCTTTGTATACTTTTATCATTGTATTTGACTTATAATAAATACGATCGATTCGTCTACATTATCAATAAACGTTTTCATTTCATTTCATATATCTCTCTTATCGTAACAGTGTTTCATGTAAATTTAATTTCACTTTAGCATTCATACACCGCCACTACAAAAGAAAAATGTGTGTCAAAGATTATTCACAAACTAAGTGACCGTTTTGCACTGATAATATCTATATTAATATCTATGTATAAAGTTTGTTTCTTTTCTTGATCGCTCTTATCTCAGGAACTACTGGTCCGAAAATTATTTCAGTGCTAGGTAACCCATTTATGGAGGAAGGCTATAGGTTATATTTCATTATGAAGTTCTTACGGGAACAAGAGTTAACCGCAGGCCACACCGCCATGCCAGCGGGCGGGCGAGTGAGCTAGGCGGGCGAACATCGTTTCACCTCTTTTACATACTTCGGTTCACACCGCAAGCTACCGACTAAGGCCCCTCGCCCACGGCGACCATTTTCAGCGATGCAGTCGCGCGTTTCGTAAACGCGAAATAGCATTGCTTCTAACGCACTTTTGTCGCATTTGCAACGCGCTACAGAGGCGATGCAAATTCGCTACATCGGAAGAAGAATGGAGAAGAGAACCGAGCATCAGAAACAAGACCGTATCGCGTTTGCATCGCGACTGAATCGTAATGTGGGCGAGGGCACAAAGCTAGCGACCGCACCGCCACTGTATCGATGCAAACGCGCGATAGCATCACTACTGCATCACAGCAAAAAGTCGCAGTGGGCGAGGTGCCTAACCTACGTCAGCGATGCGAGCGAAGCAAACGAAATATCCAACGATTACAGCGAAGCTACTCGTTCACCTCGTTAGGTTTGGTTAGGAACCCCATAGTTTAGCTCGCCAATATTCTGCATAGTTTGTATAGTTTCCTTCTCTCGATTCGCCCCCCCGACTAGGTCGCTCGCCCGCCCGCTGGCAGTGTGGCCTGCGCTTTACGCTGCAGTGGTGAAACCGCGCGTGGGAAGCTAGTAAAGCATAAAATTCAATATCACTCATAGACTCACTTAGCGCAATTACCCGTCGATATTTTATTATTATTAATTTCCACATTAATTTTATATTGAATTCTCTTGATCTATTCCGATTACACAAACATACATTATCATATTATAAACAGACATTGCTTAATTTTGGTATAATTACGTAATGTTAACACGTTGAAAAAAGACCGAACTTATTTAATAAAACGATTTAACATCATTCATAAAAGACCAATATCATATAATGTGTAGTATGGAAACGAGTATGTAGGTATGAATACCACCCCAGGAGATCCCGCGGTACCATATTGGCCGCAGTTGCCGCCGGGGGGCCGGATTGTTCATGCGTTCCCGGCCCCCGCCATCGATCGAAGGAGTGTCCGGGTGTAGTGATGTAGGGTCCTCTCCTCGTGGTATGAGTTAAACATACCACGCTATGGAGAGGGCCAATCCCATCGCCAGCGCGCGAATACGCTGCAGCGGCGGTGGTAATGCATAAATGCATTTCCCCGAGGACAACAAAAAAAAAGAGGTATGAATACCACACACAGAATGTCATGCATTTTTGACTATTTTACTACTATTTCCACGTGTCATGCAAGCGAATGCCACCGTCACGAAGACGAAAAGCCCACGCCATAGATAGCACAAATACGGTGGTACCCTCGTATTTATAAACATTACTTAGACGAAATAATTACGTGAGAATTTAATGTGTCTCTTTGATAAGTTTTATTGCTGCAACCAACAATAGTGACAACAAATAGACAATAACTACTTAAGGTAATAATTATTAATAAAAATATTGTTAGGTAGGTACATTATTTATGATATGTTTGTCGTATATCATGATGTTATTTTATTCTTTTTAGTAAATTAAACAACGGTATTTAATACCAGGGCTCACATATAATACACATATTCAAAATATACATGAGTTACCAGTCACTATAAATGCTGTGGAAATGAGAGCACTGAGGAGCATGAATGGAGTGAAATTGAGTGATAGAATTAAGAACAGAGTCATTAGAGAACGTTGTAGTTTGAATGTAGATACAGTGACAAGGATTGAGAAAGGTATGATAAATTGGTTCGGACGGAGAGAGAATGAATGAAAGACTAACAAGTAGAATTTATAAGGCGAATGAACGGAAGAATTGGATGGGGAAGACCAAGGCTGACGTTCCATGATCAAATCGAGGACGTTTTTAAAAAACGCCAGATTAAAAGTACCCTAAACCTAAACCTAAGAAGGATATGCATGAGGAGATTAATGAATGTAGAAGAGGAAAAAGTGGTACCTATGTCAAGATCGTAGCAAGTGGAAGGATGTGGTCTCTGCCTACCCCATGGGAAAGACGCGTGAATGTATGTATGTATGTATGTACCAGTCACAGTTAAATAAGATTTCTTCTTCACTTCTCTTCAACAGTCCGTTTACGTCCAAAGCTGTACTTAGGCCCCGTGAGAGGCCTCGAACCTTGAAGGGTCCTAGGATATTTCCATACTCACCACACTTGGCTGGTGGATCGTTGATCGCTGTAAGCAGTTTAGTAACTTTTATCTGATAGATGCTGCAGCCTATCCATCAGGTGTATGTACATTATTTGCCTCTTACGACGCCCATAGTAAGAAATGGGATGAAGAGATTTAAAATTAATTATTTCATATGATTCAGTTCTACTAACACAAATAACTACTTATTTCTTTTTCTAGATAATCACATTTTAAAAGCTTGTAATGTGAAATAACTACATAACGTATTTCCATTAAAGTCGGATGCACCGCAAGGCCATACAATACTCTAACGGTGAATGCATCGGAAAGAGTAATTCCTTCTAAAGTGTTGGGACATGGCTACAGTATTAATACAGACCATTCAGTACGGCCACTAGATTTTACTACCACTATTCATGTTAGTGCACACTTACTTCGCACTTTCCAATTGATATATATACATTTATTAATAATATTTTATTATCTATCTTATCTTATACGTACCAATATATACAGCTAAAGGGTTAGTTTGTTTGTTGTTCTTAGGAAGTAATGGACCGACTTGAAAAAATCTTTCAGTGTTAGATAGCTAATATAGGCTATATTTAATTATGAAGTTCCACGGTTACAAGAGTTACGTTAAACCTCGCGCATAAAACAAATGTTTAATAAATTGTGTTTATTTTCGAACCCTTTAGACACTTTATCACAGGTATAAATAATACCTACATTGTATATCAAACTTTGTCATTTAAAAACAAATAGCATCAGTTAAACAAAAAATATATTTGAGTAGAGAAAAAACAAACAGTGTAGAAATTGATCAAATGGAATTGCCGCCGGCTGCGTGGTACACAATGTAGTTTCCCTTCTGTTTACAAAATCATTAATGTAGTGCTACTTCCAACTTTCTGCGCGCACGCCGAGTCGATTGAGCGCGCCAGTCCGGTGCGCACGCGATTCTTACGATCGATACTTCTGAGTGTATTCGGTTCTACTGTTATACGACTTTGTTTTGAAGTGATTTTTAATTTGTGAGTATTGCAGTATTAATGAAAGTCAGTTCATAATAATAGTAATAATTAAAAAAAAATAAGTATTAGATAAAATTTATTTATAATTTAAGTTTTTTTTCGTCGATATTTAGCAATTATGTAAAAATTACCTAATTACTAAATACCAACGAAAAAAAATACAGTCACAACAATTCTATAATAGATGTCGGCATGTCGTAACAAGGTATTCTAAATAAACACTTTAATAGGAATAGGTAGTTACATAATCTGTAAATATGTGTTACGTAATTTTTTTTATTAGGTTTGAATTACATACCTATTACCTAAATAATTAGAATAGCTACCCACTCCGCACGAACATAAGTAAAATATACCCGTACCTACCTATAATATTAACGTGAGCATTTTCTCTTTTCACACGTCAAACTCATTTCCTTCACTAAATTTTATGCATTGGTAATACAAACTGTAAAAAATACATGAACAAGTAGAAAATATCTAATATAAATTTCATTATAATATTGCAACAGAGTTTTTAACTAGAGCATTTTTTCGTCGTGCAAAAAAGACGTATTGTGCGAGCTTTTTATTTGTCTGGGGGGAAATGCAATGTTACTTATCCTCTTCGCCGCTGCGGCGTTCCCGCGCCGGCAAAGGGGTATGTCGGGCTCCATTTCGGTGATGTGCTAGTTATACCACAAGGAGAGGAGCCTACCCATCAAAACCCCCGGGTACTTCTTCGTTATGGCTTTCTGGGACACCCTTTGGCGGCACCCGCGGACAGATTGGCGCCGCGGACTCTCCTGGCCAACACTAGTGGCCCAATAAGCCCAATACAAGGACGCTCAGAGTACCAGGGCGTCCCTACTCCTCATGAACGTATTATTCGCCTAACTTTCGATATCGTAGGCCCTAAGTTGCGCACCGTCATTATTCGAGCAGTGTTTACCTAAATTGCATATTCGAATAGGTACTTAAAAGTATACTCAGACTGGAATTATATTTAAATCGGTAACTACTATGTAATTGGTATGGTATTCTCATATTTTAAAACATAACATGACTCGAACCTGCAATCCTCAAAATGTATTGACCAATTCACCCCCAGTGATGAAAATTGTCCGATTGTCACAATTCTCATATATAGTATCTACACAGATCACCTAGTTTTGTGTTTTCTCTTTATCCTATGATAATTCCACGTTTAATTATTCAGCCATGCCTATCCATGACCTCTGACACTAGGTAAACACCAGGTAAAATGAGAAGGATCGTACGTTGATATCTGAGATCAAATAAATAAGTAAGTACATATTTATCTCTGCATTTGACTTAATGTCCAAGTCTCAAACGTAAGAGGTTCGTTAAGTGGTTACACCGGACTTATATGGTATTTTTTCTTTTTATTCTTTTTGTCTTTTTGTTTCTAACTACAAAAATAAAACTAAGGTCGTTCGTATTTTATAAATAATTTAATCAGGCTGGCTCTGCTCTCCTGCTCTACATAAATGATCATATGAAAAAAAAGTCTTAAGGTCTTAAGTCTTAAGGGTTATGATGTTTTTTTGTTTGATTAGTAAAACAGTTTAATATTTGTTAGTCAGACGGAAATTTATTCAGGCATGTTTGTTCTGGGTCGGTATGGTTACCCCTAACCCAAATATTACAATTAAAGTTCTTTAGGTATATATATTCTTCTTTATCTTATACTAATACTAGCGGCCCGCCCCGGCTTCGCACGGGTGGACTTTTATACCCTACCCCTGCCCTACCCTACCCCTACCCTACCCTACCCCTACCCTACCCCTACCCCTACCCTACCCCTACCCCTACCCTACCCTACCCTACCATACACTACCCTACCCTACCCCTACCCAAAAGTATCCTATGTCCTTTTCCCAGTTCTTAGCTACCTCCCTACTAATTTTCAGCCAAATCGGTTCAGCCGTTCTTGAGTTATAAATAGTGTAACTAACACGACTTTCTTTTGTTTTTAAAATGTATTCTGCTATTTAGGGCGGAGACAAATCCAACGAAACAAAAACCATGAAAATTGATCCAGCCGATCTCGAGTTATAAGTGTTGTAACAAACCCGTCTTTGTTTTATATATATAGACTAGCGGCCCGCCCCGGCTTCGCACGGGTGGACTTTTATACCCTACCCCTGCCCTACCCTACCCCTGCCCTACCCTACCCCTACCCCTACCCTAACCCTACCCTACTCCTACCCTACCCTACCCCTACCCCTACCCTACACCTACCCCTACCCTACCCCTACCCCTACCCTACCCCTACCCTACACCTACCCTACCCTACCCCTACCCTACCCCTACCATACCCCTACCATACCCCTACCCTACCCCTACCCTACCCTACCCTACCCTACCCTACCCCTACCCAAAAGTATCCTATGTCCTTCTCCCAGTTCTTAGCTATCTCCCTACCAATTTTCAGCCAAATCGGTTCAGCCGTTCTTGAGTTATAAATAGTGTAACTAACACGACTTTCTTTTTTTTTTAAATGTATTCTGCTATTCGGGACGGAAACAAATCCAACAAATCAAAAACCATGGCAATCGGTCCAGCCATTCTCGAGTTATAAGTGTTGTAACAAACACGACTTTCTTTTATATATATAGATATAAAGCTAAAGAGTTTAATTGTTTGTTTGATTGATTGAACGCACTAATAATAGTAATCACAATAGATGTAATACCTACAATTCCTTAAAAAAACAGGTTTATTGCCATTCCATATTAACATGAAAACCGGATTGTAAAATGTCTAATTAGGACATTATGGTTACTAAATGTCAAGAATTTTGTATCCATCTTTTTGTCTTAAAGACAGGTATCATTTATTTTTATGGTATTCGAATCCTGATAGATTATCTGTCATATTCGTATTCTCTTGCAATGTCATATTTGTCTTTGTTCATCCAAAACTAAGTCCAATTATATATATTTTTTTTAAGTTTTATATATAGATATAAAGCTAAAGAGTTTAATTGTTTGTTTGATTGATTGAACGCACTAATATGTGTTAGTTAGCCCATTTATCGAGGAAGGCTATATTTATGTATAAAGTGTCCACGGGAACAGGATTTACGCGGGTGAAACCGCGCGCGAGAAGCTAGTATTCGATATTTGTACACCCGACATGCAAGATGGAATGGTACAGCACTCAATCTTTTATGATGTGATCTACAATTTAAGAAAGAAAGAAAGAAAAACATTTAATTATAAAATTTAGACTGAAAGTTGAGATAAATAGTAGATAGATATTGATTTACCTTGTTAAAATTGATTTCTTGAACGCTGGTCATCAAGCAAAAGTCAATGCAAACTCAAACGAATTAAAAATAAAGAAGGTAGTCACCATTAAGTAATTTCTAAATTATTTATTTGCTTTTTATAACATTTAACATGATCTCACTCAAATCATTCCCACGCTTTCTATGAAAACATCATTGAAGACTTTCTGAAATAGTCGCATCACAGTTCTCGACATTGTTACTGCTGATGCACATTTGCTTAACGGCTTGTATAGGTATGTCACCGGAAAATAATACGAATCGTAAGTTAAACAACTTTCGTGCCACTCATATCGTTAAATTTAGTTGCCAGTTTTAATGAACGCGCATAATTATTATATCATTTACTTAATTATAATGACACTTGACCTAACCTAACCTAATGAGACTATGTTACGTTATGTTGTTACAAAACAAAAAAACTTCAACTTCAATAAGTCTTATTAATCTCCATTGGTTTAGGTTATTTTTTAACCACCCGAAACCTCGTTAGTTTATCAAATAACTAAAAATTTTATTATTTTCCGGTGATATATATAAAAAATAGTTGAAGAAAATACCTGAATTATTTGTACACAAATTGGACCAATTGGATTAATCTTCAATAAAACGTTTATGATACTGGTTATTGCAACTTACATCATCCGAGTAAATCATTTAGAAGTGTGTGGCTAGTGTACTAAAATCATCTTATGGTAGTGAGTAAAATATTTTATAGCACAGTGTGACCTAAACCCGCATTTTACGCACGCTTATCCGTGACCTAAGTTGGCTGTTTCTGCACGGTACGTAAATTAATCGACTAACTTCACACATGCATGAAAAATGAAAGCAAACACTTTTAAATGTCATTTGAAGTTTGAAAATTCACAGCGAACAAATGACAGAGAAAAAGTATGAAGAAATGAATAATAAAATGATGACATTAAAAATTGCAATGATACATTATTGGCTTACCTTAATACATGGATGTTTAACATTCTTGATTATTGACTAGATTATATGACTTAAGCTTGGTCTTCCCAATTGTACTTTTCTGCCCACCCATTATTAAACAGCTTATCAATTTATTTTACATTTCTTTTTAGAACGATTCATAAGAAAATAATATTAAAAAAATCAGCAAATTATTTTTTCGAAAATGAATGAAAAATGTTTATTGATCATGTAGACGAATCGATCGTAAGTACTTGTTATAAGTCAAATACAATGATAATGACAAAAAAATAAAACAAATCTTGACTAATAAATTAGTTTACATTTCAACGATAAAGTCAAATAAAGTTTACCAATGTTGAAATGAACAAGCTTTCGAAATAGTAGGTATGCGCTAAACAATTTGTAGTAGCTCGATTACTTACATTTTAAACACGATGTAACCCGTAATCAGCTTATTTAAATACGCAATTAAAATATATTTACTTTTCAAATTCGTGAATAATAGTAATCACAATAGATGTAATACCTACAATTCCTTAAAAAAACAGGTTTATTGCCATTCCATATTAACATGAAAACCGGATTGTAAAATGTCTAATTAGGACATTATGGTTACTAAATGTCAAGAATTTTGTATCCATCTTTTTGTCTTAAAGACAGGTATCATTTATTTTTATGGTATTCGAATCCTGATAGATTATCTGTCATATTCGTATTCTCTTGCAATGTCATATTTGTCTTTGTTCATCCAAAACTAAGTCCAATTATATATATTTTTTTTAAGTTTTAATTTCACTAGTAGCTTTCAATAGGATAAAATAATAGGGATAAAATATAATGACCACCAAAAATATATACTTGACACCAGAAAAATAAAGTCTAAAATTGTAATAGTACTAGCTATTTTAGTCACGACTGCACTTCAAATTGTATTCGAACACCAAATGTAGTAAATGATCACCAAATGTAGTAAATGATCACCAAATCTTAGCGAGCAAATGATTGCGCTATTCTACCTTAATAAAATCAATGAAAAATGACAATCGGTTAGGTTAGGTTAGAGCTGCGGCCATACAACGCACGAGCCGAGCGAGCGAAGCGAGCGGTCCCGCGGTAGCGGCCGGCGAGTGCCAGAACCGAATAGTAAATTAGTAAAACATTTAGGTACTTTTGGTGATCATTTACTACTTTTGGTGATCATTTACTACTTTTGGTGATCATTTACTACTTTTGGGTTAACAATGATTTATTTGGAGTCATTTTGCTTAAATACGATAGCGAAATGTTAAAACTTTGGTTACCATTTTACATTAAAATGCGGGTTTAATTTTGGTGATCATTTTTACTATATCTGATGGTAAGTTAAACATAAGCCAAAATAATATAGTACCTATCGAATTTAAAAGGAATGCTTTGATATTTTAAATATAATTTAAAGTAACAGAAAATCCATCAGAAATGCTCAGTAACTACTGCTTCTAAACGTCCACATAGTAGTATGTTACATAGTGGTAACTATATAATTGAGCTTGCGTTGCTCACGCTTGTGACACACTCTTGAACTATTACTATAACGTTACAAAAAACAATTGATGACCGTTCTAGCCAGTCTCGGCCATGAGGGTCCAAATTTAAACTGCCGTAGCCCAATGGCTAGGGTGTCAGACTTGTGATCTTGTGGTCTCCGGTTTGATCCTCCATTGCAAGCTAAAATGCTTGTGTTACGAGTGGGTTCACGTCCTATCGACGTGAACCTACTCATAACACAAGGATTTTAGGGTAGCACGAGGGGTTAACAAGAATACTAGTAGACTGCAAAACTCTGCTAGAAATGTTAAAAGATTGACTAGGTAAATAATCCATCTATGTATTTCACTTATGAGTAGACGTTCAGTTGAAAAACGAACACGACAGGGGAAATGCCTAAAAGGAGGGGTTTGTCTGGCTTGAAGTCGTGTTTGTTTGTTGCCAACAGTATCAAGAAGGCGCATTAATCTGAGCTACGGGTGAAGCATCGCTAAGCTGTATCCCGTTTATCCAACTCGAAACGCATAGCTACATCAGGCAGTAGATACAAGCAGAAAAGTTAATAATCTTACAAGAAACCTGTACATCGAATTACAAGCCGTGATTTTTAACGTTTAATATAATTATTGACTGAGATTTTATACATTTTTACAATTTATATACATACCTAGTTGTCCCAATGTGTCGTTCTCTGGAAGCGCTCAATGCGCTGAATATTATGTATTTGCGGATGGATGGATACAAATTATACCTGAAATTTTGCGAGAGATATTATGCACGATTGTCTGCTATTCTACACGTGCTAGTTTTTAAGGATATCTAATGTCTTAATAATTACAATATTATTTCTATGTTAATTAATGCAATTGGTGTTGCAACCGTTTAATTAACTACTTATAAATAAACATAATTTGTTAATTTATTAAATGTTAACAACCTGATACGTTTTGTTGTAGGTACTATGAAAGTAACTTCTGCCAGTACAGCTAGTTATCAATAAATATGCAGCTAAACCTGTCTGCCTTTCGAAATAAGTCATTAATGTATTTATCTTAATTTTTGTCAAACATGAATATACGTCACTTGATAAAAATCGATCCGGGTTTATAGGTAGTAACTAGGTACCCAGAGTTCAAATTAGAATCCAAAAATATTGGATTAGGTTTCAACTTCATACTCTATATGTAGGTATAAGTCGCATAAGTCCGCTCTTTTTGCGCATATAAAGCCACTCAATTAGTAGATCGAATACATGATTAATATTATTACAATTATAAATAATTATTCCTATTGAATGCAAATGTCTCAAATGACTTTGAGTAGTTACCTCAAAGTCATTTGAGACATTATTTATATTATTCGTGAGCGTCAAGATAAGGAACCCGACTGGGAAGACCCCGCCAGGTATGTTCTGTGAAAGTATAAAATAAATATTGTATTAAATCATGCTCACATCATTTTTGGATAACCAGGCAAGGTCCCTCTAATTTTGACAGAGACGTAAAGATACTAAATTATGATTTAGTGAAATATTCAAATTACATATATACGATAATTTGTGAAAGTAATTTTCACAACAATAATCCGTGCTGTGCAAACTAGTACTAAGTATTTTGATTTTCATTATCTTTGGTGAGGAGGTTCGAAATTATTAACAGAACCTTAATTCTTTCTACATTTGTACTTGACACTAGCAAAGTATCTTTACATACTAGGTATATATATTTTATATACCACTGTTAATACAATTTTATTATTTAACATAATAATATGTTTTGAATACCATACGTATGTTGGTATATATTATTATTATTATTCAGAATTCAATAAATTGTAAAATAATACCAATTTTTAGGTTCATCATTATCAGTCCGTATAAGCTCCACTGTTGGACATAGTCCCTCACCCGAGGGAGCTTTTTCCATAGTCACCACGCTTGGCGGGTTAGTGAACAACCTTCCGATGGTCCTCTACGTGGGCTCGTAGACCCCAGAGTCCAAGAGGCCCGCGAACTGTAACGTAGAGCGTCAGCACAAAATTCTCTTAAAAAAGCTAAACGGCATAATCCCTCAATCCCCCCGCCAGCGACAGCCCTGAGCCGAGGTCCAAGTCCTAACTTGAACCTCGGCTCAGGGCGGTTGCTGGCGATGAGATTGAGTGATTACGACTTTTAGTATTGTTGGGGGGTTTTGTGCAACTTAGCGATATGTCGCACACAAAGCGCTTTCTTAGTGCACGAATTAAATGTCAATCCAATAGCTGTTAAATGTATGTGCAGTACACCAAAAATGTCCTTGCTTAGGTCTTGTTTTGTACTCTTTTCGGGGGCCCCCCTTGCCCAGGTTCCTTAGTTTGTAGTTTTTAAACTATTTAATAAGGATAAAGCTCTGCTTGCCTTTATGCCCGGTGAAGTAGCAAAAGCCTCGTGGCTAACATGGTAAAGCACACAAAGCGCACACACCTAGTCAGAACAACTTTCAGTGTTCCACTCAAAAAAGCTATACTATGCATTGTGTCAAATCTCACATGTTTATTGATCCAACAATGAGGCAATATAACTATCATCAAACAATTCGTTGTTGATCGAGCGTCAACCGTATGTAATTGAGAAAACTGCTATTTCGCAAGTATAGCCTGCCTTAGTCCGACTTGACCAACCCACTAGGTGAGCTATTCGATTGCTTCATGAACCTAAGCAAGTACACAAACTACTGCGTAGTGGCATACCTTTTGCTTTATCTCCTTGAAAATGCGGGGACCGTGAATGCATCCTTGTTTCTATCATTAACCAATAAACCTATTGCACGTTCTACGTAGTGGTATTCTACCACTTTACAAGGAATGTTAAGTATGTTTCTTAATGTACAGGTAAGTTCTATGTATGATTTTTCAATTAATTGTTTGTGTAAAAATAGTCGATGAGTTACTTTTTAAAAGTGCGTAATTATTGACTTTTAAAACCGGGCTTTCAAGGTTCGATTCCCACCTAGGACTTCAATTTGTATGAACTATTATCCGCATGGAGATAAGTCGAAGTCTGGATAGGCATATAGAAAAGTGATATTTCTTAGCGGTAGGTACTAAATATCGATAATAAAAAAAAATGTCTGCACAATGAACGCAACTAATTCAATCAAAAACTATTCGCATCAGCACTTGAAACGTTTATATCTTTACATAATAATACAAAAATTGTAGCAGTTTTATAAACTTGTCAAAAATAAACTATATAAGTATAATAACTACAGTAAAGTATTCGTTTTGCTTATCTTTGTGGTATATGTCTCCGTAGATACAGTTTCTTTTATAGTGCACCTACTACATTGTCTCTGCACCACCCTATGGTAGACTGGTACAGAATGCCTATGGCATTAAATCCGCCTATGTACTTTTATAGTGCTGAAGTTTTTAAATAAAATAAATAAATAACTGGTAAAATAATAAGCGGTGAATATCTTACAAAGTGCCATAAGTGGAATATATAAATAATTAATTTCTGTTTTCGAGGTTGGCTGCTCTTCTAACATAACTTTTATATTCAAATTACCCATGTTATACATGTAAGCTGACATTTACAGAATAAGAAATAAAAATACGGCTTTGAGAAATAAAAATAATGTTACATTACATAATTAAAGAATAATAATGATCACAAACAAAAAAACGACATTTTTTTTTAATTATTTTAACTAAAAACTTTTGTGCCAAGTACTTAGTTTCCTTTGTAACATTCAAATAATCGGATGTTCGATAAATAAATATTTGAGAAGTTCCATTAATTACTTACTTAGTACTCCTAAATTTTATACTTTTACCATAGTTTTTAGTTTTTTTCACATATAAAATATGGTGTTTTATAGTTAAAAAAACAAAGATGCAAAGGCTTTAAATTTAGTTAATTGGTATCGATTGTCATTAATGACAAACCCGAGAACGGGGAACATTGTTTTTTATAACGATTATTTCACATTACCATAGCCTATAATGTTTATATGTGCATTCAACTCAAATTTTAAATTATGGCAATTTTTTTTTACTCATTCGTAGTTTAATTCCACAACTTTTCGTCCCATGGGATGTGTCACAGAATTTGAATAGTTTTCTACGATTCCTCCAATACGACGGGTCGTAGGCGAAACCGGGAATATGCATCCCCGATTTTTTTACCAAACTTATTTTGGTAATTTTGCTCAATTTTATAAGTGTGATGTACAGTAAACCGAAGATATAGGGTCACCTTCTATATCAATTTATGTAAATAAAAATGTTAATGCCAGTACGACAGCGGGTAATTCCTTATGGGTGAAGATTTCGCTGCTAGCTGTGTACATATACACTTAACAGTGAACTCCTCTCATAAACGTGGACTTATAATTTTAAAAGTGAGATTCATAAATGTAGACCACCGGCTGGACACAAACCATTGCATTTTAGGTATAGTGCCTCTAGTGCCTTAACCAATTAGGCTACGGTGGAACTCTACCAATCATTCAAATTTATTTATCTCTTTTATAACGCCTCTCTAAATACGTTAGTGCCATCTATCAAAATAAAAATCATTTAAACGACTGTACCTAGTTAGCACTTACCAGTAATTACTGCATGTGCTCTCAAGTTTAACGAGATATAAGTGAAACTACAATACAACTTATCCACCGCAGAATCTTTAGCCGATGCGATGGTTTCAACACTAAACGGTTGAGCGGCCTGTATGTAGGGCTTGTATACATATGATTTAGCAAGCAACAAGGCCGCTATCATAAGCTGTTATGTACCCGACTTTAAAAATAAACAGCGTATTAAGTTAATAATATTTATTAACAAAAGAAGCAGTGGAGGTCAATTACGTAATAATATGACTATGACTTCTATATTGTTGGTTCGTTATGTAAGATGTTTCCAAAATGTGTCACATAACATCGTTTATGTGACACATTTTGGAACATTGCAAATATTTTGAAAAAAGTTGCGAAATATATAGTACTTTTGGGAAATTCAGGAAAAAAAATAGTACATATTTTTCATCATTATTTATTTTTCCATGTGTATTTGTTATTACTCTTTGCTTTGGCCATCAAGATATTTTTACCTTTAAAATAATTAAAAGAGCATGTTTGATCTATATTAAAATAAATCAACAATTAATTTTTTTTCATATGCCGTGTTGAGCATGCGTTCAAAATTTAAAAAAGGGGTTAAATTTGGATTAGGGAAAAAATAAAGTACTTTTTGTACTATATCTATTATTTTTTTATAACATGTAGTACATCTGACTGAAATATAGTATATCACGTAAGACGGTATAACCTGTTTAAAAGTTTTACAAAAGTACTGTTATTTCTTTATAAACAAATGTGTAATCAAGAGTTATTAGTTAACTAAACACGACCAGATTTTTGACCTTGTTTAGGCAATAATGCAAGGTAAAGGTTGTTTGCGTATCGTTATTACAAGTTTTTTATTTTATTTATTTACAGACATACAAATGAAGAAAATGTATAAATTGAGACACAAGATATAAGCTGTACATTAGCTTATTTCAAAAAAAATATTTTTCTACTAAAGATGGTCGAAAGCGAGAGGTCGTTGGAGGAGGTGGCCTTCTTCTGCGAGTAAATTGTGTCCCAGAAGGAGGCCGCGGGGTGGGGGAGGGAGGAAGGTCCCTCTGCTCACCCGCTACGCAGCCGGCGTGGTGAAACCTGCCGCCAACCGCCCTAGGCTCGGCCTCGGAAGTGGGGAACATGGGCCCTTTAACTGGTTTAATGGGTCACAAGTGTGGCCCAGGAGAGCCCACGGCGCCAATCTGGCCGCCGCCCAAGGGTGTCCCTCCTCGTGGAGTGACTAGCGAACCACCGCTATGGAGAGGACGAGTCCCACATACGCCTTCGCCGGTCTTGGAACGCGGCGGAGGGAATGCGTAACATTAACGCATTTCCCCACGGACATAAAAAAATTAACATTTTAAAAGGAAATAGTACCTATACTATCCTAGGATACAATAAACAAAGTTAGTATAGTTATTATTAGATTTAAACTTTTCAAAACTACATTTTAAATGTTTTGGAATACTTTTCGAGAAAGTTTACCATAAAATATACTATGTTTCAAAATCGAGATTAATTTTCTAAACTAGTCAGTGAATATTCAAATACCCTAGGTCTTACCTAGAAACATATACCTACTCGATGCTCGAAAGGCGAAAGCAATTACTTTCTTCATTTAGCATTCAACACTATTTTCTCCGTAAGATGTATGTTCTACTTAAACCATAGCCATTAAATGAAAACTTATTTTACTCCTATGATTAAATGTTATTCAAATGTTTTCTATAGCTGTTAGAGCAGTCGCGTAGCGAGGGGTGGGGGAAGATCATGGCCCCGGGTAGCACATTAAAAGAGGCAGCACTGCGATTAGAGGCATTACCTTGGGTCGCGATACGGGATCAAAATCATAAAAGGACAATGATTTCCCGCCTCACTGAATGGTTTCAATGGCAGGCAAAGTTAACCAAAATAAGGTTATTTACCTTACATACCTTACCTTACTTACATTTTGAAGTAATAAAATTAATTAACGATAGATAACTTATAATTTTTTGACTAAGAATTAAAAAAGAGGGGGTGGCAAATTTCTGGTCGGCCCCGGGCGGCAAAACACTGTGTTAGTAAGACCGTTTTACTATAGTTTTGCCAAAAAAGTTTGCGTGTACACGAACCATGACAACCATAATACTGGATCAAAATACTTTTTTTTTCACCAGAAACTCGTAACAATATATGATTTCAGGTTGATAATTACTGATTACGGTTACGTTATCTAGTCTGTTCCCGACTCGGCATATCTGAAGTTTATAGTATCACAAAATAAATTCAAAAATAAGAAAGCTAGAGCGATAATTCATCCAATAAAATCCTTGATAGTAACAAAAATTAACATTACTATTCTCATCTGAGGGTGAAGTCGCATACCTTACCTCATATTTGGATCTAGGCTTTAGGCTAAGTTCAACTGTCGATCATAAAATATAAAAAAAAGAAATAACCTAACTTTTTATTAAATATGTAATAGGTATTATAGCTACAAACACTGCGATAACAAATAAGTCGTCGCACGCGCAGGATTTTAAATCAAGATCTCGTGAACCGTCTGCATACATTACAATGTATGCAGATCATTCACGAGATCTTGACGGGTGTAGTCACTATCTAGAGGTATTTATGACGCTTAATAAATCATTTGACTTCGCACATGTTCAATGTTTATATAACTTTGTTCAAGTTTTCTGACATTTGACCATGCAAATTAATTAATTAGCAGACTAATATAACACTAGCTTTCCGCGCCCGATTTCACCCGCGTAACACCCGTTCTTGTAGGATCTTCATAATTAAATAGCCTGTATCCTTCCTTGACAAATATGCTATCTAATTTCTGAGATTAGCGCGTTCAAGCCAACAAATAAACAAACTCTTCAGCTTTATTAGGAATATAATACTAGGTATTTAATAGAAAAGTTAGGAAAAATTAGGTAGGTACTTACCTTTTTCCAAATTAATTCAAAGGTTATACAAATTTTCTTTAACCATTTCTTAAAGCTAGGATCAAAAGCGGTTAGCACGAGGGGTTAGCAAGAATACTAGTAGACTGCAAAACTCTGATAGTAATCTTTTTTTTTATAAAAAAAAAGCCTCGCCTCCGAACTGTGATAATGTGTTCTGATACTGTAACTTTTTTATGAATTCTAAGATTATATAGCTATCTAACTAACTATAATTTAATATTTGAACAAAATTGTATTTCAGATAATGCATAAGTAACTACATATACAAATGCTTCCAAAATGTAAGTAATATACAAAAACAAATAAGAATTCACGTAAAACTTTTATTGTTTTCAATAATTGGAATCATTTGATGCGCCTTTAAAAACATATTGTGATATAAGTATATAGAATCTCGTATATATATATAAACAGTTCTTAACATCAGTAATTACCTAAGAATGTCACAAAAGAAAATCAATCGAAATATGTCATTTGACCACAATAAATGCTAATGCTAAGACAACATAAGTATCTTGTCAAGCAAGTACGAGAATGAATTCTATTATTCATCGTATGGTAGAGTGGCCAACCGTCCTGCTTTCTCAGGACATGTCCTGGTTTTATTAATGTCCTGGGAAGTCCTGAATAGTTTTTAAGCAGCGTTCTGGGTTTGTAAAGCGCCCTTATAAGGTTATATTGTTATAAAATTTGCGCGTTAACATTGTTATTTGAATACCTACATTTTCTACATATTCATTAAAATTTTTGTACACTATTAATGCATCCTGTTTTTATAACGGTTGTCCTGGTTTTTACAACCTCAAGTCCTAGTTTTTTTAAATTGTAGTTGGCAAACCTATCGTATGGAATAGATTTTTTAAGTATTGCGATTATAAATTATTTCTTTTATTCCTCGCATACACACCGTGATTAAATTGTCGCTGTTAACACTCAGCGACATGGTTTATTTTTGGTAGTGTAATAATACATTTATATAGTGTTTTAATTGCGTAAGAATTACAGAAAAAATTAAAAATATCTTTTCTGTTAGGCGCCGTTCGTTCAACCTTTTCTTTTTACCGGGGTAAAATTCATTACCTAAATTTGCCTCCTTGAGGGCTTTGCTTCTACTTCTACTTTTTTTGTAAAAAAATATCTAATTTAAAATCTTAATCTTCCGTTTCAATAATAATACTGATGGCAAATTGTACTGCTTATTACGACCACGGTGTATTTCCAATTGTTACCTATCATTATTTTATAGCTTACCTAATGAAGGTATTAGTGCTGACTTATTCTCATCGTATGTAACTCGTAACGCATGCAGGTTCATCGTTACGGTTGGCCGATCAGGACGCGTGTTGTGAAGTTACCGCCAGTAACACTTAATGGTACCTGATAATTGTAAGGAAATGCGAGCCTTGAAATGATTAAATTGATTAACAGTTGGGTATTAGTATTACTGAATTATGAAATAAATGAATTTTATTCAGCACTCAGGTATTAACATACACTAAATGAAATATACTCTATGAAATATCCGACTAGGTAACTATCAGTAGTAAGCAAAATAGCAAATCATACAAATCTATAGTCTATATAGTCCGTCCTTCTGTCCTGTGATTTATTTATTTCAGTTATCCAATTATGTATTATTATTTTAAGAAGAAATTATAACCGCATCAAAATTACAAGCGGTCACACTTTATCTAAGTGACACACACCTGAGGGCACCCTTATTACCACGGGGCTTAGGACCACGATTCAGGGTGCATGAATACAATATGAAGTTGCAATTAGCTGCAGAGTTTTAGAGAGACTAGGACTAGAAAGCTATTCTTTCATAAATTAACAATTTTTTTGTGGGAGCCCACACGAACTATGATAGGCCATTAGTACTTAAAAAAAATATATTGACAAAAGGTTTACTTCGTAAAATAAAGTAAATCCAATAATTACCTAATATTTGATAAAATATTATTATTATTGTTCCTACTTTGATACCTCCCAATTTGTTATTATAGAAAGATATTTATTTAACTTATTTAAAAAATGAATCACATTACCTACCATAACATAATAATTAGTCATAATATCGTCAAAATAAAAGTTATCGATGTTTTTTATATTAGGATCTATCATTAGATGTGGGTTATATTAGATGAATACTTCAATAAAAATAATAAATCTATATTGCAATGTGGTGGATTGCGTGCAGTAAAATGGAATAAACAGGTTGATGGTACGTGAAACATTGTAATCGAATAATGTAACGACCAGTTACATTTAATTGGACTACGTATTTTTCCAAGGCAGCCTAATTAATGGTTTAGTTACTTAAGAATTGAAGTTGAAAAGTTCGAGATGTTTGTCTCATTAGTGTAAGTACTAATCGATTTGATAGCGTTCAAAATAGTCAACAAATTATTGAAAATTTCCAGTTTTTATTTTAATTTATTATATTATGGTGATCATCAGCCCGTATAACGGCCACTGCTGAACATGGGCCTCCCTCGAAGGAGGTCTGCCTATAGTCACCCGCCTCTGCAGGCGTGTTGGTGATCGCAGTATTATATAAAGCATATACTTATACAAGTAAACGCTGTTACCAGGTACCTACTTGGTAAACAACTGTCATAGATGATGTTATGATCATCTGCTTTTCGTGCTTTCCAAGACAAGGAGGGTTTCTCAACCAACCAGACCTGCATTACTATTACGAATTTTGCCGTAGCAACATGACAGCTGAAATATTTTTAAAGTGATATTGTCTTTCCGACCGTTTTCAATCGCAATTTCCAAGGAGGATAACCACCTGCGCACGACATATTATAGTGCACAAATGAGTGCGCAAAAACAGGTGTACTCTCTATTCCTTTACTCTCAAAACCCGGTGGGACGGTTCTATCGACACGACTGGTGAGGGATCAGAGGACCTAGACAAAATGCCACTACAGTATCGCTAGCATTAAATCTCTAACGCGATTGAAGTGTATGGTTCACTTGACATTTGTCACTTGTGATTAAGCGAGCGCGGAAAAAAATTACTTGCATTTATTGGTTGATTCTTTTTTGAACCGAGCGATTCGATCGTTCGGATTTTGATTTCATAAACCTTGTAGATAGCATAGATATATAATATATGTGCTCTCCATAGCACTGGTTAACACCACAAACTTTCATGCCCAATCTTTGGCAAAAAGAAATTAAATTGAAAATTTCTCGTACCTTACACAATTTTTTGCCCGACCCTGAGATCGAACCCGGGACATCGCTATTACCGTCAAACCTATTACCGCTAGACCAACGAGGCAGTCAAATTCGAATGGAGATTTGGTACGGGAATACGACATTGCTTTAAATTCAATCGTAACAAAGAAGCGATACTAAATTCAGACATACATAATATCTAAGATAATTCGTCTAAATGTTTACATACGCCATTATCACCAACACACTCTTATCGCATATTGAACGATTTATCATCACGTATGGAACAAAGGAGGAATAATGTATTACTCAATTACTAATTTCTATCTATAAAAATGACTCAATCAGGTGCTCTTTGTTTGATATAAGATTATTATTAGGATACTTTAATTTATACGGCACACATTGATTGTTTGGGGTCCAAGGACGTTTTGTTTTCTGTTTTCCTAAATATTAATATACCGAGTAGGTAATAAAAATGTTAATCTTCACTAACATTATAATGTAAAACATGATATTAATGGATTTGTTTTGTTTGTGTTTATTACTATAAACAGATTCGAAACAAACCAAAAATCAACAAAAACTAAAGTAAACTAAAGTAAAACTAAAGTAAAATGGCGAAAATCCTTAGGTAAACCTATCATATGAACGTGGCGTTATTTAGGATTAATCTAACATAAGATATATTAAACGAGGTTACCCAATAGGATCATAGAAGCATCACAGAAATCAGAATCAAAAGTGTGCCAAAACCCTAGAAAGGTGCCCTCAGCGTATGCCGTAGTCACAAACTAGCAATTTTGTCGCAGTGTTTTATTTCTACTTCCATGTAAATATAATAATTAGAGAGAAATAAATGTCACAGGACAGACGGACTATCTATAGATTTGTAAGATTTGCTCTTGACTACTACTGTTAGTTAACAGGTTGTTTCATAAAGTGAGAATACTCTATTAATAATGTATGTATGTATTTTTTTTAATTAATTTTTGATTCTGACATGTTTAAGTGTATGTAAATAGCTAAGTGCTGAATAAAAATCATTTTGTTCTTTTCGAGAGTATAACATTATTACAAATTAAAAATTAAAAATTGTAGACTCATTTTAGATGTGAATTAATGCCACGCATTTGAATGTGCAATTTCAAAAAGGCACATGTCATTTGATATGCTACGTAAATTGCACTCTTTTCCAATTGGGTATCTATCTATACTTTATATTTATAAAAAAGAAACGCTATTTCCCTAGGTCAAGGCATCAAGCGTGAATGGCTGGATTAATTTCGCTAATTCTATTTTTGTTGTGTTTATTATTGCCAGTAGAAGGTTCATATCAAAGAAAAACTTAATAAATTTGAGCGAAACATTAAAAATACTTAACCACTATACAAATTTTCGAAAATAAATTTATCGCTTATGTCAATATAAACATTTTAATGTAACCTTATGGCGTTTAACATGACATTGTCAGAATGCGTGCATATCACGGTTAGTTCAGAACTGTCACGCCAAATATTAAAAGTTGAATTTTATGTAGGGTTTTAGTTAAGACAGGACAACGTAATTTCAAATAAATAATACAATTACTATCAATTTCATAAACAAAACAGGATAGTTTGACTTGACACTTCCCGCCACGCGGTTGTTTTGTTTTGAAATATAATTTATTATTAATTAACATAATAAGTGATAGATAGTACGCGTGTAGTATCGTTAATTTGATAAAACATACATCTACTATCTAACTAACAAGTAACTAAGTAACTCTATATTATCGGTTACACGTAGAACTGTGAAATATAAAATGATTTTGTCAATTGTAAATATGTACATTACGTGTTTTAACTTAACAGTGAATTTTTTCACAAGATTGTTTTTGATTTTGCTGACAACATATGTTTACCATACATTTGTTATAGCCGAAATATTTTTAAACAGTTATAATTTAGTATACCCGCCGTATTTAGCGAAGCCTTTAGCAAAACTTATTGTTGTAGTAAAAAGCAGTGTAAGTTTTGTGCTGACAGTATTAGCCATACAGGTAAATATTACTGGCTGTTATTTTTATATTTTAATACGGTAATGTACCTACATACTGTTGCATTTATATATATTATGAGGATCATTGATACTACATTTGGTATTCATAATTATATTCATTCATAATACTAGTTTCCTATAAATCATCACAATAACAAAGATCGAATGATAGACTATGTGTTATTTTAATTGAAATATTATATTAAATACCGTTTGTCTTTAGTAAAAATGATAAAGGACAATGATTGTGTTATATTACGAACTGATAATTAAATATTTCCTTCCTACTGGCCTAAATATAGTTACGGCAAATAATAAAGATTAGGTGTTATAATGTTTTTTACTGTAATGTGTTTTGTTAATAAGTTCTTTTTTCTGCAACGGTATAATAACGTTGTTTTAATTATTATTATGTTATTTAAATCGATACTAAATTGTTTTAATATCAAATGTATTAGATACTAGATTCACGCGGTTTCCGTTTAATCCCGGTTCCCGTTACAACTTTATAATTAAATATTGCTTATGTTATTGGGAAAATGTAGCATTCTAATGTTGAAAGAATTATCGGAATCAATGAAACATACATACAAAAACATGAATCTTTCTTCTTTATAATATAAGTAGAACAAGAAATAGAAGTAGATAAGAAACTATACTATGGCATGGCATGTGCATTGTGCATATTATACTTAATTTGCAAGATATAAGTGCGGTTAGACCTAGGTTAGACTGGTTGCAGATAGCTTAACATAGGTTGAGTTCTAACAGTAAATGAGTATAGACTTCAAGGCGTTACGTTAGATGTCTTATGTTAACTTAGAATAGACACCTATAGTAAATTATAAAGTCAAGAGGGTTAATAAAAAAAAAATAAAAAAAATAGACAGCCTCGAGCACACGGAGGCAAGGATTTGATTCTGACTTCGATAAATATGTCTTTACTACTCGGAACTTCCTATGCATGCAATAAATATTTAAATATTCAAATTAAGAAGTTTAAGGTAAATGGGGCTCAATGATTACACTAACAATAACATATTAAATGCATTACAATAAATCTACTGGACACTCTTGGCCTTACTTTACTGCAGTCGGCCTCATCTAATAAAAACCGGCCAAGTGCGAGTTGGACACGCGCACGAAGGTTCGCGTTCCGTATCAGTTACAAGTGCGTACCTATTTTTGATATCAAGAATAGTAAGTAGGTAATTTTTTTTTTATAATAAATAAAATCAATACAAAATGAAATGTAATTTTTTATTTTTATATTCGAGTTGATTGAATGAAAGGTAAATTGCGGTTTACGATTTATGACGTATTAAAAAAAACTACTTACAAGATTTCGTTCAAACCAATTTTCGGTAGAAGTTGGCATGGTACATCATATATCTTTTTTAGTTTTATCATTCTCTTATTTTAGAAGTTACATAGGGGGGACACACATTTTACCACTTTCGAAGTGTCTCTCGCGCAAACTATTCAGTTTAGAAAAAAATTACATTAGAAACCTCAATATCCTAATAACCCCAAAATGTATTGTTTTTTTCTATTTTTGTATGAAAATCTTAATGCGGTTCACAAAATACATCTACTTACCAAGTTTCAACATTATAGTTCTTATAGTTTCGGCAAAAAGTGGCTGTGACATACGGACGGACAGACAGACAGACAGACATGACGAATCTATAAGGGTTCCGTTTTTTGCCATGAAAAAACCACTCCCAATGTCACAAAATGAGATGAGATTTCACTTCGGATTAAATTGGTAAAATGTAATATTTATATTAACAGTAAGCTACAAATAAAAAATCAAACAATCACAAAGACACGCATCCTATTTATTTTTATAGCTGTGATAGCTGCTTTTTACAAGTTCTTATCGCATTAAGCGGAAGTTAGTAGTTAGGTACCCACCAAATGTTTTTTACAATCCTTCCGTTTCACTTTATTATGATTATGCCCGCCATAGTAACCTAATGACAAATATACTGTTATACCTACCTTTTGTTAACCTGTCGAATGTTAAATTTTGTACATTACATGACAGAAAAGAAAGACGAATAATAAATTACCTCTATTAAAAAGACAATCATTTATATTTTTTTAGTTAGTATGACACGATAAAATTCTTCTGAATTAATCAGCTTATAAAATATTAAGCTTCAATGTAAGTTGCTTTGCATGACCTAAATCTTATATTCTGAACAAGTGGTTTTTGTTTCCTTTTATGATTAATATCTATTTATTTTGATGCAAACATAAAATACACCTAATAACCTTTAGAGCTGTTAATAACTAGGCAAATAAAAGTCACACAGATTCACGAGGACTCTGGAAAGTATAGAATGTTTGCTAATATTGTGAAAGAGCACACTTTTTCTTATTTGAATTTTATAAGAACGTAATTCTTCGGAGAGGCAAATTCTTATCTTATTCACTGAATATTATTTGCTTCCAAAAATTTCCAGTGTAGCTAGATAATAATACTAATATTACTATTAAGGCTAGGTGTATTTTTTTTTCGGACGGACGTATGTAGTTAGCCAGGAGGCTTTTGCTACTTCACCGGGCATGCCCTCAATACTCTATGTGAGAACTGAGGGCCTAACTTTACATTCCATAACTCGATTATTTGACTTTCACGAAATCTGATTCCAACTTTCACAATTCTTTGGGAATGCAAACTAAATTCTAAGCACATTTTCGAGGAGTTTTAACAAAGTGGCCCTCACACCACACGCACATAAATAATTATAAAAACCAAGTTTTGGATCTTCTATATACAATCTCTCCACCAATTTACGAGCGGCGGAGAGTACGAGCCCGGACGGACCGACGGACAAGCCGAAACTTTAAGAATTCCTTGTGGACTTCGGAACTGTAAAAAATATCGGGCGTGTTTGAATCACAAAATTAATAATATTATGCAGGTTTTTAATACATTTTAATGAACGATACGAGACTTTTTAACATATTTACTTCGAAGATCACGTTCACGTTTACACCTTATCAATCTCCAGTACAGTTAAATTGCCATCTAAGCGAACTTGGACGGTGAAAGTATGATAATATACCTGTTTAAATATACACTTGTGTACAGTAATCATCCTTCTGCAGGTGTGGTGCTTTTCTCTCTTAATATTGGCAGACGCGCCTGAAATTAGGCCACCTTACCTCTACATGATATATACCTACCTGGTATTTGGCTCGCTTTAAATCTCGGAGGTCGTGGGCTCGATCCCAACGCTAGACAAAATTTTGATCTGTAAATTCTAAGATTTCTTTCCGGGTCTAGATGGTGGAGGGACTTCCGTCCATGCCTCGGAAAGCCGTTGGTCCCGAATGTTATAACATCATCTATAACAATCGTATACCAGGGTAAGGGCAGCAGCGTTTCCTTGTGTGTTATAACATAATACTGCGGTCGCCAATTCGCCTGCCAAGCGTGTCAACTATGGTAAAAATCCTCCCTCGGAGGGAGGCCCATGTTAAGCAGTGGACGTTGTACGGCCTGATGATGAAGGAGTAAATATATAATTTTCTTTTCCAGGTTACCATAATGAACGGGTTTATGCGAAGATTTCTGCGGTTCATGGTGTCATTGCTGGCGATTCTTGTCGTGCCTCTGACATACTTGGTGAACATCAAGAGGAACAAGAAATGTCCCCCACCCACAAACCCCATTCTTTTCAAATCTGCTACACAGTTGGCTGAGATGATAAGGACTAGACAGGTAGTATAAAAGTTTTTATAAAAAATATTATCGTAATCGTCAGGTAAACGGGGGGTAGTAACCACGGCTGCCTTTGCATCCCATTCGGCGTGGTCGAAATACGAAGAACAAAGTAAGCTACATTAAACCTAAAACAACTAGTCTTATCTTCGGTGCGTGGAACGTACGCACCCTACTGGACAGACCTGGTAACTCGTGCCCGGAGCGGAAGACAGCTATAGTGGCAAGAGAGTTACGCCGCTATAATGTTGACATAGCTGCTATCAGCGAAACTCACCTTGCTGATGAAGGGGAACTTGAGGAGCATGGCGGTGGGTACACATTCCTCTGGAAAGGTACTGCTGTGCATGAACCCAGGCGCTCGGGAGTTGGATTCGCCATTAAAAACGAGATTGCCAGGCGCTTAGAAGAGTGTCCTGTTTACACCTCGGACAGAGTCATCACACTACGACTCCACCTTGAGCACAACAACGTATACGCGCCTACGCTTGACAAGTCTGATGACATCAAGGATCAGTTTTATGAAGAACTCACGCAGGCATTATCAAAAGTCCCATCTCGGGAGCAAATATTATTACTGGGTGATTTTAATGCGAGAGTAGGGCGTGAATTTGAAGCCTGGCCGAACGTTCTTGGAAGACATGGAATCGGAAAAATGAATAGCAATGGTCAACTGTTGCTGAGTCTCTGTGCTCAGTTTGATCTATCTATCTCCAACACCTTTTTCCGACTACCAATGAAGCACAAGGCCACCTGGATGCATCCACGATCGAAGCATTGGCACCTTATCGATTACGCCGTTGTTCGGCGCCGAGATATTTCGCAAGTGCTTGTTACACGTGTCATGCGAGATGCAAACTGCTGGACTGACCATCGGCTTGTACTAACCAAGCTTAAGATATGCCTACGTCATCCTCGTAGGAGACACCTTGAAAAACATCTACATACTAATATCAGTGATCTCCAATATGTCCCTATGAGAGAAGCATACACACAAGCTCTTAATAATACTTTGGCGTCACTTGACACTGAGAACGGTGACCTTGAAGCGTCCTGGCGGACACTGTCGACTCATCTCATCAATGTTAGTAATGAAGTTCTAGGCAAAAAAACTCAAAAACATGAGGACTGGTTTGATGAGAACGACGGGGCACTCAGTGATGCTTTTAGGAAACACCGAGGACTCCTCAAAGAACAAGGCAATATAAATTGTCAGGGTGGAATATCTGAGCGCTTAAAGAGCAGTACAGCTGAGATTAGGAAAGCTACCAGAGAAGCTAAAGATAAGTGGTGGCAAGAGAAGTCTCGCCATTTACAATGGCTATCCGATAGTAACCAGCTGGGGGCCTTCTATGATGAAGTCCGGAAACTCATACGTCCAGCAAAGTACAGCTCTGTGCCACTAAAATCTTTTGAAGGCGTTCCATTGTCCTCCAAAAGCGATGTTATGAACCGTTGGGTGCAACATTTCGATCACCTGCTCAACGTAGATCGGTCAGCTGATCTGCATTTCATACATGCTTTTCCGGAATCTTCGCCACGAACAGAGCTTGTTGACCCTCCGACACTTGAAGAGACCATCTTAGCCATTAAGCAACAACAAAACAAAAGGGCAGTGGGTGTTGACAATATCTGTGGCGAATTACTTAAATACGGGGGAGAGCATTTACATGACACACTGTGGAAACTATTTGTTCGAATGTGGAAAGACGAACAAATTCCAGAGTGTTTTAAAATGTCTAGTATATGCTCACTGTATAAAAACAAGGGGGACCGCTCCGACTGTAATTCTTACAGGGGCATATCTCTCCTATCGACTCCCGGGAAAGTATTTGCGAGAATACTTTTGAACCGCTTACTGCCTTTATCGGAATCGATTTTGCCAGAGACTCAGTTTGGCTTCCGACCAGACGCCATCTTTTCAGTCCGTCAGCTACTAGAGAAGAGCCGAGAGCAAGGTCAGCCAATGTGTCTGTGCTTTGTTGACCTTGAAAAGGCATTTGACAGCGTCCCTCGTGCGGCACTCTGGGTTGTTTTGGCTAAACTTGGGTGCCCGGATAAGTTTATAAGACTACTTCGGCTTCTTCATGACGACATGAAGTGCTGCGTGTCCGTCAACGGTGAGCAGTCCGAGTTTTTCCCCGTTACTTGTGGGGTCAAACAAGGTTGTGTTTTAGCGCCAACGCTATTTGCATTATACTTTGCTGTCGTAGTTCAAGAGGTCTTGAAAGATTTATCCGAAGGCATACGCATCCGTTTCCGCATGGACGGTGGCCTTTTTAATATCGCAAGGTTTAAATCCCGTACTAAGGTTTCCTATGCTACAATGACTGAAATCATGTATGCGGATGATCTGTGCTTTGTTGCGGACTCTGCAGAGGGCCTGCAAAATCTTATTTCGAGTCTTGACGCCGCTTGCACTAGATTTGGTCTCAAAATCAATGTCAAAAAGACAGAAGTGACATCTAACATGGATGCAAATAAGAACTCGGCTCCCAGTTTAAGCATTGGTAGCGACGTTCTAAAAGTAGTAGATAAGTTTAAATACCTTGGAAGCACAATAACTTAAAAGTGCGACCTAGATGCTGAGATAAATAGCAGAATAGGTGCTGCAGCTGCTGCTTTTGGCAGGCTGCGGCCCAAGGTATTTCATTCGCATGACCTCAAACTCTCTACGAAAATAAGCGTTTATATGGCTGTTGTGCTGCCAAGTCTCTTATACTCTTCCGAGACATGGGTTCTTTATCGTAAGCACATTCGAACGCTCGACAGGTTTCATCTCAAGTGTCTCCGAGACATCATGAACATCCGATGGTCAGACCGCGTCAGAAACACAAATGTCTTGAGGCGCGCTAATGCCGGAGGCATTGAGCCGTACCTGATGGGGCGACAGCTGCGATGGTGTGGGCACGTGTCTCGCATGGCAAAGAGTAGGGTGGCAAAGCGCATCTTCTTTTCGGAACTCCAGTATGGTAAGCGTAAAAGCGGTGGCCAGTACTTAAGATACAAGGATGTTCTGGAAAGACACATGAAAAGATGCAAGATAGAGCCCTCTCAATGGGAGGTCAAAGCAGCACAGCGGCCCGAGTGGCGAAGTCTCCTCCAGCAAAAGGTTCGCTCGTTTGAAACCGAACGTCGTGAAGAGCTCGACAGGAAACGCGATGAGCTAAAGGCCCGGCCACCAGCGGCCTTCCATTACAATTATTTCGGTGGGGTACTGACATGCCCAAAATGCGCTCGTACCTTCACCAATAAGAGTGGGTACGCAAGCCACCAGAGAGCACACCAAAGGGTAGAACATCAAAACCCCTCAAGCTAAATTTGCCTGTCCAGTCCAAATGGTCGCCGTGGTCGAAATCGGCCAGGACGTCATCATCACGATCATAATTTTAAAAAAAATAGCATTCTGCACTCCTTCTCTATATAAACTATATTTAAGTGTGCGAAATTTCATACTGCTCCGTCCGCAGAATTTTTGTTAAACGGGGTACAACGTATTTGCTTCACGGATGAATACACTATATATAACTAACGAATACTTGAGGTATTTGGGTGTGATATAATTACAGTTATATATGGATTTGTCATATTATAACAAGCATTTAAAAATTATGTAGGTAAGGTATTCCTTTAAGCAAAAAGTATTCTTCCGTGCCTTTAAGAGCATGTTAAGATGTAGGTTGCTGTTTTGTAAGACAAACTAAAAAATATATAGGTATAAATTTTTCAAAAATCAAAACATCGACCTCTCTTAATTACTCTCGACGCAATATCTACTCATCTACTCTACTATCACTCTACAATAGGTATAAAATTTGGTATTAAATTATATGTATGCTTCGGCACAAGTTAACACTTATGCAATAATCTTGACAAAATATATTTATGAAATTTACAGATCACATCAGAGTCTGTTGTAGAAGCATACATAGAAAGATGCAAAGAAGCGAACCCCTACTTGAACGCTATCGTCGAGCCCCGGTACGATGTCGCACTGAGAGAAGCTCGGGGCATTGACAAGATGATAGCCTCCACCAACAGGTCGTCCCAAGACCTGGCACTAGAATATCCGCTTTTAGGCGTGCCCATGTCTGTGAAAGAAAGCATCGCTGTTGAAGGTAAGGAACTTGTTTTAAATCTATAATGCAAAGCACAAATCTTGAGTAAGCACATCACCGATTTGGACTTTATTATATTTTGTTATATAGGCAAAAACTTTTGAAAATTAAAAATCGTACAGTACCTAACGGAAATTTACTAACCTATTACTGTAAATACATTTGACAAGAGAGAATGAATAGCCACGATATCTATAGCTTGGTCATATCTCTTTGTCTCTAAAACAATTTGTTCAATATTGGTTACCTCAACGGTTAAAACTATAATCGCCTTTCCACAGATTAATTATTATTAATGAATGCAAAACTTTTACTCTTGTTATATCAGACCTGGACGTATTTCGCAATACTCTTGGACAATTCAAAAAGAAAACTATAAATCACTATTCGTAGACCATATATTATCTAACACCATCTTATGGGCATTTTCACTTTAAATGGCGCAGGTTGATTTTCGGGTGTCCCATGTCCCACGTCCTGTTAGTAACCGTTACTATAGAGTAACGGTTACTAACAGGACGTGACGAATGTAGATCGTTTTAAAACTAAATTAAAATACTCAAACAATATTATCAGAAACCTACCAAGTTCTACTTTTATGCTTTCAGGAGTGTTTAACCTATGTGCAGCTTAAAAAGTAATAAAGACAAACTATGTATTCACAAAAAAAACCGTTACTAAACTCAATAGATTTTTCTTGACCAACATTTTTATGCCAAGAAACATACCGCTCCAGCTGGACACCTTGCGTGATTAACTTCAAAATGGCATTTCATATTTTGAAATTTGTACTTGGGGTTCCTATAAAAACCTACGAATTTGCACGATATATGGGTAGACATGTCCGGTAGTCGCGAATTCGTGAGACAAGTTTTTTATTAATTTATTAAACATTTTATTTACTAAATGAAATGAAATGCTTATTTTAAATGATAAATCAACTATCTAATAATTAAATAAAATTGTCGCTACGTTAGCTGTCGTACAAAAAAGTCCTAAAAAAATAAATGTTAGGATGCAAACCGTCATTGGGTCATCATAATTTTACACCTTTTCGAAACATTATTAATTCAAATAAAATTGAAAATGTGTTCTACCGAGAACCAATAAATCAAATTCACCGATATATAAACATACTATCAGTGCACATAAACTTTTTCTTAAAAAATATGTCTCCAAATATTTTTTTCATAATTTTGTTGTCATGGGACACCCGAAAATCAACCTGCGCCATTTAAAGTGAAAATGCCCTTATATTGATTTTAATATAACATTTTCCTATTTTGTTATATTACTTCATTTACTTTGTTTTTTATTGCATGTAATGTATACATTTTCAGAGTCAATCTATGGCAAAAGCTATGAACACCGTTTTTGTCAGGGGCTAAACTTAGATAACAATGTCTTCGTTACTCAGCGTTAACTAGAGTAGCTTAAACATACAAAAATCTTTTTAAATATGTCAAATTTTATTAAGGTTATGTAGGTTTAATTATAAAATTACAACAACCCGAGAGAAATTATCACATTTTTATCCAAGTCATAGACACATCGTTACGTGATTAGGGCTAACGTTATTGTAGTGCTTACAACTAGTGTTATAATGTAAGTGATGGATTATGCCTCGCAAGAAGAAAACCACAAATTAATCCTAGTTTAGTCTTCTGGATCTACGAGACATTTTTAAACAAATTTTCCTCGTCCGTGTATTTTTGATATTCGTGAGTAATTTTTTACAGTGATGTTTTTTTTTTTGTTTCTTAATATTCGCGATTCGCGTTGATACCCGAAGAAAAGGAAATAATCAAATTCAAAAATCATTTATGAGTCATGATTCTTCATGACCGAGTTCGAACTCCAACTGCCACTTGGCCGATTATCGGGTGATCACAACATTTTATGAGGACTGGATCAGCGTTTGACTCCAACACTTTTACTGCAAACTGAATGCCTTTCGTGCAATTTATACTACTACTACTACACATTTATTTACAGACATAACCAGTTGTTAAAATGCCATTCATATATAAAGTAACCTACTAACGCACTACAACATTATTAATAGCGATCTAAAGACCGCATTACGATTATAGACTCACAATTAATAAAGTAATAAACATCATTAAAATTCCAGGCATGAGCAACGATTGCGGTACTGTGCATCCTTATAGAAACCCTGCGAAGAAAGACGCAGCAATCATAAAACTGGCTAGAGCGGCTGGGGCGATCCCCATAGCAGTGACAAACACACCACAACTTTGCATGAACTGGGAAACATATAACAATGTTATTGGGATCACTATGAACCCGTATGATCAAAAGAGGACAACTGGTGGATCTTCGGGAGGCGAGGTAAGTAAAACTGATCATATTTAAAACAGTAGACTGCACCAGTGGCTCAGTGGTTACGATAGTTGCCTCTGAGACCTAGTGTTCTGGGTTCGATTCCCACCCGGGACAATTATTTGTGTGAACCACAAATAGTTGTTCTGAGTCTGGATGTTCTATGTGTCCGTGAAATGAATGTTTGTAAAGTCCCCCGCGACACAGGGATTTATTTCCCTAGTGCGGGAGTTGTCTTTTTTAAAAGAAAAGAAAAGAAAAGAAAGTAGAGGTAGTACTGGGAACAATTTTGGAATGCGTTGCCTCTATCCACTATTCAGCAATAGATAGCCCCCTTTTTTTGTTGTCCGGGGGGAAATGCATTTACGCATTCCCACCGCCGCTGCAGCGTATTAGCTGGCGGTGGGATATGTGGGACTCGCCCTCTCCATAGCGTGGTATGCTAAGCTCATACCACGAAGAGAGGACCCTAGACCACTAAAACCTCATCCTCCATCTAAAGCCGGGTACGCATGAGCAATCCGGCCCTAGAAAGCGCCCTAGTATTAACATACCGAAAATTGTTATTGCATTGTGTATTCATTAGGGAAATATCGATATTTTATTGTGAGTTGCCACATGCAACCTATATTATTATTGTAAATATAAAAAAATGTATCAGCCTGGCCCAGCTTATACGTAGTTCAGCATATACTTGTTCCAAATGGTAGTGAATATAAATAATTACCAATAAAACTGGCGATAACTATGTATATGTCACCATGCAAAATACACGATTTGGATAACTTTCAAAACAAAATGCCTATCTACTGACGTATTTTATAAGGAAGATATTATTATAAAAAAATGAGTTCTTGTTTCACAAACCAGTGTTCGACAACTGTCATGGGTGAATGGTCGTGCCAAAATTAACTAGCCACTCAAGACTTTCACAGTACCATTGTACTGAATTTTAGCTACAATGTAATCGCTAAGCGATTGTTCGAAAATATTATGAATGTAATAAAATTATAATTCAAAACGAATTGAATTGAATTCGTAAGTAAAGAAATTTCTATGTCTGTTACGGCCGGTCCTTGATCGGGGTAAACTGAAACTTTATTTTGACAAATTTTGCTGGTTACGATTATTTTTAAATTGCATTTTAAAACACATCCCTACTGTCCCTACACATCACAACTTAAAATTTGTTATCGGTATTTTATTTTTTCAAGCAACTTTAATCATTATTTAATAATTAATCTTTAATCACCCCTTGATAACAGGCGCGTTACTGTGAATAGAAATAAATAATAACACGTATAAATTATATACCTACCCGGTACATTGTGTGGGTAAGTTAATAAAGGCCTTTGGTCACTCTTGTTTGCAATGGTGTAATAAATTTCGAAACAGTGGTCAAAATTGTAACAGCCGTCAAACATTTTTGTTACACAACGGATTCAACTAAGCGTGGAGGGAATTTTGAGCAATAAGTTAAAATAACCATACAATTAACTTTTCACCTGTTATTTATGACATTCACAGACTAAATAATGAGATGACGAAAAAGAACAACCCCGGAGTTTCTTTGCGCCCCTACCCCTGCCCTGTAACTGAGCGCCTGTGAGCACCTTTTTTTTACTTCAGTGGCACCCTGGGTCGTGGTCCTAAACCCCATAAGGGTGCCCTCAGGTGTGTGCCACTTAGATATAATGTGACCACTTGCAATTTGGAGGGGTTTTTAATTTCTTCTTATAATAATAATGATTGGTTAATTGCAAAAAATGTCATAGGACAGACGGACGGACTACGCAATCTGTAGATTTGCTATTGCCTACCTACTACTGTAAGTTACCTAGTCGGATATTTTATAGAGTAAGAATTATCTGTTAGTCATGGGTTTTTTTTTTAAATTAATTTATCTTCTTACATTGTAATTCTGACAAGTACAAGTGTATGTAAATATCTAAGTGCTGAATAAAATTCATTATTTCATTATTAAAGCTAATTTGTTTTTATCAACATTAAGGATAAAGATTAAATATGCAACTTATAGTGGATAATGACAACCTCCTTGCGTAGCGGTAAAAGCCTCGCTTTTAGTCTCGGAGGTGGTGGGTTCGAACCTCACACTGGACAATACATATGTAAATTCTTAGATTTCTTTCCGGTTCTGGTTGGTTGAGAGACAACCATGTGGGCCTCGGAAAGCACGTTTACCCGTTGGTCCCGATTGTTTTAACATGGAACGGGCAGCACCGTTTCCTTGTGTGTGACAACATAATACTGCGGTCACCAACACGCCTGCCAAGCGTGGTTACTGGCCAAACACTTTCTCAGTAGGAGGCCCATGTTCTGCAGTGGATTTTATACGGGTTGATGATGATAATGAAGAGGAGAATGAATTTGAACGACCTTAAAATTAGACTACTTTAAGATATAATAAATGTATTAAAGTTGTGCGTAACATTAGATTGTTCTATAATGGAAAACAAGGGCTGAAATAATAACATTTTAATGTTACTTTCCGACTGTTCCAGGCGGCACTGATATCGGCAGCTGGATCCGTGGTTGGCGTAGGATCTGACATCGCTGGCTCTCTACGACTACCGCCTATGTTCACCGGCATCTTTGGACACAAGCCCACTCCTAGACTCCTATCTGTGGAAGGTAATAACTGTATTGGATAAATTACTACATATAAATTACAACTTAATCACTAAACTTTGAAGCATAGCGTTATTCTGCTCAATGATGTGCTTGAGAGGGCAGACCTTGCAGAATACCACAGCCAAATAAAATTGTTGATTAATGTGTAAGTGAATAAGGTCGTGTCGAAACTGGAAGGAGAAAGGACCCTGGTACTAGGTGGCTTTTTTGTCTGATCGGAAAAAAGTATCATACCATCATCAACATCAAAGATCAAACCGTTTTCAAGACGTGTAATAGCAACAAAGTAGATTTTGTTAGTAAATCTTAAAAAATATGAACAATATCGAAATTCATTAACAACAGACACGTTTCGGCTCATTAAAACTGAACCGAAGCAGGTGGAACTGAGGTGTACAACTAGGCAGCTAGGTAGTTAGATTAAAATAAATACTCCTCGGCTAAATAATTCGATATATTTTGATGTGTCATAATTTTCTGTATAATAATAATTGTACAATATTTTCAGGTCATGTACCAGATAGCTTGGACCCTGACTTCGAAGAACACTTCACACTTGGACCCATTGCACGCTATGCTGAGGACTTAACGTTACTACTGAAGGTCTTGAGACAGCCTGGTGGACCTGAGGTACCTTTGGATAAATCGGTATGCTATAAGTTTTGCTATTATAACACGTTCAATAGATGTAATGTATGTAAAAAGCGTAAGAAATACGCAAAAAGAATACATAAGTACTTACGCTATACAAATTAGTGTGATTTAAAAATGTTTATTCATTCAATATGAATTAACATTTTTGAATCACACTAATTAACATTAACATTAACATAAAAAATCACACAATCGTTGTTATGCCTATTTTTAAACCTTTAAATAGGTATCTACGTGAATTTTTCACGATCAGATAAGTAATAGCGTAATAATATACCTAGTATCAGTCCGTATAACATCCAATGCTAAACATAGGCCTCTTGCTGGCCATAGTCACCACGCTAGGCCGGCGGGCTGGTGACCGTAGTATTATGTTGTAACACAGATGGAAACGCTGCTAGCCATTTCCTGGTTTATAACTTGCTCGTTATAGATGATGTAAAAACAATCACCAACCAAAATCTGATCCGGTGTGGGATCGAACCCACGATTCTCGTGACTATATAAGTCTACGCTACGCCACAGATGTTGTGCAAAGTTAATAAAAATCTGTAGAAGAACTGTTGGTGATTGCACAGAAAATGAAAATCTTCTTTGCCGGGCGAGTTGGTATGCCCGGCGGCCGACGGCCCAATGTTCAGAAATGATATGTTCAAATTAGCTTGCGAATTTGTATGGTGCGATACAGGTTAGTTGAGACGCTAGGTGCTAGATGGCGCTGCTAGTCTGATTGTAGTTCGTACGGCTACAGTAGATGTCGCTATAGATCACAAAAACAAATATTACACCTATATTACAAGAATTACATGCATATTCCGTCTTGATGATATAAAGAGGATAACTGGAATAGATTTGAGGCAGATTGATTGATTAGATTTGAGGAATGGTATAAATTAGGTAAGGCATTATGTCCAGCTGTAAAAGAACACGTGACATAGATACTCCATCTGCATTGTCCATAGATGAAGTCAAAGTTTCGATATTTCTATTCGTATAGATACAATTCAAATTTTTTAAATCATGTTTTTATAATGCGTCCGTCGATCACGATTCGTTTTTTTACATCTTTTCAACGATTTTGTTGGATGAATAAGAATTAAACAATATAAAAATACTTACAGGTAGACATATCAAAACTGAAGTTCTACTACATGGAGGGTGACGGCAGCAATGTGACAGACTCTATCGGACCTGATGTCAGGGCAGCCATGGAGAAAGCGAAGGACCACATTAAGAAGACCTACAATATTGAAGTTAAACCGGTTAGTAGCAAGTTTATTGTACTTTTTCGTATCATATTGCAGTGGAATGTTTATTTGTTGTGTGCGATAGTAACACCGATTAGCAGCTTGTTGCTATTCGGATATCGTTTATATTGGTCACGACGTATAGCGCGTTGAAATTTCATTTGACATCAATTTTAGGCATAATTTTACCTAGGAGATACGTCACGACAAGCAGCGGGCTTGCTCCTAACTCCCTAAACTTTATTTTTCTGTATCTTTGTATTTTTATATGAATTTGATAAATCAAAAAATGCGTATCCAATATTTTTTGGTAATCCAACTGACGGACAAATATATATTTTTATTTTCATCCCACCATCTCGGAAAGAGTATTTTTAATCTTCAATATCTGAGTGGAAAAGCCGTTTTTATTCTCTGGAGGATAAAGTAAATTGAATTTAGAACATCGTGTGCACTAAGTTTGTGAATTAAAAAAAACATTAAACCTATTTACTGCTACCTCTATGGTGCCGAATATATCATACAACTTTTTTTTAATTTGTTAAAAACTCAGACTCGGAACCTTCTTGGTGTTCTTTTTTCAATTTGCTTTGTACGCAGTTCTTTACGCGGCATTTTTTCACGAAACCTTATATTAAAAACAAGAAACTTGAAAACAAGTGAAAAAACTAAAATGAGTGATTCTAGCGACGAGGAAGTTTGTTTGACGCCAACAGAATTGACTGAAACTGTTAATAATGCGCATTTCCTCGCTGAGGTGGAATGAAAAGTTACGTGTTGCACTCGAGTGCACCAATTTAAACCAAACCAATTTAAACCAAACCTATTTAGGTTTAATGTTTTTTTTAATTCACAAACTTAGTGCACACGATGTTCTAAATTCAATTTACTTTATCCTCTAGAGAATAAAAACGGCTTTTCCACTCAGATATTGAAGATTAAAAATACTCTTTCCGAGATGGTGGGATGAAAATAACTATTTCATCGTCCCAATTGAATGAAACGTGTTGGAGGTGTTGGTTCTTAACTAGCTTCCCACGCACGGTTTCTACCGTGTGTGTCTCCCGTTCCTGTGGAATTCATTATTAAATATAGTCTTTGTTATAGACTATATTTAATTATGAAGTAAATTAACTTTCTAATGGTAAAGATCTATAGTTTTTAGTATTAATAACAGAGTATACGTGAAATGTTCGAATCTTGTTATGTCTCCATTGTAACCTGTATGACATATAGATGATGCCTGTTGTGCTCCAACAGGTTGCTACTGATAGTTGTACTTTTTTCTCTTTCAACTCATTTGTCAAGTAAAAATAAGTTTTACCGTTATCCCTTAGGTATATTTTTTATTCTATTCTATCCCTGTCAGTGGCGTAGCTACCAAGGGGCTAGGCGGGGCAGTGCCCCGGGGCCCTCAAGCTCAGGGGGCCCTCGAATCCTTACCAGAAAATCTCAATGGAACTCAACTTTTGAAAATTTCTGCCATTTTCAAAATAAATATGACAGGTGGCAACTCGAGTTTAATCATGGCAACACAGTTGTGAGAAATTCCAAAGTTGTAAAAAGGGAATTCCCCTAAATTATTTGTGTGGGTTGACAGTGTTATTAACGTTTGCATCAATTTGTCGGATATCAATATCTGCATATTATTATTTACGATTTTTACTTAACTTTATTGTTGAATGTGATTATAAGGCGATAATTATGTTTGTTATATCAGTAGAATTAGAAATGTACTAAATATTTTTTTTTTCATCCATTGATTATTTATTAACATAGGTACAAGTTAACGTTTTCATAGACAGAGTTTCTTTTAAATTGGCCAATAGATAACTAAATGCGTAAAAGATACCTACAAAAAAATTGTTAGGAGACTTTAGCTCTATCTTGATGTTAAAAAAATTTAGGCGTATTTTTTTTTTGGTCAGGTGTGACTTGTCAGAAAATTCTAAAAACACACAGGATTACTTGCATAATATTTTATATTTATTTTTAGGCAGTAACATGAATAGAATTAATTCTTGTTCAATTAAATAATAGTTATTGATTTTAATAAAAAAATATCAAGTATCAAGATGATAGGTTGGTACCATAGCGGGTGGCCATATAAAAGCACAGTGGTGACCCCCGGATTTTCTACTCTTTTTTGCCAATCTATACGTGATGTTTTTTTGTTATTTTTTAAACCGTCAAATGTGGTAACATGGCGGCGATAAAATGTTTTCCGAGGATTCCCCAACGACGTCTTGTATCGTATCATTACGTTTCTATTTTCTTTTACTTGTAACGTTGTCAGTGAACAGTGTAACGGAACGTCCGTACGTTACGTTATTTATGTTTATCTATTATTTAATTAGTTCAATTTTACTTTAGACAAACTTGTTTGTAAGTTTAATTATCATTAAATTGCGGACTGCAACTAAACGTAATATCTTACTAAAGAACCCCCAAAGCTTTTGAGGGGTGATAAAATATATCGATTAAGATCCCTTATAAACGGATAATTATATCTACAGCTATTTATAGATAGGGTAATCAGTGACATCTAGTGATAAAATGCAAAGTAGAATGCATCCGCGATAGGTTAAATAACTAAGCTGGTGCAACGTATCTATGAACAAATAAATAAATAAATATATAATAAACCCTTGAATCTTTTCTATTTCGTTTTATTGACCAATACCTAAACCAAGTATTAAAATAATAAAGTTGCTTAGCATTTTTAAAGTATTTGTATATTTAATGATTTTACTTCAAAAAACCTTACCAGTTTTGATAGCAGTGGGCCCCATTTTTTTATTTGCCCCAGGGCCCTTGGTTACCTAGCTACGCCACTGATCCCTGTGTAGTGTGTACCTACCATATATATTTTGATGTGATTGCTTCATCTAAATTACATTTCCTATTTTCAGTTGAAAATAAAGAAGATAGAACACATGTGGGAGACAAGCATACGAATTCTTTTAAATCTAAAACATGTTCACAACATTTACACGGATCCCGAAAAACGTGACCAGTTGGTTTCTATGTGGCCTGAGGTCCTTAAGACCTTGGTTGGTCTTTCAAAACACAACTTTATCTGTGTCTGCTATGGACCCCTGACGAAATTCTTCGACGCTTTACCAAAGAGTTATTATAAGAAGCTTTTATCTATTTTCGATGAAATTAAAGCAGAATTTGAGGTGAGACAATTTTAATTAACTTTTTTTTAAACTCAAATATGAAAGAAATGAACAATAACTTATTGAACACATATTAACAATCAAACAACTATTTCTATGGAAGATCTTAACAGTTGAAAACAGTCCAAAGGATATTGTTGCAATAACTAGTACTTACCTACACCGTTCAAAACTCTAATAAGAAATAGTAGAGGAACGGTTGATGGTGTTCCTTCGCAGAAAATGAAGATCTTCTTTGACAGGCGAGGTGGTATGCCCCTTGTTGATATTTAGAACTTATATTTGTTTGAATTGGATTGCGAACTACAAGTTCCCACACCATCGCGCTGTACAGGTTTGTTGGGATGCTAGGCACTAGATGGCGCTGCTAGTTATCTAACGGTTGCTGCCGCTACTGTAGATATCCTGTACTGTAGAATTAACCACATATTTTTAATAAATATCTGTTTTCAATTTCAGCAAGCCCTATCTGACGATGCAGTATTACTTCACCCAACGTTCCCAAATCCGGCTCACCTTCACTACAGAATCTACTACAAATTCCTGAACTGTGGATATCTAACAATATTCAGTGCTCTTGGATTGCCAGTCACTCAATGCCCTATAGGATTCTCTAGAAAAGGTCTGCCCGTAGGAATACAAATTGCAGCCAATAAATGCAATGATCATCTCACTATTGCTGTTGCAAAAGAGTTTGAGAAAGCATTCGGTGGTTGGGTACCTCCAAACAAGGAACTTACAAATAACATTAAGACTGCCTAGGACATTTGCGTCAGTAAGTATTAGCAGAGACTATATAATATATAGACTGACAAAGCGGAACAAAATAACGTAACTCGATTTTAGGGACCATGGATGCTAGCAGATGTCGCCCGTAGTAGCGTTCAAGCGATAATATGGTCATTTGTCGAAGTCGAATGGCATTATTTATTATTATTCAACTAGATGGCGCTAATGTTAATTATTGATATTAATTTATTTTATTTTAGTTTTGTTATTTTATAACAACAAATATTACGATATTCCGATTTTCATTTTGCGATTGATGCAAAAAACACAAATAAGTAGTAAAATGTATTATTTACTTAAATACAAAAATTAAAAAGGCTAACGCCGCCGCCCGTATCTCTAAAAATGTACATAAGCTGTTGCTTAAATCAGACTTAAATAAAAACATAAAAAACAATAATATTATATTATAATATTATTATTGTTATATATATAACAACTGGAACTCCGGGCTCGAACGCAGGCCGCAATCACAATGAATGAAAAGAGTGAGCGAAATAGCATAACTAGGTAGTTATGCTGTTTCGCGCTCACTAGTAGGTACTTAGGTACGCATTTCTACCGTTAAGATGTTAATAAAACTGAATTGTTATTTTAGAGATTATTAATTATATTATTATCTTCGCTTCATACTTTTAAGGGCGCAGGACCTTTTAACATGCTGTATTTGTTTTGTTACATGTTAAACTAGTCATTAGGCAGATTTATCAGTACCTATAAATAAAATATTAGGCATGTAGATACAAATATTACACGTAAACTACAACATACCTACTAGACGTATTTAAAAGATTGAAATCAACTAATTTGCACTGATTATAAATATATTTAAATGTATGGTGCTATCATAGCATGTACTAACCAGTGAGATATAGGTACTAGGTAGGTACCTACCTAAAGAAGTTATTCTAAGCAGAAAACAGACGCCAGTTAAGTGAATTTAAACGAAAGTCCGCTGCAGCGCTGCCATAATGAATATTCGCCTAATTAAAGGGCTTAAACATGCAGCGCTAAAGCACTTCTTCTAGCATAGTGATTTCCGACTAAAAGGTCGGAAGCGCCGTGATTTGGACCTCAGCTCAGTGCGATCACTGCCGATGAGATTGAGGACTTTTAGTATTTTAGTCTTTTAGTATTTTGGTTTTGATGCAATTGTCGCTCTACTTTACAGTTCGCGGGCCTCTCGGACGTCGGGTTTACGAGGGCACCGGATGGTTCTTTGCAAACTAAAGGACGATCGGGGACGCGTCGCGAACGCGGGCGCACTCTTCTCCGGCGGGTCGGATAGAGTGGTTTTTGTGTAGTGGTGCTAGGTCCTTGCAATCTTATTAATGCTAGTTAGTTAGTAACCGACGGTGATTACGATGCTTAAAAAAAATGTGGGCGATTAAAGCATTCCAAATCGCCTTTCATTCTGCATTCATAGATCAGAAGCACCTATCACTAATATTCGCACACAGCAGATTAAAGAAGGAGTACAATGAAGCATTTTAAGCGATCTTTGCTTTTAGTCGGTTCCAATCACCCAGCGCTAGGGTAAGTTCGCCTGTTCGCGTGCATCGCCCAATTCGCGTCCATTTAACGGATCTCCCTTTAAAAATCTCAAAAATAAGTAAAGTAACGCACTAATCAAACGAAAAGTAATTACCGCTAATACTTGAATGCATAAGCATGCATAGGCACGCACATATGGACAAAAGTTCCGTGTGCCAAACCAATCCCGTTTAGAAAAATAAAGTACCTATCGGCTGTTCAACAAGGGTGAGCTCACCCGCGGAATTTTTAGAAAAAAAAATTGTGTGCAGCGACGCATTCGATGATAAGTTTTTTATAGTTTTATGTGAATTTTAGGATACATAGCTAATATAAGACTTTTATAATGAAATTAAGAATAATAGTAATTATTAATTTGATTATGTTTTTTAGAATATTATTGCTAATTTTTTGCAATGTTTTTTACTAATATACCAATGGATACCACTAAATACCTATTATCTTCCCCTCCGGAAGCTGAAAAACTATTAAAAGCGAACATTAGATCAGACGTGTCTAGGTTATAAATGGTGTTGATATCGTATAGGCATTCCGAACAATTAAAATGAAAGGCACAATAGACTTGTGGGGACTTTCTGTTAAAGCTATTGACACAGTAATTCAAATTCAATGTTCATGTTTTATGTATGACTGAACATTGGCTTAAAGAATATCAGTTGTCATATATTAATAATGATAATTATAAGATTCAGAGTGCGTTTGTGAGGAGGAATGCAATTCATGGGGGTTCATTAATTATTGTTTCTAACAATCTTAAAAGTAAACCAAGACTAGACATTGTAAACCTCTCTATTGAGCGCACTGTTGAGTTGTCATGTGTTGAGCTTGAGCGACAAGTTATTATGTCAGTTTACCGCCCCCCCCCTTAGCAACTTTGACTTATTTGAATCTGTCATAGAAGATGCCCTCACAAAATTAAGTTTTACCAAAAAAAGTATTATAGTATGTGGAGATTCAATGTTAATATCCTAGAAACCTCATCATCGTGTAGAAGGCTTTTAAATCTTTTTAAATCATTCAATTTGATTAATTTGTTTTACGAACCAACGCGTATAACTCCACACTCGTCAACATGCTTAGATAATATATTTGCTAACTTTGTATCAGTGTGTAGCAAAATTCTTAATAGTTTGACCTCTGACCACTGTGGCCAATTAGCAATATTTAATACCGTTGACAAATGTAAATCAACTGAAGTTACTTGCCGGCCAGTTACTGACTACTTAATGAATCAATTTAAAAATAATATTCTTGTTAAAATGAATCCCACATTGTTGAAGTTGAATAATCCTAATTTAAGTTACACGTCGGTTTTTCATGAAATCAATACTCAGTTCCAAACCACGTTTAAAATCAAAACTTTCACAAAACATATTAAATTAAATTTTAATGATTGGGCTACTCCAGGTATTTATAAAAGTCGTACCAAATTGTACGAGCGATATGGTATTAGAACCTATAAATTTGATGACGAGTTCCTAGCGTATGTGAGTGACTACTCTAAAATATTTAAAAAAGTATGTTCTCAAGCTAAAGCCAATTATTTTAGTAATAAAATCAAACATTCTAGTAACAAGATAAAAGCCACCTGGAATACAATAAATCGTGAATGTGGTAAAAATGTTACCCGTGAAAATTCTCTAGAATTAAAAATAAACGGTGAAATAATTACTGAGAAGAATGACATAGCTCACGAGTTTAATAACTTCTTTGCAGACATACCCACTAAGACGACTAGCTCCTTAAACTCCTCAGATGTTGGCGCTGAACACCTTTTACGTAGAAGTGTATCGGAATGTAAAAAACAATTTGCCTTTGAACATGTTACAGTACATGATGTAATAAATATTGTTAAAACCCTTGAGCCCAAAAATACGGGTGATTTATGGGGAATTCCAGTTAGAATCATAAAAAATGTAATTGATGTAGTAGCGCCTTACTTAACAACTATTTTTAATGAATGTATTGATATGGGTATATTCCCTGACCTATTGAAGTGTAGTAAAATCATCCCATTATTTAAGTCAGGTGCCAAGGATGATCCCGCAAATTTTAGGCCAGTATCAATATTGCCAGCCTTCAGCAAAATTATTGAAAAATTAATACTCTAACAATTACTTAGGCACTTCAATCTTAACAATCTCCTACACGATAATCAGTTTGGCTTCACAAACGGACGTTCGACTACAGACGCGGGAGTTGCCTTAATAAAACATGTCGTTGTATATGATGCATGGGAGAGATCTAAGGATGCCATTGGAGTGTTCTGTGATCTTTCAAAGGCTTTCGATTGCGTTCATCATGATACACTTCTGCTAAAACTAAATTATTATGGTGTAAAGGGCGTCGCGCTTGACATGCTTTCATCGTATCTTCACCAAAGGGTATTTGCAAGTGCCTGTAATAGGTTTACGTAAATAAAAATGATTTTTATTTATTTATTTTATATTTAACGCTTAAAATAAGGTGGGCGTGAATTACTACATCAAATTTACAAAACTTCCACTTTGCGTCCGCAATGGACGCAAACTGGGTAAACGCCTATTTTGATGTTTATCTATTTAAAAAAATATCGACATGTTTCGAACAAAACTGAAAGTTTATCATAAAATAGACTAATGACATACATTTTTCATAGAAATTAGTGTTGGAACATTTTTACTATCGCCGTCAAAATTGCCAACTGCTAAATGGACGCGAACAGTCGAAATGACCCTATTTATTTCTGGAATTCTGGTTGTATTTGTATTGTTATTGTTATTCAAAATACGAAATATATCTATTAGAAAAACGAGTTAACGTCTACAACTGGATCTTCACAAGCTGTTTTCGCATTAAAAGTACATAGTTAAGGTTGACTTTCCTATAAAGCACCGTAGCTATGCACCGCGGCACCACGCCTAAAAGGACTCAAGCGCCGTGCAAAAGGCGTCGCTTACGCGTTCCGACTAAGTATATATTTTGATATTTTAAATTGAATTTTAATTAAATGGAATTCCATCAAATTAAACTTTTTTATAACCTTTTAGTACGCGTTATTTTTTAATAAAAGCATGTTTTTAAAAATGTTTTTTTTTCTTCTTATTTTATTTTTTACTTTTTAGTCATTAGCTTGTAACCCTATTTACTGGATTCATTACTTGGGTGGATCATGTGCAATGGAAAATACTCATGAACAACAAACGAGTCCAAACTCGACTATCTTAGCGCTTGCATTAAGGGCGTACAAGTGGTAATGTTCCTGCTCCTCATCAGACCCTCGACATCCTGTGCAATGGAAAGTACTCATAAACACAAAACAAACGAGCCCTAACTCTTCTATCTTGTTCAGTAGGTACAGGAGTTCCTATGGCCCCCTTCCGAATCCATCATCAGATCAGCTCCATGGTACCATATTATTTCATTGTCACGCGATATTCATATGCTTGCAAAATTTCAGAATCAGTTGAGGATGTCTGCTTCAAAATTGAGTTGCAAGATTCCACCCGAACAAATTACATACATACATACATTGCAAGTTAAATAAAAGCTTCTAAAATATTTCAATAAATTGAAATAGTACGTTAATTAATTTTTTTTTTATCAATAACCAATTCTTTTATCGTTTTTCTTTACAAAATTATATGTATTTACTGGGGCTTGATCATACAACATCTCATTTGTTAAGCAACCTCCGCTCCTAATGAGCTACCGAAACTTAGTTAATAGAGTTGAAATAAGTAATACTTATAAACTATATTATGACAGTTGTGCAACGAAACTCTAAAAAGAATCGTTATGTCAACATAAAGTTTATTTTTAACGCCATCTATGATCTTTTTTTTAAAACATTTTGTAAAGGACTGTCCTTGGTATCGACATCTCAGCGGCAATTACGAAAGGGGGTGCGACGGTAACGCCCGCTGGTTATCAAATGGTTTTAGGAGCTACGATATTTTGTACTGCTATTGTCAGTCTATATATTATATAGTCTCTGGTATTAGAAATAATTGTATGCAAATGGAATACGTAATCATATTATAGCCACAATAAGTTTGAGCTAATGAAAATATGTTTATTGGTTATCATTTGTTTCGTATGATGTGAATTTTTCTTTCACAAATAATCTGTCGGTAGAAATGGTGTATGTTAAAACACTCTTCACCATTCATGTTTTATAATGCAAAAGTAGGTAACCAGCCTTTGCTACTTCGCCAGGCAAAACGATCAGCCTTAAGGATTAGATACAATCATGCGCTATTAATAGGTATGAATAATAATTGTCCCCATGTATTGAGAAAAGTGAATTAATTATTAACTTTTATTTAAGTACGTTCGGGCTTCCTCTTTAACGGAGCTTGGGAAGCCAGGGTTGAGGGATATTGCCGTAATCACCGCGCTTGGCAGACGGATTGGCAGTCTAGGAGTATCTTAGAGGTGATAGATGCTGACGCACATCCATCAGTTGTATGCCTGTAAGTCGCCTCATACGACACCCAAAGGAAGATATGGGGCGGTCTATTCAAAACCGGAAAATACACGGCCAATATCAACTAGTGTATTATTAACAATTTGCTGGTTTATGGATATTATTGGTGGTTTGATTGTAAAGTGATGCAATGTAGGACAGTATGCGAGAAAACGCTTTCACTAAAAAGATGAAGACGTCAAAACCGATTTCTCTTTCATTCTGTTGGACTCGTCCGATAGTGTCACAGACGATATATTTAAAGCATTGTTTATTACAATGTTTTTGATATTATTAGTTATTTTTAAATGGCGATATTGGTATTTATTTTCTAGTATATTAGACACGATTACCGGTGTCAAAACTTGTTTACAAAAATACTTAGAAATTGTACCACGATTGAATAATTTTATATAACATTAAGACTGCAGGTGGTAGCACCTAAGTATTTTATAATTATTTGTGACATCTTATCTACATCACAAACATGTAAATATCTTTTTAAATTTCTTATGTTAAAATCTCAGACCAAATAAAAAGTGAAGATGGAATGTTCTCAACTCGTTTGTACTCCATTTCATGACACTGTAGAGGAATAGCTGGTGGTGTTCTTCCACAGAAAATGAAGATCTTCTTTGCAAGGCGATGTGGTATGCCCGGCGGCCGACGGCCATTTGTTGATATTCAGAACTTGTATCCGTTCGAATCGGCTTGTGAACTTGTATTGCGCGATACAGGTTAGTTGGGATGCTGGTGTTAGATTGCGCTGCTTGTCTTCTTGTGGTTTGTCCGGCTACTGTAGATGTCACTACAACACAATTGGGAATTTTTGTTAATAAATGCTGCGATAGAATGACATATCGACTGACGAGGTAGGCATATTTTTGGTACGCGTGTATGCGTAAGCTGTGTATGTATACACACCAAGGCCCAGTTTTTACCGGCTTCAGTGTGTTACTCGCAGCTCTCCGTCTTAACTTTTTATTTGGTATGTGGTTAAAATGAAGAATCTTTTCGTGTATTTCACGTATTGCTAATCAAGCTACTTACGTAGGTATTTATTTTGTTCACAAAAAGTATGAAGTACTTAAATAATTTTAAGTAGTAGAATTTTTAATCGTGTACCTATAAGAGATATTATTTTCTTAGGTTTAAGTTAGTCCTAATATTGCATAATGATTAAATTATTACGAATATATGTGACACGTAAAAATATAAGTATCAAATTTCAGTGGTAATTTCGGTGGTATTGACTGGTTTATTAAACGTTAATAAACGAAATAATAGAGTTAATTGATAAGACAGATTCCAAATGTGATAAAGACATCAAACGTGTATTGTGTCTTAAAGAATTTATTAAAGTGTATTCTTTCTAGAAACTTGGTTTTATTTCGATCATTATTATTTTTTTAAACTCACGCACTCAGTAAATAAAATCAAATAAATATCCCTGTATCACAGGTGACTTTACAAACCTTCAAGAACACAAAGCACATCCAGACTCAGAACAAATATTCGTGGACCTTGTGGTTCACAAATAATCGTCCCAGGTGGGAATCGGACCCAAAACACCAGATCTCAGAAGCAACTATACAAGGTGTAACGGAGAGGGTATATACTTATCTACATAGAAAGTATCATACATGTTATCATCCAAACAAGCAATATGGCAAGGGTTATTTAATCCTATCTCTACAAGTCCGGAAGTAATGATTTTTTTAAATTCATAGATACCAGAAACCAAACTTTTCAAATTGAAATAAATACATCACTAGCACTCAATCAGCTGGTCGATGTCAACGAACTATTTGCAAGTAAAAATAAACCTCTTACTCCTGTTTTGTTATGATCCAAAGAAGCCTTGCTCTTTCTATGTATACAGGGTGTCCCAAAAGGTTAAGTAGCTGGGAAAGGGGGTGACAGGGGTGGACACAATGGTCAATAGAAAAAAAAAAAAACCGCTCTGGGTATTTAAAAAAAATGGCATTTTTTTAAAAACTTAAAATTTTACACCTTGTTATTTTTGATGTTGATGTTGATGACCTTGTTGTTATTGAAGATTACATAACAGCATTTTTTTTAAATACAGCCATATTTGTAGGTACAGTTAGCACAAGGTGTAAAATTTTTAGTCTTTTAAAAAATGCCATTTATTTTTTTAAATACCCAGAGGGAATTTTTTATATTTTTCTGGTGACCCTTGTGACCATCCCTATCACCCCCCTTCCCAGCTACGTAATCTTTTGGGACACCCTGTATACACTTTCCGTTACACCTTGTATATATATATATATATATATATATATATATATATATATATATATATATAAAGTACTGAGCCACCGATACATTACTATATGTTATACTAATGCGTAGCCAAATTCGGACTGGCCAAACAGTTATGTGGCTATTGACGTAAGAGCCATACAATGCGCGTACTTATAACACAAACTTGTGAGTAGGCTTTAAAATAATTACAGCACCTGTATACAGTGCCCGTCCCTGTCTTCATCGTCATCATCAGCCCGTATTACTTCCATTTCTGGATATGGTCCTCCTCCGTTGCCATAGTAAAGTACCCTCAGACTGATTGTTATAATACAATAAATCGCTGCTGCCCATTCCCTGGTATATACCAGGGAATGGGACTGTTATAATGATCAGGACCAACGGCTTGATGTGCTTTCCGAGGCACGGAGGGTATTCGAGTATCGAACCCATGACCTTATGCCGCTACGCCACACAGCTTGTCCATGTCTGTTTTGTAGAAAATACAGGATTTTTCTGGAATGAACTACGATAATGTCTATGTTTATATATACGACGTAGTTTTCAAGGTTAAGCTCGTCTAGAACAAGCCCGTGACATTGCGAGTCGCTAGGTAGGAATTACGTTCATTTTATAAGGCTTCCTTGTGCAGCAATACTTGAAATCGTTGTAAGTAGATTATCTACTTCACAAAGTCATTACCAAAGACTATTTACCTACACGACAATAGCAATTTCTCCAGTTCCGTACGTCCGATAAAAAAAGGAAGGTAACTATTTTAGTGATATTATGGAACCCTAAGCTTATATCTGCATAAGAATATCAGATGCCAAACACTATTTTACCGATACTGTTAACTTTGTAGCAACCTACAAAGTAGGTACATCGCCCAAATCATCATCAGCACATGCATTTATTAAATTGGTGACCCCGATGTTCCATCCACTAAAACATTTATCTTAGAAAGTTTGTAAGATAGGCTGTTGACAGATCAAACCAAAAAAATTGTTCCATAATGGGAACTCGAGAATAGTCACTCTGAAAGTCCAGCGTTCCTACTTCCTCTGCTGCCAATTACAGTAAGAATACCTAACTAATGGAGTGATGGTGGAGCGAGATTAAATTTGGGCGCCTTTTGGTGAACTAGCGTTCTAATACTACGACACATGCAAGTGGTATTGTCTTTCAGTTTAAAGTTGCCCGTTGCTGCCTAGCATAAAACTTTAAATTGTACCTAACATTTAATAAAAATGATAGGTACTTACTTTTGGTCACATTGTGCCTAAAGATTAACGGTGCCTCTACTAGCTACCTCTGAGTCGGCACTGGCAGACATTACATGATAATAGTTACATGTGCCTACCTATTCCGAGCGTTGTCTAAAGGTGTTTTTAAAATAAAGTAATACGTTCTGTAATAAATGGAGATGTATTAAAAACATCCTTACTGTTGTGTGAGAATCTTATTTAAGTAGGTAGGTATATTAGTAGTGGTAGGTAGTATATCTATGTGACATTAAAAGAAGTCTATAGTTAATTCTCATGGCATTTCATCGTAGACATGCAAATCGACTTCAGATATTAGTTAGGTTACTACTATAAAACATTACTTTTGACCCAGATACTCCTAAAACTATTGATTATTTCAGAACTTTGTAATGATGAAAAAATTACCAACATTTTGAAAAATAACCCAGTAGGAGTTATATATTATATAAAAAACAGATATATATTATAGTAACATATAGTTTCGTGGCTCTATACCTAACACCCGGTAGGAGTAAATGGGGGTAAAGTTAAAGTAAGTATCTATCTACTAACCAAAGCAAAATAAATATACTTAGGTACCAAGGTAATTTAAATTACTGTTTTATTTAAATTATTGGTGACATATTTTTCTTATTTTTTTACTGTGATCCCCAAAAGTTTCACATGCAATCTATATTAAACAGTATCAGCCACCATTAAGGTTTCAGCAAATTCATAAAGCAAGTAGGTATCTAATGCTAAGCTAACTGTACTTACAGAAAATTACTTTAGTCAGAATTCCGATTTAAATCTAAAATCGATATCTATCAAACAATTTAATTTTCTGTAGGACAATTTAAAATAATTACTGCCCATATTATCATGGAAAAAGCCATTGGGTTAGTAGCGTCATCTAGCGTGTTCCCAAAATACTATATAGTATTACAATACCTACCTCAGAGTACCCTTGGTGTGATACGATACAGACGAAGCCACAACGCTTCCCCGGCCATTTATGCGGCTCAGATATTATATCCAGTGCGCGGATCACCATCAGTTTCTTGTTATTTTCGAATGTCGAAATAAAAGTAGTCTCAAAATATCAACCTAATGACTTGGGTTATAAGGTTCAAACTTTTTGATTCCTGGCGATTCGATATCGCAATAATGACTTTCAAACTTGGAGAAATCCTCCAAGCTTTCAAACAATAATTTCGATAAGATCACACTCTGGCTTTGTATTGAAAGTCAAAAAACAAAACAACAATTTTTTTAATGCTTTAGGGAAATCCAAAATAATCATTATCCAAAAATCAAAAATAGTTCAGGCTTATCAATAATGTTATACATACATTATTATTAAAATTAAATAAACAAATACCTATATTACATTTACCAACTTTTATTTTATAGTCGACTAAACCATTTCAATCGACTTGTCCTTGACACTAAAATCACGTTTCAGAAAGATACGTTCTATGTTCACAATTGTGAGCATAGACAATTTTATTACTTTTATGATCTAGAGCTAGTTTAATCACCTTTTCATTTAGGGTTTAGTCGACAAAGTTATGTATTTTTTTTATTTGTTTCAACTGATTGTATTTACCAACGATGCACGTAAAAATTTCACCTGGAAATAATATTATTCACAAACATTTTTTTTCACAAATCAAAAAATATGACAATTCAATTGACAGTATCTGTCAACCAATTTGATGAATATGAAAATTAGATTTCATTTTCATTTTCAATATCTAAATTCCATGGAACTTGATTTCATCACTTGCTTTATTATTTTTTTGAAACATATAATTCAATTTTAGTCTATTATTTTTTATTTGTTAATACACGAACAACGCACGCGCAGAACACCCATCGCCCAAAATCAGCGAGCGCCATATTGAGAGGGAGACGTTGTCTGACTTGAGTGATTAATCGTGGTTAGTGCAATAATTTGAAGTGGAATATTTGATCGTGCCCTATGGATATACATTCGGGTACGTAATAAGTGAAAAAGTGTATTTAAAAGCCGTGTTTAATGTCTCTGTGAAGCCTGGGAAATCACATCGTAACCTAGAGACATAAGCCGTTCTAGTTATCAGTAGATTACCTAGGTATCATCAATCCGCTGTTTGCTCACAGTTTTAATCTTATTAATACACACGTGTAGTGAATAGCCATGGGTTTCTTGAATCTAGTTACATTAACAAGATTATAAGAACGCTTCGCAAGGTTCCACGCTCGTATATAAACGGATTTCGATGTGTTTATGTCGGCAGTTGACAGAAGCGTTTATGTATATGACCGATCATAAGTCACCACACCCAGTGACCGGATTGTCGGTTTTAACATTAAATAGTTTTTAGTTCGAATGATTGTGTGCGCGTTGTCGCATCGGTACGTGTTGTGTGATATCTGTGGCTTGTGTTAACGTGATAAAGTGAGTGTAATAATAATGTAATTTCTAGGAGTGGTGTGCCTCGGTTGAAAGGCCTGCCGAAAGGACTGGGCTCCACACGCGAGGAAGCATTGCGGCGCTCCGCTTTGAGGAATCATGGAGTGCTGCATGTCAGAGGAAGCAAAAGAACAGAAAAGAATCAATCAAGAGATAGAACGGCAACTCCGAAAGGACAAACGCGATGCCAGGAGAGAACTCAAATTGCTGCTGCTTGGTGAGTCTTTAGTGATTTACGCCAAAATTGACATGTATTTTTTTAATCATTAACCTTTATAATTTGGTGCTGTTCCCGCAATCTAGCTTACTCTTGAGTGATAATTTAAATTTTCTAATAGTTGGGTTGGATTATACCTATGTCAATTTCTGGTTTATACTGACAATCTATATTAAATTATAAATATAGTAACCAATAATTCCCATACAAAATTACCAATAAGGTAAATATAATTATATTAAGCTGGTTAATAAATAGGTAGATGAGAGCACTGTTACACATTGTTTTCTATAGTTTCAAAAACAGGTAAAGTACTTCAGCCTTCAGCTGCCCAGTGTATTTCGTCCATGAATATCATTGTTATAAATTTCTGTGTTTAAACTCCAGTGCTTACTAGGGAAGCTAAGGAATCCACATAGTTATTTAAGGTTATTAAATAGCTATACCTACAGCTACACAGTGTACCATCAGTGGTTGTTGCTAGGTAATCAACGGCATATAGTTTAGGGCCCCCTCCAACATCTGGGACCGGGACCCCAATTGCTACCAAAGGGCTGGGTGAGGTAGTGCCACCCAGCCCTTTGGTAGCAATGTCAGTGTGTATCATGGTATTAAAATGGTTTATTCTGTGCTGCTATTGTCTTCAAAGTTAATGTACCATTGTTCTTAAACTCTACAGTCCCCAGTTAAAATGGTGTATAGTATGTTGTATGATACGCTATGCTATGCTATGCTAGTGAAATAAACTTCTTTAGACATGAGCTTTAAGCATTTGTTTTGCTGGAAGTAACACAAGACTGATATAGCCGAAATTATGATCATAAATCAAAATTAATATCAGCCATCCCACCACATTTTGTGTAACAGCATTTTATCTTAGGCCCAATCAAATATTACTTTAAAACTAATTGGAAATTTGGTGTTCAATTCATTTTATTATATTATAATATACTTACCTTACTAAAGGATATTAATTTATTTACAATACACTAATTGTGTCCATTTGTAGCAGCTAACTCTGAGGAAAAACTCTTGAATGGATTGATGACAATTGTTTTCAAAGGCTTATGTAAATGAATATGCAGGTGCATAGTAATTTTCACAAGCCATTGAAAATATTATAAATTCTTTCCTTTCATGCTCGCAAACATCAAACCATTGTGACATTTCTTGTGGATTATCAAATCTTTTTATACAAAGTTTCCGGATAATCATCTTTACAGCAAAAAATTATCAGCCAAATTGCTAAGTTTGCTACTTAGTTGTGTGCAGATATACATTTTAAGAAAGCAATTGCTATTTATAAGGATTTATAGTATTGAAAGGTTTGTAAAAAACTCTATGAATAAAGTAGATGGATTTCACTTGCTGGTGAAATTATAGGTAACCAAAAAAGAAAGAAAAATATTTATTTAAATAATGCACTGATTTTCTAAAAATATAACATAAAATTAATTCATAGACAGAATTCATAATGTGTACCATAAAAAGATACCAACTTCAGCTTTATGTGTATCTAGTATATATAGGTATTCTAGCTGGCCCCATCCATTGATGATGCTATGTTTATAAACAAAAAGACAGCACCAGTAATTGCATACTATTATTTACGTAAAGTATTATTTAAAACATATAGGAATGGCCATGGTAGACCAAGATATCCCTTTGAAAATCTATGTTTGAAATCACATATCAATATAATCACAGTCAGTGATAATGATAAAAATTTACCTATTTGATAACTTGTTAAATAACACAAGAATGAATTTATATTCTTATTACTGACTAACATATTCTGTATAGCCTATTTTTTCCAGCATGTTTCTCTAAATAGCATTTTGTACTGTAGGTGCCTTACCTTTGTAATTCATTAAATAGATATATTAAGCAAACAATCTGATTCATAAAATCTATTGATTGGCTACAGTTATTATTTAAAAAAATAATATTATAGATTGATAATGTTTTATGGATAATAATTAATTAAAAGTTTAGTTCATAATGTATTTAAACACAATATGTCGTAAAAACTTTAAAATATGTCATAATAGATTGCAATTAGAATACATTAGAAGTAATATTAAATATGTTCTTTTATGAACTAAATAAATAAATTTATTATTTACTAGTATACTTTATAATGAATATCCCCTTCTAATGAGTAGAGTCCTACAGAACTACTTCTAGCCTTCTGTTCTATCTTTATACCTATTATATAAAAAACAACTAATCTTCTATTTTTATCTTTATATATAAAGATATCCTGCAACTGCAAGAAATAAGCTTTTTTAACCGTGATTACCACTAGATGGTGTTATTTACCATAATTATTATTACAAATTATCATTCCTCATTACACATCCATACAACCATAATGTGCCACTCCAAAGAGTGGCAGGGTACAGTAACTAATATTTGTGGCATATAAATTAATTTTCTAAACCTCTGTGCTGCAACTGCATCAAATTCCCAATGATGACAACTGCATATTTGTGTGTAATTTTGTTTAAAAAAAATATATAAATACACACTCAAAGACAATAACTTTGTTATGTGGTTGGCCTTGTACAAGCTGTATTATATCTTACAAATAGCATAAAAGTAAGATGGTTGGAAGATTTTGTATTTTACAAAAAAAAATATACTTTTTTAAATTATCTATGTTGCAAAATGTGTGGAAGTAATTGTTTTTATTTTTAATTTATAAATAGATAGTTAATAAAAGAAAATTGTAATAGTTTAATTTTTTCTGATATTATAACTTTTTTTATTCAATAGCAATTTAATTAATTTATAATATGTATATACAACTTAAAATAGGTAATTTAAATTAAAACTTACTTATTTTATTGCTGTCTAAATTAGCAGTATTTTGTAACAATATGTGTCACTTCACAAAATGTGGTTTTGGTTTACTACCGAATGTTAACAATTTAATAGAAAATATTATTTAAAAAAATATATAATATATATAAGTAGTTTTATTTTATTTTATTAACTGTTTAAATTACCATATATGGTAAAAGCTAAGGTATACCTTTGTAGTAATTAAAACAGTTTTTGAATTTAAAACTTTAATCATAGGTAGGTACATGAATTACTTTTTAAAGAGGAAATTAAGTAAATTATAAAATGACTGCGTACAAACATCAGTAACTATTCTTATTTGAATAAATTAAGAATTATTTCAGGTTGTACTAGTATATCTGAAATAGTATTGAGTAGTTTGAGACATTCATTCATCTTCCACCACTATGACCAAATTCTTGGATTCTGGGATATGTTATTCCTTAAAAAAATATATACAGGGTTATTTTTAAAACACTGACAACCTTTTGGGAAATAGAAGTACTCATGATTATGAACAACTTTTACTATGGGACCAACCCTGGGGTTGGTCCCATAATAAAAGTTGTTTACAATCATCAGTACTTTCACCCTCTATATCAATTTATTCTCTTTACAACTATCCTTACAAGTATCATACACCTAGTGCGATACTGTAATCTACAAAAATATATGAATGATCCTGTTTTTAGTGACAAATAAAACTTTCTCAGATTATTATTTCACAGTTGGGAAGCTACACTATCCCCGGATGACATAGGCTATATTTAATTACGAAGTTCCCACGGGAACAGAAGATACGCGGGTGAAACCGCGCGCGGGAAGCTAGTTATTTTAATTAAGATTTACTTCTCAATTCTTACATAGGTACTTTTATTATAACCACCATATACCCTATTGCTGGTTAAAATATTTCTTTACATATTTTTTATTGATCTATCCTTTCACCATTTCTGAGATGAGCTTTATTAAAATTACATGGAGTCATTGACTTAATTTTGTTTTAACAAAATGTTAAATATTTCTCAAATATTTGTAAATTATATACATAAGATACTAACTTCCCGCGCGCGGGTTCATCCCCGTGACTCCCGTTCCCGTGGGAACTTCATAATTAAATATAGCCTATGTCACTCAGGGTGAATGTAGCTTTCCAATGGTGAAAGAATTTTTGAAATCGGCACAATAGTTTTGTGGCTTTCTATTGGTAAAACAAAAATACAAATCTTTCCTCTTTATAATATTAGTATAGATATTAATTTTGCTAATATATTGGTCACAGAATAAATACAGAAAATACAGAATGTATACCAATAATTATTCCTAATGACTTCTAACATTTTTGTTAATCTAAAATAAATAAATTAGAGAACATTTTCAAGGTTCAAAACATTTTCAATTAAAGTAAACAAAAAAACTTTTCTGTCAAGTGTATGAACCGCATAGTTAAACCAATCACGGATGATAGTGCCAACTCCGCAAACATTACACACTTGCTATTAAGTTATAAATTAAACTAAATTAAATTGTGAGATTTCTTGTAAGTACGAGTACAAGATATAAAATATTTGAAAATTTTATCATTTTAATACTTACACAAAATAAATTAATAAAACAGAATAATTCTAAAACTAACCTAACAAATTAAAAAAACCTAAAGTTAAAGCTAACTAAGAATTAAAAACTACGAAAAGTATAAAACTAACGTACAACTAAAAACTATTCTTAAATGGCGTCACTGGGAAGCGTTCCCAAATATTTGTAAATATTTTATATCTTGTCGCAAATATATATATTATATTTTAATTTACCGAATTTGCTTGCAACAGTTTAGAAATATTTATATGTCTATTTACTTAGTTTTTTAAAGAAAATGTAAATATGTACACAAAAAAAAGCTTAAGGTGGTAAGGTACCATAAGTAAGAAAGTGATTTTTTGCATCAGTAATGGTCTCAGGTCCATTATGCTTTGATGACAATGTAATCAATAGTTTAGTTAGAAACAAATATTATCTCTTTATAAATATTTATTTATTCTACAGTTATCTATCTAGTCGCTAGAGATTCGAGTGACTATTTATACCACCATTTTACCTATGTATTATAGGTAAAATTTGTATAAATGTGCTAATTACATTCACATTTTTAATGTTAAAAACAGGCAAAGTGCGAGTCGGACTCGCGCACGAAGGGTTCTATACCATTTTCAAGCGTCTATCTATTGCCATAATTGATATCGAGCAAAAAAGGGGGAAAATAAAGTAGTTTGTGGTATGGGAGCCCCCCTTAAATATTTATTGTATTTGTTGTTATAGCGGCAATAGAATTAATTATCATCTGTGAAAATTTCAACTGTCTAGCTGTCGCAGAAAGAGTGAGGAAGTTGCTTCACTAGGGAAAATAAATCCATGTGTCGCAGTGGACTTGCACAATGCGTAGACGTAAAGTACACCTTAATGTCGGAACAACTTTAGTTTACACAAATAGTTGTCTCTGATGGGAATTGAACCCAGAACACCAGCAATGTAAATTTAGCATTGTAAAAAACATATTATATGAAAAATATATGGTACAAACAATCTCGTAATACACGTAGGTAAATGTTGTGTATCAATTTTCATAGAAATAAACATAACAGTATTTGTTTAAAAATATTTTAATTGGTTGGTATATTGGAGAATCATGCAGCAAGAATTCAAAATATTATTCAATCGAGCTCAAGTCTAAACGTAAACAAAATACTACCTCCCTTGCAATAGTTCCTTTGTTTGAAGTTGACAAACAAACAATATCTACAATTGAGATCATTTAAAAGCAGTAGTTGGTTGTTTACAATATTGTGAATTTCTTGCCCTTTTCTGAAGTTAACTTACTTATAGGTTTATCAATATCAATTTACTTATAAGATTGCATTAGTCATTTTTAAAACACTTCCTAAATTTTTATCAAGTTTTCTGCACATTATCCTAGATTACCATATAAGCTATATAGTATAAAACAAAGTCGCTTTCTCTGTCCCTATATCCCTATGTATGCTTAAATCTTCAAAACTACGCAACGGATTTTGAGTGATTCAAGAGGAAGGTTTATATGTATGATACATCAGCATTGCACCCGTGCGAAGCCGGGGTGGGTCGCTAGTAAGCAATAAAATATCACGCTGCGACATATCAAACGAATTAAACGATATTTATTCAGCATTAGTATTTACATACACTTGCCCTTGTCAGTTATACACAATTAAATATGATTAATATAATTAAATACAAAATATCGCAACTGAAATCTATTGCGGATTAGCTAATGACCTGTCTGTCAGTCTAGTGCCACGTCATATGTATAGTAATAACAATAATTATTGCTATAATCAAAATCTTAATATAATTTAGCTCTATAGAAAGAGGCACGTCTTTAAACAATATTTTTACGTATAAGCGACACACGCCTGAGGGCACCCTTTATGGGCTAGGACCACGGCTCAGGGCATCGCTAATGCTATGAGAAATATTACTGTAACAATAATAATATAAAAAAAAGGGGGAGTGATCACTGGCACGGACTACAGGCACTGGATCATCGGATTGGGACAATCGAATCGAAGCAAAGCAGAAAGAAAGAATACATAAAACCGCAAAGCAATGCTTTTATCTATAAACAAGCTGTCCCGCGCGGTTTAACTCGCGTAGATCCCGTTCCCGTGGAAACTTTAACTTAATATATAATAATGACACTCACAAATGACGTGGCTTTCTATTGGTAAAATGATTTTAAAAATCGGTTGAGTAGATCTAGAGATTACCCTCTACAACGTCACAAACTTTACCTCTTTATAATATAACTATAGACAATGAGCACCAAATACAAGTTTTCTTTTTACACCTGAATTAAATTTGTGTAGCGGAAATATTTACAACGCAAACTTTAAAATTTGCCATTTAAAAACAAATTCGTAAGGTGTTTACAGTTCAACTAGTTCTTGTTTATAATTAAATTATTAACTATTCGGTTTCGGATCATGATTCGTCTTAAAGTAAGCTAAATGACAAAAAAAAAACACTATCTTTACCGCGCGTTTTCACCAGCGTTGTTCCCGTTCCTGTGGAACCCTTGACTTAAAATATAGCATATGACACTCACAAATAATGAGGCTTTCTATTGGTAAAAGATTTTGCAGAATTGGGTTGGAAGATCCAGATATTACCCCCCACAACCTCACAAACAATTCCCAACTTTCTTTACAATATTAGTAGATATGATTAAGGTTCTATTGATATTTTACCATATAATCAAAGCATGTAATAAAGTATACCATAAATTTTCTATTTTTTTGCTGATCCTATTTGTGGCGGGACCTATTTTTTTAATTAAGAAAAGACATAATAGGTATGAAAAAAAACGGACTTTAGTCCGTCAGTTAGATTCCAAAAAGAATATGGGACAATTTTTTTTTCGGTCCTTAATTAAACAAAAAATAACGAAGATACAGCGTGTTGAAATTTTATGTGACGTCACTTTAAGGTACAATATTACCTAAGAGTAGGGTTGTCATCCGTCCGGTTTTCCCCGGATTTGTCCTAGTTTAGAGGGCGTCCGGGGAGCGCCCGGACCGGACTTTATTTTTAGTCCGGGTTTAAAGTTTTAAAGTCTTAGGCCACCCGCAGCACACGCACTGTGCCCGAGCCCCTATGTTTCAAAAAAACCTTTTGACATATCCGGGCTCTGGGCTGTAAAAGCCGGGGTATTTACGGGTCTTGTCCTGATTACCAAATTTTGGAAATGGCAACCCTACCTAAGAGTGACACCACAATCTAACTGACGGACTAAATAGTTTTTTTAGTCTTCATCTATTCAACGAAGAAATTATGACAATCTGGACTAACACAACATGGTATATCCATGTCTGGATAAAGATGCAAAAGAAAAACTAAGTTTTCACTTCTAACCAACAACACGATTTTCAATGAGAAATTCAAATAATAATAATTGATTACGTTGAAGAGTGAGAAGTCTACTTAAATACTAAAACAATACGTGTTCCGTATGATCTGACATAATCATAACGATTTTATGAGAACAGCGGTAGGTGTGGCGAAATAAACTGCTACATTAGTGTATCAAAAGTTTCAAGACCTAAATTATGTTCAAGTTCAGTAATTGCTTAAATCACTCTAAAGAAAATTATGGCTATGTGACAACTGACCCTACATCTATCATACATCAAGCAGTCAATTGCCTGGTCTTTAGGCCAGGGACATGATCAAATTAGTTGCTATGATATCTCGGCCAGTTTTACTGACCTGCGTGTCAGGAAATTAAATGAATAAGTGAAGCTCGCAATGTTTTTAGGTTGCCTAATCCAAAAATAATGTATTTTTACTCGTTTTGTTAAATTGTATTTTGTTTTTATTTTAGGACTGTGGCTGTTTTTTTAATTTATATCTAGACATATTTAGAAATTGGTTATAGAAACGATTAGGTAGCTAAAAAAAAATTCTAGCAAAAAAAAATCGAGGCGTAATGTGGGGCTTCACATGTTCGATAAATATCCACACGTCACACAATCTCAAAAAATATTATTGTCGTCATTAGTATAACCCCATGATACATACCAACATCTCTTATTGATTAAGATAAGATACTCATAACTCATGACTTACCTATATTTGTACGTTAAAATTAATGTAAATTAAATCATGAAATTTTCAAATAAAAGGTCGTGGAATAGATATTCAAATAGGCATATCTAATCTTTTACTAACATTATGAAGCTGAAGAGTTCGTTTGTTTGCTAGAACGTCTTAATCTCAGGAAATACAGGTCCGATTTTAGAAGTTCTTTCAGTGTTAGATAGTCCATTTAAAGGAGAATGCTACAGGCTATATTTAATTATGACGTTCCTACGAGAACAAGTGTTACGGGTGAAACCGCGCGCGGGAAGCTAGTTCTGTATAAAATGAGGAACTTATCAAATACCACAAACTGTTTTATTATTTGTAAAAGCTATATGTAAAGATCAAGATGATACAAAAACATTTGTTGTAAACATTTTATCTGTTAGATTAACAACTTGATTTAGATTAGACAAGCTCATTATATGTCATATTCTTTATCAGGTACCGGCGAGTCGGGCAAATCGACGTTCATCAAGCAGATGAGAATCATCCACGGCTCGGGCTACAGCGATGATGATAAACGGGGTTTCATCAAGCTCGTCTATCAGAATATCTTTATGGCCATGCAGAGCATGATACGTGCTATGGAGCTACTCTCAATACAATATGGAAATCCGTCCAATGTAGTAAGTATTTAAATTTAAAGAACTTTATTTTTTAATATATATCTCACTTACACACATGTCATCTATATGACCACTTTTTTTTCATAAAAATAAAAGTATAGATTTTAAAAAATTACCTGATTTACCAAGGTCATTTGGAAAACACAACTAAATATTTAAACTTCGTTCGGCTGACCCGTGCTCTCGACGAAAGCACTCTCGAGGAACACCTAAATTGGTGGTCCAAAGAAATTCTGACAACGATATTTGAACATGCATATACGATATACTTTTTTATAGTAGGGAGAAAGTAGAGTATTTTTATACTTCATTACTAATATGATTGGAAAAAAACCCATAGAAACGATTTGAGAAATCATTTAAGCATTAAAAGACTACGCAGGGAAATAGTATGAAGGTTGACTTTATGCTACTGCGTAGAAAGATTGGTAGAAACTTTATGTTGTAGTAACTGTGATCGTCTTTAAGCATGCAAAAGTCGATTGATTTAACATAAATCTTTTAATGTATTATAATAACTATTGTTATTCTTTTGTACGGAAGTAGTTGTAGTAAGTTATGTTATGATGTTGGTAATTACTACGTTACCTGATTTAATGTTTAGTAAAGTCCAAGTGAGGCATATTGGTGCAAATCATTCGTAAAAAAAAATTAATGTGAACATAATATAGGCCGGCCGATTTTGGCTACAGCGGACAATCTCTAAAGAGGATGGGTAATCTGCAGTAGGACATAATAATATTATAGTGCACAAGCGTGTGCGCACTCAAAGGTGCACTCTATATTCCCTAACATAACCCACGTGACATATATATTATGTACCTACATTGTATACAATTTTCGTAGTATGAACTACGAAAATTATACTATTATTTTAAATGCTTAAATATAATTAGGTTTTCGTCTGCTTATATATGAATCGCAAATGATGCACATTAAAGCCAAGAAAAGAATTGACATAAATAATAATTTTCCATACATTTATTATATATAGACAATTATAGGTAAATTTAAATAAAACGTGCAATGACTAATTAATAATGTTTATAATTGTCTACTAATTTAAATGTATCCTATTATTAAAATAACACTCGAATAATTCCAGGAAAAGGCGGAACTAATATCGGCTATCGACTTTGAGAGCGTAACAACCTTCGAAAGCCCATATGTGGAAGCTATCAAGGGCCTTTGGTCCGACTCGGGCATCCAAGAGTGCTACGATCGCAGGCGAGAATACCAACTCACCGATTCGGCTAAATAGTAAGTAACTTTTATTTCTCGTTTATAATGCCTACTGGCGAACGAGAATGTATGGTATTTACCATTTACCTTGGTATTTACCAGACTACGCTTCCTGGATGAAGCGACAGCGGTACTATGTTGTAAAAGACAGGTAAACGCTGCTGACTTCCTTCCTTGGTCTACAATTATCATAGCATATCATCCCGGATGTTAGATGTTATAATCGGGAGCGCTTTTCAAGGCACGGAGGATAGCCCCCTAACCAATTAGACTATTAGTAAAAAACAATCTCCGTGACCTAATGTGGCCCTTAATAAAATTAACTTAGATCTATGCGCTGTTTAATATGTTTGAATTCTACCTAGTGCATAGGGAAAATTGTGTTGAAAAATCAATAAAATCACAGCATACTCAGTGTTTATTTCTCAGAAATTATCCATCTAATTCGTTATATTGTTGCTTAGTGAGTTGCTGTGTGATCTACTTAATAATACATAGTATTTAAATTAGACCAAAAGAGATATACAGCTGATGGATAGGCAGCAGCTATCAGTTCTAAGGTTAATTACAGATGGTAATTAGAATACAGATGCTACTGCTGTCACTAATCTCACCTGCAAAGCGTGGTGATTATGATAATATTCCCTAAATCCCTACAAGCTATGGTCGATCTTGATAAGGTCTGTTTAAAAGGGGCCCATGTTCAGCTTTGTACGTAAACGGATTGTTTAAATACACGAGTAAGAACAATCAGTTTTAAATAAGTATTATTTATTGTTGATTTGACCGATCAGTTGACTTACAAATTTATTGTCGAATATTATATACAGTTACAATTGCTATTCGAAACAAATATACAACTATAAATTTCCCCAGTAACCACATGATACAGGTAACAATTATATTTCTGAATCATAATAATGATCAGTCTATTATATCATCGATAAAGGAAGTACTATATACTATACTATTAATTTAGTGCAGCATTAATGCATTGATATTTCTATTAAAAATAACACTTATCCTCAGCAGTGAATTTGTCGACTATAAAATAGAACTAATGTGATTCCTCGATTCTCGCCTGTGTTGTCTTGAGGAAGAAAAATCAATGTAATGGAGTATTAAACCTCATTGAACTATTAGTAAAAAAATAGTACTAACTATTAAGATCCGTGTTCCATAATGGGTTTATTATGGATGATCTTTCAGCTTATTTGATAGTCAAACAAGATTTATGGTTAACATATATTTGTAAATAAATACAATCTCTTAAGAAGTTATATTATTAATGAAAGAAACTTCTACATGAAACTACGTCCTGAATATTAAGAGAACATTTTTTTTAAATTATTGCACCTAAGCATTTAATAAATAACTTATTTTATACAAATATGCATTTTAGATCGTATCTAATCTACAATATTTTATAACTTTTCTGATTGTTTTTTAAATTTCTATTGGTACATTTCAAAATAATTTTTGCCTGAGCCCCATACTGAGGAACAAAATTTCAATAGCTACTTGCAGGAAATTGACCGCGTCGCGGCACCAAATTACTTACCAACTGAACAGGACATCCTTCGCGTCAGAGTACCCACAACGGGCATTATAGAATACCCATTTGACTTGGAGGAAATACGATTTAGGTAAAACTATGACATAAGGCATGTGCATGCTTCGCTTACAGGTGCATGGTTCTAAGGAAAAAATCTCTCTCATTTATGTTACTTTTAAGTTATGTGTATCTGTGTTTATGGTTAACTGTTTATTTTTTCTTGCTATTAGTGGTGCATGATGTATTTCAGTTATTTAAGCGATTTGGCACGAATCGAAAAAGACGATTATCTTCCAACCGAGCAGGATATCCTGCGCGCTCGACAGCCGACCACCGGTATTCTCGAATATCCATTCGATCTTGATGGAATCGTATTTAGGTATGTTCAAAGCCACGAAAGAGTTTGGTGGATTTGAAGACGGCTAGAACCTGCATAAGTACCCTTTTGAGAAGTTGTTCCACTGCAATGATTATGCTATGTCCTTCCTTGTATGGTGTGGTTTAATACACTTTGTAGTAGTTTGATTTGAGCTTGATTAAAGTTCAATGTATTATTGATAATTCCCAATTTCTGAAAACCTCCCCTTTTCTAACAAGGCTCCTTTTATATAAAGCGTTTAGTTTGAAATTATGAAATCGCTAATTTCACCTGATATTCGTATGGGAACTCTTAACTTGTGTTCACAGTATGTTAATACAATTCATAGTAATGTCATTTGAAAAAGTTAAGTGCCCACAAAAGATTGCCATATCGTATGCAATTGCTTACTTCTACTTTATTAATATGTGTTACAAATTCATCAGTGCATCATCATGACATACATGTTTAATATACATTCATTATTAAGTCGGCCGCATATAGATGACATCCGAATGCTTCCTGATTTCCGAATGTGTATAATCTGTGATTTGAAATTTGGTGAAGATGATTCTATATTTAATTTTAGAAATATTCAGTAATATCCGAATAAAATAAACATAGTGTATTGCATTTAGGTTTTCATATAAGGAAAAACAAACACATAATTCTTTTATGGGAACGGTAAATGTGCGACCGTCTTAACGGCAAAAATAATAATAATAATATGTTGGTAATTATATTATCCTTTAATGTCATTTTCCTTTTTACTCATACATGACTAATTTGTGCGCATTGAACAACAGTCAAAACACACTTAAATTAGATTTATCTAATACGATTTGTTGTGTACGTAAAAATGGGTAGCTTACCTATTTATATGGCTTCGTCTCGTGACCGTGTCATCCTTGAGTAATAAGTTTAACGGTACTACCAAAAACCAATGGCTAATAAATACGATAAATGACTGAAAGTCGTACAAGGGACAAATATGGGAAATTTGATTAAAGTAATGCAAATACACAGTCATGTGCCCTACCTTTGTCCTGGCAATTTTTTCCATAATTTGCATTTTTTTACTAGTACCACTTTCGTTCGTAAACCGTCAAATGTGTTAGTAATAATAAAGATAGGTTCGTTAGTTTTGTGTCATCAAAGAATGACAAATGATTTTCGATGGAACCGCTTTATTGGCAATAATCCTTTGTCCAGCAATTGTTGAACTTATATAATGAAGTTAAAAATTATTTTATTCATATAAGTAAGCTTTTATTGTTCATTGGAAGCACTGTTAAATATTTGCAAAAAATTGATTTCTTACGATTACGATTCTAAAAAAAAAACCGAAAGTTCTGGAAAACTACAATTCCATGTTCTATTCTCAGTGTTAATAACTCACTGTGTTCTATCGCACATATCTAGTGCCATGCAACAACTCCAAGTAGTCCCGTGGTTATAACAAACAGTTAATAATAGTACTAAATAACATAACTGCTTTAGGTATTAGTGGCACGCTTTCATTGCCATTAAAATATTCCTTGTTTTTGCATGATTTGAGCAATTGATTTTTCAAACCTTGTTATGGCTTAGCTGTGGTTGTGATCTTCTCCTCTAAACTGGTACGCTTTTCTGTATATATATATGTATAAATAATATATACAAATAATACGTTGCATATTTTCATACTTATTAAAGTTTGAAAAACTCCAACATATTACAGTGGAGAGCAGTTGCCGTTATAGGTAGCCATGTGTATGCGAATTGGTGTGGTTTTTATGTAAATAGTTATTGTGTTTTGTCATAAATAAAATATCTTACAAATACATCGTCAAAATAGCACATTATTTTGTTTTGCAAGCTGAACTTATGTTATACATAAGTTACAATGATGTTTGTACATCCGAATGGTGATTAGGTATGCTTAGATCCTAGCAATTTGATCCCAATTGACTTTTTGTATTCTCAACATAGAGTGTAGCATACATGTTACTAAGCTCAGTAACATGCATTGAACAAGATGTTACTGCGTGAATGTATTGCTGATCGCTAAGCATACGTAATTCTCCTGCCGGTTTCTCAAACAGACGTTTAAGATTATAACATCATTTTAACTTAAGTTTCAGTTTCTTATCAAAATTAGCTTGCATAACATGTAAAGAAAAACTTCCAGCATATCCAAAATATTGTTTGTCATTCGATTCTGAATAAAAAAAATAATTGATGTTCTTGGGAACTTATTGGACTAAACACTAAACAAGAGTTCTGAATGCTGATTTGTAAATCATAACCGTAACTAATAATCGATTGTGCTCTGAGAAATTAGAAGTTATTGATGTAAACATCAATAACATCTAATTTCTAGATCTAGATATTTTATTTAACTTTCTTTTTGTGGAGTGTAATCTTGTAATTTGTAATATCATTTTAGATTGGTTCATTTATCCAGTATCTCTATAATCTTAATCAGTCGCACCTTTGTTATTTATAATTGATAAAAAAAAAAAAAAAAACCGTTTTATTGTAATGTTACAGTTAATATTCAATATGTATAAGAATCCCACCAATATTGATATGAAACATTACCAAGAATAATCATCTAGAAAATGGGTGGCCAATTTAATAAAACCTGAGAATTATTATACGACAAACACTAACTTTGTGATTACACGTATTTGTAGACTGAAGTAACAGAATATCACTTTTTGTTATATAACTTGATTGACTGTAATAGCTACCGGGATCGACCAGTTGGCGGTCGACCGGTTGGCTACCCTAGGTCTACAATGATTGTTTGAAAATATCAAAGGAAAAATTTACTGGCCATATATACCATAGAGATTATGAGATATTATTTATTTAACCAAAAATACTTTACGTACCATTGTAAAGTATTTTTGGTTTTGTACCAATGCATACAAAACCGTCTGCACCATCATTAGGTTGAAACCACATTGGGCATGCGCGCTACTCGAGCGTGTCACCCGCGGGTGACACATGCTCGAGCAATGCGCACGCACAATGAGGAGTCAGCCCTAAACGAGTATTTAATAACATTATAGATCAGTTATCTATGACACATCAACGGTGATATTGCAATACCGCTTAAGTGACGATAACTAATAAGGTTAAAAATCAAATGTAGCTAATACTTATATACTTTACAACACAAATAAAGAAAAAAAATACAGGAAAAAAAAAATTATTAGCTCCTGCCACCAACGCGGTATTGCTGTCTCGCGGACGATATGTTTTATAGACTGACTTTTTAGTGTTATATTAAAGTGATACTGGCTAAATGATTACCGTAAATAAAAGTAAGTACATAATAAAAAAAATTATAACAACAATGTGCTTAGATGTAAAATGCTAATTTAAACATATTTCCCACAGAATGGTAGACGTGGGCGGCCAGAGATCTGAGCGAAGGAAGTGGATCCATTGTTTCGAAAATGTCACATCTATCATATTCTTGGTAGCCCTTAGTGAATATGATCAAATTTTATTCGAATCTGAGAATGAGGTAAGTACTTAGTTCTATGTGTAGTGTACGCTGTGCGTCTTTAATAGTTAGAATAAGTCAACTTGCTGGATCTTTTGTAGATTCATTTTTTTTATTCAAGGTGTAATTTTAAGGTCCTTTTAATATATTATCACATTTCTTACCTTGTTCAGTTTTAAAGTTTCTCAGAAACTTGTTTATAATTATTTTACTTCTTCCCACGTACTCTGAGGTTGTGGAATGTAATAATTGTTAATGAATAAATGAATGAATTAACTACCTGCTGAGGCAACGTTAGAGTGATGTTGCGACCCTAGGTGTTGCGAATATTCATAGGCGAATAACCACTTACCATCAAGTGGGCCGTATGCTTTTTTACCGACTTAGTTGTATAAATATAATCTATTGTGTCACACATACGTCTACAGAAATCAAATTCCGTGGTAAACGTTTAACATAACATTCCATTACCATCCATGAAATCCCATAGTTTTTTTCCTACCTAGACAATCAGCAAAGTACCTATTTACCTATAACAAGTTTATTACTTTATGTTCATACTACAATGCTTTTTAATTTGTACTCCGTGGTCTCAAAAGGACACGTATATATTTTTCAATTAAATGTATAATTTCCAAAATGTTTGTTAAAGACATTGTCTTAACATTAAACATCCTATCCATTCTTATCCGCGTTATGTTACAAGCGTTCCCGTTACCTTCGAAAAATTGCTTAAATGTGACTCCAGTAATGTTGCATTAATTGATTCACTAGTTTGTAACCGTTCCAACATTCAAGCAACAGAATCTATCCATTATATTATAACTCTCTCACTCTAAATAAATCCCTGTGTCGCGGGCGACTCAAATTATTAATTTATTTCACACACAATTCACGAAAAAAATCAGCACCCGAATAACTGGCCATGGTTTTAATTAATTTATTTATTTAAATTATAAAAATAGTCATAGCAGTGATAAAATCCTTTTCATTAGAGTTCTAACAAATAGTGGTCCATAATGGAGTATGCATTTACGCATCCCACCGCCATCGCCCCCTCCATTAACGATGGTACAGTCCCCGGCACATAACTTGGCAAGGTTTTGGCGCAGTGGGGGTAAGTTCGCGCATCGTGCACTTAGTGGAACAAAAAGTGGTCACTTTTTTGCTTGTCATTATTAAAGACAGGAGAGGAATTCGTAAAGTTTATTAGGTGTTATAAATAAAATATAAATAAGCAAAGTAAAAAAAAATGTCTTAAAAAATAAAAATATTAACTGACGGACGAATCGCGCGCTCGGATCGGCGCTACGTCATACCCCGCGTCCCGCTTGACCACCGAAGAGACCTATAAAACGACTTGTGCGCATCTAACGACTCTTGCCAAGTTACGTGCCGGGGACTGTATGCTACCCGTACCACGAGGAGAGGACCCTACACCACTAAAACCCCCTGGGATCTCCTCCTTCCGCCATGAGTGTGGGGGCCACCAGTGTTGCTGTTAACACCTTCCAGTAAACCACCCCCACGGCATGTCTTGGAGACCAGGGCAACTGCAATTAACACTGAAGTCATATGCATTGATTAGTACAAAAATGTTTTCATAGATTTAGTATCTGCAGTTATATTTAAATTACTCTTACAGAACCGAATGGAAGAGTCAAAGGCTTTGTTCAAGACGATTATCACGTACCCATGGTTCCAGCACTCGTCGGTAATTCTGTTCCTTAACAAGAAGGATTTGCTCGAAGAAAAGATCATGTACTCGCATCTTGTCGACTACTTCCCCGAATACGATGGTACGTCACATTTAAACATACATACATATATATGTATTTTACAGCATTGTTGTCAGTTTAGTCACAAATAAGGCTGTTCACCACATTGATTTTACCACTTATATAACTGAGAGGACTATGCCCAGCAATGAAAATAACTGACTGTAAATATTATGGTGTAACCAGGACATAATTCTGGCTAATGGTTACGTGCAAATTATTATATTTTGAAATAAGAAAGTAATAAAATGTATTTCAAACAACCCTAGAACGTAACGGTTCTGAATTGGACAACGAATATTAATAAGTTATTTACTTACATCATTTTACTTTAATGAATAACTTACATTTAACAACTAAAAGTGAAATGGAGTCAACACTAGGATCGATATAGCAAATTTCCTATTTATAGAACAGAATGATATTGGTTTGACTATCTAGGTCCGAAATTGAATCCTGTGCCTGCACTTGACTACATTCTTCAAAAATATTTGAAGGAGAATCCGGATCCGGAGCGGTCCTGTTATTCACATTTCACGACCGCTACAGGTTGAATAATTGAGACTATTGTAAAGCGTTTTGTATGCTAGGTTACTTAGATGAGCTAGCCACTGTGTTTTATGCTAAAATTCAAGTAATCTTCGTTGGTAATAATACAATTTAGAATTTAAGAGGATTTATTTATTTTAAATCATACAATTCGGAATTATATTAAAACCACGTTTTAACGTTTGCTTTTTTAATATACTATATAATTTCTAATTAAGTATATGCACACAAAACATACTTTTGATTTTTTATTAAATATTGCTCAAATTCATTCAATTTGCAATTCAATATGAATGCAGTATTCACTTCTTCCAATTTTCAAATATTTAACAATTTTTATCAATAATTCCTCAAACTACAACAACTACAACAACAAACAAAACTTTGGTAAGCCGGGGTGGCTTACCAAAGTTTGTAAAGAGGAGGCTTTTTAAGTAAAAACAATTTTATATTTAAAGTATGTGACATGCCAAAGTACCAGCGAAGACTACTTATTTTGTGTATATAATAATGTCCTGTAGCAACGCTAGATTAGTGAGTATTCTGCTAAACAGGTCCGCAACGTGACGCCAACACGGCGCGCGAGTTTATACTGCGGATGTTCGTCGATCTAAACCCGGACGCGGAGAAAATCATCTATTCCCACTTTACATGTGCAACAGGTTAGTTTGTCTTTTGATTTAGGTATTTATATTGCGGAGAAAATTTAACGGGCAAATTGAAAAAGATGCGGGAATATACACGAAACATATAAAAAAAACAAAAAAACTGACCAATAGTGCAAGTTGTAGAAAAATAATATAACAACAAATATAATCTTTCGTTTTTTCTACTCTCTATCATCCTATTTAATATATATTAATGTATTTACAAGATATTTTTATTTTATTTGTATTAAAAAATATCTTCAATATGTGTTGATATTACTTTTAATTTGTTCTTGAGTCAGTTTGAAAGCATAACAATAAATTACCTTAATAATAATAATAATTAAACTCCATAGTCCGTTCAGTTTTCTCTCTATTAATGTCTTAAAAAATGATCATTTTACTGTAATATATAAATTTAAAAAATATTTCAAAAGAAGTTCTTCTGCGATTTTGAAGTAAATATTTTACGAATCATCAATAAATCGTCTTATGTTCCAAAGTTACTGCACTTTATTTTTTAATAAATATAGGAATCTGAATGCTTCTAACTTCAACTTCAGTATCACAGGTAAATAAAAGTTTGTTGTAAGTAAATTCTTATGGATATAAAGGTAAGTACCGGGATATAGTCTATACTAATCGAATGATCATATCAATACTACATCCGAATTCTCCAACGTCATTTAAAGCAACAGTTATCTAACAGTGTTTCGCAAACAAAAATTATGTTTAAATTTATTTTAGGTAGCACACCTGAAATAAATTAATCATTATTTATAGTCTGTATGTCTTGTGCCAATAAATAAGTACTTATGATATTTGCTTTATTTGTTTTCATCAAACATTTTAGAAATATAAAATAAATAACGATAATAAAAAAGAATAGACTATATTGACCGGTCAAATAGCGAGATCAGACGTCCGCGAGCGATCGAGGTGTCGACTTATCTTTCAGAACTTGGTGTTACTGGTGTTAGTGTCGTTCATTATAAGCATGGTATGTTTTATATCAACATTACTAAGTATTTAACTCAATGATCTCAACAGATTTTACGCGAAGCTTGCAACTATTAAAAAAATTTGATTTCATATTGCTAACATCTGTAATAAAAAAGTAAGCTCATACATAATACTAATTTAAGACGTGAGTGGATGAAGGTGATATGTCGCATTTTCGAGTTTTTGTGTTTTTTTGCATAGATGAAGGTGATATGTCAATACAATACGACTACAGATCTTAAGCCGTCCATTTAAGGCTTTACGAGACAACTACATTCATCTTAGCACCTCATTGTCAATATCTAAACTTGCAGAAAAGTTTACTTTTGTTTAAGAAAAAAGAAGTTATGTCAAGATTTATTTTCAAATTAAATAATAAAAAATATAAATTGGTTTGGTTGCTTTCATACCACTAATACTTTAGGTTATTTACATAACTTGGCATCATAGTTCAATACAAACATAAGTTTTGTAGCGACTTATCTCAAAAAATAAAAGTGAAACTTTAACTTCGATTTACTCCAAATTTAAATTATGTGACTTATCACTTTCATCCACTCACGTCATCAATTGTACTTAGATAACCATTTCTGGTTTTCCTAGATTTGCGAAGGTATTTTAGTATAGCTTGTTATTGGTATACTGCTTGATGTTTTTTGTGTGTTTTATATGTGTGTGTGTGTGTAGAGCGTAAGGTATTGTGCTTTAAATTTGGCTATCAATCGTTTTAATTAATTTTAATATTGTTTACTATTTGTCCATAATATATAAAAATTAAAATTAAACAATAATAAAAAAAAAAAAAAAAAAAATCCCTATTGTTGCAAATCTAATGCACCCCATATTTTAGTACTTTATATTGGCAAGGTTTAAGGCATTAACGTTTTTTGGAATAGTCTACCATCAGGGTAACTGATATGTTACTAATTGTCAATAATAAATGAAAAGCTAATATTGCAAAACAAATGCATCCCATATTGGGGAATAATTGGTCTAATATCAGGGTAACAGCCCCAGTAACTTCCATTGTCCAATGTCAGCTTAGTTGAAAGGTTTCGTAATCTGACACGTATGTTTACACGTGCGGTGAAGAAGCCATGTTACCTTATCTGTTCACGGTCGGCAGTACGTATTACAACAGATAATGCACACCTTGCAAGTTCAGGTTCAGGTTCAAAAATACTATTTATTTATTCTTTATAATAGATATTCGTTCTGAACCTAGAATCATTTCTAGAGAAACTTTCGAGCAACACAAATTTTTGGCCGCCCCAGGGATTTAACCCTTAAATTTAAACATACGGTCGAACATGTACTCTCCCTTATGCTCGGTGAACTGGCAAAAGCCTCGTGGCTAAATAAGTATGTCCGCCCAAAAAAAAAGAACATGTACCGCTATATAAGCGAGGCCATCTTTGCATGTGTCATCTAACTATGTACTAATTGTTGTTTATATACTTATATGCTTGCTTATTTATACTTTTATTTATTTTAATTATTTTGCATGCTGCCATGGATATGTATAAAGACACGGAAAACATTAAACTTGTGTTCTGCGCTGTCAAAGATACGATTATGCAATCTGCCCTCAAGGAATTTAATTTGGCATGATGTATCACTCTTATATGTATGGTAATATAGCTTATGTCTTGCTCTGTTAAACATTAAAGGTTTATTTTTAATTAATAATTGCATGTTTCATTTATTTTCCTTTTTCATTTAATTATTTACATTTGGTTTGAATGAAATGTTATGATGGAATTAAAAATAAAATAATTCCTAATTTCAAATAAGTATAAGAGAAATACCTAGGATTATCTCTTTGGGTGACTTTAATTAGACTGGAGCTTGCTCACCTTTATGCCCAGTAAAATAGCAAAAGACTCGTCCGAAAAAAATCTAAATAAGAAATAAATTTGCGTTAAATAAAGTTTTTTTAATAAAAAAAATCAGACAACATTATTTGTTGTTTTATTATATACTCATTATACATACTTTATACAAAGCAAAAAGGAATCTCTTTAAATAAAAATTGAAGATTTTTTTGTTATTTTTGTTCAACATTGTTATACTTCATAGATGCTTATTGTTCTCATTTAGACCTTAAAACTAACATAATATATAAAGCATGGACCTTCATACTAGTGAAGCATTTTATATCTTGCTTCGTACACACATTCGTAAATAAATTATTACATTAAAATTAACATTAAGTCGAAAAAAATATCTAATGAGTCATTAGCAATTTATTTTGATACCAGATCCACTCGACAATCTTTTTTTTATGAAATACCTTTTATAATAACTGTACATACATTGATAATTTTATATTTCAGTATGTTAAAGTATAAAATATACTTACAGCTTTGTGATTACCATACGATACTTACATGCATTTAAATGTATTGTTAGTAACATGTCACAAAAACAAAGAACGCATTGTTGTGTTATATAGAACTAGCGACCCGCCCCGGCTCCACACGGATACAATGCTGATGTTTTATACATATAAGCCTTCCTCTTGAATCCCTCTATCTATTAAAAAAAACCGCATCAAATTCCGTTGCGTAGTTTTGAAGATTTAAGCATGCATAGGGACATAGGGATATAGGGACAGAAAAAGCGACTTTGTTTTATACTATGTAGTGATAAGCATCATTTCAAGGTAAAAACAATTTCTATATATAAAGCTGTGCAGTCATTTTGGAACTAAAAGATTCAATTCTTATATAAGAACTTGTGTGCATGTGTAAGTAATCTTGGTAAAATTGAATAATGGTACAGTATGTTTTGTGTAATTGTGATAAAACCATATTGTATTCCAGATACCGAGAACATCCGGTTCGTCTTCGCTGCAGTGAAAGACACAATCCTACAATCCAACCTAAAGGAGTACAACCTCGTCTAAGCGAAACCAATAAGGTCCCTGACACAAATCTGTGATTGTGTATAACACATAATTTAAACATCATCACTTCACGACAGAATGTGTATGTAAATTCACGAACTGAGAATTGCAAGACGAACTTATTTCATCTTAAAATGTTTAATGAGAGGATAAGATAGTTTGTAAGTCATTTAACCCAAACTAGAAAGAGTCGGTCGCGCGGCGCTCGCCTGCCGCGGGTCCGCGACAACATTCGTTCTCGATCCGTACGGATCGCTTCACGACGCGTAAGGTTTTTTGACATGTTTTTTTATGATGAAGTTATTCACAATTTATGTATGTGTCTGTATCGGTGAATATTAAATTGTGCATTTTAAAAGTTATGGTAAGTCTTGGCCTTACCATGAGCTGCTTTTAGTCATTGTTTAAGGGTTTTTGTAAAGTTTGTTGCCATAATATCTTTCTACATTAGTATACATTTTATTATGTCCAGACGAATGGATTTGAACAAACTAGTCCAATGAAGCGCGTGTTTAGTTTCATCCTCGTGGGTCGAGACAGGACTTCCTACTGATGTACGAGTAAGATCAGGATGGTTCCGTGTTACTATTACGTATTTATTTTAGTTATGATTGTCTGTGCGGAGGTTCGCCTCGGGGCACTCACCTGTCGATTGTACCAATGCGCATTAATATATCGGTCACCCTATTTTCTGTTAAATTGAAAGATTATAACTTTATTACTCTATTTAAATATTTCGTTACTTTTGTACATTGGAATTTTTGTTACTTGAATATATGTTATTATTTAAGCTGTTTATATTTAAATACGGTGTTTTTCTACACGAATTGACTTGACGCAAAATGTTTTACGTTAACTGTAGGCTTTGTGTACGCTGTGGTCTGGTGTATTTGGTTTCTTCCCAATATTATCCGTGTATAAGAATTCCAATCGATCAGCTAGCAGTATGTCGAGTATAGGAAGGTTACTACGTTAGTTGTTTAAGGACATTTTTGATGCATTTGATATAACTTTTTTTACTAGAGAAACCCTCGGAGAATACAAAGCGAAACGTGAATTGTAAAAACCGAAACCGAAGTTTTTTGCACGAACGCTTTTACCACAATGTAATATATTGTACATTTGGGTCTAAATGTGCTGAGTGAATTGAGCTGACAGTACAGTGCCAAGTTTTGCTATTGGCATACTTTTTTATCGTAACGTGAAGCACAAATATATAACTACATTTTATAATTGTTTTCCATATTTTAGAGTATTTTATTGTACCATGCTTAATTAAGAGTGTTGCTTCGTGTTATTATTTAGTTTTGTTTAAATGTGTAAGAAACCAAGTTTCTGTTTTAAAGATATATAATTATTATTGTATTATTTGTTGTTGTGTCTTAATTTCTCTTCTACTCGAGTTTCTATAATATGGACCGCTAAGCACAATTACAAGTGACACTGTCAATAGCAAAACTCCATGCTTTAATTTAAGATACAGCTGTCTAAAATGCTCAAAGTAATGTGAAATTGAAACTTAGCGCACAATATTGGAAACTTTCTTATTGATGTTACCTTCTCAAGTGCAATCTCTGTGTATGCAGTGTACATAGAAACTATTTCTTTTGTGCAATTGTACAGCAATATTGTGAATTAGTTTGGGCCCGACGCGGTACACTGCGCTATCTTCGTACGTTACGGTCCCGCTCACAATTGGTCCGCTATCCCGAAACCGTAGGAACGATCACCTCTACTGCGACGTCGTATCGCCGCTCGCCTTGTCTACCGTGTACCTTTGTACATAACATTTGTATTCGAATGTAAGTTTTAACTAAAATAGATACAAAACGTATACTATTACTCGTACGCATTGACATTCAATGCATGAGCTTGGAATTTATATTTAGTTGCCGTAGTTTCAAAACCAAACAAAGCACAATGAAACTATATTATTGGTGGTTAGTTACATAAAAGGCGAGCGTCGAACATTCGGTACCGACGTCGCGGAGTGTACAGTGCCGCTATGCGTGTTCTCCTACGAATGGACTGAATATCGTGTACTGGTTGTTCTTACCGATTTTTTTTACCGTTGGGCGATAACTACACAAAATATTGCTAAAACTATATTATAGTCTAACGTTGCTTTACCTTTTGTGTGAGAATGTGAGAATTTTAGCTTAAGTTCCGACTGAAGATGGATGCCTGAATGAAATATTGTAAATTATAATTTCTCATAAAATATAATTTTTTTCAGCTATACGAGTGGTTTTATTTTATCCAACAACTGTTTACAATATTATTTAGTGCAAATACCTAGACGATAGTTTCTCTCTGTTTTAACGAAAAAGTGAAACCAATATTAGTTATTAGTGACCCCCGCTAGAATACCAGTTGTTATAGGGCGAAGGCATAAACGAGCCGATACTAATAATAGCTGACCAGAACGCAAATAAGTTCATGCGGCACATATTTTGTAAACGTGAAGTACTAGCAAAGACGAGCTTAAACTGCCTGCCAACTACCATCCTCAAACCAGAAGAAGCTTACTTAAATCTAATCTAAACAAAATATCTAGTGTCAATTCCCAGTCAAATCCCTTCAAAAATTCATAATTATTTTGTACCTCCCTTAAATATGAATAAAATATCAGGTTGTGCAGGATTGTGCATAACTTTTGAACGGAATGAATATTAGATATTTTGTATTTTTAATTAAGTTCAGTATGGATTTCCGCAAAGTTACCCCTGATTCTAATTAAGCTTCCCATATGTGAAGTAGTCTTAAGATTGCACGACTGTTGCAGGAAGGATAAAAAGCTTCAAGAAGAGAAGTGCCCGTATGCCTGTATAGTGCGTATGTCTATGATATGAGTCGTCAGTACTACCGTTGCCCCTGTCGCACCGTTGATCTGTAGACTAGGTCTAGAGTTCAACGGTGCTTTCAAGAGGAGTCGAAATCAGTCGCCCACCCCAACCTCCTGACTCTTAGTTTGACAAAATCCTTCCGATGCACTTGTGGACCCGAGGTTCGAGAGGCCCACTAACTGTAAAGTAGAGCGACAGTTTCACAATTTCCTTTATCCTCCCGGAAGCGTTCGCTAATGAGCAGAGGTTAAAATCCGTGCATTGGTTGCTTAGTTTGTAGTTTTTAAACCATTTAATAAGGCTAGAGCCCTGCTTGTCTTTATTTCCGGTGACGGTGGAAATTAACCGTGCGGAAAAAAAGGGTTTGAATACTTTATTTATTCATATAGAATAGTCAATATTTTTTTTATGGTGTAGCCGATCTTAGATTAATTCTTGAGAAAATTTGTTATAAAACGTACCCCGTAGGTAAATAGATTGCTTATTCTGTGAAGAGAGACAACGTTTTGAAAAAAAACGATATATCGCTGAAAAGTAAGTTTTCCTAAGTAACAACGTTGCAGTAAGAAGACATTGATAAAACAAGGCTTCGCAGTTCAGTTTTTCAATGTAACAAAACATCGCAGTAACAAACCTTCGACTTAACAAAGCGTCGCAGTATAGAGATGTCGATGAAAGGTTTTTGAAGAAACAATATTCGATGTAACGACTTTCGCACTGACGTAAGTATCCCCCTAAAAACGGTAGCCGAACTGGATCCACTGAAAGCGGAGGGCAGCGGAACTCTGCCCTCCGCTTCGAGTGTATCTACTGTGCACCATAACGTAAATTAGGCGAAGCCTCTGTCTAGCAATGGACACAGATAAGCTGATTGATTGATACAAACTTTAGACCCCCGTTAAATCTTGTGTTCGTCATAATAACTATCTGCGTGCTTAATTCATTCTGTTCAGTGAGTTAATAATTGCTGAAATTTAAAAAGTAGAATACTAACAACTTATCCTTAAACCTCTACCATTTTACAAAAATAAATTGAGTTAAATCAAACTACGCGTTAATTAATTATTAGTTTCTAAACATTTTAACTTTAATTCTCTTCTAAGAAAACTGTAGTAGTTGTGTACTATTATAATATGTACTAAGTTTGATTAAAATAAATTCAGTAGTGCATATCGGCGCAACCACATAAAATAAGCATAGCAACTTCATTAATGATAAACACATAAATACAATTACTCGTCTCATCAAAATAAATAAATTGTGAATCAATGCATGATTTGATAGAAACACAAATATGTTCATAAAATACTAGACTAATAAATAAGTATTCAGGATCAAATTATGATTTGTAAATCGTTGAAATATTTGTAGAAATAATTATCTGTTCACATAGTTTGAAAATTATCAAACTAAATTGTTTACTGTTTGTGAGCCGCTCGTTTAGTATAAATACGGCCGGCGGACCGATTGCAATTCAGTCTCGCTCGAGCTGCCGGACTGTACGGAGCTCCTCAATTTACTGGAATAAAACTTGAAAACCATATTATGGAGTTTTGCTGTTACTATGGATCAACAACCCTCGATAGAGAACCATCCTGATGAATGTGACGTCAGCAATGATGACGTCACACCTTATTAAAAACAACGAAGCTCGTCCTTCCTCGTCATCAGAAGTGGGACTCGAAGTGATCCTTGGAACTGCTTCATCACGACCTGTTGCGACTCAACCTTGGCTTCAAGCAATGGGGTCTACGCAACAGGGGCAACAGCCGATGATCAATGTACCTATGCCGAATACGTCCATGGGTGGGGTGCCACCTTAATTCTTCATGCACATGATGCAAATGAATCAGCAAATGTTCGAGCGTTTATGCAAGAGTTGTGGGAAGAGGGCGAAAACGAAAAGTCGCTCATGATCAAAAAAAAAAAAAAAAAATGCACCTCTCTAACATCCGAGGTCTGCACTCCGATCTCATACAGGTCCATCACCACCATGAGACCGAAAAACCACATCTGCTGTTCCTCATGGAGACGCAAATCAGATGTCCTGCTGACGCAGCATGCTTGCGCCGCCCGGGGTAGACCCTGGAGCACAGTTTTAAGCCACGCGCTGGCGCCTGCGTGTGTGCTCGCGATGACGTCTGCTGTCGGCGTCTCCGTAACATTGAGGATTCCAGTTTCTCTGTATTGTGGGTTCTGGTGGACACTGGCTTGGAGCAGATACTATGCTGGTGTCTATCAGTCGCACACCGACAACATGGGGACAACCAGGTTGTTTCACTATCTTTCGGACTCGGCTGAACTGGCTCAGCTCAGGTGCCCATCGGCGCAGCTTGTTGTTCTGGGGGACTTCAATGCCCACCACCAGGAGTGGCTGTGCCCATGCCGGAGCACCGGCCATGCTGGGGGATTGGCGTGTGCATTCGCACTGACGCTTGGTCCCTCCCAACTGGTGACTGGACTGACACGGGTGCCCGACATTGATGGCCATGCGGCCGGTTGCTTGGACCTTCTGCTGACAACTGATCCAGACCCATGTCAAGTCGCGGTTTCCTCGCCGTTGGGTGGCTCCGACCACTGTCTGGTGAAATCTGTGTCTGTCTGCTCGCCACCCGATCCCGATCTCAAGGGGACTAGGCGAGTATGGCGATACAAGTCAGCAGATTGGGATGGGATGCGGTATTTCTTCGCGTCTTATCCTTGGCTGCGCTTATGCTTCTCTTCAGACGACCCAACTTGCTGCGCGGAGGCTGTTTCTGGGGTGATATGCCAGACTATGGAATATTTCGTTCCATTTTCTGATGTCTCACTCCGAGACAAGGCCCGTTCATGGTTCGGCGCTGAGTGTGATAGTACTGAAGCACATAAGCTGCCAAGTCTTGCAAACGTGCGCTACGCAGGGCCCGCTTTGACCATATTGGACGCATTGGAGCCACACTAGCATCTTACCCATCTGGGAGTAAAGCTTTTTGGTTTCTTGCCAAATCGGTCGAAGCTTATTTCTGTCGGTCCTCTTTTCCGCCACTGCAGGAGCCGAACGGTTCATTAGCTCACACCGCCAAGGAGAAAGCAGACTTATTTGCATCTCTATTTACTAAGAATTCACAACTAGATGCTGCTGGTAAAAGTCCACCCAGGTTACCTCATTGGACTTCTACATTCGGCAAAAAGTGGTACTTAAACATTCTTTGCACTCTGGATGTGAATAAGGCTGGTGGTCCTGACGGCATTCCTCTCCAGGGTGGGGCGGTACTTCACATCTTTCTATCTATCTTCAGATATTAGCTGGATGCTCTGGATGCATTGGGGCGTCGAGCGAAGAGTCATAGGCAATGGCTCACTTGTGGAGGCAAGTCTTCGGAGCCTCGAGTGGCCTGCCTATCGGTTTTTTATCGGTTACATTTCAGGGAGTGTGCGGAGGTTCTACATAACCTGATGCCCCCTTCACCCTTCCATCACCGGACGACTGGGTGCGGCGAGCGGTTTCACCCTTTTGTTGTTGACATTCCTTCGATACGCACGAGGCGATTTGCTTCCTCTTTCGTGGTGCGGACGGCTGAGGAGTGGAGTTCTCCTGCCGGGGTCAGTTTTTCCGGAGCGCTATGTTCTGGAGGTAAGCCTAAATTTAAACTTCGTCGTGCACCACAACCTGGTGATCAGGTAACCGTATCGGCAGAAGATGAGCCACTACCATCACCTGAAATAGAAATAGAGCCCCGTACCAAGCACATCAAGTGACGGGTTGCCTCAGCAAAAACTACGAGATCAAAGTGAAGACGATTCATTGCCACAATAAACTGTGAGTTGAACATATTTACAAAATATTACCTTGAATTTAACTCTTTTAGAACCTGTGTATAAACACCTTCAACCTAGTTCCATACTCCCAGTAGAGCCTCTGTGTACCACGGCGAACAGGACCGCCCAGAGCACAGCATCATTCCATCCCCTACGAGAATCTCCGAGAACCCTACGAGAACCTCAGAGAACCCTACGAGAACCTCCGAGAACCCTACGAGAACCCTACGAGAACCTCCGAGAACTCTACGAGAACCTCCGAGAACTCTTCGAGAACTTCCAACACCTTACACACCTTATTAGCATTGATATTCCTAGACTAACATAGAAATGCATGTTTTTGCATAACAACAACAAGTTGCTCACAGATACCCAACTCAGAGAAAGTTATTTCTAGTATTGCAGATTTCGCGAAGAACCCTACGAGAACCTCCGAGAACCCTACGAGAACCTCCGAGAACTCTACGAGAACCTCCGAGAACTCGTCGAGAACTTCCAACACCTTATTAGCATTGATATTCCTAGACTTACACAGAAATTACTATCTGTAATAATAAAAATAATACTCCCAAATATTTATTCAGTTCTGTCTTTAAATAAATTATTTAATCTGTTTTTTAATGAAAACGTAAATAAAATTCGTATAAAGACAACCGATTGGTAAATTGTGAATACCAACTAAATAATAAAAGTAACTGGACCAAAACTTCTTGGACATGCCTATCTGAGTATGTTTCGCCGGATCGTCTCGATGAGGCCGCGTTGAAACCGGCAGTAGAATAACTCCACTGAGTTTGTTTCGCCGGATCTTCTCAGTTGGGGCGTATTGGATCCGGTGGTAGCACTAAAGCGCGTTCGTTGAGATACTTATGGTCCGTCTAAATAATAACATACTCAAAGGACAGAACTTAGATTTAATCATAGATGCAAAATAATAAAATAAAATAAATAAAATTGTACAATTACGCGACGAGAATCAACGAGGCTGGTGCAGAGCGCGCACCGCCTGTCAGAATGGCCGTATCGGCGCAACCACATAAAATAAGCATAGCAACAACACTTCATTAATGATAAACACATAAATACAATTACTCGTCTCATCAAAATAAATAAATTGTGAATCAATGCATGATTTGATAGAAACACAAATATGTTCATAAAATACTAGACTAATAAATAAGTATTCAGGATCAAATTATGATTTGTAAATCGTTGAAATATTTGTAGAAATAATTATCTGTTCACATAGTTTGAAAATTATCAAACTAAATTGTTTACTGTTTGTGAGCCGCTCGTTTAGTATAAATACGGCCGGCGGACCGATTGCAATTCAGTCTCGCTCGAGCTGCCGGACTGTACGGAGCTCCTCAATTTACTGGAATAAAACTTGAAAACCATATTATGGAGTTTTGCTGTTACTATGGATCAACAACCCTCGATAGAGAACCATCCTGATGAATGTGACGTCAGCAATGATGACGTCACACCTTATTAAAAACAACGAAGCTCGTCCTTCCTCGTCATGCATGATATAATTTAAAAGAATTAGATGCACTAAAAAATGAACAAACAAAAATTAATTTTATTTGCTTCAGTATAGATAATAATAAATATACAATAGGTTTCTCTTCCAAAACTCATACTAAAATATTAGGTACAACCATTTTTACGGTTCCGTAGTCCACAGGAAACCTTATAGATTCGTCATGTCCGTCCGTCCGTCCGTCCGGGCTCGTACTCCGCCGTTGCTGCACCGATTGTCACGAAAATTCGTGGAGAGATGTATATTGAAGATTATGGAAAAATATATTTCTTTCAGTCCCCATAAAATATTTTTAAAATTATGGAAAAAAAAAATCAGTCCATACAAATAAAAGTGAATTTAAAAAAATCGACTAACCCCATCAACAAAAACTGCCTTGAAACTATGTAGATCAAACCCCCCAGTCTCGAGATAACCTAATGCAAAGATAAAATTAGAGAGTCCCTTAAGTTGACTTGAAATATTACTCTCTATCTTTAAATGTAAGTAAGTTTTATTTTTTAGTTATTTTATGTAATTTAGAGTTTTTAAACATGTGTCCAAATAAAATGTAATTTAAATCAAAAGCACTAAGGTGTAGGTTTTGATATCAACTTCGAAGCAAATCAGTCCCCTAAATAACTTTAGCTTTTTAACTCCGTTAGGGGATGAATATTATTACCTGTATTCTGTTAAAGAATGTTTATGCGAAATTTGAAGTACCTAGATTGGACCAAGGAATAACGATGTTCATTTCGTAGAACCCTTTCTTATTGCACACCTACGCCACTTACGATCAGTCAGTCATTTTTCGCTTTTACATTATGTAAACATATATACCTATTTATATATATATATATATGTGTGTCACCGGAAAATAATAGGAACGAATCGTAGGTTGATAAACTTCCGTGCTACTCATATTGTTAAATTTAGATGCCAGTTTCAGTGAACGCGCATAATTATTACCTATATTATTTTATTTATTGTTAGATATGTTACTGTTGTAACAAAACAAAATAAACTTCAACTTCAGTAAGTCCTCTTAAACTCCTTTGGTTTAGGTTTAGACTGGACCCCACATAGGCGTGCGAGATCCTCGGGCGTGTGAGTAGCGCGGGCGCCCGCGTCGCTCACATGCCCGAGGCACGCGCAGGACTTATGTGGGGGAAGCCTTAGCTTATTTTCTTTTAACCACCCGAAACCTCGTAACTTTATCAGCTAACTAGAAAGTTAATCAACTTAAGGTACTTATATTTTTTAAACATGCCGGCCGGAAGCTCGATGTGGTCTACCCTCAGAATAAGTAGTAAATATCAGTGGGTCTACCTACATCCTACATGTGTGCCCTCGCGTGGGGCCCATTGTAATTTGGAGTCAATAGTTCTGCCCAAAAATAGTTACAGCTGACTCCTAAGATCTAATTTGTGTAGATGTTTTAATTATTTTGGTTTGGTTATTTTAAGTAAGTAGGTAAGTATTTATTTAGGTAAGTATTTATTAAAACAGTGCAATAAAAAAGATTCCAATGTGAATGGGAACTTAAGACTTGATTATTTAAATATTAGGTATTTAGGTAAGTTGGTAAATAGATTAAAACCGAAGCAAATTAAGCAATCAGTGTCTGGAGTCATTATGTGATGTATGGCGGTAGGTATATAGGTAATAACGATAAATACATAATAGCCATTAATGTAAAAGCCTTTTTTTCATTAAAAACTATTCAGGTACCTACATCGTTTGGAAAGATAAATGGCTATTGATAAAATTGTCACGTCACGTAACAGCTTTAAACGTTAGGCCGCATAGCAGATATCATATATCCGCGGGTGGTAACCATAAAATTGCTAAATAGGTACCTACGTTAATTTTCACACAATTATTATTGTAAGATGGACGGTGTGAAAATTTGTGCAGAAAATAAACGACTCCTTAAATCCAAATTCCTAATAAATAGATATTATTGATTGGACTTACTTAACCGCTCTTACTAGTATGTATGTGCGTTATAAAAAGTAAATACTTTTTGAAATTACCTAAAAACCGCAAGTGACAACCGCTATTTCATTGTGCACTTTTAAGATAAGCCGCGAGAAAATAGAATCTCACGTCACTAACTGCATCTTCGAAACCGCGCTCGTTGTGACTGTAGTACGGCCTTACAATTAACGTCATCATTCAGTTTTGATTTTTTTCCGCCATCAAACTTCGGTGCTGTTGTCGATAGTAGGCAGTTATCGCTTTAGCATGGCTACTGAGGAACGAGATTTCGATTTACTGTCCATTATCAACGCCAATAGCACATTAGGCGACATGGCAGCCAAAATCGCTGTACAAAATTTTGATTATCGTTTCGCAACATTCCTATTTTTTAATTCGTCTTTATACTACGGAGTAGAAGTATTTCTACGTTCTTTTCAATATAATATATTCGTAAATGTTGGTGTATTTAGTCCAGAACTTGCCAGGAGTGCACGCCAATTTGTACTGTTTGGAAGTGATTTAGATAATTTGGAGCAATTATTGGAAAATGTGAAGGATGCTCAAGTTTACAATACAGGCAAATTTATAGTAATTTGTCAGTCTCATGTGTCCCATGAGTGCAATGAAGAAGTAATGATGGAGCTATTTTGGGAACGTAAAATAGTCAATATTGTTTACATTAAAGAAGAAACTACACAAGTCGTTGGTTACACCTATTTTCCTTTTACAGAAAAGGTTTGTAACAATTTAAAACCGATAAAACTCAACTCTCTTTATGGACGGCAAATATTCGAGAACAAATTTAAAAATCTTCATTCATGTCCTCTAATAATGTCAACATTTAAACAGGTACCTTATATGACACTAGTGAATGACCGGGCATCTGGTACTGATGGTGATCTTATACCACTAATAGAATATGCTCTAAATACAACATTCAAATTAATGTTACCGCATCGTGGTAGTGGTTGGGGTTACCGCGCAGACAATGGCACATGGATGGGTTCTTTATCAGACATATATGATGATTTAGCTAATCTTTCCATGACTTCAGCAGCTTTAACCTCATCTAGATACTCAGATTTCGAAATATCTAACGGCTATTATTCCCTAAGCATAGTATGGATCACGCATCCAGCACAATTACAAAATGAAGCTTTTAAATTACTACATCCATTTCAATCTAATGCTAGAATTGCTTTAGTTTTGAGTTTTTTTTTGGTTATCCTGTGTGCTTTTCTTATAAAATCTAACTTTGGGGGTGCTATATGTCACATATTTCGTTCTCCTAACAAATCAATGAAGAGCATAGTGTTTTATTCTTGGATGATATGTATGGGCCAAAACGTAACAAGACTACCGTCAAAATCTGCGTTTTTATATGTAACATTTATGTGGATATTCTATTGTTTCCTTATTCGAACTGCCTATCAAGTGTATCTTATTAGCTCTTTGAAAGGAAGATTTTTTGAAGAACAATTCGACACTATTGAAGACGCCATTAAAGCAAAATATAAGTTTGGCGGCAGTCCTGCACTTAGAGATTATTATATTGACTATCCAATGGTTTATGATGACTGGATAAACTTAGATACGGCAGAGCTTATACCTACTGCTTTAAATATATCACAAGGGATGAAATTTGTACTTGCTATGAATTTAGACACCGTATTATTGGCCCTCAAGGCACACAAGGTGAGCGTACACATATTGCCACAAAAAGTTATAGTAAGCCCCAATGCCATATTTTTTAAAAAGTATTCTCCTTTAAGGGAACCTATCTGTGAAATAATGAATTGGTTAATAGAATCTGGATACACAGACAGAGCACTCAAGGTATATACGACTATTCCGACAGAGATAACCAGTGTGAGTAAAGGCAAGTTGAATATGCTACATTTTACAGCATGCTACGTTATGCTGGTATTAGGGTACTGTATTTCTGTCCTTTTCTTTTTACTTGAATTATACTATGGAAAATATCATATCAATTGACAACATTTCATTCGTAAAACCCTAAAAAAAATACCGTTTTTTTTATTTATAAATTCTAATCTCAAAACTATTTTTTATATTTTGATATTGCCGGCTTTGAGAATAAAAACGGAAAAATGCTTGATGACGTTATCGTTACGGTGAACTGAAATATTTGCCTTTGCCTATTTAAAATTTAAAAATATTAAAACATTTTTTAATTTGGCAACTCTAATCACAAGCGTTTGAAATTAGTTAATGTAAGGTTTTTATTTTTTATTTTCAACTTTGACCTAGAAATTTTGTCCAACAACCGTAACATTAACATTCACGTTTGTCAGTGCTATTCTCTTAAATTCTATTATGAAGTCAAAAATTTTGCATCGACTCAAAAAAACATTATAAATCATACAATATTAAAAAACCGAAGGAAATTATTTTATTTTACTCATGGGTATTTATCTTGGTGCCCACAATTCAATTTAATTTATGATTATAGTATACGCCTTGATATGATTTTGTTTTATTAAGAGATCCGCGTACCAAGCTGGCCTGGTCAACTCTCTTAAGTATCAAGCATATGAAGATAATCTTAAGTTATTTCAAGAAGTCCTTAAAGAAGGTTATCCTTACGGTGGATTATCGTCCGAGAGTTTTATATCAATGAAACTAAAATTTATAATAACTAGATACGTGTAGACTGGCAACACTTGAATAAAACTCTTGATGAATTATTAGATGGAAATACTGTTTTTGTTGTTTTTTCAAATAAAGTGCAATTATTCAACACCTATTGAAATATAATGACACTAAACAATTACAAATAATTCCTCTGAAAATGGTCCATTGGCAGCTCCTTTAAGTGGATAACTAAAACCATTTAGTAAGATAATTTACGGACGGTATTCCAATATGAGCGGGATATGGTGAAGAGGTCATCTAATCCTGACATCAACATATTGAAACTAGAACATTTTACTGGATTCTTTGTATTGTTTATTTAAAGGCTAACTTTAAATATATATTTGTTAGTCGAAATAGTATGTGGAATACTTACATACTTATAATTTGTATTAATCGAAGCGGCCGTAGCCCAATGGCTAGGGCGTCGGACTTGTGATCTTGTGGTCGCCGGTTCGATCTCCACCCATTGCACTACCGACGTGAACCCACAGTCACTCGTAACAAGCATTTGAGCTTAGCACAAGGGATTAACAAGAATACTAGGAGACTGCTAAATTTGCTAGTAATCTTTACAAATATACTTATATATTGCATTTATTATGTATTGGATTCGTGTTGTAAGATAAATTTCAATCGTAGTAACTAAGTACAATGTATAAGGTAAATAACAAAGTTTCATTTCTTTGTAAAATAAATACAGTATAATGAATATTTGGATTTTTATTAAACCATTGAATCCCAGGTCGACAAGGTTTTTAGTGCACATAAAAACACACATTTATTTGTCATCTCAGAGAATGATGGATATTGTTTCATCAAGAACTATTAGCGAATTAGCCCTTTTTAAAGCTGTTGGGCATTTTACGAATTGGGCATTTATCGAGTGAGCAATTAAAAATATTCTGTCGCGTCTCATTTCAGAGATATTTGACAATAAAATAACAAAATGGCATTTAGGGTAAGGATGGGTAATGCCGGTCTCCTAAGGAAAATCAACTTTTATGGGTGAAAAATCAACTTTTACCTATTATATAATTGGTAATAATCGGTCTAACATTTAGCAGTATAAATCACAACTGTAGCCTTCGGGAGAATCAACACCCATGCTAGGTTGGGCTCTGGTCCAGTGTAGAGGTTAGGCTCATTTTGAGTGCAAAAGGGAAGCTATGTGGTTTTGTGTGATCTTCATTCCTAATTCACTTAGCATCAAGAATCAAGAAGCACTCTTGTTAGTTCACAACTTCGAGCCGCCTCTCTAATTGCAGTTCCGTTTTAAACAAGTTTGATTGCCATGGTTAAATCATCTTGTTTCCTTTTTACTTTCTATCCTTCGCTTTTTCTCCGAGTTCCTGACATCCTACAAAGAAAAATAAAATTATAAAAAAGAAAAAAGTCAAAAATTAAGCTGCGAATATTACCAGTCAGCTTGACCGGCATTAGCCACTTTTACAATTTTTTCGTAAGCATTTTTTTTTAAATACCTCTCGCAACGTATTCGAAATCTCTCATTATATGTATAGTTAGATAACTGAGTAACTAAAATAATCACTGATAAAGGAAGAAACACAAAAATAATAACACTTACCTCTTGAATTGTGCGATTAAATAATTACAAAACACAGGCATGAAATACACTGATGTGAGGTCCTCAACAACGCTTTATAGGAACTGCGCGGGGGGTGGTGCGTTGGCCTTGGGAACACTAGCGGCACCATCTATGCGTGTGTGCGTGTGCGTAAACACTGTTGTTCGGAAGATAATATGGTGACCGGCATTGTCACCTGACCGGCATTACCCGTTCTTACCCTACCATTATCTTTTAGTTTACGTCTCTCGAGGATGATTTGGGCCGTCTCAGGTGTGATAAGGTCGTTCATGGCGGATTAAACCATATTTTATCCCTAGCTTCTTTATCCCTTTGAAGTATTCCCTTTTACTGTCGCTGTCTGTCATGTTGATCGGAAGTTCTACTATTTTCCGTTCAAAACCTTCCCTGAACTTACTGATTTAGCCAAGTTATTCAGAGCTAGCCGCACTTGAACTGTTGTTACGAGGAGCTGGTGATCAGAGCCGCTTTCAGCATCGGAAAAAGTTGTTACGCTCGTGACTGAGTTTCTCTATCGCGTCCATATTAGTATGTAGTCAATTTATTTTCTACACCTGTCTCCAGTGGGTATCACCCAGGTTATAATCTACGGATATGATATTTGGTGGTAGCTATGTGGCAGGTGTTGGTGATAGCTATGTTTTTTTTTGCAAAAAAACTGTATGAGACGTTCGGCGGGCAAACACAAAATCGGAGAACGTAATGATAGGGGCCATTACGTTCTCCGATTTTGTGTTTGCCCGCCATACGACGAACATGATCGCTTGTGGTATCTCCAACTCTGGCATCAAAGTCTCCTAGAACTATGGCAACTTCTCGCTGTGGAAGTTGTCGGTTTTGAGTTGAAGTGTTATTATACGGTCGTTAGGTAACTGGGTTATACCCAAAAACGTGCTTGGTTAGATATTGTGGCACGATGAAGGCCACTCCTTTGGTTCTATCGTCTTCTGGGCCCGAAAAATATACTGTACTTCCAAGGCCAGATGTAAAGTGGCCCAAGCCTTTCCATTGGGTTTCCAGTGGGTAATGTTACATCCAGGAACACTGTGTTTAACAGTCATTTAAACCTCATTTTTATTACAAAATCTGGTCAAATATTTGTGACATTAGGCATTAAATTTTACGCACCTTGTTTTTTTCTCTTAGTGTTAAGCACCAAATTATGTACCGTACACGAAAATTCCTCCACAAATATTTTACAAATAGTACGGCAAATCTTTACTATAAACTAATTAACGAATATAATCGACGGAGGGTTACCGTAAAAAGCTTATGGGTAAAACCCACGTTAATTTGGGTTCCCTACTTGATTTCGAAAGTTGATGATTCGATTTTTATTATATCGAACACGGTGTGTCGATAATTCAGTTGTACGATGTTTTATTCTATCGATGCTTTATTGGTGCGATGTAACGTTTGTGCGAAAAATCCTGTAGCGAAAAACCCTACAGCGATTGCTCATTAGTTCGGTAATTTATTAGTTCGACAGTATGTCGGTTCCAAACTCCTACTGTTGTCCGTGAGATTTAATTAATAATTATATTTTTCAATAAAGACGTTAAGGAAATACATTCAATACCATACATATATTCACGTCTATTTTACTAAAATAAGAAAGACAGGTATAAGAATAAGAATAAGAATTGTTTATTTGTCAAACATGTGTGTATGATAACATGGTTAGTGCATATTACATAATTATGTTACAGAGTTTGTTTGTATCAACATGTTTTACCAGAACTGGTGTACAAAAAAATTGGTGGTTAAAAAAAAAAAAACTGAAATAAGTCATTACCATTATAAAATTCAATGTTCTAGTTTATATAATACAATTGCAGATAATACGATCAGTCAAATTTATACATATCAAAAAATAAAATATCAATTAAACTGTTACTTATAAGTTTTTGTCTTGTAGGAAATCATTAACATCATAGTAACATTTTGCAGTGAGAACATTTTTTAGCGCTTTCTTAAATAATTCAGTATTTAACGATTTAACATTATTTGGAATCTTATTGTAAATTAAAGGGGCTTTACATATCAAGCTTTTGTGTAGCAGTGCTGTTTTTGCAGGATGAACACGAAGTCTATTATTATCACGACGATTACTTCTGCTATTATCTGATAATCGTGGAAATAGATGTGGGTTTTTCCTGACAAAAAGGGCTGTTTCCATTATGTATAATGATGGGAGTGTAAGAATTTTATATTTAATAAACATAGGTCTACAACTATCTGTACTTTGGATACCAAACATAGCACGTATGCATCGCTTTTGCATTTTGAATATCATTTCTTTGTTTGTAGAGTTTGCCCAAAATATTATGCCATATCTAAGAACAGACTCCACAAGCCCATAATATGCTGTTAAGAGTGCATCTATGTTTATAATTTGGGAAAGTTTGTAAAGTGCGTATGCAGTGCTGCTTACTTTCTTACATATTGAATCTATGTGGTCTTTCCAGTCTAATCTACTGTCTATGACTAATCCAAGAAAACGAGCAGAGGTGACTTCCTTAATTTTAATGTTATCATAAACTAAATCTACATTCAGTGGGTTATTTTTACGTTGATCAAAGTGCATTATATTTGTTTTAAGTAAATTAATTTTTAAATTATTATTATCAAGCCATGAAATTAAAGATGTCAAAGAATTATTAATGTCAATTTTGTATTGGTCAATGTCACTACATGCTATTGTAAGTGTGCTGTCATCTGCAAATAAAGTTACGGGTTGATTGGTTGCACCTGGCATGTCATTTATATATATTAAAAACAAGAGTGGACCCAGCACACTACCTTGGGGAACACCATATGACACATGAGCCATACTAGAGGAGTAGATCTCTTGAGTTTTGGTTACGGGATTAACACTTGCTATTTGTGTAGTCTGTTTTCTATTATTGAGATATGATTTTATTAAGTCCAGAACATTACCTCTTATACCGTAGGCCTCAAGTTTTTTTATTAAAATATTATGATCTACATAGTCAAATGCTTGCGTCATGTCACAATAGATTGCACAAACGGGCGTTTTTTTGTCAACGTGGGATATAACATTTTCAATGAATTCATAAATGGCCATATTTATTGTATTATTTTTACGAAAGCCCTTTTGCTCTTTGCATAAAATTTTATTCTTTTCAAGATATGAATATAATTCACCGTTAATATATCTCTCAAAAATTTTTGAAAATATTGGCAGCAATGGTAACACAGTCACCACGTTTAGCTGTGGCATGGGCCGAAGATAACGTAGATAATATTAGTGATTGGTTGCTAGCTATCGCTCTATTGCGAAGATTTGTGCAAACCGAAATAATATTTAACTTCTTCATTTTTTAAGAACCATTTCTAATCACATAGAATATTCATTACAATTTTATTATGTATTTTTTTGCATTTTTGTTGTTGTTTTTTTAAATGTGTTGTTACATAAAAATATAGAATATATTATGTAAAATAATCATTTTTTTTACGTCAATTGATAGATGGACACAGAGAAAATTTTGTGCGAAAAATAAACGACTCCTTAACATGTAGAACGGGTACTCCCTTTCTTCTCCTAAAATAGTTTGTCCGAAAATCATTATCCATAACACATTTACTAAAAACTTCAGTAACCCCGAAATGTTGTACAGTCAACAGCAAAAGTAGATGATCAAAATCAGAAATTCAATACTAATGAACGGAGTTCGCATCAAAACTGTGTGGCGTCGAAGGGATTCAAAAGTATGTGTTTGTAAATTATACCAAACATTTACTACTAGTACAGCTGCCATATATTCGTGATCAGTTTTGACTCCAAAAGTTATAAACTCAATTCGCATCAGAACTAAGAAATGAAAAAAAAATTCAAAACTAGCGAGCAGTTAAAATCCAAAATTAAATGATGAAACTGAGGCCACGTAATCATGAGGGAAATAATTCATCTTATTTTTTAATTAACCCAGTTATTTAATTTGTTTTGCTTTACGGAAAAACAGCTGCATTGGATAAAAATTTGCGTATTTAATATATGCCAAATTTCAACCAATTGAACCCCGAAAAAAGCATATGTTCATTAATAAAAACTTTTTACAAAAACTGACTAATTTTTGTAAAAAAGTTTGTAATTTATCTAAGTTACAATAGCCCAATGTCAACTACTCATCACATTTTACAACACGTTGATTTCCCGATGCAGGGACGAAAATTGTTGAGGAGTTCTTCTAGAAAGAACCAGGAGAACTGGAGCTCCATGCTGAAGTCATCATCACCACTATGCATTTTGACGAGCATAAATTACTGAGCAACCATATAAAAGTAAATAAGTGAAGTATGTGCACGCGTAACTATAAAAAAATACCTAAATCACAACAGCTGTGCCTATAAAATTTGAGGGTTTTCCTCAATTTGCATGGGATCCCTTCATCAGATTATGACTTGGTGACAATGGGAGCACATCAAGAGTAAACCCTTTCAAACAAAAAAATAATTTTGCAAATCCGTCTTTATTATGACGAAGTTATGCCCGAACAAACAAAAAAAAACATCCGAATTGATAACCTCCTCCTTTTTAAGAAGTCGGTTAAAAATCAAATAATTAGAAACTTTACTAATTTATTTGTTTTTTTTTTGTACCTTCTGTCAAATGTTTAAAAGTAGCTGATGTGTTACAAAACTATAATTCAATAAATATTACTATTTAGGCATTTTTGTGAATTTATGTCAATGTTCAAAAGTAGCTGATGCGATACAAAATCATAACTCAATTATTGCTTTTGCCCAGTCGGCTACATTTACAGATTGATATTTTTATCTTTGGGGCATTACCTACTTCTATTGACTTGTTGCGCTTTTGTCGCACTGTTAGCGTTGAGTGCGTCTGTTATCTATTGCATTGATTTATTATAACCAAGAACTAATAGATAAAAATATGACTGACCATATAACAGAGCATGAACGACATAGACGAATAGAGTGTTAGTGATATAATGAGAAGAGTAGGTGTCACGATACCGTGACACCTACTTTTAATTTCATTTACACTTCGAGTTATGAGCTTTCAAAATGGTTCATAACAGCTCAAAAAATGCTCATAACTCAGCAACGGTGCGTCGGAAGGCCATGGTTCTCAGAGGTTAAATGGTTTCTATAATCAAGGTCAATTTGATACAGCAATTCAATAGGCCAATTTAGAAAAAAAAAACAATATTTGACAAGTCCTTTGCCCTCAAGGCTACTCAAGCTGAAACTTCGACCAACACTTAGAAAAATTTTAGGATTTTTTATTTTTGCAAAATTTCATGGTTTTTTTTACTTTGTCGGGTGTTGTTTAGCTAGAGCAACAATTTCTTTCTTGAAAAGATTTTCATTTGAGCTACCATTTTGGAAATACAGAGCTTTATGTAACAAATGTAAATTTTTGAAAGCTCATAACTTGGAAACGGTGTTTCGGAAGGCCATGGTTCTTAGTGGCTAAATGGTTTCTCTGGTCAAGGTTATCTTGATTCCGCAATAAAATTAGACAACTTTTAGCAAAAAAATTTTTGTTGTTTTCTTTGCTTCTCCTTGTTCCCTTAAGCGTATACTCCAACTCCTAAAATCCGACCCTAAGACTGACCGCCTACTGTTTCCCCCCCTTTCCCCGCGGGCGCTGGATATCTTATTCACTGGCAGAAACACAACTAAAAGTTGTTATGGCTGCGGTATTCTGTAAGGCGGAGGTACCTTTAATCTGGACTAGTAGCTGACAGGTTTAATTTAAATGTGTCTTCACTTTTTTCCAATCACCAAATAATAGGAAATATTCCAATAAAGATGAAATTAATGCTTGCTTACCGTGACACCTACTCTTCTCATTATATCACTTACACTCAATCCGTCTTCATGTAATTATATAATTCGATGTCGTTCATTCTCTGTTATATGGTGTGTCATATTTTTATCTATTAGTTCTTGGTTACAATAAATCAATGCAATTAATATATAATATAATATAATAGATAACAGACGCACTCAACGCTAACAATGCGACAAAAGCGCAACAAGTCAATAGAAGTAGGTAATGCCCTAAAGATAAAAATATCAATCTACCTTCCGGTTTTAATATTATTATATTGTAGCCGACTGGGCAAAAGCAATAATTGAGTTATGATTTTGTATCGCATCAGCTACTTTTGAACATTGACATAAATTCACAAAACTGCATAAATAGTAATATTTATTGAATTATAGTTTTGTAACACATCAGCTACTTTTAAACATTTGACAGAAGTTACAAAAAAAAAACAATTAAAATCTTAAAATAGTTAAGTTTTTTATTATTTGATTTTAACCGACTTCTTAAAAAGGAGGAGGTTATCAATTCGGATGTTTTTTTTTTTGTTTGTTCGGGCATAACTTCGTCATATATAGACGGATTTGCAAAATTCTTTTTTTGTTTGAAAGGGTATATTGATGTGCTCCCATTGTTACCAAGTCATAATCTGATAAAGGAATCCCATGTAAATCGAGGGGAACCCTAAAATTTTATAGGCACAGCTGTAGTGATTTGGGTATTTTTTTTATAGTAACTCGTGCATTCGCTCTCGGAAAGCACCATCTGCTGGCGTGAAACTGATGATGAAGACCAGAAGGAACTACTCTATTATACCTAAGAACTTCACTTATTTACTTTAATATGGTTGCTAAGTAATTTATGCTCGTCAAAATGCTAGTAACAAAATAATGCAAAGTAGTGGTGATGATGACTTCAGCGTGGAACTCCAGTTCTCCTGGTTCTTTCTAGAAGAACTCCTCAACAATTTTCGTCCCTGCATCGGGAAATCAACGTGTTGTAAAATGTGATGAGTAGTTGACATTGGGCTATTGTAACTTAGATAAATTACAAACTTTTTTACAAAAATTAGTCAGTTTTTGTAAAAAAGTTTTTATAAATGAACATATGCTTTTTTCGGGGTTCAATGGGATGAAATTTGACATATATTAAATACGCAAATTTTTATCCAATGCAGCTGTTTTTCCGTAAAACAAAACAAATTAAATAAGTTGGGTAATTAAAAAATAAGATGAATTATTTCCCTCATGATTACGTGGCCTCAGTTTCATAATTTAATCTTGGATTTTAACTGCCCACTAGTTTTAATTTTTTTTTCATTTCTTAGTTCTGATGCGAATTGAGTTTATAACTTTTGGAGTCAAAACTGATCGCGAATATATGGCAGCTGTACTAGTAGTAAATGTTTGGTATAATTTACAATCACATACTTTTGAATCCCTTCGACGCCACACAGTTTTGACGCGAACTCTGTTCATTAGTATTGAATTTCTGATTTTGATCATCTACTTTTGTTGTTGACTGTACATTATGATTAACATAATTATCTTTAGTTTTAAAAGTATTCTGTCATACTATTGAGTACTATAATATGAATGTCCTTATTTTACATGACCTAAAGTCATATGTCCTAAGTATTGTGTTAAATAATGTGTAATAATCCGAATGTTCATTTATAATATTTTTTTTAGTCCTAAAACATTTGATAAAAATTAGGTTTTATTGACAGAAACGAATCGCTGTAAATCGGACTCCACGCAGTTAAAATCGCGGAGGCGCGGAAGGGCGAGGCGGCCTGCGAGTTGAGGAGCAGGTGGGTGTAACACTCGCCGCACGCACCGCAGAACCAAATTGTAAGCGAATTGTAAGAAAATTTTGGGTGTGTAATATATGCCATAATAACAGATAATATATTATCACTTGAAATAACGTTCTCATGATATAATTTTCATATGTTATAAAACCAAATAACCTAATTTCATTTGATCTAATATTATATTTCATATAAACTTATTTTGCTCTAATAACATTTAGTATAACGTTCATCTCATATAATTTTCAATTAGTATATTGCTCTTTTTATATAACGTTCAGTTGAATCTAACCCAAATGATTCACCGACAATAGAAGGGATCTGGCGCTCGGCGGCCGCTGCCGCGGCACTTGTGCATTATAGAAAATGTTTATTAAACCATATAAAATAAGGTAAACTGAAATTATATAAATAATTCATTATATAATTTCATCGTAATACTAAAAAAAATATATTAAATGAAATTAGGTCATGTGATCGTTAGAACTTTTGTTATTATGTCAAATGGTACGCACCCGTAAATTTTCGGTGTAAAAATATTAAGTATTATTATAAACTAGCGGCCCGCCCCGGCTTCGCACGGGTGGACTTTTATACCCTACCCCTGCCTTACCCTACCCCTACCCTACTCCTACCCTACCCCTACCCTACCCCTACCCCTACCCTACCCCTACCCTACCCCTACCCCTAACCTACACCTACCCTACCCTACCCCTACCCTACCCTACCCCTACCATACCCCTACCCTACCCTACCCCTACCCTACCCTACCCTACCCCTACCCTACCCTACCCTACCCTACCCCTACCCAAAAGTATCCTATGTCCTCCCAGTTCTTAGCTACCTCCCTACCAATTTTCAGCCAAATCGGTCCAGCCGTTCTTGAGTTATAAATAGTGTAACTAACACGACTTTCTTTTGTTTTTAAAATGTATTCTGCTATTCGGGACGGAAACAAATCCAACAAATCAAAAACCATGGCAATCGGTCCAGCCGTTCTCGAGTTATAAGTGTTGTAACAAACACGACTTTCTTTTATATATATAGATAAACATTATGTAATTTGGATTTAGGACTTATAACTTTTATTGAAAACGGTTTTAAGTTGGGGTAAGTTATCATTTGGACAAATAATGATTAGGACAAACAAAAGTTATGGCACTTTGAATTATGGATAAAAAAGTTAGGTGACACAATAGAGAACCTGTAGAACGCCGTAAGGCCCACCGGTGAGCCAAAATAAGGAATACCATATTTTTTAGCAACTTGAGATTTTGATCCCTACGTTTATAACACGCGGTATTAAGTGTGGAAAATAAAAAGTTGTTAATTTTACCGTCTAGTTTACGAGATACAGCAAAAGGCTCATGGGTGGGTCGCGTGGCCTCTTACGAAAGTAAAAAAGTTTTCTGCTGGCGGGGGTTACGGGTTGGTCTTCTTTTCCGGGTCTGGTTGGCTGAGGGACTATCCTCCTTGCCTCGGAAAGCACGTTAAGCCGTTGCACATTCGTAGATTTCTAGGAATTAGGCGGCCATAAGTCGAAATTCCAATAATCGACTAATGACAAACAATTTTTTTCCTGGAATAGTAGACTACCTGACGAACAATAGCCAACCCCACCCACATCCCTAGACTGCGCGAGCGTGCTGCATTACTAGTCGAAACTTGATTGTCGCACTTACTGCACGTGAAAGTTCTTGACGCCCTTTTCGTATATCATTTTCTTCGGTGAATATTTGATGTGTCGTGTCATATTTGCTTGTTTAAGTGATGGATACCAATAATACAGGTAAGCCTTTATTAAATTAATATGAAATTGTATTAAATATATTGTCAATAAATGACTTAATGAGCCGTCAATAATACCCTTTTTAGGGGTTCCGTAGCCAAATGGCAAAAAACGGAACCCTTATAGATTCGTCATGTCTGTCTGTCTGTCTGTCCGTCCGTATGTCACAGCCACTTTTTTCCGAAACTATAATGTTGAAACTTGGCAAGTAGATGTATATTGTGAACCGCATTATGATTTTCACACAAAAATAGAAAAAAAACAAAAAAAATTGGGGTTCCCCATACTTAGAACTGAAAATAAAAAAAAAAAATTTCATCGAACCCGTACGGTCTTCAAAAATGATAATGAGGTTTCTTATATCATTTTTTTCTAAACTGAATAGTTTTCGCGAGAGACACTTCCAAAGTGGTAAAATGTGTGTCCCCCCCCCTGTAACTTCTAAAATAAGAGAATGATAAAACTAAAAAAAATATATGATGAACATAACCATACAAACTTCCACCGAAAATTGGTTTGAACGAGATCAACTAAGTAGTTTTTTTTTAATACGTCATAAACCGTAAACCGCAGTTTACCTTTCATTCATTCAACATCGATGAAAGTTACAACGAACTACAAGAACTTTTATACTATGTTACTTGTTGTATTCTTGATATCAAAAATAGGTACGCACTTGTACGGAACCCTTCGTGCGAGAGTCCGACTCGCACTTGGCCGGTTTTTAGAAATGTTTTTCTTTATTTTTCAATTTCAATCGAAAAAAAACTTTACTTCCGCACCTTTCCGATTTACATTTTTCATTTCATTATATAGTATAAAGTCTTATAAAGAAAACTGCTGCTAGTTTTTGCTAGTTTTAAAAATAAACGAGTTTGAATTTTTTTTGACAAAAATAGGAAAAAAATCGGATTTTATGTTTTTGTGTTAATATTATTTTTTTATAGTTATAGGTTCACCTGGCTGCTCGGGGGTGAAAATGTTGACTCGTAAATACCTCTTCGATAAAATGAACGAGCAACATTCATTATCGATAAATGAAAAAATTAAATATTTAGAAAATTATTTACTCGTGTGTTACGGGGACACAGAAGAACATAAAAATGTGATAAAAAAGAAGTTTTCGTATTTTAAATGTGATTTGATAAAGAGGTGGTCTCGGGCGCATAGAATACTTGAAAACTTTTTGGCGGCCAATAATTCTTGGTTGGAAGGAACATTTGAGATCCCCGTAGACACGCATCAAAGGCCAGGACGACCTACCAAATCTTTTACCGAATCTAGCGAAAGAACAAAGAGAAGAAAAACTGAAGGAGTCCGCGCATCTTACGACGAAGAAGTAATTGTTCACGCGGCACAAGTAATTTTACAAACAGAAGGAAAAAGAAACGCGTCTACTGTTTTAAAAGACATTACGAATTCTTCTGCGTCTGCCAGTGATTGTAAAAACAGACATTCAAAGTCTAAAGAAATAGAGCCCCTTACTCCTCTGCAAGCACTGACAATGTTTGTTGAAGCCGATTTGACCAGAAGACAGTACGAAATTATTCGAGCAACGAACAAAAGATTCTATCCACATTATGAATTATTATTGAAGGCCAAAGAAGATTGCTACCCACCCAAGGAGTCATTACGAGTGACGTCTACCTGCGCAGAAGGAAACTTACAATCTTTGTTGGATCACACTGTAACCAGATTATCCCTCTTCTTAGAAGAAGTCTTACTCACACTTGATGCCGTTGAAAGGAACTCGTTACTGTTCATCTGCAAATGGGGTTGTGACGGCTCTCAACAAGCCCAGTTTATCAGATAGGAAACAGATAGTATCTATAGACGGCGTGAATTCTGAGGGACATTTTGTTAAAATGGGTGTACCCCAGTGATCAATCTTAGGTCCTTTCCTGTTTCTTGTTTATATAAATGATCTCCCATACCTAATTAATGAACTATCAGACATTGTTCCATATATCTATAAACGAAGATGAATCTGATGCTAATATTTTTATAAGCTCATTTGTGCCTCTACGAATTGTTTGTGGTGAGGATAAAAGTAAAATCGTGTGGCAAAATCCAACTCCATCTTCACCTAGATATTGCCGCCCAATAAGATTTAGATTCGTAAAAGAATCTACGGACATCACAAAAGAAGAAATCAATTATGTAAAGAATAGTGTAAACTCATTAAACTTGACGAAATTGACCTCAATGGAGAGATTTTTTTCTTTCAACATAGTTTTAAAATGACTATGGTTGACGGAAAGGTCTGCAATGCAGCTACAGACACCAAATCGACCAGCAGATGTTATATATGTGGAGCTACATCAAAAGATTTTAATGATTTAACAAAAAAAAATGATGTACGCCCTGGAGCTCTTGAATTTGGCCTTTCTGTATTACATGCAAGAATCCGGATATTCGAAAGTGTGCTGCATTTAGCATATAAATTGCCCGTGAAAAAATATCGCGAGAGACGAACCGAAGAAGAAAAGCAGAAGAAACTTTATATTCAGCAAAGATTTAGAGAGGAGACAGGTCTCTTAGTCGATATGCCAAAAAGTAACTTCGAAAACACAAACGATGGAAATACCAGCAGAAGATTCTTCGAGAACCCTGAATTGGCTGCAGAAATCACTGGGATAAGTTATGACTTGATTATTAGATTAAAAGTGATATTAGAAGCCATATCAAGCGGCCATAAGATTGACGTAGCAAAATATGATAAATACGCCATGGAAACTGCGAAACTATATGTTGAGTTATATGGCTGGCATCCTATGACTCCAACGATGCATAAGGTCTTAATTCATGGAGCTTCAATAATAGAAAATTCGTTGTTGCCGATAGGGCAACTTTCGGAAGAAGCTGCTGAGGCCCGCAATAAACATTTTAGGTCTTATCGCCTAAACTTTGCTCGCAAGTTTTCGAGGAAGAATGCAACTTAGATATTTATCATAGGTTACTATTAACATCCGACCCATTTATTAGTTCCATGAGAAAGACCAAAAAAACCGCTTCAAAATTATTTTTGCCTGAGACAATGCAGCTATTAATTCCTGCTGAGCCAAACCGACCAATGGAAATTGATGAAAGCGGCGAAAATTTAAATGTAGATGAATAAGTCTCCAATGTATGATTGATTATTTTTAGTGATTATCTATTTAGCTTATGTAACTTTAATATTGTATAACGAATGTAAAGATCCTTTTAATAATATAATATATTTACTTACTTATTAGAACAAAATAAACTTTGTTTTATTTAATAATACATACCTGAAAGTATTACTAAAACGTAGACAGCTGTCCCTCCTTGGGGAAAGCCGTGAGTATGTCATATGTATTTTCAATATAATATTTAAAAACTGGCCAAGTGCGAGTCGGACTCTCGCACGAAGGGTTCCGTACTAGTTGCAACTTTGATCGATGTTAATAATAGTTGATTGAATGAAAGGTAAATTGTGGTTTACGGTTTATGACGTATTAAAAAAAAACTACTTACTTGATCTCGTTCAAACCAATTTTCGGTGGAAGTTTGCATGGTTATGTACATCATATATTTTTTTTAGTTTTATCATTCTCTTATTTTAGAAGTTACAGGGGGGGGGGACACACATTTTACCACTTTGGAAGTGTCTCTTGCGCAAACTTTTCAAACTTTTCAGTTTAGAAAAAAAATGACATTAGAAACCTCAACATCATTTTGAAAGACCTATCCATAGATATCCCATACGTATGGGTTCGATGAAAAATTTTTTTTTGAGTTTCAGTTCTATGTATGGGTACCCCAAAATTTATTGTTTTTTTTCTATTTTTGTGTGAAAATCTTAATGCGGTTCACAAAATACATCTACTAACCAAGTTTCAACATTATAGTTCTTATAGTTTCGGAAAAAAGTGGCTGTGACATACGGACGGACAGACAGACAGACATGACGAATCTATAAGGGTTCCGTTTTTTGCCATTTGGCTACGGAACCC